>CM064883.1:97387436-98732373 GCA_003313485.2 Penstemon barbatus
TTCTTTTGTCTTGACCTTATGTATTCTGGTCTCGAAATAAATTCTCTTTGACTTAATCTTTATGAGCTACTTACATAAAGTCGTCAGTTACCTTGGCCAAGGATTTTACCAGAATTAATTTCTCACAGAAATCCATAGGAGAATTTCCCAACCTATCAAGTCGGGTCAATGGATCCTTTGTCGATGATATGAATCTGCATACGAGTTCCTCTATACCCAACATGAGTCCACAGAGACTTTCTGGCTATCCCCAGTCAGTCGGAACTCACATCAAAGCATAGACGTTCTCGCACCAGATAAACCCTATCATCTCAAGTTGTTAGGGATCGTTCCTCGTATACTATTGTAAATTGGAATAACTTCAACCCCGATATGCGACTACCGCTTCCATGGTGAGTTATTTCCTAATTTGGGGTATTCAGTGCACTTGCCATCCCAGCAAGCCACCCACTTATGTGTATCGACTATCCCAGTCACGCTCGTGGACCCCAGCGTCCTCCAGTTCATCGGAGTATACACAACAGTGAGAGTCTAACCGAATCCAACGATGTCCTATCTCGATTGGATTCTACGACTCTTGAATGTGTTCTAGATCACGGCCTTGGAGATCAGTCCACGGGTTGTCCCATAGCCCTGTGATCTAAGGACTTCTATCCTTATGCGTAGATAAATATTACATAAGATAAAGTTGACCATTTAATAAGAGTGCATTTATTAATCTAAATTGAATAGTTCCTCATTAATTACAATTAATGCTAGCCATACAGCTGGCTTGCAGGACACTATTTCTATCAGTATGCCCGCAGGGCATATCTCCAACTGGCTGACCAACAATTCATAAGGTTTGCTCCAGCGGCAAGGGTGGGGGTTCGAATCCCATTTGTAACTTGGATGGAAGCATTTCTATGGGTCTATCTAAGGGTTATTTTTTGTGAAGACCCATTTGTGCGTAGAGTGTACAGCAATATGGTGGGATCCCGAGGCTTGATGGAGGCACATCCTGTGATTTACATCCTTTCAGGGTTCTAGGGCAAGGGTTCTGGGGGTCCAGGATTAGTCTAGTGTAAGCTTGTACACCTGTGTTATAAAAAAAAAAAAAAAAAAAAAAAAAAAAAAAAAAAAAAAAAAAAAAAAAAGAAAAGTATAAGAAATGCATAATATAAAAAAAATGAAAATTCAATATGAATTAATCGAATAAAAGAAATCAATCTATTTCAAATCACATTAAATCAAACACGAAACAAAAGAGACAAAATATGAAATATAGTATTAACCAAAACAATGACAATGCAAAGTATTTTTAACAAATTTGTCATGATTCAAGATGAAATATGAAAAAGTAATAATTTTAATACCATAGAATATATAAAATCTTCTAAATATTATTGAAAGTCTAAGTTTTCTTGCTAAGTAAATTCCAAACACCTTGAATTTAAGAAAAATTCAATATGAATTAATCGAATAAAAGAAATCAATCTATTTCAAATCACATTAAATCAAATACGAAACAAAAGAGACAAAATATGAAATATAGTATTAACCAAAACAATGACAATGCAAAGTATTTTTAACAAATTTGTCATGATTCAAGATGAAATATGAAAAAGTAATAATTTTAAATAAATAGAATACCATAGAATATATAAAATCTTCTAAATATTATTGAAAGTCTAACTTTTCTTGCTAAGTAAATTCCAAACACCTTGAATTTAAGAATTATTTTTGTTAAAAATACAACAATTAAGAAATTACCATACAATAGTACCAAAATCTAAGAAGATGCGCATTATTATCACCCTTTTCCTGCATCAATCCAAATTTTAAATAGTCCAAAGTATCGCCCTAAAAAAATAATCCAAACAAAAAAAATTGTTATGGATTTAAGGATTAACTAATTCATAACTAAGTAACACTTACATAAAATGCGCAACAATAACTATGCACCTTTTGTTTAACTGGGAAAAAAAAATTAATTGCATTATGGTTGATAGTATTATATATGCACCTGAAACAAAAATGAAGCTCATTGTAGAAGTTGACATAAGAGAACATAAGAAATGAAAAAAACCTACCTTCTAGTTTAACACATTCGTGGTATGTGCAAATGGATCAAAAGGGACTAAAAAGTACTTGTACATATGAAACATAATGAAAATTTTAAATGGAGAGAATTTCACTTTTGATACCATAACTCAACCTACTTTAGGGATTTGATACCACAACTTTTTCTCCCGACACATTTGATACCATAACTCCAATCAACTCGACACATTTGATACTTCCGTCAAATTGGAAACGGAATTGTCACGTGATTGTCACGTGGCCGTTAAAACTTTGCACATTTGATACCATAACTTATGTTGACTGATAATTTTACCCCATAACATTTTAGGTTACCAAAAAAGCCCCACATCTCCAAATTTAGTGCCGATTTTAGTCCACATTGTTGCAAAATTTCCAAATTGACTCGAATAAGACCACGTTCTGACCAATTTAGAACTTTACACATTTGATACCACTACTTATGTTGACTGATAATTTTTTCAGGTTACCAAAAAAGCCCCACATCTCCAAATTTAGTGACGATTTTAGTCCACATTGTTGCCGAATTTCTAAATTGACTCGAATAAGACCACGTGCTGACCAATTTAGAAAATTTTACTTATTTTATTTAAATAACTAATTTAATTTATAAACAGTATCAATAAATTAAATAATACATTAACTTAACTATCACCAAAATTAAGAAAACATATTCTTTTTAAAAATAAAATTTATATAATAGAATTGATCTATTTAATATTTATTAAAATAATAAATTATAAAATTAAAAACTATTTAATATTTATTAAAATATTAAATAATAAATAATTATAATTTAATAAAAGAATCACCACCCACCCACCCAACCCAACCCACCCCTCCCCCTACCACCAGAATCCCAGGCCGCCGCCGGCCTGAGTCTTCTATCCCAGGCCACCGCCGGCCTGGGACCGAAGATCCCAAGCTGGCAGTGGTCGGGCATCGAAGAACCCAGGCCGGTGGTGGCCTGGGACAGACGCGGCCTGGGAATCGGGGGTAGGGGGAAGGGTTGGGAGGTGGTGGGTGGGGTGGGGATTTTTTTTTTAAATTAAAATTATTTATTATTTAATATTTTAATAAATATTAAATAGTTTTAAATTATATAATTTATTATTTTAATATATATTAATTCTATTGTATAAATTTTATATTTAAAAAGAATATATTTTCTTAATTTTGGTGATATTTATGTTAATGTATTATTTAATTTATTAATATTGTTTATAAATTAAATTAGTTATTTAAATAAAATAAGTAAAATTTTCTAAATTGATCAGCACGTGGTCTTATTCGAGTCAATTTAGAAATTTGGCAACAATGTGGACTAAAATCGTCACTAAATTTGGAGATGTGGGGCTTTTTTGGTAACCTGAAATATATGGGGTAAAATTATCAGTCAACATAAGTAATGGTATCAAATGTGTAAAGTTCTAAATTGGTCAGCACGTGGTCTTGTTCGAGTCAATTTGGAAATTTTGCAACAATGTGGACTAAAATCGTCACTAAATTTGGAGATGTGGGGCTTTTTTGGTAACCTGAAATGTTATGGAGTAAAATTATCAGTCAACATAAGTTATGGTATCAAATGTGCAAAGTTTTAACGGCCACGTGACAATCACGTGACAATTCTGTTTCCAATTTGACGGAAGTATCAAATGTGTCGAGTTGATTTGAGTTATGGTATCAAATGTGTCGGGAGAAAAAATTATGGTATCAAATCCCTAAAGTAGGTTGAGTTATGGTATTGAAACTGAAATTCTCTCATTTTAAATGTGTATGATGAAATAGGAAAAAATGTAATCGGAAAAGCTTACACTTCTTGTTTAGTATATTCGCAATTGTTCAAATGGTTCTACTATACTAAGAAAAATAAGGTTGGCATTCAATATCCTCTTGTGCTTGTACCTACAAACCAGAAAAAAGAAATGATTAATAGTATAATATCGTTTTTGTAGTAAGAGAAAAAAAAAGTAAACAATATAGAGAAAAATTATATAGAGATGCACAATAGTTTTTTTTTTAGCTCACCATCTTTATACAGTTAATGAAAATGACGGATGATTAAAGAATGTAGATGGTTTTTAGGGACTAATGCATATTGAAAAGGGTTTTTTTTTTTGGCGGTTTCAAACAATTATTTAGTGAGAGGTAATAATTACTAATGATTGAATTATATATAGACAGTGCAATTGACCATCATAATATGAAGTAATAGAGGTGAATATTTCCTAATTTACGTCCATTAGTGTAGTAAAGGGGTCCTATTTTTTAAATAATTTTAGCAATTATTTAATGAGAGTTAATTATGTTAATGACCAAGAACTGAATTATATATAGAACCATACAATTTACCAGCTAATATAAATTAAATATGATTATACCTAAATTACGGCCATAACATTGGAATGTTTAATATGTTATTATTATAAAGATATACACCTCATCAGTCATCATAAATGTATTTGATTAGCATTAATTTAGTTTTAACATTCCTTTTTTGTAGGATTTAAATTAAAGATGAAATTGATTTCAAAAGATTACCAAAATTATAATTTTGTAGGATTAAAAAAATTCAAAATTCTAGAAAATTAGGATTTTGGTCAAAACAACTAATTGGGTCAAAAGACACCCTTCAAATATATATATGTATGCCGATGAGGCCTTAGCCAAGTGGTTAATGATGAGGCTCCATGACCACGAGGTCATGGGTTCAACTCTCACGAATGTGGGTATTTTCTCTAGTTTCATACTAGCATTTCTCTAGTTTAATACTAGTAATTAGTTCACCTTATTATCATTGGAATAGTTGCGATTCAATATAGTGTTTGACATAACAATGTATTCACCATCTCAAAAAAAAAAATATATATATATATATATATATATGTATTAGATTAGATTAGATTAGATAGATGTGTTGCATTAATTAAATTTGGGTTTTTTTCCACTTTGCACCCCAAAATATGGAAAATAGGCACTTTGTACCTCCGAAACTTAGCTTTAGCATTTTGCATCCTCAAAATATGAAAAATGTAGAACTTGGCACCCTCTTTTATATTTAGGCAAAAACTCAAGGGCAAAATAGGTAATTCAATTATAAATCTTTGGCACTTTGCACCCCCAAAACTTGAGAAATCGGCACTTTGCACCCCCAAAATAAATTAACACCTATCCCCATCGAATTAAGATAAAATTAGCAACTTGCACCCCAAAACACAATAAATGGACACTTTGCACCCCGAAACACATAATTAACACTTAAGACCCTCAAACAAAAAAAAACTCAAACCTCTCATTTTTTCTGACAAAGCTGACCATCGGGGTGAAAAAAATATATGGTAAAATAGGCAAATTTCCGATCCGTTTTAACAACCTATAATTATATACATATATACAAATTAAATACCATAAATTTGGAATGATTATATCACATAACAAATTAACAACCATAAATTATAGCTTGTACAAATTGGACGTGTTATGCAAAATAATTGAATAAGTAAAAATTGGTAAGTTCAACTTTGCCTTAGATCTTTTTCACCTCGATGATCGACTTTGCCGGAGAAAATGAGGGGTTTGAGTTTTTTTTTTAATTGAGGGTGTTACGTGTTAATTTTGTGATTCAGGGTACAAATTGTCAATTTATTGTGTTTCGGGGGTGCAAGTTGCTGATTTGTTCTTAATTCGAGGGTGATAAGCGCTAATTTTATTTTGGGGATGCAAAGTGCCAATTTCTCAAGTTATGGGGGTGCAAAGTGTCAAAGATTTATAATTGAATTACCTACTTTGCCCTTAAGTTTTTGCTTGAAAATAAAAGAGGGTGCAAAGTGCTGTATTTTTCATATTTTGAGGGTACCAAGTGTTATATCTAAGTTTCGAGAGTGTAAAGTGCCTATTTTCAATGTTTCGGGGATGCGAAGTACAAAAAATCCATTAAATTTCAAACACTTTTCAGGCTAAAGTGCAACCTTTAATATTGTTAGAGCAACGATTGTTCAGAACATAAATATCAATTAGATATTATGCCCTTTAATATTTGACATAAATTGATATATACCTTTAATTATTTTAATAATTGTCATTTATTTCATTCTCTCATCTTACTTACGTCGTCTTCTTTCATTTCCTAACTTATGAATCTACCCAATTTATTCTGCAACTAATATTCTTCCTCCTCCTTAGCTTTTGAATCTCCCCATTTCTGCACCTAAATAATCTTCTTCCTCTTCTTTATCCCTCTCCACATCAGAAGTTTGACAATATGCCAAATTAAAATCAATTCAACTTAGAATTTACTCAATTATCCTGAAAACATAACTAAAAAAAAAAAACACAGACTATTTTTCGGCAAACTATAATTTAATTGTTCAAGTTATTCTTTTCGGAGCTTCTTTCTGAAAACCTAACTACAATTTTTTTCTTTCAATTTGATGTTGTCCTAAATTTATAAATACTAAACTGAAAATCATCTCCTTTTCAGCCTCAAATTAACAAGTTGTTCATTATTTCAGCCTGAAAAATATAAAGTCATGGTTGAAATTGTCACATTTTACATATATTTATCTAGCAAAATAATCTTTACCCATATTTTGTCTATTGAAGTCGCTCAATTTTTTTACCTGAAATCCCAAAAATACCCCTTTAGAAAATCACGTGATTCCGCTAGAGCTAATTATGCTAGACAGCAACACCATGACTTTCAATTAAAATGTTAGTACCTTTTATTAATAATAATAATTATAGTTTCAGCATCCCGCTCTTGATTGAGAAATCAATAAGAAATAAAATTTTCATTAATAAACGAAACTAGATTCTGTATATCGGTCTAAAACTCATAATTAATGATATCCTAGCTAATGTTTTGAAAAATAATAAAAAGTGAGATGGAGCTAGGGGCGAGGACATGAATTGTTATATAATAATATATTTATTACATGAGCATATATATATACTTAATTTATAGTCTTTAATTTTTCTTTTACTCACCCAATGACCTTAACTAAAAAATAATTATTCTACTATATATTTTTATGTTAAATTTTAAACGTGATGATGGAGATGATTCTGAACAACCACAACCATTACTTTTTAGATTCACTTCAGGAACACGTAGTACAAAAGTAAACAAATCATATGCACGTTAAACACACGCTAGCTGACCTATGATTGTCGTCATTTTTATTTATGTTTGCGTGACCAAAAAATGTCGCATTCGAAATTTATAACAAACAAGTCTTAATTATATCAGCCCCTTTCATTTTCATTGCGGCCAGGAGATCAGCGTCTACTATTTTCCTTCTCTATTGTCAATTCAATTAAAGATTTATATTAATTCCAAGTTAATTTTTCAAGATTATTCATACTTTAGATCTACATCTAAATACATGTAGTTCATTTTAAAATACGATCAAACATATAGTATAATTATATAATAACTGGTCAAGATGTGATAGCCTGGAATTCCACTAATTCGTTAATTGAAAATTAATATATACATGGTTCTTCAATACTAATACTTTCCATTTTCAAGCTGAAAATCAGATGAAATAACTCGTTATTCAATTCGAGCTCGTTCATAAAAATTCGTTTAAGCTTGATTAGTTCGTTATATATATTAGTAAAGTTTGAACGATATTTATCGTTAGATAAATTTTGAAGCCGGGTTGAACTCGACTTGGTCAACTAAAATTTCACAACATATATCATGTAGAAATATCAAACTACTCAATACTCGACTCAAACTCATTCTATACAAGTTTGTTCCAGCACGATTAGTTTAACAATCCTATCATGCTCAACAAAAAATTCAAACTGAGCTAAAACCATGTGTTATTCGACTCATTCACACTCATGTGTACCTTTTGTGATTTTTCCATGAACGATCAAAAGCCAAAAGCCATGCATATAAACACTAATAATAAATCAGTAATATATTTGCTACTATTATGTTAGAGGGACTTAGTTAAATACTCGTATATTTTATGGTCCTCATCATTTCGATCCCATCATTTTAACAGTCAGGTTTATTAAAATTTCTCCTTGCTATAATTAGATGGATTCAATCAACCACTAAGTTCGCATGCAAAGTATAAATATGTATGGGGTTTATTGCACTTTGCACCCCTGAAATATGGGAAATAGGCACTTTGCACCCCTGAAACTTAGATTTAGCACTTTGCACCCTCAAATATGAAAAATGCAGCACTTTGCACCCTCTTTTATATTTAGGCAAAAACTCAAGGGCAAAATAGGTAATTCAATAAATATTTGGCACTTTGCACCCCAAAACTTGAGAAATTGGCACTTTGCACCCCCAAAATAAAATTAACACTTATCACCCTCGAATTAAGAATAAATTAGCAACTTGCACCCCCAAAACACAATAATTAATGGACACTTTGTACCCCGAAATACAAAATTAACACTTAACACCCTTGAATTTAAAAAACAAAATCTCCAACCCCTCCTTTCTCCTGCAAAGTCGACCATCGGGGTGAAAAAAATCTAAGGCAAAATAGGTAAGTTTCCGATCCGATTGAACAACCTACATTTATTTATATATATATATATATATATATATATATATATATATATATATATATAATACCATGAATTTGAAATGATTATATCATATAACAAATTAACAACCACAAATTATAGCTTGTACAAAATAAACGTGATATGCAAAATAATTGAATAAGTAAAAATTGGTAAGTTCAACTTTGCCTTAGATATTTTTCACCCCGATGGTCGACTTTGCAAGAGAAAATGAGGGGTTTGAGTTTTTTTTTTTTAATTTGATGGTGTTAAATGTTAATTTTGTGTTTCAGGGTACAAACTGTCAATTTATTGTGTTTCGGGGGTGCAACTTGCTGATTTGTTTTTAATTCGAGGGTGATAAGCGCTAATTTTATTTTGGGGTGCAAAGTGCCAATTTTCAAATTTTGGGGGTGCAAAGTGCCAAAGTTTTATAATTGAATTACCTATTTTGGCCTTGAGTTTTTACTTGAAAATAAAAGAGGATGCAAAGTGCTGTATTTTTCATATTTTGATGGTGCAAAGTGCTAAATCTAAGTTTTGAGGGTGCAAAGTGCCTATTTCATATGTTTCGGGGGTGCAAAGTGCGAAAAACCCATATGTATGATATAGATCCTATTAATATTAATTTTACTTTCACCTATAGGTGTGGCCTTGATTTGGTTGCATTAATGACATATTCAAAGTTACCAAATTTCTTTATTAATTATTTCCTTTTTCTCGGAAATGAATAGTTTTAAGTTTTTTTTTTTTAAGATTTAATCTCTTTCTAAGTGGGAATATTTTCTAAATGGAATTCGAACATGTGTTGGACTGTTGGCTACCTTGTATTAACTAATCACTTTCACTAGACCAATCACGTGTCGACATCTTTTGGAATTTGTAGTTGCACACTCTTATGTTATTTGAATTATTAGTTGGAACAAAAAAAATCCTTGGTAAAAGACAATAGGAAAACTCATAATATATTGAGAATAAATGTATCATATTGGTTGAGAATCATAGATAAATTTAATTTATAAGGTCTTGGACAACCCTCACCTTATAAGCTAGTTTTTTAGGTGTGTTAGGCACAAGCCATGTAAGTGGACTTAGCCAAATCCATGTGGTGAATTCTAATATGATATCAGAGCCTCGGGTTAAAGTGAGTCAACTCCTTTCGTGATGGGCTCCTTTTTGTACGCATGATGAACTTCAATATCTACCCATACACTTCACCCACAAAACGAAAGCATGGCTGTTATTATTCCTCCGGTCAACAAAGGTCCGGAGTGTCATTATTCATATGCTGGATCATCACCCGCATGTCGCAAATTCACAAGGTTGGACTTTCATATGTCACATGTTGGACTTGTTTCACCCACACGTGAAGGGGGTATTGAGACTAAATGTCTCACGTTTGTTGAAAACAATAGCTAAGTACACCTCATAAGGTATTGGACAATCCTCATCTTAAATGCTATCTTTTTAGGTTGAGTTAGGTCCAAGCCATTTGACTGGACTTAGCTCATCCATACGATGAATTCTAATATAATGTTTCGTACTATGCAAGTAAGAATATACATTAAGCTATATAATTATATTTGCCTCTTTTAATTTTTATGTTGTATGTAAGCATATGAAATGGATTTTATCGTTCAATATTATTTAAATAATCGAATAAAATTTTCGTTTGTACCATTGATGGATTGATTTCTTATTTCATTTTGTAAGCAAAGGTAACATATGAAAATTACTGATAACCAAAATAGCAGACGAGATGTAATTGAAAAAAAAAATTATTATAGATAGTATAGTAGCTTTTTTAGACGGATTAATTACAGTTTAGTACCTTAAAAATATGGGTCGAAGTATCAATCGTGACATTGTAGTCGCTCCGTGTATGGTCGTTAAACAATGAGAGAATTAGATTTTTTTATCACGTTTTACGTCAATTTTTATTTTTGATATACCGTTTTATGTGTCCAGTACATTTGATACCACGTTTTAATAAATTGTGACGCATTTGATACCGCTGTTAAGAATCACTGTTAAGTGATGATGTGGTAGTTAAGTCTTATTGCAAAGTTGCTGTCAATACTTATGTAAACAAATAATTTTACCCCATAACATTTCAAACTACCAAAATAACCCTACGTCTTTAAATTTACTAACGATTTTAGTCTACTTTGTTACCAAATTTTAAAATTGACTCGAATAAGACCACTGCGAATTTTGAAATTTTACTTATAATATTTACATAATTAATTTAATTTTCTAAACAATTTTAATAAATTAATAATATATATGAAAGAAAATTCTTTTAATATCTAAGATTTATATAATAGTATTAATCTATTATATATTTATTAAAATGATAATTATATAATAAAAACTATTTAATATTTATTAAAATAATAAATAATTATAATTTAAAAAAAAAAACTAAAAAGTAAAAACCCACCCCACCCCCCAATTCCCGGGCCAGCGGGTTTGAGAAATAATTTGAGATTTTCTATTAATCATAGTTATGGGTTTGGATAATAATGAACTTATTTTTCCACCAAAGCAACTAAGTAAGGTTAATTTGGAGATGTTAAAAATGAACAATGAAGGGTCGTAAAAATATTTTTCAAATTAGGGCAATTTATATTTTCATTGAACATGTTAACCGTGAAATTTAAACGGCTCGCGCGGTACAATTATGATAAATATAACTGTATATATAAATATTGAAAATGGAAACCATACACAAAGTGTTTTAATAAGGTTATACTATTTATATTACATGCTATTTTAGTATAAAAATCATTTCTAATTAAAAAGAGACCAAACTTATAGCAATCAATTAATAATTCAACAAATATAGCCCCCTATTAAAATTGAACCACCCACCAATCTTTTCTTAGTCCATACCTCACTACAGACCCTCTTACCTTATATGCTCTATCCAATAAAATGAAAGTACTTTCAACCTTTTTGGTTAAAATGGAAAGCTTAATTTTGGTAATAAATGGTATTTTAGGTTCAATTATATTTATTATTTGTCAAGCCAAATTAAATATATATGGTTGACTTTAAAAGCTATAATAAAAGTAATAATTATGTAAATCCAATCTCCCATGACTCATAATGCAGCCCCTCCACATTAACAATCAATTAAAGCAAAATTGAATGCTAACACATGTTACCTTGATTGCACGTCCCAGGAAGCTTATTATCAAGTCACAATATACGGAGTATTTCATATTTTAATACTACTACCAAAATCAACAAAATTATTTGATTTCAATAGCTTTTTTGCCTTAACTGTTTGTTTGATATGGAATTACGAAAATAAATTTATTTGCCTTTGGTTTTCTTATGGATTAATAAATTGCGATATATTTCCATAAAAAACATTGAAAATTTTCTATATTTGAGTTAGACGAAATAATAGAGTAGTTTTATTTTAACATATTTTTTTATTCACAACTTCTTCAAACATTTCTCGACGAATCTCAAAAAATTATACTATATATTTAACTGACCGAAACAAACATATAATGACAACGAAATTTTAATCCAGTTACAATGATATTGCAAATAGTATTTACTCGGGCTTAACTCTTGTGATATTATATGTTAATGAAGATTCACTTTTAATTAAAAAAAATCTGTGATACTTCTTTATATAGTATTCTGTTACTAATTAAATATTAATCTAACTAGCAATTTATAATTTTAGAAGGCAATTACCTATCATCTTAGACGCTTGACAATGATTGGAAAATTTGTATTTTTTTTTTTATAACCCAGGTGTCCAAGCTTATACTAGATTAATCCTGGATCTTGAGAACCCTTGCCCTGAACCCTGAAGGATATAAATCGCAAGATGTGCCTCCACCAAGCCTCGGGATCCAACCATATTGATGTACACTCTTCGAACAAAGGGATCTTCACCACAAATGACCCTTAGACAGACCCATGAAAATGCTTCCATCCAAGTTTCAAATGGGATTCGAACCCCCACCCTTGCCGCTGGAGCAAGCCTTATGAATTGTTGGTCAGCCAGTTGGAGATATTAGTCCCACGAGAATGGTTTCTAATAAGCCAATTTGGTCGTGTACTTTTGAAAATTACACTTTTGGTCCTAAAATTGAAAATGGGTCTTCTCGAATCATATCGGACAAAAAGTGCAAAACTGAGACAAATCTATGAAATAGAAATCTAATTAAAGAATATTTTATGAGACTAAAAAATACAATTATGTTTTAAAAGAATTGAAACAAAAAATACAATATTATAAAGCACATGACCAAAAACATACAATATTTTGAAGATTTTAGACCAAAAGCAAAATTTTGTAAAGTATGAAGCCAGATGTACCGATGATTTAATCATATGGGATTAAAATACAAATTTACCAACAACTATGATACCTCATTTTATATTAATCTATACATGAAATAATGATCATAAAAATATTACTAAATCATACAATCTATTTGAGTTTTCAGTGAGATTCAAATTAATAACTTTTTAATCATGAAGTTTCAGTTTTATAACTGGGCATGGCGGTGAGTTATTGTAAATTTATTTTATCCTTTTTTTTTTTTTTGAGGTCATATTGGTAATTTCAGTTGCTGTAAATCATGGGAAAAGAAGGTGGAGGCAGTTAGTAGTTTTTCCTAAATATTTTAGGAAAGTCGATTTCGAAACCGCTAAGCCAAACAAGGCCTAAGAAGTCTCAACTAAAGTCTGGTAGTCATTAAATACAGAAAACAAACTGATAATTAATGCGTCAATAAAATCAGAAAACACAAAAAGGATACAAAATTTCAAAAAATATTAAAAGCAGTCATTACCAGCATTAATGAGGTTATCTAAGGAAAGCCAAAAGGTCTTTGTATTTTGCGTTGCATTAATTCACAGCTGTCCTTTAGTGTTCTCATTGCATTTATTGCCACCATTACTCACAGAAAATTACAAATGGCCCACATTTAATAAATAAAATAAAATAATTTCCCAATATATATCCATATAAATAAAGATTTTGTAATAATTATAGTAATTTGTGTCATCGTCATCTTCTTTTTTTATATAACGGAACTCCTTTCATATAAACTCATCCACTTCAACTTCTGTTGCTTTTTCTCTTTCTACAAAAAAAATTTCTTCTTTCACATGGCCGCTGAAGTGGGTTATCTCGTCAGGGTGATGAACGGTGGGGATTCAAACGAGTCAGGGAAATCGACGGCTCCGATTACAAGGGATTTGCTTGGTGGGTGTTGTACCCTTGACTCAAAGGAGTTGGACCTCGACTTGCAAGTACCCTGTGGTTGGGAAAAACGCCTCGACCTAAAGGTAAAATCTTTTTCTTTCATTTGTTAAAAATATGCTTTTTCTGTTTGATTAGTTATATGTGAATTTTGAGATTGTGTTTGTTGGTTTTATTGACAACCCACTTTTTTGTTAATTTTTGTTGGTGTTTTTATTCTGTTTGATAAGAATTGTTTGAATTCTATTCATCATATTCTTTGTTCGATGTGGGTATTTTTCTAGTTTGTTGTTCCAATGTAATAAAGTATTTTTGTAAAAGAACTGAGTATTTGCGGCTGTGATTTTTTTTTTTTTGATGGTGGTTATAAAATTAAGGATTCAATGCCGTTTCCCCTGTTTTTATTTTGTATTTACCATGTTCATTGATGCTCGTCTAACTGGAATTTCAATTGCCGTATTCAATTGACATTTATGAGTAGTTTAATTTGTTATAAGCATTTACTAATTTCTTATGATACATGGGTTTTTTGGAAAGTATTTAATATAGCATTCATTATAAATGGTTATAATGGGTATCTTATACGTTTATATCAATAAATTATACTAGTAATAATCACTGGATTCTCATAATTATATAGTAATATATTAGGGAGTAGTATTTTATGGTAGAATGGAGTTTTTATTGCCATGATTGATGCTCATAATCTTAATTTCATGACCAATTCAATTCTATATAGTAGTCAATAAATTTAATAAATCTCTTTCATAAATGTCAGTTACTTTTTTAGAATATTAAGCAAAAGATGTCATGAGCTTGTACATGTGTGTTTATTCTAGCAGGGTCCATATGGATGAGTTTTGGCCAGATTTCACTTAATTTTGATTTCGAAAAATTGGTTGTGTGGTTTCAGTATAGGACGAGACCTATGTATTATGCAATTCACTTTCACCTATGTATTAATTAATCAATTCTTCTTTCGATTGCAGTCGGGTAAAGTATATCTTCAAAAATGCAATTCGTCAAACTCTTCCTCCTCAACTTCCGAAAACAAGGCAAAAACTACTAGCAATACTTCAGCAAATATTCAAGACCTCAACTTTCCACCAGTATCAAAGCCAACTTTAAACCTCTTCAATGATTCAATCTTAGACTTAAAGTTAGTCTCATCACCATCGACAACTGCATCCCCTTCATCTTCCAATTATCAGAGCGTGTGCACTCTGGACAAAGTGAGATCAGCTCTGGAGAGAGCAGAAAAGGAGACCGTTCGTAAACGCTCGATATCAATGTCTAAGTCATCTTCAGCACGCTCAAATTCATCGTCTTCAATCAAAGACAGTGATCTTGATCAGGAGGTAGAGAAATTAAGCACGTCCTCGTTTGCTGCCGGGTGCCCAAGCTGCCTTTTTTACGTGCTTACCCGAACGAGCAACCCCAAGTGCCCGAGATGCAACAGTGACGTGCCTCTGCCTGTGGCTGCTGTTGCAAAGAAGCCTCGAATTGATCTCAACATATCTATTTGAAATCAAGATTGGGGAAGAGCCATGAATTAAAATGGTTCTGATTCTTTTGTAAAGATATATAGAATAGGTTTTTATATAAGTTAAAAGAATTGGTACATAATTATTGGGTTTTCTTTTGCAGTAGTGTAGCTAAGATGAGATTGAATTCATCATTTGGGCCATTTTCTTGCTAATAATTATTTACTCATCATTAAATCTTCTTAAATGGTAGAGTTCACCTGACCGGCCCCCATGTTCACCCATAAGTAAAAGGTTGTCTATATATTTATGTGGTTGCATCTGCATTTTGTGTTGCAGCAGAACTTGTTCCTTTCACATTGGACCAATGACCCCTTCCCCCAACCTTGGGTAGAAGTTTTGTTAAACAGGCTTCAAGTGAAGAGTGTGTTATGTTCATTTTATTGTCTTTCTTACATTGTGCTCTTCTATGATCAAGGAGTTAGGTACTGTCACGAATACGAGAGATTGTGTTGTGCGGTTGTTGTACGTATATAGTACAATGCACAGTGGAGATAGAATCTTATGATACTGTCTTTTTTACTCTTAAATTTAAGAAAGAAATATCTTGTATTATCGATCATCGTTGATATGCTACATGCATGCATCATGTCGTTCATGTGATGGTTGGACAAAATAATTTTTACCACTCCATCTTTTTTTTTGGTTGACAAATGTGGTTTATGGCGCATAGATAACATTGTGCTCGATACATTTATGAGTGTAAAATTGAGTGTGAGTAGTGTCAAGTAATACATCGGTCAATTCTGGATTGATTTTCTTATCGAGCTTGAAATAACATTCAACTTTAGTTTGATTGTTAAACAATTCGAGCATCTCACTCGCATATAAGAGTAACCACACATTTTTATCCTTAATCCAAAGCTAAGATAGTTTGCAAAACTAGGGGTGGCTTGATTGGCTCAAGACGGGTAGGTTTGGTCAAAGAAAAATAATAAAGAGACAGTTAAAAATGGATCGAGTTGGTTGAATCCGGTTGTAAATTGGTAGGTTCACGCAATGTTCACAAAATTTGACGGTTAACTACATTCATGCATGATCATGATGGGAAAAAAAACATGACACTAATCACATGCACAATTTTTAAATTTTTTACATCAATAGGTTCAAAATTGACTTGATAAATAAAATTATAAAAATATTTAATTAACTCATTCTTTGTGTTCGATTCAATTAATAATGGTCCTATTACAGCTTATTTGAAATAAACCAAATTGAGATATGAATTAGAGCAACACAAATCAAAACAATCTTGAACAATTTCAATTGGACCAGATCAAATTTCCCGTAGTATTTGTTGATGATAATTCCAAAAAAAAAAAAGAGGCTTTTGTTGATGATGATGCTCTGGTATATATTACAAAGGCCGTTATAAATGACTGGTAGTTGAAAACGCACTTATAGTTTTCGTCAAAGGAGAGCGTAAATGCACTATAGTCGCTTCATGAGGCAAATTACGGCATCCACAAGATTGCTATTTCATTTATGCACCTAACAAATAATAAATGAGAATTATTTCCTTGTACGAATCCGCTTTGATGATCCACACCCACTTTCTTAATAAACAAATTTGCTGGGTGATACTTGTCTAGACCAGGTCTTTTCATAGACCATGAATAAAATCAGTGCATTCACCAAACATATTTGCAAGATTTTGGGTTACTGGGCTAGACAAGAATTTTCTCAAATTTGCCTGCAAAATTATTAATTGGAGTTAATGTTTTTACTTGAATGTACTTTTCTTCTTGGATTTTGTAAAAGTTTTTTATTTCCAGCTTCGAAGAGAAGATAGTAATTTTGCAAGATACTCCGTAGTAATTTGCATGTTCAGGTTATTAAATTGCAAGGCTATACAAATCAGAACTGGGTGGTTATTAAGGGGAAGTTTAAAATGGACATTTAATAAGTGAAATGAATGGTTTATCTATACTAATTTATATTAATACTAAAAGTGTGAATAATTTAATTTTTTTTTAAGATAAAATGCCCTTATTCAAGTTATAAAGTATATTAATAAAATATATCTAGGCATGAATTTTCCTTAAATTTTTTCATAAAAAATTTGATAGGACAATATTTTAAGAAAATTTGTAACTTCCTATTCTAACCAAGCACCATGAATATGAAAAAAAAAAAGTATATTTAAATTAGACATGAAGTCTTATTATAGTTATTTCCTATATTAACACTAATAATTAAGAAATTAACTCCTACATCACTTCTACAATTTCATTATTGTTCTCCTATAACACATAAAAATAAAAATAAACACTATTATTTTGAATAGTTGCTAGAATATATATGTAAAATTATTATAATGCATTATCAATATGTTGTTATGTAAAAAAATATTATTTGTTTCATTTAAATATTTAGTACAATATGTCACTCCTTAAAAAAATCAAATTCTCTTAAATATCATAAAATCTGTTAAAGTAGAATTGCATCTTACCTATGAATGAACTAAAATTTTTATAACTTAGTGAACTAAGTAATCTTTATTTGACATGAGAAATATCACCTCAAATTTTCATGGAAATCTTTTCGACAAAAACAAGTGAAATAAGTTTAAAAACGGATGAAAATCAATGAAAATTGGTGAAATCGATCCAATAAATTTTATGTAATTGATGAAAACATGTGAAATCGATCTGGATGAAATTTATGAACACTGGTGAAGTAGGTGAAAAAATGGTTGACATCGGTAATAAAAAGTGCCGGGAAAATCGATAAAAATTCGGGTGATATTTGTGAAAACATGGGAAACAAATCAGTGAAATCAATGAAAAATTTGTGAAATATATGAAGAATGGGTTAAATCATGAAAAAAAGTTAAAATCTGTGAAATAATGTGAAATCAATGAAAATTCAAGTGAAATTTAAAAAAAAAAAACCATGTGAAATATAAGTTAAACTGATAAAAATAACAAAAAAAAAAATTTTAACTAGCAATAAGTGTAAACTAAATCAGTAGAATTTTTTTTTAATAGAAGAAAACAAAAGAAATCGATGAAAAATAGGAAAAACAATGGACAATAGGTTATAATTGATCAAGAACGAGTAAATCAGTAAAAAAAAATATAAAACCAGTAAAAATCAATGAAAATTGAATTAAACTAATTAATATAATAAGTGAAATGGCTTAGATCGGTAAAGAAATGTCTTTCAAATGAAGGTAAATGAAATAATTTGAGATATACTTAAAAGTAATTAAAGTTGTATAATTATTTGAGTTGAAAATTCGGTATATACATGTGAAATCGATGAAAATTCAAGTGAATTAAATTCGTGAAAAAAATGGATGACATCGGTGAAACGATGAAATTACATAAAAAATGATGAAATATGCTTAAACCGGGTAAAATCGGTGAAAAGGCTAAAGTTGGTGAAAACATGTGAAAATTGGTTAAACTGGTAAAAATTCAATAAAATAAAAAAAGTTCAACCAACAAAAACAAAGTCAAACCATTAGAAATGGTTTGAATCGGAAAAAACTAAATAAATCGAGGAAAATACCCATGGTGAAGTTAATAAATTGAACAATAGTCATTAATATGTGCTATTTTATGACATAATGAGGTTAATTTTACTCTGATTTACAACAAAATACCACCGAAATTAAATAGCACGTACAACGTATGTGCATTTTAAACCGGTGAAAAAATATGAATGTGAAATCTTAAATACATTTGAAATCGGTAAAAAATAAATGGGGCAAAATTTGTGAAAATTGGATGAAATGGTTAAAATCGGTTAAAATAAAGGTAAAGTTAGTGAAAATATGTGAAATCAATGAAAAGAATGGAATTTCCTAGAAAAATGATGAAACCAATGAAATCCAGTAAAATTGAAAAAAAAGATTGACAAAAACGGGAAAACAATGAAAAATGTTATAATCGATTAAAAAGAGGAAAAATCGATTAAAAATAAATTAAACAGTGAAACATATGAATCGATAAAACTTCGGGTGAAATTGGTGAACACTGGCAAGGTTGGTGAAGAAACTGGTGAAACCAGTAAGAAAAGATGCTCGTGAAATCGATGAATTTATGAAGAAACAGATGAAACTTTTGTCATCGGTGAATAACTGATAAATTTGACATGAACACTACTATTATGGAATGCACTAAATAATGTTCTTACGATCTTATTTTAGAACCAATTTTATTAGATGTAATGACTAAATCAGTCACCATTTTATATTTTATTACAACTATTTAAAACCATCATTTTTTATAAACCAATAATAATTAATAAAAATAAATTTCATAAAAAATAAATTGATCAGTCATAAATATATGATATTCTGTACATAATGACTAACTCAAATTTATAAAAAAAATACCATGAAATTAAAACTAGACATAGTTAATAAAACAAAATATGTAATTACCAAAAAATTAAAAATTTTGTAGGTAACTACCAAAGAATGATAGTTCAGGAGGTGCAAGTACAAATAACCCAACAACTAAATGGTAATAAAAATTATATAAACATATTAAATGATTCGTTTCTGATTAGAAGAAAAAAAAAAAAACTTCAATTAAACTTGAATAATTTGCCGTCCAGGTCGTCTCGATTCATTTGCACTATGATAAAAGATATACCCCATGACATATCTCTAACTGGCTGACCAACAATTCATAAGGCTTGCTCAAGTGGCAAGGGTGGGGGTTCGAATCTCATTTGGAACTTGGATGGAAGCATTTATATGTGTCTATCTAAGGGTCATTTGTGGTGAAGACCCATTTGTGCGCAGAGTGTACAGCAGTATGGTGGGATCCCGAGGCTTGGTGGAGACACATCCTGCGAATTACATCCTTCAGGTTTCTAGGACAAGGGTAATGAGGGTCCATGATTAGTCTAGTGTAAGCTTGTAAACCTGGATTATCAAAAAAAAAAAAATATATATATATATATATATATATATATATATATATATATATATATATATATATATATATATATATATATAAAGTGTAATATATATATACGATCCCAAATTCTTAGAACTATTTTAATTTTCAACTCAAAGAATGAACTCAAATAAGACACGCAAAATAAATTCCTTAAATACGGGTTAGATTCAAAGCATTTAGAAAGTTATTGAAGAATTAAAAGCATTCACATATAAATGAAAAGTCAGAAAATTACAATTCATACATAATTGTTACAGTAGATAATTAAAAGCAGCCAATTGGCGGGCCCGTAGGACTTGTTTGTTTGGAATTTTAAAATAAAAAATAAATGTTAGAGCTTTTTCGGAATACCAAACAAACACACCATTTTTTTTAAAAAAATATTACAATTAATCATCCTATTTTGAAACCGTATCACAGAAAATTTGTACCTACTCCGGTGGATTTAATCCACCCGGGTGTTGGATGAATGCCACATGAGCATGTAATGACAATTTTTTGTCCTTTCATGCCCATGCAACATTCATCTAACCCCAATGAATTAAATCCAATAGTGTAGGTTCCTATCACACCATATTTGATTTGAGATATAACAAACTTCCAAAAAGAAGATATCTACTGAAACACAAAATAAACAAATTTATTTTTCAAAGTAATATGTAGTTTAATTTTACTTTAGTCAAACTTCTCAAAAACTAATACCAATACACTAAATTAGTTAAATACATATGTAAATATATTAAGTTAAATCTCTAAATTGGTCCGCAAGTGTTTTATTCGAGCCAATTTTGAAATTGGGCAACAATGTGGACTAAAATTATCAGTAAATTTGAAGATATGAGGTTATTTTGACAACTTGAAAAGTTAGGGGTATAATTGTCAGTCAATATAAGTAATGGTGTCAATTCTGCAATAAAACTTAACTGTCACGTCAGCATCTAACGGCCAATTTTAACGGAAGTACCAAATGTGATTCAATTTCTTAAATTGCGGTACCAAATTGATCAACCTCATTTTCTATTGTACCACAAGTTGGAATCGCTATATAATTTAGTACCACAAATACAATTCTCTCATTTAAAATGATAACAAATTACAAATTCAACTGCAACAGAACCTATCACCAGTAAAGGAAAATTAGTCACGTTATGAAATTTCTTCATGTACTTGTTAAAGTTTGTTCACCTAATGCTGTTGAACTACAAATACTAATTAATTCCGTAATTTTTTGAAATCAAACTTCATTTCAAAAAAGAAGATGGATGGAAAGATGTGTTTACCTACTTTGGTATTGTGGTGGAAGCAACAAAAACCCGATTTGAAGTTTTTAATTTAATTGATGTCGCTTTCTCTAATGTCTTAATCACAAATAATTAATTGCATGGTAAAAACGTGCTTATGCTATCTCATGCAGTTTAATTTGCTTGAAACTCTATATATGGTACACTCGCGCAACCGATTTCGACAAAGAAAGCAAGCCAAATGCTTAGGCCCGTGGTTGGATTATTTTGGTCCAAGTGTTTTATACGAAACAAATGTTTCAACTTACAATTTTTTTTTTCGAATTTAACTTACAAAAGTTATATTTTAGTCAAATCAATTATCGTACAATTAATTTAATATGGGAAAATTGCTTTTTGGTACCATAGGATAGACTGACTTGCACTTTTGGTACAATTGGATATGAAAATACAAATTTGGTACCATATGATATGTTATCATTGCAATTTTGGTACCAAATCCAATTTTTCTACAAAGTTAATGGCAATTTACCCCCTACTAAATGCATAATGTTCAATTTAACCCCTCGTGGTTTAAAAAAGAGCATTTTACCCCTTGAAATTTTGTAAAAAGTTCACATCGCCTCCCTGATATTTTTATAGGCGGCACTTAATCCACTTTTATTATGATAATGTGATTTTTTACCCATTGTGTTATGATAAATGTGGCAATTTATCCCCCTATGTTAAATAAAATATTTTGCATGCATGCTCTCAATTTCGGCAAGTGAGTTACAATCTCCGGCTGAAGGGGGTAAATTGCTTCATTAAAATTTTACAGGGGGTAAATTGATTTTTTTCAAATTACACAGGGATAAATTGAACATTATGCATTTTATAGGGGGTAAATTGCCATTAACTTTGTAGAAAAATTGGGTTTGGTACCAAAATTGCAATGAAAACATATCCTATGATACCAAATTTGCATTTTCGTATACAATGGTACCAAAAATGCAAATCAGCCTATCATATGGTACCAAAAAAAACAATTTCCCCAATTTAATATATATTAATTTAATACAAAAAAGACATAATTTGACATATTTTTTCCCAAAACAACAACACACAAAACAAAACAAATCAAAACCAAAACTCTCTTTTCAAAACTCATTTCACCCTAAGTTATTAACATTATTTTGCATTCAAAATTCTCGAATCAAAGAACACATAAATCATGTTTCAATTATTTCAAGAAAATTTCAAGTGAATATTCAAAATACTCAACCACAATATTTAATTTTGGCCCAAATCAAACCCCAAGAAAGGTCAAAACCCACCTTTGCAACGTCATCAAATTCATATGACTTAATTAAAATATCTACATGTAGAATTATCTACATATTTGTCGTTTTGATAAAAAAAAAAAATTCGTATTATTTGTCGTTTTAGAGGTTCATTGCAAATTAATTAGTTGTTCTAGCTCCTCATTAGGAGAAGAGAGAGAAATAACGATTACTACTAGGGGTATTTTAGGGTTTTTATCTTTCAATTGATGTCTATTTAATAATTTTCTTAATTTGTATGTCACTACCTAGAAGTAGAAGGACAAATAATATGAAACAAAGGGGAGTAATTTTTTCCCCTAAGATTATGAACACACACATCAACCATTACATCCGAATTTTTAATTACCATAAAAATAAAGAATAAAATAATTATAAATACTAGCTAGTTATCATTTAGAAGAATACTCGCGTTAATGAGAAATGGATCGTAATTTTTTTTTTTAGATGGTGAATATATTGTTATGTCAAATACTATATGGCATTGAAACTATTACAATGATATTAAAGTGAACTAATTACAAGTATTATAAACTAGAAAAATGCTAATATGAAACTAGGGAAAATGAACTGTAATCTGAATATAAAATTTTGAGATAGATCATCTGCACCCAATTTTAATCAATACATTATGAGTCTATCAATACATTATATGAGTCTAATATTTACATGCGAGAAAATCCGAAATCTCACAAATAGAGTGAATGACAAATAAAACACTTCCACGTCATATGTATAATAATAGACAATTTATTCATGATATATATATTGTTTTAGATAAATATTGCAGTATCTTTTAGTTTTTCACTTAGGTCATGTAATTAATTTAATTTTTTTTGATAACTTTAGTTTAAAATCCTCAAATTAAGTAGTAATGTGGCACAAATGTTAACATAATATACTGAATTACGAGTAGTTCTGGAACAAAATATAAAATAAAAATGTCAGAAAAGAATCAATTACATGGCGTAAATATAAGCCTGATTTATTAAAGGACTAAAGAGAATTATATATAATTTTACAAATTTCCGAAATTCTTTTTGTGCGTTCGAAAAGATTGAAAGCGACCATCTAACACATAATTTTAATTACCATGCGTTAGATGAACGTATCATGAATATTTACGAAACAATGTGTTAATTAATGTAAGAAAATGACTTGTATCCATGAAGAATAGTCCTTTTCCCCTGGTCTATTCAATTCACAGTTCTAAATGCTAGTAATTTCACAAGGCCAGACCCAGAATAAATGATTGAAAACAGCATCCACCGAAACTTTTTAAAAGAATTAATTTATTTTGCTTCCTTCACGAATTACAAGTATATTTTTTATGGCATTTACTACATGACATTCATTATATGACATTCATTATGGACCTAACCTATTAAATTCATATTCATATGCTACTAGTATTTTTTTCATTACAGCCTTAAAATAGGCCACCTACCGTTTTCAATTGAATTTCATTTACTACCTTTTATTAGTATATCTGGCAATATTAGGATCCGGTAGACTCACAGTCATGAATTAATTAATATCTTCATGACTTCATTGTTTTCGTTGAACACATTAAAGAGTAGTTGACGTTTCTGTATTAATGAAAACGAAAAAATAAGATGTGCTTTCATAATTATAATTTGTTTAACTAAGAATTTTCTTAATTTTCCTAATGTAGTCTCTTTTTCACAAGTATTTCTGAAATGTTTCTTAAAGCTTCTCCATATTTTTTCAATTGAATATATATTAGGAACGAAAATTTGATCCAAGCTCGTATCCTTTGTCAATTTTATTAGATGCCCGTATATATCCATTTTTGCTTTGGACCAACTTTTCAGTAAAATATCCATCGGTTTAACCAAATAAGGCATAATCAATTTGCTAACTAATTTGAGTGCTGATGAGGCTTTAGTCTAATGCCACAATTGAGGCCCTAGATTGCACGAATATCGATACGGCGATACGATATAATATGATACGTATACGGCGATACGAATTTTTAAAATTTATAGGATTTGATACGGTAAAGATATGCATATAAAATAAAATAAAATAATTTTATATTATGCATAACAACATAATTAATTTGATCCTTCTATTATACCACAAAAGCAAAAGATCATATTCAAAATATGTATTGTCTACTAGTTTAATTTCGGGTTGGACAACATCAAATTAAAGTTTTACACTAAAATTGTCCAAGATCATTCAAAATATACAAAAGTTATATATCAAAAGTTGATAAAGTTAGACAAAACCCGTATTGATTTAAAATTTTCAAGTAAACATCACGAGTATTGATACCCGTATGCAAGACCATTCAAAATACACGTTTTTTTTTAAATTTAAATTTATTAATTTTTTAATCCATAACTTTGAAAAACTAACAAAAAACATCCACTGCGTACCCAAGACGTGTCCAAAACCTGCAGGATACTCCAAAAAAAGGTATTGTACCCGTATCCGAATTATGTTTTATTTAATTTAATTAGGATACTCCAGATGGCGTACCGTACGCATATCCCACGCGTATCGAACGCGTATCCATATCCCCGGAGTACTGGATACTGCACGGGACCATTTTTGAGAGTATCCGTGCAACCTAGTTGAGGCCTCTTCCAAAACTTCTTGGGGTTTATATCTACGTGCCGTTGTTTCTGTCACCGTTGGTAATTCTTTTTAAAAAAAATTACTAATGTTGGTAGTTGGCATCATGGTATGTTTGCACTTTGATAGGAAATTAAATAGGATCAAATATATTTAGATATAGTGATTGATGTAATGATATATGGACTTAAAATTTGTTATTGTGAGTTAATTTAGATAAACATTTTCCTTAGACATGTGTCTCTTAACAGTTTATATTAAATCAAGAGAAAATTGTACGTTCTCCCCCTAAACTTACAGTTAGATTGCAATTTTTTCCTTGAACTTACTGTCAAGTTGCATTCCCCTTTGAACTTTAAATTTTTGGACTGTTCACCCTAAATTTACACAATGTTGCACTTTTTTTCCTGAACTCTTTTCTGAGCAATTTTTCGGCCAAAGAGTTCGGAGAGAAAGTGCAACACAAAAGTTCAGAGTGAAAAGTGCAACATAGATGTAAGTTTAGGGGGTGGGGGGGAGTGCAATTTTAATGTAAGTTTAGGGGGCAAAGCTCAATTCTTTGCAACCAACTATACTTCAATGTACAAAAATAATGAAATATTATATATAATTGTAATAAGATATATAAGACAAAAAAAAAACAAATATATTAGTGCAAAATTAACTAATATAAAATAGGGGAAATTCTTACCCAGACCGGGTTTGGCCGAACCCAAAGCAACTACATGGCAAGTGTAATACACTTGCTTTGGGATTGGATGTAACTCCCAGGAGAGTGACCAATCACAAAGCAAGTGCAATACACTTGCTTGGTGGTTGGATAAGTTTGGCTAAACCAGGCTTGGACAAGAATTTTCCTATAAAATAGATACAAATATATTAGTTAAACATTACAGAGTGAGAGATGTGTATAATATCAAGCATACACTATACTTTCATTTTTAAGTTCATCTTGCACGTTTTACATTACATTCTTCAAATGAGGTTTTAAGTTGTTAAATATTGACATTCGAAAAATAAAGAGGTACAATTATTAATTAAAGTAGCAAATAACATTTTCAAATAAAAAAAATCGCGCTTTTCTCCTTGAACTTTGCACTTTCTCCCTCTAAACTTACACCATTGTTGCACTTTCCACCCTGAAATTCCATTATGAACTTTCCCTCGATCTCTTTGGCCAAAAAAGTACTTAGAAAAGAGTTTAGAGGGGAAAGTGCTACATTAATGCAAGTTCAAGGTGGACAGTAAAAAAAATTAACTTGAATAGAAAGTACAACTTGACTATAACTTCAGGGGAAAAGTGAGATTTTCTCTTAAATTAAAGAAGGTTATATATAAGATTATTGTCTCAAATGGATTACACAAGGTTATTGTAAATCATTAGCTAAACTTATATTAAATTATAATGAATCATGTGTATATATATAAAAAAAAAACCAACAACGTACAAAGGCAAAGTTTGATAATCATTTTTTAAAATTTAAGACGACTAATAAACAAAAGTTAATAGAAAACGAATATCACATTTTTTGTAGCTATTAAATTAAATAGAGAAGAGCAAACAATTACATAACATAAAGTACTAGGATATTGCTGAAATTAAGAGAAAGTATGAATTATAGGATTATTACAAAAGTACTTTTATTTTACTACAAAAATGTCTTGAGCCCCAAATATAGATCATGACATGATTTTACAAAGCATCTTTCTAATTGCTTTTTTATTCTTGAAAAAACTAAACACATAAGAAAACAATTGGAAGCACCCCCTTAAACTCTCAATATACTCCGTGGGTTTGGACCCATATTCTATTAAGTGGGTTATTGACAAGATCAAGACCCAAGCCCAACCTTGAGTCAAAATAGGACAGTTTTTAGGTTCCATTTTTCTGAATTTGGGGCTTGTTTTTTTTTTGTTTTCCAAAAAGAAGGATAACCATAAATTCGGGTACCCGACCCGGATTTCTCGAAACCCCACTATGTAGCTATAAACAAACACAGGTAAGTTCAGCCGTTTCTTTTCTTTTCTCTTCCTTTACCCTACAGCTCAAGGGTTTAAGGTTTATCATCCAAAAAATCAGCCAAACGAATGGGGAAGAAGAAACAAAAAATAGTTCTGCCGCCGGAACTGCCACCGGAGGTTCCTGATGAAGATATAGAAGTTTCCGATGAGGACGTACAGTTCGTCAATCAGAATTTAGAATACGCTGGTTTCGTTTCCAATTTGGACACTCATTCCATCACCAAGTACGCATTTATTTTCTTTATAATTATTACTTATTGGTATGCTTCAAGTATTTTTCTTATTCAATTGCTGTTCTTCTAATTGTAATAATAATATAGGCATGTTAATCGAGTGGCCGACGCTAATGAGGGGGCGTTAGAATCGATGTACGAGAAAAGGTTGAAAAGGAAATTGGAAAATCAAGGAAAAGAGGAGAATGTGGTGGAGGTTGACCCAGTTGATGCACTTCCTGTGAAAACTTTAGATGGGCAGCTCTACTATAGAAGAGGTATCATCATTTGTGTGATTTATATTTTTATAGTTTTTAGGTTATTGGAATGCTAATGTGAAAGTTCTTTTTGGCAGTGGTGAAGGACACAAAAAAGGCTGAAGAGGAATTGCAAGAAGGTGAATCTATTGGTAAGGATTCCGGTTTGGTGAAGTTGACGAAGGCGGAGAAGCGCGCTAAGTTTAAGAAATTGAGGAAAGAGGCCAAAAAGCAATCGAATGAGGAAGTTCAGCAAACTCCTCAGGCTGAAGTGCTGGTATGTGTTTATTTTCCACGGCATGTTTCTTCCCTTGTGTTGAAATGTGATGCAAATTTAACAATGATAAGGGGTACATGTTCCCATTGGATCTTAGATTTATCAAAATAATTGGAAAAGAAAAAGCAAAGTAACAGGAAATTCTTGACACGATCTGATTGTAAATTAGTATCATGATATATATTAGATATAGTATATGTCAATAAATCGATAAACGGCATTAGTGATTTATTTTTTACTACTACTTTATTTGCCTTTTCCTCTAAAACACCCAAACAGGGTTTTCCATAGTGTTCTCTTCACCCTAATCCGAGGTCTAATCCCCAATGTGTTAATATTTTAGAGGCATGATGATGCTTTAAAGTTTCAAAGACGTGCTTAATGATGCAATCTGATATTTCCTTATGCTAGATTCGGTGATTCTCGAAAGCTTTTGATTGATTATTGCCGATGAGGTAGTTACTTTTCCAGTGTTCTTTTTGGTCTTTTCCTATGACATGTATATTCTTCTTAATTGTTTTCTTTCGTTTACAATATGATGCTGTTTGTCTATTTTTTAACCCTTATCTTCTGATTCTGTGTTTACGAATAATTTGAGTAATATTTGGCCTTGTTTATTTAGGAAGTTTGGTTGATTTAATTCAAAAAATGATCCCATTTACTTCTAAGACCAAATGAGTTCCTTGATTAGTTGAATTTATTTGCTGAAAGTTGAAGTGGGATTTTATGAATATCTGTTGATTATCACTGATCAGAGTAGTCACATTATTTTTGACAATTTTGTACAAGAAAGGTCTTATTGTCAATAAAATTAATATTGCTTCTCTGGTTAGGATGAAGTTAAAAAAGACCTCACCGCTGAAGAAGCCAGCGAGGAAAAGAAATATAAACTTGCTGAGTTGGGAACATTACTACTTGCAGATCCAGAATCCAATATAAAGTGTATCAAGGAGATGCTGGAGATTTCTAAAGATGGAAATAGTGCGATTGTCATACTTGGGCTAAAATCCTTATTGGCTGTTTTTAAAGACATCATTCCAGGGTGCGAATGTTGTTTTAACTTGCGTCTTTCGCTAATAATTTCTAATTCTTTTTCCATAAAGTAGATGTCACTCTCTTTTTTCAATTGCTACTGCAGCTACCGGATCAGGCTGCCCACCCAGAAGGAACAAGAAATGAAGGTTTCAAAGGCTGTGAAAAAAATGCGATTTTATGAGTCCACCCTACTGTCTGCATACAAGGTTTGAATTTATCACCTTCTAGTTTAATATCCTTTATCAAGCTTGTAATTGCACACTCTTGATACAGTATTAATTTTAAATATCCTTTTTCATGCTGACAAAAAATTGTTGTTTCCATTGTCATCAGGCATATGTTCAGAAGTTGGTGGCACTGCAACAACACACTGTTTATAAGCGAGTGGCTGTACGATGCTTATGTACTTTGCTTGCAGCAGTCCCTCACTTCAACTATCGGGAGAGCTTGTTGTTTGCTGTTGTGAACAATATAAGCTCCCAAGACGATGTAATAAGGTAGTCTGAATTATTTTATTTCTCAGTTTCATATATGTATATTGAAGTGTTCCATTAAAATTATTGTACAACATTCACGGTGATCTGTTGTCTCAACATGTGGAATTTCCTCGCCTATTTTTTGGTTCATAGTTTTCTTTACAGGTCTATGTTTTCATGTATTCTCTTTCTTTTTGGTAATTCATAGTTGATAACCCATCGTCATTGCAATATTGGTGAGGTTAGTCTATTGGTAATTCATGTATTCTCTTGCTTTGGCAGAAAACTTTGCTGCACAGCTGTTAAGTCACTTTTTACTGACGAAGGGAAACATGGCGGCGAGGCTACTGTAGAGGCTGTTAAAATGATTGCAGAACTTGTAAAAGATCACAACTGTCAACTACATCCTGATGCTGTTGAAGTAAGGAATCTTCTCAAGCTCTTGGAAATATGATTTTGTGCAATCATCTATATTTTGTACCTTATCATATATACATGCTGTTATCCTGGTTTCCAGTTTCACAATGAACTATATTAAATTAGCACTTGTTATTAAAATAAATGATACATATCAATGAACTTTAGAGACGATGAACTATGGAAACATGGTCGTCCCGTTATATTTGGTTTAGATTGAGTCTTTCAATATTTTTTTTATTTGCAAAAAGCTATTTTGTTGATGAGTTTTCTAGTAAAAAAATTCTGATAAGAAATATAGAACAAAGATTTAGATTTCCAAGGGAAAACATCGTGTTTTTGTGCACAGTACGGACTGCATCGAATGATGTCAAAAATCTGTAGTTTAAACCCGATAAAGCTTTAATTACTTCTCCATTTTTTATTGCTCTACAAACTATCTTATCCTCGGCCATTGATTAAGTTGCATTGCACCTGTTAGGTTTTTATGGCTCTGTCATTTGATGAAGATCTTGGAAAACAACAAAAATCAGATCTGGATAACAAATCGAAAAGCAAAAAGTCCAAAAAGAGAAAGGGTATGGATGAGCCAAATAATATGCCGGATAATGAGAGGAAAAAGACTAAGAAAGAGATGTTGTCAAAGGCAAGGGAGGAGGTATATCTCTCATCCTCACTTGATGTTGCTTGTTATTTATGATCTTATCATTGTTTGACATATGGAGGTTTTTGCAGGTTAATGCAGACTTCAAAGCTGCTTCATTTGCTCAAGATCCTCAAGAACGGAGAAGGATGCAGACTCAGACGCTTTCGGCTGTTTTTCAAACACTTTTCCGCATCTTGAAGCATGCTGCACAGCCAACGTAAGTATCCTTATTGGGGGTGGTGAAGAAACTAGTCATGTTTAATATGCACTAGTCTCTCATTCTTTTTCAGTTTGAATAATATCATTTAAGCTTGTGGGCTGCGTTAAATTGAGTAGTTTCCATTATGAAATCAACAACTTCTTTTTATTAGAAAGAAAGCTGAAACGTGCTCAGAGTTTGTGGGAATAATTTTTTTTTTATTGAGGTATATTTAATTTTTTTCTTGCACTACTAGTAGTAGATTTAGCTTGGAAGTGCATTGAAATACTTGATTCTTAGAGTTCGCATTTGATAGAAAATGTAAAAAGCCGCTAAACCGAAAATATGTCGCAAGAATTTTCATCATTGAAGTATTATTAAATATATATAAAAAGGGAAACTTTCTTGAGATACATCAGACATGTACTACATCACTAGTATACACACCATAGTAGGATATATAGGACATTTTCTTTAATGTTCCTCTCTGAATTGTTGTTTAAACTCGTTATTTTCAGGCAAGTTTAATTTCTCTAATGTCATGTCTTTTAATGCCCAGATCAGAAGCTGTTACCGTGCCTGTTTCATCTGGGAACCATCCCCTGCTTGCTCCATGTTTAAATGGGATTGGAAAGTTCTCGCATCTAATTGATTTGGACTTTATGGCTGATCTGATGAATTGTTTGAGAAGACTTGCTGGTAACAGCAGCAAGTTAGGAGGTTCATCAGAGAATTTGTCTAGTCATTTAACAGTGTCTGAAAGGTTACGGTGCTGCATTATTGCTTTTAAAGTGATGAAGAACAATCTGGATGCTTTAAATGTTGATCTACAAGACTTCTTTGTCCAGTTTTACAACCTGATACTAGAGTATCGGCCAGGAAGGTATAGCTGTTGAATTAATTTGCTATGGAAAACTGACACTTCAAAGCTATTTGTCTTCTACTCTATACGAGTTTCATCCTTGGAATGAGTTTCTTGCCTTGTTCAAAATTTTGTTGTTTTAACATCCTTGTGCTTTTTTGGTTCTTTGTTTTTAGGATACTAATTTCTGTAACTATGCAGAGTTGAATGCTTTTAAATACAGTAATTATTTTGCTCTAGCTCTCTTAACTTTTGGTGGTTGGTTAATTAATGCATTGGATAGGCATGTCAAAAGAAAATCATTATGTTTTGTATTACATAATTAATTGAATTTTTGTTGAAGTATTTTCACTTCTTTCATTGCTGTGCCATCCATGCGAGGACTTCTACTTTTATGATCTCTCTTTCATGAAATTATCTGATAAGAGTGTTTGAATTTCTTATAGAATAATATATGCTATTCCAAGTACTTCCCTTCTTTTGTTTTAGTTTTATGCATTGATTTTGATGGAGCCATTCATTGTGTATGTGTACCCTTTGCTCCTCTTCACTTTCTTGTTTTCTCCTAGTTGTGTTTCATTTAGTCACACCGGTTGGAAATTAAAAAGCACTATTTCTTTGGAGTATGCTTGTTACTGACAATTCTCATTTCAGGGATCAAGGAGAAGTATTAGCCGAAGCTATGAAGATAATCCTATGTGATGATAGACAACATGATACGCAAAGGGCTGCAGCCTTTATAAAGCGATTGGCCACATTTACCTTATGCTTTGGTTCAGCTGAGTCCATGGCTGGTGAGCTTTGATATTAAGCACAAACATGAAAGAACTATTTACATTTTGAACACAAACATAAAAAACTATTTAATAGTAGTAGCCTTTGGAATGATAATATCATATTTCTTTGGAACAAATTTCAGCATTGGTTACTGTAAAGCATCTTCTTCAGAAAAACGCCAAATGCCGTAATTTGCTCGAAAATGATGCTGGAGGTGGTAATGTTGCTGGTGTAATCTCTGTAAGTCCTTCTGCCTTCCTTACCTTGGAATAAAATATTAATGGACTCAAACATTAGGCACTTATATTTCGTGCAAATTCTTTTCATTCCCTTTGATCCATAAATAGCATGAAATTTTTTTGTAATTAACGTTAGTTTATTTAATTTCAGAAGTACCAACCTAATGCGACAGATCCTAACCTTAGTGGTGCACTCGCTTCTGTTCTTTGGGAGCTGAACCTTTTGATGAAACATTATCATCCAGCAGTTTCTACTATAGCTACTAGCATCTCAACAATGTTAGCTTCCACTAACCAGATTTATCATTCTCATGTCTCCCCTGAACAAGCCTATTTGGATTTGTCAAAGGAAAACGAGTCTTTGGTTCAATCTATTAACATCAAAAGGGCAAACAATAAGAAAAGGAAGGGTAAGGATGGCGTGCCTGTTAAAGTTGGATCAGACCTCAACTTGACAGATGTGATCGATGAAACTAAGGTTAGAAAGCAACTTTCTGAGCATTTTGTTCTACTTCGCGATATTCAAGAAAATGAGAGATTAAGATCTGAATTGGAACGCACAACACTGTACGTTAACCTATATGAAGAGTATAAAAAGCAGAAGAAAAGGAAGACAAAACAACAGCTTAAAAAATGACAAGTGATTTTGATCGTTTTACTATTTAAAATTTTGGCCAAAGGCAGTTTTGAAGTTTATCATGTTCACTATTTTGATATTTTTTCCTCATTTGAAGATTTTTTGGCTTTATGAGGTTTCTGACTATATACTATAAATTATTCTTATGGTTCTTGAGATCTACTTTTCAAATTAAATTTCACAAAGGTTAATAGTGACTTTATAAATGCCTGCATGGTGGTCTGGCATATTGCCTATGAGTCTATGACTGTATAGTTCAGGATCTTTTGTTGGGCCATAAGATGATCCAGAGTGCAATATGGTCCAAAGGCCCTTTTACCTCTTCCCAACCATCTCGGGCACGCTTTTTTGGTTAATTCCGGGATTATTTGGAAGCTGATTTGTTCGTCCCAGTCATAACATTTATATTTCTATTAACCAGTTAAGATTCTTTAGTAATATCTCAAAAGTTAAAACCGAAGCCCTCTAGTGGATTTGTTTTAGTCCAGTTCAACTTCATCGAGAATGGGCTCCAAATCTCAGGTCCGAGAGCTTAATCACTCAAAAGGGTTTAATTAAATTCAATATATTAGACAATTAGTTTAATGGAAGGAAGTAGTCATTACAATAACATAAACTCACACTTAAATTCATATTGGGAGAAGTTTCTTTTAATATGTTGACCCGCCTTGAGAGAGATTAAGTTAGGTCTAAAATTTACACATCCTTGAGAATTTTTTTTTTAGAAAAAGTATATTATATTTGTGGCATATTAATGGAAAATGACTCGCTCTTGTTATTTAATTTCAAAACAAGCGTGTCATTTGTCATGTGAATGATTTGAGTTCGGCCAAGTTAAATTTGGGAAAAAAAATGCAATGCCCTTTTTGGTTGGAGATTCATTTGTTTAGGTTTATATTAGTTTAATACTTGATGCTTTTTAAAACTAACATATAGACTTTTTTGGCTAACTAATGTAAAATTCAAACTGGGGACTTTCTTTCAATTCTGTCTCACTTAAAAATATTGAATGATCACCTTCTTTAAAGCTTAAACTAGTAATAAAAGACATTTGATAATTTTCAAACAGAAGAGTTTGTGATTCAATTCAATTATGGAGTATTATCTTTCATCTGGTATTATGTCATAATTAACATGGTTTCTTTTAATTTGATCAACATGTAGGCTAGGCTATATATGCATGTTAGATACAAAAAACACAACACAAACAGCACATGACACAAACATTTGACAACATGGTTTCACCTAATCCATTACAAGCAATATTTCTATGACTAAACCATATACCTTGGCCCCATATTCAAGCCAATAAAAAAGAATCCATGAAATTTGTAAAGACTTAGTTTCATGAAAAAAAAAAAGGAAAAAAAAAGAGGGAATTTAATTTGTACATTGATGTGAAAACGAGGTATCAATGAAAGAAAACAAGAAGGTTAGTAGTAGGCATGTGCATCATTTATCTTCTCACATGTACGTTCTTCTAGATATTCTTTTCATGGACCTCCTATCTCGGATCTTCAAAAGAATCAAAGAGATATTTTAACAGCAAAGCAGAAAATAATTAACAAATTAAAGATCACTCACATATTTATTTTAATTTTTATTTTATTTGTTTAGCATGTGGATGACTTGAGAGTTAATCAAGGATATATAGGGAGAATTTAATTAATTTCACACTGGGAAGGAAATATTGGTCCTCAAATCTTATTAGTTAATCACAAACAAACGCGTTGTACCGTACAAATTATTCTTCTAGCTAGTATAATATATATACTAATAAATAAATAGAAGAATAGTTCGGTCTGGTTATTAATGATTAGTATGTTGACAGTTGAAATGTTCCATTCGAGGTAGTATTCAGTTTGAGATTTTTTTATTGATAAATAAATAACACAGCTTAGTTTCAGATTTGTAGAGATACTCGCTTATATTTGTATTTATTATATTAAACTTTGTTATAAATTAATATTAATAATAATATGACTTGAAGAGGAATTTACGCGGATTTCAACAAGCATGATTAGTTAATTTCATTTCCTCCTTTCCTGCTGTATTGAAGGAATTTTCATAAAATATTCTCTCATATATACACTGATAATTTATATAAAATGTTCTCTAATTAAAATTAAGCTAGAAATTAAACCAAGAGATGAATGTGCAATTCTTGAATGTATTATGATTTTCCTATGCTAATCAAATTTGTCATATGTCACGAGAAATCAAAATTTACTTTCTCAAACACAGCTTTTATTTTCAACAAATTGACATTTCTTTTCGGGCTAGAGATTAATTTGGACAACAAAACTAAATTAGTAGTACTGCAATTGGTCAATTTGAAATAAGGGAAAACATTATGGCAAGTACTGTTGACATGTTAATTGGTTATAGACATTCTAAAAATTAGTATAGCCAAATGTGTGACTTCAATCATTATTTAAGATTAAGAATCAAATAACCCCTTATGGCTCCTCTGTACCCCAAAAGGGCTTGTACACTTTGTCAATTTCATGTTCATTTTCAATAGGGTTGTTCGCGGTACGATCCAATACGGTTTTATACTCGCCCAAATTTAATTCAATATTTACGGGTTTTTAATATTCTAGACCAAACCCAATCCAATAAGTTTAGATATTGCATTTTGCAGTTCCTTCGGATTGGGCGGTTTTTTGCGATATTAGCTTTTTCTATTTTAATATTTAATTTTTAAACTCTACGTACTTTAATTTATTACCACTTAGTATTTTGTTATTGTACTTTTATAAAAATTTTACGTTCTATAACCATACGAACAATACTATTTTTTCATAATTTTTTGCTTTAATTTGTTAATCTATTTAAGGCTACATTCGCAACGTAAAGAACAATAATTGTTACAAAACTACAAAATTGAACAAGACTATTTCAAACAATAAGCAAAAATATAAAATACTTTAATTATTAAAATTGATATTGGTGGTTGTCAATCGATGTAATTTAACTTGAATTGTTAATAAATTATATCGAGTAATAGAACTTTTAGGGGATAAATTAGATTTCGGTGTTGAGACGGTAAATTAAAAATATGTATATACTTAAATTATATTAATTAAATAATAAAACACAATTTGTTATTTTATATACATGCGGTTTGTAATTTGCGATTTTTTTTATCACGAAGCCCAAGACGAACTCATTCATTTCGTTCTTCAACCGCAAGTTGCGGTTGATTTGAGTTGGAGCGTTCGGTTGAGACGATTTGGCGATTTCGTTGAAAACAGTAATTTTAAATTAGTGGTTTAATTAATTATCAATTTTCGTGTGTTTTATTTATTCATTAATTATTATGTGGATATAATAAATCATATTCGTTTAGTATCAATTTTGAAATGTATCATGGGGTTTATACTACTGACAAGTTCTGTTGCATTGACTTGAATAGTCAAGAGGAAGAATTATAACTAAAATATTTAAAAAAAAAACTAAGCCTTAATTTTTTAATTTTTTAATTGAATCCTAATATTGTAATAATTAAAAGATAATAATACGCATATGCATCCAGAAGACGAGACTGGTGGCAAATGGACCACCCGGATCGGATCCGGATCGGATCCTTGTGGATCGGATCTCAAATGGATCGGATCCTAAATGGATCCATAATGATGGATCCATTTAGGATCCGATCCAAACCGGATCCGGGTGAGAAAATTTCGGATCCACTATGGATCCGTCATAAATTTCAATCAATTTTTGGATATTGCAATTTTGACCCTAAATTTTTGAAAAAATCAAGAATTGCAATTCAGTCCAATATTTTAAAAAAATTGAAAATTTCCAATCCTCCAATCCGGACCCTGATTTTCAAAATTTGCACTTTTGGTCCCTCAATTTTTGGATATTGCAATTTTGACCCTAAATTTTTGAAAAATCAAGAATTGCAATTCAGTCTAGTATTTTAAGAAAATTGAAAATTTCAATTCGGCCCCTGATTTCATAAATCCAAATTTGCACTTTTGGTCCCTCAATTTTTGGATATTTCTATTTTTGGATAAATCCAAAAATTGAGGGACAAAAAGTGCAAATTTGGATTTATGAATTCAGGGGCCGAATTGAAATTTTCAATTTTCTTAAAATACTGGACTGAATTGTAATTCTTGATTTTTCAAAAATTTAGGGTCAAAATTACAATATCCAAAAATTGAGGGACCAAAAGTGCAAATTTTTGTTCCTGAAAATCAGGGTCCGGATTGGAAATTTTCAATTTTTTTAAAATACTGGACTGAATTGCAATTCTTGATTTTTAAAAAATTTAGGGTCAAAATTGCAATATCCAAAAATTGAGGGACCAAAAGTGCAAATTTGGATTTATGAATTTAGGGGCCGAATTGAAATTTTCAATTTTCTTAAAACACTGGACTGAATTGCAATTCTTGATTTTTCAAAAATTTAGGGTCAAAATTGCAATATCCAAAAATTGAGGGACCAAAAGTGCAAATTTGGATTTATGAAATCAGGGGCCGAATTAAAATTTTCAATTTTCTTAAAATACTGGACTGAATTGCAATTCTTGATTTTTCAAAAATCTAGGGTCAAAATTGCAATATCCAAAAATTGAGGGACCAAAAATGCAAATTTTGTTCCTGGAAATCAGTGTCGGGATTGGAAATTTGAATTTATTAAATTCTAGGTTTTTTAAAAATTTGGGGTTAAAATTGTAATTTTCAAAATTAAGTATTAGAGAGAAAGGTTTTCACATTCCAATAATAAATTTTTTTTTTGGATTCAATAATGGATCCATTAGTGGATCCAGAGGATCCATTGATGGATCCATCACAAATCCATTACTTGTATGTGTTGATCCAATATGAATCCAGATCTTATGAGATCCGATCCAGATCCGATCCGAGTGAAAATTTAATGGATCTTTATGGATCGGATCCTTTGAATTTGGATCGGATCTGGATCAGATCCATGGATCTGATCCATATTGCCACCCCTAGACGAGAGTAATAATATAATGATTCTTTGGAAGTTGAAAAGTATCCTAGCTAGGCACAAGCTTTTATTTTTAATTTCTAGATAAAAATTCGGTTAAGAAATTTCATAGAAAATGCCAAATCGCAAATCACGTTTTCTTGAGTCGACATTCTAGTAGTCTCAACAAATGCAACCATCTCAAATTAATTTAATTGTTTTATTCTCGCTTAGCCATAATTAATATACTAGTTCACACCTAAACCATAAATTAATTATATATAATTAAGTGGAAGTTGTGAAGGAGATAAATGAGAAATGTCTACATTAATGTTTTAGGTGGAGAAGAATAATTAAGAACCCTATTCTAAGCAAGCACGCATCATATGATAATGTGCATGTTATTCAAAATGAATTTAGTTGATGTAAGTTTAATATATATATATATTGATTTATTATGTTTTGTCTGACTCAGTATCTATTCATATTAAGGTCATATTTTAAAATGAAATCAAAAGACTAATGATTTATTCAAATATTAGATATTGAGATCATCATAATCAAAAGTAAAGAAAACAAAATATAATTTTGGTATGTTTTGCTTAATAAACCAGCAATAATGATGTTGGCATACGTACATTGTTTCTTGTATTTTGCTTCACGTTAGGAGCTAGCTGCTCTAACAACGGGATTTGCATGATAGTCTCTAAGTAACCAATTTTTTTTAATAAATCATTTATTTGGATATTTTCAATATATAGGGAAATTGCGAATAATATTTTAATTTCATAATAAATGAATCATGAAATAACAATGGAAATTTCCTTCCAAAAAGAAATATCATGGAAGTTTCCTTAATTAATTATATGGTCGCATAAACTTTGTTCTACTTGCTAGTAGGGCCAAATAGAATTAATGACTAACTCTCCAATCCAATGTTTTTTAGTCTTTGCAAATTGCTATACTAATAAATTTGACTAATAAATTGTTATTTTAATCAATAAAAACTAATTAATTAGCAAATCCGAAAAATATTAATTAAGCCAGAAGCCTTTCTCAAATACTTAACAGTCCATTGTCTAGTCCAAGTATCCAAAAGGCACTTACCAAAATGTCATATCAGTGACCAGTTGCCAAAATAAATACAAGAGTGTGAACCATATTGTATGATTTATGAGAAATTAATTTAATTTAATTTCAATGAAACGACGAATTACACTATTATATAAATAAAATAAAAAGAATATCAGTACACTAAACTAGCAAGATACAATTGATAAGACAACTTAGAATAAATAAGTAAGAGTGAATTGCATTTTTCGTCCTCTTATGAATTAATTTTTGCATATTCATGTCCTAATTTTTTTTATAACAGATACATCCATCTTTTCAGTGTAGGACGATTCACTCAAATAAGTAAACCAATAACTAGTATGAAGTTAAACAAATATCCACAATGAAATACACTTACTTTGTAATTTAAAGATTTTGACCGAGTCAAATTTGTATAAAAAAAAATTCTATTAAAATTTAATAAACTTCAAACCTAACAATTACTAGACTCGTATCTTCTATTTTCTTTTTCTACTTAATATCTACACTTTCCCTCTAAACAACAAAAGAAAAACTCAATTCAAATAAGGTTTTAATTTTCTCAAAACTACAAAAATCAACATTCAAATGAATTTCAAAGGTTCCAATGAAACACCCTAATTATTTTTTTAAACCAATATTAAATGCTAACCAAATACTTAGAAATGTACTTACTAATTATGATAAAATCGATTCACAAGATATATGTCTAAATACATTGGATAAAGTAAGATTACATTGGGTAAGACACTCCACTTTGCACTCCGCCCCACCATGACTTTTTGTAATTTGTGAGTTAAAGCATATCTCCAAAATGATATTATCATGTTTGACGCAGTTAACCCAGCACGGTATTTTCGAGGCTCCGTACAACGACGATTTCGGAAGCCGCAAAGAACCCGTACATATTTTTTATTCATATATTTGACCCATACAAGTCACGGAATTTGCCAAATCACTTAGACTAAATTGACGTAGCCGAGAAGACTTATTTTTTATGACAAGGCTGAGATCATACCTGGTCAGGGTTGGATCCGGATCCGGACACTGTGCAAATTCTCTCGGTGGGTTGTGAAGGGTCGAGTTAATTAAGACTTGGATTCGACCCTGAAACTAATAAAAGGTTTTGGACTCAGACGATGTCGATTGAGACTGGGTCCATATCCGATCAACAAGGTTCAGGTTCGAGTTCCAACCCAAAGAAAATAAATGACCCAATTTTCGATCAAACTCAAATACTTAGATCCATCATAAGTCCATAATCATTAAAAAAAACTCGTTCCCAATGCCTATCAACTTTCATTAAAAACTTGATCCATTTTAAGTCTATAATCATCCCAAAAAATCCTTGCCCAATGATTGTCGAATTTGATTGATTGCATTCGATTTTTGGTTAAACAAGTACTTGCATTTCGTGTACCTGATGAATTGTAACTTTCGAAAATTATGTGGGATGCTGGATGAGTGACAAGTATGTATGAAAGGACAACTTTTTGTCCTCTTATGCATATGTGTTTATCATCCAACCTCTATGGATACAATCTATCGGTATAGGATGAATGTAACCGTAATTTTCAAGCAACCAAGGAAACTTCCTTGAACTTTTTAAGTTTTCTAGGGGATCAAAATGAGATTGCTAGAGCCGTTATCATGGATAAAATTTCCTTTTTTTTCCATGAAAAAATTGAAAAATTCCGTTTTTAAATGAAGAGGAACAGAAACAAGATGTAATTACGAAACTATTAATGTTTGCCTCATGCTCTCTTATTTTTCTTAATTTAGTAAAAAAAAAAATTATAATTTTTCAAAACGTCTCGAAAAGTTTCCAGTATCTAACTAACCGAAACATACACTCAAAATGAAATTTTAATCCATGGCCATTATTATACGGAATGCCACGGATAATCTTAAGACATTGTCAATGCTTACTCAATTGAAACTATCAATGTTACTATTAGAGAGTTCGGTAATGAGTTATTTGTTATTCTTGTTGATGAATCTCGTGATATAACTTGTAAAAAAAATCGTCGCACACATAAAAAAAAGAAAAATTTCCCTTTCGAAGAGAATAAAATTGTGCTATAATTTGGTTTCCTCACATAAACTGAATTTTTTCACATAAGGCAGTCAGATCTGGCAAATATGTTTTCACATACCCTTTTTTTTGTCACATATAACAAATTTATAACGGGGTATCATATGTAATTAAAGTAACTAATGGGGTCATTTTGGTTAAACTTTACCTCGTCACATATTTTCTTGTGAATGAGATACAAGTGTGAGTGTTAATTGGATATATATATATATATATATATATATATATATATATATATATTTTATCTACTTCAACCCTCCTAGATAAAATTTTTGGATCCGCCCTAGGCCTGGGTCTGGATTTGTTGATGGAATCTGATTCCAGACCCTATGGTTAGTTTCAGGGTCAGGTCTAAATTTGAAATCGATCCTTGATTGGAAAATGTTTTTTTAGACAATATACAATATTAGTCACTATATTAAAAAATTTATTCTAATATAATTTAGTAGAACAAAGTATAAATATAAATTAATTACAAAGACTATTATGTCATAGTTGAGACCCATGCTTAGAAAATCTTAAATTTAAATTTCACTAAATTTAGATGTGTTTGTCTAATATTCTAGTTTCGTACAAATATCCTCACTATTTCACCTAAAAAAACGGAGTTGAAATAGGCAAACTCAGCAACCTCCTGCTCAGCCGTTACTTTCCGTTTCTAGTTTGACACGTCCTATATACCGTACGAGTAATGTACCATGTGCCAGTTCTTTTTTAAAGTAGTAGTATAAAATTGTAAATATTGGTAATAATTAATTAATTTATTTATTTTGATAAAAAAATTTATTTAATTGATTAATAATTACTACAACTTTAGAACTTTGGGTCTATTTGGAAGAGTTTTGGCTCGGTTTTGCCGGTCTCGGTTTAAAAAAATTGATTTGGGTGGTTTCGATAAACCTTTGAGACTTTATTTGGATGGGTTTTGTGGTTTGAATAAGTAGAAAATCCACTTGGATTGGGTTTGGATGTTGAGGTTTAGGGGAAAAAGTAGGTGATAGGTATCAAATCAATGTCTTTTTTAGTGAGATTTGAGAAAAAAATATGTGGTAGATATCAAATCAATGTTTTATAGGTTTGAAAAGTGTAAGTGTGAGTTTCTTAATAGGTTTTTTTATAGTTTTATGAATTTGACGAAAACTCATTTCAAAGGTGTTTGACCGATCTCGCCCATCCACACACAGCCTTTGATTTCCAAATTGCTTTTGAGTTTTCACACGGTCGAGTTAATTCAACTAATTACATACAGGTAAGCAAAAAAGAGGTGTAAGTAAGAAATAAAATTCGAAATAATACTTGAACAGAATGTAGCTTATGGAGTAGACATGGAAAGAAGCATTGATTGAAATGAGGGTGCAAAAATTAAGCATCAGTAATTCATGTCCTTTTTTTCCTATTCCACTCATCTTCACTTTTTCTACATCATCAGGCAAAAAAAGCCCTAATTACTTTTCACTCCTCACAACAAAGTATTTACAACGGAGAAGCAAAAGAGAGAAAAAGGCAAAACACCAAAACCAAAAATATCTGATCTCAGCCTAATTAATAAACATCAATACGTCGTCGTTGAGTACAGAGTCATCTCTCGGAGAATGAATTAATGAGTTCCTGCAAGTCACGCGCCTCCGACCCGATCCGGAGCGTCTCGAGCACGCGCTCGAAGAGAAAAACATGGCAGGGGATCCGCAACGCGCCTTGTTGTTCGTACCCGTACTCCTGCGCCGATCTATTGAGCAGCTCCATGAAGATCGGATGATGCAACACCTCCGCGCTCACAACGAATCGCTCCATTTCCTCACCAACGTACACCGGCAAGTGCCCCTGCGGGACGCCTCCACCCTTCCTGAACGATTCCGACCGACGCGCCGCCTCACACCGAGACTGAGACCTCAACAAGTAGTACTGAGACGAATCGGCTACTTTAGACAATTTCCTCATCAACTTCTTCATGGTGTTTAAAAAATTGAAATTGAGAATTAGAGAGAGAATATTCTTGTATTTTCTAGTGAGAGAAAGTGAAGAGCGTTTGGGTTTGGGGAAGATGAGAGGGGGAGTGGGGGGTATAAATATAGGAGGGGAAAGGAAAAGGTAATTTATTGAGAGGTACAGATGAGCGTACTTGGCAGGTACAATTATTGAATTGGGCCTTGGAATTAATTTTGGACGAAAATGTTTACTAAGCATAGTTAATTAAGGGGACTGCTTAATTTAATATGGATAAAACAATAGTCCTTTTGGGAAGGGGAAGGGATTTTTTTTTAACAAGCGATAATTATGGAGTGGATTTTAGGTAAGGACAAATCATGTAATTTGACTAAAGTTTTGTTTGTACGAATTTGTGCTTTTCTGAAAAGCAAATTTTATCTTGAATTGCTTTCATGTTGTTTTTCTCTTAATAGAAGTTAAAAGCATTCCCTCCAAACAAATTTATTAATTTATAAGCATTATATACATTGACTTCGATTTTCGATTTGATTGATAAGATCCATAATCGCGAAATGATTTAACAGGTGTGATCAAATTTAAAAAAATTAAACAATCAAGATAAATGTGCGAATACAAAATTTAAAGTGACCTAACCAATTTATCATAAATAAGTTATAGATTATATCGTTTTCTTTCTCCGATGGGCCAGAGTTCTTGCAAAAGCATAGCAAAACTAGATCAGGGCAACTTCGAGGAAGCCAATCCGATGGTTAAAAAAGTTACGGTGAGTTTGGCTCAGTGATTGGAGCTCTTAAAATCACATTTACATTTCTATTGTGATTTTTGAAGTGTTTGGTCCCGGTTATAAAAATTACTTCCATTCAATTGTAATTTTCATGGTGTTTGGCCCCCAAGATCATAATCACTTTTGAGATCTCGAGAAGCAAAAAATCAACTTATTTAGAAGCAACTAAATTGTTACTTTTACAAAATCTATTATACAAAAACAATTATTCTATAATTAACTTTTATCATAATTAATTATTACCAAAATCAATTTTAATAAAATTAATTCTCCTATAATTACTTTTCGAATCGCTAGGTCAAACTCACCCTTAATAATGCATAGAAGACGTTATAATTGGATATGTAGAATTTAATTTATTGGATATATGCATTTACGTAAAAGCTTGTTGTGCATGATCTTGAGATCCTCGCAGATTTCATCACATGTAGAGAAAGTCTCCTAGCGATTTTCATAAATATCTCATTATTTTCGATAATAGTACCGCGAAATCCACATACGGGATTTGTTTTCATAGAAATTTGACACTACTCATATGCTGGCATTAATTTGCGACCGCAACAAGGTCATTTGTGGGTACAATGTATCATGCCTTTGTGATCCAATTGATCACAAACTTACAATCACCTTCGAAAATAACATTAAACCATCATTTTTCCTGTCTGAGTATCACGCGATCTCTTTTGTTTCTAAAGCTTTTGCGGAGTCCAGATCAAAAGAAAGATCGATGAATTTTGCTCTCCATCCTATACAATCACCCTTAACATTTCTAGCAATGACTACATTCCCTACACCACTTCGATCTACTATCATATTCGCATCAAAACTAAATTAAGTTTAATAAATGGATCCGAGGAAGGTGACCCAACTGAGGTCGAATGGGGTATCAGCGTTTCAGACTTGTTGTTGTGGCCCGATCAGAAATGACTCGAAAACTCGCAGGTTTTAGTTTAGTTTCTTAAAAGGCCATTGCGCTCCAATTTTAACCCATGTTTCTTTGAAGAAGCCAATAGGGACTAAAATTGGAAAACAAGTTCAATTTTTTTAAATGTTAACATCAATATGCATTGAATTTCTTCCCCTCTTCCTCCCATAATAGTATCAAGTGTAGTCAACGGAAGCTCACGAAGTAGTCCAAGTGAATGCATTAAATGCAAACTCTTATTTAATGAAGAGATTCAACTTAATTTGTTTAGACCAATTTAATTAAATAACAATTATAATCACACTTGATTTTTTTTTTCTCTTATGTATGTGTTTCGATGCAATTGCATCAAAACTTCATTTATACCTATTTGGCTTCAACTCATTATTTATAATAACAAAATGTTGACTTAAAATCATGGGCTAATGTCCCATTATTACTATGTTATTTAAAAAAGAAATAGAAAAGTCTTGCTTAGTGTCTCATTTATATTGGGAAAAATGGTTGTAGCCGAAATGGTGACATCATATTCAAATCACAAGTAAACACAAACAGTTAAGCCTCAGGAATTATTGTCAAGGGTACAAAATTTGTCATTAGTTTGCATATTTATCTAAATTTATATTTGTGTATTGATTTATTTATTAGTTTAATATTCTGATATCGTAATTTAATTTATCGTTTCGCTAAATTTGACAGTGTGCTAATTCAATTGTAAAATAAGATTTACACACCAACATTATAAGATTATAATCTCGCTACTTTTGATCCTAGACCTTATAAAACAACAGTTTTATTTTATTCTAATTTCTTTAAAATATTTCATATTACGGATATTTCTCTTAAAAAATTTTGCATTCTTAAACAATATTTAACAATTTTTGTTCCACAGACCTGTCTCGATGTTGCACGGGATAAGATCAAAAATAAAAATTATAACCAAAATGTTATTTTGTAAATTAAAATTTTCCCAATTTTACCCATGGTAATGAATTTTGGAAAAGACTAGATGCAAAGGTTAAGTATGTATAAGTATTGTTTTAAAGTACCGCCATTAATTAATTAATATATAATGGGTGAGACACAATGTCGAAATTAATATAACGCCAATCTGGCAAAGGCCTGGCTATTAGAAAATTAGTCCTGAATAAACTTGATGAATCTGACAGTTAAGTCTTCTGGATTCTCGATCTGGATAACTTTTAATTTCCAAGTAGTAGTGTTCACATTGAACTAGGAAGCAATTTGAGTTAAATATTCGTTTCTAAATTAAATATTCTTCTACGGAGAAATACAGTAAATCAATCATTAGACGAAGAGAATAATACAATTTGTACGCGTATGTTCACAATATTTTATGGGACTTTCTATCTTAATTTACACCTGTTAGAGATAGCTTTCCCTAGTGTACGTTTAATTAAAGATTTAAAAATCATGTCGAATTTTGAATTTTTAATTTATCCAGAGCTTTTGGCACTTTGCACCCTAGAATTATAGGGTTTTGACACTTTACACCCTAACTTAAAAGTTTTGATACTTCGCACCTTGAAAATATAATTTAGTTGGCACTTTGCACCCTAGTGTGTGTTTTGAAGAAAATAATCATTGATTGAAGGGTATAATAGTTATTTTTCGAATATTTTTGGCACTTTGCACCCTAAAAGTATAGATTTGACACTTTGCAATCTGAAATATAGAATATTGGCATTTTGCACCCAAAATATATAATTTATGGCATTTTCAACCCCGACTTAATATGATAATCTAATGTAAATAACATTCAATATAATAATATGTTGGATATGTAAACGTGAATTTTATATATAAAGTAAATAATCTAGAAGATACTTGAAAATAAAATGAAGACAATGTCTTTTTTTTTTAATCTAAATTTTACTGAGAGAAAATATTAAAATAAGTTATTATAAAGTAAAATAAATTTAGAATAACAAGTTTATGATTGTTGTCCATATAAATGACCATTTTATCTCTACATCGCCGACATTCATAAGTTTGTTTTTTGAAGAAAAATACATAATGGTGCAAAATATCATAGAAATTACATTTTTCGGGTGCAAAGTGCCAAAAAATTTAAATTAGGGTGAAAAATTCTAATATTTTATAATTTTAGGGTGTAAAATACTAACATTCTAAATCTTAAAGGTGCAAAATCTATATTGCCAAGGTGCAAAGTGAAAAAAAATTAAAATTAACTATTCTACCCTTCTGCCAATGAATTTTCTCATGAAAACACACACTAGGGTGCAAAGTACCAAATAAATTATAATTTCAGGGTGCAAAGTGTCAAAACTTTTAAGTCAGGGTGCAAAGTGCCAAAACACTATAATTCAAGGGTGCAAAATTCCATAAACCCATTTATCCAAGAACATTAGTTTTACTTACTAACCTACGTACTAATGTTGTATTAAACATGTTAGAATAATGTTACGCTTTAAAATAATTTTTTCACGATGATATTTTGTTATATAATCATTTTAAACATTAATATTCATAATGTTGGACAAAGCTTTGTTCACTAGTCAATATTTACACTGGGAGGTGTGTAATTAGTAATTAATTAATGGTTGATCGATCTTAGAATTATTAACATGTAAAGAGGCTATTATTTCGCCAAACAATCGTGAAAGATCTCATGCATGAATCCAACCCTAGCCACATCATGAATTTCGACCTAATAAAATATTCAAGCACCATAAAAGTCTTATACAAAACAAGCTGCAACCACAAGGATGGGGGCCTTTGAAATGAAAATATTATTTATGCAATTGATCTACCCTATTATGGATCGAAATCAATATCCCAATCAATCATTAAGTGACGTTGGTTCGATTTTGTATACTTTTGTTTCGATAAGCTAATATTGGTACTTTCAGCGAAAACATTGAAACACGACTTAAATTAAGTTTAAATTTTGACTTTTTTGTGGTTTTAAATTTGAGATATGATTTTGATTGAATTTCGATGTTGGAGATGGGGTGGGGAGAGGGGGAGTACATAATTATTATGATTTCCATTCCTGGCCTATAACAGAAAAAACATCACAAACTAGTTAATAGTATTTATTAAAACTATAACGGCGACATTTCAACCAACCTACAACCGGCCCCTACTTTTAGATTTGTACTACTACAAAGATATATGTCTACCTCTAGTATAACTGAAATATTTATTTATTATTATGAGGTTGATTAAAGATTTTCCTTAAGAGGAAAAAAAAAGTTTTGATTGAAAAATTCAAAATAAAAGGAGTAAGAGTAAATTTTCGGTTTTCATATAGGACTCGAGTTTGATAGTGTCTGCCAAACTATAACGTAAACCTTTTCTTTAAATAATCTCTACTTGATGAAAATCGCATTTGAAATAACTAAATTTCTCGGAGTAAGGGTGAATTTCGCCTAGAGATTAAAAAGCAAGTATAGGAGAATTAATTTTACTAAAACGGATTATGACAATAATTGATTATAATAAAATTTAATTTTAAAAAAATTATTTTTGTATATTAGCTATTGTGAAAGTAACACTTTAGTTGCTTCTAAAATAAGTGATATTTAGCTTCTAGAAAACACAAAAGTGATTATGACATTGAGGGTCAAACACCAGGAAAATTACGATTGACCAAAATTAATTTTTATAATTGTAACACTTTAAAAAACAGAATAGAAATCTAAATGTGCTCTCACATATGTGCCAAACTCACCCTAAGCATGCTTCTTTGAAATCACTTTTGTTGCTTGCTTCTTTGAATATGACTACAACAATTGAGATTTTAAAAGACCAAAGAGGAAAGGGAAAGAAAAGAGTAAGACATTTTGCAACGTAAAAATAATTTATTTGTCGCTTTGTATCAAAGAGTAACTCTTTGATAAATTATACCCTTAAACTACATATTCTTTTATGAAATACACCATATTGAAGTGCAAAATATTAATTGTATATTGCTAATAATATTTAATTCAATGATACAAAATGTAAATATTTTAATTTTGGATGTGAAATGCTATCAAAATAGTACTGTAGTATATTTTTTTGGGTTGCAAAATATCAATTCCTCGAAAAGTAAGTAACGATCTGATTTAATTTTTCCAATTTAGTAAGTTTTACAAACTTTATTAAAATAAGAAAGCAAGAATTATTGATTTGGATTAGAGATGGAAATGGAGTACGTAGTAGACAAAGTGAGGAACGTTGGAGGCGTGATTAAAGCTGCAGGTTACTTTTCGCTGTTGATTTTATTTTTTCCGTAGTCCGTTACAAAACAGGATTTCGTAATGAATACGCCCTTTAACGACTTTGTCTACGTGTCCCTTTCTCAATTTTAATTTCCTCCAAACTTTTCACTTTCATGTCATATATCCTCGTGTATGTCAAGTGTAGGATTAATAAATCATGTGGGTATATTTGGAACTTTTCAAAGAAAAAATTATGAAAATTTACGAATATATATAAAAATGTCTTCATTGTAGTTGTCATTTAGATTATTTAACCTTAGCTAGCATGCTAGCTAGTACAAATTAAAGTACTGACAAAATAATTGGTGGTGGACGACAAGTAAAAGCCATGCACTATTAATTCAAGGAAAGGAGAGGAGATTCAACTTTAGTTAATTTAAAATTTGCTTTAAAATTAATTCACCAATTGAATTTCATAAATGGGTGGAAGTGGAACTCCATGTAGGATTATCCACTGCATATCTGATCCTCTGTATATTTTTGTTCTGCTCATTCAGATCTTCTTTTCTTTTTCTGTCTCAAAGCATCTTTGAGTCAAATTGAAATTCATGATTGTTGGAAAAGAAATTTGAATTTCTATATTTGTCAGTTGAATCAATCAAAGGAAGACTTAAATTAATTAAATCTCAAAACTCATAATCATATCTAAATCTGGTTAAAATTAACTTGAGATAATAAAATTCGTAACTTTATGATATGAGTATATTTTCCTTCCCAATAACATCATTAATTAAGGCCACAAATTCAAATTGTTGTAGAGATAATCAAGGAATTAGTTACTTATCGTGAAAAAATAAAATAAAAAGGATGTTCTCGAGAATTACGTCAGACGGCTTAATTGTGGACATATAAGACAACTAGGATTTGAGAAAATCAATCTAATTATTATTTCTTCTTCTTTGAAGCTAAATATATTCTGCCATATCGCTCTCAGCATAGTATTAATAATTGATCTAAGCATCATATGGAGTGGTGAAGTTCACCTCTGTCTCATAGAAGATTCAAGCATTGGAGAATACGAACTTGTATACTAGATCTTGAATTTTTATTGCATATGGATAAAAAAAAGTCCGACCTTTCAAAAATATTCGGTATATTATTTATTAAGATAAGTTCGAACAAAAATAACATAACCCCAAGCGCAATTCCCTTTCCTCGTACCCCCCACCCATGGTCTGAGTTGTTTTACACGAACCTGCTAGCAGCCTGTTGGAAATAATTGAAATTTTCACAATGCATGAATTAAATTGAAGAGTCACTTTAGATTCAACGAACTAGTATTTCCAAGATTTTTATCTAGAGTGTTCTTAGATTAGTATAAATATGGTTCATTGTGTCATTTGTAAGTAAGCAACTCCAAGAGAGCAAAGACTCCCTAGACCACCAAAGTGGCTAATCAATGTACGTAGCCATAACTGGCACACACAATATATCAAATATATCAATGAAGAATGCCATATATCTTCCATTAAAATAAAAATTCCTACACGGCAACACAGCCTGCATGTTGAGGAAGATGATAGTTTTCTTTTCTTTTCTATTTCGTAAAACATATTCAAACAATGGCAATTAATTTAGTTTCAACAAAACAAAAGAGTATGATTTGAGTAGCTAAATATATTTAGCTAGCTGTCCAATGAAAAGTACTAATACGGTGACTATTGCCCTATGGAACAATCAAGGTTACTATTGAAGTAATTTGATTGGGTTTGGTCTCAATAATTGGTTTCAGAGGTTTCGGCGAAATCTTTGAAACTCGATTTGAATAATGGTTTCAATGAAATATTGAAATTGTAAAATATTATTAAATAATAGTTAGTGGATTTTGAAACTTTGTGATATGACTTGGATTGAGGTTTTGTTGTTGGGGTTTAGAGGAGAAAAGTAGGTGGTAGATGTCAAATAAAAAACTTTATGTGTAAAAAATAGATAACATATGTCAAATTAATGACTTTATAGGTCTCAAGTAGGATTGTATAGGTTTCGATTTGTTTGAAACTTGGAGTTTCGCTTGAGACCTCTTCAAATTCTTTACTTGATAGGGTTTGACCCGATTTAAGTGAAATCACACCTAGGCAAACTAGATTCATATACAGCCTCAACTTCACAATGAGAGAATTTCAATTTTAAATCATATGTTATAATATTTCCAATCATTCAATTTTGAATATAATGCGTACAGAAAATTGCTTTTGCTATATATTTTGGGAAATTCTTACCCAGACCGGATTTGACCGAACCCAAAGCAACTACATGGCAAGTGTAATACACTTGCTTTGGGATTGGATGTAACTCTCAGAAGAGTGACCAATCACAAAGCAAGTGCAATACACTTGCTTGGTGGTTGTTTGGGTTTGACCAAGCCCGGCTTGGATAAGAATTTTCCATATATTTTTAGGCATGATTAAAGTGCACAAAATGAAGGATGAAAGAGTTAGTGTTAGTAAGAATGAAATTAATTGAAAAAAATTAATATATATGGCACTTGTAAATATTCGTAATCTTTTGGTACGTGAGTGGCACCCATGCTTGTTAAATAAATGTTGTACGTACTAGTAATAATCAGTGAACACGTTTCTTGATAACTGTGCACACCAGTAGTATTCCAGCTATATGATCAGGATATGCAATATCCAAATCAGATTCATTCACTACCAATACCAAAGTGAAAAATATATAATTCTTTTACAAGTAGCTAGATAGATAAATAAATAACCAAAGTGAAGATCGATGTCCTAGGATCGGAGTATTATTTTAATTACAATTAAAAAGCAAATTTGTACTTTGATTTTCTATGTATATATATGTTGATAATTTTATTTATATATGTTGATAATTGTATATATTCTCATGATATGCACTGCAATGAAAGGTTGATTCTTGTTTGGTGCATCCCCTTATGTGGTTGCTCGTCTCATGTGATGCTATAGTTGATCAGACTAAGGTATCGAATGTTTGGTCTTTGTTGGAAACAATTTCGGCTAGTCGTAACGATTTTCTTTGAACGCATGCCAGGTTCCATTAGTTGTAATTGGGAGTGTTGATCAGTCCCGAGAAATTAGACATCAACAATAAATATAATTTAAATTTATGTGTTTAAATTGAAAATTTAACGTCGACTCTTTCATTAGGTTATTATCCTTTTCATTCCTATTTAGAAGAAAGCACAATAATGTCATACTACCATCCTTGTAGGCATAGCTTATTTCTTTTGAATTGTTCCTAATCACTGCACAAATGGTTCCCTCCGCTCCTTTTTAGTCTATGATTTAGTGAAGGAAACCAAAAATAAATGTTCTTGAAATGAATTTAAACATAATTTTTCTAATGATCCGTATCATAAAGTAGCTTTTCCAAATGTAGTTCTAAAATTCTTTAGAATAAAACCGAGATGGAAAAAAATATAAATACATGCAACTTATCATATTTTAATATTTATATTCGTTCAAACATTTATTCGATTATTTTGAAATCCAAAACAAGCAAATTGCTTAATGTATATATATATCTTCTTTGCCTAATTTATAAGCTAATATATTTGCATGTAGCCATGTAGGTCGCCAAATATTATAAGCTATATTTGCCTTCCCCAAACTCGACTTATAATCAATATGGACTAATTAATTAGATGTGATCAGTTGCTTGGTTCATTATCCAATAACACTAAACAACAAATAAATCTAATTAAGAATATAGGTAACAATAATGCAATTATATGTCCCTACCTCCTCTACAATTAAAAGAAATAAAAAGTGGTGAACCAGACTACCTCTTTAGCAAATAGTCCCTTGTCCTTTCCTTTCCTTTTTTAGATTGAATGTACATTTGCTTTTCAAAAATTCAGTTAATTTTACACCGAAATGAAACTAATAACATGGAGTATTACATTTTCATCATGTTGGTCTGTTTTCTTGTTGAGGAGTTAGTTAGATTTATAATTCTACGTACAACATTTGAAAATTTTGAAATTAAATAATATGCGTACCTAAAATTTGTTCCGAGTGTTTTCTAAAAATAGGGTATGAGACAAAAATTGATAACATGGGCAGTTAATAGATCATTCGTGGAAATCATTACATGAATGAATCCTCAACGAGTTTATCAGTTCAAGTGAAAAGCATAATTATCGAATATTTGCAAGATTTATACCTATTTTAAATTGGAATCTCCAATCTTTAGTATCTTTTTAGCTAGATAGGGCTTGTTAATTTTGAAATCTAACTGAATTTTAGTTTTTGACTTCTGAAAAATTATACTTCCCTAATCCTAAATTCTTACACATTCTTAAAATTTCTCAAAACAAAATTCTCTTTTCATATACATAATTTTTTTTTTAAATACCATTTAACATTAAGTAATTATTTAACACCAATAATTCTCAACTATTACTTTTAAGAGCACATTTATAATAAATTAATACTTAAATTTTTAATTTTTCTTAACTCTTATTTAAAACTCAGTACAAGAAATCGAGGGAGTAAAAAGAAAGTATAAATGATCGATTTATACTTCATATGATATTATAATCTTGAAAGAAAAAAAAATTTAAGAAATGTAGAATTGTATTCAAACATCAATTAACAATATTTATGACAAAGTTTCCTAATTATTACATTATATTTTTATGCTTGAATGTACGAGTACAATATTACAACCAGCCTCAATAAATGTCAACCATATTTCCACTCGCAATTAAGTAGAGGTAGATGATATCTTTCAGAATTTCCACCGCCCGTTGGAATGACACGAATACGCCGTACGGAAGAGGGAGTAGTATATTATAGGGACCTAACCTAACAAAAAGAAAGTGGTACCCACGTCAACTGTTGTCTGCGCAGAATTTAATAACCGTCGGGAATTTCCGTATTTTCCGTACGGAACAATTCGTACACGCTAAGCACCGACCTCTCCTTATTTCTTTCCACGTACTTATTTTTCAACGTTAAATAAATTTGAGAATTGAAAATGTTTGGAGAAAGGAAGCTGAGCCTAGTGGGCATGACATGGATGGTGGGTCTGCTGGGCCTTTCTTGGCCCATATCTATTCTTAACTGGGCATGCAGTTAATTTGCAGGATATGGATGCATGGAATGGGAGGAAGAAAATTACATACAGAAAATAAATAGATGCATGTCAGTCAGTTTTTGGACTTATTTTCTGGGAATATGTTTCTTTGTTTGCTACAACTAAGTGCCCATTGCTTATTCCTCCGTCAACTTTGCTTATATCTCTAATCTTCATTGTTGCTAAATATATATTAAATTTAATGGCTTGTAAATGTTTCTAGATACTTGGACAATTTTATGTTATATCATATTCGATTTGAGCTCGCTCCGTGAACTTAGTTTAATTATTTGCTTTATAAATGCGAAAAACCCAACTTCAACCCCCTCTGAAGATGGTGTTTTTTTTTCAGTATTAATAAGTAATGGTAATTTAGTGATAACAAAAAAAAATTATGATTTGAAAGGCTACAGAAAACTGTTAGATATATACTTTTAAAATATGAGAAGTTCTTTTGTCATTTTTTATGAAGGAAAACTGTTAGAAAGTATATGAAGATGCCAGTTAAACATATCACATAAATATATTCCCATCACCACATTGCCAATGTATAAATTCACTTGTCTTTGAAATTACTTTGGGGATTAATAAAATGTAATAGATACTTGGAGAAAATTAATTAATGAAATGGGTTTTAAGCAAATATATAAGAAGAACCTACAATTTCCCTAACATTAAGCTCAAATAATTTAAATGCAACAAAAGTTTCTTTCTCTATAAGTTATCTAAATATACTCTAATATTGTATCACTAACCACTGTCACATTTCAAATTAAGAAGTTAATGAGAATTAAAGGAAAAAGTCTCTTTAACTTTCTTTTTTTTTTACTTTTTTTTTTTTTTTTTTTTTTTTTGGAAGCAGGAAGATTAAATAGATAAATAATCGAAAATTGGGTTGGCAATTGTATATAGTATAAGGTGTTTGTCCTTTCAAAACAAACAGGTCCCCATTACTATTTAATTGGGATATAGGAATAGTGGGTAGTCCCATCCGTACCAAATGCATGGACCCGGCCCCGAATTATGGGCCGACTTGAATTAAAACTGTTTGATATCAGTATAACGATGTGTTCTGGAAAGTCGAGTCAAGCCCCAATATATGTCCCCCCAATTGCTATTCCCATCACCATCCATTTTTGCCTCTTTGACCGCCAATCCAATGCGGGATATTCACCATCAACTAATTTGATTAATGATCATCAACTCTAGTAATTTTTATAAATTAATCTAAAAGGAGAAACCCTATGTATCAAAGGTCCTTGATCAGTACATATTTAAATCGAGAGATTTGCACAGATGACACTCTGACAGGGTTATAAGGAAAAGAGTCAATAAGATATTAACTCCAGCGCAAATCTTACAATATTTTAATGAAAATTTATTCCACACGAGGTTTGAACCTGCATTGCTGGAGGAGATCATGAACTCTAATTAATAACACAAAAGAAGGACAAAGTGACTTCTTAAGGTTTGTAATATTGTTCATGCGCGTAAAAGTGCATCTAAAAATTTATTTGAAGTTCAAGGCCTAGACTATAATATCCTTTTCTTCATCCGATAACATATAACTTTATATATGTATGCACGCATCACAAAAGTAAATAATAACACGGGATTGAAAGAATTTATCTCAAGCATGAAATATTTATTTCTTCATTAGAAGTTATAGGCCTAGTTAGGATGGTGACTCGTTCATATCCATGAATTGTTATTGATTTACACGGATTTTTTAAGGTGTATGTGGATAGGTTTTGGCCCGATCTCGCGGGTTTTGCGATATCGAGTCAAAATCATTACAAATAAGTTTTCGTCAAACCCATAAAATCATTAAAAACTTATTCAGAAATTTACACTCAAACACTTCAAACGTATAAAACATTGATTCGACACCTGCCACCTCATTTTTCCTTCAAATCTCAATAGAAAAGATATTTATTTGACACATATCCCCTACTTTTTCCCCTAAGTCCCAATGTCCAAACTCAATTCAAGTGAGGTTTCAACTTATTCAAAGTTCAAACCACAAAACCCAACATCAAAACTCATCCAAATGATGTTTCAAAGATTTTATCGAAACCACCCAAATCATCTGTTAAACCGAGCTAAAACTCATGCAAATAAAAAACCCTTACATTAATTAGCTGCCCCACGAATGTCTAATTTTTCAATTAAAGTATAAATACGGTCTAAACCATATATTACATTGAAAAGGACAAATTGTTACGTCAAATATTCCGTCGACATTTTAGAAGCTTCATATTTGTCATTCATCACTCAAATACATAATACTATTTATTGTGGTCTTAGTTTGTCGGGCGATAATAACTAAGCAAAATATTGAAAAATAAATAATTAAATATAGACATTTGTTTCATGAAATCGGAAAATGGCCAGCCCTTGAAGAAAGAGGATTGAAAAAAATGGTCTGGTGGTTTGTCTTTTAAGTACGTAATAAAGTCGCAAGAGCCGATTTTGTTGATTAGTGGAAATGTGACGACGAGAAAGTGGGGGTTGTGCGTTGAAAATTAAATAACCCAATTTCCAAGTTGCTCAATCTTGGGTCCATGTGGCCCGACTTTGCTATTTTGTTCCAATCCAACATCCACCAAATGTAGACAGTGAAGTCTTGTTTAAGCAGAAAAGTTGATGTACTAAATTTAGGTGAGAAAAAAATGATATTGAATTGAAAAATCACGTACAATTCTTTTATTTGAAAGAATAAAAGCACATTGTTGTGTTTTTCTAGAAGATATACATATTTCAAAAGTAGTTTAAATATTTCAATCCATAATTCTCTTTCATACATTCGATTCGATTCGATGTATTATATATGTCATCAAACATAAATTGTGCAATATATCAATCACTGAATTACACAAGGACAAGTGGAACACATATTCAAATCACACCACTCGATCATATTGTGCATTTTGGAAATTGTATCCACATAGGCTAGATGAATATCACATGTTGTACGAGACTCAAGATCCTCTGTACCACTTAAGTGTATCACAACTAATTGATTGACACATGCATATGTGAAAATTATTATAATTGTCATATATGCAAGTGTCAATTAATTAATTATGATACGCTTAAGTGGTACACCAAAAGTGGTACAGAAAATCTACACCCGTTGTACGACGTGTGTTTTATAAATTAGTGTAGCACATGCATAAATAATTTCTCTCTTGTTAGACCTTTGTATTAATGGGCCATTCTATTGCCTAAATCATCAGGTTTTCAAGTTTCTATAATATATAAAATTTATGTGTCGATCAAAAATCAAAAGTGCTTTTGATTTGGTTGAATTTTGGGCTTCAAAACTACATAAGATTTGTGACTTGGACCAGCGTAGGTCTATTTGGGCTGATTCTAATGTGTGATGTAGTGGGCCCAGTATGTGTTTGAAGTGCTTTTAATTGGATTGGATTTTTAGCTTACGGGCTACAAAAATCCACATAAATTTTAAGAATTGGACCAGGGCAAAGCTCTAGTTGGGCTAATACTCATGTATGCTGTAGAGGGGACAGAGTTCATAAGTATGGGCTTTTAACAGCTACTACAATACTACAATCAACAATTTAAATTTGCTGTCTCAGTTGATACATTATATTTAGGACTGTTAAGGGAAGGATATTAATTCGCATACGATTTGAATTCAATTCGATTTAGTATAAATATATATATTTTCGGATTAGAGATCTGATGAATCTAATCAGATTTATAAGATCTATATTGTGAAATACGTGGAACTAAGATGCTAGACATAAGGTGTCATTTCATTCTACGATTATTTTTTTGCATATTTTCATCTAACAACATGAAAATTTTCTTTTGTCGACAAAAAAAAAGGATTATTATTATTTATACATTAACTTTAACCAGCTCTACTACCTAGTTTCCAACGTGATTTAATCATTTGCATTAAGTAGTAAAATACTTCGATGATCATTATTTTATATGTTGGAACTCGGTAAATTCTAATAAAATATTAACATGTGAGTTAGAATGCATGAAATATAATGTTATGAGTAAAATATTTCAACCTCGATTTTGGTATTTCATCTCCTATAAATACCATATTATTAATGATAACAAAATAACATTTATTTTAACTCAATATAACTCATGTACATGTTGCTCGATTCATTGATTTGACTTATCCATTGAAAATTCTTTGCAAATTCAATCCAATGAGAAGTCTTAGGGCCTGTTTGTTTGATGTTTCAAAAAGAGCTCCATAACCAAGTCGATGTAGAAATTAAGCATCTACGTGATATTATTAAATTATTAATCCACCCCCTACGATTACTACGAAGTTGTCCATCGTCATCATGTAGGATGCGATGCGCTCGTGAATATGGGCTTGGTATTGTTAAAAAATTGATCGGTTTTTTGTGGAACAGCCATTGACTTTTTGGGGTTTTGACTTTTATAAAAATAAAAATAAAAATGAATGGAAACCTATTGCACCCCAAACTTGTCTCAAAATATTCCATAAGTTTCCAGTTATTGCAAATTTATTTGTTTATTACTAGTGAATTAAAATATGTTGAAATTAGAATTGTAGATATGAAGTCTTTGTCAACACATCCCATTAAGTACAGTAGGCCCATTTAGATGGAAATTTGGCTTATTTTGTTTGATTTGATCTCGTGATTTTGCAAAGCTGAATCAAAATTATTTTAAATGAAGTACATATTTCGCGAAATTTAGATTACAAACTTACATTTTCAAACCTAATGTTGGGCATTGGATTCGGGTAACCCAATCCAACCAGTCTTATTTTTAAAATATCTGAACGGGACGAGTATTTTTTGAGTTTGGGTACCCGAATTTGAAAATCCATATTTTTTACGAGATTACGGGACGGGTTACCCGAATCCAATGCCCAACATTACGGGACGGGTTATTTTTATTTTTTTTTCTTTTTCTTGGAACAACAAAAAAAAAAAAGGGTATAAAAGCATAAAACATATCTTGAATGGATCAATTTCGACTTACCCAAATTGTACTAAACAACATGCTCTCTCATCTCCAATATATAATACTAAAATGTTAACCAATTTACATCTACAAACATATTTTTCACAATATGAAACGAAAATATATCAAAATCAGGAGTCGTTTCACATGCATAATATATTATATTGGTTGGAATTACGACAGATGATTTTGACATGTTATGAAAGTCTTAAAATTATTAAAACCCCTTAGGGTGTGTGTGGATGGGTTTTGGTCCGGTTTCGCGGGTCTCGTGAGACCGAGCCAAAACCCTTCCAAAAGAGTTTTCGCCAAACCCATAAAATCATCAAAAACCTATTCAAAAACTTACATTCAAACTCTTCAAACTTATAAAATATTGATTTGACACCTACCACCTATTTATTCCCCCAAATCTTATTAAAAAAAACATTGATTTAACACATATCACATACTTTTTCCCCTAAACCCCAACATCCAAACCCAATCCAAGTGGGGTTTCAACTTATTCAAACCACAAAATCCAAGAGTAAAAAATCATCAAAATAAAGTTTCAAATGTTTCATCGAAACCACCCAAACTAATTTTTTTAAACCGAGACTCGCAAAACTGAGTCAAAACTCATCCAAATAGACCCTTAAATATAATCTCAAAAAGTTTTGTAAATATAAACGTACACCTAAAACAAGGCCCAAGATATAAATGCAAGATTATTGCACCATTTAAAAAATGCTCAACAAAATGACAAATAGGTACCTAGCCAAAGTGGAAGTCTGCATCAGCAGCTAAACACATTCATTGATGATGACGTTGACGTTTGTCCGTGTCCAGGTTGAAAATTCTCGATATTTTACTAATTAGAGTAGGTCAAAGTAAGGTAGCTGGATATGTCTAAATCTAATTAATTAGAGGAGGTCAAAGTAACAGTAGTAGAATTAATTGACTTTTTTTTTTTTTTTTTTTTTTATAGTGAAAACTATAGGACTAATTATTTAACATTAAAATAGATCGCATTTTTCAAGTACATCTTCTTCCTTCTCTGTTTCTTTTCTTGTTCTGCTAATAATTATTATAAATTTTATCGTCTTCAATTCGCTGGTCAAAAATTGGTCCGTCGTGATCAGAAAAAAAGATGGAGTTGGCGCCGCCAATTCGACTGTGTATTTGGGCATTATTTTACATTGTTTTGAGCATCGTTGAGATTGCTGAAGCTCAAGCACCTGGACCACCTGCACCGAGAAATGCTACCATCGATCCTTCTGAAGGTGCACCAATTAATTAACATGTTCTAATTTAGTATATATATATAAATATCATATTTATTAGTCAAGACCTATATTTTTCCTTGGAATATAGAAGTACTAGATATATATATGTGGTCCATGGTGTGGAACAATAATTAAGACGAATTAATGAAATATTGCAAGTTTTACATGTTCAATAACAACTCTAGAACCCTACTCGAAAGTTTTAACATTAATCCTTCGATATATTAATTAATTGGAATAGTTGTAGATTAATGTTTATCCATTTTTTTTAGGTATAGATTTAAGTTTATCTATTTAGAAGAAGTGAGAAGCCCCTTTACGACCTAGGTAAATAAATGAATTTTTCGCAAGTTAATTCTATGGGATATATTTAATGGGCAATTTATCTCATTGTGATATTTTTTTTTTTTGTTTCCCAAGGGTTTAATCCCTTGCGAGGCGCGTCGGGCATATAACGTGGGAACCTCTCCCAACAGGAATTCGAACCTGAGTCCGCTACTTTGTAGTGACTAATCTCTTCCACTAGACCAATCACCTGTTGGCCATCTCATTGTGATATGAAAATAGACAATTTGCCTCCCTCTTAAATGAAATAACGAGCAATTACCTTTTTGCTAGTGGAGGTGTTGCACACACACACTCTATAATGCTACTAATACTTGATTTTCATGTAAAAAATGAATATTATAACCTTACATTTGACAATATGTTCACCTCACTTTACCCCCTGTGATGTGCATAAATAGGCAATCTAACTCCTTGTGATATGCGTAAAATAGACAATTTACCTCCATGTTATATGAGTAAACAAGCACATTTTCCTTGCGATATTGCATAATGGGTTTTTATATCCCTTGTAAAACTGTAAAAATCAAGAGGGAGACAATGTGTTTATTTTATAAAAACAAAGGGAGGTATTTTGCTCTTTTATTTATCACAGAGAGTTGAACTAACTATTTAGAATAACACAGTAATAAATTTGCTATTCCCTGGTAAATACATTATGGAATAGAGTGTGAGCATGAGAGTCTGATAAACATGCTTCAGAATTTTCATATATTTCGCATATTTTTTTTTTTTTGAAAAAGTTTATGCTTTTAAGTCATTCATATAAAATGAAAGTTTATAATATGTAATTCAATGAAATGTATAAAAAAGAAAACAAAACTTTATTTACATAGAGAAGAAATTTAATGTAAAATTGAAAAATAATTAAATAGTTAATTTTTTGAACAAAATAGCTATAGTAGATGAAGAAACTAGTACAAGATGGCTATTGTAAAGTTAAATTAGAACTAAGTATCTTCGTTTGAAGGTAGACTATAAAATTTAATATGAGTATGTCCCACAGTAAATACATGTCTAGCCTTTTCGAATAACATTTACTAAGATTTTTTTTTAATGTCAAGAAGATATGTATAATTTCCAATAGTAAGATACACATTCATAGAGATAAGTGGTACTTTATTTAATATACGGAGTAATTCATATCTTATGTCAAGAACGTAGGTTTTTATACATTTTTTTAGTTTTTCAAGGGTTTAATTTCTTTCGAGGCGGGTTGAACACATTAAGTAGGTACTTCTTTCAACAGGGATTTGAATATGAGTCTGCTACTTTGTAGTGATTAGTTTCTTCCACTAAATCAATCACCGGTTGATTATGGTTTTATACATTGGTATAACTTATAAGTATATAATCTATGCTTTTCTTTAAACAACTTAGCTTATAACCATTTTGATGCTTATTGGAATACGAATACCGAATACCTACCATTGCGAAAAACTTCATTTATCATGAAGGCCATGTAAATCCTAGAGTTATTGCGTTGGTAGTGTTATAAATTGTTTTTCTTAGAAGACCAACTACAAAACAATATATATATTAGGTATAACATGATATATTTTTGTAACTTTTACATGATGACAATTAATTAATGAATTTTTGAGGAGTGAATAGGAAATTAATTTCATGTGTTATTCTAAATAAGCAGTTTAACTTCTTGCGATAAATAAAATGATAAAATATCTCCATTTATTTTTATAAAAGAAGTACACCGTCTCACTCTTAATTTTTATATTTTTACAAGGGAGTAAAATGTATATTATGAAAAACCACAGGGAATTAAAATGCTCATTTACGCATATGACATTGAGTTAAATTGTCTATTTATGCATATCACATGGAGGTAAAGTGAGGCGAAAATGTTGTCATGGATAAGATTGAATTGGTCATTTTTTTATATGAAAATAAAGTATTAGCCGCATTATAGAGTGTGTGTGCATCACTTCCACAGTTAAGGAAGTAAATCGCTAATTATTTCATTTCACATGAAGGTAAATTGCTTATTTTCATATTACATTGAGGTAAATTGCCCATTAAACATATCACATGGAGTTAACTTGCAAAAAAATACCCAACTTTCCAACTTTTAAGGGATTGTTTGTTTGGTGTTTGAGAAAGTAGTTTGGGAGAGTAGTGAAAGTTTGTGAAATAATTTCAATTTGCGTAATTCTGTTTGTTTGGGTTTTTTGGGTTTTGAGAGAATGGTTTGAAAAATAAAGTAGGTGTAAGTTTTTTTTGGAAGAGTTAGATTGTAGGTGTAAGATGTGTAAGACTTTATGTTAAATCATATTTGTTGTGAGATAAATTGTGTAAGAAATATGTTACTTTATGTCAAATCAGATAAATTTTGTTTAGAGATAAGAAAATTGTTGTTTGTTTGAGTTTTGAGAGAGTAATTTGAGAAAATTGAGAGATGAAAATTTATTTCAGAAAATAAAAGACATTTCCTAAACACGAAATTTTTTGGGAAACTCCAAACAAACATAGCCGCTGGTATTTGTTTGCAACTGAAAGAGTCTAAAGATTATGCAAAGAAGACCATACACCATTCACTACCAATTTACAATCTCCCTCCCTCAAGAATTAATAATATCTCTCCAACCCCTTCTGATTCCAAGTTTAACATAGCCGCTGCTTCGGGACCAAGAAGAATTTTTTAATTTATTATGTTTTCTAGAAAAGTTCCCGCTGAAAGTGTTTATTCATGTCAATGAATTAATCTAAAATTTTACATCTGGAATGAATGAATCTGGATCGTTGCCCTTATTGCTAAATCATAATTTTATGGATTATTTAATTGGCAGGGAGAGCCATAAACTCGATTTTCCGGCAATGGGGGATTACGGCGAGAGCTGGATGGAACATAAGCGGTGAATTATGCAGCGGAACTGCAATTGATGACACAACCCTAGATTTCAGTCCTGGGATACAATGCGACTGCTCCTACAACAATCGCACCACTTGCCACGTTACTAACCTGTCTGTACACTCTCCAATCCATCCATTATTATCACCTCTTTTTTCATCGATTCTTTTCCTCAACATTACAAAATTTTACTACAGGAGGGTATATTCAATGTCGGATTGGGATGCATCGTCGAATGTTGTGGGTCCGCTACCAGACGAGCTTTGGAATTTGACCTACCTCACTTCTTTGTATGTTTAATTTTTTCATTCAACTTTATCCTGTCCTGTGGATAATTACGTTAGAATAGGCGAGAAAAAGTTTAGTAAAGAACTCTGCATATATATAGTACGCCAATAAATTAATAAGTGGATTAATTTTCTACTACAAAATGTAACCTTACTTTCAGTTGGAAATGCCTTTTCCTTGCTCACAAATCACTATGTACTTGATAGTTGAACAAGATTTCGATGGTATCATCAAATTTACTGCAGGAATTTAGCCCAGAACTATTTGACAGGCCCGATACCTCCATCAATCAGCAATCTCACTCGTATGCAGTACCTGTAAGCTATCTAATTTATCATCAATTTGTAGCTCATTGTTAGTTATTTCAAATAATTTGTGCTAAAAGGTCGTGATTGCAATGTCACCAGGAGCTTAGGCATAAATGCATTGTCGGGGGAGCTTCCGAGGGAACTTGGCCAGCTGACTGACTTAATATCACTGTAAGGACTTGATAACCAATGTTTCCGTGTTCTGTCGTGAAGTGACACGTCTGACTTCCTAAGCTTTCTTCAAGTACAATTGTTATCTACATGTAGTTCAATTTGAATATTTCTAGAGAGAATATTGCTCATGCTTCATATTTTGTGCTCATTTGAAGGGCTGTTGGCACAAACAACTTCACTGGTGCTTTACCATCTGAACTTGGGAATTGCCGAAGACTACGAGAATTGTAAGTTCTTAATGCACAAAAAGGTTTCTGTCTAGTTAAGCGTGTTACATGTCATTGTCTTCTACATGAAAAAACGAAACAATATTCCAGAAATGTTACTTAATGAATCTTTATAATTCCTCTGATGAGAAATCACAGGCTTATTAGTTTTTATTATGCCATTTCTTGATTATGTTGTGCACCTTGCCAGTTACTTTGATAGCTCTGGAGTTAGCGGTGCAATTCCTTCAACATTTGCTAATCTACGGAGCTTGGAGATTGTGTAAGAGCTTTAAGACATGTTATCCTTCCTTTTGCATTTTTATTCCGACCTATTCATAGGTACAACAACAAATACTCTTTAGATCAAATTCAATTCATAAATTTCTTGTTGTTATAGGTTTGCTTCAGACAATGATCTCACAGGACGGATACCCAACTTCATTGGCAGTTGGTTACAGTTAACTTCCTTGTGAGACAAAGATCTACCTTTCTTTTAATCTCTTAACAGAATAACCTTGAACTCATGTTTCCGATTATATCAAGTCATATTTTGCAAGAAAATTTTCAGTTGTTGTCATATGCGGATCTAGGAAGACTAATAGGCCCCCCCTCCCCCCTTAACCCCTCTTAAGTCTTAAGTATTACTGGTCTTTATAATAAGGTCTATTACAATAATAATACATAAAATGTCCCACCTCCGTTTATCTTTGTGATATCCATGAGCTATTTTCTATTTCATTTGAATATTATTCATTTACTAATTTTACTTTAAAATCTTAGTTTTACAAGATATTAAATTTCTTTTTTTTTTTTTTATATGTTAAATTTTTTGCTGTCATTAAAATTGAAAACTTTGTTTGATACCAAGTTAGCCATAAGTGTGATTAGGTACTTGCAAATTATATGTAACCATTGCTATGGTCTGAATAAGAGTAACTGTAACATTATTATTGACTTTGGTATCACGAAATTTCAGTCCTTTATTTCCATAACTTTAAATAAATTTCTACCTCATTATTCTTATTACATTTTCAATAAAATGAACTTTTATATTCAATATAATCTTCTATTAGGTAAACAATATTTGGGAGTTGATATTCCTCCCTTTATTGTTAAATCCTATTTCAATTCCCATTTATGATCCGGTCTTACATTTTTAACGATTTTGTTTTACTATGATACATCTGCAGAAGGTTGGAAGGAAACTCATTACAGGGCCCAATACCATCTTCATTTTCCAATTTAACCTCTCTGAGTGACTTGTGAGTGTTGACAAATTCTCTGAAATTTGAGTGTTCAATATTATGCTCTTTATGCTCTGGAATGGTAATTGTTCTTGGTCTATTGTCACCATAGGAGAATAAGTGGTCTATCTAATGGGAGCTCTTCACTAGATTTTCTCGCAAATATGATGTCTCTTACCACATTGTAAGTAAATGTAATGAATTTTTTGAATATGTACCCCTCCAACATTTTCTTTGTCACATTCTGTTATGTTACTGTCTCTTTAAAATTTTGCAGAGTTCTGCGGAACAACAGCATTTCTGGTTCCATACCTTCCAATTTCAATGAGTATCCAGGACTTTCCTTGTTGTAAGTGTCCTTGACAAGTGATGTGGAATCATTGTTGATTTGTGTTTATGCATTATGGCTCCGAGCCATCCGTTTTCTTACATAATCACTTCTTATTAAATTCTTCCTGTGAAAAGCTTGTTTGTGTTTTCTAATTTTTATTTTTCTACATGTGATGATTATTACTAGGTGAAATTTTGGTAATCATACCGATCTTTTATTTTGAATTTTCAGGGATATGAGCTTTAACAATTTGAACGGACAAATTCCAGATTCCCTTTTCAATCTGAGTTCACTCGTTCACTTGTAATAATTTCTGTTTTGCATTTATATTTTAAACTGCCTTACCTTCCCTACCTTCCAACAGAAAGAGTGGTGCTTATTACATATCAATGACTTCCGCATCTTTAGGTTTCTCGGGAACAACAGTTTGAATGGTTCCCTGCCATCACAGAAAGCTGATCTCCTCCAGTTTATGTGAGTAATAATTGTCTTTTGATTTTTCCATATTTTCAATTGATTCCATACAATAAGCTCACATTTCAGATCATTAAATGCATGGTAAAAATTCCAACCATATGCTGCAAAATATTATTATTTTTGTTATTAGGAACCATACTGTATCATAGAAATTCCTTGCACTCGATATGTGTCATGTATGAAATACTGACTATTTTATTTAGTTCATTGTCTTTGTTAAATTTCACCAACATGGATTGGACTAAGTCCACTTACATAGGTTGGGCCTAACACACCTCAAAAGCTAGCTTAAGAAGTGAGGATTGCCCAAGACCTTATAAGGTGGACTTACCTATGATTTTCAACCAATGTGGGACATGTAGTTGCAATAGTCTTCGTGAAGGAAATTAACAAATTTTTTAAGTTCTTAACAATAAGAATTATGTTATAGAGGGCTTTCTCCCTGAGGTTTACTAGAACATATATAATATCTTTTCTTAGTGCGTGCGCATGCATCTTAGATGCTACATGATGCAATTTGACAACAATATTTGGTCTCTTGTTTGATCTATCGAGTATTTAGGAGAATGTGAAAGGTTACAACGTTGATGTATTTTGTTCATGTAGGAAAAATCTTGCAGCTATATCATGTATATAGTAGTTTGAATATTACTGATGCAGATCATGTATCAATGCAAATGGCTCTTAAAGATAGTATATATTACTATGTATGGCAGTCGTACGAAAAAAAATCTTCAAAATTAATTCATCAGTTCTTTAAAGAAGCATCTTCTGCTGAAGTTTGTTCCCTGACGACCTCAAAACACAATCAACATTAGATATACATTAGGAACCTTGTCTGCAATTTGTAACTAGTTTATTATGCATATCAACATCAATATAGTCATTTGTTGTGCCATACTGTTATGTATATACTGTGATACTATATATAAAAAAAAAGGAATAATGCTTAGTTTAGAGAAACTTTAATAAATATATTTTTAAGTGAAATCATGAACGTTTGTGAAATTAATTATATAACTGACCTCCATACTATATTTTCTTGCAGAGATTTGTCATACAATGAACTATCTGGGAGCTTTCCTTCTTGGGTCAACCAACCAAATTTGCAAATGTACGAGTACTTTATATTAGTTTGTTATATTGCATAAACTTATCGCTGGAACATTTCTCTGGAGACATATTTCTCTTATCTAAGTTGGCATGTTCGGAAACTTATACATGATCTTTTTTGTAGTAATTTGGTTGCCAATAATTTCACAATAGAAGGTTCTAATAGCAGGTGCGTATCTCAATTCAGATTTAGTTGATAAATATACTAAATTAGATGTACATAGTAGGCTTTATATTTCTTGCTTGTTTTCTTTCATGTCTTTTTTGAATATAGATAAGATATCCCTGAAGTATTTCTGGTCTCTTCTAATATTATGCTTATTACTATTATATCTTGTTATGCATTATGACAATTAGTCATGACTATCCTGATTGTGGTATTACTTGATAGAGCCTCGTGTAATACATGTGTTGAGTTTATCACCGTTAGTAGTTTTTTTCAAATATTAATAAATTATTATTCAAGAAAATAAAGTATTGTCTCATCAAATTTTGTATTTGAAAGAATCAATGATGGTGGAATACCATATTTGTTGTGTATAGTATATCCAAAATAACTAAATGGAATGTCTAGGACACACTTTCTGCAAGAAAACATGTACACTTGCATATTTTGTACCCAATAATTAAGTTTTCTTTTAAAAGTGAAAGTTGTTTTGCTCTATCTCCAAACCTAATGACCGTTTTTCTCTAAGTCAAGTATGATCTCATTTCTTTCACATATCAATTCATCTTTCAATTTCAGTGTTCTCGCGTCGGGATTGAATTGTCTTCAACGAAATTTTCCTTGCTACCGAGGAGACCCCCAATGTATGTGATGAGGTTTTCTCTAGATTTATAATTCAGATATGATCCCATATGTGATTATTTTTTTAATACTGGAATACATGATATATTGCCGATTATGGCTATTGATGCTGGCCAAATAGTGAAAAACTTATTAAATATGCTGGCCAATAATCAAGTCATTACCTAAACTTCTCAACCACTTTTATCTATCATGGAAATATTATTAAAAGTATAATTATCAAGTTGCATTGATAATCGGTATATGACTTATCATCTAATCATCCATGGTTTACAGATTCAAGCTTTGCAATAAAATGTGGAGGTCCACAAATGAGATCAGCGACAGGGATTGTGCACGAGGCAGATAACGAGACTCTTGGTCCAGCAGCATATTATGTTACAAGGGAACGCAGATGGGCAGTTAGTAATGTCGGTCTCCCATCTGGTAGTCGCAACCCTCAATATACGACAAATTACGTAACTTTCATTCCAAATATAAGGGATCCCGAGTTGTTCCAGCAGGCACGCATATCAGCTGGATCATTAAGATACTATGGTTTGGGCCTTGAGAATGGAAATTACACTGTGAGTCTCCAGTTCGTAGAGACAACGATTCCAAATCCTCCAGTCTGGCAGAGTCTCGGAAGGCGCATTTTCGATATATACATTCAGGTAAATATGTTCTTTGGTCTAGATTTATGAAAGCGCTCGATGTGGAGAGGAAACTCAATCATCCCTCTTTTTTTTGTTCCAGGGTAATCTAGCTTTAAGAGATTTTGACATCCGAAGAGAAGCTGGTGGAGCCTCATTTAGAGCTGTAGTGAGGGAATTTACTGCTCCGGTAAGGGAAAATCACCTTGAAATCCATCTTGTATGGACTGGAAAAGGGACTTGTTGTGTGCCTAACCAAGGCACGTACGGACCATCTATATCGGCAATTAGTGTCGCCCCTGCAGGTATATTGTATAGTCAAACGGTTTATATTTTCTTAATAATTAATTCTAATTTTTGGGATTTAATGTATTCTGCAGATTTTATTCCAACTGTCAGTAACAATGCCCCAAATGATTCTGCAAATGATAATAATAGGACTGGTCTGATTGTGGGAATTGTTGTTTCAATTGGAGCCGTTACTTTTCTTACCTTATTCGTAGTCTGGTTTTTTGTTCGGAGAAGAAAAAGACAGAAGAACTATGAAGGTGAAAAGTGCTATATCCTTTTATTTTGGCATGGTTTCTCTTGTACATGATTTTGATATTTTTAATAATTAATCGGCATTATGTAAATAATCTTTAATAGTTTAATTAGAAATAGATCATTTATACTGTGTGTTGCCTCATGATATTTCCGCAAATGGGTTAATTTCTGGCAAAATCTGACTAATATTTCCGTGGAGCAAAACAGCTGAGTTCCGGGGTATTGAAGCCAAACCATACACTTACGCAGAACTAAGAGCTGCAACAGATGACTTCAGTGCAGCTAACAAGCTTGGAGAAGGAGGATTTGGACCTGTTTACAAGGTAACTTTTGGTTTAAATAAATTGCTTATCATATAATGGATCTCTTTAATTGGACATCAATCATGAAAACTTCAGCAGTCTTATGTGAGCATTATCCATAACCAACAGGGGACACTGGTGGATGGCAGAGATGTTGCAGTGAAGCAATTGTCTGTAGCATCACATCAAGGGAAAAGTCAATTTGTGGCAGAGATTGCTACTATATCCGCTGTGCAACACCGTAACCTCGTAAAATTGTATGGTTGCTGCATTGAGGGAGATAAACGCTTGATTGTTTATGAGTACCTTGAAAACAAGAGTCTAGATCAAGCATTATTTGGTAAAAAAGATATTTTCATGTACTTTTTTTTGCTTATACATTTCTATATATCTAACCCTTTCTCATTAAATGGAGTAGGTAATAAAAGTTTATGGCTCGACTGGCCAACACGTTTTGACATATGCTTGGGAGTAGCAAGAGGTCTATCTTATCTTCACGAAGAATCTCGAATTAGGATTGTCCACAGAGATGTAAAGGCGAGCAATATTCTACTTGACTCTCAACTTAATCCAAAAATTTCAGATTTTGGTTTGGCCAAATTGTATGATGAGACAATGACTCATATAAGCACCCGTGTTGCAGGCACGATGTAAGATCTACTAAATCAAACTCCATTAATTTTTCACTTCTTTCTTCTAATTTTCTTATTTTATTTTGGGTCGAACATAGATGAGTAAAATGTTTACGCAACTGAGAATTTTCATGTAGTGGGTATCTTGCGCCAGAATATGCCATGCGCGGTCACCTTACTGAAAAGGCTGATGTATTTGGTTTTGGAGTCTTAGCTCTTGAAATTGTGAGCGGAAGGCCAAATTCTGACCGAAGTCTTGAAGATGATATGATATATCTACTTGAATGGGTATGTTTTACATCCTTTTGGAGCTAAATGCAAAAATACCCTTGTGCTTTGCCTAATTACTAAAAGTCTCCTTGTGTTCCTTTTATTAGCAAAACCCTCCTTGTGTTCTTTTTTATTAGCAAAAAAACCCCATTTGGAATTCCTTCAGAAATTATTGTCAATTTTCAGAGATAAAATGGGTATTCTTGCCAATTTTTCAAATGAGTTGTATTTTTGCATCCTTTGTTAAATGTCATTTTTGGCTTGGGAAGAGTTTTTTGGTAATAAAAGACTAGCAAAGGAGGGTTTTTGGTAATAAAAGATTAGCATAGGGGGTTTTTGGTAATAAAAATAACACAGGGGCTATTGATAATTAGGCAAAGCATAAGAGGTTTTTTTTTTGCATTTCACTCTCAACTTTTTTGATAATCTTAAACATCATATTATACTACTTAATTGCAAATGTCTTTCTCCTCTCTTCACTCAATCTTATTTACTAATTTCATAATTTAATACAATAACCATGATTTGTTCTTTAGGCGTGGCGTTGCCATGAAAATAAACAGGACATAAAGCTATTGGATGCGAACATAACGGAGTTCAATGAAGATGAGGTAAGAAGAGTAATCTATGTATCACTTCTGTGCAGCCAAACATCTCCAGCACAGAGACCGTCTATGTCTCGTGTGGTGGCAATGCTTTCGGGAGACATTGAGGTTCCGACTGTGACTTCAAAGCCAGGATACTTGACTGAATGGAACTTCAGTGATATGAGCAAGAAACAGTAAAGAAAAACAGAGGTCACAAATTCCCGACCCGAACATCTGTGGATAGTGATAATTTGATTTCAAGAACTGAGGAACGTAATTATGATTCATCATTGAGCACGACTAAGACAACACCTCCTCGTTATTCATCGATCCACGTTGTTGCTGCTGAACCTATGCTTCATGGAATGATGGTTGAAGAAGGGAGATGATAAATTACTGTTTTGTTCAAAAGGTTTTGTATTCCACAAATTTTTTTTTTTCTGGTTTATGGCAAGGGATAAACATTAGAGAACATATATAACCAAGATCACTTCAACATGCCATGTAAGCTATTTTCAGTATAATAAACATTAGAAAATAGTACTTATAGTTGGGACTAGGACTGTAAATCATAACTTGCTTATTAGCTTTGGTTTGAGTTCAATCGATAAGAGTTAGATTTGTTATACTCATCAAATAAGTTTGGATTATATTTGTATTTTGGCAGGGACGAATCCAGGAATGAAGTCTTGGGGGGGCCAAATTTCACTTATGTTATTTTTCTTATAGTGATTTTCAAATTCACTTCTTTATATAACTCTAGAATTTTTTTGTTATTTCAATCGTTACATTTTATGAATGATAATTTTGTTATGGGATAAACCATAATGATGGTTTAACCTTCAACACACAATTTTATACATTAGGATTTAGGTTCCAGATTCTTAACATTCTTTGTTTGATAAAATGCATCAATCATGGTTGATTTTCTTATAGTTTCAAGTTTATATAATTAATAACTCACCATCTATTGTATAACAAATAAACTAGCTAGTAGCAATGCATCATTATTTGTAATTTGGGCAATAAACATCCACTATAACGAGTTAAATTCATTTATAATTGGACTATATACTAATACTATGATATTGTTTGTATATATACACATATATACATATAAAGCATAAATATATTTTTCAAAAAATCTTGGGGGGGCCAAGACCCCCCCAAAAATAGGCTACATCCGTCCCTGTATTTTGGTATATCCTTTTTAAACTCAATTCTGCTTCAAATTGATAAATTAAAAAATAATAAAATATAAGTAAAATATCAAATTATTCGAACTTGAAACGTTCAAAAAATTAAATTGAATTTAAATTATTTTTTAGTCTCAATAAAGAATAAAATCAATTTACTACAATGAAAGTTATTCAAATACCAAATGTCTAACGCAGATTGTTTGGGGAGTGTAAATACTAGCTAATAATTATACTTTATTTATGCAATAATTTTTACTTCTATTTTGTTTTCCAAGATCTCTCAATTTAAAACTCTTTGCATAACATAATCTACTTTTCTCAAAACTATCATTATTTTACATAAAGTAATATTTTGACATAATTCATTTTTAAACACTATTTTTAAGTACATGTAAGTGTATATATAAATGTAAAAATATTTAAGAGATACATTTTTTTTAATAATAATGCGACGACAAGAGAGTATTAGAGTGCCATAGGTTTTTTTTTTTTTTTTTTTTACAAGTAATAAGTATCATAGTGCCATAGTATGAACTCGTTAGAATAACAAACACATATTTATTAAAAAAAAAAAAGGAGAAAGATGTCTAACAATATTTATTTTTATTTTTCTAATTTCCTTGTGTTCTTTCAATGACCATGTCATCACGTCATGTACACCACCAATTCATTAAAAAGAAAAGGATGTTCATTAAAATAGAAAAAAAAAAATGAATCATGTGATTCAAATCAATCGAGAACCCGACATTGACTGAGTATTAAGCAATGCATAAGAACTTAAGATAATAACTATAAAAAAAAATGAACAATACTTTATACTCCATATTAATAAAATCAACACACTAACTCAGTCCTCTACATATATAGAAGATTCATTACACTTTTTAATGCTTCTAAGATATATGTCGAGGACTAAAATGTAACTACAATGTCGAGTTAATGGACCAACCATATAATTTAATTATTTTTTCTTTGAAGAAAGAGGGTTGGGCCACATCTTACCGCAAATATATTTCTTGCAATAAAAATTCAAACAAACTAATAATAGTATCTATTTTTCAAGGTACATGCACATAAACAATTTCAAATGTATAAAATTCTCGATATATATTTAAAAAGATTCTCAACATATGTAAACTGATATTAAAAGACCCGAATAAGCCGCGTGTGTATGAATATAACTTTTTTTTTTTTTAAATTTTCTTTTTAAAATACAAGTTGTCCTTCTACGAAAGTCGTAGTCATTAGATTTTTCAGATGTATATATTATAAAAAAAAGACTTTTAGGCATCTGAACCTGAAAGGTGTTTAAATTGATCAATGGGAGACTCTTTCAGAAAGTTGATAAAAAAAGAATTACAGTATTACATCTGATTCTGCTCTCTCCCTTTAACTAATTATATCATTATCAGATCAGATGGCGGCGCCGCCATCTCAGCGGCGTCTCAGCCCACTGCAAACGTCGCCGTTTCTGCTGAGTTTTTGTTCTGTTCTTGCGTTTGCTGTCTTGTTTAGTACTGCAAGAGCTCAAAACGTAACTGATCCAGTTGAAGGTGCACTCTAATTTATCTTCGTCTGCAATTTTTTTTATTTGATCTTTTTTAAGTGATATTAACTCATAAGAATCTCTATTTTTTGCGTTCTCGTACTGAATTGAATGCTGAGCACTTTAAATTGAATAATCTTTGGTTTAGCTTCCATTTGAGAGAATTGTACCAAACTATATACCGATTTTCACTTGTGGTATCATAAAATTCGAGGCCGACACATTTAGCACCACAATTTAATAAATCAATCACTTTTGGTACCACAAAAATGGACGTTAATTGATGACGTGACAGTTAAGTTTTATTGCAAAATTTTACTTATGTTGATTGATAATTATATCCCTAATATTTCAGGTTGTCAAAATAACCTCACATCTTCAAATTTACTGACAATCTTAGTCCACGTTGTTGCCCAATTTTAAAATTGGCTCGAATAAAACACGTAAATTTTAGAGTTAATTGATATTATATCGGATTTATGTTAAATTATTATTTGGTCTGTTAATATTATTTATAAAACTAAATCAGTTAAATAAATATGTAAATATAATAAGTAAAATCTCTAAGTTAGTCCTCACGTGTCTTGTTCGAGTCAATTTTGGAATTGGGCAACAAAGTGGACTAAGATTGTCAGTAAATTTGAAGATGTGAGGTTATTTTGACAACCTGAAATGTTAGGGGTATAATTATCAGTCAACATAAGTAATTATATCAATTTTACAATAAAACTTAACTGCCACGTCATCAATTAACGTCCATTTTGAACGGTGGTATCAAAAGTGATTGATTTCTTAAATTGTGGTAGCAATTGTCGGCCTCGATTTTTATGGTACCACAAGTGAGAATTGATATAAAATTTGGTACCATAAGTGCAATTATCTCGTTTCCATTTTTTATCGGTCAAATAACAAGTATGAAGAAATATAAAAAGAACCTGTAATTTTATCTATTTCTAAAGAAATAGTGTTTTATTGGAAAAACACAGAATCATGTACTGACTTTAGTAGCTGCTCACTGTTTAATTGACCAAGATTTTTAAGAGAATATGAAATTATTGTTGCTTTCTTAAGCTAACTGGAAAATAATTTATTGTCAATTCTTATAAGCGAATAATATAGTGTTTCAATATTTTATTTCAAAGAAAACTTAATATGTACGAGTATAATTGACATTTCCACTGTAAATCATGGAAATACTAGCTCTTTAGAATCCAAGCAGACTGCGGTCAAAGTGGGGATGAAAATATCTTTAATTTTTTACAATTAAGTAAAATATAAGGGTGTTTTTGCATTTTACCCAACATCTTTTGAATTAACTACATATGAAACCCACGTGCTCCTAGTGTAATTACGAAGATAGGAACAGATTGACTTGTTGGTCATAGTTGTGCATGTTAATTAATTTGTAGGACACACTTGTATATTTTCTAAACTGAATTCAATTTTATACATGTAATGTGGATTATTTTTTTTGACAAAATTTGTGACATACATTATTTATCCACTACATTAAATAAATTATGGGTCAAGCAATAGCCTTCTGGCTCCCACTAGTTTGTGAAATCATAGTTTCAACCTCTAGTTTTAACTTTTAACACTTTGAACTAATAATGAGTACCTTTTAACTTTTTTTCTTTTTTTTCCCTTTTTCTGTACCACTCTGAAAGGGGGCTCAAGATCCTCTGTACCACTTTTGGTGTACCACTTAAGTGTACCACCACTAAGTGATTGACACATGCACATGTTAGAATTATTATAATTGTCAAATGTGCATGTGTCAATCACTTAGTGGTGGTACATTTAAGTGGTACACCAAAAGTGGTACAGAGGATCTACACCCCTGAAAGGGAGGGTTTCTAACGCTCTCCTCACTTAGAAATTAGCTAATAGCTTTGTCGGAAGAAAGGGTAAGACCGTAAAATACATAAAACATCTCAGAACTCGCATGACACTTTCCTATGTTATTAATTAATAGTTTACACTTGCCACGATCTTCGTTAGCTCTTAAAGCTGTTTGTTGTATTGTGAGTTCCAAATTTATATTTGGGTGAAATTCATAAAATTCTTGTGTTGTGCAAAATATGTATTAATACAAATTTGTTATTTTATGTTCTTTGTCTACTAAATTTACATAAAATTACTCTATTTTGCTTAATTTTTTCTTGCAAAAAAATCCATTTTCGTCTAAATTTTTAAAGGATAAGATACTTATAATTTAAGCTCAATTCATGTTTTTGGATATTAATTTTTGGAGAAAGGATGGTATCGGGAATATGAACAGGAGGTGTTTTATGCAAATCAATAGTACTATTACTAGTAATAATAATAGCAATTATAATAATGGGGGTAGTTTCATGCGTGTTTTGCTAAAATACAAGGGGTTTTATGCTTTTATACCCAAAGTAAAATGACAAATTGAAAACATTTCTCGAATAGATGGCTACTTTTTGTTTTTTTGTATTATTAAATGTTTGGTTACATCCGCTTTCTTAACTCTGAAGCACAAGTTGCTCAACCAGTTTCGTTTTTCAATTAAAATAATTATCTTCTACTCATGGGGCCCAGTTGAGACCATGAAATCTGCTAGTGAACTTCAACTTGTCTACAGTACCGCATTGATGAATTTTATTATTTTTATATTGAATCAGAAAAACGATAAGAATTTGCATTTTCGATTTACCATTCAAAGTTAAAACTGTAAACATTTTAGGTATTTTTACGTAGAGAGTTATTTGTGTCAAATAATCACTTTGTATATTTGAAAAAAAAATTAACTATAAAAATATAATATTATTTTAGGACATTTCAAAAGTGAAATACTAGTGAAAATTTAGGGAGAAAGGGAATATTATATAACATGAGTAAATCATTGTATATGTTCTAATGAAGCTTGTCATCAGTTTTCTATTTTCATGAGGGTGATTTTTTTTTCTTTTACATAAAAATGAAATAAAATTGCCAAATAAAGAAAAAAAAAATCTTATATATATCTTGCTCTAAACTTCATTTTGCAGCAAGATTACTAAACTCCATGTTTCAACGATGGCGGATTTCAGCTCCCACTAATGATGGTAAGGTTGGGTTCAAATCCCATTAATGTGGATTTTTATGTTGTTAAGACTAGTTTTAATGATTGATTTTCATCATATTTAATTGTAATTCGATAGATTTTCTGATATATTATATTGATGTAATGGCGGTTTTCAGCAACAAACAGATGGAACATTAGTGGAGAATTATGTAGCGGGGTTGCAATCAATGCAGTTCCGATTGATGATTTGAATCCGGGAATCAAATGTGACTGCTCCCGGAACTCTACTTGCCACATTACTGCTCTGTAAGCATTTCAATGAATAATTCTTATTTAATGATTAACATATTGGGCTGCATGCCCAAGTTCATTTACTTTTTACGTAGTCCAAAATTCACGCTAGGTCGTCATTTACAGGAGAGTTTATGCAACGGATGTTGCGGGGCCACTTCCGGACGAGCTCTGGAATTTGACTTATCTCACTAACTTGTAACTATGTTATAATTTCTACTCCATTATTAATTTAGAAATTATTGCTGATATTGGAATATTAAATAATTTCCTCATTTTTATTGCAGAAATTTGGGACAAAATTTTTTATCCGGTCCACTTCCTGCATCCATAGGCAATCTCAATCGCATGCAATACTTGTAAGCTTTCTTTTTTTTAATAGAAATGTTATCAACTAGCTGTTTCTGAAATTATGTAACCTTGTTGTTTAATGCAATGTCGATAGGACTTTGGGAATTAATGCGTTATCTGGAGAGCTTCCAGGGGAACTTGGATTACTCACTGACTTGAGATCATTGTAAGGACCTTTTAATTTCATTGACAAAAGATCATTGTATAGTATTTTATATATATTTCATAACGTGCATGCAGGTCCTTTGGCACAAACAACTTCTCCGGTCCTTTACCACGCGAGCTCGGGGATTTATTAAGTCTTGAACAATTGTATGTACTGATCATTCCCTCTACATTTCCTCTAAGTATATATGATGAATTACAGTATTATCTCTTCCTTCCCTTTGTTTGTCTTGATTCATTTTCTTATTTGAAACCACAAAGTATTTCAGTGGCATGAAAAGAAAAATATTTTTTAAGCCAACATTTTTATCTTTCATATTGCCAGATACATTGATAGCGCTGGAGTACGTGGTCCAATTCCTACAACATTTGCTAATTTAAGGAGTTTGCAAACAGTGTAAGAGCATTAAATTAGCATAATCTATCTCGTTTCATACTTTGAACCTGTTAGATAAAAAATGATCATTTGATTTGATAACTCTCTATGAATATGTTTGTTGGGTTTCAGGTGGGCATCGGACAATGAACTTACGGGCCAGATACCTGACTTTATCGGAAATTGGTCAAGCCTCGTTGCTCTGTAAGCTAAGATCCAGTTTGGTTTCTCGTATGAGTGTCTCCAGTTTCGTGTAAAGTAATCGAAAACATAGCTTGTGACCAGCTGTATTTTTTTTCACATATGTGCAGGAGGTTTGAAGGAAATTCATTTCAAGGTCCAATTCCACCATCATTTTCCGGTTTAACCTCTATGAATGACTTGTGAGTATTAGCCAGTTTTGAGAATACAATTTTATTTTCTTCTATGCCCTTCAGCAGCTAAAGCTTTTTATCTGATCTGATGCTTAGGAGAATAAGTGATCTATCAAACGGAACCTCTTCGTTGGATTTCCTCAGAAACATGGCCTCTCTATCCACCTTGTAAGAATATGAAGTTTTGTAATAACTTGAGAAGATCCTTCTCTTGGATATGCATCGGCAAATTCTAAACTTTACTTTCTTTGTCAGAATTTTACGGAACAATAATATTTCCGGTTCCATACCTTCGTATCTTGGTCAACTTAGGAGTTTGACTCTCCTGTAAGTATTTCTATTTTTGTTTGAACTTTAAATTTTTCATAGTTGATTATATTCTTACAACCTCAGCTACTATCTGAAGCCTCTATAGAGTTATATATACTCAATTTATTTTCTTGTAATTTACAGGGATATGAGCTTCAACAATCTGACAGGACGAATTCCAGACTCTCTTTTCAATCTCAGTTCACTCACTCACTTGTAATTACTACCTCATGCTTATTTATAATTTAAAACTCATGTGCCAAACAGAAAAGCAATAGATAAAAAATAAGAAAACTGAGTTTTTTTTGTCAATCCTCAGGTTTCTTGGCAATAACATGTTGATTGGTGCATTACCATCTGCAAAGAGCGTAAATCTCCTGAATATGTGAGTATTAATGCTCTGGTTCTTTCCAAACTGCTCCACTTTCTGAACATAGGATTCTGTGGGCATGTCCTTGGGGAACTTGGTTTTTTTATTCAATATATTGTAATTATTATAGAAAATAAAGACCAAATCAGTACAATGAATTTTCAGTATTTGAAATGCATACCTAATACCCGTATTATACATGCTTGCAGAGATTTATCGTACAATGAGTTATCTGGGAGCTTTCCTGCTTGGATTAGAGCCCAAAATTTACAACTGTAAGATTGAGTTAATGAATCCAAATCCATATATCATGCTATATGGCCCTTTTAACTTTGTAATCATCGAAACTTCTTTAGCTCGCTCTGACATAGATTGCCTTCATTTGATGTAGAAACTTGGTTGCCAACAACTTCACTGTAAATAATTCCATTAACAGGTGATTTTTATGTAACTAGTAACTACTAACTACCACTCATCTTCTCTTGTATATATATCTCTATCTTGTATATTAATAATCTTAACTATTTCATCTTCTTCTTCCTTCAAGTATTTTGCCTTCTGGATTAAATTGTCTGCAAAGGAATTTTCAATGCAATCGAGACCCGCCTATTTGTAAGTGAAAATTTATAGCTTTACTTTCTAAGTTAATATCATTGACAGATTCTTTCTGTAGATTCAAGCTTTGCAGTAAAATGTGGCGGTCCACAAATTACGTCTAGCAATCGGATAGTATATGAGATGGATGATGCTACTCTTGGTCCAGCAACATATTTTATGACCAGTACAGGTAGATGGGCTGTTAGCAATGTGGGCTTGCCTTCTAGTAGCAATAGTCCACAGTTCCGGTGGTCTTCTTCGTCCCAATTCACAAGTACTTTGGACTCGGAGTTGTTCCAAACTGCTCGGATTTCGGCAGGATCATTGAGGTACTACGGCTTAGGCCTGGAGAATGGTAATTACACTGTGAGGCTTCATTTTGCTGAGTCAGCAATCCAAAGTACTAGGTCATGGAGGAGTTTAGGAAGGCGTGTTTTTGATATTTACATACAGGTGCGTTACCAATACCCTCTGACATTTTGTTTTAATTTTTTATTTTTTTTAAATAAATGTCAATTTAAGTAAGTAATCTAATTTCCGCTGTCCAGGGGAATCGGGAAAGGCAAGACTTCGACATACAAAGAGAAGCTGGTGGGGTTTCTTTTAGAGCTGTTGAGATGTCATTCACTGCTCAAGTGTTGAACAACTATCTTGAAATTCATCTTTTTTGGGCTGGAAAAGGGACTTGCTGTGTACCTACTCAGGGTACATATGGACCTTTAATTTCAGCTATAAGTGCCACACCAAGTAACTAACTATCTTGAAATTCATGTCTGATTTGTTTATGCTTATATTTGGTTCTTGAAATCTGCTGAGGAGATGAACTAGTACAATGTTCTATCATTTAATGGTTTCCAAGAACCAAGCATGTATTTGTTTCCAAGCAAATACTGACGAACAAATTTTCTACAGATTTTGTTCCGACTGTTGGTAACAATCCTCCGGGCAGTACTAGGAGTAGGACTGGTCTAATTGTCGGGGTTGTTCTTGCAGTTGGAGTAGCTGGTTTACTTTCTCTAGCTGCAGTGTGTTATGTGTTCCAGAAAAGGAAAAGGCAGAGAAAATTTGAGGATGATGGTAAGAAAGGATAAGTATTTTGTCAATGTGGAAAAACTAGTTACTTTGTATTACTTTTAATTATTTCTTTTAATGTGGGATAGTGAAATATGTTTCTATAAAATTACAGAGTTAATGGGGATCGATGCACGGCCTTATACGTATACTTATGCTGAACTCAAAGCTGCTACAGATGACTTTAATCCAGCTAACAAGCTCGGAGAGGGAGGGTTTGGACCCGTTTATAAGGTAAATACAAATTTGAAACTTGAAGTTATTAGATTGAAAAAGTCCAAAATGATTTTTGACTTATGAAGCTGAGATCAAGATACTTAAAGGTCCCTAACTGTGCAGGGGACTCTTGGAGATGGGAGAGTAGTTGCTGTGAAACAATTATCTGTGGCATCACATCAAGGAAAGAGTCAATTTGTGGCAGAAATTGCTACGATATCTGCCGTTCAACACCGTAACCTTGTGAAATTGTACGGTTGCTGCATTGAGGGAGCTAGACGTTTGTTGGTGTATGAGTATCTCGTAAACAAGAGTCTTGATCAACTATTATTTGGAATTGGTATGTCTAAGACATAATCTTTTCAGAAGAGCTTTTCATGCACTCGTTCTTGAATCGCTCCTGTTTAATGGAACAGGGAATAATAGTATATTTCTTGATTGGCCTACACGTTATGACATATGCTTGGGTGTAGCACGTGGTCTTTCTTATCTTCACGAGGAATCACGAGTTCGTATAGTGCACCGTGATGTGAAAGCTAGTAATATTCTTCTTGATTCTGATCTCATCCCTAAAATTTCGGATTTTGGCTTGGCCAAATTGTATGATGATAAAAAGACTCATATAAGTACGAGAATTGCCGGCACCATGTATGATTCACAATTGAAAATTTTTAACGCATCATGTATCGTTTACATTCCTTTGGCTGCATTTTAAGATTGAAATTTTACTTGCCGATTCATGCAGAGGATATCTTGCACCGGAATATGCTATGCGTGGACATCTGACTGAAAAGGCTGATATATTCAGCTTTGGAGTTGTAGCTCTGGAGATAATCAGTGGAAGGCCAAATTCTGACTCAACTTTGGAAGATGATAAGATATATCTTCTTGAATGGGTATAGTTTGTGACCTTAGCAATTTAATCCTTATAATTGATTTAATTATCCTACGTGGGTGAGACGAGAATTTAGAAGCTACATGGCGTGCAATGCACTGGTACATTCTCCCAATGACATGTGTCCACATTTTTTTGGGTTTCCCAAGGGTTTAATCCATTTCGAAGCGCATCGAACAAATAAAGTGGGAACCTCTCCGAACAAGGATTCGAACTTGATTCCGCTACTTTGTAGTGACTAGTCCCTTCCACTAGACCAATCACCTGTTGGTGTGTCCACATTTATTTTACTTCATAAAAAACTACTTTTTGGTAGTTAACAAAGGGGAGGATGTACACATGATTTGGTGAATGCACTTGCACGCCGTGAATTGATCCTTTTGTGTCGGGTTGACCAGTTTTGTAATGGACCTAGTCGATTCCTACTACGCTTGCACTTTTAATTGATTAGGCATACTCTATGTGTATTCAATCACCCCATTCACCCTTAATGGCCTCAAACATATGCTATATGTATGCTCTTTCAGGCTTGGAACCTTCACGAAAATAACAAGGATATCGAGCTGGTGGACCCAACTTTGTCTAATTTTGATGAAAATGAAGTGAAAAGGATCATCGCGGTTGGCCTTTTGTGCACTCAAGCATCACCAGCATTGCGCCCTCCAATGTCTCGTGTTGTGGCCATGCTTTCCGGAGATATTGAGGTAGCCTCTGTTACTTCAAGACCTGGGTACTTAACTGATTGGAAGTTTAGTGATGCTACAACATTTGTGACCAACACTGAGAGTTCGAATTCATATTCCAATGATAGTCATATGAATACAGCCTACTCCACAAGTACGACTATGGTTTCAGATTCAAACAATTCACCGGTAAATCCTGCCAGACCAATTCTTCATGAGGTAATTGGTGAGGGCAGATGATGATCTGAGTTCATGTCTGTAAATCAATACAATATCTTTATTTTTCTTTAAGTGTGTGGGTTTGACTTGTGTAGAGTCATTTAGCGGCTACCGTATACACAATTTTTTTCCATTATACACGCAGATGTACAATGTAATATATGATCTTGTGTGCCTTTTTGATGTCTTTGTGATTTATTAAAAACGGAAATATTTTTGTACGAGTGATAGATATCATTTCAATATTAATTTGATGAATTGCGCACAAGCGGTGGAGCATGTGATTTAAATTGATGATGAGGGAAGAACCTTACCGGGCTTTGTTATAGCACATGGCGCATGCCTGAGAGTGTTCTAAAGTTTCTCTACTGAAATGTAGTACGAAGTCATCTCCACGGTCATAGGCAAACACCCCGAAGCCACGTGTTATGGTTGAACCTACTTAAATCCTAACCTTCACCCGATTGAACACTTTACTGTATGTGACTACTCTTAAAGGAAAAGATTATTCTGTTTACCAAACTTTTACCACTCCAATTACCCATTTCTTTCTTCTTCCGAAATGGTCCGCAAAGCAAAGAGTCCTACCATGTTCGTCCCTCCAACTTAGTTCCACCAAAGCTTTATTTTGGTCGCATATAACATCAACATCAATATCCTAAATCAGAAAATCTATTGAATTACAAGCAAATTATAAAGACAATCACCCAACACTAGTACTAAACTAGAAGAAAATCCACATTAGTGAAAGTTGAAGCTATGATATGTTAGTCATGGGGCCTTAGCCTTACCAACGGAGCTACGACCTCCTTTTTTTAACATATAATCCAAGTCGAGCCAAGTTACGAGAACATCCTAAAAGTAACATGACTTTCATGGAGAATTCCTCGTTCCCTTTCTCTTCCTCGTTTATCAGATGATCAATTTTCACTCTATATGTAAGTGTCATTAAATAATAAAAAACTATAAAAAGAGAAAGAAAAAAAGTCGAAATTGAGACGAAATTGAAATGCAACAAAGTCAACAACCAAGCTCACAAGTTAAGAATCGAAATAAATTCTATAACATTTCAATGTCAATTGCACATACATCAAATATCTCAAAAAAGCAGAACAAAAAGTTCTGCAACTTCCCCAATAAAATCATCATCATCTACATGTCCTAACTACACAATATAACCCTGATTAGACCCAACACCAAACAAGAAACAGTAAAGAAAAACAGGGTCACAAATTCCCGACCCGACCATTTCTTAACCGGCTTTGACTCGACCCGCAAGCTCTTAGCCCGTCTCAAAGCATCAACCTCCTTCAACAAATCAAATTCCAATCCCTTTTTCTTCAACTCCTCAACGCACTTTTCCAAAAGCTTCGAATCCTCTTTTTCACGTTTCAACATTTTCTCCAAATGACATTCCACGTCATTCTTGTACCGAATCGCCCATATCAATGCTAAAGAACACGATAGAGAACAGAGTAATGGGACCCACGAGTCTTTGCAGAAGTGGGGCCCGTTTTGATTGGCGGAGGCTGCGCTGAAGAGGAGGAGGAGGGAGATTGAGTGGAAGAGGAAGTAGAGGCAGTAAAGTTGGGTTATTTCTTTTCGGGTCGAATCTATTTGAGTTTCTTTGAGGGAGATCCGATTAAGGATTAGCTCTTCTTCTTTAAGCCATTGTTTGAGGAGGAGTTTGTGAGTTGGGTTTTCGGCGATTTGGTGGAGCGGGTGTTGTGGTTTTGACTCCATTGTTAGTGGTGATTGTTTGGTATTGTTCGAATCGGCCATGTATATTTTCATTTATGTGGGTTTAGGAAAAGAGTGATGAGGAGCGTTTTTATATCTAACGGTCGAGTTTGATTTTTTTTTTGATTTTTTGTAACGGTCGGATCTTTGGTGATTAGGTGTAATTAAGCAATTTTGACCTGTATTTATTATGTACTACTGGATGTAATGCATTAAAAATTAGAATTCATTTTTCAGAAAAGGAAAAAAAAAAGTTGTGTTTTTATCTTGTGCGGTGGTAAACTTAATATTATTGATATATAAAAACTTGGAAAATTAATTATTAGAGCATTACCTTGCATAAAAACCATAAAACGAAAAAATATTTATATACATATTTACAGAAATAAAATGAATATAAAAATATTACATCATGTATTTTTGAGTTTTTTTTTTTTAAATGTGTTTCATTTTTCTTCGTTTCGACACTACTTAAGGCAATTTGGTCAAGTATAACAAACATTATTTTGTGCATCCGTTATACGAGAACTTAGATGTTACACGCTGTGTAATCATTTTTCTAATGGTACATGTCATTGTTGTAAACTATCATTGACAATGTTGATTCAAAAATAAATAGAAAAAAATTTGGAATTGTGTCATAAGGAGAATACATGCGTGCATTGTATGGTGTGTGACCGGGTAAATGCAAAATACTCCCATGTGTTATGCTAAACCTACAAGAAACTACCCCGTAAAATTTTTATTGCGTCAAACTTCCTTGTGTTTTCAAAAACCCTGCAAAAAACACCCAATTTATAAAAAATAAGTCTTTTTGGATCGACATATTTCAAAAAAACCATTTTTAAAATACCTCAAGTTGGTCCTACAACTTTACGTGATCTATTTTTAAAATTATTTCTTGAAATATGTCAATCAAAAACGACAATAGGATGTTTTTTGCAGGATTTTTAAAAACACAAGGAAGTTTAACGCAGGAAAATTTTCACAAGGTAGTTTTTTGTAGGTTTAGCATAACACGGGGAGTATCCTTCATTTTGTAATATTGAACTCAAAGGTATAAGCTTATGTCACATGTCCAATAGATAACATAGGAATTGATTCATGTATATCATTTATATAAATCTATTCCCATTATCACAATTAATTTAACTGGAGACTTTTCTACCTAAGAATAGAATAAAAGATGATAAAACATATTCATTGTCTACTGACTATGAAATCTGAACAACCTACTCATTATTTTAATTTTTTTTTTTAATATACTAATTTATTTTTGGATATTGAGTGCATGTTTCAGTGGATGAATCCCAATAATATAGCTAAGCATCAACATTCTTTTGCTTTAAATTGGTAGGTAACATAGCAACAAACTTGACATAAATGCTAATATAGCCACTCTGCTTTACTCAATATTCAAGAAAAACACTACCCATCATTTTCCCCCTTCATTCCAATCCCCTCATCACTTTATTCACAAACCTACAAATTAAACATCATAAAAAACCTATAATCAACTCTGTCACATTTCATTTCATACAAAATTAACCTCCATGATGGCTATTCGACTCTTCTTCCTCCTCCTCCTCCTCGTGTTTTACAACTTGGTCGAGGCAGATGATAGGCTAATTCAAACACAATGCCACAATGCAAATGCACCCAAAACATGCATTCAATGCCTAACATCCGACAATCGCAGCCTAATTGCAGACAAATTTGCAATTGCCACACTTATAGTAGAGTGTGTAGGAAAACACGCAGACAACTTGGCTAGTAACATGTCGTTTTTGGCTCGTGGTTTGCCTAAGAAAGATGCTTCAAGAAAGGCCTATGAGGATTGTGCGGTGTTGTTTTCACGAGCAAAAATGGAATTAAACTCTGCTGCTAAAGAGATAAAAGAAGCCGATTATGATGGTGCTGATCGATATGTGTTCAATGCTCGTAAGTGTAATTTTGAGTGTAATTTAAAATTTGGAAAAGGTAAGTCCAATATTTCAAAGCCACCCTTTGGAGTTGATTCTGAAATGATAGCTTTTGAGGAACTTTCTGAGGCTGCCATGAGGATTATTGAAAGATTTTAGTCTATTGGGATTTGTATTACATAAGGTTCATCTATGTATTTTAACAGACATATTTGGATTAATAAAATCAAGCTTGAAAGTCGAAACTACTTAAATAGAATAAAATCTTGTTACTTCCTTCGTTTTTTTTATTTGTCGCTTTGGAGGATTGCACACGAATTAAGGAATATCACAAATAGTCATTTTTTTAAGCAAAAATTTCTAAAATACCCTTTTAACCAAATAATCTTAGCATTAGTTAGCATTATTGACAAATATTAGTAAGAACGGTAAAATTGGTAAAATAATATTAATTTTACATTGAAATCCTAAAGCGACAAATAAAAATAGACAAGAAAATTTTGCCAGAGCGACAAATAAAAAAAACGGTGGGAATACTTTTTTGGGTTAATTACACGGACCTCCCCCGAGGTTTGGTGTAATTCGCATTCAATCTCCTCTAAAAATTATAATTACAATAACCTCCCCTAAAGTTTCAGAAACCTTACAAAACCCTAACGGACACTCACGGAGTTGGACGGAATATGTGGAATGACTTAATTGCCCTCGTCAATTTTAATTAAAAAAAAGAAAAAAATTCTTATTAACAAAATGTCTTATTTACCCTTGCCCTTGATGCACAAAATTACAAGGACATCCCCTGAGGTTTGGTGTAATTCGCGTCCAATCCCCTCCAAGAATCATAATTACAATGATCTCCCCTGATGTTTAAAAAATCTTACAAAACCCTAACGGACATGCACTAGCAGAGTTTGACGGAATGTAGGAAACGACTTCATTGCCCTCGTCAATTTTAATTAAAAAATAGGAAAAAAATCCGATTAACAAATGTCCTATTTATCCCTTGCAATTATCATATTACCTTTGCAAAATTTAATTATGTATATATATAAAAAATCATAATTGCACGTTGATACCTAAACTTTAAAAAAATTAATTTTATACTTAAAAGGAGATAAATAAACCTAGCCCTAGCATTAACCCCACCCCACCCCACCAGCCGTCCCGACAGGCACCTCTCCTTCCAAGCCGTGCTGCCGGCCTGGGATCTACGATTTCGGGCTGGTGAAAAATTAGAAGGAGAAGAGGAGAGGTGCCTATAGGTTAGGGCAGGTGGGTGGGAGATAGAGATGGTGGATTTTTTTTTTTTTTTTATAATGAATAATATATATTAAAATTATTTATTGATTTACTAATACTAGTAAATATGTATATAAGGTATTATTTTCTATTTTATAGTAAAATATTTTATCAATCCTTAAAATAACTGTACAAGTAAGAAATATTAAACAGAATAATGGTTTTATAATAATTATTTTACTAATAGGGTATTTGAATGAGTATTTTTAATTTATTTTAAAATAATTAGTTAAAAATCTATGATTTTTTTAGTACGAGTTAATTATAAACATGTGATCATTTTTATAATGTTTAATAATTTTTGTTCAAGTTTTTTACTTTTCATGATTAAACGCAATTTATTCATTTATCCTTGTACTTTCACTATGATTTTTTTAAAATTAATTTAAATTACTGGTTAAATGTGAAGGTTGAATGTATTTACATTTTTATTTATGTTCTACAATTATTTTATTATAATTAACCATAATTTATCTACTTTAATTGTAAAAGCATTATGAAAAAAAATTGAAAATAACATTGATAGGGTATTATATTTTTATTTTAAGAATATATATACACTAATAAACTGATTATATTTTCATGTAAATTTACAATATTTTCATCCATTCATAATCATTAACCTTACAATGAACACCCTCCCATATATAAAACATAACCAACGGCATAATTGTCTACAAAAAGTGTTATAGTAATATCAAGTGTAAAATGGGGTTTTCAATAATATTAAGGGGACGACGTTATCAGAAACTAACGGATGTAAGATTTTTGAAACTTCAGGGGAGATCATTATAATTATGATTCTTGAAGAGTATTGGACACGAAATATACCAAAGCTCATGGGAGGTCCTTATAATTAACCCTACTTTTTATAAGCAAAAATATCACTTATATTGAGCTTTTGTTTTTTTGTTTTTTTTAGAATCTCAATAATATTCAGTTTCTATTGCATACTATCCTCAAATTAATATAGATGAGTGAAATGAAAAAATACCCCTGTAAACGTTGCCTAATGCAAAAAGAAAACTACATAGTTAACTTATTTTTTTGTAGAACTATATAGTTACTTTTTTAGAACATATTTTAGTTATATGTTCAAGCACAATAAATGTTTTTGCGTTCTTAATCAACATGGACAAATTAAATGCGACAATTTCTGCTTCTTATTTCTCTTAGATCAATATAACTTTTCTTTTACAGTGAGTATCAAACAATTCCAATGGTTCATCAGATATAATTTGAAACCTTAACCTTCAAACCATGCTTCATGTGAAGTACAACAGAATCACTAGGAGAAATCGGGTGACCTTCTACCACACGAATGTGAAAGCGACTAATAACAGCAGCTGCAACAATTTTCAACTGAATAAACGACATATCCTTCCCTAAACAACTCCTCGGCCCTGCATTAAAAGCAGTAAACTTAAAAGAAGGCTCGACTTTTATATTTCCAAGTTCCGTAATCCATCTCTCTGGCTTAAACTCGAGGCAATCTTTTCCCCACATTGATTCCATTCTTCCCATTGCATAGAAACATAACACTGTCTTCTCATTGGTGTTTATCTCATGTCCACTCGGAAGCCTATCTGGCTTGAGTGGAGCCTTATGTTGAAACGCGATTGGTGGAAACAGGCGTAATGTTTCACATAAAGCACCATGTAGATAATTAAATTTCCTTAACTCCTCCATGTGGGAAAATTTCCACTTTCCATCTTCATTCATTTGAATCTCTTGTCGAATTTTCTTCTCTTCTTGAGGGTATTTTGATAAGAGCCAAAAGAACCATGTAAGAGTTGCACTTATTGTGTCCTTACCTGCAAAAATCAAATTCAACATTGTATCTCTCCAAACCTCTTCCGAATGATTTGTTGATATATTGCCCTTTCCCGAGATTGCCCTCATGTAACTAGTCAACAGGTCAAAATCTTGTTCATTGTAAGTCACAATTTGATCCTTTTGCTTCATTGCAATACAATTAGATAAGAAATTATAGAGGACTTCCTTGGACTTACTCATTTTTTTTTCTTTCCCAATTTGAAACCATTTTTGAAGCTTCCATATGGTTTCGGGCAACACATGCCTTTGCCATATTGCTTCCTCAGCATCTGCAAAAGCTTTTTCGTGTGGTAGGTATGGCAAATCCTCGCAAAGTGAAGTGGGATCATGGCCTAATACCATAATGCAAGAACAATCAAACGCAAAACGTTGAAATAGTTCTTGTAAATCAACTTCAATTCCCATTTTTGAAACAAGATCAAGAACGGGAATTAGACCATCTTCAACCTTTTTCCAGCTAGTAGTCTCAACAAACTTTTGGAAGTCCGCGTGTTTTATTAACGACATAGCAATTTTCCTCTGATTCTCCCACAATTCCGATTCTGCAATGAAGATTCCATCTCCAAGAATATCAAACATCTTCTTGAATTGTGGACCTTTTTGGAAGTTATGAAAATTCTTGCTCAATATGTAATGAACATTAGTTGGATCACTTGTAATTAACATATTCATGTTAGTAAACCAAGGTCCTTTGAATAAAAATGTGCCACCACTCTGTTCTAGAAGCTCAATTGCGAATTGGTGGATACGGCCTCGGTTTAGTAATAGTGCCGGCATCATGCCTAAAACTGGCCAGTTGGTAGGTAGTGAGTTTTTCTTGGCTTTTACATTGAAATTCTTGTGATAGAGAAATATTAGGTAGAGGATTACAAAGAGTACTCCTGTGTACATAACTATAATTGTTAGTAAGTATTATAAGCATTCATCTGGATTGTTAAAGTGGATATTAATTTATATATATATATATATAGGAAGATACCTGCAATTTACATAGGCATTGAAAGTATCATGAGCCATTTGAAGTGCATGGTTTGTGGTGAAATATTGGGAAGTGTAATTTGGATGATCAATTTCAGGTGCTTAAACAGAGACGATTGTGAGGCTATAATTTGGGATATTGTTAATGGCGAGAACAATACAATTACAATTTACTTATTTCATATTTGATATTCCTCATGTACAGCTTACCCTATAGATACCTCACCCTTTTGTCCTTACATTACACTATCCATTTTTAAATAGTTCTACAGTTACTAAACTAGAGTCTCGAAAAATTCATAAAAGTATTCGAAAATAGGGGTGGGTATGGGACGAATTCAGATCAAAAGCAAAGAACAGGGGAAAATTTGGATACTCAACTTCGGGTAGCCAATGTGAGACGGTCGGAATGGGTTTGTAGGTTCCATTTCCTTAACAAAAAAAAACTCGAAGATACTATCAAAAAGTAAAAAAAAATTGGGGGGGGGGGGGAGGGAGGAGGGGTGTTAACCTCAATTATAACATAATTTTATCAAATTCATATGTGGAAACTGGAAAGGATAAGAAAGCTGAATGTATGGAGAAATTTGGGAAATTTTAGAACACTCCAAGTAATGATGATGAAGAAACAAACATATCTTTGTAAATGATAGAACACTATACATAATGAATTGAGGTTACATCAAATTTTACTTTGAGTTAAAATTTGAAAATCATGTATTCACTTGTTGAGTGTTTTAAACTGATATGTTCTATCAGTATTAATATATGGCACCTTCACTATATACTAATGTATGTGGTTATAATACTCCTTTTCATTTTATTTGTCGTTTTGGGTAGTAGCACAGAGATTAACAAATCTATTAAATAGTCACCAATTAAAATACCCGTCACTAAAGTATGATTTGTTTTTCTCCCTCCATAGTTAAATAGAATTTAAAATAATTAGTAGAAAAGGGTAAACTTGAAAAAATAAAATTAATTTTACATTGAACTTCTAAAACGATAAATAGTATGAAACAAGATATTTTTGCCGCAGCGATAAATACAAACTAAACGGAGAGAGTAGTTCAAATTATTTAAAGAACGGGAGGAAATGGAATTGGATTACTCGAACCCAATGTCCATCACTCCATCCCTAGCTGATATTTAAAAGTGAGTGGTGATCACATTTTGAGAAGGAAAAAAAAATGACAAAAGTCTGTTCGAGTCCACGACATTATATCGTAGGCCTAGAATCAACTTGCCCATTATTTCTTTTCATTTGGAGGACAAGGAAGTTTGGCACAATAAAAATTTCACAAGATAGTTTTTTGCAGGTTTAAACACAGTGAGTCTTTTGCTTTTACCCCTTTCATTTCATTGGGGTAATAACTATTTTTTTTTTCTATTTACATGGAAATATTTCATATGAAAGGAAACTTCATTAGTAACGAAATAAATCAAGTTTTCGTTTGTTTATACCCCATAAATGTATTAATACAGATTATTACTGATAACTAACTTGCTTCAAAACTTGAATAAAACACCAAACATCCATCAAACAGTGAAGAAACAATATAATCAAGAGGAATTACAGGAAAATGTTGGAATTTTTATTGTAAATCCAATAATAAATCCTTTAGGTGGACTTTTAATAAGTTTGGTTTATTGTTAAGAAGGGCTATTTCAATTATATATATGCCCGATTAAAGTGATCGAATTAAGTTAATTATTATATGGGCATAGGAAATATCATCTATATAAGTGTGGGGTAAATAAAGTAATTTATATGTGTAGAGCACTGAAAGTGTAATTACTAAACTTTGATGGGCTAGTTTAATAATTACATAATTGTTAACTGCTATTGCAGTTAATAAATAGGGAGACTTGGTCCCTGGGTCAGTTACCATTACAAACAAAACGTGTTATCTCCCCACCATCAGAGAAAACAACTGCAGAAATTGTTTTTGGTAACTAGATCTAGAAATTCAAGTCTTGGGTGATTCAATTCATCAATTCCTTCAAGTTCGATTCATCAATTCATCAAGGCTTCGTAACAATGGATTCTGGTAGGTTTTCTTAAACTCTTATGGTGAGTAATCCTCTTTTGATCGACTAAATCGATCTAGGGTTAGAAAATCCAATTTCATATAATGTATTATTTTCTTCCATCAAGTGGTATCAGAGCAGTGTTTTGCTCGATTAATGGAGGAATTTGGGTTCAATTTCATAAAGTTTGGTGGAATTTTCTGTTTTTTTTAGGTTGTTAAATTTTCTACCATTATTAAAATTTTATGATGTTAATGCTTTGGAATCATGAATCGTACGAGTTTGAGACATGTAATTTTGGGCTTAAGATTTAGAACTGGCAAATTGTGATGCGGTTCTTTTCTAATTCATGAAAATAAACATATGATGTCCTTGTTTAATTGAATTAGTTGTTTAATTTAATTGAACATAAGCATATGCGGTTTTGGAATTTGGTTTCTATTTATGCGTATATATCCTGTCCTTGTTTAATTGAATTAGTTACCTGTGATCTACATGGAATTACTAAGTGTCTCGGCAGTTGATTTTGAAACTTTTGATCCATGGCATTAAGCATACTATTTAAGAATTATATATTGGAATGCTATTTCATGTATGTATGCAATTTAAGTTTCGTAACAAGGACTGATTATAACTCTTTGTGAGAAATAAATTTTCAGATTTGGAAATTATTTAAAGCCAATTTTCATTTGGACTTCCTCAATTTTTGAGTGTTTTAATTGATGAAGAACATAAAATTGATGCTTGTTTATGTGTGAGATTGTTTTCAATTTCGGTTGTAGTTCTTGATTGTCCGGTAAATCTATGGTTTCTCTTTAAACCGGGTCAAGAAGATGAAGTTTCGGGTCGATTCGGATCCGACCCGGACAATATGGTATGAGACGGTTTTTTCTATCCGGTTCATTTAATTACGGATCCAATTCGGATTGGATTCGGTTTTCGGTCCCAATCCGGTTATTTTCGGTTCGGGTTATATGGTTTAAACCCGATCCGATTTCATCTGGATCTGGGTTAAAGATGATCCGTTTCGGTTCGATCCGGTTGGACTTGGATTTTCTCTAGTCTGGACCGGATCTGGATCTATTCTGAACTTGATCTAAACTGATCCTATTTGGTTTAATCTGAACCTGAATCGGTCTGGTTCTGGTTAGGATTGATCCTGAACAGGACCAACACTATTCATAAGGCCCTGTTTGGATGACCATTTAAAAAAAAAAATTGAAAATTGAAATTCTGTTTTTTTGTTAAAGGAATTTCTTTTCTTGTTCCTAGTTTAACTCAATTGATTGAACAAATATGTAGCCAAAGCAACCTCTATTTGGTAAAATTAATTGTGTTTTCACGAGGTAACATGGGTTATCCATGTGAAACAATCAACCCAAATGAGGATTGTTTTGACCGGATGATGTCAGTCTAAAATATGCAAATTATATGTAATTTACCATGCGTTTGTTATGTCGGTCCAAAGAAAGGCATGATATTTGGCTGGTTTTATTTAAGCATATTCTAGTACTATTTTGGTTAGAGAGTACCATTTACGAATTGTTATTTATGTCCAAAGACTAAATAATAATGTCGTGCTAGGTATCTTGTTTATGGGCCCACCAACTGAGCATGTTTAATTATATGTTTAAGATTATGCATGCATTTATTATGTAACTTGAGTTTTATTGTGTGATTCTTTGTTATTATAGTATCTGCTGTGACTGCTAATTTGAACAACATCCCGGTGCTTAATGGCACCAACTTTGGGAAATGGAAAGAGCACATTATGATAGTGCTTGGCGTCATGGACATGGACCATGCACTTAGGTTTGATTGCCCTGCATACTTGACCGATGAAAGTACTGATGAGGAAAAGGCTGCATACGCGAAGTGGGAGCGAACAAACCGCATGAGTCTAATGATCATGAAGCACTCAATTCCGGAATCCATACGAGGTGGGATATCCGAGGAAGCAATTACCAAAGATTTCCTTAAGCAACTTTCAGACCGTTTCACTGCAAGTGAAAAGGTGGAGACGAGCACTATTCTTAGTAAGCTCACCTCCATGAAGTATAAGGGCAAAGGAAATGTCCGTGAGTACATTATGGAAATGTCCAATCTTGTGACAAGGCTGAGAGCACTCCAGTTGGATATGTCGGAAGACATACTCGTGCATCTCATTCTGATCTCCCTTCCCGCACACTTCAGTCCCTTCAAGATTTCCTACAATACTCAAAGGGAAAAATGGACTCTCAATGAGCTTATTGCTCAATGTGTGCAGGAGGAAGAGAGGCTGAAGCAAGAGAAGACTGAAAGTGCTTATTTGGCATCTACTTCCAACGATGGAAACGCCAAGAAAAGGAAGAGGAAGGATAAGGGAAAGAAAATTGCAGACCCTGGAACATCTCAGCATAAGGAGCAGAAAAAACAGGATCAGGGCTTAACCTGTTTCTTTTGCAAAAAGGCTGGACACCTCAAGAAAGACTGTTCCAAATACGCCGGATGGCGTGTGAAAAAGGGTAAACTTCTCAATTTTGTTTGTTCTGAAGTTAATCTTTCTATGGTACCTAGTGACACTTGGTGGATAGATACCGGTGCAACTACTCACATAAGTGTCACATTGCAGGATTGCCTAAGTTACCGGGAGCCAATTGATGGTGAAAGATACATCTATGTGGGCAACGGGAACAAGGCTGAAGTAGTAGCTATAGGTGTAGTTAGGTTGCAATTATGTACTGATTTTTATTTAGATTTGGAAGACACTTTTATTGTACCGTCATTTAGGCGGAACTTAATTTCTGTTTCTTGCTTGGACAAATATGGTTACTCTTGTTCTTTTGGCAATGGAACCTTCAGCGTGTCTTTAAATTCTAATATTGTTGGTACCGGTACTTTAATTGACAAGCTATATAAATTAGACATCTTAACTACTAATCATGAAAATCTGCATTCAAGTTTAGGTACTAAGCGTAGATTAAAAAATGAGAATTCTTGCATGCTATGGCACAAACGATTAGGTCATATTTCTCAACCGAGAATTAAAAGACTTGTGTCAGAAGGAATTATTGATCCCCTAGATACAACAGACTTTAAAATATGTATTGAGTGTATCAAGAGAAAACAAACAAACAAACGTAATAAAGGTGCATATCGAAGTAGTGAACCTTTGGAACTGATTCATACGGACATCTGTGGTCCATTCCCTAAAGCTTCTTGGAATGGACAGCGGTACTTTATCAGTTTCATAGATGACTACTCTCGGTATGGTTACCTATATTTAATACACGAGAAGTCTGAATCACTGGATATGTCCCCAATTTTCAAAGCTGAAGTTGAAAATCAACTAGGCAAGAAAATAAAGGCTGTCAAATCTGACCGTGGTGGTGAATACTATGGCAGAAATGATGGATCAGGGGAACAACGTTCAGGTCCTTTTGCCAAATACCTGGCTGAGCGGTATCGTCCCTCAATACACCATGCCAGGAACTCCAAGTCAAAATGGTGTGGCTGAGAGACGAAATCGAACACTTAAAGATATGGTGAGAAGTATGATTAGTCATTCTTCTCTACCTGAGTCACTTTGGGGCGAGGCATTAAAAACCGCAGTTTATATCCTAAATCGAGTCCCTAGTAAAGCAGTAGCTAAAACCCCATACGAGATGTGGACGGGCAAGAAGCCTAGTATTAGGCACTTGCATGTCTGGGGTTGTCCAGCAGAAGCCAGACCTTATAGGCCTAAAGAGCCGAAGTTGGACTCAAGAACCGTTAGCTGCTATTTTGTGGGATACTCGGAAAGATCAAGGGGTTATAAGTTCTATGATCCCTCAAATGGATCCTTCTTCGAAACAGGGAATGCTAAATTTATTGAGGATGCTGATTTCAGTGGGAGTAATCGGAGTAATGATATTAAGTTTGAAGAGGAATGTGTAAACATTCCTACTCCAGTTACGAGTGAGAATGATCAGGTATACATCCCTGTCGTTCTTCAACCTGTAAATCAGGTTGTCCCTTCAAACATAAATGATCCTATTACAAATCCCAATGTAGTTCCACAACGTTCTCCCGTAGAGTTCCAAGAACAACCTCAACCTTTAGAGGAAGTTCCCGAGGAGATACAAAATCAGCAACCTCAACCTATAGAGCCAATTAGGCGATCCACTAGAGAAAGAAGGAGTGCCATCTCCAATGATTATGAGATCTATCTTCAAGAACATGATTATGACTTGGGGTCAGAAAATGATCCAACCTCATTCAGTGAAGCCATATCATGTTCAAACTCTCTTAAATGGATCGCAGCCATGAAAGAAGAGTTAAAATCCATGGCTGATAATGACGTTTGGGACCTTGTCGAGTTACCAATAGGTGCAAGACCAATTTGTTGTAAATGGATATTTAAAACCAAACGGGATGCAAATGTTAACATCGAAAGGTATAAAGCTCGTCTAGTAGCCAAGGGATTCACTCAGAAGGAAGGAATCGATTTCAAAGAGACTTTTTCACCAGTCTCAACAAAAGATTCCCTAAGGATTATCATGGCACTTGTAGCTCATTTTGATTTAGAGTTACATCAAATGGACGTAAAAACTGCGTTTCTCAATGAAAACATTGAAGAAACAATTTACATGGTACAACCAGAGAACTTGGGTTTCTCAGACTCGAAGCACCTTGTATGTAAGTTAAAGAAGTCCATTTATCTTAAAGCAAGCATCCCGTCAGTGGTACCGGAAATTTGATGATGTTATCACTTCTTACGGTTTTAAGGAGAATGTCATCGGTCAGTGCATATATCTCAAGATCAGTGGGAGCAAATTCATTATCCTGGTGCTATACGTAGATGATATTCTACTAGCAAGCAGTGATATAGGTCTGTTGCATGATACCAAGAAATTTCTATCAAGTAAATTTGAAATGAAAGATCTTGGTGATGCTTCATTTGTTTTGGGTATACAAATCGATCGTGATCGATCTAAGGGTATACTTGGACTATCTCAGAAGGCCTATATCGATAAAGTGTTATGCCGTTTTGGCATGCAAAACTGTGCACCAGGAGATACACATGTCGCTAAAGGCGACAAATTCAGCTTGCTCCAATGTCCTAAACTGGATCTTGAGAAAAAGGAAATGGAGATAATCCCATACTCTTCCGCAGTTGGGAGTCTCATGTATGCACAAGTATGTACGCGTCCGGATATTGCGTACATAGTTGGGATGTTGGGCAGATATTTGAGTAACCCAGGAATACATCACTGGAAAGCAGTGAAACGGGTACTAAGATACTTGCAAAGAACTAAGGATTACAGGCTCACTTATCGGAGATCAGATCACTTAGAGATCATGGGGTACTCCGATTCAGACTTTGCTGGATGCGTTGATAGTAAGAAATCGACATCAGGATATATCTTCATGCTAGCTGGAGGAGCTATTTCTTGGAAAAGTGTCAAACAGACATTAATAGCTTCCTCAACCATGGAGGCTGAATTTGTGGCTTGCTTTGAAGCATCCAACCAAGCTATATGGCTCAGAAATTTTGTCACTGGGTTACAAGTGGTTGATAGCATTCAAAAACCACTTAGGATCAACTGTGACAATATGGCTGCCGAGTCATATTCAAAGAACAACCGAAGTTCGTCAAAGTCTAAATACATTGACATAAAGTACTTGGTTGTAAAAGAAAGGGTTCAAAATGCTCAAGTATCTATAGAGCACATCAACACAAACTCCAATATAGCCGACCCATTTACCAAAGGCTTACCGCCTAAGGTGTTTCTTGAGCATGTTGCTCAAATGGGTGTCATTGGACTTTAAGATGTGTTTTCCTAGTGGGCGTTTGTTTTAGTTGTATTGATATACATTTATGCTCTTTGATATGTTTACGGATATTTATTTCTGTACAGATTATGGTATTAGTGATATGAATTTTCCTTCATATTGGTTTGAGTTTTTTTGACATAAAGTTTGCAACTTTCCATTGTGGTTTAACATTTGGTAGAAAAGTTAAATTTGACTGTTGAAGTCATAAGGTAGGACCAGTTGGAAAATAGGCATGTGTGATCGCATTGCATGTAATTTCCATGCTACACATCCACACTTGATCTATGTTGTTAATTGCTTGAATATTGTGACCATTGAAGGTTGAAGTCATGAGTTAATTCGACTAAAGCCGCTTTGATCCTTTACTTTTGTAAATTAATGGACCGGATTGTTCTTTGAGATATTTCAAGGAAGAAATAGCATATTGCGCGCATTAAAGTTACTTCTAAACGATCTTAGGAAACTTATACAGTCTAAGTGGGAGATTGTTGGAATTTTTATTGTAAATCCAATAATAAATCCTTTAGGTGGACTTTTAATAAGTTTGGTTGATTGTTAAGAAGGGCTATTTCAATTATATATATGCCCGATTAAAGTGATCGAATTAAGTTAATTATTATATGGGCATAGGAAATATCATCTATATTAGTATGGGGTAAATAAAGTAATTTATATGTGTAGAGTACTGAAAGTGTAATTACTAAACTTTGATGGGCTAGTTTAATAATTACATAATTGTTAATTGCTATTGCAGTTAATAAATAGGGAGACTTGGTCCCTGAGTCAGTTACCATTACAAACAAAACGTGTTATCTCCCCACCATCAGAGAAAACAACTGCAGAAATTGTTTTTGGTAACTAGATCTAGAAATTCAAGTCTTGGGTGAATCAATTCATCAATTCCTTCAAGTTCGATTCATCAATTCATCAAGGCTTCGTAACAATAGATTCTGGTAGGTTTTCTTAAACTCTTATGGTGAGTAATCCTCTTTTGATCGACTAAATCGATCTAGGGTTAGAAAATCCAATTTCATATTATGTATTATTTTCTTCCATCAGAAAACTGTCATGATCATATTCAGAGATTAATTTAAAGCAAAGTAGGTCAAGTAATGGACCACGGGCGACGTCGTTCGGAGAGCTGGCAATGCAAGAAGGGGGGAAATTCATTGAGGAAATTAGCGCTAACACGGAAACTATGCGACGGCGTTTGGGGACGCGAGTTTATTATTAGGAAAATTCTTGTTCAAGCCTGGCTTGGTCAAATCTATCCAACCACCAAGCAAGTGTATTGCACAGTTGTTTTGTGATTGGTCACTCTCGTGGGAGTTACATCCAATCCCAAAGTTAGTGTATTGCATTTGCCTTGTAATTATTTTGGGTTCGGCCAAACCCGATGTGGGTAAGTGCAATTAATTAACGAATTAACCCACATGGATAGTAGAGTGTAATGATATAAAAAATTCAATATGATACCCATACTGTGTAATTCAAGGAAGTATGACTTCTAATAAATGAATCCATCAATGAAATAGACAATTAAAAAAAAAACCCATTAAGGAAATAGACAATCCTTGCAATTTCTAAATACAAACCTTTGAAATTCTTACATAAATGTGATTGTATAGGAAGGCACACACATCTGATCTATTGCAGAAATCTCTCCTTTTAATACAAACTCATGCATATTATACTACTTCATGTAATCAAATTTTAATTTATTTTACATATTTTTTTATATTGATTCATCTTCAAATACTAATTAAATAAAGGAATTCACATAAATAATTATTATTACTAGGTACTATGTTCTTTTAGATAATCTGACCCTCAATCCGTGTTTGGCTTGAAGTATAACAGAATTACGAGGCGAAACCGGATGACCCTCCACAAGTTGAATCTTGTAATGATATAGAATAGTAGCCGCAACCATTTTCATTTGAATAAAAGCCATCTCTTTACCTAGACAAGTTCTTGGGCCAGCGTTAAATGCCGGGAACTTGTAAGAAGGCTCGTGTTTGATCCCTCCACGTTCTGTAATCCATCTCTCGGGCTTGAATTCTAAACAATCTTTACCCCATACTGTCTCCATTCTTCCAACGGAATAGAAAGAAAATATCACTTTCTTGTTCTCGTGAATGTAATGACCACTCGGGAGATAGTCCGAACGAATTGGAGCTTTATGCTCCAAAGCAACCGGAGGGAATAGCCTCAGAGACTCAGATAGAGCTCCGTGGAGGTATACTAGCTTCTGGGACTCTTCTATGTTGAAGAACCTCCATTTATCACCCTTTTTTACGTGCAATTCCGATTCAATCTCCTCCAAAATCTTGATTTCGGCCAAAGGGTTGATCGCAATTAGCCAGAAAAACCATGTCAAACTAGTACTTGTTGTATCTCTACCGGCAAACACCAAACTTAGCGAAGTGTCCCTCAAGAAGTCTACTAAACGTTCTCGAGAAGAACCTTTATAAGCCTTTGTAAAAGCCGTCAACAAGTTCAAATCACCATCTTGCTCTCCCTCTAACGAAACACGAGGGTAAAAGAACTCATCGAAAGCCTTCCCAGCTTCAATTAGCTTCTTCTCATTACCAATTTTCAACCATTTTTGAACCTTCCAAATGGTTTCAGGAATTATGTGCCTATGTAACAAAGGCTCTGCTACAACACTAAACGCCTTTTCGCAAGGAACATAAGGCAGATCAGTCGATAAGCTTTTGGGATCGTACTCTAACACAAGTACACAAATACTATCAAAACTGAGCCTTTGAAAAATATCTTGCAAATCGACATCGATTTGTTTCTCGTAGACATTTTCGAGAACAGGGAGGAGCCCTGTTTCAATCTTGTCCCAAGTAGTCTTTTCCAAGAAACTATAGAATTTGGGACGACTCATTAATGAAAGAGTAGTCTTTCTATGAAGTTCCCATAATTCATAATCAGCATTGAAAATCCCATCTCCCAAGATTTCGAAAATCTTTCGGAATTCAGGACCCTTTGGATAGTTTGAGAAATTTTTGCTGAAAATGTGGTGTATGTTTGCTGGATCACACGTGAACAACATGTCCAAGTTACAAAACCAGGGACCTTTGAACTCGAACGTACCACCAGATTCAATAAGAACTTGGGTTGCATATTCATGGAGCCTGTGAAAATTTTGAAGAACCGCAGGGAGCATTCCAAGTAGAGGCCAATTTGTAGGCTCAAGGGTTTTTTTCTTACTTTTTCTAAATATGTAGTAGTAGAGGAAAATTATGCAGGGGGTAATCAAGAAGATCTCCAAATATTCAAAGATAAAGGCCATTAGAGTAGAAAGAGAGTATTTTTTTTGCTTTCTTATATTTCCTTCTATCTTTTTGTTTGTTTTGTTCAGTTTATTGCATTACTCTTGCCTACATTTATACGTAGGGATCAATGCAAAATCCTTTTATGTGTTATGTAAAATATGTACAGAATTTTTTGATGTAATGTTTTTTAAATAAAATCACTTTGTATTTCTATTTTCTGCACACACTGAGAATGTCCAATTTATATTTATATATTTAATGAAATAACTCAAAATGAAAATAATAAATAAAAAGACCCATCCCCCATCCCCCACCCGCCATCCTAAATCCCTCAAATCCAACCACACGCACCCTTTTCCCAAATCCAGGCCACTAGATTCTGTAGGTCACATGCCGTTGAAGATGACGGCTTGAATTCAATATTTTATTTTCAAATTGTAAAATGTCAAACAAACTATATTTTTAGGGTGAAAATTGCTAAAGTTTTTAAGTCGGGGTAAAAATAAACCAAAATTTAATATTTGTTGGATGCAACGTATCAAATAAATTAGGTATATTTTTTGGGTGGAAAGTGTTAAAGTTTTGAAATCGGGATGGACAATGTCAAAATTTTATATTAATTTCCAGAGGTGAAGAATTAACTAATAGGATGGCAGAAGATCGGGATTCTTCTAGTAAAGGCGCCCTGATTGCAACATCAATCTACAAGGAAAGATTATTTGGTACAAGCTTTGTATGGATGACGTGATGCAGCAAACGATTGAGATTTAATCAACCTACTGTTTGCATAACAATACATGGTGGTGATGAGATTATGAAGCCAACTTATCCGTAAATTTAAGGAATTAAGTACAACGTCATCCATAGAACAAATGGACAAAATAATTTTTGCTCTCAAAGGGCATGGGATTACATATAGTTCTCCTTTACGTTAAATGATGGTAAATTACGTAGGAGTGCGACTTTGGCCCAAGTTAGATTTGATTCGTTAAAATTTACTACATATACACAAAATATATATCAATCCACTGAGTTAGTTTTTGGTTTAATTTGGCAAGTGATAGATTCTCGGGTAGATAAAAATAAACTTTAGAGAAAGATAAGGACAATTCTTTATGTAAGATGTGGATGCAAATTAATACTCCCTCCATTCCACAATACATTTCTTTTTACAAAATTCCAAAATACATGTCACTTTAGGAATTCAAGATAAACTTAAATGCTATTTTGACATTTTTATCCCTTTTCATCAAAAATTGGAATAGAGAGATGGATTCTCAAAGGTAATTTTAATTGATTCCTTAATCCTTGTGAAAAAACCTTAAACGATATTTAATATGGAATGGGGGGAGTATATATCATTTTTTGTCTTAATTTTGCATTTAACTTAATCCAATGGAGATATTCAATGAGGTGCGCTATATTAATTACACATTTTTGGAAAAGGGAGAAAGGGTGGGAAGGGAGAGGGGAATTGGGAGGAAATGCATATTGAGTCATTAATCAACAATTAGTGAGATAAGATTGTATTATTATTATATTTGGACATATCGTATTGTAATAAATTTGTTTTAACTATATCACTGTGAATTAGATAATATAAATTTTTGAACTTCTTTGATAACATATATGAATTAAAATATATAGTAGTAGCAATATTATTAGTAAATGCTACAATATTGTAGACTTTTCTTGAAAGTTTTTTTTTCCCTTTTCTTAAGCATAAGATCGAGCATGTAATAATTTTATGAGGCTAAATGTTGAAGAATTATTAATCCTTTGTTTAAATATAGGTCGATCTTTTTATTTGTTAACTGTACTAAATCAAATATAAATGTTGATGCAAAAATCTATAATCTCAATAAATCTTTGCTGCCGAACGAGTTCTTGATATATATAGATTGAGCGAGGGTAGATGTAGCTAAGTCAAGACCGACAAATTTCCATGATAATGTGCTTTAACATTATTTCTGTATGTATAAACCATTGATTCCAATAGAAATAGATAAATGAAAAAAGATCTTCATCTATTAGAAATTGGTCACTGATGAATTGTAAACAGCCACAATCAAATTGTTTGGCGGACTTTTGGCAGCTTGCACCCTCGAATATGGGTCTTTTGGCAGATTGCACCCTCGAATTTAGATTTTGGCAGATTGCACCCTCGAAATACATAAGCTTTGGCAGGTTGCACCCTCTAAAATTTTCCGGCCAAATAATTCGCCGAAAAATCAAAATTCTAATGTTGGCAGGGGTATAATTGCCTTTTTAATTCAATTCCCTCCAAAAATTCAAATTTTGTGCCTAAATTTTCATTTTTCTTACAACACATTTAAATCTTTCAACCATTTTTTAGCAACAAATGTGTCTTGGCTGCACATGCTAAACATCATACTTTGTTCAAACATTCACGGCTATAAATTTTATGCAAAAACATCATTAAAGTAACAAATATATTTTAGAAACATACAACCCAGGTCAATTTAAGTAAAAAATAAACAACCCAAACACATGGCTCTAGTGTATGTAAGAGACAAACAAATATACATAAATATAGTACTATGAAAGGAACAGTGCCCGAAAATATGTGTGAATAACAAAAAAAAACTAATAATCGATTTTCTTACCATAATGTGGAGCTTGACAACCCAAGGGAATGAGGAACTCATAATTTCCATATTCTTCTACTCGCAATCTCCACCCCATTGATCAATACACGGCGTATAATACCTAATATTACATATAACTTCGATTTTATAGTAAATATGATGCAAAAATAGGGCAAAAATGAAGAGAGAATGTGATAAAGCCCTAATCGGTGTTGCTGGAGCAGGGTTTTTATATTTTTCTTTTAGGAATTTAGATTAAATTAATGTGTAAATGGACAAATTAACCTCTAAACTACACATTTAATTTAGTTGGCTTAATTTTTTGGAGATAATAATTTTCTTTGGAGGGAATTGAATTAAAAAGACAATTATACCCTTGTCAACATCAGAATTTTAATTTTCCGACGAATTATTTGGCCGGAAAATTTTAGAGGGTGCAATCTGCCAAAGCTTATGTACTTTGAGGGTGCAATCTGCCAAAATTTAAATTCGAGGGTGCAATCTGCCAAAAGGCCCATTTTCGAGGGTGCAAGCTGCCAAAAGTCCTTGTTTGGCGCATATGATAGGAGCCACTTTCTAAAAATTAAGTACAGTGAAAATCAAGCTAGTTTAATGGATATATGTAAATATATTAAAACAATCCAATTAAGTGTTAAACTCACATCTTAGGGCATCTCCAATGGAGACCCCATATGGGACATCAAACCCATTAACTTCCAATTTGATGGCTGAAATAAAAAAAACACCTCTCCAATGGAGGCCCTATTTGAGCCATCAAATTGATATCCAGAAGCTCTTGCCATAAAAAATAGGGTCAATTCCTCTTGGCCCCAAATTTTGGTAGGAAAAATTTAACACTACCAACGGCTAGAATATTGAAACTGTCACTTTTTTTTTTTTGAAAAAGAGCCGTTGCAAAATTTTGTGTATAAATTAAACATCATTTTCATCACAAAATTATACTTGCAACATATCTAGATAAATAAAAAAAATTACAGGAAATTAAAATCAAAGGAAAAAAGAAATTTACAAAGATTCATATTAGATCGAAAAGAGAAGTAGAAGAAGAAAAGGTAAAAGTTATATGTTCAGGTCACCGGATAATTGGAGAGGGAGGGCGGCGGCGGCGGCAGAGAGGGAGGGCGGTGGCGGTGACGGAGTTCCTGTTTTTTTAATTTTTCTTTTTCTTTGAGGGAGTGGAGGGTTGTATAGCGGTGGTCGGAGGTGGAGGCGTGGGTGGGGACAGGGCAGCAACCGAAGTGGAGGTGTGGGTGGGGGTGTGGTGGCGTGAGAATGGTGAAGAAGATGAGTGATATTTAATATACATTTTAGTCTCGTTTTTATATTTGATTGCATTTCTAAATGGGTTTAATTTTATTTTAATATCAATTTGACTTAATTTTAAATAATGAAAAAAATTGATGTTCCATTTTGATGGTTGTACATTGGAATATAAAACATTTGCAGGGGCCCCAAAACACTGTAGCAGTCATCAAATGAGTATTTGATTACCCACTTTGATGGCTTAGGATTGGAGATGCCCTTAGCTATCTAATTAATGCACTAGCTAATTAGTATCCATTCAATTTTATTTTAATAATCTGAACATTTGAAAATATCCGAAACACATGACTAAATACAGGGACTGACCTCTTAAGGGACTTGGGGGGCCATGGTCCCCCAGAAAAGAATTGGTTAAGTATATAGATATGTATATATAATCATAAATTAGGCATTGGCATAGTGGTATATAATTTTCCTTCACGGCATGAGGTCCCGTGTTTGAGTCCTGAGGAAAACATTGTTTGTATTTTTCACCAGCTGCCTTTAAACTTTCTATTTATCAATATTTTAGAGCAATTTTCTTTCATTATCTTTTTAACTTTCCATTAATCAACATTAGCTTCATGGTATAGGTTTTTTCTCTAGATAATTATGATATACTATCAATATCTTTGAGATATTATATGGTCAAATAAATTTAAATTATATTGACATGGTATTAATTATCTAATAATGAATCTAATATTCATTATTCATACCTAAGTAGTATAATTTTGGTTATGCACAATTATTCAATACTATATAAAGATATAGTATACGATAAATCGAAATTAATCATACAATTTTTTCATGAACACATGCTTCAAATACGACTTTACCTTTTCGTTTTAAGGGTGCATTTGATATTTTCATATCTTCTATAAGCAACATTTTTTTTTTGGTCAAATTGGATTGTACTATTGAATGTTTAAGAATTCATATTCTTCAAAAGAATTGCTATTATATTTTTACCTTTTGCTCGACAAAATTATAATGTTAATTAGTTTATCTTAATTTAATATCTTTTTTTTTTTTTTTTTTTTATCATTTTGACAAAATACTGAAAAAATATCGAGTTTGGTATTTAAAAAAAATTATTCGGCCCTTTAGCATAAATGATCTAGGTCCGCCCCTGACTAAATATAATTAATAGAAACAACTACTTGTATACCACCTTCTTAATTATATTAATAATTTTCCATATACGGTTGGATGTCATTTATTCCTTAAATGCCGTGAAAACTACCCTTTTTGTATATATAGACGTCCCTGAAGAGGACACTTGAAGAATGAAACTCGTGTTTGTTATAAAATATATAATATTAGTGGATGTTCATGAATATTTTGGAACTTCTACATGAAATTTTTTATAATCTTCTATTGAAGAATTTCATCGATGGCATATTTGAAAAGTTTTGTAATGTTTGTGTTGAATATCATTAATTATGTTATAATTTAATAGTATTGTAATTCTTGTCTTATTTGTATATTTCTTTAGTTCTATAAATAGAGGACATAATCATGTATGTATTGTAGACACCAACAAGAATGAATAATATGATATTATCTCCTTCTATTCTATATTGCTATTTACATCTACTAGTTACATAAATTTGTTGTTTCTTTTATCTTAGTTTTATAACAATGTTTTGTTTTCTAGATCATTTAAATATTAAAATAAGAGAGAATTGCATTTTTGGTACACAGTTGTAGGTCAATTACCACTTTTGGTACTGAGCTTTATGGGTCCAATATATTTAGTACATATCTTTAACAAATTATGACACATTTGGTACAACCATGACAGTTAAGTCTAATAGTAAAGTTGATGACATTACTTATGTTGACTGATAATTTTACCCCATAATATTTCAGGTTATCAAAAAAGCCCCACATCTCCAAATTTAGTGAGGATTTTAGTCCACATTGTTGTCAAATTTCAAAATTTACTAGAATAAGACCACATGCGGACCAATTTGAATTTTTTACTTATTTTATATAACTAATTTGATTTATAAATAATAATTTAACATAAATATCACCAAAATTAAGGAAATGTACTCTTTTTAGATATAAAATTTATATAATAGCATTAATCTATTTAATATTTATTAATAATAAATTATATAATTAAAAACTATTTAATATTTATTAAAATAATAAATATTAAATAATTATAATTTTTAAAAAAAATATCCCAACCCCACCCACCCTTCCCCTCCCCTCCCAATTTCCATGCCGCCTGTAGGGGGGAGGGGGAGGAGGTGGGTGGGGTTGGGAATTTTTTTAAAATTATAAATATTTATTATTTATTAGTTTAATAAATATTAAATAGTTTTTAATTATATAATTTATTATTTTAATATATATTAAATAGATTAATGTTATTATATAAATTTTATATTTAAAAAGAATATCTTTTCTTAAGTTTGGTGATATTTATGTTAAATTATTATTTAATTTATTAAAATTATTTATAAATTAAATTAGTTATTTAAATAAAATAAGTAAAATATTCAAATTGGTCCGCATGTGGTCTTATTCGAGTCAATTTAGAAATTTGGTAACAATGTGGACTAAAATCGTCATTAAATTTTGAGATGTGGGGCTTTTTTGGTAACCTAAATATTATGGGGTAAAATTATCAGTCAACATAAGAAATGACATCAACTATGCAATTATACTTAACTGCCACATCATCACTTAACGGCAATTTTTAACGGCTGTACCAAATATGTCACAATTTGTTAAAACTCTGTACCAAATATGTTGGATCCATAAAACTCAGTACCAAAAGTGGAAATTGACCTATAGCTCTGTACAAAAAATGCAATTATCTCATTAAAATAAAAAATAAAAATTGGATTTTTTTCAAAACTTTATGAGAAACATTTGAAAATATTTGAACATATGAAACTAAAAACTTGCTAGTTGAATGATTAATGATTAACAAATAACTTGATATTAGAGATTGTTTCTTGAGATTAATCTTAACATGAATTATTGAAAAACTCATTATTTAAAAGAAGACTCGTTTACGAAAAATTGATCAATCGAGGATAAAAGACTCAATAAAGATTTTTCCAGCCCATCAATGAAGGTCCATTTACGAATGAAGCTCAATTGAGAAGAAACGGTTCAATAAAGTTTTTATAAGCCCATCAGTGATTAAAGACATGGAAGAACTTTGAAGATTCATGCACCTTTCAAAAGGACTAAATTTTCAACACAAGAAAATTGTAAATATCAAATGTGTCAGACTATTAAGAGAGAAAAAAATTCCTCTGGCTTAAATATTTTTTAGTCCAAGCCTTTTAAAGAAAAACCATAATTTTAAGTAATTCATAGATTAAAATAATATTTTGCCTTACATGTCTTATTGTCGGCATGAATTTAAATCCAAGCCTTTCAATTTATTCTTTCGGGAAAATTGATTTTTGTGTACTATAGGATAGGTTTTCATTGCAATTTTGGTACCAAACTCAATTTTTCTACAAAATTAATGGCAATTTACCCCCTATGAAGTGCATAATGTTCAATTTATTCCTCTATAATTTGAAAAAAATTAATTTACCCCCTGTAAAATTTTAATGAAGCAATTTACCCCATTCAGTCGGGGATTGTAACTCACTTGTCGAAATTGAGAGTATGCATGCAAACTATTTTATTTAACACAGGGGGATAAATTGCCACATTTATCATAAGACAATGGGTAAAAAATCACATTATCAAAATAAAAGTGGATTAAGTGCCTCCTATAAAAATATCAGGGAGGCGATGTGAAATTTTTACAAAATTTCAAGGGGTAAAATACTCTTTTTTAAACCACGATGGGTTAAATTGAACATTATGCATTTAGTAGGGGGTAACTTGCCATTAACTTTGTAGAAATATTGGGTTTGGTACCAAAATTGCAATGAAAACCTATCCTATGGTACCAAATTTGCATTTTCATATCCAATGGTACAAAAAGTGCAAGTCAGCCTATTCTGTGGTACCAAAAAAGCAATTTTTCCTTATTCTTTCCTAAATCCTTTGGCTGAAAATCTTTCCATTTTAAATGATCTTGTGCAAATCTCCCAAATCTTTTTGTAAGAAAAGATCTTCTTTAGTTATTTTTTACATTAAGGCCACATACATTGAATCTTTTTGGTGAATTATTTTCTCACAATTTTGTCACCTTATTTTCGGCAGCCTATATATTCAAGTGTAGCAAAAATAATTTTTAGAAGAAAGATTTAATTACGAAATTTTACCTTTTTGAACTTAATCTTGTAAATCTTCTATAAGATAAGATTTATTAATATAATATTGTCCAAAGTTCATTTTTCTTTTTAAGCACACAAAAATGGGATCATATTCTAACTTGTGACAAAACCATTTTGAATTAAAGAAAGATTTTTTCTCTTGAAATCTTGCACTTTTTGGATCCGAATTTTTCACACATAAATTGAGCTTTCCTCTACTCGATTTTCAGAACATAAGAACTAGAGCATTCATTTGCAAAATTACTCCATCTCCAAAATTGGTTTTTAAACATACTCTTGCAAATTTTTTTTGAAAATAAAAAATTGTTATTACTTTGCTCTTGAGAAAAATTGAGATATCTGAGAGGTAAAGAGAAGAAAAAGGAAGAGTATTATTTTGTTGCAAAAATCAGCTCACCTAGGAGTATTATATTGCGATAAAAATATTTATATATATTTGTTTGAGCGAAAGTTGTAAACTTGTTAGCTTGTTTAGTGCGATAGAGCTGAGGGTTCTAGTAAGCACGTGTAAAATGCGATAGGACAAGGGTTCTAGAGGCAGTGTTTTTGTGCGATAGGTGGCTACCTAGTAAGCAATGATTTGGAGCGACTGGTGCGTCCTAGTAAGCTCGATCAAATCGAGTTAACTTGTAATCTCGTGTGGCAAAGATTTGTCCTGCAAGCCATTGATGAATTTTACAAGGGTGCTAGAAGTAGGCAATTTCGGCGCGAACCACAATAAAACGATGACCGTATCTATTTATTTTTTCGCACTTATCTTTTATCGTTTCAAACTTACCTATTTTCTAAAATATTATTGAAATAATAAATTATTTTTCACTGGAATGATTAAATTAAGTTTTAAACCTATCTGAACATTGTTCTTAAAGTTTCCGGAATATAAAACTGTTTTTAACTGGAATATATAACTGATTTTTTTCAAGAACCAAACTGAACAATCAAACTTTGTAAAAGATTTTATAATCTAATTCACCTCCACCTCCACCTCCACCCTCACCCCTCACCTCCTCTTAGGTAGAACTTGGGTATCAAAATTCTTTATTTCTGTCTAACTTAAAAATAGAACTTAATTTTCAGTGTTTCGTTATGACATTGAGAGAACTCTCTCCTAAATGGTAGCTATTGAAGTGGGAGATGTCAAGTCCATATAAACTTCACATTAATATCACATATATACTACCAATATCGGTTCAATGTCCAATTATTCCTCTCCGGTCCAAGCTGGCCCAATTTGATTGCGCAATCTAATCGGCTTCACATCATCTTTGCATTAATCATTTTTCAGCTTGCTCATTTCCTGATTGCCCGCGTGTATATCTTACTAAGAGAGGATGATTATCTGCTCTGATATCAATTTTTATAACAATGAGAATATCCTACAACAATAACTAGCTGTTGAATTTGAAAAACTCAAGTTCATATAAATATTACATACTAACAATTAGTGGAGATTTAAGTTCAATACCTTTCGTTTAACATCAATATATGTTTTCATCAATGAAAACGCTTAAAAACATTGATCCATGATCAAAATACACAAATAACCCTCATACTATGCAGAAATTTGGAAAAATAGAAATCCATCAGACATGTGTATTTAATATTACCAAAAATATGCAATTTAATGAGTCAAAATTTAGAACTAAGATATAACGACGAACAATAATCCTATGTCAGCATGCATAACATGAGAGATTTAACCGGTAATGTAGTATTTTGCCACTTGAATAAATTCATAAATTATGTAGTTCATATTGCATGTATATATTCAATTATATATATAGTTAATAATGAAATTAAAGTGTATATTCAGTTGTTTGTCTCTAAATATTCTCTTAAATGATTTGCCTCCCCACTATGCACCCACACACACACACACAACAGTTCCTTCACTCACATGTTTAATTTCAAGAAAATTCAATGATAAAATCCAACAAATTAATCAACCTATATATACCGAAATATATATATATATATATATATATATATATATATATATATATTTACAAAGTATTAATTATATTGAGCCTGTTTGTCTCGCTTTTCCGAAAAAAATTTCGGTTTTTGGAAAAGCCAAACAAACAATCCAACCACTTTCCCAATTAATTAGCTACAAGAATTTTTTTCTCAAACCACTCTCCGAAAGGCCAAACAAACAAGTCAATTTTCTACTCTATTTCTATTTCTCTCTATACTAGAAAAGTCAACAATTGCGGCTACTTTCCCAAACAACTCTCCCAAAACCCAAACAAACAGCATTACGTAAATCGAGATTATTTCTCAAACCTCTACCACTTTCTCAAACCACTCTCCGAAAGACGAGACAAACAGGCCCATTGAGTTTAAATAAGAAAAAATTAAGATCCTCACGTGCATGCGTGACCCAACAAATTAAGTTCTACGATAAGGAATGGGGATCCATCACAAGTCTAATCAGACAGCTAATCACATTAATTGAGAGATCAGACGATAGTTCAAGAAGAAAATGAACGAACGTACGTGTTATAAACTTTTAATTAAATTTCGGTGGTTTTCACTGAGGAAGGGGGAAGGGCTGGGGCGGTGGGGTGGGACTGTGAGTGGCTAGACCGCGCGAGCCACCCACATCGGTTGATGGCAGCTGGCGATGTCACCTGTCATTGTTGTTTTTATTTATTAATTTTTTTGTTATTTAATTAATAAATTTTATAATAATAAAAATAATTATTTTTTCTTCAAAAATCTTAACATTAATTTAACTTTATTACTTTTATAATTGTAGCTTTTATTTAATGGCATTAACATTGAAATTTAATAACATTCTAAGAAAATATAACTTGTCTATTATATAAGATATATTTTGCAAATTTGTGTGAATTAAATACGAGTTATGGAATTCAAATATATTGAAATTAAATATGATTTATTGAATTTATATATATTGAAATTAATTAAATACGTTTAAATACATTGAAATATGTGAATTAAAATTAATTGTAATAGATTCTATTACATATGACCACCATTTGGGCCGTGTGTTGCCCATGAGAATTGGAATTATTAATTTTATTGTTTTTATTATTATTAAGAAATATGAAAATTAGAATTAATTGATGTGGGAAGGCTGGATCACTAGAGATGACTACAAAAAAAGGTCTGAAGATGAGAATGAGAGTCTGAAGTGAAGGGATGGATGAAGATAGCTGGAGATGACTTTTAGCTTGCCTTTAAACTAAACTAATAGAAAATAAGGGAACTCAAGTAGATTTAGAAAGTATTTAAAAAAACAAAAAAAAAAGGAGAGTAAATTTAGAAAGTATAACATGCATAGTTCCAAATTTAAATTTATTTAAAATCTGTTAGAGATTTGTTCCTGATGACGTAGGGCGAGATAGCTAGTGTTAGAAAACAATTTAAAAATTAATAGCAAAATATTTCCAGGCTAAAGTACCACATAGATTGAATATCAAGAATAAGTGATCTTCTATGAACATATCCATGTGTTTATAATAGAATTAAGATTTTTTGTTATATAATTGGTTTATTAGTTGAATTATTTTGGATGTTATTATTAAAAAATCAAACCTTATTTAACATTGGGAAGTATTCTATTAATTTTTTTTTTTTGAATTTTTTTTCTAGGGAGTAAACAATTAATATCACAACTTATAATTCATATGTCATTTTTTTTAATCCAATGGAATAAACTAAATAAATGAGTTGGCTTTGCAGATGAAGTAGAAGAAGGTTTTTAATGAACACGGACTAGGTTCAAGAAGCATAGTAAATTGATTCTATATTTTTTAATTTCAATTTGATGTATTTGTTATTATATTTCTCAAAATTTAGGGGGTCACGTGTAGCAGTATAAACGACCTGAGTAACATCGAATGACACATTAATTATTGAAGCTTCGTTTGAATTTTGTATTGAGTTTGAATTGTATTTGAACTTGATTTGATTAATTAACGAACCATTTCGAGCGAGTATCAAATAATTTGGTTTGATTAATCATAGTCACGTGGCCCCTACACGTGATCAAAACATGTGAAATACGGACAAAATAGGATTAAAATTGCTAAGAAAATTGAAGTAGAAAAGTATAATTAGAAGTCAGATTCTTTAAAACTAATTGTCAGCAAACCATAGTTACGATACTAGTTTTGAAATTTCCCTACACAAAATTACAACACGCGCTTCTTAAAAGAAAAATTGAAACAGGAAGGTGAATTTTTTTTTAGAAAGGTGGAGACTAAATTATATTTGTGGACCCTCAAGTATAAAGAGTTTTAGAGGAAAAGTGGAACATTAATTCGGCTATTACTAGCTATTCCGGTTTCATGAAAGATCATCTCCAACCGAGCCAGCAACCGGACATGAAGGGGGGGGGGGTTGCCGGCTCGGTTCGATTATATTGGAGATGGATGATGGCAATTGAGCGGGCATGGGGTTCGGGGCAGGCAACCCGGCAAGCAAGCAGGCAATGGCCGGCAAAGGCCTTTGCCGGGCGCTGGCAAGGGCTGTCGGGGCTCGGGTGCTTTTTTTTTTAAATTTCATGAATTAAATAAATGAGATTTGTTGAACAATTTCATATATAATTGGACAAATATAAATCTAAATAAATTAGATTTATTGAATTAATGGATTCTAATTGCCCTTCAGTTGGAGATGAAGCATGAGGACAATGCAAAAGGACAATTGGACAAGAACTTCGGTTGGAGATGACCTAAGTTTATGATGGACAAGACCAAAAAATTACTAAGTTCAAGGAAAAAAGTGCATCTTGACTCTAAGTTCACAAGATAAAATGCAATTTTCTCAAGATATATTACCCTTTTGTTGAATAACATTTTGGTGAAAGATTTACCTTCATGGCCCTCAAGTATAAAATATTTTACATTTATCATTTATGTTCCTTTCGTCAGAAAAGTTAAACTTAAATTCTTCTTATATAAAATGTATTACACATATATATCCCTCGAAATTTGCAATTAAGTTCATCTTATATAAAGTGTTAAACCAATAAGCACTTTTTCGATGGAAACTTTCAGAAAAAGTTATTAAACAAAGCCAAAATAATATTTACAATTAAAACATCGCGCTTGTCCCCCTAACTTATAGTTGAACTTGCACTCCCCCACCCCCTCCCCCACTCGAAATTTTTTGTAACACTTTTCCCCTAATTCTAAATAATAGAGATATATACCCTATGAAATTGGCATGTGTCTTTCACGTGATCTACTTTAACCAGAAAATTGATAGAAAAATAGTTTCAGAGGGAAAATCCAACATTAATGTAAATTTAGGATGGTGCAAAAATTAAGGTAAAAAGGAAAAGTGCAACTTGACAATAAATTATAAATTAATGGGGGAAGTGCGATTTTCCTATATATATATATATATATATATATATATCTATACTATTATAAAAGCATGAATATTTCTTAACTTTTTTGTGAAGACTAAAATACCCCTACTTAAATTTTAAAGTGATATTTAATTAAATAGTAAATATATAAAATAATAAAAGTAATTGAAGAGGTATATTTAGATATGAAGTCTTATTATATTTATCTCCTACATAAGATCCTAAAATTTATAAATTCTCTTTTACATGAATTTTGTAATTTTAATCTTAAGAAAACACTATTATATTAAATAGCTTCCAAAAAATATATAAAAATTATTATATTTTAGCATCAATATTTATTTAAGTAAGAAAATGTTAATCTAAAGATTTAGTACAAAGTCATAAACACTCTAAATATAAATATTTAAAATAAAATTATCTTAAATATCATTATGTTACAAAAAAAAAATTAAAATTGAATTGCTATCTTACTATGAAAGAAAGAAGAAAAATTACTTATAACTTAGCTAATTATGTAATTTTACTTTGGCTAGAATATAAAATATGAAGAATATTCAATAATTTCAAAACACGCGTAACATCTATGTAACTCTTTTCGTGAAAAAATGGGTGACATTTGTGCAAAATGGTGAAGTAGATAAAATATAATCATTGAAATATGTGAAATCAAGGAAAATTCGAGTGAAATTGGTGAACACTGGCGAAGTTGATGAAAATTTGGTTGAAAATGATACAAAAAATACCCTGAAATCGATGAAAATTCGTGGAAAAAAATAAAACCGATGAAACGACAACAATAGTGAAAGGCAGGTGAAATCGGTGAAAAATGAATAAAGTCAGTGAAAACGTGTCAAATCAATGAAAATTCAGGTGATATTGATGAAAAGAACATGTGAAATCAGTGAAAAATATGTGTGAAATAGATGAAAATGGGTAATATGACAAAAACGTTTGAATAAATAAAAAAAAGTCTAACAGACAAAATAAGGTGAAACCGGTGGAAAATTAATTTAAAACGGATAAAACAAGAGGACAAAATTATAAAAACAATGAAAATAAGTTATAATTGATAAAAATGGTTAAAACGGTAAAAAAAAAACTAAACTGGTAGAAATGAATTAAATCGGTTAAAAAATAGGTTAAATTGGTGAAAAATGAATTAAATAGGTGAAAATGGGTAATTTACTTTATTTTATGACATAATAAAATTAATTTTATTCTAACTTACAAAACATACCAATAAAATTAACTAGACACGTATAACGTACGTTCACTTTCCTAGTATATATATATATATATATATATCTCATCTCTAAAGATGCTTAATTGAGTGAATTCGAAGCTTGTCCGGGATCCAAACTATACAAATAATGCTCTGATCATTCGAATAATTAATAATGGTTGGTTGGTTATTTATTGAAATCCCTTGATATATCATATTTATAGCCTCAAAGATGTTCCTGGTTTGGGTCGTGGAAGATTAAGAACCACATGATGCAACTCGATCCGCACCGCAATATAATTAATTACCGTATGGGGCAGTTAGGGATCCTCTGTCCCAAAATGGTACGTATACCACCAAACAGACAAGAGCTAGTATTAATTCACCCCGCCCTCTTCTTCATCTCCAATCCATCAACATCTGTAATTATACAAAAATTCGAAACCTGCAAAAAGTCAATTGTAATGTGTACATGTTCATTCCACCATTTTAAATAGTTTGTAAGTTAAAAATCAATATTTTACAGAAAAATTATATGATTTTGCATGCGGATCTAAAAGGATACAAGCTAGGAAAATAGATCATTCATGCCCAAATGGCCAAATCACATCGATAATTTCAATTTTAAACCCCAATGTTATGGTAATCCACTTTATAAATTGCTATTTCGTAGTCATTTTTTATAAGGCAGATTTTAATGGAAAAATAGCTAGGAACTCTAATTGAAATAACAACGCAACTTTCAATTAGCAACTTTTGAGTTGATTTTCTTTCTTATGCATAGTTCACGTGTTGTTTAATTAGATACGAGACACATAGTGGTACACCATTTTGGGACATGAGTTTTAACTTATGTTTCTAATTAATTTATCGGTTTAACTTATATTTCACCGATTTCACATGTTTTTTTGATCAATTTCACATGTTTTTTTTTCTTTCACTAATTTAAGCCATTCTCCATATATATCATCCGTTTTTCACTGATTTCATCGATTTTTTCCCATGTTTTCATAAATGTCCACCAAGAAGAGTCATCAACTTCATCCAATTTATCGATCCAATATCACTGTGGGTGAAGTCTCAATTCTTGCACTAAAAATGGTTATGCATCAATCTAATTTGTTGAATAAAAAAACAGGTAACATATAGATTTATTGATTATTTAAATTAGATTTTATTTATATTTTTTTTTATACAAGATTGTAAAATGACATATTTGTTGGATAAAAAATCAGGTAACATATGTATTCTTTTTAGAAAATAAATATTTTATTAATATACTTTACAATTTGAATAAGGACATATTTGTCTTAAAAAAAGAAAAAATTTAAATTATTAACATCATAGTATAAATAATAATAATAATAATAATAATTAGTAGGGACTTTCTAAAATAAGATTTATAGAACATAAGTGTATATGATATAACCCATCTCAGCCATTAAAAAGAGTCAACAACAAATCTGAACCACAAATTTTGGTCAAAATGTCCAATGATGATGTGGCATCGGATATTTAGAAAAAATAAACATATGTTAAATTACATACTAACCCTTTAATTAATATGTGTAAAAAAATCTCCATAATCTCTAATTAATATCAAATATCGTTCCAAAACAAAAACAAAAATCGAGAAAATTGCACTTTTCATACAAAATTTCTGCCTACTTTATATATTTCATACCAAATTTTTCAAAAAGACACATTTCGTACAAAAGTTGGATAACTTTTTTTATATATCATTCGGCCGCTAGTTTTTGGATGGAAAATATCACGTGCCAAATATGTGTTCGTTAACTCACCATTTTTATCTCTCAAGGGAACATTTACAATTGAACACAAAATACCTAAAATATTGAAGGGGATACTTGCAATTATTGCAACCCCGCCCAATTCCTCTTCATTCACCTCCGAGACCACAACACCGCCCAGCCCCAATTCCTCGTACCCACACAACCCCACTTTCATTTTATGATTAGGATTTTCTTTTTTAGCAATCTCAATTAGTTCTAATTTTTTAACACAAATCAAATCATTTTAATATCTTTTGTATTATAATACATATTTTGAATTTTACCACCTAAAGTATAAAATAAGTACGTATGAGGTCCGTTGCATTTTTCTCCCTTAAATGATTTTATGTCAATTTCGATCGCCGAAAAACTCATATATGCGCCTCACATGTATTTTAAGGGTAAAATTAGTCAAAACATAACGTGCATTTTTTACTTTCTTTTTACAAATAAAATATTTTTCTACTTAACTTCGGATTTTCGGTTCTTTTACATGAGCGAAGTATTTGGACTCATAAGAAGTGTTGTGACTAAAGGGGCACAATATTTTTCGCCAAAAAAAAATTAAATAAAATTATTAGGCGGTAATTAAGTGATTATTTTGTACATATGGGTGGTAAAGTGCAACAATAATATGTAACTTTGGGGGATAAGATTTTTGTCAAATTTTTAAAGTGGACTTCATAAATCATATGAAAGTTTTTACCAAATTTTTGTTTTTAAATAACAGGGGTTTATTGCAAAAATTTAATGTTGTCAGGGGTTATTGATGATATTTTAATTTAAGGGGATGTTTTTTCATCATTTGATGGGGTAAAATTGTCATTTCGACTTGAGAGGGATATTTTTTGCCAATAATAAAAAAAAGTACACGGTTCTTTTTCTAATAAAAATAACATATGTTTTTTTAATTAAAAAAAGCATAAGGGGTGCTGTTGAAATTTACTCATAAAAAAGGGTAAATTTGTCTTTGAGAAAATAAATTATTTTAACTTAAATTTTAAGGGGACATGTGTCACCAAGATAAATGCTATCTTATGTGCTCTCCATCCCTCGAAATCTCATTTTAGACGGACCCAATGGTGTATAAGATTTTGTGGAACAATGGTGTATATAAGATACCCAATTTTAACCAAAAAAAAAAGTCAACAATAAAATTGAGCCACAAATTTTAGTCAAAATGTCCCTTGTGACGTGACATTGAACATTACATTTGAAATTATTAAAAATCAGAAAATATGAAATTTCTAAATTACCCCATCCAAAATTACGAAATTGCCCTATCTTTAAGATGTATTATTCAGTCTCGTTAAACAAACGTCTTCCTTGTCATTCAGCCTCTCTCAAGAAATTAGCCAATCCCAATCGGCCGACTACTACCTCCTTCTTCCTCCTAAATCATTCAGACTCTCTTCAAGAAATTAGCCAATCCCAATCGGCCCGACTACTACCTCGACGAGGCGTGGCTGCGGAAGAAGGGCTACCCAATCGGCCTTTTCACAAATTTCCTTCCATCTCTTGATTTTGCTATTTCAAATCTCAATTTTCGAATTAATCACTTGATTGTAAGTCGTTTTCTTCTCAATTTTCCGTTTCTTCTACTTCATGCGATGATTGAAAGACTTACTTACAGCAATGAAGTGCAGGTTTGCTTTCTTTTTCAGGGCCTTTGTACTCACTAGTCACTACTGAGTCTGGTGAAAATATTTAATTTACTCTCGACTCTGTTACAGTGTACTGTTTTAGAGGTTAAAGTTATTGAAGGGCATGGGACAACAATAGATGTGGTGTTAGTTAATGGTGTGCTTCATGAAGGAGATCAAATAGTTGTTTGTGGCTTGCAGGTAAGTACTATATAGGAGAATTTTTGTCTAGTTTAGTTATATGACCAGAAGTTCATGCTCTTGAACTGTCTATTGTTTAGGGACCAATTGTTACTTCAATCAGAGTGCTGTTGACGCCCCATCCAATGAAGGAGCTCCGAGTCAAGGTGAAAAACTATGGGTTTTTGTTCAAGTTGTAGCCCTTATTACATTTCTTTTACTTATCTATGTGTTTTTATATGGTATTAATTTTATTCCTCCAACCAAGTTGTTCTCCTACTATATTGGCTGTAATGATTTAGAGGTAGAAGGTAGCTTGATTAGACATGGAATATATGAAACGGCTCTTGAATCTACATTACAGGAAATATTTATTAGAAATCCTTATCAAGAATGATATCATTTACTTCAATTTGAGAATTTAGGAGGATGTGCTTAGTTAACTTCAGAATCACAGAACTAGTATGTTCATGCCAGATAGTCTTAGACGTGGTGACTACTTCTTTTGCTTGTTGATATAAATTTTATGAAATGTGCATGCAACTGCTCTCGGTGTGTTGTTGGTTTTACCTGAAACTTAGAACACATGAATTACTGATAGTAGTTATAATCTTTTATTCCTACATGCTCTTAAAGTATAAAATGTACCAATGGAAGTGAAAGGGAGTTAAACTTTTGTCAGTTCGTGTTTCCTCGTTGAAACATAGGGCCTGTTTGTTTGGCCTTTCGGAGAGTGGATTGGGAAAGTGGTAGAGGTTTGAGAAATAATCTCGATTTGCGTAATGTTGTTTGTTTGAGTTTTGGGAGAGTTGTTTGGGAAAAAAATTAGCTAGGTGTAGGTTTTTTTTTTGTAGGTTTGAATTAGTTAATTAGGTGTAAGAATAATGTAAGACTTTATATCATATCAGTTAGTTATATATAATTAATTAATTGATGTATATATTATATGTAATATATGTGATAAATAATATTTTATAATTAGTTATTTGTGTTTTCTAAAATAATAAAAAATAAAGTAGATTAATTTTTATTTTGTTGATTTTTTTTTTTTAAATATTGTAATAAATTTCTTTTAATCATTTTATCTCACCGACGAATTCATGCAAATGACATATTAAATATGCTAAAAATTACACAATATCCTTAAAATATTAACCTAATAGTTATTACACAATATCGAGATTAATCTACATACGAAAATAACATATTAAGTTGATGTACTTTATAAGGGACTAATGTGTTATACTAGATTGATAAGAGGGACAAATTTGCTACAAAAAATTTAAGAGGGACAAATTTGCTACAAAAAATTTAAGAGGGACAGATGTGTTATAAGAAGGACGAATGTGATATACTACATTGATAAGAGGGACCAATCTGCTACAAAAAAATTAAGAGGGACGAAAATGTAAAAATTAATTCATAAGGAGGACCAAAAATGCTATTTACTCAAATAGAAATGTTCAGCCGCAATTTTGGACTTAGAAAATGAGAGATAGAAAGGCTATAGAAATAGAAATGCTGAGCTGCAATTTTGGACTTACAAATAGAAAGAAATGAGAGAATTTCACTTTTGATACCATAACTCAACCTACTTTAGGGATTTGATACCACAATTTTTTCTCCCGACACATTTGATACCATAACTCAAATCAACTCGACAAATTGGAAACGGAATTGTCACGTGATTGTCACGTGGCCGTTAAAACTTTGCACATTTGATACCATAACTTATCTTGACTGATAATTTTACCCCATAACATTTCAGGTTACCAAAAAAGCCCCACATCTCCAAATTTAGTGACGAATTTAGTCCACATTGTTGCAAAATTTCCAAATTAACTCGAATAAGACCACGTGCTGACCAATTTAGAACATTACACATTTGATACCATTACTTATGTTGACTGATAATTTTACCCCATAACATTTCATGTTACCAAAAAAGCCCCACATCTCCAAATTTAGTGACGATTTTAGTCCACATTGTTGCCAAATTTCCAAATTGACTCGAATAAGACCATGTGCTGACCAATTTAGAAAATTTTACTTATTTTATTTAAATAACTAATTTAATTTATAAATAATATTAATAAATTAAATAATACATTAACATAAATATCACCAAAATTAAGAAAATAATTATTTTTAAATATAAAATTTATATAATAGAATTAATATATTTAATATATATTAAAATAATAAATTATATAATTTAAAACTATTTAATATTTATTAAAATATTAAATAATAAATAATTATAATTTTTAAAAAAAAATCCCCACCCCACCCACGACCTCCCCACCCTTCCACCCTACCCCTCGATTTCCAGGCCGTCGGCAGCCTGGGTCTTCTGTCCCAGGCCACCGTGGCCTGGGATCTTCGGTCCCAGGCCGGCGTTGGCCTGGGACAGAAGACCCAGGCCGCCGGCGGCCTGGGAATCTGGGGGTAGGGGAGGGTTGGGTTGGATGGGTGGGGTGGGGATTTTTTTTTTAAAATTATAATTATTATATAATTTATTATTTTAATATATATTAAATATATTAATTCTATTATATAAATTTTATATTTAATAAGAATATATTTTCTTAATTTTGGTGATATTTATGTTAATGTATTATTTAATTTATTAATATTGTTTGTAAATTAAATTAGTTATTTAAATAAAATAAGTAAAATTTTTAAATTGGTCAGCACATGGTCTTATTCGAGTCAATTTGGAAATTTGGCAACAATGTGGACTAAAATCGTCACTAAATTTGGAGATGTGGGGCTTTTTTGGTAACCTGAAATGTTATGGGGTAAAATTATCAGTCAACATAAGTAATGGTATCAAATGTGTAAAGTTCTAAATTGGTCAGCACGTGGTCTTATTCGAGTCAATTTGGAAATTTGCAACAATGTGGATTAAAATCGTCACTAAATTTGGAGATGTGGGGCTTTTTTGGTAACCTGAAATGTTATGGGATAAAATTATCAGTCAAGATAAGTTATGATATCAAATGTGCAAAGTTTTAACGGCCACGTGACAATCACGTGACAATTCCGTTTCCAATTTGACGGAAGTATCAAATGTGTCGAGTTGATTTGAGTTATGGTATCAAATGTGTCGGGAGAAAAAGTTGTGGTATCAAATCCCTAAAGTAGGTTGAGTTATGGTATCAAAAGTGAAATTCTCTCAGAAAGAAATAGAAATAGAGTAGAAATAGAGGGAGAATAGCCTGAGAGAGTAGGGTTTTTTTGTAGCTAATTAATTGGGAAAGTGGTTGGGTTGTTTGTTTGGCCTTTCCGAAAATCGAAATTTTTTTCGGAAAAGCGAGACAAACAGGCCCATAATTTTTCTTTGATAGTCCCAAGGAAACATTAGTTGCTTCTTTATTGCTTTTGTAGGTTGCCTTTCTACATTTTATCTCTTACCGTGTACTTTTTTCCTATTTAACTTCTTCTGTTATCTTTTTGTTTTCGCTATTATGTTGCCAAGTTTTGAGTGATAGGACAATATTTTGAATTAAAGCTTCAAACACGTTTTCTTTGCAATAGTTATTGTTTGACAATGCTGTGATTAGAACTTCTGGAAATGATTCTTCTTCGTTGAAAGAGTATTCGATGTAATTAATTTTGTAGAAGTCTCATGGTTTTGTTCTTGTTTTATTATAGAGAACTTATATACATCATAAAGAGATTAAGGCTGCTCAGGGAATAAAGATTACTACACAGGTAAATATGCTCTTTTGCCCCACAGAACGAGACAGAGAATGATTTAAATATATAATAAATGGTTCTGAGAAGCATGTTTCGTAAAAATGTTGCCATAGGCATTAAGATAATTGAACTACTCAAGATGCTATCTCTTAGTTCTATTTGGGAGTATGATGATCTACGGACTTCATAAAGGTCCCAGCATGTTGATATCAGGACTTCGTAAGATCATCGTATCATTTCTAAGAGCTCTGATGACTTTTATTGCTATTGCTCATTTTGTTTACTTGGTTGCATGAAAAGCTTTCTCCGCTCATCCTTGGAAAAAAAATTCAGCCTACTCTGTCCCTGGTTAATCCATGTTATAGGGAGTTTTCTTGTTAGCATGCCCACAGATGCACACATGCAGTTTTTATGTTACTCGTATTAGTAATAGAAGCCCATTTTTTTTTAAATAATTTGAATGGAGATTATTTCATATGATGTATCTTTAGAAAAATTAAAAAATTACATATTTTTAATTTATATACAAGCCTTTAGAAAAATTAAAAAATTACATATTTTTAATTTTATTAATTTTATGTACATAACATGTATCTTGGTTCATCTGGTAAGACTTCTATTAATTTTTATGTACATAACACGAAGATTGAGTATTTTTCCTTATATTTTAATTATTACTTTATCATTTAGTACATTTGGCAGGATTTTTCTGCTTATTACTTTATCACTTAGTACATTGCAAAAAAGAATTTCGCCCCCAATAAATTGATCTAGCCACATCCAAATTTTTATATGTATATTTTTCATAGTTTTATATATGATGTATAACTTTTCTATATATGATAATATATAATCAATGGAGTTAAGAATGTCACGAATAGCCCCCAATAGTTTTATTTTACGGGAACATAAATTGCCTATTAGACAGAAGTGCGAGCATTGTGTATGCTAATTTAATTTTGTTTGCAGTCCAGAAAGGGATTTGAAAACAGTTCTTACAGCTAGAGATTCTACCGGATGTTGCCAGGCCCATTCAAACTACAAGTTTCAATTAAAAAAAAAAAACAAATCATCATTTTAAGTCGCGTCTTTAAGATTTTTTCCTCCCTAACTAGCAAAAAAAATTATTACCCAGACCCAACTAAACCAAAACCAACTCTGTTACATATTACTTGTGACTGTTCACTTGCCATATAAATATTGAGGGTTACGTGACCAAATTTGGGCTAACTGTGTTTTTTTTTTTTTTTTTTACTATAGGATAAGTTAACTTACACTTTTGGTATCATTGAATACGAAAATGCACATTTGGTATCATATGATAGGTTTTCATTGTAATTTTGGTATCAAACCCAATCTTTTCACAAATTTAATTGCAATTTACCTCCTATGAAATGCATAATGTTCAATTTATCCCTCTATAATTTGAAAAATAAACAATATAGCCCCTGTAAATTCTTTAATGAAGCAATTTACCCCCTTTAGCCGAAGAGTGTAACTCACTTGCCAAAATTAAGAGTAGGCATGCAAACTATTTTATAACATAGGAATATAAGACCCATAGGTTTTAAGTGGTATACCAATACCACACATTTGATGTTTTAGGCTTTTATGAAAAAGGGAACATGAATCTATAGTCCGTAACAGAGCACAGTCATAGAATAAGAATCAAATGAATAGCCTTATAATCAATAAGATACATAATTTGGAACGAGCACAACCAGGATAAATTAATGAACATGCCGCGCTTTATCTTTTCATATATGCAATTCAGGTAATTATCAAATTCCATATCAATACCAAGCATTAAATGGAGTAAAAATGAAACAGTACAAAGCATCAACTAAAACTACAAAAATCCTCAATCATGAGGTATGTCCACGTCACTTGACCTGAAAATTTAAATTGTTGAAGAATTGGGTAGTACTTGCACTTGCACTTGCCGCAGGAGTTGATTGATTAGTGTTCGGACAATTGGAAGTATTTGCGTCATTAACTTCGGCACTACAGTCAGTGTCAGTCATAATTTTTTTCTTCTTACGATTGTTTCCTCGATGTTCATCGATTGCAGGATTTAGTTTGCAAGTAGTCGCTTTATGACCAGCCTCGCTATTTAATCTAGATAGTTAGTTATATTTGTCAAAACATGTGGCGGCAATCGGAAGAATGTAAAAGGAGATGTAACACAACACGAAATCTGGAGCCCAAGATAATATTCCAAATTAAATTGACATAATTTTTAAAATTACACGCATAATCCACAATGTTGTGGCTTAGCACGAGGTGCTCCTCTAGCCATGAGTTTTTTAGGATCACGAACATTATATTCTTTCACAGGTGGATCACTTTCATTTTCCTTGGCAAGATCACTATTTTCCCCATCCTGCAACTTCGAAGCAATTTCATGTTCAACCATCTTTGATAATTTCCTTACCCCCTTCAAGGACTTTGGATAACCACCTTTTGTTTTAGAGGACAAAAATGAAAGATTCATGCATTGCTTGTTCATTTCTGAGAGTCTCTCGATTTCAGAATCAACCGAGTAGAATATTGATTTGGCATAGTCTTGCAATATTGTTCCTGTATTAACAAGCCATCTTGGTAATATGCACACATCTGGAAATGTTGTGAAACCTGCAGACTTTAATCCAGATATAATGTGACGACAAGGGATGCCATCGGATTCTAACATCAAACAAGTACACTTAAACTTGGAATTCACTATATCGATAGTTACTGAGCATTGTGGTCTATTGGGGTATTCATACTCACTAAAAGTCAACAAAAAGTCATTATCACTTTGGACTTTTTTGTTTTGCAATATCAGACCTTGCTCCTTGCAAATTTCTTCACGAATAAAGTAAAATATCCTCTTTGTGCACATAATAGCAGCGTGTTCCTCGAGCTTATTTAGAGGACCTGGCCATATTGGATGAGGTTTTATCTTTGCCTCGATTTGCCTCGTATCAAAACTACTTCTCAAACTTTTTAAAGTCTCATTGAATTGCAACAAGAATGTTGTAAAAGTTAAACTTTGTTTGACACATAGCTTAACTAATGCATTCATAGATTCAGAACGTTGTGTGGTTCTCATCTTGGCAGTGAAATGCCCACGGAAATATGCTTCACACCAACTACGTCTATTGGCATAAATATCTTTGATCCAGGTATTTTCAGAAACATCATAAGCTTCAACAATGTTTGACCAAGATTCCTCAAATTCTTCAATGGTTATATGAGCGCTTAGAAACTTTGCAAACTCAGAAATAAATTTTGGAGGCAATCCCTTATTTGTTCTTGCATTTCGTGCAATATGCCAAGCACAAAGCCTATGTCTAGCGCCAGGAAACTCTAATCGTATTGCCGAGGCTATTGCTTGGTCCTGATCCGTAAGTACAGCAAAAGGTATTTTACCTTTCATCGTATTACGAAAAGTTCTTAACAACCAACGATATGAAGCAATTGTCTCGTTATACATAAGAGCAGCACCAAATACACATGTGTTGAAATGGTTATTCACACCAGAAATTATAACAAATGGAAACAAATACTTGTTGGTTTTGTATGTGCTATCAAATGCTACCACATCACCAAAGAGCTCATATTCGACCCTAGACAATCCATCGCACCAAAATAATTTATTCAATGCACCATCATCATCAACTTCGTATTCAAATAGCAAATCCTTGTCATGAACTTTCATTCCTTGCAATATACTTAAACCAGTATTCACGTCTCCTGATTCAATCATTTTCAATCTTTGACCATTCAAATAATTGTAACCGTCTTTTCTTTGAAAATTAAGCTTGCCGGGACCACCACACATTTTTTCCATAAGGTCCATCACCTGCGATGATCTTATCCCGGCCATAGTCAAAGTACTTAACCAAGACTTGTTTGCCGCAGAAAATTGCCTATGTAAATCAAAATATCAATATTCTTTTATTACATTAATTTAGAAAACTGTAAAATTAAATGAATGATAAACTAAAACTAAATTAAACACAAAAGTCACATCTGAAATTTTTGTTCACTATAATTTTTCACATGTTTAATATTTCATCTAGGATGCCAACACGAGTGTACCCAAAAGATATTCATAAAATATGGATGGCAAATTTCTTAAAAATTAGCAAAGTGCATTTGACCTTAAAAATAAAAATTTACATAATTGTCCGGATTAATGACAAAAATATCTCATTGCTTTCATGAAGGAACTTTTTCTTCTATAAGAAAGGTCTAATACAAATTGACACTAAAATGCCATCACCAATATAATATTTAAATAACAAAGGATACAACACATTTTTTTTGCATAGAAATATTAATTCCTGGTTCTACGGGAAAGCTATCATAAACTCAATCTTCTGACTATATATATATAAAAGCTTTGACATAATCCTGTTGGAAACATACTCAAGAAAATAACTTTAAAAATACTTGAGAAATATGTTTTTAACTAAACATAGGATGTACCTGTTACATCGTAATATCTTAGCATCATCCATTGTTGCCAAGTCATGATTGTGACGTGACTCAAATGTTGTTACCTTATACTTCCCAGTCAAACGGTCAAGAGATACTCGAAAAATTGCTTTGCACCCGCATCTACTTTGGTGTCTTGGTTCTCGAATTCAACAATGATCTTTGTCTAACTCATGTCGAAAACCCTCTCGAGAACATACCCAAACACGATTTCTTACAATACCGTCCTTTTTTTAAGGCTGTGTCTACGAACATCAAATCCAAGTTCTTTTCCATACGCATTAAAGAAGTGTTCGGCCTCGTCAACAGTATCAAATGTTAGTTGAAGAACTAATATCTATTTTCTTGAAATTTGAGAAAGGACGTGGGCTGGATGGATGTTTACTATCACTTTTAGAATGACAACTATTGTGTTCCTCGGAGAAATGCGAGGATGCTTTAGGGCTCTCCAAATTCACGGCCATGTATGTTTGACGAAGATATACTGCAAGTAATTGATCCACCCAACGCGTTAAGTAGCATGTTGTAGGCAAACAAGAGTAATATCCCAAGAACTCCAAGAAACAGAAGTCCAGAACCTATGTTCATATATAGAGAGTGCCTTGCCATGAGGAAAGCAGCATTAAACATGGCACCCCCCCCCCCCTAATTTTAACGTTATACAAAAGATATCTGGAAAAGTTATAACTTCATAGATGCTTCAGTTCGTAAATTTCACGAACAAAACCTCGTAAATATATGAAAATAGTAAAGCTTTGTCACAAAAATTCTAGGTTGAGAAGAAAAGCAAACATATAAACAAGCTGAGATAGTAGCATACAAGCTAATCCCTCAATCTCATTCCCTGCTACCAAACAGTATATAATAGAAAATTGATATGGCACTAGGCTATGAGCCTATGAGTGATACGAATTGGTACAAAAGGCCGCTATTATTAATCTGTGGCCATATCATGATCTAGAGATTAAAAAGCAAAACAAGGAGACATTTAGAGCGACTATCCATAATCTGTTGAAACACAACAAATCCAACTCCAATAGAACAAATTTATACAGGTGAAGTATAATATTGAATTCCAAGAATTTATTTTGATACCTTGACCAGGAGATTCAACAAACTATCCATCAAAATAGTGTCATATCCTACAAGCCGATTTATCAAACTTTAAAATTCTACTTATATAAACTGATTAAATTATTTATTGAATACAAGTATGTTCAATAACCAAATCCACATCAAGAGATCTATACAAAAGAAAGAAAGAAACAACTTCACAAACCGAAGCTTTAATCCCAAACATATGAGGAATTCCTAATGTATTACAAATTTCTGGAAACAAAAGAAAATTTTAGAAAGAAAAAATAGTTGATTAGTGATAAAAGGTTAATGTTTTGAAGAAATTGAAGCAACAAAATTAAAATTCTTTTATCATGCCTTACTCTTTTATCTTCATATCGGTGTAGTAGCAATTATTGCCCTATATTTTTTTGATAAAAGGCGATTCAGATTAAGAAAGCCCTAATTTATTTTAATTGAAAAGAATCGATTAACTTAAGTGGAGATTTAAAAGGGATAATTTTGTCTTTTAGAAAGATTTAGAAAAGGGTAATTTTGTATTTAAGAAAATATATTATTTAAATTTAAATTTTAAGAGAACACGTGGCACCAAGATAAATACTATCTTATATGCTCCCCACCCCTCAAAATCTCATTTTAGACGCACCCTACGAAGTTATCGTTGAAGTGAAATAGAATAAAGTATTCTTGTGCAGGAATGTCTTATCTCATTTAGTCAATCATATATAAAAGCTTGTATATACTGTATTATTTAATTCGTGAATAATTTAAGTGCAGATGAATTTGATTTTAATCTAGAATTTTAAATGATTTCACCTTTGTGTCATCTGTAATTCCATCTCCTTTGGCACCAAATTCATGTACGTTAAGAACAGAATTAGTAGGTTCTCCAACATAATTTGGTGGATTAATCATCTCATTTTTTCTAGTGTTCCGTAATAGTCCTATTACTCGGCTCAAATAATTGACTTCACTACCATAGCAAAATGTATGTCCTGAGAAATTGAAATATAGGAGAATGGAAATTAAAAATATAAGATATGTCTGAATAAAATTTGCCATGAAGTGTGTGTCTAATTAACTATTTTGTTTTGTTTTGCAAAAGTCGGGTCTATTTATAGGACATAATTAGTGCTTTTCTAAGAAAATTTAAGAAATAAATTCCTAGATATACAAAATGTTTGACTCATAATTCAGAATTGTTAAGTTTTATGTTGAAATAAATAAAATTTAAGGAACTGAAATGGTCGGCTTGATATGATGCAAACAATCAGCATAAAATTTGGTTGTTTTAAATTGCTAATCTTGATTACAAGCAGGTAAAATAAAATTAAAGAATCAAATCAACATTCTAGCTATATATCAAGATTTTATAATTGCCATTAACCCTATAATTGTTGGTAGACCAATTTGATTTAGTATAAATAATTGCTTCATTGAAAAGGATTAGGACAACACAAATGTATAATTTGGTTGGCCAGTTATGCTTTTATTATTTTGAATAGCATTCATACACATATATTCTTCTTCTTATTATTAGATAAGAATTCAAATTTAAATAATTTGATCATAAATTTTAACCATTTTTACATTTCTATATTGTGAATATAACAAATATCCAACATCATATTGTTAAATGTTTTACATTTATATTTGAACATAAGAGAAATTTAACATCCTATTATCGCATTTTAGCACATGGTTCAATAAGTTCACCCGTGTACTTTCTTTTTTCTTATGTAATTTCCATTTCCCATAGATAAACAAACACTTTTTTTTAAATAGCCTTAAATAGATATATTTACAAGGGTGATTTACACTCAGACCCCCTCAGGTTTGGGCATATTACAAGAAACCCCCCGTTGTTTTAAAAATTACAGGGACACCCCCTCAGGTTCGGGCATATTACAAGAAACCCCTTACGGCATTAAAAATAGACGGAATTTGATGACGTTAGCAAAAATATTTTTGATTTTCCAAATTTACCCCTGCTAAATATACCCATAGCGGGTGGCTATGCAATTATACACCTCAGGGGGTGTCTATGTAATGATATTATACCACAGGGGGTGTATTTGAAAGATTACAATAACTTCAGGGAATTAGTTCTAGCCAACTGTCATATTCAAAAAAATTACTGTTGGAAGTTACTGTTGACTACATATTTTGGTTATAAATAGCAGTCCAAACGTTTTTATTTTCTTTTGCGTTTCATCCCACAAATTTGATAATGTCATCATCAAATTCAAAAGGTAGTGTGAGATGCTTAAAATATCGTTAATCAAAATATTCATGTGTTGTATGAAGAATGCACCTTTAATGGTTACAGATGCACGCCAAGATTTAAAGTTGTATCATCCCTGCAAGTGAAGATTTTGATTTATAGTCAAAATATATGGTCAACATAACATCCATTGGTCATTTTTTAAAATATGACCATTAGCTATAAGTACCTCCATGAAATTTATAGTCAAAATATATGGCCAACATTAACATCTATTTGTAATTTTATAAACTATGACAGTTGGCTACAACTAACTCCCTAAAGTTATTGTAATCTTTCAAATACACCTCATGTTGTATAATATTATTACATAGACACCCCATGTGGTATAATATTATTACATAGACATCCAATGTGGTATAATATTTAACATAAACACCCTCTGTGAGTATATTTAGCCAGGGGTAAATTTGGAATATCAATTTTTTTGGTTGACGTCATCAAATTCCGTCTGTTTTTAACGCCGTAAGGGGTTTCTTGTAATTTGCCCAGACCTAAGGAGGTGTCCCTGTAATTTTTGAAACAACGGGGGGTTTCTTGTAATATTCCCAAACCTGAGGGGGTCTGAGTGTAAATCACCCTATTTATAATTACTCAACCAAATACACCTTTAATTTCCAAAATCTATTACTCTTTGACACGTTCTCGACAAGACTTTATTTTCTAAAATCTTATGTCGTTATGAATCTTCAATATTTATTTGCTCACATTGGAACACTTTAAAATAATAATATTTCAACATAATGAGATGGACATGTACTTTCATAGAGAATTAAATGGGCAAGTCTTTCCACCAGATAATACTATCATGATTGGTTGATTTACTTTAATGTGACCTAAATCAAGGCCATATCAATTGAACATGGTGTGTTAATGTTAAGAATATCAAAGATGATAAATGATGGTGTAGTACACATGTGTAATCATCCTATGGCTTTGTAAGAAAGGCAACATAAAATATTTCTTTGTTGTACATAAATAGGACTACACATTGTATTGATATCATAGAAAAATGAATACAAATCTTCACCTTTTGCATATCTCTTATTTCTCTCTGTATTCATTGAACTTAACATGATATCAGAGCCCAGGTTGAAGTTGGCAACCTCCTTTCGTGATGGGCTCTTCCTTGCGAGCATGATGGGATTTATTCTTCACCCACACGGTCTGAAAAATTCGCGTGTTGAGGATCCACACGATCTGGGCAAATCTGCATGTTGGAATCCTATCCACATGTCAATAATTTGCAAATATCGGGCTTTAATATGTCACGTGTTAGGCTTATTTCACCCACGCATTCAGCCCGCTCACACATGAAGGGAGGGGGTATTGAGAATAAATGTCTCACATTGGTTGAAAACAATAATTAAGTCCATCTTATAAGGTCTTGGGCAGTCATCACCTTGCAAGTTAGTTTTTGAGGTTGAGTTAGGCCCAAGCCATGTAAGTGAACTTAACCCAACCCAAGCCACGTGGTACGTTGAAAGAGAAACAATCCGGATGTAGTACAGGAACATTCCAAACCCAAAAAATAATGTAGGCCACCAACATTTTTAACCGGGAAGTCTTTATTCAGTAGAGAGATTAACATATCAATAGCCTTTGGACAAGAGCCTATGAGAACAATATCATGCACATATTCTAGAAAATACAAAACCACTGAATCATGCTGATAAATAAATAATGATGCATCAGACTTAGAGACAATAAAACCCAATTCAATGAGACGAGAGCTTAGTCGAGCATACCAGGCCCGAGGAGCTTGCTTAAGGCCATATAGAGCGATTCAACTTACAAACATAAGTAGGAAAATCATGATGCACGAAGCCGAGGGGCTGAGACATTTAAACCGTTTCTTAAAGTGAACCATGTAAAAAGGCATTTTGTATGTCTAATTGAGTAATTTTCCAATTCAAAGAAATAGCAATAGAGAGTACCAGACGAATGGATGTGGGTTTCACAACCGGGCTTGAAGTCTCTATGTAATCTAGGCCAACCAATTGATTGTATCCTTCTGCCACCAATCGCGTCTTACGTCGTTCAATTGAACCATTCGAGAGATACTTAGTTTTGAAGACCCATTTGCAACCGACCAAGTTCTGTGCGGGGAGGAAGGGACCAATAACCAAGTTTGAGTGGACAGCAGAGCATCAAACTCCAATTGCATTGCACTTCTCCATTCGGGATGTTTTGTTGCTTCGGTGATGCACGTGGGTTCATCGGGAACAGTGATAGAATAGTGTCCTGCAAGCCAACTATTTTGGCTGCATTTAATTGAAAGGACCATTCAATTGGATTAATAAATGCATTTTATTATTATATGGTCATCTTTGCATAAGGATAGAAGTCCTTAGATCACAGGGCTATGGGACAACCCGTGGACTGATCTCTAAGGCTGTGATCTAGAACATATTCAAGAGTCGCAGAATCCAATCGAGATAGGACATCGTTGGATTCGGTTAGACTCTCACTATTGTGTATACTCCGAAGAACTGGAGAACGCTGGATTCCACGAGCGTGACTCGGATAGTCGATACACATAAGTGGGTGGCTTGCTGGGATGGCAAGTGCACTGAATACCTCAATTAGGAAATAACACCATGGAAGTGGTAGTCACATATCGAGGTTGAAGTTATTCCAATTTAAGATAGTATACGAGGAACGATCCCTAATTACTTGAGGTGATAGGGTTTATCTGGTGCGAGAACGTCTATGCTTTGATGTGAGTTCCGACTGATTGGAGACTACAAGAAGGTCTCTGTGGACTCATGTTTGGTATAAAGGAACTCGTATGCAGGTTCATATCATCAACAAATGATCCATTGACCCGACTTGATAGGTTGAGAAATTCTCCTATTTTTTCTGTGAGAAATTAATTCTGGTAAAATCCTCGGCCGAGGTATCTGACGGCTTTATGTAAGTAGCTCATAAAGATTAAGTCAAAGAGAATTATTTCGAGACCATAATGCATAAGGTCAAGACAAAAGAAAAAGGGAAACCGATGAAAGACCATACCCTTAAGTCTCGACTGGGAGATTGGTTGATGGAGAGATTGTGGCGTATATGGTAATTGTAAATGATAAAAGGTTCACTGAATTAATTCACCAGTGATTGGGCTCCATGGGCTTGTGGCCAGACATCGACCGTGGAGTGTGGGAGAATTCCTAAATTGGCAGGGGTGCTAATTTTGGAATGATCAGTCGACAGAGTGTTCGACTGATTTATAAAGTATTTAATACTTGAATAATTGAATAAATATTTAATTATAACCCACGGCCAATTATGTAGTGAACATATGGGGGCATACACAATACACATGAAGCGAAAGCGAAGGAAAATGAAACAACTGGGTCGACCGAATCGACTGGGTCGACTGGGTCTGAAAAATCGACTGGGTCGACCCAATTGGAACAAATTGGATCCAATTGGAATTGGATCAAGATTATAAATTAAATTAGAATTTAATTTGTAAGTTAATTAATTAAGTTGGATTTAATTAATTATAGAAATATTTAATTAAATAGACTTGGAGTCTGATTTAATTAATTGGGAGAATAGTTAATTAATTGGGCTATTTAATTGGGTGATTAAATAAAGCCTGGTTAAATTAATTAATTGGGCCATGAATTAATTGGAAGACTTAGTCTTCTAATTAAAAGGGTCATGGCCCATGTAGGAGACTTGGAGTCCTAGTCCTAGGAGGATTAGGTTAATGAGATACCTATAAATAGGGGAATTGATGTCATATCTCACACACAACTTCAAGAGCCAAAAACCAAGTCAAGCAAAATACTTCATCCCTCTCCCAAGCACAAAGGCCGAACTCTCTCTCCCTGTGGAAGAGTTCGACTTTTTCGACTGTTGTTCCAGACTCGTTTCCTAAACCCAGATCTTAATATATCCTGTGTTCTAGCCGATCAGGGTATATTATATTTCGTGTAATTGTGGTGTATCAACCCATAGAGGCGCAATATGTGGGGCGCTACTGCAGGGCATAGGATCGACCAACCGAGGGAGAATCTTGACTTCATCTGCCAACTAGGATTTGCAAAGAGACAGGTATAACGTGTAAACTGTTCATACTGTCGTTTATATAAATATTCATATATATACAACTAGAGAAGTATCCTGGCAAGATTCCGTAAGAGGTCCTATAAAATTTTAAATTTCGCTGTGCCTAGGGCTGTTTATCTTACCGAATCCCAACAAACGGGTAAGGTTGTAATGTGTGCTTTAGGTGGTAGCCAAGGAATAGTGCCATCAGATCGGTGTTTGGGTCTGATGTTGTCTGATTTTAAACGAGTAGTCATCGGGTGAGTTGTTGGAGTGGAGTGAATTAGTGGAGATGGATTTGGCGACTGTTGTTCTGGGGAAGAAGAGAGAGTAGTTGAGTTGAGAGGTGGTGGGTTAATGTTTGTAGGAGAATTGGGTCGAATAGTAGTGGGTGACCCAGGTGGAGATGGGCCAGAATGTTGGATAGGAGTTGGGCTGGTGGGCCCATCAGCTAGAGGTGCAGTAATTGTTGGGTAGATTGGGTATTTATTTCTGTATTAGTTGATATGGGCCTTTGAATGGGCTGATTAGGTGGGGCAGGGTTAGTGGTCCAAGTATTATGGGAAAGATGAACATATGACTTTTTTCAACCGATTTTTGCCGTCAGAATTTCGGTGGGAATATTGAATTACTAACCAATTTTTTCCAAAATCGGTGGAATTTTTCTATTTTTCTAGTAGTATTTTTGCATATTCTTTGGCAAAAATCTCATATTTTGGAGTTCTAAAAAGCAATCCACCATAGCACGATCCAGCATGGAAGCCGAATATAAAGCTCTTGCGCTTGCTACTTGTGAACTTCTTTGGGTGCATTCACTCTTAAAGGAATTGGGAACTCCGACTTTTAATCCACCATCTCTTTATTGCGATAATTTGTGTGCTACTTACCTCACCAAAAACCCGATAATGCACTCCCGTACCAAGCATGTTGACATCGACTTTCACTTCGTAAAAGAGTGTGTTCAAGAAAAGGCTTTACAAGTTTCTTTTCTCTCAAGTAAAGACCAACTAGCAAATGTCCTTACCAAGCCTTTATCCAGCATACGGTTTTCTTTGTTGCGATCGAATCTAACGGTCCTTCCTCCCCCGTTTGATTCGCGGAGGCATGTTAAGAATATCAAAGATGATAAATGATGGTGTAGTACACACGTGTAATCATCCTATGACTTTGTAAGTAGGGCAACATAAAATATTCCTTTGTTGTACATAAATAGGACTACACGTTGTATTGATAACATAGAAAAATGAAACATATCTTCACATTTTGCAAATCTCTTATTTCTCTCTATATTCATTGAACTTAACAATTAATATTACATTAGTAATATAAAGTCCTTCTTAACACTTCTTTTTTCGTCATATTGAATTATTGTACATTCATCTAAACAATCATATATAGCTCTCACGAGTTTTTGAAATCCTAATAATATTTTGAACCATTCATGAACATGGGGCAAACTACCATGAATGACATTATCAAACTATGGTATATCCCAGTGACATTCACTATCAAACTATGCTAATTAATAGTTATTTAATCTCCATTCCCTAATTATTTATTCTTTTCCGAAAAAAAATTGCAGGTGAAGGTATAGATGCCGTTGTTTGCTCCGTGCGCAGTTACTTCAGGCTATTCTTTAATGAAGGCGTAGTATTGGTAAGCACTCTACCATAAGCATTTTGAGATATTGGTGAACCACACGTGTAATCATCCTATGACTTTGTAAGTAGGGCAACATAAAATATTCCTTTGTTGTACACACGTGTAATCATCCTATGACTTTGTAAGTAGGGCAACATAAAATATTCCTTTGTTGTACATAAATAGGACTACACATTGTATTGATAACATAGAAAAATGAAACATATCTTCACATTTTGCAAATCTCTTATTTCTCTCTATATTCATTGAACTTAACAATTAATATTACATTAGTAATATAAAGTCCTTCTTAATACTTCTTTTTTCGTCATATTGAATTATTGTACATTCATCTAAACAATCATATATAGCTCTCACAAGTTTTTGAAATCCTAATAATATTTTGAACCATTCATGAACATGGGGCAAACTACCATGAATGACATTATCAAACTATGGTATATCCCCAGTGACATTCACTATCAAACTATGCTAATTAATAGTTATTTAATCTCCATTCCCTAATTATTTATTCTTTTCCAAAAAAAAATTGCAGGTGAAGGTATAGATGCCGTTGTTTGCTCCGTGCGCAGTTACTTCAGGCAATTCTTTAATGAAGGCGTAGTATTGGTAAGCACTCTACCATAAGCATTTTGACATATTGGTGAACCACTCCCACCTGAGGTTGTCGAGTTTATTGTGCTCATTAGTATATTTGTGCATTGTTTATACACACTGCACACCAAAGAAACCGGTTGATAAGAATATGTCCCTATTATGTTCTCGAATGTTACGCCCGATATAACCACTGCGTTGTTACTAGTCGACGTGCAACCCTTTTTCCCATTACAGTAGTTTTGGTCTATGACGATTGGAATTTTAACATTGGTCATGGTAATGTGTGAGAAAGTGATGTTATTCGCGTATCCCGAGCCACCCTGCAGTCGTAAAAAACATAATAACCCAAATCACGAGGAGAAAATTGAGAGCTTAATGCAAAAATACCCCCAATGATTTGCCCAATTGAAAAATCCCCCAGTGTTATTTGTCTTAGATAAATGAAGAAACTGAAAAAATAGTTTTTGGTTGAAATACGTACCTGCCAAGTTTTGATCCTCACTCTTGTCAATGCGTCTGCTACCGTGGAGTCATAAACATGAACATTTGTGACATGAGCTTCTGTGTTATTGGGACCTAGGCCTCCAATGCTATACCCATGTCCTGGTCGACAGTGCACGTCGTGTATTCTAACATCTGAGCTTTCGGTTTGTATTGAGACGCAATCATCTCCTGCAAGACATAGTAATGTCCATGTTGAGTTTTTATACAAAACATTTAATTCTATTGTGGAGTCTAATTAATTAACACATTATGTTGTATTAATTTTTAGACAATAATGGACCTTTATGGTAAATTCAATTGGGATTTTTTTCAAATATTGGTTTCACATATTTTGTATTACGTGGCATTTTTATATTTTAAACATTTAGCTACTTTCATGTTTCACAATAACCATTTCTAGAAATGCATGTAAACATATATATTTTCAATGCTTAAAGTCGACTTAGCTTCATATCTTTTCTTTTTCAAATTCATGTCTACTTACTCTTTCAAAATAGCTATATTAGCTTTGAAGAAGATTCTTAACTCATACTTAGTTTGAGTAGACATATCCAAAATATGTGTGTTGTCGTACGTATGTCATTTTTTAAAATATGTCATCCATTCAAAAGACAATCGTATAACACATTATATGATAATATAATGAGTTTAAAAGACTCATTACTGAGTTTGAATTACCCAAAATTTTCATTTTTCTCTCACGAAAAAATTCTAAAATCTATAAAGCATAGAATGAAAATGGATATTTCATATTTTTCACCCCAAAAATACATTTGTTCTGCATTTTAAACCCTCAAAATGAAATGTCACTTTGCATCTTTGATTTGCAATTATCTGACAATACTGCGGCATTTTGCACTTAGTAGGGTGCATTTTGCCAAAAAGAAAATGCAATTATAGGGTGCATAGTGTTAAGATTTCAATTACGGGATACAAAAATACCACAAATGTGTATTTCTGGATTGCAAAATGTGAATTGGTTGAATCAAAATACATGATACATGAAATGAAGTAATAAGATAAATATTTAATTTGAATTAGGAAAATTTACCACATCCAATAGTGGAGTTATAAATTTCCACATGCTAAGTTTGTGAGAGGTGGATTCCGTCTGTGTTGGGGCTTTCTTGATGAGCTGATATAGTGAGGCCGAAGATAGTAACTTGTTGGCATCCATCAAAGAAAATATGCATCTTAGGGCTGTTTTGGATCTTAATTCTTGTTACTGTCACCTTATTACTTTTTGCAATCCTGATTGCCTGCCCATCAAAATTTCTATTTCAAAAACTCTAGTATGTATAATTTTTTATACACAAAAAATGACATATTAATGAAATTATTTATCAAGATAGAGGAATTTAAGAAGTTGTTTACCATGAATGGATTATTTAGGATTTTTTTAGAAGTAGGTGAAATGAGATGTTTTTCAAGATGTTCTAGAAATTTTTAGAATGTGTTTGGATTTTTTTTTTGGAATATGTAGATTTGAAAATACGAAAAACGGTGAGGTTTTTTTCTTCATAACTTGTTCTAATTTAATATTTAACTGATAGAGTTTGATAGCATAATATTGATAACAAAATACAAATTTGAATTTTAATCAACTCTCCTCAAAACTTAACATTTTTCCTATGTTCATGTTGGGGGGACCCTAAAAAAAGTGAATGTTTTCGACAAAGTATTACTTTTAAGAACTCATTTTTCAAATACTTTCTTCTAAATTATCCATTTAAATAAATACATATAACACTTGTGATTCAATAAAAAAAAAATACATATGATACTTACATGCGGAGGATTCCCAGATTTGCCCCACCAAGCATTACCACGTCCATCAACAACGCCGTTACCTTGTATTTTTATTCCATTACTAAATCCCGAATAAAGTATCCACTGAAAATCAGTACCAGGTGGAGATGGGTCAGAATGTTGGATATGAGTTGGGCTGATGGGCCCATCAGCTGGAGGTGCAGTAATTGTCGGGCAGATTGGGTATTTATTTCTGTATTAGTTGATATGGGCCTTTGAATGGGCTGATTAGGTGGGGCATGGTTAATGGTCCAAGTATTACGGGAAAGATGAACAGAGGACTTTTTTCAACTAATATTTGCCGTCAGAATTTCGGTGGGAATATTAAATTACTAACCAATTTTTTCCAAAATCGGTGGGAATTTTCTATTTTTCTAGTAGTATTTTTGCATCTTCTTTGGCAAAAATCTCATATCTTGGTGTTCTAAAAAGCAATCCACCATAGCACGATCCAGCATGGAAGCCGAATATAAAGCTCTTACGCTTGCTACGTGTGAACTTCTTTGGGTGCAGTCACTCTTAAAGGAATTGGGAACTCCGACTTTTAATCCACCATCTCTTTATTGCGATAATTTGGGTGCTACTTACCTCACCAAAAACCCGATAATGCACTCATATACCAAGCATGTCGACAACGACTTTCACTTCGTAAGAGAGAGTGTTCAAGAAAAGGCTTTACAAGTTTCTTTTCCCTCGATTAAGGACCAGCTAGCAGATGTCCTTACCAAGCCTTTATCCAGCATACGGTTTTCTTTGTTGCGATCGAATCTAACGGTCCTTCCTCCCCCGTTTGATTCGCGGAGGCATGTTAAGAATATCAAAGATGATAAATGATGGTGTAGTACACACGTGTAATCATCCTATGGCTTTGTAAGTAGGGCAACATAAAATATTCCTTTGCTGTACATAAATAGGACTACACATTGTATTGATAACATAGAAAAATGAAACATATCTTCACATTTTGCAAATCTCTTATTTCTCTCTATATTCATTGAACTTAACAATTAATATTACATTAGTAATATAAAGTCCTTCTTAATACTTCTTTTTTCGTCATATTGAATTATTGTACATTCATCTAAACAATCATATATAGCTCTCACGAGTTTTTGAAATCCTAATAATATTTTGAACCATTCATGAACATGGGGCAAACTACCATGAATGACATTATCAAACTATGGTATATCCCCAGTGACATTCACTATCAAACTATGCTAATTAATAGTTATTTAATATCCATTCCCTAATTATTTATTCTTTTCCGAAAAAAGGTTGCAGGTGAAGGTATAGATGCCGTTGTTTGCTCCGCGCGCAGTTACTTCAGGCAATTCTTTAATGAAGGCGTAGTATTGGTAAGCACTCTACCATAAGCATTTTGACATATTGGTGAACCAATCCCACCTGAGGGTGTCAAGTTTATTGTGCTCATTAGTATATTTGTGCATGGTTTATACACACTGCACACCAAAGAAACCGCTTGATCAGAATATGTCCCTATTATGTTCTCGAATGTTACGCCCGATATAACCACTGCGTTGTTACTAGTCGACGTGCAACCCTTTTTCCCATTACAGTAGTTTTGGTCTATGACGATTGGAGTTTTAACATTGGTCATGGTAATATGTGAGAAAGTGATGTTATTCGCATATCCCGAGCCACCCTGCAGTCGTAAAAAACATAATGACCCAAATCACGAGGAGAAAATTGAGAGAAATACCCCCAGTGATTTGCCCAATTGAAAAATCCCCCAGTGTTATTTGTCTTAGATAAATGAAGAATAGGTTTTGGTTGAAATACGTACCTGCCAAGTTTTGATCCTCACTCCTGTCAATGCGTCTGCTACCGTGGAGTCATAAACATGAACATTTGTTACATGAGCTTCTGTGTTATTGGGACCTAGGCCTCCAATGCTATACCCATGTCCAGGTCGACAGTGCACGTCGTGTATTCTAACATCTGAGCTTTCGGTTTGTATTGAGACGCAATCATCTCCTGCAAGACATAGTAATTTCCATGTTGAGTTTTTATACAAAACATTTAATTCTATTGTGGAGTCTAATTAATTAACACATTATGTTGTATTAATTTTTAGACAATAATGGACCTTTATGGTAAGTTCAATTGGGATTTGTTCCAATATTGGTTTCACACATCTTGTATTACGTGGTTTTTTTATATTTTAAACCTTTATCTACTTTCATGTTTCACAATAACCATTTCTAGATATGCATGTAAACATATATATTTTTCAATGCTTAAAGTCGACTTAGCTTCATATCTTTTCTTTTTCAAAATCATGTCTACTTACTCTTTCAAAATAGATATATTAGCTTTGAAGAAGATTCTTAACTCATACCTAGTTTGAGTAGACATATCCAAAATATGTGTGTTGTCGTACGTATGTCATTTTTTAAAATATATCGTCCATTCAAAAGACAATCGTATAACACATTATATGATAATCTTACGAGTTTAAAAGACTATTACTGAGTTTGAATTACCCAAAATTTTTATTTTTCTCTCACGAAAAAAAGCATAGATTGAAAATGGAATTTCATATTTTTCACCCCAAAAATACATTTGTTCTGCATTTTAAACCCTCGAAATGAAATGTCACTTTGCATCTTTGATTTGCAATTATTTGACAATACTGCGGCATTTTGCACTTAGTAGGGTGCATTTTGCCAAAAAGAAAATGCAATTATAGGGTGCATAGTGTTAATATTTCAATTACGGGATACAAAAATACCACAAATGTGTATTTCTGGATTGCAAAATGTGAATTGGTTGAATCAAAATACGTGATACATGAAATGAAGTAAGAAGATAAATATTTAATTTGAATTAGGAAAATTTACCACATCCAATAGTGGAGTTATAAATTTCCACATGCTGAGTTTTTGAGAGGTGGATTCCGTCTGTGTTGGGGCTTTCTTGAGGAGCTGATATAGTGAGGCCGAAGATAGTAACTTGTTGGCATTCATCAAAGAAAATATGCATCTTAGGGCTGTTTTGGATTTTGATTCCTGTTACTGTCACCTTATTACTTTCTACAATCCTGATTGCCTGCCCATCAAAATTTCGATTTCAAAAACTCTAGTATATATAATTTTTTATACACAAAAAATGACATATTTATGAAATTATTTATCAAGATAGAGGATTTTAAGAAGTTATTTACCATGAATGGATTATTTAGGATTTTTTTAGAAGTAGGTGAAATGAGATGGTTTTCAAGATGTTCTAGAAATTTTTAGAATGTGTTTGGATTTTGTTTTTTGGAATATTTAGATTTGAAAATACGAAAACGGTGAGTTTTTTCTTCATAACTTTTTCTAATTTAATATTTAATTGATAGAGTTTGATAGCATAATATTGATAACAAAATACAAATTTGAATTTTAATCAACTCTCCTCAAAACTTAACATTTTTCCTATGTTCATGTTGGGGGGACCTTAAAAAGTGAATGTTTTCAACAAAGTATTACTTTTAAGAACTCATTTTTCAAATACTTTCTTCTAAATTATCCATTTAAATAAATACATATAGCACTTGTGATTCAATAAAAAAAATACATATGATACTTACATGCGGAGGATTCCCAGATTTGCCCCACCAAGCATTACCACGTCCATCAACAACGCCGTTACCTTGTATTTTTATTCCATTACTAAATCCCGAAAAAAGTATCCACTGAAATACATTACCTTTCCAACCCGATATGTTTGGAGGAGCAACGATTACGCCATATACCTACAAGAAAATGAATTTGACAAATCAATAGTCTCATTAATTAACTTTTTTTTTACAACTAAATGAATTAAATATTAATAATCATATCTAATAGTTATTGCACATAGTTTGTCATGACTCGACTTTTTTTTTTATATAAATATTTGGATAAGCTTGATTGAGCAAAACTAGTAAATGACAAAATTAGTATTGATTGAATCAAAATGGATAATGTAAATAAAGTACATTTAGGGTGGGTTTGGCCTACTTATTCGAAAAACAATTATAGGAGAATTAATTTGACTAAAAATAATTTTGGCAATAATCAATTATAATAAAAATTAATTATAGAATAATTGCTTTTGCAAAAGTAACACTTAAATTAGTAATTTCTACAATAAGTTAATTTTTTACATTTGAAAATCCCGAAAGTGATTAAGACATGGGGGACAAATACCATAATATACCAAAATGAGTTTATAGTTAGAGTCAAACACTTAAAAAAATCACAATAGATGTCTAGAAGTGATTTTAAGAGCTCCCTGTCGAGTCAAATTCACCCTTATAAACTAATAATTACATTCAATAATAATATTTATTAATACTTTAAATTTGATTCAATTGCAAACTTCAAATGTATGGCATTCCAAAGGGTAACTTTTTAATAATGCTATGTATTTTTTTGAGAAAATAATAACGGTATGTAAATCAAAGTTATATTGAAAAAAATTACAATTCAAGTACTTGTTACATAAAGATAACAGTCACTAAAAGCTCACCATAGTTTTGCAACAAAAGACTATTCTATTTTTACCTATTATAGTTAATATTAATAATCTAAATATTAATTACCTGCCACGTAAAGTCCCCTTGACAATTGTTCCCATAAAATGTTATAGGTTGGAGTAGAAAGGTTCCTGAGGGAACCAACATCACCCCTCCTCTCACTTTACATGCTGCTTGCCATGCTGCTTGAAATGCCTGCCACACGATTTACACTTTTTATTATTAAATATTATATATATATATATATATATATATATGTAATGATCAAAGTAATTTGATTATACGAAGTTAATATTGTACGTCATGCTCAAGTGAAATAGTAATAAATGTTCTTGTTCAACATGCATGTCTTTATCTCATTTAATCAATCATAGATCAAAGGTGGTATTTTTTCAATTTGTGAATAATTCAAGTGCAGATGAATCAGCTTCTAAATAGAATTTTCAGTGATTTTACCGTTGAGTCATCTGTAAATCCATTTCCTTTGGCACCAAATTGCTTTACATCAAAAATAGAACTAGCTAGTTGTCCAACATAATTTGGTGGATTAATCGGCTCATTTTTCAAATAATTGCTTTCACTGCCGTAGCAAAATGTATGTCCTGAGAAATTGAAATATAGGACAATGGAAATTGAAAATGAAAGATATGTCTGAATAAATTTTGCCATGGATCTTGTGTATCAAGTTAGCTATTGGGTTTTTTAGGTGTTGTTTTGTTTTGCAAAAGTTTGTATCTTTTTATAGGACATTAGTGCCTTTTTAAGAAATTCATTCCTAGATATGCAAAATGTGTTACTCATAATTCATAATTGTTAAGTTGATGAATAGAAATAAAAAAATTTAGGAGTTTGTTTGACATAAATGGGATCTGACTATTATATGGGAATTCCATTTTCAGGAATGCGAGTACTATGGATATAATTTCATTCACGGATCAAAATTTCCATCTTTCCTTCGAAAACATCAAAAGGTTTCCGTTTTTGAATCAGACGAAACAAAAACAAGATGAAATTTCGAAATTATTTATTTGCCTTATTTACCTAAATTTAGTAATTACAATTTTTCCTTAGTGTTTTCGAAATATTTCCGAATAGTCTCGAAAAGTTTTCAATATTTAATTGACCGAAATATATATTCGAAATGAAATTTTGATCCATGATTTCATTATTGTGTTTGAGTAACATTTGGGCTTTCAGAAAGGAACGTGACAAATTCCTTTTTAAAATAGAATCCATTTTCATAAATGTTAACAAAAATGCTACTCTTATATATTATTATATAGCATATGGTATTTATGAAACAATACTCAAATGATTAATCTTAGATATATGTGAAATTACAAGATCATTACTTGAAGCTTCAATAATTATTAAATTATGGTGAAATAGAATTTCACCTTAAAAAATCTTCAAACACTAGGTCCATCCATTTATTCATGATCAATGTAGATTTGAATTGTAATATTTAGGACAAATAATTAAATACCATTATCTATGGAATGGTGTATATATACATAATGAAATAAATACGAATAATGTTAGATGTGTATATACATATACATAAACAAAATAATTTATTTTTAAATTTGTGTTGTATTTATAAATTCAATAAGCAATTGTTAATGTAAGATTAAAATTGAGGTAGTGGGTTGGGTACGGTGGCTTAGTTGATTTTATGAGATTTTTCATTTAAAATTTTAATTTTTTGACTTTTCTTTCTGCCATTTGAGTCGAAGTACTCGACCAATTATAGTTTAACGGTTGGACATTTATCTTGATTTTATAAATAAAATAAAGAGGTAAAAAGTATTCTACGTTAAGTTAATTTAGTTATAAACTTCAAATGGTGTCTTTGTAATTATCGAAATTTCAAAAGATGATCATGTAATTTCACATAACTCAAAGGTGTAGTTCTTAATGTTGATTAATATATAATATATCTTAAATACAACAAACTTTATAATTTGATTAATTTATGGTGTATACATGTGTTTGTGTGAGTGTGTTAGGCAGAGTGTATATGAAAATATTGTCTTTCTAATTTTAATTTGAATTTCATTGGGAATGGAATTAGAATACCATAAAAAAAAAATTGAATTTCAGATTCCTAATTTATTAAGGCAACATTCCTAGTTTTGGGGGGTTCCGTTTTTAAAATACAATAAATTAACCCAAACATAATTTTGTGATGCATGAAAATAGATTGTCAAATTACATGTCATTTCAATGTAAACAAACGGGTCCTGTAACACCCCAAAAATTTCGAACCCTTTTGATTGGATTTTTAATCCAAAATTATGTGCCACTTTTAATTTTCAAAGTTAAGCATTAATTTGAACTAAAATATACAATTTAATTAAATCTTGTGATCTTTTTTGAACTTTGAAATAATTCAAAATATAAAAGTTACTTTAAAATAACATTAAAACCTTTTTGAAATTTTTTCGGGTTTACATGCACAAAAATTTTATTTTAAGGGGTAAAATGTAAGTTTTCAAAACTTTAGGGGGCAAAGTGCTAAGGCATGCCCTTGGGTGGAGTAGAATTAATAATTTTAAGGGGTAAAATGTAAGTCTCTAAAAACCAATAATTTTTTCTTCTAGAACAGCCGGGCTGCTAAGGTCTGCCCTTGGGTGGAGTAGACTCCACTACCCAAGAAAGACATGCATTGATGGAATTGGTGAGTAATTATAATCACTTCCTCCCCATATTGTGTGTATATGTATCTATACACTAAAAAAATCTGATTTCCATAGTCCAAGTAATATCTCCTCAAATCCACATTATTTTCTTTACAACTTAAAATTACTTAGATATAGTTAGTGAGAAGAAGAGAGGGAAAAGAGACAACATATTAGGAAGATAAAATTTAAGGATATACACAATACAACCTCGGTTTTTCACTCATTACATCTTAGTCCACCGTTGGATCATGCTCAAATTTTATTTGAAGGTCCTACACATATGGAGCTACATATTGAATTTTCGGATCGTCATTTGGCTCTCTCTAAGTTAATCGACAGACGTTAGAAATTGGTGAAAAGTAATGGTGAAAAGTAAGGATTTGAAGGCTTTTGTTATGAACCACCACTGGAGCCGCCACCATCACCTTCGTAGGTCTGAAAATGAAGAGAGTTTCATCCCCTTCGTTGCTTTGGGTAATGATCCGCCTATGCTTGTGTTCTTTAATCTTTGTGATTTTACTTTCTTCTCTTTAAAGTATATATTGAAGAACTTTTGTTTAACCACTGTAGTTTTGTGAAAAGTTGTTAAGTATACATTTAAATTAGATTTTTAATGTGGATTTGCTTGGGTTTTGATAAAATATTGCTTATATGTTTGGATTTTGATTTATTTTTGTAAGAATGTCGATATTTTAAATATTCAAAATTTTGGGGGTGTTTATAAAAGGTTCTTAGGCATGCGGTTTTTGGAGTAAAATTGTACTGAAAATCTTTGTTTTTCTTTGATATTTGGTATGAGTTTACTTAAAAATTATTAGTTAAAGTTGCTCCGAGTTTATTTGCAAAATGGAGTTTTTGAAAGTTTTGGTTATTTTTTTAAATCTGAAAATAAGGAGGCAAAGCCGCTGCTTTTATATAGTTACTTTTATAAACTTTTGATTAATTGATTTGATGTAGTACTTTGTTCACTTTTATTTTAAGATTGAAAATTTGTGAATTTGTTTGAAGATAATTTATGGTAAAAGAACTTTTGTTTATCATTGTTAGTTGGTGAAGGTTTATTAAAATTTATTTTTAATCTCAGTTTTATAGTGAAATTATGCTTAATTATTTTTAAATATTATTTAGTTGCTTGGATCTTGATTTATTTTTCAAGAAAGTTGATTTTCTTAAGTTTTCAAAACTATGAGGGTATTTTTGAAAAGTTTTAATCTTGTGGGATTTTTAAACCTTTGATTTTTGAAGTAACAAGATACTTAATACTCTGTTTTTATTTGCTTTAATGTTTGTTCTAAATTTTCGCAAAAATGAATATTTTTAAAAGTTTAGGGGCTGTTTTGTAAATCTGGAAAAAAAAATTTATTGTTTGGCTCTGTTTTATGTAATTAGTATTTTGAGTTTTGAAAATAATGACATTTACATGGAGTTGATGTCGTAAGTTCTAAGCACTTTTGTGCGATGTGTTAGTTTAGGAAATCATTGTGTAGGATATTCATTAGTTATGATTAAGGTGGTTAGATAAATTCTAAGTCTTATACGTACTTGCTCAGGTATCGAATACGCTTAATTTGTGGAACTTTAGTCGCTATACTAAGCGACAAAGGTGAGCGTTGTGAGTTGAATTTTTATGTCTGTCCGATGTGCTAGTAAATCGAGTCAAATATTTACTTATGCTCTTAATAACCAAATCATAGTTATATTATAATTTCTCTTGCATGTTGTCATGAATAGATTGGACTTGTTATGTCGACATTACTAGCATGAAATCCTTAGTATATCCACATGATAAAACAATGCATGCTACATCCAAATCTACTAGTTGTGAATATATTTTACTAAATTATTATGATACCCAAAATTTGCATTTGATAAGTTGTTTGTCGATAATATGTGAAATATGTTTGATATGTTATGTTATGTTAAATATGTGTGGGCCCCTTTTGATTAGTATATGGACTCGATGCCAACCTGGACAGCAAGGGCCGGCGGAATTGTCACGGTTACCTATATGTCACGGACAGCAAGTGGGGAAGAACACCTGGGGAGTAAGAACGAATTTAGGTAAAGACATGTCGATGCATATTAGATAGTAATGTCGTTCCTTACTTGGTGTGTTTGGATGGACTTCAGACTGATAATGGATGGTAAGTGGAGGACGACATCAACAATTCTTGGTTATGTGAATTATGTTTTTATTCCGTCTTTAATATATGCTTAATTTGCTTGATAACATGCTTATGTTATATAATATGTTGCATCCACACATCACCATACAAATTCGCACATAGCCTCACTAAGTTGGACGATCAACTTATGCGTTCTATGTTTCATTCTTTTCAGTTTCAGATGTTCTGAAAAATAATAATCGGGTTGCGGTTAGGTCATCACGGTTGCGGTCCTACCCGACTATTTTGGAGAGTAGTAATATTTTGTTGTCATTTTATGTTCTTTTTTTATTTTGTTTAAAACCTTGGTTAGAATATTTGAATCATTAAAGTTGATTTATATTTTCATAAAAGAGACAAACTTTTCATAAACGACTTATTTATCTTTCTTGGTTGATTTTGTTCAAATATTTTGATATGTTGTGATCAAATGTTACCACTTTTAAACCTATACTATGAAAAATGATTTTTTTTTTGTCAAAAATCTTAATAATTTAAATTATTCTTATTTTGTTTTAACCCGTTTCCGCTTTAAACTTTTAATTTATCATTTCTTTTAAAAAGTTTTGATATTTTAACATTTTTTCAAAAAAATTATAATTTTTCGACTGCTCCCGCGGAGTTGGGTCGTCACAGACTCAGAGACCCTTAAGGCATTGAAATGGCTAGCGATAGTGCTAATTAAAACAATAATTTTTGCTGTTATAGCAAGTTTTATTATTTTCTAATTCTCCCTTTAAGAATCAATTAATTTGCCTTTTTTGCATGGTTTTATATAGAAAGTCTTCTTGGTCGAATTTGTTAATTTTTGTTTCATTATTTCACAAGCCTCCTCGTCATCTCCTAGTCAAATATTCCAATCTTATTTTTTTTTATATATATATCTATATTTAAAGAATTTTCAATTTGAAAAAGCATACAAGTCTTGAAATAAAAGATGGAAATGCAAACAGGTTCAAACGCCAAATCTGTATTCCAATTATTTTAGATAAAAAAAAAAAGGTGCTACTGCTATCAATTGTAAGTATGACTTTTTTCTCTTAACTTAATAAAAAAAATCGAGATTATTAAAAAAAAAATTGTTTAGGAAAAGCAAATATGAAATAAAGAAAGAGAAAGTAGGAAAACATATGGCTAAAGTTTTGTTTCAATATACAAGAAAAATCTTGAAAAAATAAGAGATTGCGTCATTATAAACACAAACTTCTCATTTGAAAAAATAAAAGGATTGAGCATTTCGTTTCTTCATCTGAAGCCTGAAATGTAACAAAAATAATAATATTAGAGATGGGTGTTGGAGGTGTTTTAGAACCCAGGATTGTGTGTTGCTATTAGTATTGAAGGGATTCATGTGAATTACCAAAAAAAAAAAGGCATGATCATGTTCCATATTCTTATTACTATTATTAGATAAGAAGATAATTTGACCGTGAATTTCAACAATTTTTACTTTAATATAACATACCACCAAGTGGATCAAACCGTGTGCCGGTTGGCACAAAGTAAACACGGATGGGAGCGTTTTTAATTCTAAAGGGTGTGCAGCAGCTGGAGGGATAATCCGGAATGATAAAGGAGATTGGATTCTAGGATTTGCTCACAAACTTGGAGATGTCTCAATCACTACAGCCGAGCTTATTGCAGCTAGGGACGGCTTGAGGTTGGCTTGGAATCGCCGACTTAGACGCATTATTCTTGAGATTGACTCGGAGGTCGTGGTGTCTCTTATACAGAATGCGAATGTCGATACACATCCGTTGGGATGTATTATTACAGACTGCAGGGAGCTCTTGAGAATGCCGTGGGAGAGCTTGATAACTCATACGAGAAGAAATGGTAACGGATGCGCCGACATACTCGCCAAGAAAGGACATGAGATTCGTGAGGATTTTATTATTTGGGAAGAACCTATTGTTGAGGTTCTGCCTCTGTTGGTAGAAGAAAGTCTGTAGGTTGTTTTTACCTCCATTGTATCAAAAAAAAAAAAAAAAAAAAAAAAAATATTGTGAATATAACAAATATCTAACATCATATATTGTTAAAAGTTTATATTTGGACATAAGAAGTATTTAACATCCTATTATCGCATGGTTCAATAAGTTCACTATTTAATAAGGATTACCTTATCTTACCTTTTTTGTTTAAGAATATAAAACTACTAGCTTTCATCATCTCAGAGTTACAATATTTTGGATCATTACCAGATAACAAATGAGAATCCACTTAAGATAGTGCCATTATTTCCGTGTACCGCTTGATTGCTTTCTCGGAAGATATGTTTAATTAGCTGTAAATTCCCTCTTAACGCCATGGATGGGCGGTCTGGGATTACCGTAAGAATGCTTTTATGCAGTAAAGCTCCCGTCTATGGTATAAATCAATTCTTTCCTTTTTCTTTTTAGGAAAACTCAAATGGGGTAAATTCATTAATGATTAATATCGTTAAGTACAATATCCTAAATAAACTCAGAAAGCTCTAATAATGGATTGGAGATACTAAATGCAACTTTCGTATTATATGGGTCGCGAAATTACTATCTCTAAACACATGGGAGCAACTAAAAGAGACAACATTGGAAATTAAGTGCTAGCTTGATATCCTCAAGGATATTGTGATGATCTAATTCCATCAATTAGTGATTTACAATCCCCTTCGAAGACCAAACGATCCCATCCACGAACAATACTAAATTCCAACCCTCTTTACTTTCAAGAAATGTGTATTTTTAAAAATTTAACATTATATTACCAAATAACCCTCTTAAGTTTTATTTAAATTATATATGCATCAATCCACACAGAAGTAATTAAGATGGACATCATTAAATTAGGTGATTACATTACCGATCGATGTACTTTACAAGAAATAGCCAGATGAGGTATTCATTAATTACAAGCTAAGGTGAAATGTAAGGGCATCCCCAGCCCTCAACCTAAGTCCAGCTTCTCCTCAGCTCAGTCCAACTTCCCCTTAGATTCTAAGTCCAGCTTTCTCCTTTTCTTTTCATAAGTCATCTCAAATGACTCAATCTATCAATTTCATTTAATTTCAATTCTCATTCTCCCCCACTCTCACCTAATAATAAAAATAATAATAGCAATAATAATAAAAACTAAACAATAATTAATAAATAAATAATAAATAACAATAAGATATAATTTAAGATTGACATTAATAATAACAATAACAACCAATATTTTTTTTTAAAAAAACAAAACAATACAACAATTAAATAGCTGACAACCAATAATTTTTTTAGAAGTACATAATAAGAGTTAGGGTTATATCGGTTTTAATTTAACGAATCATATGTAAGCTTCATTAAATTTAATAAAGTTTCATTTTTATTAATTAAAGGGTTTTAAAATTGGTACACAATAATACAACAATTAAATACTTGATTGACATGATTTGGGAATAATAAAAATAATTAAAGATTGACATTAACTTTTCAAAATAATACACATTTAAAAAAAAGGTTTTTATTAAATTAAAACAAAATAAATTAAATTTAAGTTTATTAAATATGAGTTACATTGTTAAACTAAAATTAATTTAAAATACAATTCCCCTAAATTAAATCAATGTGGAATGGGGCATTATTAAAAAACTCTAATAAAAACTAGCAGCATTAATTGTCGGCCACCATTAAAACCAGCAGCATTAAATACAATTCACCTAAATTATCAGCAGCATTAACTCTAATAAATAAAAACAAAAATAAAAAAATAAAAAAATATAAAAAAAAAAAAAAAAAAAAAAAAAGTGGAGCAACAGATGTTGGGCGGGCGAGTGCACCAGTGATGCCTTGCGATGGGTGAGGCAAGGCATTTATGCATTGCTTCACCGCTTAAGCGGTGGATGGAGGGTGATCAAGGCAATATCACCTCTTTTTTCATTTTATTTCATTTTTTCAGCCTCCTAAATCCAAATTCAATTTCCCCTTGAGGCCATCTCCAGCCGAAGCAGGCAATAGCCCCCTCCTGCCTACCTGCATGCCTGCCTTCTTGCCTACCTGCCTTGCCAAGTTAGTCATTTCCAGCCGAACCAACAATTCAAGATATTTATTTTAATCTCAATTTTTTCTCACTCTCACTTAACTATAACAACAACAACAACAACAACAATAATAATAATAATAATAATAATAATAATAATAATAATGGAATAATGGAATAATAATAATAATAATAATAATAATAATAATGGAATAATAATAATGGAATAATAATAATAATAATAATAATAATAATAATAATAATAATAATAATAATAATAATAATAATAATAATAATAATAATAAATCATTCATAAAAATAAAAACGAGCAAATATAATTCACGAAAAACAACAACAATTATTATTAATGCTTAGATTGAACAGAAAAACAACTATTACACACTAAAACAAACATAATTTTCAAGGGAAACACCAACAATTAAACATAATTAAAGCAACAATTTATATCTTATTCACTTTTGTTAAAGTAAACTTAAATAACTTTTAAAGAATTAAAATAAAAGTGTAATATAATCTAATGGAGTAAGAATTTGATAACGCTAAATATCACAATAAACAATATTCAACTTAAAAGAAATTAATAATAGTGAATTAAATTTGTCAAACGAGACCTATAGTGAATTAACTTATATCTTTTTTATACATTTAATTTACATTCTTGCAAGACTTATAACTTATAAATTTGCCCTATAATTAGCTTATAACTTGTAGGCAAAACAACAAAAAAGAAAAAGGAAAGACACGGTAATAAGACAAAAAACAGAGGCAATATTGCAATAATACACTACAATAATACACTGCAATAATATACTACAATTAATTGAAAGAAAGAAAGAAACGTTCAGCAATTGAAAGAAAGAATAAGTCAGGCAATTGAAGAAAAAAAAAGAATAAAAGAAAGGGGGTTCATGCGCGTGAGCCTGCTAGCAAGCAGGGAGGTAACCATTGCCTCCCTGCCTGTCAGCAGGCAAGCATCTCCCCCCGGATGCTTGCCTGCCAGCTCCGGGGGGAGCAGCCGAAGGGGGGTTGTTGCTTGCCTCCCCCCTTCGGATGGAGATAACCTGAAACATAGGAGATACCCTAAAATATGAGAAGTTTTGTTAAAGGGTGATGGAATGAAAAAAAAAATCTAAAAGTAATTACTTGTTCTTTCATTTTTGAATTTTCTGGGTGTATGACCGACAAACATTTGAAAAAATCATGACTTTCCCTTTCTTAAAAGTTATTTTATAAAATATAAAAGAAACGAAAAACAGGTAAAAGAGAAGAAATAAAGTGCCAAATTAAGCAGATTCTACTAAGACCAGGACCGATCGAGGGTCCTGGTCCAAGAATCGGCAATTAGTCAAACATGTTGTTCTTGAGTACTTCCGGAGTTTGACATCATCATAAAATGATTTTTGACTTCTTCCCACATAAACAAATGAAAAACTCCTTTTCTCTAGTCTCTTTCCTAATTACAAAAATATCAATAATAATTTATGCTCTCTAAAAGACTAAAGGCCAGTTTGTTTCTCATTATTGAAAATTATTTCATGTTTGAAAAAAGCGAAATAAACATGTTTTCTACTTTCATAAATAAACTTATTATCTATCAATTTTCTTATGATCAAATTACTCTTTTAAAAGCTAAACGAACAATAATTTCCTACCCAAGTTATCTTACATAACTAACATGGTTTGACAAAATGTCTTACATATCTTATATATACAACATAATTCATCCTAATAACATATATCTACCTTATTTCTCTAACCACTCTCTCAAAACTCAAACAAACAACGCAAATCAAGATTATTTTACAAACCTACACTAGTAGTCTCTACTACTTTTTCAAACACGAAACAAACAGAACCTAAAAGTTTCAAGACAATATCACTTCTGACATTTGAGTAGAATGAAGCGGGTTTGGATGGTAAGATGGGTCGGGTCATAGAAACATAGTTAGTCACAAGTCACAACATATTGGATTTGGTATAGAGTCGAACTTTGGATCACAAATGGGTCGGGCTTGACTCTTTGTATGCTAGGATTCACGATTTTTTTAGACAGTAAATACATTGTTACATCAATCATTATAACGAAACTATTTCATTGGTATCAAAGTACAAATATAATTATAAAGTATTAAATTAGAAAAATACTCATACTAGTGAAAGTTGAACCCATGACCTCTTAGTCATGTAGTCTGAACCTAAGCCAACGGCCTCATTGACACGATTAATGATTAAATGTTTATTATTTAAGTCATGGAATGATAATTTGTAACTCATTTTCCTAGCTATACAATAATATCTTATAAGAACAAAATGTTAAAAAGAAAAGATTTATTTTTTTTAATCACTTTCGAGGCGCGTCGGACATATTAAGTATGAACCTCCCCGACATGAATTCAAATTTAGATCACAATATTGTGTAGACTAATCTCTTTCACTAAATCAATCACATGTTGATAAAAGAGTCGTTTACCTGCAAAGAACTTGACAAGTACATATAGATATATATTCAAGTACGTAAAATATATTCAAGTTTCCCTTTTAAACGAAATCTAATTTGATTGGCGACGGCTTTGACATCTTGGGAGATTGGTTATATATTTCTGGAAGTCATCGTTAATCAATCGAAAATTTTGTAATTTAGTTCAACATTTCAAGATATTGATCCCACCACATTTATTAGAACATTTATATTATTTATCATAAAAAAAAAAAGTTATCCTCAAAGTGTTTTGACGTCAAAACACTTTAAGGATAACTTTTTTTTTTATTTTCTCCATTTACATAATTCTCGACAAAAAAGTATTTAATGTCCTTAATTTTTTTAGGACGGGGTAATAGGATACTTATTCTTCCGGCAAGTACATCACATCTTACATGTTTTAATATGTTGCAATATCAGTCCTCTTAGACGCAATTTTAGTCCCAATCATCGGAATGAAAATTGATGTTCAGTAAAATATCACGCAAGCAAAAGTTTGACGATTTTGCCCCGTTTGCTGACAATCATTCGAATTCGGCAATGTCATCTTGAAATAAAGAATATTAGTCGTTTAACTCAGTGTTCTGAAAATCGAACCGGACCGGCCGGTTAACCCGGTTTAACCGCTAACCGGCAGATTATCCGGTTCGATCTGACCCTAAAAATCAGGAGTGCAAAAAACCAGTATGAACCGGTAAAAACCGGTCAAAAACCGGCAAAACCGGTGACCCGGTCGACCGGATGAACCAATGGTTCACTCCTTTTTCCCCTTTTTTTTTTCAATTTTTTTCCTTTTTTCCCCTTTATTATTTGCACTTAAATGACTTGTGACGGCCCGAGCCCCCGGGTCGAGTCCTACGTGGATCCACCCCCGAGTCCGGGTCCGTATTCGGTGAACATAACCAAAATTAGAGTAAATTTTTTTTTTTTTTTTCAAAACTGCATTCTGACCCTTGAGTTTTTAAAAGTGGCACTTTAGCCCCAAAAGTTTAAAAACTTTTGGAGTGAAAGAGTAATTAAATTCTTGACTAATATGATCAAGTTTATTTGTTTTTTTGTGGAGTAACTAGATTCTAAGATCATTATATAAACGTGTACAGGAACCGAAGACGCTACTTTTCCGCATTTCTTCGAGAATCGTAAGCTACACAGGTGAGTGCTGTGTGTTACTTGTGTGTCAGTCTGAATATGCTAGTAGGTCGAGTCATAACTGCAACTTAGTCCCTAAATGGACGAGCATGCCACGTATGATACAATGAAAAACTCGACTGTTAGGACAAACTATACACCTTGAATTATTATGATAATGCCTATGTACTTACTAGTCCTTGCTATCATATATTGAACCGATTTAATGATTGTTATTGAGTTGGTTGCTGATTCATGTTACTCGATTATTATTGTACTGTATTGTTACTGGATTGTTACTGTACTGTATTGTTTGTTATTATTATGTGGGCCCATAACCCACAGGTCCCAGGATCGAAACCTGGCTCTGATACCATCTGTAACGGCCCGACTCCGCGGGTCCATCGGATAACGGTCGAAAAGTTATTATTATTTTGAAAAAGAGTTAAAATATCGAAACCTTTAAAAAGAACGATAAATTAAAATCTTTAATTCTCGATTTTAATTTATCGTTCTTTTTAAAGGTTTCGATATTTAACTCTTTTTCAAAATAATAATAACTTTTCGACCGTTATCCGATGGACCCGCGGAGTCGGGCCGTTACATGACTTCTATTCATGCCTGCAACTAATAATTTGTGTTCTTGTGTAGCATCCAAGAGAATAATTCTTAAAAGATAAGACGAGAAGAAGAAAGGGGAAGTGAATTTGTACAAAAAAAAAAAAAAAAAAAAGAAGGTATGGTGAAGAAGCACTATAAGAAGAAAATGGTAGCTACCTGCCTTAATTGTAGAGATAAGGAGGGAAAAGAGTAGTGAAGAAGAAGAAGAAGGTAGGAAAAAGGTAGATAAAATGGCTCTTCTTGGTAGAATCAATGGATGGGGATTAGACCATTAGGGTTTTCTTATGTCATTTAGTTTCAAAATGGGTACAACCCATTAATATATTTTGTTTTTATGTTACCCTATTATGTGCTCTTATATAAATAGGCCCAATATGAATATAATATATAAAAATAAGCTTTTGAAGGTATTTATTAAATTAAAATAGATACAAAATGTTGTTCAGTTATTTTGATAAATTACAAAAATATATATAAACTGAATTTCTTGCAAAATATATTAAAATTATTTTACTATAATTATGTTTCTTCTCCAATATTATGGATTTTAATTTACTTATATAATTATTTAAAATATATTTTAATTAAACGGTTGAACCACTGGCCGAATCGATTCGACCAGTAAAACCAATAACCAGTTAAGTTTTCGGTTCCGTCTCCGGTCCGGTTTTAAAAACACTGATTAGGATATGTAGTAGACTCTTATTGGCTGATTTTTTAATAATCAAATGAATTCGTTGTTTATGATCTCGCCTTATTATTTAATTTTAGAAACCTATTGCCCCCGAATCTGAGGAAATAGAATGAATTGAGACAATATTTGGAAAATACTCAACTTATCTTGAATATATTATCCAGTTCTTCATTTTTCGATCGAAGAGATACGCTGGCAAAATTATTGAAGAAGAAGACGGAGGGGATATGGGAATGTTCATTTCTTGGGAAATTCGTGCAGTACGTGGTATATCCTGAAATTTGAGATTTTCTATACCAAAAATATTCTATTAAAGAATGTATTCGCACTTGGATGGTGGTTTCAGATTAGCTTCTTGAAAATCTTATATTCCCCAAGGAGGTTCCATCACGTGGAAATACTTTTTAATGGAGCTATTGGTTTTAATTCCTACGAATTTAGGACCACTACAAGAAAAATGAATTTTAGTGACAAAATATTAAGTGACATTGTTGAAATTGTCACATTTTGCATATATTTAGTGATAAGAATATTAATTTTGTCACAATAATAATAGTGACAAGTGCAATAGTGATAAAATATATTTTTAAATTGTCACTAATAACTATTAGTGACAAGTTTATGGAACTTAAGTTGTCACTATTGATAATTAGTGACACCCTTTTAATGACAACCAAGTGACAATAAATATTGTCACTATAATTTAGTGATAACTTTTTAGTTATCACTATTGGAGTATCACTAAATGTCAATAGTGACAACTTTTTCACATTTTTTGTCACTAATGTGTCAATATACATTATTTTAGTGACAATATTTAAATTATTGTCACTTTGTCATTTACTATTTTGTCACTAAAATTTAAATTTTTTGTAGAGGACTAGACTTGCGGATTAGTGGACTAAAATTGTGAAAACATAAAACATAAAAGATGTAAATTACTTACCGGAACTATAATCGTGTCATATTTGTATCCTTGCAAAAATTAATTAAAGGCCTAATATTAATTGTTTTCTTTTCAAAATGATGTGGCCGAAAACGAACGTGTAAAATTTATATGAGCAAAATCCCCAATTTTTTTGTTGCGTGACATTTTATTAACGTCAAATTAAATTACGATGATATTGGGACTCAAATTAGGGATAAGAGAACTTACAACAACCTAAAACAAATAGGATTGTCATGTGCTTGCATATCTTAAGAACAAGGGTCTTATTTCCACTTTTTTGAAAAAATTAAAGGACATCAAATGCTTTTTTTTACCGTACATAACTCTTGGTCTTCTCAATATTTCCTTCTATAAACACAACTTAGGGCAACAATTTTTTATTTTTTATTTTTAAAATGTGTATTCTTAATAATTAAATGTTGATGACGAAATACAAGACTGAAGACTTCTTCCAAGTCCAAAAATTTGAAAGATAAAAAAAAATCTCGGCCCCATAATCAATAAGTCAATCCTCATGACTTTGACCAAATAAAACAGAGTCGACAAAATAATTCTTCAAAATAAATCAAACCCTCTTCCCATCACCTTCTAATTGTGTTTATATATCAAATAAAGTAGTTCTTTTTTCCAAAGGTGAATCTTACAACACAATGTATAGTTGTAGAAAATATATATAAATCTTGGGAAATAATTTGAAAAAATAATCATATGGAGCTTGAAAAAATGGGAAGCAGAGTGATGACCACTAGTTATAAGGAGGAGGAGGAAGAAGAAGACGATGTTCCTCTTCCTGGATTTAGGTTTCATCCAACAGACGAAGAGCTAGTCGGGTTTTATCTTCGAAGAAAGGTCGAAAAGAGACCGATTAGTATCGAACTTATCAAGCAGGCTGATATCTACAAGTTTGATCCATGGGATCTTCCAAGTATGTGCATGGAATTAATGATTCATTAATTATATATGTGCAGTATTTTTTATCTACTTCTTTTATTTACTTAAATTTTCGACCAATATACAAATTGTCCATTAGGTATTTCACAAGGGGTACATGCAAAAAACTCAAAAAAGAATTGTTGCAAATTAAGATATTTAAAATTGAGGCGTAATAGTTAGTGTCATGAAATCAAAATTCAGATATATTATGAGAATTTACATATATGAAGAATTGAACACGTACATAATTAGCTTGCCATATAAATTAAAGATTTAGTAACTGTGTGATCATTAATACATCACTAATAAAGGGAATTTTACACATGTTCTGTAAAATCAGAATCCAGCATAAATGTAGGGGATAAAGAGTGGTACTTCTTTTGCAAAAGAGGAAGAAAATACAGAAACAGCATAAGGCCTAATAGAGTGACAGGTTCGGGTTTCTGGAAAGCAACTGGTATCGACAGGCCTATATACTCTTCTTCCGGAAGGGAAGACGGCGTCCGTGAATGTATTGGCTTGAAAAAATCCCTCGTATACTATCGTGGAAGCGCCGGAAAAGGCACAAAGACCGATTGGATGATGCACGAGTTTCGGCTCCCTGTTGGCCAAGATAAAATTAACACAAAGCACATGGATACTAAAACCATCGCTCAAGAAGCTGTAAGAGAATTTTTTTATTTTCATTCTTCAAGGATATTCAGATCTTAGATGACTGATTATTTATATATAATACTCCTATATGAAGTTAATTCTGATTTAATATTTGCAGGAAGTTTGGACTTTGTGTCGAATATTAAAACGCAACATTTCTTATAGGAAATGTGTACCGAATTGGAGGGAAACTAATCCAAATCAAGTAGTTGAAGCGAGCTTGAAATCGTGTAGCGTTGACTCATCTGAACAGAACAGGCAAAGGTGCAACTATATTAGTTTCAGTGCACCAGAGATGAGGGAGAAAAAACCATACTCTTCGAATGTTGATGAAGGTATTGCAAGTCAACAGTTAATAGGAGGCCATTTTAGCTCATCATCGCTAGTATCTCAAAGCGCCACTTCTGCAACTTCATCGTACTTTGCAAGCTCGATATGTGGTGACATCAATGAGTTGTTAAAGCACGCGGATTGGGAGGATCTTCGATCAATTGCCGACTATTCTGCTGCTAATCCCTTCTATTCGTGAACAACTAATTATGGATATACACACCCAGAGGAAAACTAGGGACACTCCTTTGTGTTATACGAAACGTCTTGTACAAAATTACCCTGTGAAACGTGTATTGCTTAGAATATTTCTGTACGTATTGTTAATTACTCAGCACAAAAGTCTCCCCCATATTCGTCCCAAAATTTTAATTAAATAAGGAGACTATATGCAATAAACATTCACATGGAATGTTTTGTGCCGAATATTCAATAATACAAGGGGATCCTGTACAATTTAATCATGTGGAGAATGTAGTAGATTATTTTTTGTGTGTGTATACAGATCAGAAGTACTATTTTACATTGTATCTTTCTTAACTTTTGGGCAATTTTTCAGGTAACTATCACCTACTAAGGTATCTAGGTATTATAAATACAATATTACAGCATATATAGTAGACATGGATGTTGTACAATTGCTTCATGATCATACAATTTCTTACAGTTTGTGATTGCAAATATATGTACAACTCTTTAACCGCTTTTTTAGTTAGGTTATGATCGATTTGTTGCTTATACGAGAGGTACAATTTGCGTTAGTTTACATGGACAACACCGATTTGGCTTATGAGTTTTTTTGTGTCTCCTATTGTACATGTAGCTGTTAATTGTGTTCGAGCATCGGATCTACTCAAGCTTGTACGTAGAAGCTCGGAAGTCGTAACCCTTTGGAAAAGTTTGATCCAATGGTTGACTGTACGATCGAGGAAATTGAGAAGCATATTGTTGTTGGAGGGGGAGAACTTCACCTCAAAACATGCTTAATTGCGGCCTTTTCTTGTATGATTATTTATTAAAACTAATTATATTTTATCATTTATTTTGATAGTAAATATATCACTTTTATAATTTATAAATTATAACAATTAGTACCAAAATTTTAATATATATAAGATATTACTAACATTACAAATAACATCGGCAAAAATTGAATATTTTAAAGAAAATAATTGTAAGAACATAGGGGATTTTTGAAAGAAAAAGCGCTATTCTAACTAAAGTTACAAAAGGAAAATAACACGCTTAATACATACAACTAATAAACTGATCATATATAAAATAAGGCTGTTGATATATCCAGAGCAAATATCATAATTCCAGGGCAATTCTTGTGTTTTTCTCTATTATGCCCTTTCTTATTATTACAGTATATGACTGGGGGAGCTGTGAAAGGTTGCTGGTTTTGCCAATTTAAAAATAACACAGAGGGATTTTTGCAGCAAATTTCAGTCTCTAATTAACATCAACAGATGTGACCATTTTTGCATCTTATTTCTCTATAGAATACAACTTCGCTTTATGTTGAAACGCGACTGGGCGTAAAGTTCGCATAAAGAACCTGTAGATAATTACAATTCTCATGTGGGAAAATTTCCACTTTCCATCTTCATTCATTTGAATCTCTTGTCGAATTTTCTTTTCTTCTTGAGGGTATTTTGATAAGAGCCAAATGTTGGGAAAGATAAAAAAGTTAAGTCTAAAGAAATTCTCTATAGCTTTTTATCTGATTGTATTTCAATGAAGCAAAAGGATCATCAACCTGTGACTTAAAATGAAAATGATTTTGACTTGTTGACAGTTAATTACATGAGGGCGATTTCGGAAAAAGGGTACTGCACGCACCAAATCATTTGGAAGATGTTTGGAGAGATGCTCTAGAATCTCGATCGCGTATTGGTGGATAGCCTCGGTTTCGCACTCGTAGGTCCTCGAGTGGAGTCCCATGTTTTTAGGTTGGTATACGTTGGTATAAGTGATATGTAGTGAGGTTCCGTACTCGAAAACTTATTCGTAAGACTTTAATATTTCTTACTTAGTTGATGTTGTGCGCCACAACTTGTCGCAGTTGGTGTCACCCTTGCGTTTAAAAGTGCTCGAACAATTTTTATAAAATAAAATTTTGTTTTACTTATATTAAGTTCTGATATCTTCAACTTTTATTTCTAAAATTGTTTTTCAGTGTTTTAGCGTCACGACCTGGGGGGCTTCGGGCCGTTGCAAGATAAATGTTGGTGCGTTTAGGAAATCATGACAAATCCCTTTGAATGCTAAGTAACTTATATATGGGCATGCAATAAATATAGTTCTAGATTATCAGAAAAAATGATCTAGTCAAAATTGCAGAAGTTGAAGTCAAACACCATCCTGCTATAATATAATTATAGAACTAGTCAACTAGCTTAAAACTCGTGCTATGCACGGTATTATAGTAGTTCTTTAGTATATGATTTTAATACTATATTAAAAATTGATATTTTTGTCCATTTCATAATATAATACTAACACTTAAAAATAGAATAATAAAAAATAACATAGATACTTGAAAATGAACAAAAATCCGTGAATATATGAACTAACTCATAAGAAATGCAAAAGTTTAAATATTTATTTTACTAATAATAGTCAATAATACAATGTAAAGTCAAAATCTCAATGTATTTTATCAGGAAATGCAATTTTACATTCCTTTAGAAAAATATATGAAAATGCACCAATAAATAAATTAAGATTTTCAAATTTTTAAAAGTTGTGATCTGTTGGGAAGATGAGAACATTTTTCCGACCAATCAACAACTAAAACAGTATTAACTGTAAAACGAACATTAGGCCTTGCAAACTTTGGTGATACTGGAATGATAAATGAAAATGTTCGGTGAAAGAATGAATTCATTTGCTCCCGTAACAACTTTTTCAATTCTCCTAAAAAATATAATATGTCATTCAAATGAAAGTTTTATTTCAAGTAAAAAAAAAAATTTAATTTATACCTTCTCTTGCAATGTTTTGAAATAAGAAGCTTTGTTACGAAATATATATTTCGCTTGATCATTAAGCAACTTCAAATCAATGGTTCCCGTGCTATCTCTTACAGTCATATGAACACGGAACCTACAAAAGTAAGATAAATATAAATAATAAATTGTTTAAATACATATAAAATTTCTAAAATGATTAAGTACACATAAGATTAAGAAGTATACAATAATGTACCAACAACCACGTCACAGCCGCCAATACGATATATTTGTTCACCATTAGGTCTACACTCGTCTCCACTTGAACTCATTGTGTACCACATGTTGTCCATATCAATACTACCAATACGTGCAAGAATGCGAAAAAACTGAACCTACACAAGGAAATACACAACGTTAAAGTAATAGCATTTAATTACATTCCCGTGATGTGCATATTCTTTTATCCAAATCCTTTTAGCATTTGAAATTTTTAATGGTTTGGACATAGAAAACCTGTTTGTACGTAACAGTGTCACTAATTTTGTAGCACACCGATTTTCCAGAAACTTGTTGAAATATATATATCAGTTTTTCAGTTTTATTTAGGTTTATAAAGAAAAGATGCACTATATGGGTACAACAGAAAATTCGTATCTTCTTTTATGGTCTTTTCTATATGTTAAATCGAGGATTTTTTATTTTGGATTTTATGATTAAGCCTTACCTTCAACGGAATATTCGTAATTTAACATTAAGTCAATTTAATGATGTATTTTGAATTAAAGTCCTGTTTTTTCTACTATTAACTAAAATGTACTCAAAACTTTTAAAATGAAAAATAGAATTTTATTAATTTTATGGGGTTATATATGCAAATTTAGTGGGTTACATAAACAATTTATCAATATCATCCATTACGTTCATCTTTGAGTTCATTTGGGATAATAATTATTACTAACTTGTCATTTTTTTAGTGTGTCATTCACCCCCCATCCCCCAGTTTTATGATTTTAACTGGTTGCTTGATTTGTCATAAGATGTTTTTGACTTGATTTTTAGATGAGTTGGGTGCTTAGTTTAAGGTCATCAATTTTTATTTTGCTTCTTATTGAAAGTATTATGATAAAGAAAATGTACTCAAAACTTTTAAAATAAAAACTTACTAATTAAAATCATACTAAGTGATTAACGTGGATAATATAAATATAGCGGTATATTTATATGTTCATTCCTAGAATTATAATAAACTCCCACAAAAAGAAATAATATTTCATTAAAAATAATTAAAATAAACTCTCAAAAAATTTGATAATTTAAACATTTTGAGTAATCAAGAAATATCAAAAATATATGTAAATGAACAAAAAAAATGTTTAAATACATATAAACTACTACGAAAAGCAAGAGATCCTATGAAAATTAAATATTTATTTCATTGAGACTAATTAAAATCATATTAAGTTATTTACGTGCATAAAAATAATGTGTAAATACAAATAAACTACCACGAAAAGCAAGAAATCCTATGAAAAGTAAATATTATTTCATTGAGTTTTGTGACAAATAATATAAATAAATATGGAGGTGTATTTTCATTAAGTTCATTCGTAGAATTATAATTAAACCCCCCCCCCCCCCAACAAAAAAAAGAAATAAAATTTTATTAAAAATAAATAAAATAATATCTCACAAAATTTGATAATTTAAACCTTTTAAGTAATCTAGAAATAACAAAAATATATGTAAATGAACAAAAATATGTGTAAATACAAATAAACTACCACGAAAAGCAAAAATATATGTAAATGAACAAAAATATGTGTATATATATATGTATATGTATTAGATAGATTTAAACCTTTTAAGTAATCTAGAAATAACAAAAATATATGTAAATGAACAAAAATATGTGTAAATACAAATAAACTACCACGAAAAACAAAAATATATGTAAATGAACAAAAATATGTGTATATATATATGTATATGTATTAGATAGATTAGATTAGATTGGTTAAAATTTAAATATGAACGTTTTAATTTTAAATATAGAAAACATTTGAATCATTTAGTTTTGTGTATGTAGATTTACATAATTAGGATTGCTCAAATTAAAGTGAAAGAGATTTATGTTTCACAAATTTTGGTGAGGTTAGGAAATCATAACAAATTTATTTAAATATTAAATAACCAATATCTGGACAATAAAACTAATTCTAAATATAGAAAAAGAATCAAATAAGGAAATGTGTTCTTTCTAATGCATGTAGACATAATTTTGACTGCTCAAATTAAGTAGAGAATCCAAGCCAAACAAATTTAATTAATTTGTCTAAATTGATTTTTAATATATAGTTTTAATCTAACCTGAGTCTAAGCCGAACACATTTTCACTAATTTGTCAACTCAATTCATTCAAATCAAAAATTAAAATATATAGTAGTGATAAAATGGACCTTGAGATTGAAACCTTGATCTACATATGGCTAACAGCCACCCTATCCCTCATTTACTGCCACCAAATCGCCGCCCGAATCCCCAGCGGCGTCGCCAGGCTCCTCTCCCTCCTCCCCGTCATCTACCTATTCACCACCCTCCCCCTCCGTCTCTCCTCCATCCATCTCGGCGGCGCCACCATATTCTACCTCGTTTGGCTAGGCAATTTCAAACTCCTCCTCTTCTCTTTCAATCAAGGCCCTCTCACTTCAACCCCACCCTTATCCCTCTTCCACTTCATCTCCATCGCACTCCTCCCCATCAAAACTAGTCAAACCAAACACATCCCATCTACTCCAAACATATTCAAACCGATTCATTTTCTTTTCAAATCCGGCCTTGTAGCAGTAATAGTTATCTTGTACAGGTATAGAGATTTCATACATCCGTATTGTATCCTGGTACTGTATTGCTGCCACTTGTACCTCGCCGTGGAGCTGATCTTAGCTGTTTCGGCTGTTCCAGTGCGGGCCGTGTTTGGAATGGAAATGGAGCCGCAGTTCAATGAGCCGTACTTAGCTACATCGCTTCAGGATTTTTGGGGCCGCAGGTGGAATCTCATGGTTACGAGTATTCTACGCCCCACCGTATACCTCCCCGTACGCAATATTTGTACGCGTATTCTGGGAAGAAGGTGGGCCCTACACCCTGCGATATTTGCAACGTTTTTGGTGTCCGGTCTCATGCATGAGTTGCTTTACTATTACTTAACACATGCGGATCCCACGTGGGAGGTCACGTGGTTTTTTGTTTTACATGGTGTTTGTGTGGCGGTTGAAGTGGCCGTGAAGAAGGTGTTGAGCGGCAGATTGCAACTGCACAGGGCGGTTTCCGGTGTCGCAACGGTGGGGTTCGTGGTGGTGACCGGTGATTGGTTGTTTTATCCGCAGGTTATTAGTAATGGGGTGGACCTAAAGGCTATTAATGAGTATTCTATTTTGGTAAATTTTGTTAGGGACAAGATAGGTATTTATTAATCATTTTTCTATTTTGTATTTACAATGTGATTTCATTCAAACGTGTGAAAGGAAATATATAATTTTTTGTAATTATCATTCCCACACTCAATTTCGAGCGAGTGAGCAACACTATCCAATAGAAGGAGGTAAATTGATCTTTTAAAATCTTCACAGAGGGTAAAATACTCTTTTTTAAATTACAAGGCGATAAATTGAACATTATGCATCTCACAGAGAATAAATGAACATTAACCCATCAATTTAATCTGCCGATAAACAATATAGTTACTTTGTTCAAATATATTTGAGTTATTTATTTTCAAGCACAAGAGATGTACTGGCATTTTGCTCGTACTAAATTTCCTATAATCAAGGTCGACAAATGTGACCAATTTTGCGTCTTATTTCTCTATAGAATATAACTTCTGTTTTACAGTTTCAATGGTCCATCAAATATAATAATTTGAAACCTTAACCTTCAAACCATGCTTCATGTGAAGTACAACATAAGATTTTCGAAATCTTGGAAGATGGGATTGTTAATACTTACTGATCATGAATTGTGGGAATTTCACAGAAGAACAACTCTGTCATTCTTGAGTCATGTCAAGTTCCACAAATTTTCACAGAAGAACAACTCTGTCATTCTTGAGTCATGTCCGGTTCTTGACATGCCGTTCTTCTGTCATTCTTGAGTCATGTCCGGTTCTTGACATGCCTTGCATTCCATCTCCAAAGGCATTGGATGATGCCATGGAAGCCCTGTTTCATAGGCATGTCCTGCCCGAGAGTATCTGGAAGCTACAAAAATGGCTTATATGGTAAAGAGAAGAAACTTATCCAAGCTTGGAAAGCAGCGTTTGACGAATTCATATATACTAACAATATGATTCCTTTTGAAATTACAAACTAAAGTGACATTTAAAGAAATAGAGCACACATAAGTACAACCAACAAAGGAAAAATTGTTATCATTCATCTTAAATAACTGGGACATACATTCCAATGATTACAGGAAAATATCAATGTTCAATAAAGAAAATATACATATTAACCATCGATACCCCACCCATTTACCTTAATGGTAAGCCGACCCATTTTCCTTGTCCAAAACTAAAAATCTCCTTCATGTAAACATGAGAAATTTGCCTTTAATTGTCTGGCAAAAGACCACTAATTAATGAGATTGCAAGGGAAATAGTTAAGATTAAATAAACTGTTAGAAATAAAAAGTGTGGAAGTCTAAATTTTGCTGGTAGGACAGAGCAAAATGCTGCCATTAGGCGAACACAAGTGGATGAGAATTGCTTCTTCTATAGCTTCATGTTTGCCTTCCTTGAGCATAGTCTGGAATCACAATATGAAGAAGAAGTTTATCGCATCACAAGCAACGTGAAGCAATGCAAAAAAAAAAAAAAAACACTTCTAAGTTTGGAGTACCTCGAAAACATTTTTCTACGATTTTCTTCCTTCTACATCTTGAAAGTGTTTTGTTAGGGAGCAAAGCTTCCAAAAGCCATGAGGAACTTCTGAAGTTAAAATCTAAATGTGTTGTAATGTTCTGCAGACTTATTGTCCTTGAGAAATAAGGAAGCAGTTAGAGTTTAATGAACAATTATTCAAGGTTTGACAAATGCCTCAATGGGGCAGGTTTGGAAGTCACCAGTTTTGAAATAGAATTTGTATCGTAAAGAATAGAACACGGCAATGGTTTAAACTTTAAGGTAAAATAAGTGTACTCTGAGCAAGAAATTCCTTTGAAGCAATGCTCTAGAAAAGCAAATTTCTTGTCAATCATGCATATCCATCTAAATGTACACAACAATGCTTCCGGTTATCACAACCATTTCATATGTGGATTGTGATTGCATACATCTTTCAGTGGACTCTCCAATGACATAGAAACTAATGATCCAACGAAACGTCGTTATTTTTTGGTGTGTTGCCTCTTCTTCCAATGTTATGTGCCCTACAACCACCCCTTATTCGCATCCACTGTTTTAATACACACGTCCACCTAAAAAAGAAACAACAAGAAACACCCACAATTTCATAAGAAACATCAAGAAATTCCCATAATTTCAATAATATTTATATCTATATATATATATGTACTATTTATAGTATATATCAGTTGGGTGTGTACCTGCATATATTTTTATTCTTTGAGAAGTGAGAAGGGCGATTGAATCATGAGGGCTTTAGCCTTGCTTTACTTTTCAGTATGGGTGATGGAAATACAAATGCTCATTGACGGTTGAAATTGAGAAGAGAAGTGGAAAGAAACATTGCAGAGGTCATTAAGAATGGAGAGAATAAAAGGACGACACTTTAAATGTAACAATAGAATTAGAAATCAACATAGAGTTGGCGTTTAACTTTGAATAAGAGAAATCTATGGATAATAGAGTTTGAAAGATGATTAATTACCAACCAATAAAAAAAAAAATTGGCCAAATTAATTCAACTGAAATATAGATAGACTTATAACATCACAAGTTAAGCCACTATAAGTTTGATTAATGCCTGCTGATATAATAGAGTATTTTATCACAGAATGAACAAAGTTTCTTCTTGGAACTCTCTTTCTTCAAACACAAACTATTATCCATAAAATACTTTTATGTATACAACAAAACAAATACAAAAGTCACAAAATGAGAAAAAGAAAATGAAGAGTAAATGCCCATTACATAACTTTCTTACTATCAGAATGTGAATTTTCGATATAGAGATTGCAATTGACTAAGCAAAAAGCTACTACATTGGGTATCATGTGAACAAAAAATCCTTTCAGTTTCTAATAGGCAATCCCAATAATATGTCATTATATAGCAATAAATAGAATTAAATACGGGATTATGTCACTCACATTTCAAAAGAAGCCAGTAAAAACCCTAAACAATTTATGTTGCCCTTTGTCTATTTCTAATTCTCGAGTAAGAATAAATAGGAGGAATGCAGCCATATCACTCTTTTTGGTTTGCTTTTCCAGTCTCTCCTCAACTTGTGGGTATCAGCAACACCAGCCTCCTTCCAAGCAACTAAATTTGAAGAATATATTAAGATCAATGTTTGAGTTTTTCACATATATTAAGAAAAGAAAAAGGAAACTTGAATTTGGACATCTATCCAACAATAAGACATAATCGAAACTAATTTCAGCAAAGTAACCCAACTAAATTCAGAACAAAGCCAACCTAAAATTTTAACCTATTTCCATTGCAAACAATAAAGATTAACTAATACACGGCATTGCATACTTTTCAATCTTATTTTCTTTCTCCGCTGGTTCTTCTATGCTCCAACCCAAAAAATTGTCCCTGACAATGGCTAACTTTGCAGCCCTGTTGTCGCCCTCTCGCGCAACAGATCTGAGAATGAAAAAAAAATGATGAGAAACGAAAATCTAAGAATGTAAAAAAATGTAAAAATTAACCTAGAGGGTTGAAGAAGAAAAAGAAAAGATGTTTTATTGATTATAGAGAGAATTTACAGGACTAATTCTGCATAAGAAAATAAAATGATCTAATCTAAATTACAAACAAGTCCACTATTTATAGAAAAATCCTAACCGACTATAAACAGGAGAAAAACAAGTAATAATAAAAACGGAATAACTAAAATGCGACTTAAGCTAAATAATTACAACGGTCACAAAATTGACTAAACCTAATTTTAAAAATGATTTGGGGAAAACTTCTGAACAAGAGAACTCATCTTCATTCTTCAATTCTTTCTTTTGCAAATGAGCCATTTTCAGGTAAATCTTCAATTTCTTCAATCAGCCTCTTGCTAGAATGCTTTGTTTCTAATAGTTGAAAAGAGAAGAAAAATGAAATTGAGGGAGAGAACTGAAGGTGGAAGGTAAAACTGTGAAAGTGGGGAAGTACTATAAAGTGGACAAGTTATTTTCGAGAAGTGGGGAGTTCAAAGTTTGATTTTTGAAATGGTTTGTATTTTGTGTCTCTTATTAAAAAAATTTCTAAATTCTATAAAATTAAAATTGAGTCAAAATTGACCTATAGCAGTTACATGACTGATGTGAAATCTATACTTATTATAAAAGTGTGAATAATTTAAGTTTTTTTCTTTTTTTGTGAAGATTAATATAACCTTATTTGAGTTGTAAAGTGATATTTAATTCAATGATAAATATGTAAATTAGTTGAAGAAGAATAATTAGACATGAAATCTTTTTATATTAATTATGTTAAAGATACAATTAGACATAGAATCTTATTATATTTATCTCTCACGTAATTACCTAAAATTTAAAAATTACTTTTTAAATCAAATTTTATAATTTCAGTTTTCTTCTCATATAACACATAAACTAAAATAAACATTGTTATTTTAAATAGCTCCTAAAATATAAATATAAAATTATTTTAATTTAGCAACAATATGTTTTAAGTAAAAAATATGTTATTTGTAACACTGAAAGATTTAGTACAAAATAAGTCATATACAATCTTCTAAAAGCAAAATATTAAACTCGAGTTCTCTTAAATATCATTCTGCTATACAAAAGAAGAAAAAAAATTAAAAAATTAAAAGTTAAAATAGGGCAAAAATTCAATTTTATACCATAGAATATGCCAAAGTTCATTTTTCATACCAATCGAACGAAAATCATACCAAGCCACACTTCCGTCAGTTTTTTAACGGAAGTGTCACGTGTTCGTCAAATTGACTTGAAACGAAGTATGATTTTCGTTCGATTGGTATCAAACATGGACTTTGGCTTATTCTATGGTATGAAAATTGAATTTTTGCCTTACTTTCAATTTTAACTGTAATCAACTTTAATTTATTTGTTATTGACGATACATTTTCATCTAAACAAATATTGCAATGTATATTAACCAAAGGGACATACGGCATTTAGTAGGTATTATATTTTACGTGTAGGTCTCACATTAGAATGGAGCTTTGATCAATGAAATCGATCAACATTTCTAACTTGCAAATGAGTGTACTGGGAAAAAAAAATTATTAGGACTCGTCGAAGTTGATCCTATCAAAGACCATTCAATGTTCTAGTTGGATCATATTAGAAGTGTAATACACGAGTAGTTGAGTAATTTGAAATGTATATTTGATACCATTATAGGAGGTGAAATACCTAATTTCAAATTGTGCCGCTTTGTAATCCAAGTCAAATTATCCTTAACTTTACTACAAAAAAAAAATGATAGAAAAATATTTCTCAATCATATAATTTTACTTGGTGAGACTGGACAACAAATGTTTGAATGATTAATAAAAGAAATTGAATGAATATACCTATATCTAATTAAATAAAATGTAATAGGAAAAAAATCATTTTTCATACCATAGAACATGACAATTTTCATTTTTCATACCACACGTGCCTCGCACGTGAGTTTTTTTCCCGCCCAAAGCGACTTAACGGACCACTCGGCAATTCCGTTAAAAAACTTGATGGAAGTATGATTTTTGAAACGTCCGTTTATTCTACAGTATGATTTTCGTTCAATTGGTATGAAAAATGGACTTTGGCTTATTCTATAGTATGAAAATTGAATTTTTGCCGTTAAAATAGAATCGCATCTTACCTATAAATGAACCAAAAATGCTTATGACTTAGCTAAGTACTTAATGTTTATTTGTCTAGAGAAGCAAAATATAAAGAATAATTAAACATGCATAACCTCGTACTTTCATGGAATTCGTTTCGTGAAAAATGAGTTAAATTGGTCAAAAAAGGGTGAAATCGATGAAAATTGTTGAAATCAATAAAAAAAAATATATTAAATCAATTAAAACATGTGAAATCGATGAAAGTCCGGGTGAATTGGAGAACACTGGTGAAGTTGGTTAAAAAATGGGTGAAATCGGTAAAAAAAAATTGCATGTGAAAGCGTAAATACATTTGAAATCGATAAAAGAATCGGGTGAAATTTGTGAAATGGATGAAAACGGGTAAAATCAGTTAAAAAGAGATACAAATTGTGGAAATATGTGAAATCGATGAAAATTAGCTCGAGTGGAATTTGTAAAAAAAAAAATGGTGAAATAAGTGAAATCCAGTAAAAACGGGTAAATCCGGTGAAAATGGGTAAAATCGGTCAGAAAAGCGTAAAGTTGGTAAAAACATATTTAATCAATGAAAATTCAAGTGAATAACATGTAAATTCAGAGAAAAACATGTAAAATAGGTGAAAACGGGTCAAAATGGCAAAAATGAGTGAAATCAGTTAAAAAAAAGTTTAAACAACTAAAACGAGGTGAAATCGGTAGAAAAATGGTTTAAGCCGAAAAAAAAAAAGAAATTGACAAAAACTGTGAAAATGGGCTAAATTTTAACCTACAAAAACAAGGTGAAATCGGTGGAAAAATGGTTTAAATTGAAAAAAAAATAGTCGAAGTAAAATGAAAAAGGCAATAGCCGATAAAAAAAGCGGAAAGTTCGCTAAAAAATTATATTAACCGGTAAATTAATTAGTGAAAAAATATGAATCTAGGAAACTTCGGGTGAAATTGGTGAACACTGGGGAAGTTAGTGAAAAAAATGGTGAAACCAGTAAGAAAAAATGCTATTGAAATTGATGAAAGTTCGGGTGAAATTTGTGAAGAAACGGATGAAACATGTATCATCAGTGAATAACGGATGATACTTAACATGAAAACTACCATTATAGAACAAATTCTATAAGATGTCCTTACCTAGGTAACTAATTCGCGGAGCGGGTGCGGGAGCGTAGAGCGCGAGCGAAAACGCGGAGCGTCAGATTTTAACAAAATTGATTTTGAGAGCGTCTGCAGAGCGTACTTTTTAAATATTTTTATAATAATTTTACATTAATTTATTATTAAATACACCAAAGTTTTATTCCGAATTTTTTAGATTTAATTACTCTCTATGTTCAAATTAATACGATATGTTAATATCATGAACAATAATTTCAGTGTTATTATATAATTATGTTACTACATTGTAAAATATTTAGATGAAGAAAATAAAATGGCTAATCTTTAAGCAAAATGAATGTTTTTAGTTGATAAATATATAAAATTCAACATTTTACAGTGAAAAGAAGTACTCCACTAATTTAAAGCTCAAATATATAATGGAGTGTATTATTATATAAGTTTAAGTAGACACTCCTTACTATATTATTCATCATTTTATATTTTATTACAACTATTTAAAGCCATCATTTTCTTTTGGTAAAACAATAAAAATAATAAAAATAAATTTAATATCAGTCATATATATATGATATTTCATGACATAAAAAAGAAGAAGCTAATTATACTCTAATTTATGAGAAATACCCGTGAAATTAAAACTAGACACGTACAACGTACGTGCACTTTTCTAGTATATTTATAAGTAGATATAAGATAAGATAAGATAAGATAAGATATAAGATAGAAAAAGTTAAAATTTAAATATGAACATTTTAATTTTAAATATAGAAAACATTTGAATCATTTAATTTTGTGTATGTAGACGTACATAATTAAGATTGCTCAAATTAAAGTGAAAGAGATTTATGTTTCAAAAAATTGGTGAGTTTAGGAAATCATAACAAATTTCTTTATGTATTATATAACCAATATCTGGACAATTATAAAACTAGTCCTAGATACAGAAAAAGAATCAAATAAGGAGATATGTTCTTTTAATGCATTTAGACATAATTCTGACTGCTCAAATTAAGTAGAGAATCCAAGCCAATTTAATTAATTTTGTCTAAATTGATTCTTATAAGCCAAACAAAATCAATATATAGTTTTAATCTAACCTGAGTCGAAGCCAAACACATTTTCACTAATTTGTCAACTCAACTCATTCAAATAAAAAATTAAAATAGTAGTGATAAAATGGACCTTGAGATTGAAACCTTGATCTACATATGGCTAACAGCCACCCTATCCCTCATTTACTGCCACCAAATCGCCGCCCGAATCCCCAGCGGTGTCACCAGGTTCCTCTCCCTCCTCCCCGTCCTCTATCTCTTCACCACCCTCCCCCTCCGTCTCTCCTCCATCCATCTCGGCGGCGCCACCATATTCTACCTCGTTTGGCTAGGCAATTTCAAACTCCTCCTCTTCTCTTTCAATCAAGGCCCTCTCACCTCAACCCCACCCTTATCCCTCTTCCACTTCATCTCCATCGCACTCCTCCCCATCAAAACTAGTCAAACCAAACACACCCCATCTACTCCAAACATATTCAAACCGATTCATTTTCTTTTCAAATCCGGCCTTGTAGCAGTAATAGTTATTTTGTACAGGTATAGAGATTTCATACATCCGTATTGTATCCTGGTACTGTATTGCTGCCACTTGTACCTCGCCGTGGAGCTGATCTTAGCCGTTTCGGCTGTTCCAGTGCGGGCCGTGTTTGGAATGGAAATGGAGCCGCAGTTCAATGAGCCGTACTTAGCTACATCGCTTCAGGATTTTTGGGGCCGCAGGTGGAATCTCATGGTTACGAGTATTCTACGCCCCACCGTATACCTCCCCGTACGCAATATTTGTACGCGTATTCTGGGAAGAAGGTGGGCCCTACACCCTGCGATATTTGCAACGTTTTTGGTGTCCGGTCTCATGCATGAGTTGCTTTACTATTACTTAACACATGCGGATCCCACGTGGGAGGTCACGTGGTTTTTTGTTTTACATGGTGTTTGTGTGGCGGTTGAAGTGGCCGTGAAGAAGGTGTTGAGCGGCAGATTGCAACTGCACAGGGCGGTTTCCGGTGTCGCAACGGTGGTGTTCGTGGTGGTGACCGGTGATTGGTTGTTTTATCCGCAGGTTATTAGGAATGGGGTGGACCTAAAGGCTATTATTGAGTATTCTATTTTGGTAAATTTTGTTAGGGACAAGATAGTATTTATTAATCATTTTTCTATTTTGTATTTACAATGTGATTTCATTCAACGCGTGAAAGGAAATATATAATTTTTTGTAATTATCATTCTCAAATTCAAATTTGGGCGAGTGAGTTACAATATCCAATGGAAGGAAGGAGGTAGAAAATTGATCTTTTAATTTTTTCCAAGGGGAAGTAAAATGTTCATTTTTAAATTTTAAAGGGATAAATTGAACATTATACATATCACAAGGGGGTTTAAATGAACATTAACCCGTTAATTTAATTTTCCTCTAAACAATAGAGTTACTTTGTTCAAACTGTTATAAAATTATTATAAAAGAACAATATAACTAATAACATAGAGAATAATGTAGGAGAGAAAAATTTCATTTATATGAAATTGGCATTACAAGCATTCTACATAGGCACTATTTATAGGCCTTGAATTTCAAACACAAAGTGTAAGTTACAAAATAACATAAATGAGAATATACAATTTATTTGAGGGTTACAAATTGGGGATTACAAAATTGGGGGTTACAAGATTTATGCTTACTAATTGTATGAATATTATTTGGGGGTATTTATTAAACAAGAAATAATTGTACAAATTAAAAATTTAATGATTTAATGGGTACAATTCCTATAATTCCTCTGATTCTAATCTCCTAAGAAATAATCTTGAAAAAGTTTGATTTGATCTTCTCCAAAATAATTCCAGCTTTTTAATAACGTTAATCCAAGAGCAATTGCGCTTAATCTTGGATCAAACGTGAAATGATTTAGATCTCCTTGATGAACGTCTCGAACTCTGTCTTGGATACTTCGGTATTTTAAGGGATTTGATCTTCTTTGGAGCTTCATGAATTTCCAATAACGTTAATTTAAGAGCTAAGTAGTTTAATCTCAAATTAAACGTTGAATTTTCTTCACTTTTCGAAGAAGGCCTTGATTTTGAAGAAATCCTTGAAGAACCGCCTTGATTTCGAAGAAATTTGCTTCTTTTCCCCTTGAACTTCTTCGTGCCTTTTGAATTATCTTTTTCTTTTTTCTTCTTAGAGATGACTCCTATTTATAGGTGGATTTTGAGAAATATTGTAATATTCTCCATATGACGTGACGCAATTTGATTGGTTCTTCATATCTTGTATGACAAGAAATATATTTTATTTCATTCTCTTGCCCTTTGAAAGATATGACATGCAAATATTGCATTATGCATAATATTCTCATAAAATCTTGCCTTACTTATAAATTTTCTACACAGACTTGCCTTGTGTATGAAGATGTAAGTTTGTTTGCAAGATATTTTATAATTAATTAAATTTTAAGATATAAATTAAATAATCAATTATTTAATCATTATTCTAGGAACTATATTTGATATAATCCCAAAATAAATTAATTAATAATTAATATGTCTTGGACTCAATTGACAATAAAATTTAACCGTTTACAAATGCCCCCTCGAGACTTATTTACCAAAAAAAAATGCATTTGCTTTTGAGCATATAAGTCGCGATTTTTTTTTTTTGATTGAAGCTTTGTTCGTCATGATCAAAGATTTGGACGGGTCAATTTGTTCAATTCCAAAAATATGCCCAATTAGACATTTTAAAATATGTCAAGGATGAAATTAGGTGGGTAAAACTTCTCCATTATATGCACTATAATTGGATTCCCAAAATGAGCCCATTTGGCAAAAAAGAAAAAAAGATGAACCCAACAAATTCACAAGTATGAATTGTTTCTCTAGCCCATTCAATGGCCCAATATGCTATGGCCTTTTTGTAGACCAAATGTGGGAAATTGCAATTTACCCCTTCTTCCTTACGAAGTCAGTATACTTCCATATTTTCCTGACTTTTATTTTGTTTCCAAAACTTTGAAAACCATCTTCAATTCTTACGGCAGTATTTTCGAGTTTAAGGAAACTAATTAAAGAACACTTCTCTGATTATATTTTCTTGAACAAGTCGATTACTCTATGGAATCCAAGTTTAAATTTATTTCCCACAATCTCAAATTTTATTTCCAAATTCTATTTCTATGAAACTTCTAGGCCTTCCTTAATCCCTTGGCAATGATTCCGAATCCGAAAAGGACTCTCAATTTCGTACTGCATCAGTGCCTATAAAAGGGGCTTCAAAACTTGATAGAACCCTGTACCAAAATAGGAATCAAACAACACACAATACCAACCAAATCAATACAAAACCACAGATCAATTCAAATAAAGGCACAGGGGACTATAATTGCATTAACTTCCAAAATTCAGCTCAAAAACAGTACCAATCAATATAAAATCAGCTCACTATTAACAAACTAACAATCTAATACAATGGGTCGGACTAATTATCAAATGGGAACAATTAATCAATCCAAACAATTGTCAATGATCGATCATGCTCAGAACCAAGCGATGCATTGGTTGGAAGCATTAAAATCAAGTGGGGTCTTCGTATTTACCTGAAACAAAGACGGAACACTTGATTAAATACCCAATTTCCCACCTGAAAAACCTTGTCCATCCTCTTCTTGTCAGCCATAGACTTCATCCTTGATTGAGCCCTGAGCAAATGGTTTTTAAGGAGTCTAATAGTGGCTTCTCTAGCAGCCAAACTCCTGTCCAAAGTATCTACAGATGCAGTGAAAGGTTGATATAAAAAGTGAGCAGGAGGGGGTTGGCCATATACTACCTCATAAAGGGTGATTTTAGTGGAAGAGTGAAAAGAGGTGTTGTACCACCATTCAGCTAGGGGTAAAAAATGAAGCCAAGTCTTTGGTCTATCTCCTATCATGCATCTCAAATAGGTTTCTAAGCATCTATTTACAACTTCAGTTTGACCATCTGTTTGAGGATGGTAAGCTGTGGAATGCAGTAAAGTAGTGCCATGTAGTTTAAAAAATTCATTCCAGAAATTGCTCATGAAAATAGGGTCCCTGTCACTGACTATTGACTGTGGCATCCCATGTAATTTGAAAATATTATCCATAAAGGACTGAGCAACATAAAGGGCAGTATAAGGGTGGTTGAGAGGAAGGAAATGAGCATACTTGCTCAATCTGTCCACTATCACTAGGATGACCTCCTTATCATGAACCTTCGGAAGACCATCAATAAAGTCCATAGAAATGTCACTCCACACTCTGTGTGGGATTGGTAATGGTTGGAAGAGACCATAGGGTAGGTTATTCAGAGGTTTGCATTGTTGGCAAACCACACAATCCTACACATATTTAAACATAAGAGACTTCATATGTTTCCAGAAGAAGTATCTTTCTAACCTTTGTAATGTTTTAGCCATTCCTGAATGGCCTCCCTCAGGACTGCCATGATACAATTTGATGATTTCTTGCTTCAAAGAATCATCATCACCAATCACCAGCTTCCCTTTTCTTCTTAACACCCCATCTCTCCAAGTAAATTTAGACTGAGCAGAGGGTGTTCTTTGCAATTCCTGTATAACTTGCTGCAATCTTGCGTCATTGACCCAACTGAGCTTGATCCTGTCCAACAATGGAGATGTGATCACTGTAATAGCAACCAATTAAGATTGACCCTCACAAGCTTGCCTGCTCAAGGCATCAGCAACAGTATTTTCTATCCCTTTTTTGCACACAATACTGTAGTCATATCCTACTAGTTTAATGAGCCATTTTTGCTGAGCAGGTGTTGCAATTTTTTGCTCAAGTAAATATTTAAGGCTCTGATGGTCAATATGGATAATGAAGTGCCTTCCAATCAAATATGGTCTCTATTTTTCCACAGCAGTCACTAATGCAAGGAGCTCCCTCTCATAAACTGGTAATGCAGCATGTCTTTCATTAAGAGCCTTACTAAAGTAGGCAATAGGCCTTTTATTTTGCATGAGAACAGCCCCTAAACCCTTACCAGAAGCATCAGACTCAATAATGAAGTCAGTGTTCATGTCAGGTAAGGCCAGTACTGGGGTTTTAGTCATAGCCATTTGTAACTCCTTGAAAGAGGCAGTTGCTTCATCACTCCACTTGAATCTATCCTTTTTCAGCAGATTTGTGAGGGGTCTAGCAATAGATCCATACCCCTTTACAAACCTCCTGTAGTACCCCGTCAGTCCCAAAAAGCCCCTCAAATCTTTTATGCTCCTTGGTAATGGTCAGTCAAGCATAGCTTGAACCTTTTGTATGTCAGCAACTACTCCTTCTTCTGATATCACAAAACCCAAATACTCAACCTGGTTTTGCCCAAAGGTACATTTACTTTCCTTCACAAAGAGTTCATGTTCTCTAAGCACATCAAAAACCATAGCTATATGAGTTAAATGATCTGTCCAGTCAGCACTATAGATGAGAATATCATCAAAAAAGACCAATACAAATCTTCTGAAGTAATTGTGAAAAATGTGATTCATGAGGCTCTGGAAGGTAGAGGGTGCGTTTGTGAGTCCAAAGGGCATTACCAGGAACTCAAAATAGCCATTATGAGTCCTGAAAGCAGTTTTTTCAATGTCCTGCTCTCTCATCCTTATTTGGTGATATCATGATCTAAGATCTAATTTAGTGAAGAACTTAGATCCATATAGTTCATCCAAAAGCTCCTCAATTACTGGTATGGGGAACTTATCTTTAATTGTAGCTTTATTCAGTTCTCTGTAGTCCACACAGAGTCTCCAAGTCCCATATTTTTTCTTCACTAGCACAACTGGAGATGAGTATGGGCTGGTACTGTCTTGTGCAACTCCAGCATCCAACATCTCATTCACAATCTTTTCCACCTCATTCTTTTGTAAAGCTGGGTATCTATAAGGTCTAACATTTATTGGAGCAGTACCTTCCTTCAAGTTGATAGCATGATCATGCATTCTCCTAGGGGGTAGTGTAGTAGGTATGGAAAAAATGTCCTGATACTGATCTAGCAAAGCTTGTAAGTCAGGGTGCCTTTCTGTTGCTGGAGTTACCTCAGACATGAAGCAACTAACTTCTGGTTCTTCTATTTTAAGCCAAGAAAGGCTCATCATAGATATTTCAGGTGGTTGAGACATTAGTTTATCCATAGTGCTGCTTTTAACTGTATTAACTGAAGATGTCTTCCCTCTTAAAGTCACTTTCTTACTGTTGACCTCAAACTCCATGGACAATTTATTAAAGTTCCATTTGATATCACCAAGAGTAACCAGCCATTGTACCCCTAACACTAACTCACAACCCCCAATTGGCATTATAAGAACATCAGAAGTGAAGGAAGCCCCATGCATTTTCCAGCCAAATTCTTTACACATATGATTACTGTGTACTTTACTTCCATTAGCTACTCCTACCACAAAAGGGGTAGTAGGTGTAATCTGACACCCCAGCTTCTTTGCAGCTTCAAAGTCAAGGAAGTTGTGAGTACTTCCTGAATCAACTAAAATGTACACTTTCTTATTACCAACAGTACCAGTGATCCTCATTGTGTGGAAGTCCTGGGTACCAGTCATGGCATGAAGAGATATGTATGGAATTTGTTCGTCTTCCCCCTTATCTGTGTCCTCTAATCCCTCTTCGTCCATAGTGTCAGTAGTATCCCCTTCACCTTCTAGGTCCATGATGTATAGTTGCTTTCTCTTGGGGCATTGATGGCCAGGAGTGAGTTTTTTATCACACCAAAAGCAGAGCCCCTTAGCCCTCTTCTCTGTCATTTCAGTAGTTGATATCACTTTAGATTGCTTGCTTGGAGTTCTGACTTGAGTAGGTACAGTTCTACTCACTGGAGTGGGTAACAAGGGTGTAGTGTTCTTGTTGATTGCCACAAATGGTTTCCTGTGTGTTTCAAAGTTGCTTTTCTCCTGCATCCTAGCTAAGCCATAGGCTTTTTGAAGAGTTCTAGGATTGAACATCCTAACTGGATACTCAATATCCTTCTTTAGGCCAGTTAAGAACAAACTTACTGCATATGTCTCTGGGATATCAACCTTGTTAAACAATTCATCAAAGGCATCCAAGTATGTCTGCAACTCATGGGGTCATCAAATAATGCTGCCCCAAACCTATTCTGCAGTGCTCCAATGTATTCTTCCCAGTGTACTACACCCCTCCTTATTTTCATGAATGCTTGATGCCAAACCTGTGCTCTCTCTTCCATGTATAATCCAGCTATTTTGACCTTAGAGTTATCCATAGTCTCCTCAGGATCAAAATATTGTTCAGCTTTGTAAATCCAATTCTTGAGTTTCTCCCCTTCAAATCTAGGAAAGTCAATCCTAGTATGATGCCTATGCATCCCTTGTGTGAACTGGGAACCAGAATGAAAGGAAAGAGTGCCTCTTTGATCCTCATTATCCACCACTTCAGATTGTTTTCCCTTGTTCTTATCTCCAGCTATTTCAGCTAATGACCTTCTCATTTCATCCATATAACTATCCATTTTCCTTTCCAACATATCATACTTCTGGCCTTGTTCCTCACTATAAATCTTAACCTGCTCCAGTTCTTTTTGCAATTCTTGAGCTCTGGTGTTTATAGCCATTGCGCAAGGATTCAACCTGGCTCTGATACCATTGATAGAACCCAGTACCAAAATAGGAATCAAACAACACACAATACCAACCAAATCAATACAAAACCACAGATCAATTCAAATAAAGGCACAGGGGACTATAATTCCATTAACTTCCAAAATTCAGCTAAAAAACAGTACCAATCAATATGAAATCAGCTCACTATTAACAAACTAACAATCTAATACAATGGGTCGGACTAATTATCAAATGGGAACAATTAATCAATCCAAAAAACTGTCAATGATCGATCATGCTCAGACTCAAGCGATGCATTGGTTGGAAGCATTAAAATCAAGTGGGGTCTTCGTATTTACCTGAAACAAAGACGGAACACTCGATTAAATACCATACTTGAAGGAAATGAATTGAGGAAGGCGACCCATAAAACTCACGCGTAATTTCTGAATGAATTTGCCAATTTTGGAATAACGGTTATTTATAGTGGGAGATAGGTGACTAGACAGCCTTGTCAGCCCTCCTTTTCCAGTCAGCTTGCTCCTACTGGTCCACGTGCGTCCCAAGTGTCCTTTAAGTCAGCTGATGGTTATTAATAAAAGCGTGTCTCTTGAAAATGCGACTTAACAAAAACCCCCTACGTCCAATGCATATACTCCGTTGTTGGTTGTTGACTGTCACTTAGCTGTCGGCTGTTCACTCAGCTGTTGGCTGTTGTCTATCACTTAGCTGTCGGCTGTTCACTCAGCTGTTGGCTTATATACTCCGCTGTACCAAATGATTTATTTTCCTCCCATTACTAACTCCTTTATTTAAGCATGCTTCAAAACTCCTTTCTTCATAAAGCAACATAACCCATTAGAGCTTTGCAGAAGAGATTCACGAAGTCAATTTTTCTCTTCTTTTGTGAGTATCCAATTTCAATTTCTTCTTTCAACTGCCTGGACGATTTTTTTTTATTCAATTTGAGTTTACTTCCCGCTGATTTTTGGATTTTCTAATCAGTGTCGAAAAGTAAGTAGCTTTGACATTCTGTTTTCGAACGAGTAGTAATTTTACCAATTTGCTTCAGTTCTACAAATTTAGTTCAATGTGTGTATATATATACATATCTATGACATATATATACACACGATGCTTGTTTCTTTTTTTAATTTTTTTTTCTTTCACTAATTCATATTTTCCCTTAATTCTTTCGGCATAATTTTTCAAGGGATTATACCACCACGGAGAGCTATTTCTTGGAATCTCAAAATCTCTGGAGTAAAATAAAATTAGTCATAAATTCAATATTATTTAATGCCCCCTTTATTTGATTTGATTTGATTTGATTTTTTTTAGGATGGTAATCTTTGTTGGTAACCGCACTTCTTCTGGGGAAAAACGTTTGACTATTCGAGATGACACGGTTTTAACTGTAGGAATGTCTTTAATTGGCAGATACTCGAAAAGGTGGACGACACTAAGAAATTCTCTTCACTTGGACGAATGGTCCCGAGAATATATGGAATCTCCAAATAAGGCTAAAAACATTTAATCTTGCTATCCGCTCATTATAAACCATCAAGTGATGTTATTCCTTTTCCATCTTTGGGCCGTCAACTCATTGGTGATAAGACGAAGTGGGGCGATGATCCCTTTGAAGTGCCTGGAGAATTCCGTTATTTTAGGGGGTATTGGGAGTGGACCGAAGATGTCTTGAGTCGATGCAAGACTGCGCTACATGCTGCTAGAATTTTTCATTCGGTGCACGCCTCTTTATACACATATGATCACAATACGAACATTATGAATTCCTTTTGTGAGTCGTGGTGTCTTCAAACCAACACTTTACTATCTTTCTGGGGTGAATTATCCATATCATTATGGGATATTCACTCTATTGCCGGTCTTCCCATCTTGGGCATCCTTTATGATGAGGTAATCCCTAGTGGAGCGGAGATAAATTGTGTAGATAAAAAGGGAGAACCATATTTACCTCGACCCTGCAAGTACTTGTTCCACGCATTTCATTTACTTCAAGCAAGTGGCAAAGGTCACAAACATCCCCAAGTTTCGATTGAGAGATGGATCCAATTTTGGTCTAAGAAAGCAAAGAAGTACGAGCCACCTCTTCCGCGAAAAGAGAAGAAGAGCGTTCGTCCTAAATCCACTCATAATCCTCTTGACGATTTTAAAGATCATAAGACATGGTCTCCTTTGGAAAAAGACGTATTTTTTAAGCTCAAACTTAGAGGCACTATGAAAGATGAGACATATTTGGCGGCATACTTAGCTTGTTGGCTTTGTACCTTTGCTCTTCCCACCGAAAACATTAACTCGATACGCCCAAGTATTTTTAAGATGGCTAGTCTTATGGCGAGCGGTCGTTGAGTGAGCCTTGCAATTCCAGTATTGGCGGCTATCTACAAAGGTCTTAACACCATTTCAAAATCTTCAAAACCTTGTGCAAATTTTCCATTTCCAGTCCATTTTGTTTATGGTTGGCTTGCACAGTATTTCAAGACTCATTCTGAAGGTTACCAACCATTGCGTGATCCTAGTATGGTATAATATTCTGGAGAAGGAGACGCAAAATACTATGACCCTTTAGGAGCTCGTAGAAAAATTCATAAATGAGACTATATTACTTGGACTTGTAACATTGACCCAAAAATCGTGGATTGCCTGTAAGTTGATAACATTAACGTCTTCGAGTCCCAACATAATTACTTTACTAGCATTCGTTCGAGTTACATTGAGGCGAGGCGAAAAGTTTATTGTCGAACCGTATAGTCCCCATCGATTCAGCCGTCAATTTGGATATCTTCAAGAAGTCCCAGGTATTCTCAAGCATGACATTCGCGAGGCTTCTTTGGAGGAAGGGATGTGCTATTGGCGAATTAGCAATTTGTCTAAGTCTAAAACTACGGCGAGGTTTCCTGGCGTACCTTCTGGTGTGAAGAGGTTATAATCAAAAGATTAGGGAAAATGGTGGGCTAAAGTTCATGGACGATATCTTGAAGCAAAAGTTGAGCATTTAATCACTATGAAATTGAACGAGGCTTCTCCTAAAAGTAAAGAGCATCCAAAGGAACATATCAAAGGTAATTTGATTTCTACACATAGTTTATGACAAAGTTAAAAAAAACTTTTATTCATAAATTTTTTAATATGTAGAAATTTTTTTATTGCAGAAAATTCGATACATAGCTTTGACTCTCCAGTTGATCAAAACCTCCAAAAGAAGTTCGATGTTTCCACACAAATAAAAAGAAAGATTGTTCCCATTGATTTGGAAGAAAGTCGTAGCAGCAACTTCGACTGTAACTGGAAAAAGCAAAAGAAAGTTTCGAAATCTTTGGAGCAAGAGGATGTTGATATTTTCGATGACCCTTCAGATGATAAACCTTCATTGGAAGACTTTGCTGAAGAGGTATTTATTTATTGGTTCATCCAATATTGCTTCGTATTTTATTTTCTAAGTTTGCACTTATTATTTACTTTCAGCAGGTAGATGAGAATTCTCCAATTAGTGATGATGTCTAATCTCGAGGTGCCACACAGCTAGTTGTTGATTCCACTTTGCAAGAAAAAGTCCCACAAGGTAAAACACCTATTCATGCAGCTTGCTCAATCTTTGTGGGTAAAAAGTTAATACTTGAGAACAAAACGAGATTTTTGAATACATTGTGGAGTGAGCTTAGTCAAAAGATAGCAAGGATCTCGCTTGACTCAATTTCTTCCATCAAAGATGAGATTTATTTTTGGAGACGATGAGAATGTTTGAGGATGTTGACATCTCCCATGTGGAACCATTGCTAGCTTCGTTTTTTGAGATGGCTGTCGCTTATGATACTGCAAGATCGACATCTAGTGAAAACTCATCTAAGGAATTGCTTGCTCAACAATTTTTGAAGCCCAAGGTCGTCTACATGAGGCTAAAACCAAAGAAGATAAGGAGGTTGAGCACATCAATTCTACGAAGGAAGATCTGGAGGTGATCAAGGAGAAACTCATTGATTTGGCACAAAAGAAGAAAAGAATGCTTTCATCTTTGAAGCGCCAAGAAAAGTTGCTCAAAACTGCTCAAGCCGACATTGTTAAAATTCAAGAAGAAGTTGCAGCATTAAAGGAAACCTCTCCCTTGGTTGACAAAATGAAAGAGAATCTAGAAACTTCGCATATGCGTTTGAAAACTGCTTAAGAGGAAATGAAGAATTTGAAGTCCTATGTTTAAGAATTTTTGTTTTCTTTCGTATTTATTTTCTTTGTTTCTTGCTTTCTTTATTTTGTGATGAACAATACTACTTTCGAGATTAATAATAGAAGATATTATTTTTTTATCTTTCCTTTTATTTCTCTATCTTGTAGTCCATGGTAGCAATAAACGAAGGATAATCGCAACTCAAACATATATATTTTTTTAAATATATGACTGAACTTAGAAACTAATCTAAGCTGCCTACGTATCCTAAAAGGAATCAAGTCGTCACGTAGTTCAAAAGGAGATTTTTTTTAGGACCGTTCACAGTTTATACTAATGCGGATCAGAAGTATTTGTTTCTTAACCACCTCGGACTAGGTGAATTTAACCACATAAATGCCATTAGTGGAGTAAATTATCATTTTAACCACATGAATTACTATTGGTGGAGTAAGTTAGCAGTTTAACCACTTGCACTACTATAGGTGGGTACCATTCACAGTTTATACTCGTGCGGGTCAGGAGTAACATGCAGTTTAGGCTCATGCGTCATGGAGCTTTCTTCTAACATCAAGGGTAATACTTCCTTAAGAATTTCCCATTTATTGGGCCAACTCTTAAACCATCTTCAGCAACTAACTTGTATGCTCCATTCGTATAGACTTTTGTGACGACATAAGGACCATCCCACTTTGATATGAATTTATTCTTTGTCTTGTGAGTGATGATGATAGGCTTTCTTACTGTCAGCACCAAATTACCAAGTTGAAAAGAACGTGAGCGAACCTTTTTATTGAATACTTTTGAAATACAAGCTTGATAACACTCGAGTTTTTGTTGAGCTTTCAATCTTTTCTCGTCGAGGGCCTCTAACTCTTCAAGACGCAAATGAACATTTTCTTCATTGGTAAGCCCTTCTTGTATAGCAATCCTTAGTGATGGAATTTGTTGTTCAAGAGGGAGGACCGCTTCCACTCCATAGACTAACGAGTAAGGGGTTGCTTGAGTTGGCGTTCGATAGGTGGTTCTATATGCCCACAAAGCTTCTCCAATTCTTTCATGACAGTCCCTCTTCGACTTGGCCACCACTTTCTTCAACAAATTACACAACGTCTTGTTGAATGCTTCAGCAAGGCCATTGGCAGGAGCATAATACATGGAGGAAGTTCTCTGTTTGAAGCTAAACTTCTGGCATAATTTGTCGATCAAACCATTGCAGAAAGGCTTTCCATTATCAGTGATATTATATCGAGGTACTCCATAACGGTAGATGATGTGGGTGCGAATAAAATTAGCAACATTTTCTTTCTTCACTTCTTTGAGAGGTATTGCTTTCGCCCACCTCGAGAAGTAATCAGTAGCGGCTAAGATGTATAGATGTCCACAAGAAGATTTTGTCATTGGTCCAACATCGTCTAATCCCCAAGCATCAAAAGGCCATGAAGCAATAGTTGGATGTAACAGCTCAGGCGGCTGGTGAATGAAGTTTGCGTGAAACTGACAAGGTTGACACCTTTGAGCATAATCCATACAGTCTTTAACCATTGTGGGCCAATAGTAACCCATTCTTCGAAAATGTAACTTTGGACCAGACTGGTGAGCACCGCAAACTCCAGAATGAGCTTCTTCCATGGCTTGCATAGCTTCATCATCTTTTAAACATCGCAAGAAAACTCCATCAAATGAACGCCTATAGAGTGTGCCTTTGTAATAAATGAAGCGAGCCGCACGTCGTCTAATATCAGTTCTCATTCGTAGGTCATTGGGCAACTTCTCATATTCCAAGTAATCTACGAGTGGTTGTCGCCAGTCTTCTTTTTCAACATCATAAACTTCTATGGCATAGTTCTCTTCTTCGTTCTCCTCGTCTTCAGCGAAAATTGGAGGCACGACCCAACTTTGACATACTTGAACATGAGTTTCTTTTTCTGGCATAGCTATGGTGGAAGAAAGCTTAGCTAGACCGTCAACTTGTCCATTTTCTCTTCTCGACACATGTTCGATTGTAGAGTGTCCAAGCCATCCAATCAGTTTCTTGGCATACTTGACATATGGAAGCAAATCAGGTTTCTTGACTGATAGGATAGTGCCCTGCAAGCCAACAAAATAGCTTGTAATAGGGAACATTATTTTATCTTGAAAGAATCTTTGATTTATCAATTAATACGAACTGTTTATTTTATTGAGAATTCATAATATAAACAAATGGCTATCTTCATCTTTCGCGAACACATTTAAGCGATTGGTTGAAACCCTGAGATCACTCATGACTACGGGACTATTCACTTCAGTATTGGGTGCGATTAATCATGAAACAGTCTCAAAGGTCGTGATCTCAAAAATGTTCCAAGTCATAGATTCATATCGAGACGGGGTATCGAATGAATCGTCAAGACTTGTACGATTATGCATGATTCACTTAAAGTGAATTTGTTGTTGTTTCATGAACAAGACATTGTTAATGTCAGTGCATATGACTTGGTGGTTCGATAGGGGATCGGACGCATCGAACGACCCGAACAGAGAGACCCATTGTGGAAGTGCGTAAAAAGTATATCGGTGGTGGGATGTCTCTCAAGACTTATAACAGTGTACGATTTAGTCCTTAGACTTGAGATGCTAGGGCGAATTCGGTATACGGGTGTGCGTACTTTGATTTAGGAGCCGGGCACATAGCTTGTCCATTGTGCGCCTACGTTGGGTGCGTATAGTCGTATGCGCGGATGGTTAGCATCAATATAGGATCTACCGACTCATCGTGATGGATGAGGGAATTTCCTGTACATTCTTAGATGATACATTCCGAGAAATCCATGGCCATGGTCAGTGACGGATTTGGAAAGGGGTTTCCAAATTTAGCAGTCACACTGGAAGTATTATCATGAATTAGAAAGTACAGAATCGAGATGATTAGAGGTGCCGACCAATTCACACACCATAGGACTCGATCGGGAAATTAGTCGTTAGAGGGACCGTATGTACATGGTACTTATAAGAGGTTTAAGGTTCACTGAAGTCAATTCACCTGAAGTTGGTCCTCATGGGCTTGTGGCTAGATATCGACCATGAGGTGTGGGTACTCCTGAATTAATAGTAGATTAATTCTGGAGTGGTCAATTGAAAGTAGTTTAATTGATCGGAGCGATTAATTGAATAATTAATTGCTCATTAATTAAATCACAGAAATGTGAGCCTGCGGCCAATTGATGGTGAACCTAGAGGGTCACACACAAAAGCTGGAACTGAGATAGTCAGTGGTAAAACGAAATGATTTAAAGAAGTTAAATCAAGATAAGGAATTAAAGGGTTAATTCCTGGAGAGAGAAAATTAATTAGATTTATCTAATTAATTAAATTAAATCTTTAATTATATTTATTAGATTATTTAATTAAAGTGTTAATTAAATAAATGGGCCATTTAATTAAAGTGGTTAATTAAATTACTTGGGCTTATTTAAAATGACTAATTAAATAAGAGGTATGGGCTAACTTATCTGATGGCACATTAGGCCAAGAAAGAGATAAGGTCAAGAAGAGATAAGGATAGAGATTAGGGATAGGGTTTGAACTCTCCTATAAAAAGGAGTCTTGCAGAATCAAAACCCTAACCCTAGCAAAAACAAAAACCCTAATCTCTCATCTCTCTTGGCCGCCGCCACTTCTACCACCAAGCCGCCGCCGCTGCCGTGGTTGAGAAGGGCCGTGCACCTCTCTCCCACTTCCGTTCTACATCTAGAGTTGGATCCAAATCCAACTCTTCTATCTGAACTACTTTTCTCCTAGTTCGTAGCCTGTGGATTGAAGCAATCACAGATCCAGCTGATGTGGATTATTCTCTAGAGGCACAACACTTGGGGTGCTCTAGTGATCCGAAAAGAAGACCGGAGAAACCACCACCTTGCCTGTGGTGAGGTAAAATCTTAATTTTACCACTTTATTTATTTTAGTATTTATGTGCTGAAATAAATTCAACCTTATTCATGAGTGCTAATAAGAACCCTGGGATGTGGTGTATAAAAATTTTAAATTCCGCACCGTTGTAGTTGACAATTATACCCACGAAAACCCAACAGTGGTATCAGAGCCTAACTTATTATGCACATATGAAAAAGGCCTGAACGCATCAAATTATGTGATTGTATGTATTTGTTGTGTTCTGATATTTGATTCTTGCTTGTTGTGATAAATTGAGTGTTCGGATTTTTGCACTTTTCAGTTTTTGGGCCTAAAACGTAATTTCCAAAAATTGGAGGGTTGTTTTGCAAATTTTGATTTTTCATAAATCTGGACAGAAATTAAAATTTTGTTTTTCTGCAATTCTGGACCAAATTGTAAATTCTGAAATTTTTCAAATTCTGGACCATTTTGCAATTTACGAAAGTTTAGGGGTGTTTTTGCTATTTCCATAAATCTGGGGTCTGTTTTGCAATAAACAAAAGTTTCTGGAAATTTTGTTAATTTTCTGCTTTCTGGTCCAATTTGCGTATTCTGGAAATTTTGGGGCTGATTTGTAATTTCCAAAAGTTGAGGGGTCAAAGTGTAATTTTCGAAAATTCAGGGGCCGAACTGCAATTTTTCAAACTTGAAAAACAGAAACTGTTTTGTGCACTAAAAGGGTTTAGTAAATCCGGAAAGTCAATTTTATCATAATTAGTAGGGGCTTAAAGTAAGAATCAAAAGGGTCGTTTTAAAGGGGTTTAAAATGATGTTAGAGATTGTTTTAGAAAGAGGTTTTAAAACTAGAATTTTAAGATCTTTAAAAGGCTGATTTAAAATAGAATAGGAAATAAGAAAATAGTTTTTTGCTTGTTTCTTGCTCTACGTGAAATTGTTTACGTGGTTTTCGATCGCGCCGAGCCTTGACCCTTAGGGTAGATGTGATTGGTTATTTTATCTTACTGGTTTTATTGGGCCTGCGAGCCTTAAGTTTTGGGCCATTTTGAGCCATTGTAATAGATAGGGCTTTACTGTTTTATTAATTTAGAATGGAGGCCCGTTACAAGCAAGGTGAAAACCCAAGAAGACTAAAGGCCATGTATGCATGGTAAAATGTGTAATAGTGTAGGTCTCTTTGAAACCTAATAGATTGACCAATAGGACCATCGTCTTTGGCTCGATGGTGGTCCGCATAGGAGGCTCCCGATCGAAAACATACTATGGTAGCATGCATGCTACGTGTGTATGTGTTTATTTACGTATTTATATCTGAGCTTGTATGGTGATGCGCGCTAGTTATATTTAGATCGTAAATAAAAGATAAACGCATAACTGGAACGGTGAGATCTCGAGGAGAGTTACCTCAAACTCTTAAACCCGAAAATCCCCTCTTGAAAATAATATTAAGTCATATTGGGTACATTTAAAATGATGTTTTAAAAATCCAAGCCTTCCATCAATAGGGACTAGTGTATGTTGTCTACTTATTGTTGAAGGTGATCTAGAGTCTGGCACCCTAGGCAAAGAAAGGGACAATACACGAAATTTCTTGATTCTTGTTTTTAACTAAACTTGACAAGGGTGGGGATTGGTCGGGATGTGATTATCGACCGATACTAGTTACGGGGACTTCACGACCGGGCCAGTTGCTCATCATGATTGATGGGTTAGACTTAACGATTAGTAACACTTATGATGTAGCAGTGCTAGATAAGTGCGAAGACCGAGGCAAAATAGCTTGAAGGTTGTGGAGGAACACAATTGGTAAAAGTATACCTACCTGGGGAGTTAGTTGTATGGCCACGAGTCGTGGGTGCAATTAATGTCTGCTGGGACGTCAAGACCTACTAGGAGATTAGATTTCCCGAACAATTAAAGGGGTAATTGTTTCGAGAAAATAGTGGGAGAACTTTTTCGATAACAAGTCCAACATCGTTAATTATAAGTATTAATATAGATCAGTCAGCTAAACATTATCATTTACTTTTGTAGATAAATTCTGCAAAAATGTCTAAGAATCCATTAGCTATCATCCTTGACACTAACAAACTGAACGGATCAAATTTCGTCGACTGGCTTAGAAATCTGAGGATAGTCCTCGACTCCGAGAAAATGAGTTACATTCTCGATGCACCCATGCCTGGTGCACTTCCGGAAGGGGTTTCGGAAGAGGAACGAGCTACCCATCAAAGGTGGGTCGATGATGATATTCAGGTTCGTTGCCTCATGCTGGCATCAATGACCAATGAGCTGCAGAAACAACATGCAAGGATGTTGCATGCTGCTGACATAATTCTTCATCTCCGAGAGTTGTTCGGAGAAAAGTCTAGGACCGAAAGATTCAAGACTACAAAAGAATTATTCAATCTGAGAATGGCTGAGGGTTCAAGTGTAAAGGATCACTGTTTGCGCTTCATTAATCTAGTTGAAAAACTGGAGAACTTGGACGTAGACCTGCACGCTGATCTCTCCACTGACCTACTCCTCCATACTCTGCCGCGCTCATTTGATCAGTTCGTGATAAACTTCAATATGGAGGATAGAGAGCTCGCTCTACACGAACTGACCAATTTATTGGTCACGGCAGAATCAACCCTGAAAAGGGAGAAGTCTGTTATGATTGCTGAGCAACCCAAGGCTGCAAAGCCTAAGAAGGGCAAGAAAAAGAAGAAGAAAGTAATCTCTTCTAAAACAACCAAGAAGGTTGTCGAGAAGAAAAGAAAAAGCCCAGAAGATGAATGTTTCCACTGCAAGAAAGTAGGGCACTGGAAAAGGAACTGCCCAGACTACCTGAAAGAGGTGGTCAAAGGTATTTTCTTTATTGAAGTTAATATTTCTATTAACTGTGCATCATGGGTGTTAGACACCGCAGCCGGTTCTTATATCTGCAATGATTTGCAGGTAATGGGAGCAGTAAGGCCTCTTAAACCTGGGGATAGAATCCTGCGCTTTGGAAACGGAGCTAGGGTTGCGGCAGAGGCCATAGGAGACGTAGAGTTAGTTCTAGGAAATTATTCTTTGGTTTTGAAAGACTGTTTGTACGTACCGACAATTATCAAAAACATTATTTCTATTCCTTTGTTGGATAATGATGGTTTTTGTTTTTCCATTTCTAATGGAAATTTTAGCATAATGAAAGGTGGTTTTACTTATGCTTGTGGTACTTTGATCGATGGTCTTTATTCCTTAGAACCTGCTAACTCAAATGTCATGCACATTCAATCAAAGAAAAGAAAACAAGATGAAAACAATCCACAACTTTGGCACGCTAGGCTTGGACATATTTCCAAGAGTAGAATTCAAAAGTTGGTCTCCTCTAGGGCTCTTGAAATACAGAACCTAGATGATCTCCCAACTTGCGAATCCTGTCTCATGGGAAAGATGACCAAGGCGCCTTTTACTGGGAAACCGGAGCGAACCAAACAAACCTTTGATTTAATCCATACTGAAGTCGTCGGCAAAGGTTATGGAAGTTGAGAATCAACTTGGACATAGTATCAAGGCACTTCGGTCGGATCGAGGTGGTGAATACTTAAGTCAAGAATTCCTCGATTATCTTGTAGAGAATGGAATTCTCTCACAGCGAACTCCTCCTAGAACACCGCAGTTGAATGGTGTGTCTGAGAGAAGGAATAGAACTTTGTTAGACGTGGTTCGTTCCATGATGAGTTTCGCCGACCTTCCTTTTTCGTTTTGGGGCCTAGCCCTCTTAACTGCTTCGAAGATACTAAACATTGTACCTTCAAAGTCGGTGCCGACGACGCCATACCAAGAGTGGTTTGGTAAAGCACCCATATACTCATATTTACGAGTATGGGGATCTCCTGCCTATGTAAGAAACAAGAAAGGAGATAAACTAGATAGTAGATCTAGTTTGTGCAAATTTGTGGGGTATCCAAAGGAATCCGTTGGATACGTGTTCTACGAACCTAAGGAACAAAAGATGTTTGTGTCCAGAAACGCCCACTTCTTGGAGGATGACTTCCTCACTAAAAGAAGCGGGATATCCGTAGAACTCGATGAAGTCCAGGAATTGGACCCATCCCCACAAACAGTGGGAGTTGATCCTGAACCCGTTGAACCATCTAGTACACCAGTACTTCGTAGGTCCGATCGAGTTCGTAGAGAGCCTGAAAGGTATGGCTTTATTCACGAAAATGATCAATTGGACACTGATCCAAGGACATACGAAGAAGCTATGTCAGACATAGATTCGGGTGCGTGGCAGAAAGCCATGCAATCCGAAATGGATTCCATGCATTCCAACAAAGTATGGACTTTGGTTGATCCACCTGAGGGAACCATCCCTGTAGGCTGCAAGTGGATCTTCAAGCGCAAGCTAGGAATGAATGGAGAGATATTAACTCATAAGGCTCGCCTTGTGGCAAAAGGTTACTCTCAAAGGCCTGGTATAGACTATGAGGAAACCTTCTCGCCAGTAGCGATGTCTAAATCCATTCGGATACTATTAGCCATAGCCGCGTGATATGACTACGAGATATGGCAAATGGATGTAAAGACCGCCTTTCTCAATGACGACATTGATAAAGAAATTTATATGCAACAGCCAAAATGCTTTACATCTAAAGGAAGTGAGCATAAGGTTTGCAAATTTCAAAGGTCAATCTATGGCCTAAAACAGGCGTCCCGAACCTGGAACATACATTTTGATGAGACAGTCAAGGGGTATGGCTTCATCAAGAACGTTTATGAGTCATGTGTGTACAAGAAATTCGGTGGAAGTTCGGTACAATTTATTGTGTTATATGTCGATGACATTCTGTTGATCGGAGATGATATCAGAACGTTGACGCAGACGAAAGCGTGGTTATCCACGCAATTCTCCATGAAGGATATGGGAGACGCATCTTACGTACTAGGCATACGTATCTATAGAGATAGATCGAAGAAGATGTTAGGTCTCTCCCAATCCCAGTACATTAACACTATACTGAAGAGATTCAGTATGGAATAATCCAAGAAAGGATTGCTTCCAATGAGACATGGAATCTGTCTTTCTAAATCAATGTGCCCTACGAGTGATGAAGAAAGAAAGAGAATGTCTCTCATACCTTATGCATCTGCCATTGGCAGCATAATTTATGCAATGTTATGTACTAGACCTGACGTAGCTCACGCTCTCAGTGTTACGAGCCACTACCAGTCAAATCCAGGGGAGGAACACTGGACCGCCGTAAAGACTATCCTAAAGTACCTGAGAAGGACTAAGGATATGTTCTTGGTCTACGGTGGTAGTGGAGAATTGAAACTCGAAGGATTCACTGATTCGAGTTTCCAGTCTGACGTGGATGATTTTAAATCCAATTCTGGATATATATTTTGCCTCAACGGCGCAGCGGTGAGTTGGAATAGCTCCAAACAGTCGACCACTGCAGACTCAACCACTGAAGCAGAATATATCGCCGCATCAGATGCAGCGAAGGAAAGTGTTTGGATGAGAAACTTCATCCAAGAGCTGGATGTGGTACCTAGCATTGCAAATCCCATGGTAGTCTTCTTTGACAACAATGGGGCAATTGCTCAAGCAAAGGAGCCGAGATCACACCACCAGTCCAAACACGTATTGAGGAAATACCATGTGATCAGGGAGATCATAGGTAGAGGAGACATTCAAATGGAGCATGTCGACTCAAAGTATAACGTAGCTGATCCACTAACTAAGCCATTATCGCAAAAGGTGTTCGAAGAGCATCTGGGAAGGATGGGTCTTAGAAACGTTTGTGATTGGCTTTAAGGCAAGTGGGAGATTGATAGGATAGTGCCCTGCAAGCCAACAAAATAGCTTGTAATAGGGAACATTATTTTATCTTGAAAGAATCTTTGATTTATCAATTAATACGAACTGTTTATTTTATTGAGAATTCATAATATAAACAAATGGCCATCTTCATCTTTCGCGAACACATTTAAGCGATTGGTTGAAACCCTGAGATCACTCATGACTACGGGACTATTCATTTCAGTATTGGGTGCGATTAATCATGAAACAGTCTCAAAGATCGTGATCTCAAAAATGTTCCAAGTCATAGATTCATATCGAGACGGGGTATCGAATGAATCGTCAAGACTTGTACGATTATGCATGATTCACTTAAAGTGAATTTGTTGTTGTTTCATGAACAAGACATTGTTAATGTCAGTGCATATGACTAGGTGGTTCGATAGGGGATCGGACGCATCGAACGACCCGAACAGAGAGACCCATTGTGGAAGTGCGTAAAAAGCATATCGGTGGTGGGATGTCTCTCAAGACTTATAACAGTGTACGATTTAGTCCTTAGACTTGAGATGCTAGGGCGAATTCAGTATACGGGTGTGCATACTTTGATTTAGGAGCCGGGCACATAGCTTGTCCATTGTGCGCCTACGTTGGGTGCGTATAGTCGTATGCGCGGATGGTTAGCATCAATATAGGATCTACCGACTCATCGTGATGGATGAGGGAATTTCATGTACATTCTTAGATGATACATTCCGAGAAATCCATGGCCATGGTCAGTGACGGATTTGGAAAGGGGTTTCCAAATTTAGCAGTCACACTGGAAGTATTATCCTGAATTAGAAAGTACAGAATCGAGATGATTAGAGGTGCCGACCAATTCACACACCCTAGGTCTCGATCGGGAAATTAGTCGTTAGAGGGACCGTATGTACATGGTACTTATAAGAGGTTTAAGGTTCACTGAAGTCAATTCACCTGAAGTTGGGCCTCATGGGCTTGTGGCTAGACATCGACCATGAGGTGTGGATACTCCTGAATTAATGGTAGATTAATTCTGGAGTGGTCAATTGAAAGTAGTTTAATTGATCGGAGCGATTAATTGAATAATTAATTGCTCATTAATTAAATCACAGAAATGTGAGCCTGCGGCCAATTGATGGTGAACCTAGAGGGTCACACACAAAAGCTGGAACTGAGATAGTCAGTGGTAGAACGAAATGATTTAAAGAAGTTAAATCAAGATAAGGAATTAAAAGGGTTAATTCCTGGAGAGAGAAAATTAATTAGATTTATCTAATTAATTAAATTAAATCTTTAATTAGATTTATTAGATTATTTAATTAAAGTGTTAATTAAATAAATGGGCCATTTAATTAAAGTGGTTAATTAAATGACTTGGGCTTATTTAAAAGGACTAATTAAATAAGAGGTATGGGCTAACTTATCTGATGGCCCATTAGGCCAAGAAAGAGATAAGGTCAAGAAGAGATAAGGATAGAGATTAGGGATAGGGTTTGAACTCTCCTATAAAAAGGAGTCTTGCAGAATCAAAACCCTAACCCTAGCAAAAACAAAAACCCTAATCTCTCATCTCTCTTGGCCGCCCCCTCCTTCCAAGAAGCCCTAGCCGCCGCCACTTCTACCACCAAGCCGTCGCCACCGCCGCCGCCGCTGCCGTGGTTGAGAAGGGCCGTGCACCTCTCTCCCTCTTTCGTTCTACATCTAGAGTTGGATCCACTACTTTTCTCCTAGTTCGTAGCCTGTGGATTGAAGCAATCACAGATCCAGCTGGTGTGGATTATTTTCTAGAGGCACAACACTTGGGGTGCTCTAGTGATCCGAAAAGAAGACCGGAGAAACCACCACCTTGCCTGTGGTGAGGTAAAATCTTAATTTTACCACTTTATTTATTTTAGTATTTATGTGCTGAAATAAATTCAACCTTATTCATAAGTGCTAATAAGAACCCTGTGATGTGGTGTATAAAAATTTTAAATTCCGCGCCGTTGTAGTTGACAATTATACCCATGAAAACCCAACATTGACTTCGTAATCTTCAAGTATTTGGTTGATCACTAATTTAAAGTCGCCATAAACTTCAAGATGCAATCGCTTCGTCTCGACAGCTATCTCCAAACCAAGTATAAGAGCTTGATATTCATCAACATTGTTTGAGCAGTTTTGGATCAAAGTAAAGGAGTATGGCAGTACTTCCCCTTCAGGTGTTAGAAATACGACTCCAACCCCAGCTCCTCCTCTATGGGCAGCTCCATCAAAGTACATCTTCCATGGGGGAATAACTTCGTCCACGAGTGCGTCTTCGTCTGGTAGATCGTTAGTCAATTCCCACTAAGCAGGGAAGGGATGATCAGCTAAGAAGTCAGCCAAGACTTGTCCTTTTACAGCCTTTTGAGAAACATATATGATATTAAATTATTGCAATTGGAGATACCATCGTGCAAGTCTATCAGATAGCACCGACCTCGACATAACAAACTTCAATGGATTCGCTCTTGAGACAAGACGAATAGTATGGGCTTGGAAGTAATGTTTTACCTTTTGTATTGCGAAGATGAGTGCCAAGCATAATTTCTCAATTGGGGAGTACTTCAATTCGTTTGGTGTCATTGTTCGACTTAAGTAATACAATGCATTTTTCTTCCCAATGTCATTCTCTTGAGCGAGTAAGGCTCCCATAGAGCGTTATTGAGCAGTGATGTATAAAATCAAATGGCGTCCTGGAATTGGAGCAACCAACACTGGAGGTTTCATTAAGTAGGATTTTATACGTTCAAATGCATTATTGCAGACTTCATCCCATTTGAATGGGATATCTTTCTTCATGAGATGGCTAAACGGTTGACATCTCCTAGCTAAATTTGAGATGAACCTTCGGAGGTACACCAATCTACCTTGTAGGATTTTGAGCTCATGTATATTGCGTGGTACGGGCATCTTCATGATTGCATCTATCATAGCTTGCTCAATTTCTATCCCTTTCTGGCTGACAATGAAGCCAAGAAACTTTCTAGATGTTACGCCAAATGCGCATTTCATGGGATTCATCTTTAATTGATACTTGCGCTGTCTTTCAAATACCTTCCTTCGATCATGAATATGATATTTCTCTTCCTCGACTTCACTACTAAGTCATCTACATAACATTCGACGTTTTTATGAAGCATGTCATCAAAAATCTTTTGCATCGCCCTTTGATAGGTCGCGCCAGCATTTTTTAATCCAAACGGAATCACCTTGTAGCAATATATCCCCTCCGGAGTTCGAAATACGACCAACTCTTCTTCTCTTGGATCCATACGGATTTGATTGTAACCATCTGTGACGGCCCGGCTCCGCGGGTCCGTCGAAAAACAGTCAAAAATTTATTATTATTTTGAAAAGTGTTAAATATCAAAAAAAAATTTTAAACCAAAACTATAAATTAAAAGTTTTAAGTTTTAAGCGGAAGCGGTCTAAAATGAAATGAGAACAATTTAAATTACTGAGTTTTTTTTTTTTATTTGACAAAAATAAAATCAATTTTATTAGTAGAGGTTTAAATCGGAAGCATTTAATCATAACATATCAAAATATTTGAACCAAAATCAACCGAGAGAGATAAATAAGCAACTTATGAAAATCTTGTCACTTTTATGATAATATAAATCAACTTTAACGATTCAAATATTCTAAGCAAGGTTTTACATAAAATAAAAAATAACATAAAGCGTCAAACCACTTTCTCAAATACTAGGGTGGGACCGCAAACGTGATGACCTAACCGCAACCAGACTACTATTTCCGGAACACCTGAAACTGAAAAGGGTGAAACATAGAACGCATAAGTTGATCGTCCAACTTAGTGAGGCTATGTGCGAATTTGCATGGTGATGTGTGAATGCAACATATTATATAATATAAGCATGTTATCAAGCAATTAAACATATATTTAAGATGGAAGAAACACGGAATTCACATAACTCATAATTGCTGATGCCGTCCTCCACTTACCCTCCATCCTCATTCTGATGTCCATCCAAACTCACCAAGTAAGGAGCGACCTTACTATCTGAAATGCATCGACATGTCTTTGCCGGAGTTCGTCCTTACTCCCCAAGTGTTCCTCCCTACTTGGATTGTAAGGCCAGGCCTACAGGTTACCGTGATAATCCTGCCGGCCCTTTCCGGCCAAGTTGGCATCGGGTCCATACACCAATCAAAAGGGGCCCACACAAAATCGAAAACAAACGGAAACATATAGTCGGAAACAAACGGAACATAACATATCAAACATATTTAACACATTATCAACATTTAATAACTTATCAAATGAAATTTTGTGTATCATGATAATTTCGTAAAATATATTCGCAACTAGTAAATTCGGATGTAGCATGTATTTGGATAATCATGTTGAAATGATAAGTGATTTCATGCGAGTAATGTTAACCTAATAAGTCAACCTATTTGTGACGACATGCAAGAAAAGTTAGGATATAATTCATGCTTTGATTATTTAGAGCCTAAGTGCATGTTTGGACTCGATCTACTAGCACATCGGACCGACATACAAATTATACACACAGCGCTCACCTTTGTCGCTTAGTATAGCGACTAAAACTCCACAAATGATGCGTATCCGAAACCTGAGCAAGTACGTATACGACTTAGAATGTATCTAACAACCTTACTTAAACATAACCGACGAAAATCCTACACAACGATTTCCTAAACTAACACATCGCACACAAGAACTTAGAACTTACCACATCAAACTCCAATTAAAAGTTATTATCTTCAAAACTCAAAATACTAATTAGATAAAACAACGACAAAACAACAAAATTTTCCCTTCATTTTCTAGATTTACAAAACAGCCCCTAAACTTTTAAAAACATCCATTTTTCCGAAAAATTTGCAACGAACTTTAAATCAAAAGATTTTTAAATAGACTCATATCAAAAATCAAATAAAAACAGCGTATGAAGTATCTTGTTACTTCAAAAATTAAAAAAAAAAAAAAACCCGCAAGTTTAAACTTTTCAAAAACACCCTCACAGTTTTGAAAACTTAAGAAAATCAACTTTCTTGAAAAATAATTCAAGATCCAAGCATTTAAGCAATACTTAAAAATAATCAAGCATAATTTCAATATAAAACTGAGATTAACAATAAGTTTTAAAAACTTTTCACAAACTAACAACGAGGAACAAAAAGTTCTTTAATTATAAATTTTCTTCGGAAAAATTTACAAATTTTCAATCTTAAAACACAAATGATCAAAACACTACTTCAAATCAATTAATCAAAATTTTATAAAAGTAACTATGTAAAAACAGCGACAAAACAACACATTTACCCCCTTATTTTCATATTTACAAAAATAACCCCAAATGTTTAAAAAACTCCCAATTTTGCAAAATATCGAAACAAACTTTAAAACAAATGTTTTTTAAGTAAACCTAACCAAATATCAAACAAAAATAGATATTTTCAGTCCATTATACTCCAAAAATTTTCTCATCCCTAACCCTTGAACTTTAAAATCTTTCAAAAATACCCGCCAAGGTTTCGAAAATTATGAACAATAACCTTCTTACAAAAATAAATCAAGATCCTAACATATAAGCAATATTTAAACAGAACCAAAGCAAGTCACATTAAATATCTAATACTAAATATAAACTCAACAACTTATCACAAAAGCTACAAGGATAAACTAAACTTCTTCAATATATACTTTAAAGAGAAGAAAGTAACATCACAAAGATTAAAGAACACATGCATAGATGTATTTTTACCCAAATCAACGAAGCGGGTGAAACTCTCTTCATTTCCAGATCTCCGAAGGTGGTGGTGGAAGCTCCGGTGGCAGTGGCGCCGGCTCCGGTGGTGGTTCATAACAAAAGCCCTCAAATCCTTACTTTTCACCATTTTCTAACGGCTGTCTATTCACTTTCGGAGATCCAAACGACGATCCGAACGGTCAATATTTAGCCCCATGTGTGTAGGACCTCCACGCAAATTTTGGGCACGATCCAACGGTGGAAAAAGGCGTAATGATCGAAAAACCGAGGTTGGGTTGAGTATACCCGAAAACTCTCTTTCTAAATGTGTTGTCTCTTTTCTCTCTCTTATTTTCTCTCTAATTCTAACTTAACTATGAACTCTAAGATGTAAAATGAGTGGAGAGAAATCTGAAAATAAGGAGAAAGGTGTTTAAATACACCTTGGGAAAGATGGGAGATATAATTACTCCCCAAGAAACAAGCCAATGCATGTCCACCTTGGGTAGAGAAGTTTCTCTACCCAAGAAGCATGCTTGGCCACCACCCTAGGAAGCTAAATATGGCAGAATTTGCACTTTACCCCCTGAAGTTTCGGTAAGGTGCATTTTTGCCCCATATCACAATAAGTCCAAATATTTTTCAAAAGAGGTATACTGTTATTTTAAAGTATTTTTGTTCTTTTAGAACATTTCAAAGTTAATAAGGACATAGGAGATAATTAAATTGTATATTCTAGTTCAAATTAATGTTTAACTTTGAAAATAAAAAGTAGCACATAAATTTGGATTAAAATCCAATCAAACGGGTTCGAAATTTTGGGGGCGTTACACAGACGATCCATCCATAAAAGATAAGGCTTCATGTCCAGTCGTAGCATCAATCATAAGCTCTGGAATAGGTAGAGAAAAATCATCATTTAGACTCGGGGCATTGAGGTCTCTAAAGTCAACACAAACTCGAATCTGGCCATTTTTCTTTCTCACAGGCACGATGTTGGATATCCAAGTAGAATATTTGACTTCTTGAATGAATCCTGCTTCTATAAGTTTGTTTACTTCAGCTTAGATCAATGGAACCAACTCTGGGCTAAATCTACGTTGAGCTTGTTTGATAGGACGAACTCCATTCTTCACAGACAAGTTATGAACGGCCACTTTTGGATTTAAACCAGGCATTTCTTTATAGGACCAAGCAAACACGTCTCGAAATTCACGCAATAACTTGACATATGCTTCTTCTTCGTCGACTTTAGTAAAGCACTTATGAAAATTGGCCTTGGATTGTTAACATCTCCTAGATTCACCTCTTTCAATTCATCAACAGTGGATCTAACACCCTCTTCAAGTTCTGGAGGAACATCCTCAACGTCCTGTTCCTCGACAACATCTTCTTCATGTAAGGTAATATGATATGAAGATGCAACACTCTCTCTATCATCCTCGCCATTGCATTGCGTTCTTGTAAAAATTATAGTATCCCACTTACCTTTCAGGATTTCACCACATGATACAATCAAATTATCACGTCTCTTCATACGAGTTGGGATTGAACTTCCAAGCCTCTTGAAGGCGGATGGTTCCTCAATTTTCTTGGAGCATTTTGACAAGTTGGAAACTTTCAATTTTCGATGATCGAACTTTCGGATCAAAGGTTTCCCTTGAGGGCCAAGTCTATCAAAGGCAGTTGCTTGATTGCCAAGTCTATCAAAGAAAGATGCTTGATTGCCAAGTCTATCAAAGACAGATATTTGAGGGCCAAGTCTATCAAAGATAGATACTCTCGTTGGTTTTTTACAATATCGATCAACATTTGTTGAAAGATACGTTTCTTCAGTAATGTGGTTGCTGCTAACTCTCTTTATAGCAATGCAAACGGGTTTTGGTGGTTTGAATCCAAGACCAACACGAGAATTTGGGATTGAATTTCTTTTAGGAGGGAATTTTCCTGAGAAAGAGTCTTCTTAAGGGTTATACCCTGCTTTGACTAAGAGTTCAAAAGCTTTTGGGCCAAAGCTTTGTCCACTTTCTTGTGAAAATAATGTTCCATGTTCTACTTCAGCTCTTTGAGAAGGACGAACGAACCCTTTAAGCGGCGGACGGGATGGTTTCTTTCCATCAAGCTTTGTTAGTGGCAATGTAAGTTCTTTAAGTGTCTCGATTTCGATCGAAGGAACTTTTTCTTTCAATTTGATCTCATTGCAGTATGGTTTGACAATGTCTTTTGTCTCGTCCTTGCTCTCAGCTTTCAAATGATTGTGTTGCTTTGTTTCCTCAGTTTTATTCTTCTCAACATTTGTGTTTTCCAAATAGTATTTTCATCAGCAGTGTGATTCGGCTTCAGTAAATGGCTTCTCGTCGCCTAATATCTTCTTCACCACTCCATCTCGACAATATCCAAAACATTGATGTAAGGTCGATGGGACCACTTCATTTTCATGTATCCACGGTCGACCAAGAAGGACATTATAAGATGTCTTAGCATCTATGACATGAATGAGTGCTGTTGTTAGCATATATTCCATTAACAGTTCCAATCTTATAACACCAATGGCTCTTTGCCCTCTTGATTAAACCCTTGTATCATCAGACGACTGTTCGAAAGTTCCTCCACAGAGATTCCTATATCATTTAGTGTGCGAAGAGGTAACAAATTGACAGCGGAACCTCCATCGATCAACATCCTATAAAATTTTTGCTCACGAATGTATCCAGTTACGAACAAAGGCCTATTATGGAGATTGGAACCAAATAATAGGTCTTCTTCACTAAAACATATTGCAGTCAAGCAATGATCAACAACTTCAACATTCTTCTAATTTGACAAACATAATCCATTAGAAGAGATCTCTTTTTCTTGAGTTGCATTGCATGACACGACATTTGCAGTTGCATTGTCTTCATCCAACGAGATTTTTCCTTCACGAACTAATTGCATGATTTTATCCTTGAAGACAAAACAATCATGGATAGAATGCCCAACAAGACAGTGATATTTGTAATATTTTGGATCATCAGAACGTCCAGACTCTTCAGGCCTCTTCATCTCGGGAAACTCAATAAGGTTTACTTCAAACAGATCATTGAATATACCAGGGACATCAGAATCGAGAAACGGATATTCTTATCACCATTATTTTCAATATTCTTATCTTTTGCTTTACCTAGTACCTTAAGAGGCGCGACATTTACTGTCAAGGATTCTTTATTTGGAGCTTTTGGGAAAGGTTTTCCCCCTCTTTTGGCCTCAAGCTTGTCTTTGAATTTACGAGGATCTTAAATAGGTGGTCCATCAGCTCCACTTACATTCATGCTTAACTCCATATCATGGGCTCGAGTGGCTAACTCCTCAAATAATCTTGGTTGAATTCCTTGAAGGATGTAACGAAGACCCCAGTGCATTCCTTGAATAACATCTCAATTGTTGAAGATTCGAAAAGTCGATCTTTGCAGTTTAGACTCAAATTCCTCCAACGATTGATATAGTCAATAACAGCTTCTTCATTCCATTGGCGGGTGTTTGTAAGTTCAATCATGTTGACTGTCCTTCGAGTAATATAAAAGCGGTTAAGGAACTCTTGCTCAAGTTGGTCCCAACTATCAATGGAACACGCCTCCAAGTCAGTGTACCAGTCAAATGCATTCCCTTTGAGTGATCGAACAAATTGCTTCACAAGATAATCTCCATAGGTTCCAGCATTATTGCATCTTTCAATGAAATGAGCCACATGTTGTTTCGAGTTGCCCTTGCCATCGAATTGTTGGAACTTTGGAGGTTGGTAGCCAATTGGCATCTTCATTCTATCAATCCTTTGGGTATAAGGTTTGGTATAAGTGAAAGATGATTTGATGCCTCCCTCTAACTTGCTGTTGATGGTTCCCATAATGAATTCCTTCAGTTGATCTACAGGGATCATGCCATCGGATGAAATTTGAAGTTCTATAGACTTACCCTTTGAATTTGATTTTTTTATGGGCATCTCGTCTTCTTCAGACTCCTCGAATTGTTCATCCTTCACATTTGAGTATTGTTTCGTTGATGTATCACCATCTTCGAGCTTTATGGGTTGTTTTCCCATCACATGACTTCCCTCAATACGGTTTCCTTGGCTCAACAATTTCTCGATCTTTGCATCTTGATCTTGGGCATGTTTAGCGAGCGACTCCATTGCCTTAGTCAAGGCCAAAAGTTGCTCCTCAATGGTTGTAGTGCTTGTTGTCATAGCAGGCGCCTTATTAGAAGGTGAAGATTCAGTGCTAGATGAATCACCGTCTTCGTTGGAACCTTCAAATTGTGCAGCATGTGATGGACTTCTTTGATCGCCATCTTCCATTTCTTGTTCGACCATCTTGGCCCTTAGATCATCCATCAACTCAGTCAGAGTTCGATACTTCTTTGGGGGCATTGATTTGTTTTAGAGAAAAGAGATAAGAGGTAGAGATGGTCCCACTGGGCGTGTCAAAAATTTGTAACAAATAAAATTTCAAGTTTAAAATTTAGGGCAAATTACCCAGACACCCCCTGACTATAAGCCTAATTACCAGAAAGTCCCTCATGTTTGAAATATTACCTAGACACCCCCTGAGACCAAAACTAGATTACAAGGACACCCCCTGACACCCCCTCAAAAATTACAATTTTCTATTTTTCAAAATTAATTTGGGGATTTTGTTCCTCTCATCAAGACGAGTTCATAGACACCAACCTTGTCAAATTTCATCGAATAATTTGGGAGAAATGACGATCGAGTTGGAAATTTGACATCTGGGGTTCTTCGCGAACCAAACTTTGAACAACGTTTTCTCTCAAATTACTCGATAAAATTTGACAAGGTTGGTGTCTTTTTTTTCCTCTCATCAAGACGAGTTCACAGACACCAACTTTGTCAAATTTCATCGAGTAATTTGGGAGAATTTGCTATTCAAAGTTAAGGAAAAATTTTAAGTTCCTTAACTTTGATCAACGATTTCTCCCAAATTACTGAATAAAATTTGACAAGGTTGACAAGGTTGCAATTAGAGAAAAGAGATAAGAGGTAGAAATAATTATACAAATTAAAAGTTTAATGATTTAATGGGTCCGATCCCTATAATCCTCTGATTCTAATCTCCTAAGTAATAATCTTGTAAAAGGTTGATTTGATCTTCTCCAAAATAATTCCAGCTTTCGAATAACGTTAATCCAAGAGCAATTGCGCATAATCTTGGATCAAACGTGAAATGATTTAGATCTCCTTGACGAACGTCTCGAACTCCGTCTTGGATACTTCGGTATTTTAAGGGATTTGATCTTCTTTGGAGCTTCGTGAATTTCCAATAAAGTTATAATTTAAGAGCTAAGTAGCTTAATCTCAAATTAAACGTTGGATTTTCTTCACTTTTCGAAAACACCTTTGAATATTGCGAAGAACGCCTTGATTTTGAAGAACCGCCTTGATTTCGAAGAACGCCTTGAGAGGATTTGCTTCTTTTCTCCTTAAACTTCTTCGTGCTTTTTGAATTATCTTTTTCTTCTTAAAGATGACCCCTATTTATAGGTGTGTTTTGAGAAATATTGTAATATTCTCCATATGACGTGGCGCAATTTGATTAGTTCTTCATATCTTGTATGACAATAAATATATTTTATTTCATTCTCTTGCCCTTTGAAAGATATGACATGCAAATATTGCATTATGCATAATATTCCCATAAAATCTTGCCTTACTTATAAATTTCCTAGACAAACTTGCCTTGTGTATGAAGATTTAAGTTTATTTGCAAGATATTTTACAATTAATTAAATATAAATTAAATAATCAATTAATTAATTATTATTTTAGGAATTAAATTTGATATAATCCCAAAATAAATTAATTAATAATTAATATGTCTTGGACTCAATTGACAATAAAATTTAACCGTCTACAACCAAATTTTCAGAAGAACGAATTTGTTGAACATCTATGTCACCATTCTTCTGAAGATCATGCGTGAAGAATTTTTTTGGTGAAATATGTTTCGTTCTATCTCCTTTAATGTACCCTTCTTTTAGTTGAGTTATGCAACATGTATTATCTTCATATAAAATTGTTGGAGTATTCTTCTCAAATAATATACCACACATCCCTTGGATATGATGTGTCATCGATCTTAGCCATACACTCTCGACTTGCCTCATGCATTGCAATTATTTCTACATGATTTGATGAAGTGGCAACTAAAGTTTGTTTAGTATAACTCCATGAAATAGCCGTTCCTCCATTTGTGAACACATAACCTGTTTGAGAGCAGGCTTTATGCGGATCAGACAAGTATCCTGCATCAGCATAGCCAACTAATTGTGACTTTGAATTATTGGGATAAAGTAACCCCATATCAATTGTTCCTCGGAGGTATCGAAATATATGCTTCACTCCATTCCAATGTCGACGTGTAGGAGAAGAACTCAATCTTGCTAATAAACTTACAGCAAAAGATATATCAGGACGTGTACTATTAGCAAGATACATCAATGCTCCTATAGCACTGAGATATGGTACCTCAGGACCAAAGAGTTCTTCATCATCCTCACGAGGACGAAAAGGGTCTTTTTTCACATCTAGGGATCTTACAACCATTGGGGTACTTAGTGGATGTTCCTTATCCTGATTGGATGCTGCTTTTCCTTTCACAATTGCATCTCCTAGACCTTTAGCATCTAGGTGAATTTCAGCATCTAATACCCAAGATAGATAATTCTTACCCGAAATGTCAAGGGTCGCAAACTCGAGTTTGGTGAGATTCGACATAATGAAAGCTTAGATCAAATAAAAATAATTAGAATAATACATTATAAGCATTAAGGGGTAAACTAAATGTCTTTAGATGTCTCCATTAACATTATAAATCGAATATCCTATTAGGCGTTGTAAGATGAATGATCTTTAGTAAGATGAATGATCTTATAAATCTAAGACACTAAATTCAATTCTCAATTTTTTTCGTTAAAGGATGTTCAATTTCAAAACTCAAAGTTAATTAAAAAAAAAGAACAAATATGTCGTTTATGGTTCTTTCAAAATTATTCAACTCTTAAATTAAAATATAAAAACAGTAATATGTAAGCATTCTTCAAATTTCACTTCTTTTTTTTTTTTTGGTTGGACCCAAGATCAAGCATGACGACATATGTCTCGCAGACTGTGCTACAACACATACTATACTTAAATATAAAAAATACTTTTCTGAATTGACAGCAACTAATGCAAACGTTAACACTATATCGGGTAGTGCAAAACTAATTGAAGGCTCCGGAAGAGCTACTATATTATTACCCGGGGGACCAAAATTGTTATAAATGATGCTTTATTCTCTAGTAAATCCAAAATAAACTTGTTAAGCTTTAAAGATATCCGCCGAAATGGATATCATATTGAGACTACAAATTAGAATAATAAGGAGTACTTACATATCATAGTTGTTATTTCATGAATAAAACGTGTATTGGAAAAACTACCCGCAGTATCTTCCGGTTTGTACTATACTACTATTAGTACAAGGGTGATTTACACTCAGACCCCCTCAGGTTTGGGAATATTATAAGAAATCCCCCGCTGATTCAAAAATTACAGGGACACCCCCTCAGGTTTGGGCATATTACAAGAAACCCCTTACGGCGTTAAAAACAGATGGAATTTGATGACGTCAGCAAAAATAATTTGATTTTCCAAATTTACCCCTGGCTAAATATACCCACAGGTGTGTCTATGTAATAATATTATACTGTAGGGGTTGTCTATGTAATAATATTATATCACAGGGGGTGTCTATGTAATAATATTATACCACAGGGGGGTGTATTTGAAAGATTACAATAACTTCAGGAAGTTACTTATAGCCAACAGTCATATTTTAAAAAATGACAAATGGATGTTAATGTTGGCCATATATTTTGACTATAAATTTCATGGGGGTAATTATAGCCAATGGTCATATTTTAAAAAATGACTAATGGATGTTACTGTTGGCCATATATTTTGACTTTAAATCAAAATGTTCACTTGTAGGGATGATACAACTTTAAATCTCGGCGTGCATCTGCAACCATTATGGATGCATTCTTCACACACCCTACACATGAATATTTTGATTATCGGTATTTTAAGCATCTCACACTATACCTCTTGAATTTGATGATGACATTATCAAATTTGTGGGATGAAATGCAAAAGAAAATAAAAAAACATTTGGACTGTTATTTATAACCAAAATATGTGGCCAAATGTAACATCCAACAGTCATTTTTTTAAAATGACAGTTGGCTACAACTAACTCCCTGAAGTTTTTGTAATCTTTCAAATACACCCCATGTGGTATAATATTATTACATAGACACCCCATGTGGTATAATATTATTACATAGATACCCCCTGTGGGTATATTTAGGGGTAAATTTTGAAAATCAAAAAAAAAAAATTTTGTTGACGTCATCAAATTCCGTCTGTTTTTAACGCCGTAAGGGGTTTCTTGTAATATGTCCAAACCTGAGGGGGTGTCCCTGTAATTTTTGAAACAACGGGGGGTTTCTTGTAATATGCCCAAACCTCAGGGGGTCTGAGTGTAAATCACCCTTAGTACAATTGAAACGCATGTTGTAGTAAACCAAAACTTTACTGACCGAAATGTATTTATTATTTGGCATGACTGGTTAGGCCATCCCGGATCAACTATAATGCGTAAAATTATTGAGAATTCGAATGGTCATTCATTAAAGAACCAGAAGATTCTTGAATTTAAAGAATTTTCATGTGCTGCTTGTTCTCAAGGTAAATTAATAAGTAAGCCATCTCCAGTTAAAATTGGGATTGAGTTTCCAGCATTTCTGGAACGAATTCAAGGTGATATATGTGGGCCCATCCATCCACCATGACCATTTAAATATTTTATGATTTTGATAGATGCATGCACAAGATGGTCACATGTGTGTTTATTATCAACTCGCAACCTGGCGTTTGCGAGATTACTTGCTCAAATAATCAAATTAAGAGCACAATTTCCAGATTATGCAATCAAGACAATTCGCCTTGATAATGCTGGTGAATTCATATATCAGGCTTTCAACGATTATTGTATGTCAATTGGAATAACAATTGAAAGTCTTGTTGTCCATGTTCATACACAAAATGGACTAGCCGAATCTTTCATTAAACGCCTCCAATTAATTGCTAGGCCATTACTTATGAGAACAAAACTTCCTATTTCAACATGGGGATATGCCGTTTTACATGCAGCATCCTACATTATTCTCTATATTATATAGTTGTATTGTTCTTTTAGAATAATTTTATAACACGTTATCAGCACGACTTAGCTCTAAGTTCCTGATTCGGTTGAGGTTGTTGATTCAAGAATTCCGGTTGCATTTGATCTAAGGTAAAAACGTTTGAATAATTTGTTTAGTACTCACATTTAACTATTTTCAAACACTATTCCTCAGGCAAAATGAAAAAGAACCTGTATTTTCCTTTTTCTTTAATAGTCATGTGGTAATGCAATAATATGATGGGTAAAAGGATAGAGACAAAGATGTTTGCAATATAATATGGTGTAAATATATCTTCTGATCACTGTGCTTCAATTTTTGCAAGTAGATAATTCTATACACATATAATTATCAAATAAATAAGATATTTGTTATAAGTCCTACATTATTCTCTATATTATTAGTTATATTGTTCTTTTAGAATAATTTTATAACACAAACATATCTGAGTTATTTATTTTCAAGCACAAGAAATGTTCTTGCATTGTTGAGTGTTGACATCATAAATATCCTGATGAAACAGTTATACATTCGAGTATAGACATAAGAATTATTTTTTGGCCTAAAAATATAACTGAAGATCCATAGATCAAAATTTTGTTCCTAGTATATGTTTAGGTTATCTAATTACTGAAAAAGTTTCGATAATTTTTCGATAACGTTTCAAAAATTTGTGAAGAAATTAATTACTAAATTAAAAAAAAATAAGAGTTTCAAGGTAAATTCGATATATAAATAGTCTTACATTCTAAAATTCACATTTTCATATTAGCTACGTAATTGCTAAATATAATCCAAGAAAAATTTGTGTCTTTAGCTTAAGTAGTATATGAATCCAAAATTGTACCTTAATGATTAGAATTATTGCAGTGCATAGGTACAAGGATGCAATAATAATAAATGCTTGTAACTTGGTCATAATCTGAATATGTAATGACAGACAATAAACCTTTTTTTTCCTCTGAAGCAATGTATAATTTCTAGTAGGCAAACTATGACCCCTAATGTGTCCCCTTTATTATAACAAATTTGTAATTGAGATAGTGAATTGATCAAGTGTTGAAGCCTTAGGCATGTTCGTTCAAGCGTTTTACGGAGTGAAATGATAAAAATAATAAAATAACAAAAAATAAAGCTTAAATCGCAACAAAAGTAATAGTTTGCTCTAGTGTTTTCCTCACTTAAGAACGGAACCAAACATAGTTGAAACTTCACATACATTTTTCCCCACAATATTATATTATTTCATATCCAACTTAATCTTAGACCTTAGTTGTAATCCTGTCCATTCAAGTTTCATTTCATTGCTGATCTAAAAAATGAAAAAGTTTCATTTCATTGCATTATTTTCATCTTGAATATGATTGGTAATGTTAAAACGCACACTAAAGTGGATATATTCATAGTCTTATATTCTAAAAAAAAAAATTCACACTTTCGCGTTAGCTACCAAGTAATTGCTAAATATAACCCCAATTGTCTTTTAGCTTATATATAGTAGTATGTATTCAAAATTCACTGAACCTCAACGATTAGATTATTGTAGTGTACATGACCAGTACAAGGATGCAATAATAAATTCTTGTAACTTAGTCATAATCTCGTCTATAAGTCGAAATTACAAAACTTCACAACACAAACAGAAAAGATCCCATATATTTAACTTCAAAATAAATGGCCATCTTTGAATATCCTGCATTAATATTATTGCTTACAATAATCAGCATACTCATATGTCTCTGTTTTTCGAGACTTAGAGCCAAGAAAAAAACCTACGAGCCTACGAATTGGCCTCTACTCGGGATGCTCCCTGCGGTTTTTCAAAATTCTCATCAGATCCATGATTACCTAACACAAGGTCTAATTGAATTTGGTGGTACGTTTGAGTTCAAAGGTCCCTGGTTTTGTGACATGGATATGCTAGTAACAAGTGATCCCGCAAACATACACCATGTTCTTAGCAAAAATTTCTCAAACTATCCAAAGGGTCCTGAATTCCAAAAGATTTTCGAAATCTTGGGAGATGGGATTGTAAATACTGATCATGAATTGTGGGAATTTCACAGAAGAACAACTCTGTCATTCTTGAGTCATGTCAAGTTCCACAAATTATTGGAGACCTCTGTTTGGCGAAAAGTGGAGAAAGGTCTCTTTCCGGTTCTTGACTACTTTTCAGAACATGGAATTGATTTCGATTTGCAGGATATTTTCCAAAGGTTCGCTTTCGATAATATCTGTAATTTGGTATTAGATTATGATCCGAGTAGCTTGTGCAATGACTTGCCTTGCATTCCATCTCAAAAGGCATTGGATGATGCCATGGAAGCCCTGTTTCATAGGCATGTCCTGCCCTGGAAGCTACAAAAATGGCTTGGAATTGGTAAAGAGAAGAAACTCATCCAAGCTTGGAAAGTGTTTGACGAATTCATATATCCGCGTATCCCTATCGGGGAAGAAGAGCGTAAGGATGACGATTTCAACTTGTTAAAAACTTTCAGAAAAGCTTACGAAGAAAAAATTAACGGTTTTTTGAGTACTAACTCAAGAGACTTCTTGAGGGACACTTCGTTAACTTTGATGTTAGCTGGTCGGGATACCACAAGCACATGTCTTACATGGCTTTTCTGGTTAATCGCTACGAACCCTGTAGCGGAGTTCAAAATTCGAGAAGAGATTGAGACGAAATTGAAATTGAAAGAAAATAAGAAATGGAGGTTCTTCAATGTTAAGGAGTCCCAGAAACTAGTATATCTCCATGGAGCTTTATGTGAGTCTCTCAGGCTATACCCTCCGTTGGCTGTGGAGCGTAAATCTCCAATTTGTTCGGACATCCTCCCGAGTGGTCATTACGTTCATGAGAATACGAAAGTGATGTTTTCATTCTATTCGGTTGGACGAATGGAGACAGTGTGGGGTAAAGATTGTCTAGAATTCAAGCCAGAGAGATGGATTTCAGAACGTGGAGGGATCAAAAACGAGCCTTCTTACAAGTTCCCGGCATTTAACGCTGGCCCAAGAACTTGTCTCGGTAAAGAGACATCATTCATTCAAATGAAAATGATAGCTGCAAGCATCATATATCATTACCATAATCAACTTGTCGAGGGTCATCTAGTTTTGCCTCGTGATTCAGTTATAGTTCAAGCCAAATATGGATTGAGGGTTAAATTATCTAGAAGAAATGTCTGATGAATGAAAATAAAGAAGTGCCTGCGCTGAGAGTTTGAGTTTGAATACATGCATTCTAGCCTAAGTAATAGTACTAGTTGTTACTTTAATGTGATGGGATTCTTATTTATTAATTAAGTTTCCTTTTTATTGAGTTTATATCTAATAGGAGTAGTCTATCAGTTATTCTCTTGAAGAGTTTTTCTTCATTTCAGTTCCTTAGAGTCCGTATCTTATGTAAACGATTAATATCTTCGATCATTATGATAAAGCATCGAATAAACTAAACTTTCTTGATTTTCTCTTTCACCTAATAAATCTTATGAATCAAATGCTATATTCCAAAATATATAATGTGTCCTCAAACTGATCATGTCTCTACTCTCTACTCAAAAAGTAAGTTGTTCAAAAGTATGAAGTGGATGTATTATGTAATAAGTTTCATTAGTATTCATATGTCTAATGCGGATATTAATTTTAACAGTGTGCTTCAGCAGAATTTCTTTTCACTAGAAGATGTAGACTTTAATTTGTAGGGATAATTACATGGACCTCCCATGTAGTTCAGAGGTCCATGTAGTCCAGTGGGTCCAATCCCCTCCAAGAATTATAATTACAATAACCTCCCCTGAGGTTTCAAAAATCTTACATTCATTAGTTTTTCTTGACATCATCACCCCAATTTTATTGAAAACCCCATTTTATCCTTCAATTTACTGTAGCAATTTTGGTGGACAATTATGCCCTTGTTATGTTTGATACATAGGAGGGTTTTCTTTGTAATATATATGTATAAGTATGGATTCAAATGTTGTAAATTTACATGAAATTTATAATCAGTTTATTAGTGTATATATATTCTTAAAATAAAAATATAATAACACATAAAGCTTTTACAATTAAAATACAAGGAAAAGTAAATACATTATGGTATTTATAGTAAAAATATTGTAGAACATAAATAAAAGTGTAAATATATTCCACTTTCACATTTAACCTGTAATTTTTATAATTTCAAGAAAAAATCATAATTAAAGTAAATAAATTACGTTTAATCATGAGAAGAAAAAAAACTTGAACATAAATTATTATACATTATAAAAAGGGATAATTACAGGGACCTCCCCTATAGTTTGGTGCATTTCGCGTTCAATCCCCTCCAAGAATCATAATTACAATGACCTCCCTTGAGGTTTCAAAAACCTTACAAAACCCTAACGGAAGTGGACGAAATCTGGGAAATGACTTAAATGCCCTCGTCAGTTTTAATTAAAAAAAATTGTAATAAATCTGATTAATAAAATGTCTTATTTACCCTTGTAATAATTTATAAAATTACCATATTACCCTTACAAAATTTAACTTTAAATGGATAAAAAATATCATAATTGCACATTGGTCCCTAAACTTTAAAATATTAATTTTATACATAAAAATAAAAAAACTCAACCATCCCTAACCCCACACCCCAACCCCAACCCCATCACACCCCACCCCACCCCCCCCACCCCCCGTCGTCCCTACGCTCCTTCCAGGCAGTCGTGCCGTCGCAGGCCTGGGTTCTTCAACACAGGCCGGCAAGCATCGCTCCTTCAAGGCCTTCACCGGCCTGGAATCTTAGATCCCAGGCCGGCGGCACGGCCTGGAAGGAGTGGTCATGGTTGGAGACAGCGGGTGGGATGGCGGGATGGAGGGTGGTGGGATGGGATTGGATGGGGAAGATGGGGAGGTTTTTTTTTTTTTAAATAATATATATTAAATTTTTTTACTGATTTATAATAATTATTTTTAATATTTATGATTTTATAATAACTATTTTAATAAATCGGGTATTTAAATGAGTAATTTTACTTTTTGTAAAAAAATAATTCTTTAGTTAAATTTTACGAAATTTTATAGTCTGGATTAATTATGAACATGTGAGCATTTTTATAATGTCTAATAATTTATGTTCAAGTTTTTTTTCTTCTCATGATTAAACGTAATTCATTTACTTTAATTATGATTTTTTTCTTGAAATTATAAAAATTACGGGTTAAATATGAAAGTTGAATATATTTACATTTTTATTTATGTTCTACAATATTTTTATTATAATTGACCATAATGTATTTAGTTTTCCTTGTATTTTAATTGTAAAAGCTTTATGAAAAAAAATTGATGGTTATTATATTTTTATTTTAAGAATATATATACACTAATAAACTGTTGGGATTCGGTAAGATAAACAGCCCTAGGCACAGCGGAATATAAAAATTTTAGGACCTCTTACGGAATCTTGTCAGGATACTCTCTAGTTGTATATATATGAATAAATAAAACGATAGTATAAGTTTGCACGTTATACCTATCTCCTTGCAAATCCAAGTTGGCAGTCAGCAAAACGGACTCTGAAATTCTCCTCAGCAAAATCGACCCAAGCTCTGCAGTAGCGCCCCACGTGTTGCGCCTCTACGGGTTGATACACCACAATTACACGAAAATAATAAATCTTGATCAGCTAGAACACAAGATATATTATGATCTAGGATTTAGGAACGATTTAGGAACAAGGTCGAAAACGAAAAATTCTTCCAAAAGGAAGACAGGGTTCGGTCGACTACACAGGGAGAGGGGAGAGAGAATTTTTTGCTCTTGCTCAATTTTTGCTTATTGAGTTATGTGAAAAATAACTACAAGATAGCTACTTATAGTTATCTCCCTAACCTAGTCCTATTAGGACTAGGGCTCTTCTCTCCTACATGGGCCATGGCCCTCTTTAATTGGAAGACCAAGTCTTCTAATTAATTCATGGCCCAGTTAATTAATTTGACCAAGTTTTATTTAATCCACCAATTAAATAGCCCAATTAATTAACTTAATCTCCCATTTAATTAAATCAGACTCTAAGCCCATTTAATTAAAATCCCTTCTAATTAATTAAATCCAACTTAATTAATTAATCCACAAATTAAATTCTAATTTAATTTATGATCCTGATCCAATTCCAACTGGATCCCAATTTGTTCCAATTGGGTCGACCCAGTCGACCCACCCATAATAATCGACCCAGTCGATTATTCACCCAGTCGACCCAGTCGACTCGGTCGTTCTTATTTCCTCGCTTTCGCTTCATGTGTATTGTGTATGCCCCCGTAGGTTCACCACATAATTGGCCGTGGGTTATAATTAAATATTATTTAATTATTCGAGTAAGACTTACTCTAAATCAATCGAACACTCTGTCGATTGATCATTCCAAAATTAGCACCCCTGCCAATTTGGGAATTCTCCCACACTCCACGGTCGATGTCCAGCCACAAGCCCATGGAGCCCAATCACTGGTGAATTAATTCAGTGAACCTTTTAACTCATTTACAATTTCCATATACGACATAATCTCTCCATCGATCAATCTCCCAGTCGAGACTTAAGGGTATGGTATTTCATCGGTTTCCCTTTTCTTTTGTCTTGACCTTATGCATTCTGGTCTCGAAATAATTCTCTTTGACTTAATCTTTATGAGCTACTTACACAAAGCCGTCAGATACCTCGGCCGAGGATTTTACCAGAATAATTTCTCACAGAAATCCATAGGAGAATTTTCCAACCTATCAAGTCGGGTCAATGGATCCTTTGTTGATGATATGAATCTGCATACGAGTTCCTCTATACCCAATATGAGTCCACTGAGACTTTCTGGCGATCTCCAGTCAGTCGGGACTCAAATCAAAGCATAGACGTTCTCGCACCAGATAAACCCTATCATCTCAAGTAGTTAGGGATCGTTCCTCGTATACTATTGTAAATTGGAATAACTTCAACCCCGATATGCGACTACCGCTTCCATGGTGAGTTATTTCCTAATTGGGGTATTCAGTGCGCTTGCCATCCCAGCAAGCCACCCACTTATGTGTATCGACTATCCCAGTCACGCTCGTGGACCCCAGCGTTCTCCAGTTCATCGGAGTATACACAATAGTGAGAGTCTAACCGAATCCAATGATATCCTATCTCGATTGGATTCTACGACTCTTGAATATATTCTAGATCACGGCCTTGGAGATCAGTCCACGGGTTGTCCCATAGCCCTGTGATCTAAGGACTTCTATCCTTATGCGTAGATAATTATTACATAAGATAAAGATGACCATATAATAATAAAATGCATTTATTAATCCAATTGAATAGTCATTTCAATTAAATGCAACCAAATAGTTGGCTTGCAGGACACTATTCTATCATAAACTAATTATAAATTTCATGCAAATTTATAACATTTGAATCCATACTTATACATATACATTACAAAGAAAACCCTCCTATGTATCTGTTGGATGAAGATGAAGAAGTGAAGGGAGGTTTTGATGATTTCAAAAGTCATCAGCTAAGTAATGGAAGCTTAGCATACCTCTGAAAAAGTTCAATCGAGAAGACAAGTAAAATCAGAAGATTGAATTTCGGTCCAGAAGACTACTGATCTGATGCTGAGTTCGGAATCAGAATGGTGGATTTCAGCAGAACCAAATCAGATATTTTCGATTTGAATCAGCAGAGTGTTCACCAGCAGATTGGATTCGATCAGCAGAGTAGAAGTGATCAGAAAGTCATTCCAACGGTAATAAATGCACTTGGTGTAATAAATGCTAAAAGAGAAGGGTATTAATGACAAATGATTGAAGAAAAACATCGTATTAGCAAGGTGCATTAAATGCAACTGACAGATCCGTACAACAGATTGTACAGTGAACAGTTGTAGAGAGCCGTTCAGAAACAAGGACCAGTACTCGAGGAAGATCTGAAATTTTTCTCACTTCAACGGGCAGAATTCAAACATCAAGTATAAATAGTTCAAGATTCAAGAGTTTGAGACACACAACAACTGAGAGCATTTCACGATCAAATTCCTCTAAGTCTCAAGAACTCAAGAACAGAACACTAATCAGCCGAGTCATCTGTTGACGAAGCCAAGTTGAGGAAAAAGCTTACACTTATAAATCTGAGTGAATTTTGAAAACATTGAGTGTTGTGAGAAGTGTATATCCATCTTAGTGAGTGATATAACTTCATAGTATAGGTTTTCTTTGTGATTTCCTATAACGAACTTGTGGATTTATCATTTGTTGTAAAAGCGCAAGCAGAGTGTACTATTTACTTAGTGTTCATAGTATAACCTAAATCTTCGTGATTTAGAATAATGGACTAAAAGAATTTTTGTCTATATAACCACTTTAAAAATTCCTGTGTTTGATTACTTGCTTTCATACTTGCATATTTTCATAAGTACACAAACTTTTAAAAGATAAAGCTTTTAAAGAAAGGAATTTATAAAATTGGGGTTAAACCTTTGAAGATAAAGAAACTTGTTTGAAAAACATACTTGATAAAATCTGAAAAAAACCCCAAAATTTTGCTTACAAAATTTTAAAATTTTAATCCAAAGCCTTATAAAATTTAATAAGTGTTGAATTCTTAGTTGGGACCTGATTGTACATTTCTTGATATTTTGGGGCCAAAATAAAAACTTCAAAAATTGCAGGGGTCTTTTTAGAATTTCACCTAAAATTAACAATGTGGTTAATTCTACTGAAGACAACTCAAGGGGACACTTGTTTATAAGATCTCATCTAATTACATTTAGTGGAAACGTGCAATCCCCCACATGTATACATTTTTGGACAAATTTGATTGGCTAAACACCTCTATAAATACTTCTATTCTCTCATTCTTGAACTTGAATTAGCTCAGCACATTTTAGCCTCTAGTAGTGTACGAGAGAGAGAGAGTTACAAGAAATTGAAAAGAAAGGAAGAAGAAAGAGAGGAAAGAAATTGTGACAAAAAGAAGTTGAAGAAATAGGAAGCTTGGGAGAAAGTGAAGGTAATTAAGAGGGGAGAAAGGGAATTTATTGCCGGAACATCTCGACACCTCCGCTGCCATTCGCGGCAGCCATTACTGCCGCCAGCGGCAGCCATAAGCTGCTGCCGGCAGCAGCAACATTGGCCACCGAGAACAGCAGCATATACTTACTGTCGTGGCAGCAGTATGATGTCGTGAACATTGGCAAAATGCTGCTGTTCCGGCAACCATTGAAGGTGGCCTGGCGATGTCGGACCACCCACGAGTTGATATATTTTTGAGTTCGTTCCGTTTCATTTTCGAATTGTGTTGTTTTGAATCTTTTACCGCATTTAATCGTTGAATTTATCATCATGATATAGGTGATCTTTTGGAGTAAATCAAACTTTTGGTAATCCATGTTTTCGGTGATAAGGTGAGCGTGGGAATTTAAATAACGAGGAGTTAATCTCGACTCGCCGTTATTTAAAACGCGTTATATTATATCCGTTAATATAATCGTTAAATGTAGTTATAATTCTCTTAGACTTTAAACTTTTAAACACATCTTGCATTAACTAGCTAAGAATTTTATACCTTTAATTTCCTTAAAAATGTTGGTAGAATGTGACCATCTATTATTTAAATGGTAGGAAATTGCTATTATATGTAAAATTTTGGTGGTTTGATGCATGGTAATTGACGGTTTATTTAAAAGGGGTTGATTTTGCAATTTAAATTTGGAATGTGATAATGTGTCATTTGTTGATTTCTATTGGAATAATTCTATATTGAATTGATATTTATCCGGGTGTAGTACTTTATATCACCCGGATAAAAAGTTGATTATGTTAATTATTTATCTGCTGTTGTTTTGGGCCCATTTGGCTTGTGCGGTTATGTGATTAAGTTGAATAGCACGGGCTATTGACTCAATCATGAGCCCCTGGCCTGGCTCGTATATTCAAGAGAACAGGGTCTCTTGGATATACGAAGTCTTCTTTGAATGCACTGACTAATCATGCATAAGGTGTGTATGGGGGAATATCAAAAGGTGTGATTGGAGGAAATTATAAGGTGTGTTTGGGGGAGCAAGCTTTGGAAGTTGACAGACACCGAGACGTATCATTTTATACTGTACATTAATACTTGTTTTGTTTACTTTATTTGGCATTCGTTGTACTTTTCTTTGAAATTATTTGAATCACACACACCCACCTCACTAAGTTGCAAGTCAACTTACGTAATGTGTTTTACCTATTTTCAGATTTTCGAAAGTAGCATATAAGCCAGGAGGATTCTCTCGACATTAAACTAGAATTTTGAAGCTTATATATATGTAAAATAGCTACTATTAACTTATATTTTATAAAAACCAACTTATGTAAATTTACTAAGTTTATATGTAAATATTAGTTAATTAATTTTAGTCGGTGCGTTACAAAATCCGCTGCATACAAGTTTAAAACTCTAAATTTATCCTAACAGATAAGTAAATTAGACGAGTGGTCAACTCTGCTGAATAAGCTAAGTGCCAAATCAACTTAGCAGTCTCACTAGTAAGATCACCTTACTCTGCTGAAAGAAAAGTTAGAGAAAATTTTCAAAGGAACAGAGTTCTATTCACCCCCACCCCCACCCCCACCCCCTCTAGACCTCATCTGACCACTTGGGACCAACAAATGGTATCAGAGCAGGTGGTTCAACTGAATCATCTGAATGATCAACGAGCTTGATCCAGAGTGTGTTTTTCAAAATTTTCAAAAGAGCATATTTTTGAAAAATAAAATCTTTTGAAAAATGGATTGTATCAGCCATGTTCCCCACATTGGCATGAGTTTGAGGACTGGAAGATCCGAATGGAAATTTTCTTTGCTGCTTACAATGATAATATGTATACGTGCATTACCAGAGGTTCATTCAAAATCACAAAAACAATCAAAGTCGACGATCAGGAGATTACTGTTGATAAAGAACCTGAAGAAATGACAGCTGAGGAAATTAAGCTGAAAAATCTTGATAAAGTTGGCATATTCATCATGTCCAGAGTTCTTGATAATGATAGGTTTGATAAATTCAAACACTTCAAGACAGCAAAAGAGATGTGGGACAAGGTTCGCGACATGAGCGAATGAAATGATGCAATAAAAGAGCATAATCTAAGTATAGCTCTTGAGAAGTTGGAAAACTTCAAAATGAAGTTCGGAGAAACCATTGACCAGATGGATACAAGGTTTACAAGGACGTTGAACGATGTGTTAAAGTTGGGAAAGACATTCACTGACAAAGAGATCACTGTAAAAGTTCTCAAGGCGTTGCCTCCCAAGTTCAACATGAAGATAACAGCGAAGGAAGAATCAAGAGATTTGGGGAAAATCTCTCTGACGGAACTGTTCTCTGTACTCAAGGCATACAAGTATAAACTGCCAAGGATGGGAATAGAAGAAACATCAACTTCAAATCTCACTGTTGTCTTAGTTGCTGCAGAACGACCAAGAAGATCAGCAGGAAGAACAAAGGAAATGGACTCATCTGATGAGACCACTCTACTCAACAAAAAGGAGTACACTGCTGGCGATGTTGCCCTATTGTTGAATGAGTTTAAGAAGTTTTACAAGAGAAAGATGAAGAACAAATACAACCAAGCTTCTACTTCTAACCCTACTTCTCATCTAAATATAGTAAGGATGATTTTAAATCCAAACTAATGTGCAATAACTGTAGGAAATTGGGACATTTCATCAAAGACTGCCCATATCCTAAAAGCCGAGAAGTACACAGAGGAAGAAAATAAATTCAGAAAAGAAAGGATACATAACAAGAGCAAGGTACTGTTGGCTGAAGCTGAAAAGGTTATTGAGTCTCATGATAAGTCTTCTGTTGTATCAGATAACATGCTTAGTAAACAGAAACTGTCTTTAGAAAAAGAAAGTTTAGAACTGAATTGTGCTGAAAAATTTATATCTGCTAATAACAGTAATGTTATCTTATATGTTCAGACCACTAAACCTGCTTCACAGGAAAAAGAGGAAAAAGAGAAGAAAACTCATAAAGCTAAAAAAGGTAAAGAGCCTAAAAAGGAAAATCAGACTAGTAAAGCTAAACAGCAGAGTAGTCCAAAGAAGCCTGCTAATAAGAGAAAAAACAATTAGACTAGTAATAAGTCTAAAAAGTCTGCTGATGAGCAAGTAAAGAATACACCTAAGAAGCAAAGAAATCACATAAATGATATGCTTGGTATGGAAATGAGTCTTATTATTCGCAACCTGCTTATTCATCATATTATGATGCACCTCATTACCCACCTTACTATGTTGCTGCATACCCTGCTCATCATCCTATGCATGCTTATCCTACTTATCATGGACCGTACCCTACTTATGAGCATTACTCACATCATAATAATTATAATCATAACATGCCTACTGAAAATTATGATGCATCAAGAGTAACTCAAGCACCACCAAAATCTACTAAGCCTAAGAAGCCTAAGGTTTCCAAATCTTAGGTTATCAAATGTGACATTAATCCTCTAGGATCAATAAAGGGTGCCTAAAATATTTTTATTTCGTTTTGTAGGTTAGGATTAGGAGTAGATGTAAAGTAGAGAAGAAACGGTACTTGGACAGTGGATGTTCAAGGCACATGTGTGGTAACATACATGAGCTGACTGATCCTGCTGCTGTGGGCGGTCCAAAAGTGACATTTGGAGACAGCAAATAAGGCAAGATTGTGGCGTGTGGAAAGCTTATCAAAGGAAACATTGAGATATCTGACATCTCCTATGTTAAAGGCCTGAAGTACAACTTGTTGAGCATAAGTTAATTTTGTGACAAAGGATTTTTTGTAATCTTCTCATCAGATAAGTGAGATGTGGAGCAAATTGGAACAAAGAAAATAATATTATCTGGAAGAAGACAAGGAAACATCTATATAGTCGATTAGAATTATGTGGACAGGAATTCTAATGTTTGTTTGGTGGTCTCTACACCAAGTGAAGTTAGTTCGCTATGGCACAAAAGAATGAACCATGTAAACTTCAAGACCATAAACAGATTGATAAAGAATAATTTGGTTGAAGGATTACCAAAAACCAGCATGAGCAAAGACAAACTTTGTGATGCGTGTCAGAAGGGAAAACAAATCAAATCTTCATTCAAAAGAAAGAAGCACCAATCTTCCAACAGGATTTTGGAGCTACTTCACATGGATTTGTTTGGTCCTCTTGATCCAATCAGCAATGGTGGAAAGAAGTACTGTCTAGCTGTTGTGGATGACTATTCAAGATATACTTAGGTGATTTTCATGAAAAAGAAGAGTGAAACCAAGGAACATCTTACCAATCCGATGGAAAGGATCCAGAATGAAAAGTGCTTAAAAATACTGCGGATCAGATCAGATAGGGGCACTGAGTTTACAAACTCTACTGTTGAAGAGTATTATAATTCCAGAGGAATCAGCCATGAGTACTCTGCTGCCAAGACCCCTCAACAAAATGGAGTTGCTGAAAGGAGAAACAGAACTATGAAAGAAGCTACCAAAACCATGTTAGCTGAAGCAAAACTGCCTCAAAGATTTTGGGCACAAGCCACAAATACAGCATGCTATACCCAGAATAGATGCATGATCAACAAAAGTCAAAACAAAACACCTTATGAGTTGTGGAACAATAGGAAACCTAATGTTCACTATCTTAGAATATTTTGTTGTAAATGCTTTGTTTGAATAATGGAAAAAATCACTTTACTGCTTTTACAAAAAATGCTGATGAAGTTGTTTTTGTAGGTTACTCAACTGTTAGTAAAGCTTATAGAGTCTTTAATAAAAGAATTTTACTTGTAGAAGAGTCTATTCATGTAGTATTTGATGAGCCTACTCAATGCTCTGAAAAGAATCAGATTACTAATCCAGATCTATCTAACGATCTTCAGAAATTGACCTTGGAAAGAAAAGAAGAATATGTACCCATCATAATACCTGATCTCAACCAAGCTGATAACTGAAGTGCTGTTCAAAATCGGTTTACTGATTGTCCAACAGATGAGTTGCAAACAGCTGACAGACCAGAGACTGCTCAACAGACTACTGCTGAGACTCCAACAGTAGTGTTGCAAGATCAATCAAGAGGACAACATCCAAATTTGCAACTTGGTCTTAGATGGCTCAGAGATCACCCACCTGATCTTGTGATTGGTGGTCCACTGGACAAAGTGAGAACAAGAAGGCAACTGCAAATGAGTCTATGTTTGTAAATTTTCTTTCACAGATTAAGCCTAAATTAATTGATGAAGCTTTTAGTGATTCTCACTGGATAGAAGCAATGCAAGAAGAGTTGAATCAATTTCAAAGAAATGAGGTTTGGTACTTGGTACCTAGACCAACTCATCAAAGAGTAATTGGCACTAAGTGGGTATTCAGAAATAAGATGAATGAAGATGGTATTGTTACCAGAAATAGAGCAAGACTAGTGGCCAAAGATTACTGCCAGGAAGAAGGCATTGACTTTGATGAGACATTCGCACCAGTGTCTAGGCTTGAAGCAATCAGACTATTCCTTGCCTATGATGCTCATAAGAATTTCACAGTTTATCAGATGGATGTGAAGTCTGATTTTCTCAATGGAGAATTGCAAGAAGAAGTTTATGTTGAACAACCTTCAGGATTTGAAGCTTATCAACAAGGAGACAAAGTATATCGTCTGAAGAAAGCTCTATATGTGGACGATATTATTTTTTGGACTAAAGCAAGCTCCAAAAGCATGGTATGATACATTATCTGATTTTTTTTTAATAAAGGATTTCGCAAAGTTAAGTAGATAAGACCTTGTTCACTATTGAATGGGATAATCATATACTGTTAGTTCAGATATATGTGGACGATATTATTTTTTGTTCAACTAACAAACAAATGTGTGAAAAGTTCTCTAAGCTGATGCAGAATAAGTTTGAAATGAGCCTGATGGGATAACTAAATTACTTTCTTGGATTACAAGTCAAACAATTGCATGATGGCATCTTTATCAATCAAGCAAAGTACACAAAAGATCTGTTCAAGAAATTTGGGATTGAAACTAGCTCATCTGTTGCTATTCCAATGTCTACTGGGCTTTGCCTTAACAAGGATAAAGATGGAAAATCAGTGGACATCACCAAATATAGAGGCATAATTGGGTCTCTGTTGTACCTTACTGCTAGCAGACCTGATATTATGTACTATGTTGGGGTTTGTGCAAAATTTTAATCAAATCCTAAGGAATCTCACATCCTAGCTGCCAAGATGATATTAAGGTATCTTAAAGGTACACAGGATTTGGGATTGTGGTATCCAAGAGAATCAGGATTTGAACTTATTGAATATTCAGATTATGACCTTGCTGGCTGCAAGATTGACAGGAAGAGTACTACAGGTACATGTCAATTCCTAGGTAGTCGTCTGATCTCATGGATGAGTAAGAAATAGACTTCAGTATCCATATCTACTGCTGAAGCTGAATACATTGCTGCTGGAGCATATTGTGCACAGATACTTTGGTTGAAACATCAACTAGAAGACTACAATATCAAAATCAGTGGAATTCCTATCTACTGTGACAATATAAGTGCAATCTCACTTACTCAGAACACTACAAGTGATTCGAGGACTAAGCATATTGAGATCAAACATCACTTCATCAGAGATCATGTTGAGAAAGGAAATATCATAATTGAGTATGTTCATACAGACAATCAGATAGCTGACATTTTCACCAAACCATTGAGTGATGCAAGATTTTCTACTCTAAGAGTGGAATTAGGCTTGTTAAATTTGGATTCATAAGCTGAGGGGGAACCTATCAGAAGACTATGGTTCATCAGCTGACTAATCTGATATAAACAAGTGTATTCTTCAAGAACTGACTTTCAACAGACTAGTTGACTGATAGATTCTTGAATTCAGGGGGAACGTGTAAGACTATCGGTACTCCTGATTAAAGTTGAAATCTTCAATGATAGTTAGTTGAAGCTGTTTTATCAGAAGATGTGTTCTTAATTCTTGAAGACCTGAAGACTATTAATTTTGCTGGATTGACAAACAGCAAAGGAAGATCACTAGCTATTGGCTTTCACTAGTAATATACTGTATCAGACAAGTCATCTGTCAGATAAGTGAAATCTACTCATCTGATATATTATATAAGTGTTGTATTAAAAATGTTAAAATATAAAACACGCTTTTATAAGTAACAGACTAGTAACGTTTCATTTTCCCGCCTAGTATGACATAATTAATAATATTTGATATCCGTAATTATCGCACATATGATGTAACTGACGCTGAAAAATCTAACGGTTGACGGATATCACGGAAACCAAAAATTCCCTAACCTATAAATCCAAATCTGATCAGCAGACTACACTTACGCACCTCAAATATTCAAACTCTCAAGAAGTTACTAACCTTCTATTTTCTTGCAAAAAATTCTTTCTGCAAATTTTTTTTTAACTCAACCAGAAAAATGGCCGGAGCTGAAGATAGATTTTTGAATTACGATGTGTACCACGCCACTGGTACAAATTTGATGAAGCAATTAATGGAAAAACTGAAAGCTACTTCACTGGTTAACGTTCTAGAAGGACACGAAGAAATGGTTTATACTGAGGACGTTGATGAGTTCTATAAAAATGAAAAGATCAGTTGACTATAGTGTCAACTGTTGCTAAGAAAAGGATCTCCATCTCTCGTGCTGTGCTAAGTGAAATATATGGATTAACGAATGAAGGAGGAGATGTTGCTACTTTGGGAAGACCCAAAGAAGAGGAGTTTTGGTTGTTAACTGCCAAAGAAGGCGAAAAGCTGACTGGGTCTATCAACAAGACTCAACTGAAGGATGAATATCAGAGGTTGGCTGATATCATCACAAAGATTCTTGAATGTTCAACAAGTGCATTAGATGGCCTACCCAAGAGAAGGTTTTATACCATGATTTGTATCTACTATGGGTTTAAGGTGAACTGGGCTGTTCACATGTTCATGACATTGGCTACCAAGAAGTCTGGCCATGTCATCCTTCTAAGTTACTTGCTGATGGCTTTGAGATGCACTCTTGGAGCGGGAAAAGTGTTGCATAAGTTGAAAGAATTCAAGGTGTATGAGCATGTTAAGTCAGAGGCTAAGCCTGAAGTAACACCAGAGAAGAAACATCTAAAAAGAAAGGCTGCTGAAGTTACTGCAAAGCCTGTTGTTGAGGCTAAAAATAGCAAAATTGATGAAAAGGCTGCTTTTCCTGCTGTTCAAATAGTGGCTAACCCTGTTGTTAAAGCCAGAACAGTTGATAACTTAAATGCTGACGATATTATATCTCAAGTTTCTCATGAGATTGATGCAATGCCCATTGGGGACTCTCCTGAAATAACAGAACCAGATGAGTTGCCTAAGGAGAATGTTGCAAAAAGGACAAGGAGTGCTATGAAGCATCCTCTTACTGCAACTGGCGTTCACACTAAAGCCACTGCCAGAAAACGGTTGATTCTTAAAAGCCAAAAAGTTACATATTTCTGAGACAGTCAGAGAAGAAGATCCACAGTCTGCTGAAAGACCAGTGGAATCAGTAAATGAATCTGATGCTGGAAATCAGACAACATCTGAGGTACCCATACCTCAAGGAACCCAGTCTGCTGAACCGACAGCAAAGGTTACTGAAACACCAGCTGCCAGAAGAAAAAGAACTGTTAAAGCTAAGATCACCTATGCCCACAAAAAGAAAAGGGAAGAAGCTGAGCAAAGAAAAAATGATGAAGCTGAACTCAAAGCTGCCATTGAGGCAAGCAAAATTGAAGCTGCTGCTAAGCAGATTACTGAGGCAGAGTTGGCTGCCAAAGAAGCTGAAGATTTGGATACAGCTCTTGAGGCCAGTAAGAAAGATGCTCATGGCCCAAGAAGAAGTGGTGGCATTGTTATAGGTGAACCAAAAGAAGATGGATTTGTCATGCCTCGACCAGTAATGGTACAAAAGGAAAAAGAAAGAGGTCTAATATGCACTTGAGATAGTACAGAGTGATCCTACTGTCTTCGCCATGTTTGAATCAGAGTTGGAGAGGTATAACAATCTGCTGCAAACCAAGAGTACTTTCCTTGCTGAAAAGATAAGATATAACAGATGGAGGAAGTACAGATTGGTTAAGACAAAGGAAGAAATCCTTGCTTGGAGGGAGTTTGCTGATGAAGAGAATTGGGTTTTGAACTAGCTGCAAACCAACTCCATCAAACAAGCACTGGACTCTGATTTCTTCTATGACAGAGTACATGAGTATGTAAAACTCATTGTACAGAAGGAATCAACAGCTCTAAGAGAGTCAATGACAAATAAGCCCAGAAGGGGTGAAGATTTGGGAGAAAGAGCTGTCAAGATAGTGATTTGTATAATCTTGGACAAATGGATTGAAAGATCAAGATATGGACAAGGAAGTTCCAGTGATCTGCCAACTCTACCAAGCTTACAACACATTGCCTTTGGTTCAAAAATAAAGTACCAAGAATCAGATCACTCATATCAGACGACTTCGCTTTTTGTACCTGCAAATTTCATATATCATAAAATAATCGTGTCTACTGATGGTTTTGATTGCATTCATATTACAGATGATGGTACCGATCTGAATCAAGCTGCTGCGAAGGACTCATCTGTGGAGATAAACACTGTTGATGATCAAGTTCCACTGGAATCAGTACTTCAAGAAAAGAAGCATTTAGCTATTGATTGGAAAGCTGAAGCAACTCCTGAAAAACAGAAGAGTGCTACTCCTATCAGGTTTGCTGAAACCTTTCAATCAACAATTATGGATTCCATGAAGAACTTGATTGAAAATGCCATGAAAGAGATGGAGGAGATGAACAAGGAGTTAATGAAGAAATTTGAGGAAACTGCCTCATCCTTAGTTCAAAGCACAATTGCATATTTACCAAAGCCTGATGACCCCACCTCGCTGATTCAAGAGGAACTGAACAACATTAGAACTGAAGTTCAAATTCAAAAGTTCAATAACAGGGTCCAACATAATGAAGCTGGGTGGAGGGAAATAAACCAAGTTGTCGTAAATGCCATGGAAGTTGGAGAAGAGAAGACTGAAAATCTCATCCAGACATTTTGTACAACAACTGATATGACTCTTTAATCCTCAATCCGAGTTGGTGAAGAAGTCACAGCTCAAATTGAATTGATAAAAGATGTACATAGACAACAAGGTATTTTGCTTCGTGCAATGGATCAAAACATCATAATGCTATGCAATGCAGAGAACATTCCACCTGTTCAACTTGAGGATCTCAACCCTGCTGATGATGACAAAAAGGGGGAAGAGATATCTGAAAAAAATGAGTAATCTGCTGGTAAGGTTATTGAAGAAGTTCCAGTTACTGAAGAGGCTGCTGATAAGCCTGCTGAAGAAACTAAGGTTGTTGATGTAACTGAGGAAGCTACTGATGAAGTTGAAGCTGAGTTAAATAAAGAAGAACCCAAGGATGCGGCAAAAGATGACAAATAGATTGCTGCTTCTAAGGATTCTGCTGAAGAACAGCTTGATCCATTCAGGAAGATAAAAAGGATAGAGAAAATAAGAGCTAGACTTGAGGCTGCTGACAAAGCCAAGAAACTAGCACTAGATTTCTCTAGTGGTGAAAGTGAAAGTGAAGAAGTTGTTGAAAAAGAAGAAGTAGAAGAAGATGAAGAAACAAACAACTAAGAAGACTCTACTTTTTCTAATAACACTTTTGTAATTGTATATCTTTCTGTAAATTTTATTTCTCATCTGTTTGTAATCTGATGTAATTGTACTAAATCAATGAAAGATTACAAGTTCCAACTTAATTTCTATCTCAGAAATTTTGTGTGAAGACTTAACTTTAGTTAGTTACAAGTACTTAGCTGAAGTTTTGTCATCATCAAAAAGGGAAAAATTGTTGGATGACGATGAAGAAGTGAAGGGAGGTTTTGATGATTTCCAAAAGTCATCAGCTAAGTAATGAAAGCTTAGCATACCTCTGAAAAAGTTCAATCGAGAAGAAAAGTAAAATCAGAAGATTGAATTTCGGTCCAGAAGACTACTGATCTGATGCTGAGTTCGGAATCAGACTGGTGGATTTCAGCAGAGTCAAATCAGATATGTTCGATTTGAATCAGCAGAGTGGATTCGATCAGCAGAGTAGAAGTTATCAGAAAATCATTCCAACGGTAATAAATGCACTTGGTGTAATAAATGCTGAAAGAGGAGGCTATTAATGACAAATGATTGAAGAAAAACCTCGTATCAGCAAGGTGCTTTAAATGCAACTGACAGATCCGTACAGCAGACTGTTGTTACGCTCCAAATACGAGTACGTAATCGCGCAAGTATACGGTCGTCTACAAGTAATAAAGTGATAAGGAGTGTCGAACCCACGAGGAATTGTTCAATTAATTACCAACTAACGTCTTGTTACTTCGACTTAGATTTGTACGTTGAGTACGGTAAAGTGGTGATGGTTTTGGTATTAAAACTAAATGAGGTGATTAAGAAACTAACACTTGACTTAACAATATGTAAAGGCTTCTAGGATTTTACGTCACCTAGTTCAATTCAAGACAAACGACTCAACAATTGACAACCACACTCATGTTTGTTGTTCAAGATTTCGTAAATTATTCATACGTATCCTCCGATAGCGTACGAACCTACCAAAGTAGACCAATCCAATTTATGTCTAAAAGGATTAAGCCTAAGTGATGCATTAATTCCCAAACCTTATTAGAACATGAAATGACCTAGGTATATTTCTATCCTAAAATCAAATCACAACCTAGTTTTACAATCTAATCTTTAATCCACTATACCTAGCAATTAAAAATCAATTCATTTCATCCTATAGTTGGCCTAACCACAAGTTGACAAAAGCTCAAACTAGTTTAACAAACACTTGTAAGCATAGCAACAACCATTAACTCATCATTTAATCAAGAATCAAGAACCAAACATAGGATCAATAAAAACATAGACTAAGGGAGATTAGCTACTCATAGCAATAATTATATCATTCATTACATTAATAAAAGCCATAAATGTAAATGAACAAAGTAGGAAAGTTAGAGTAAGCTTAGGTGGTTGAGATCTTCAACAACTTCTCCCTCAAGCCTTTTTGTATTCAATGGGGAGTCCAAGTGAGAGTTCTTCCCCAAAGTGGCGGCTAGATGTGAAAATGAGATGATGAAGTTAGGTGTAGAGGTGTGAATGATTTTCCACCACTTAAGCCTTTAACCTAGTGAACTATATGTTCTAATGCCTAAGTTACCCCAAAATCTATGGTAACAAAGACCAAAAAGTCCCCAAATGAGGTTCTATTTACAAAGGAAAACAAGGGGGGAAAGACTAAATACACCCCTGCTTCCCGCGGATGAATATCAGCTGAGAGCAGGGGTGAAAACAGGTGTACACCGCGGTGTATATATCACACACCGCGGTGTAAGTCTGGCAGTAAGCTTCCAGCTCTGCCGCACTTCCTTCCGAGCAGCATATCTTTTGATTCCGAACTCCGAATGCAGATCCGTAAAGTCCGTAGAGTAGCAAACTCACTCATCTATGACATATCCAAAATTCAGCTCATTTGGATCATCCTTGATAAGGTTGTGCATGCTTTAGTGAACAGCTATCTACAATCTTGTACAATTTGCTTCGGGTTTTATTTTCTTTGAAGCTCAAGCTTGACTCGCGGGGTGGGTAGAGCGACTCGCAACAATGATACGCAACTCCGAATCACTCTAAGATGTCAATACCTACAAACCACGGAGAAAACGACGAGACCAAAAACACGAAAAACAAACAAAGGCCAAACGAAGGGGCCAAAGAAGGAAAAACCACGCAAACACGCAAAAGCAAGCAAAACTCGGATTAAAACAAGACGTTTTGGGCTTAAGAAGGCACGCAATAACGACATTTTCATGGCGTTATCAACTGTACAGTGAACAGTTGCAGAAAGCCGTTCAGAAACAAGGACCAATACTCGAGGAAGATCTGAAATCTATCTCACTTCAACGGGCAGAATTCAAACCTCAAGTATAAATAGTTCAAGATTCAAGAGTTTGAGACACACAACAACTGAGAGCATTTCACGATCAAATTCCTCTAAGTCTCAAAAACTCAAGAACAGAACAATAATCAGCCGAGTCATCTGTTGACGAAGCCAAGTTGAGGAAAAAGCTTACACTTATAAATCTGAGTGATTTCTGTAAACATTGAGTGTTGTGAGAAGTGTATATCCATCTTAGTGAGTGATATAACTTCAGAGTATATGTTTTCTTTGTGATTTCCTATAACGAACTTGTAGCTTTATCATTTCTTGTAAAAGCGCAAGCAAAGTGTACTATTTACTTAGTGTTCATAGTATAACCTAAATCTTCGTAATTTAGAAGAGTGGACTAAAAGACTTATTGTCTATATAACCACTATAAAAATTCTTGTGTTTGATTACTTGCTTTCATACTTGCATATTTTCATAAGTAAACAAACTTTTAAAAGATAAAGCGTTTAAAGAAAGGACTTTGTAAAACTGGGGTTAAACCTTTGAAGATAAAGAAACTTGTTTGAAAAACATACTTGATAAAATCCGTTGCATACAAGTTTAAAACTCTGAATTTATCCTAACAGACAAGTAAATCACTCTGCTGAATAAGCTAAGTGCCAAATCAGCTTAGTAGTCTCACTAGTAAGATCAGCTTACTCTGCTGAAAGAAAAGTTAGAGATATTTTTTAAAGGAACAAATGTCTATTCACCCCCCCCCCCCTCTTCCTCCTCTAGACCTCTAACCACTTGGGACCAACAGTATCATAACAAGGGCATAATTGTCCACCAAAATTGCTACAGTAAATTGAAGGGTAAAATGGGGTTTTCAATAAAATTGGGGTGATGACGTCAACAAAAACTAACGAATGTAAGATTTTTGTAACCTCAGGGGAGGTCATTGTAATTATGATTCTTGGAGGGGATTGTACGCGAAATGCACTCAACTAGGTTCATGTAATTATCCCTTATAAAAATGCTCACATGTTCATAATTAATCCAGACTATAAAATTTCATAAAATTTTAACTAAAAAATTAATTTTTTACAAAAAGTAAAAATACTCATTTAAATTCCCCTATTTAATAAAATAGTTATTATAAATCATAAATATTAAAAATAATTATTATAAATCAATAAAAAAAATTAATATATATTATTTAAAAAAAAAAACCCTCCATCCCACCCCAACCCTCCCGCCGTCTCCAACCATGACCATTCCTTACAGGCCGTGCCGCCGGCCTGGAATTTAAGATTCCTGGCCGGTGAAGGCCTGGAAGGAGCGGTGCTCGCCGGCCTGGGTTGAAGAACCTAGGCCAGCGACGGCAGGGCAAACCCTAAGCCATCGTTGTCGCCGTCGCAGGCCTGGGTTCTTCAACCCAGTCGGCGACGCGGCTTAGAAGGAGCGTAGGGACGGCGGGGGTTGGGGGTGGGGTGGGTGGGGTTGGGGTAGGTGTTAGGGATGGTTTAGTTTTTTTATTTTTATGTATAAATTAATATTTTAAAGTTTAGGGACCAATGTGCAATTATGATTTTTTATATCCATCTAAAATTAAAATTTAGGGATCAATGTGCAATTATGAATTTTTTATCCATTTAAAATTAAATTTTGTAAGGGTAATATGGTAATTTTATAAACTATTACAAGGGTAAATAAGACATTTTGTTAATTAGATTTTTCACAATTTTTTTTAATTAAAACTGACGAGGGCATTTAAGTCATTTCACAGATTTCGTCCATTTTCGTTAGAGTTTTGTAAGGTTTTTAAAATCTCAAGGGAGGTCATTGTAATTATGATTCTTGGAGGTAATTGGACGCGAAATGCGTCAAATTATAGGGAAGGTCCATGTAATTATCCCTAATTTGTGTAAGTAGAGTATATCATCAACAGTATTTGTATTCTCTCTCTAAGATAATGTTGCGTTCCAAATACTAATACGCAAACACGCAAGTATACGGTCGTTACAAGTAATAAAGTGATAAATGAGTGTCGAACCCACGAGGAATTGTTCAATTAATTACCAACTAACATCTTGTTACTTCGACTTAGATTCGTAAGTTGAGTACGGTGAGGTGATGGTGGTTTTGATACTACAACTCAATTAAGTAATTACGGAAACTAACACTTGACTTAATATATGTAAAGGCTTCTACGATTTTACGTTACCTAGTTCAATTCAAGATAAACGACACAACGATTGACAACCACACTTATGTTTGTTGTTCAAGATTTCATAAAATATTCATACGTATCTTTCGATATCGTACGAACCTACCAAAGTAGACTAATCCAATTTATGTCTAAAAGGATTAAGCCTAAGTGATGCTTTAATTCTCAAACCTTATAAGAACATGAAATGACCTAGGTATATTTCTATCCTAAAATCAATTCACAACCTAGTTTCATAATCTAATCTTTAATCAACTATGCCTAGCAATTAAAGATCAATCCATTTCATCATATGGTTGATCAAACCACAAGTTGACATAAGCTCAAACTAGTTTAACAAACACTTGTATACAAGCATAGCAACAACCATTAACTCATCATTTAATCAAGAATCAAGAACCAAACATAGGATCAATAAAAACATAGAATAAAGGAGATTAGCTACTCATATCATTAAATAAATCATTCATTACATTAATGAAATCCATAAATGTAAATGAACAAAACAAGAAAGATAGAGTTAGAGCAAGCTTAGGTGATGAGGTCTTCAACAACTTCTCCCTCAATGCCTTTTTATCTTCTTTGGGGAGTCCAAGTGAGAGTTCTTCTTTCCAAAGTGCAAACCCTTCTCTTTTATTCAAAAGAGGCAAGAGGAAAGTAAAAGTGTAGAATTGTAGAATTTGTGATGAATTTCACCTCCTAAAGTGCGTAGACTACGCAAGTATACGGTCGTTACAAGTAATAAAGTGATAAGGAGTGTCGAACCCACGAGGAATTGTTCAATTAATTACCAACTAACGTCTTGTTACTTCGACTTAGATTTGTAAGTTGAGTTTGGTGAGGTGATGGTGGTTTTGATACTACAACTCAATTAAGGTGACTAAGGGAACTAACACTTGACTTAATATATGTAAAGGCTTCTACGATTTTACGTCACCTAGTTCAATTCAAGATAAACGACTCAACAATTGACAACTACACTTATGTTTGTTGTTCAAGATTTCATAAAATATTCATACGTATCTTTCGATATCGTACGAACCTACCAAAGTAGACTAATCCAATTTATGTCTAAAAGGATTAAGCCTAAGTGATGCTTTAATTCTCAAACCTTATAAGAACATGAAATGACCTAGGTATATTTCTATCCTAAAATCAATTCACAACCTAGTTTCATAATCTAATCTTTAATCAACTATGTCTAGCAATTAAAGATCAATCCATTTCATCCTATGGTTGGCCTAACCACAAATTGACAAAAGCTCAAACTAGTTTAACAAACACTTGTATACAAGTATAGCAACAACCATTAACTCATCATTTAATCAAGAATCAAGAACCAAACATAGGATCAATAAAAACATAGAATAAAGGAGATTAGCTACTCATAACAATAAATATATCATTCATTACATTAAAAGACATCAATGTAAATGAACAAAGTAAAAGAGTTAGAGTAAGCTTAGTGGTGGAGATCTTCAACTACTTCTCCCTCAAGCCTTTTTATCTTCAATGGGGAGTCCAAGTGTTTGTTCTTCTTTCCAAAGTGCAAACCCTTCTCTTTTCTTCAAAAGAGGCAAGAGGAAAGTGTTAAGTGTAGAATGAATTGTAAGAGTTGTGAATGATCTCCCTTTAAGCCTCTAACCTAGCAACAACTACCAACTTCCATTGCCTAAGTTACCCTCCAAACTATGGCAATTAAGGCCAAAAAGTCCCCAAAAGAGGTTTGAATTACAAGTGGGAGGGAAAAAGGCAAAGGACATAAAACACCTTCAAAACACGCAACTTTTCTGGCAGCAGGTCTCGCGGCCGCGAGCCCTGAGCTCGCGGCCGCGAGCTCAGGCAGTAAGCTCTCTGCAGATTTTCTGCTCCGCCACACTTTCTTCTGAGCAGCATATCTTTTGATTCCGAACTCCGAATCCGGATCCGTAAATTCCGTAGCGTAGCTAACTCACTCATCTATGACATATCCAAAATTCAGCTCATTTGAATCATCCATGAAATATTTATGCATGTTATAGTGAGCAGCTATCTATGTTCTTGTACGATTTACTTCGGGTTCTATTTCCTTTGAAGCTCATGCTTGACTCGCGGGGTTGGTAGAGCGACTCGTATCATTGATACGCAACTCCGAATCTCTCTATGATGGTAATACCTACAAACCACGGAGAAAACGATCATTACGAGAACAAAAACACAAAAGACGATCAAAGGCCAAACAAAGGGGCCAAAAGCACAAAAGAACGAAAACACACGGAACAAACAGAAACTCGGATCAAAACAAGATGTTTTGGGCTTAAAGAGATAGATAATAACGACGTTTTCACGGAGTTATCAACACCCCCAAACTTAAACACTTGCTCGTCCTCGAGCAAAGAAAACAGAACAAGAACAAAACAAACATACTTAAGATCGAAATGCTAAAACTTAACACTTTCAAATTATTCTTTAAACAAGCTCCACGTGTGTGTGTGATGGCTTCGGCTAGATTCTATCTTAGGTGAATAATTTCCGATAGGTCAAAATCATCGGTTCTATTTTCATGGACTTCTAATGTTTAACAAAGAATCTCTCCTTACCGTAGATTACAAACTTAATGCTCAAATCACTTCACGGGACTAAGTTATAGGTAATTTAATAGTGTTTTCCCTATTCTTGAATTAATTGACGATTTTAGCTCCTAACTCTTTTCTCACCACACTTGTTTTTACAATGAAACAAGGCACTTTGTGCTTTACAAGAATATTGCAGTACGATATTAGCACTAATGGCGAACTTGATGCAATTTTGCTTTTGTGGGCTACTAGCACCACACTCTTTTCTTCTATTGCAACTTTTGCACTAAAACAATGAGATAGAGCAATTACCAAAAATGATCAATGAGTATTATCAATTGAAGGCTTAGCCTTTCTTTTCTCTCATAGAAGTGCGTACATTTTAGCAACTTCTCTACTCATTTGTTTTAAGAGTTAGGTGTTCAAAGGTTTTTCATTCTCGAAAAGGGTTTACTCCCCCAAACTTAGGCCATTTATGCTCTTTTTACATTTAGATTCCAAGCTATGGATTGGAGGGATTCTAAGTTAAGCAAAAGGAGTCTTAGAACCTATTATCGCTAAAGTTCGTTATTCACTTTAAATATTACCTAACCTTAGCCAATGTGCTTTGAACTTTGTAGAGCATGTTCAAATAATAATAAGAATTTGGAAAATTTTTGCGGGTCGACCTAGCATGCAACAAGCGCGACCTTACTCCCCCAAACTTAAAATGCACAATGTCCCCATTGTGTGAATTAAGAATGACGGAATAAGGTACGACATGACAAAAACAAGAACACAACAAAAACACAAGCAAAACAAAACAAAACAAAACAAAACGATAAATGAGCGAGCACGGCTCTAATTAAGTCCAACGAGCAAACGTTATACATTTAAACACGTAAACATGCCAATATCTCACAAGATTTAGTAACAAAACCAATACAAGACGAGAATATAGATAAAAAAATTTTAGGCTCAATTTAAACCGACGGGACTGCATAAATTTAAATACAACGTCCCTTCATGTATGCTTCCCGTGGTTGCTCCTGTCTTCAGTGGTTTCGTGCATTGAGAGCACGCTCCATTGCTTTCCCGTACTCTCCCCTTTTATTTCAATTGCGCAAATTTTTCCCCAAACTCATGTTGCAACTACACAACTTCAATAAATTAATACCCCGGCAACTCCACAATCGAAAAGTAGCAAAGTTTGTAAAACTACTCTCACGAGCAATTTATCGAACACCTTCCGTGCACACCCAAAATTACTACTTTTCTACTACTTTTACTAGAACTTCCACCCAAAATTTTTCAACACCAAACAACCAATACCATCAAGCAATACTAACAAGGAGTTTAGCCATACTTACCTCTTGATGCACAAATTCAATTTAAATCCCCGAATTTCGAATTTTTAAGCTTTGTTGGGGGAATTTCGGGTTTTGTGTTTAATGTGGGGAATTTGAGGCTTTTGGAGTGAATGGGTGAGTGATGAAGGATTGAGAGTGAAGGAGAGATTGATTTTTGATTGGGTTTGGAAGATTAAATTGAGTGAGGGACAAGAGAGATTGAGAGAGAGGGGGAAGATAGTGTGTGTGAGACTTGTTTGAAATGGAAGGTGAGTAGTGTGTTTAAAAAAAAAACGTCTTTTTTTTTTTTTTTTTTTTTTTTTTTTTTTTTTGAATAAAGTACAACTACTCACGTTACGACGTTCGCGAACCATGGTTCATTCGCTAGACCTCGCTCGATTTGTGCTTGTCAATCCTCGATCTTTCACCCGCGCTCATTTACCTACAACACAAAACGCAAAAACGACAACAAAAACGAAAACAACACAAAACACAAAACAACAAAGGAGAAAGCAATAGGCTCGGGTTGCCTCCCGAGAAGCGCTTGTTTATAGTCGAAAGCTCGACTTGAAGCTTCTCTTTTCTTTTAGGGTGGCCAATAATCGAATAGGATCCCATCGGGATCAAGTATGAGCCCCGACCTCTTTACTTTTAAATTCGTCCCACGCTTTAATTTATCCATTGTACGGTCTCTTGGGACGGATTTGAACCACATATCAAATCGAAAACTTTCATCTCCCGGTTCAAATCTTTTGTAATCTTTCCCCATAATTATCCATGTCGCTTTGCTCGGGTAGATCCACTTGTCTTCTTTGGGAATAACCAAGTCCACATACGAATATTTGATGACCTTTTGATCAAACCCTTCATCTATGATGAACTTATCGTCCTTTGCAAGCTCTGTCGATCCACCTTGTTCTTCCTCTCTAGTAGGAAGCTCATTTGTTTCAAACATTTCACTCGGTTCATTAAAGCTTTCATTAGGAGCAACTGATTCAATTGTACTCGGCAAAGCTCCCGGGGGTCTTATGCTTAAGGCTTGTGAGATTTTCTCCATTTGTGTTTGAAGATCCCTTAATGTCCCCGAGTCTTCTTGCAATTGTTTGGAAATTTCTTCCAATTTAGAATCATTGTCAACCATGTATTTGGTGGTGTGCTCCATGAACATAGTGAATGCTTCTTCCAAAGACGATTTTGCTTCTACCGGAGGTTGAGAATATTCATGATAGTTCGGTTGGATGAATGAAGTAGTCATCATCATATCCGGGTGTGGTCCACCTCCCCACTCATTGTTCCTTGGATAATACGGGTTATCTCCCCATTCGATATTGTAGCCATTGTAAGTGGGACTCGGCTCATAATGATTACCCATGTATGAATTCTCATATTGAAAACGAGTTGGACTCATTGGGCAACCGGCGATTGTGCTCTCCCCCATGCAATGCATACAAAAACAAAGTGATCGTCCCTCGGTTGACCATGGATAGCAATCATTGTAGGCCATCGTACCTAGGAAGACAAAGATCACAATGTAAATAACAAATCCAAGCTAAGATATACAAGAATAAAAATTGGCAAACAATCGTTACAACTCCCCGGCAACGGCGCCAAAAACTTGTTACGCTCCAAATACGAGTGCGTAGACTACGCAAGTATACGGTCGTTACAAGTAATAAAGTGATAAGGAGTGTCGAACCCACGAGGAATTGTTCAATTAATTACCAACTAACGTCTTGTTACTTCGACTTAGATTTGTAAGTTGAGTTTGGTGAGGTGATGGTGGTTTTGATACTACAACTCAATTAAGGTGACTAAGGGAACTAACACTTGACTTAATATATGTAAAGGCTTCTACGATTTTACGTCACCTAGTTCAATTCAAGATAAACGACTCAACAATTGACAACTACACTTATGTTTGTTGTTCAAGATTTCATAAAATATTCATACGTATCTTTCGATATCGTACGAACCTACCAAAGTAGACTAATCCAATTTATGTCTAAAAGGATTAAGCCTAAGTGATGCTTTAATTCTCAAACCTTATAAGAACATGAAATGACCTAGGTATATTTCTATCCTAAAATCAATTCACAACCTAGTTTCATAATCTAATCTTTAATCAACTATGTCTAGCAATTAAAGATCAATCCATTTCATCCTATGGTTGGCCTAACCACAAATTGACAAAAGCTCAAACTAGTTTAACAAACACTTGTATACAAGTATAGCAACAACCATTAACTCATCATTTAATCAAGAATCAAGAACCAAACATAGGATCAATAAAAACATAGAATAAAGGAGATTAGCTACTCATAACAATAAATATATCATTCATTACATTAAAAGACATCAATGTAAATGAACAAAGTAAAAGAGTTAGAGTAAGCTTAGTGGTGGAGATCTTCAACTACTTCTCCCTCAAGCCTTTTTATCTTCAATGGGGAGTCCAAGTGTTTGTTCTTCTTTCCAAAGTGCAAACCCTTCTCTTTTCTTCAAAAGAGGCAAGAGGAAAGTGTTAAGTGTAGAATGAATTGTAAGAGTTGTGAATGATCTCCCTTTAAGCCTCTAACCTAGCAACAACTACCAACTTCCATTGCCTAAGTTACCCTCCAAACTATGGCAATTAAGGCCAAAAAGTCCCCAAAAGAGGTTTGAATTACAAGTGGGAGGGAAAAAGGCAAAGGACATAAAACACCTTCAAAACACGCAACTTTTCTGGCAGCAGGTCTCGCGGCCGCGAGCCCTGAGCTCGCGGCCGCGAGCTCAGGCAGTAAGCTCTCTGCAGATTTTCTGCTCCGCCACACTTTCTTCTGAGCAGCATATCTTTTGATTCCGAACTCCGAATCCGGATCCGTAAATTCCGTAGCGTAGCTAACTCACTCATCTATGACATATCCAAAATTCAGCTCATTTGAATCATCCATGAAATATTTATGCATGTTATAGTGAGCAGCTATCTATGTTCTTATACGATTTACTTCGGGTTCTATTTCCTTTGAAGCTCATGCTTGACTCGCGGGGTTGGTAGAGCGACTCGTATCATTGATACGCAACTCCGAATCTCTCTATGATGGTAATACCTACAAACCACGGAGAAAACGATCATTACGAGAACAAAAACACAAAAGACGATCAAAGGCCAAACAAAGGGGCCAAAAGCACAAAAGAACGAAAACACACGGAACAAACAGAAACTCGGATCAAAACAAGATGTTTTGGGCTTAAAGAGATAGATAATAACGACGTTTTCACGGAGTTATCAGATAACAACGTGAACTAATAGAATAGATAAAAATATGTATCTAGTATTTAAGTGCAATAAAACCTTATGTAAACGAGTTGAACCGAACAATACATTTTCAACTTTGGTTTGATTTTCTCAGGAGTTTTTGTTTATACGAACATAGTTCAAACCAGTGTTTTAAAAACCGGACCGGCTGGTTCGACCGGTTTAACCGATAACCAGTTAACAATTCGGTCCGATTAACCCTTCAAAACCAGTTTTGTTCCTGACCAGTTCGAACCGAAAAAAACCGGTCAAACCAATTAACCAGTGAACCGATTGAACCACTAGTTCACTTATAAAAATAATAAGTTTACGCTACGGATTTTTACTTCAATTCCGCAGTCTTTAAATTTCAACAATACCCTCACATTTCTTCTTCTATTTCTCACTTTGAATCAAACAAAACTAACAATAAACAAAAAAAAAATTATATAATAAGTTATATAAATATATTTGAACATCAATTTCATTAGAAAAATCATTTTTTTTTCTCAAACTTCAAATATTTTCATATTTTTATATAATTTGGTTACAAAATTCATCAATATTTTCTTTTTTTTCATAGATGATTAGCAATAAAATTATTGTTTTTGATATGGTGTTTATTATAATTTGAATTATTGCATTGATATCATGTTATCATACTTGTAAATTTGTTGCTATCATTCATTATCAACTCAAGATTTGTAGGAAAAATAATTGGTCATGAGATAAACATTTAGTTTATGGAAATAAACTTGAAAAAATGGATAATATTTTTTTTTTAAATAATTGATTACATACATTAAAACTTAAATTAAAATATTATTTTGTAATGACGTCACACCGGTTTAACCAGTGGTTAAAACGGTTAAACCGATCCAACCATTAACCAATAAGGCTATCGGTTCGATGTCCGGTCCGGTTTTTAAAACATTGGTTCAAACGAGGTTAAATGAAGTACAAAAGCTCGGAAACTTGGCATCTTTGCATATAAAGTGCAGTGCATGCAACCACCCAATATTTGTGCTCAAAGGTCTTTGTTTTCGCGTGTCTGATCTCCTCGATCTGCTCTTACATGATCCTACCCATCATACTAAGTTTAGGGCTTGGATTAAATTAAAGATTATGTACCATTCTCTTCATAAGCTTTTCTGAAAGCCGATAACAATTAAGTTGATACCATCATTTGACTGGATCACTGGATCGTCTTCTCCAAGTCAGTTTCTTAATCAATTTCACTCCTTATTCCAATGAAAGAACCCAGTTTTGCCAATTTGTAACCTCGCTCAAAATAAAACATGTTATATATATCTTTGAATTACCATGCATGTCTAGCGATGTACTTGTTCTTATATGTATTTCTATCTTACTTGATAATTTATCTTATTTATATAGATCATCATAAACTTATGAACATATTAAAAGAAAATTGACAATAACTATTTAAATATTTTTTGTAAATTATGTATGTAAAATATAAATAATTGTTTAAAATTTTGTCCCTCTCAATTAAAAATTCTATGCCCCTGGTTTGACCCAATTTTATAAAACAACAAAATAAGGTCAGTATCACGAAAAGGGGCCTAACGCTTCCATTAACATATATGTAAAACACTTTTTCTAAAGTAACGATATAGTTTCGTTTAATGCGAAATTGGCACAAAACTATCTTGTAAAAAAAAAATTTGCACCAAACTCCCTTGTGCTTTCAAAAATCCTGCACAAAACACCCAATCTCCGTTAGTTACTAACACCGTTAATTTTTTTATAATTTTGTTTGCGTAAACTCCCTTGTACTTTTGAATGTTTGCACAAAACTTCCTTGTACTTTTGACGTTTGCGCAAAACTCCCTTGTATTTTTTAATGTTTGCGTATAACTCCCTTGTACTTTTACATTTATCTAGGGGTAATTTAAGAAACTCAATTAAAAATTAACGGTGTTATTAGTAACTAATGAAGATTGGGTGTTTTATGCAGGATTTTTGAAAATACAAGGGAGTTTGGTGCAAAACAAAAATTCACAGGATAGTTTGGTGCAGGTTTCGTTTAACACAGGATAATATCTTGCATTTTCCCCTTCGTTTCGAGACAAACCTCACTTTTTGGAATACAATAGAACACACTTACATGCACATTATTAGTACATTATCGTTCAAAATATGTAACAATATATCACTTTCACTCCACTTCTACCCTTGAGATCTCAACATTTTATTAGAACTATCAAGATAATTTGATGACACTAGGAAAATCTGGAAGAGTGGTTCAATTTTGAAGGTCCATACATATTGTGATTGATCCATAATTATTACTTTGATAATCGAATAGATAGTTTGATAACGATTTGACATGTCAATAAGCTAGATCACATGAACACGATGATATAGGATTTTTTTTTTTTTTGGAAAAAAAAATTATTAACAAACTGTTACAGACTACAGGGGATCTAGGAATTCTTGGTGTATGGAGGTTAAAGTTCTACGATAACTTAAGTAGTTGATATATCAAAAAAATCAATTAAATAGTCAAACTTAAAAATTATTTTTCATTCATGAGAAAAAACATAAGGAAGTACAAAAAAAATGGAGGAGGTAAAGTTTGACAAAAACGATCCTCACAAACTACTTTAATTGCATATTATACACTGTTATGACCCCAAAAGAATTCAAAACTGCAACGATTTTTCACTCTCTGAAATCGGTTTTTGATAGCATAATTTTAATACCACCAAAAATATTTTTCTCTATAAAGACAATTAGTATATTACTGGTATAATAATAAAAAATAAAAAATAAAAGAAAGAAAATGAGTAGAGGCTATATACCCCACATGTCCCATTGTAAGTCCGCCCTTGATAGACTATTATTTATTATAAGAAAATATGTCATTAAATGGTACAATCATTTATAAATCAAGACTGTCAATTGAGTCGGGTCAATTTAAAGTTCGATGGCTCAACCCGATTAAAAATCAACCTGAACTCAAATAATTTTGAGTCGGGCCGAGTTTGAGACTTTATATTAAATTCGATTAATTTATGTGCTGAGTTTGAGCCTAATAAGGCTCCGTCCAATTAAAGCCTGAATATATAATTATTTGTATTAATTTAATTACTATATTTGTTGTTTGTCAAATTTCAGAAAATTCGGGAAATACTTCCTCTCTGTTTTGGTGAATCATTTAAAAGTTAGTCCAAATGGTAAACATACATGTCCGTAGTGCTATGTGGTTTAGGAGAAATTATGTAGTACAACCGCTGCACCACGTCATCAAGTACACGTGGTGCAGCCCACCAATACACATGGGGCATGTGGATTATTAATCCACATCACCCCATGTTCTGGCAGTGTGAACATAACTTTCTGAACCCCTATTTTTTTGGAACATGGCCAGAACATGGGGTGATGTGGATTAATAATCCACATGTCCCATGTGTATTGGTGGGCTGCACCACGTGTACTTGATGACGTGGTGCAGCGGTTGTACTATATAATTTCTCGTGGTTTAGGCAATCGCCTAAGGCCCACGCTGTAGAAAGGCCCCAATGTTTTATATATTTCAATCTTTTGAGATTAATAAATGAAATACGTACTATTTTTCATGCTTAAATGATATATAAAGTGTAGACGAACATAATCGAAAAATGGACACCGAATACATTAATGTAATAAGTTTGGGGGATTCTAGGGTGCACTGATACCACATTAGGTGGTATTATTACACAATGTGTATCATATTGTATGGTATAAGGAGTATAATTTATACCATAGAATGTGACACACATTGCGTGGTACTACCACCTAATTTGGAATAAATACTACATCATGTGAGGGTCATACTAAATATATGAGGTTAATACTATGTAATGTGATCGCCGCTAATACCACACTAGGTGGTATTATCACACAATGTGTATCACATTGTATGGTATAAGGAGTATAATTTATACCATAGAACGTGACACACATTGCGTGGTAATATCACCTAATTTGGAATAAATACTACATGATGTGGGGATCATACTAAATATATGGGGTTAATACTATGTAATGTGATCATATGTGAGTTATACCATACAATGTGATACATATTGTGTGGTAATACCACATAATGTGGTATTAGCGACACCCTAGAATTTACCAATAAGTTTTGCTATCAACATAAAGTTGACTATTATTAGAGTACTAAATTCATTAGCTCTTCTATATATAGATCACTAAGCTTATCAATCCTTCATGGATCCGATAGTTTTCGATTCATCTCTAGACCTGCCACTGCCAGTGAGAAAAATGACAGAGAACAATAGGAGTAAGTCATGTTGACTTAGTGGTTTCTATTTTCTATTAAGAAAAGGGCACTCGAATCAATGAAGGTTAATGATAGAGATTACATTAGGAAGACAATTCAATCGACTTCGAGAACTCATTCTTTAGAGATATATAAGGACAATATTATTTAAGTTTGAATTGATTTTCTTATTGAAATTGAGATTATATTTACCTAAGTCGTACTCAAAATAAATGTAATCAATTCAGTCTTGAATTTATTATCTCGAGTTGTGTTTCTAGAATTATTAAAGTTCAAGTTTGGATTGATATATTTAATGAATGTAGTCTAAACCAGCTTTTTTTAATCGAACTTGAATCAAATACCGAATAATTTTACTGTATTCCATTTTAAGCAGAGTTACCCATTATAAAAGTTATATGATTATACAATATATTCTTATACAATTTAGCTATTAATTGATTTTGACTAATAAAATGTTGTAAACTCTGGTAATTGATAACGCCATGAAAACGTCATTATTACGTGTCTTTTTAAGCTGAAAACAACTTGCTTTGATCCGAGTTTTGCGTGCTCTTGCTTGTTTTCGCGTTCTTTTGCGTTTTTGGTCCCTTGTTGGGCTTTCGTGTATTTTGGTAGTTGTTTGTGTGTTTTAATTGTGTTTTGTGTGTTTTGTAGGGAGATGTGGATAAGAGCTTCAAAGGAATGAGAAACCGAAGTAAAAAAGTAGAAGATTATAGATAGCTGCTCACTAAAACATGCATAAATATTTCATGGATGATCCAAATGAGCTAAATTTTGGATATGTCATAGATGAGTGAGTTAGCTACGCTACATACTTTACGGATCCACAATCGGAGTTCGAAATCAAAAGATATGCCGCTCGAAAGGAAGTGTGGCAGAGCAGAAAACTCTCTGCCCAAACCTCGCCGCGGCGAGAATAAACCTCACCGGGCGAGGGCCTGCTGGTGCGAAATATCAGCAAAAACTCCGCGTTTTTAAGGGGCATTTTCGGGTTTTCTCATGAGGGGGGCTATTAGGGCAAGAGGAGACAACAACTTTGAGCAATCTTTCCCTCATTTCTTTCTCTCTTTGTGTAGCCTCCCTCAAAACTCTCTCTTTTCTTTTTCTTAAGTTTTGTTTTAAAGGCTCCACCAAGGGGGTGAGTTAATCACCATCCTTGGGGAGTGATTAGATGGTGATTAAGGGGAGGAGAATCCATATCTCGATTTTATTCCGATTAGGTGATATCTTTCCATTTTCCTAATTGTCTATAATTAGTTGAAGATTGTTGTTATTTTCTTTTTGGAATAATGATTGTGGATTTGAATTCTCCGAATTTATATGTAATTATGTTATTGTTTAATTAATTATGTGTTGATGTTGGGTTATGTTTGATTTGTTGGGTTTATTGTTTTATCTCACTATTGGCCAATGATTGTAGTAGATTATTGTTTAAGTACTTTGAATTGCCGTAATCATGTAATCGGGCTTAATTCTACCTTGAATGCATCCTAGACATAGGACGTTGAAGGTTAGGCTAGTGAAGATTTGTGGATTTCGACCTAGGATAGACATATACCTAGTGTGGTCCGTGTTCGTATAATGGGCTTGTTCGTATATACATCAAATAACTTAGATTCTCTTTATTCGGGGTATTTGGGTTAGTCTTTGGCCCGGGTAGCGGTACGCCTTAGAGTCCTCTAATGGATTCAGACTTTCCTTAGAACCTTGAGTGACATCAAAGTTCACGAGTGATCCGAAGGTAGAGAATTTGGGTAGATTGATAAGGTTAAGTGAAACTGAAAGGGAGATTTAACCAACGAGAACTCAAGAACAACAAGTAAACCTAGGATTGTTTGCATAGCTAACCTAACAACCGCATGATTTATCCGCTTTAATTGATTGCTTATGAATCCTCCTTACCGCATACTTAACTCCCCCATTTACTTGCTTTCTTAGTTAGATTTATTTTCCGCGCTCGTAGTTGTTAGTGAAACCACCCTTATCATAAATTCGGGTTGGGTTTTGTATCGAGTGTTCTTTTATGGAATAGGCCATTAACTGATTCGTTTATTCCCACCTTTTACTCATTCATTGGGATTCGATACTCGATATGTACTTATCGTTTTATATTACTTGCGACACGTATACTTGCGTACGTACACTGTGACACTTGATTTGTTTGAGTATTTATTTGTGTGTGTTTACACTGTATAGGATCGAGTTCACATGCACCAGTAATATACATTGGTTATATAATAATTATTCATTATACTTATAATATTTGATTTCCCTGTAGAATACTTTCAAAATTGAAATTTACAATTTACCATGTCAAAGAAATTAAGTGAATTTGTCACTTATCTACATAAGAAAATACTAATAAAAATATAACTTTAATATAACATTTATAATTTAAGCAGCTCAGCCTCCAAATTTTAGTTTCGCCTCGTATCGTAACGACTAAGCTCGGCCTTGAACATACCAATCCTTGGTTTATTTATTTATTATGTCTGAAATTCACACAGATCGACGAGCTGCGCAGGATAATGGACTGACTACAAGCATGACACTTGTAATATGTCTGTTATTGGCTTATTGCCCATGTCAATCACAGTATGACATTTATAGTAGGACTACAAGCTCGTATTCTCTTGTTTCGGTTGCTGCATATTATTGCTCAAGAGATGTATTAATGACAGTGTTGACGAAGATGCAAATAAATCATATCTTGTAAATTATTTATTTTGTGAGATTGCTCTTGAGAGATTGCCGCATTGTTACGAGCAAACCACCTAACCAGACGGACTCGCTGAGGCGATCGATGAAGGGCGCATTGGCCCAAGGGATGATCCCAAAGTTCGATCAGAGATGTTGACAAAAGAGTTAGGATTTGGGCGTTCGGTCCTGAAAATTGGTTTCTTAATCTAATTCAACATCTTATGATCCAAGATTGGTTCTAATATAATGATACCACTGACTATAAATGACTCAGATCTTCTATTACAAAAAAAAAAAAAACATAAGGAATTACAAGGATATATATACTGGAAATTATGCTGCTCTTATTAATGAAATTTGCTCAAATCTGGGATACTACTTTGCAACTTCATATTCCCAATTAGACTTTAGAATTAGCCATCTTTTTATATGCAAACAACTATTTTTTAGACATTATGGTAGAGAGATATAGCGATTAGCGAGAAACGAAAAAAGCCGTGAATTTACTCATTACGAAAAAGTCAGTTACAAAAGAGATACACTAAGAAACAAGATGCTACACAATTTATTTCATCTATAGCACAACAATGACAAACTGCTAAGTTCAAAGTTCTAATAATGAGCTTAAACATATATCATTGAACTAGTTATCGCGTGAAGAAACCTGGACCTGCTCTTAAGAGAAGTTCCTCGCCAGCATCTACACCCATCTTTATCATGTCCTCATACGCATATGGCCCTTTTCTAGAGGTTTCAAGTACTGCAAAAAAAAAATAACAAAAAAAAAATTATGTTAAAAACATCATTCACTATTCATAGGAAAATGTTAATAACATGAGGTTCTATTTGGATGCATTTCGACTCGGCTGTTTCGAGTTTTCTAAGTTTTTTAAAACTTCAAAACTCTACCTTTCATAGGAGGAACATATAACTCCACATTTTATATTATTTTTTTAATCTTGTTTGGTCGGATCTTATATATCTCCACATGTTTCTCAAATACCCAAATATTTAAAATACATTTTCATATTTTTAATTTCTTAAAACTTTGAATGACTTCACATGTTCCCAGAAAACCCAATGTTAAAAATCATTCAACCTATTAATTTTAATGGAAAAAGCAATTTCCCCACTAAACTTTGAGTGGTTTTGCTCTTTCCCCCTTTACCTTTGAGAATTCGAAAGTAAAAGTTACAAATTTCACCAAAAATAGGCTTGAAATACTATGTTGTCCTTAAATATACCCAAACAGTGAAAATTCAACAGAAAATTCTGTAAAGTTTGACAGTTGGTCGGCCAAATGTGGCAAATTGCAACATTTGTTTTAGGTAAAGGGATTAGGTGCTAACTAAGAAAGATTAGGGGGGAAAGTGTAAAAACACTCAAAGTTTGGGGGAAAGTGTTTTTTCCCTATTTTAAATATTTACTGCCGCCCTAAACATCAACTGAGCGCGAGCGTTTCAACAAAATACTACCAGTATGTTTCTACCTCCTTCATACCTTGGGTTCCGTCCGGGGATGCCACCAATGCTTTAAAATGACAGTTTCCATCCTCATCTTTACGAGCATATCCTGCAATTGGAGTTCGGCAAGACCCCTCCAATTTCTCTAAGAAAGCCCTCTCACATGAAATGGCTAATCTAGTATCCTCGTGATTCAAGGATGCTAAGTAAGTAATCTGTAGAGAACATTTTAATCAGACAAGAATACAAAATAGCTAGTTAAGAAATGGTTGTCAAATTTTAAGTGGAGTATTATATTACATACCATCTTCTCATCGTCACTTCTACAAGCAATCCCTATAGCTCCTTGAGCTACAGCAGGAAGCATATCATCAATGGAAAGCACAGAAGTAACAGTTTCAGCCATGTTTAGGCGTTTAAGCCCTGCTAATGCCAATAATGTTGCTTGGACCACTCCCTCATTCAATTTCTTTAACCTCGTCTGTACATTGCCTCGAAAATTCTCCAGCACCTGCAAAAGCACAACAGCAATGAAGCAATCCTAAAATTAGTGGAAATATTATAGGGAGAATTACTCAAACTACCCCTGAGGTTTTGTGTAATTACACTGATCGTCCTACATTTTGGGAAATTACACAAACTACCCTTGAGATATTAGATTCATTACAATTACCCCTTACGGTCGTTTCTCATGGCACATGCAGACATCATCAATTTGTAAAAACAGGGTGAAATTGGCGAGAAAAAGTGGTGAAACTGGTATGCATCGGTTGAAAAAAAGTTTGAAATAGGTGAAAAAATGAGTGAAACCAAAGGGAAAAATGGGTGAAATCGACTTGCCACCCTTTGGGGGTTGTGATTTCTTAGATTGTACCCAGGGGTATTTCTGGAATTCAAGCATTACTTTGATGAAATTAAAGTCATATAGGGGTAACTTTAATGATCCAATACCTCAGGGGTAGTTTGAGTAATTCTTCCAATATTTTATGCTGTTATTGGAAAATTACATTTTTCTTGATTCATAATAGTCATACAGATAAACTGCCTATATGCACCTAATAAAGTAGAAAAGATGAGTTAAATATCGTAGTAATAAACTTACCTCTAGTGAAGGATATCTATTGAGAAGTTGTGACTTTCTTCTCAACGAAGCAGTGCCAACAATGCTTCCTGCAGGAAGCTCGGCTAGAGATGCAGCACTCAAGCATATAAAAGCATCTCGAACGTCTTCCCTTGGAAGATTGCAGGGTAATATAGTTTTTTCTGGGAGATAAGTAGGAACATCTTTCATCGAGTGTACAGCAATGTCAATATCGCTATTTATGAGTGCCTCGTCTATTTCTTTTGTGAATAAGCCCTTTCCACCAATATCTGCCAGTGGCTGACTTAGAATTTTGTCTCCAGTTGTTTTAATAATCACAATTTGAATTGCACCCTCCTCAGCTAAATCAGGATGTGATTTTATCAGCTTCTCTCGGGTTTCGTAAGCTTGTGCGAGGGCCAATGGGCTGCACAGAGAATATTATTAAGTATATAATTTAGTCGTTTGATATACAAAGATCTATTTGAATGGTTGCATGATACTAGAAAAGGTGATGGCATTAGATTGCAAATGAAGCATATCTTCATTTGATCATTTATAGATACCTAGTTGCTTAAATTACCCACAAATGGCTCTTTCTTATGCAAACAGTAAACAAAGTTAAAAAAACAAGTATAAATCTGATGGCACTATAACATGATCAGATTTTCTTTTTCACAGCTAACTTTTAGTGAGTGTCACAAACTCAAAATGATCATAAATCTTAGTTACCGAAAGAACCATAATGTGTAAATTGGATACGCAACATAAGCAAAGCTACTCAGTTAAGTTTTTATGGAAATAATTGAGACAAAAATAAACTCCACCTCACTATTTGTTGCAATAAATATCTCAAAAAAGGTATTTCAGATGCCGATAGAGTAGACTAATATATATTCAATCAAGGCAAATTGGATGTGTATCTGCTTTTTATTAAGCAACTCATAATTACTTGCACCACCAACTTATTCTCAGCCGAAAGAAAAAAATAAGTAAATTGTTCAAAGTATTATAACTAAAAGTTATAAAAATTCATTTTCCACTTGATTTTATTTTTAATTTTTTTTTTTTGGGTTGGGTGGGGGGAGGATGAACAAGAAATGCTTTCTCAATTTCTACCATTAGATGCAAGAATAAAAATTAAAATTGTTATTTTACGCACTGAAATCTAAGAACCGAACATGGCGTTAAATGCATCGGCTAAATAAGCATTTCAATTTCACATCCAACAAAAATAATTAGTAGAACCCATACTCGAAAATAACAAAAAGAATTGAACATTACCTCCCCCTAGTGCCAATTCTAATCACTGCTGCTTTTGTCTCAGCTATCTCCTCAACAGCAACCGAAGCCCGGGTAACAAAAATTCTGCTGCGTTGGTTGAAAGATGGAGATTTTTTATTAGGTAAAGAGAATCCGAGAGCTGAAACTGAGCCAGTAGCAAAATTACTGGATAGTGTTATTGAATTTATGCTAAATGGAGTTCGATTTACTGCGGCTATGGCGGTCTCCATTGCAAAACGGATTGGAGAAAAGGATAGCGTTGAAATTTGCTTTTGGATTTGGGTCAAAATCCCTTTTTTACATCACATTTTTACACCAGTTTGATTGGGCTCGACTTATCCTCCAGGTCATCCAACAAGGCCTGCCATGTGGGCATTTGAATTTTTTTTATAAAATGTCAATTTATTCAAAATTATTCTAAAGATCAAATGCAAATCTAAATTACATTTACATACCACTGAGTTTCTATATCGATTTACAATGTTGATTTTTCAATTATGTAATTGCTTTCGTAAATCATATAACCAATTTATTGTTATTAATTTATAAATGACTTATAGATGGTACGAAACCTTAATTTTCATTTTAAAAAAATACCTAAATTTTCATATATGATTTGCTTTCGTAAATCATATAACCTTAATTTATTCTTAGGTAAGGATTAAAATTTACCGGTCTATAAAAGAACGATTTTTTTTCATTTTTTTTAATTTCCGAAGGGAAATTAATGTTACCACAAGGAATTAATGATACTGTTAAACATGGTGGACAAGTGGTCTGAGCCCATGTGACGATGCTGTACCTAACTCCTAAGCTATTGTATTTGTCGTCCCGAAACGGAATCTAGGAAAACCAGTCCTATTCTATTATCAGGGGCGGGCCATTATTAAATGATTTTCAGAAATTGAAAGCCCATTAAGCATCAAGTGCTCTCACATTTTTTAGGCCCACTACCAGTACATGGATAAAACTTATTCCACGAACCACTTATCGTACCGGGTGTTTCCCCTATTAAATGTGTATGATATAATAGTATCGATCGATTTCATTAGCAATTTACAATTAAGGGAAAAATTAAAATATCTTATGTTAACTCTAATATATAAGTTTGGTCATTTGATAACAATTGCCGTCCACCAAAAAAAATGTGTTTTATTATCTTATACTAATATAACACAAAATTTTGTTCTCGGTTTCATGTCTCATAAATAAACAATTCAAAATCCAAATTTAACCAAATTAATCTAACTCTAAGGGTGAGTTTGGCCCAGCGGTTGTAGCTCTTAAAAGCACTTATAAATTTTTATTGTGATTTTTGAAGTGTTTGGCCCTGATTATTAAAATTACTTCTGCTTAATCGTGATTTTCATGGTGTTTGGCCCCCAGGATCATAATTACTTTTGGGATCTCGAGAAGCAAAAAATCAACTTATTTTAGAAGCTACTAAAGTGTTACTTTTGCAAAAGCTATTATACAAAAGCAATTATTCTATAATTAATTTTTATTATAATCAATTTTAGTAAAATTAATTCTCCTATAATTGATTTTCGAATCGCTAGGCCAAACTCACTCTAAGTTCATTCGGCTTCGCTACATAAAAATCTGTTTAAACTCGATTTGTCATATAGATATATATCGAAGAAAGCTTATAGCGTTACAAATTAATTTATATTTTAATTGTATACAAAGTAATTGAAAAACTGACACAAGTATAGGATGGAAAATTATGCAGAAGAGTACCACATATTGATTGTTCATGACTTGACAAATTGGAAGATGTTGAAGAACCGTTCATGAAAGGCTCACATGAAAATTAATTAGTGCGTAGGCAAGATCAACATAAAAGTGGGTGAATGAAAATGAAAGAGTACATGTACTATATACGTACATTAATTATACAGTAAAAGCGTACGTAGTACACTGTCCCCGGGGGGGGGGGGGGGGGGGGTCCATAAATAAAAGCCCGTGACCGTGAGGGCTTCACTTAACAATTTCTTCTCTCCAAACCTAACGGTCTAATTTTATTGTAGAGACGTAAAAGCTATAGTAGTACTATATCTATCTATCTATATGCTTTAATTAATTTGTTTTGAGTGAATTTTTCCTAAAGTTTTCTGCACACAATTAGTAAGGTATGTTTCACTAAGCTGTGCAACAACTTTTTTCATATTGAATATTTATTTATTAAAGTGGACTAAATTATGTAGTAGACTCAAAGTAGTTCTCTTCTTGCTTTTCATCTATTTTTAAAATATATATGACACTTTTTTCAGCTAAATCTAAATCATTTTATTATTATAATTAAGTGGAAAAATTTAGTCTTAGTCCAGTCTTGATTAAATTAATGAAGCCTAACGTAACAAAGATAGGATATATATATATATATATATACAAGGGTGCTAGAATTTATTTGTCATAAAAGCTAGTTGTTCAAATTTGACTAAATTTAAGAGACATTTTCAAAGCAATTTCTAAGTTCAAGAATTTAATCATCTGGAAACTTGCTCACTAATTGGTTGCCTTCCACATTGACCATTATCATCAGTCAATTTATTGGATACCTTCTCCACATTTTTTTTTTTTTTGGGAATCTCATTCATAATTAAACCTTAAAAAAAATGAAAAAATATATATATAATTATATATATATAAAAGTAAAACCAACCCTTTGAATCTGTCAGACTCAACCTTTAAAGTACATAACCTATTTTAGGGGAGAGAGGAGAAAAGCTTGCAGCTCACATGTAGAATAACCACAAGCATGATATATGTCTCAGTGCATCTTTAAGTTGAATATGATGAAAAGGATGAAAAAGAGATGGAAAAAGGAAAAATCCAACATGTCAAAGGAGGTGCTTCATTTGCCCATAAAGAGGGGAAGCACAAACATCATTTAAAATTTCAAATATATATATATGTTCCTCTCCAACTACACATATATTTCATTTTTTCGCCCCTTAAATCTTTTTCTAATATAAATTAATCATGACAACATGCATATCGAAACCAAATCTAGTTTGCATAATATATTCCTTTACTTTCTTTATTTGTTACTAATAAAATAGTATATACTTCCTCGATCTCATTTTTATTTTTGTCTCCGTACAGTTGATCAATCAATAATTTAATTAATATATTTTACTAATAATTTAATAATATTATATGACACCATATATGTTAATGTTTAAAAGGTTTAATATAGCACAAGCGTGACTAATTTAACATGATAAATCATTTAAAAAAATAAAAAAAATTGATCTGAGTATTATAACTGATGGAATAAAAATAATGGGACGGAGATGGAGTATATGTTTTGTGACCCACTGCCAACTTTTATTTTCTCTTTTTTATTACTTTACTTTTGAGATCTTTTAATTTCGGTGGTGGTTAAACGAAAGTAGAAGTTGATGTGGTTGGGTTGATGGAAGGAAAATGATGAAATGAGGATTCTCTTTGGGGAATCAATTCACTCATGACTCATTTCTCTACTTTTAGTCTACTCTTTTTTTTTGGCACAAGGATCTATATCTATATTTCCCTAATTAGAATGATATTGCAAGTAATTAATACAATCGTCATAATGTCTTTCTTCTTATTATATTTGATTATTTTTAATTTACAAGGAAAAAGCTAGGTGGAGATATAATGTAAGAGCCAAATAATCTATATAGTAGCTCTATAATCAAAATATAAATAAATTAACAAAATCAATCATATAAGTTTGAATAATATATTTTGTCAAAAAAAAATTCAAATCAAGGGAGAGGGAAGTTAGTTATCATTATTGCAGGATGGATCTTCTATTTCAATTTGGTGTCATATTTTTGTGTAGTAAATTTATTGACAAATATTTATATTTAAAAGTTGTATGAACCCACACATACGTCATTTGTACGATAAATCCTTGATGCATGTAACACAAAATAAAATAATATAAAAGTAGAAGATGTTTTGATTTTGAGAGTTTGCGATTTTAAAGGATTAATATATTAATAGCAATGGATATATACTTTAGAACATGTTGATCAATAATGCAAGAGCTAAGCCATCTTATATAATATATATGTATTAATTAGTGATTTGTCTTCTGTAACCTGTCTAGGAATAAGAAAACCATTAATAAATGCGACTGACATGAAATTAAAATTGCCAAGACGGTAGATGATGAATATTTAATTAGTAGAAAATTAGAAAGAAATAACCTTGAAATTAGCATCAGTTTTTGCAATCTAAAAATTGTGACTGACGCCTTTTGTCGTTGTAGCTTGAGCGAGCAATCTATGATGAGAAAACCAAAGTGTACATGACAGCGCACTTCATGGGCGTGACCCAACAAATGCCTGCAATTCAAGATACCTTCAAGATTGTGAAATGTGAATGTAACACACATACTTAATGTGTGTGTGTATATTACTTATCCTACAATTACTAATATATAAATATATAAGTAAGTATACGCATACCTACATAATATTATAATATTCATGTCGGTTCAAAATTGAATAACCCGTAAAATTAACATAAATTATATATATGTGTGTGTTTATTTAGTTTACAACATGTGCGAGTACATAATTTTCGATTTTAATGATCAAATTTAGTGTTTTTAATACACATATAGACGTTCACCCATAGATCTAATTAAAATTATGGTGTATGATCTCTATGTGCTTAATTTCGTCTTTGTAACTCGTATATTGGTGATAATATCATTTAAGAAATTAAATATTCAACTCAAGATGAAGATAGTAATTGGCGCATGGGCAACCAGAGCATTTATTTCATAAATAATTTTGATATATATAGTGTCATAACTCGTAAGCTATAGGTTAATTAAGTAGCTAGTATCGATTGTGAAGAAGTGACCATTACTAGTTTTCTTTTTGCGTAATATTTTTAGATGATTATGTATACTCATATTTTTTAGTATAGAATTTTCTAATAAAATAAAAAATTGGCAATTAAAATTAAACCCCAAAAAAGTGTAATAACTCACATTATTCCTTAAATTAGTACTCTTAGAATCCTACGAAGCTGGCCTAGCCAATGGTTCGAATTGTGACGGAGCCATGGGCCGGAACATTGTGATGGGGTTAGCATTATTTAGAACGGTTGCGTAATAATGGGACATTCAAATGCAGTCATGGCCGCAAGCATATATTATATACATGCAACGGGCTATTCGAATGCTAGGCAGTTGACACAAGCATGAGTCTTAGCTAGCTCGTTGTTGAGGAGTATTCAATTTCACTACATAGCTTAATTATATGTATGTACACGGGATAAACTAGCTAGGGGCAAAATCTATTGTATGATAGTAGCCTAGATGGAGATGGTAAAGTTTGAACGAGTAGAATACGTAACGTGTGTATCCATTATATCTTGTAAGAGCTAGCATTTAAGGTATCCTTGTTTATACATTGATTCATAAATAAAGTGTTGGGTTGGGCATTTAGGGTTCCTTTATTCAAGGTATGTAAAGTATCTAAGAATTAATATATATATATGCCATAACGGTTTGGGTTCAGTTTCGTGCTTTGTGAACTTCACCCAAATCATTCCAACTTAAGATTGAGTACATGTTTGACAAAATTTAAGTTTTAATTTATATAAATCTCAAACATATTAAAGTCGACTGATTTGACACAATCACCTACTTTCTCACTATAAAAAATATTGATTTGACATCATTCATTTATTTTTATCCGATAAACCTCAGGGACCGAACAAGACACGTTTCACGCAGTGTATCATCTTAGTCATCTTAGGAGCGTTATCTTATACCATGCGCTGCTGCACGTAATAGACTTGTCCTTACATACATAACCCAACTAAAAGCAACACACCGTACAACCCTCCAAACCTCCTCTCCTCTCCTCTACTGCTCATCCCATTTTCCCCATTTGGGAGGGTCCCACCACACACCACGCTGGATGGTCCCTTCAAATGTTGCAAGACACGTGGATGGCCCTCCAGTATAATTGTGGAAAATTACAAAAATTATCACGTATTTAATATTTATCCCTAAAAGCTCTTTTAAGATTCGAATGGAAAATTATATAACTATAACTATCTTTAATCCCAAAATTATAAATATTGTCATATAATTAAGGGTCGTCAGTGAAATAATATTTTCAAGATCCTGATTGACAATTTTAACTAAATTAATTTAAAATCTTTTTAAGCTTTTCGCTTGTGGACAATGTGACTCAATTAATTTTTTCCTCAATCATCCCTCCCACGTGGTAATTTCACCTTCTAATGTGGACGTCAACGAGTATAAAATAGAAAGGAAAAAATAGGAAAGAAAAGATGAAGATAACTCTATTTCCGCTCCTCAATATATAATTAAAGTTTTTGTACCAAATACTCAATTAATTTAGTCATATGCCCACCAGTGTATTTAAAATCGGACCGGTCATTGAACACGAAAGTCTTACGGGTTACTGGTTCGATCGGTTAGATCAGGTTAACACTGGTTCGATCGGTATAACCTATGTGACTTTATTATTATGTAATATTTATATATATTGTTAGATTATCTAAAGTACAATTATAATTTAAGAAATTATCATTCTTTAACAATATAAATTTTTTATTGTTTCATGCAAATAATCAAAATGTTTAAATAATTAAGATCAATGTCAAAAATATAAATCTCAAGTATTCCTCAAATATACATACATTCAAAACAAGACAATAAAATTAAAAGTTCATCTCATTTTTAAAGTTTTGGCTTGTTCATTTGGGTTCTATTGTTGTAAGTTGATGTTTTTATGGTAATTGATTTGCATAATTTCATACACAAAATAATATTATTCACAATGATGAGAAAATTATTATGTACTTCTTTATGTAAAAGAAAATGTATTATTGCATTGATTGTGAAAACACTAAAATAATGAATGTTATTCCAATTAAAGTATATAAATGTAATTCTATTAAATATTAAACAAGAGTTCAAATAAATAACAATAACAAAAAATCTCTAAATTTAAAAAAAAAAAAAAAATTAAGTGAACCACTGGTTCACTAATTTTATCGGTTTTGGAGCTGGTTTTACCGGTTCGAACTGATTAATTTGGAGGCTAGTTTTTAGGGGTGAACCGAACCGGATTGAGTACCACTGATGCCCCACGTGATTCATGAATAAGAATTAACAATCTCGAATTGAAATATGATTGAACTTATATTAATTTAGTTGCGTGATTTAGTTCGATTCATAAAATCATAATTTTACTAACGAGTATTTACTACATGAAGATTTTTGTAGTTATAAAAATTTCAAGCTGAAATAGGACCATAATAGTTTAAGTACATAATTTAATTATCAGCCTGAACCTTGCAATATTTTTTCTATGTCAACAAACCTTTTTTATTAGATGACTATTGCAAATTTTTATCATTTCATTTCATGCAATAGCACAAGTATATTTTATACGAACTTCTGCCAAAAAAATAAAAAATAAAAAATCTGGTATTCCGGAATAACCCCTGGTATATAGCAAAATTGACGGACTGACCCGATCCGTATCTCCTCTCTGGTTGTTACGAGATGACGTTAAACGTAGTCATCAAGAAAATACGGATGAGTTGAGGGCCTTTCTGGTAACCGAATCAATATTGGGAAAGTGGATAGTAATCAACTCACACACAACGCAACAAACAAAACAAACAAACAAATAATTGCATTTTTTTTTAATTTTTTATTTATTTTTACCTACATCTCTATCGGCCCTTTAATTTCTCCTCCAAAACAAACAGCTTTTCACGAACTTTTTCTAATCCTTAAAGCCAAACCAAAACCTGAAATATATAATAAACCCCACCCATTCTCATTGCATATATAAATGTATGCATCTTTCTTTCAACTATTTGCTCTCATATTTTCCCTCTCCTCCTCTCTTGTTCTTCTTTTCTCCACCACCCTCTGTTCACCAACCAAAGTAAGGCAAATCCAAGAACACATTTACATACAAGTAATCTCTTCAGTGATCAAAGAAAACAACATCGGAGATTGATGGCGGTTGAAGCTGGGCATTACAATCTTTTCCCTTCACAGATTCATAGCAATAGGTAGATTCACCTTTTCTTTTCTCTTTTCCTTGATGAATTATTCATTTTTCCTTTTAATATTTTTTTTTCCTGGATTGGCGTGAAAAGCATTATTGTAATAGAAGTTCATGTTTCTTGTATGTACAACCTGCAGAGAATTAATGATGCATGGTGTTGATGGCATTGGAAACGTGTTTGGCACACCCATAGGATACGGAATGGTAGCTCCTTCATCCGGAACAACTACGGCGACGGAGGCTGTGTTTCCGATGTACGGCTATACTGCTCCGGCCAAAAATGCGGCGTTGAAATCCGAGAGTGGACTCACTTATGCCGTTCCTACTTCAAGGAAACGTTCAAGAGATATGATCAATCCCGTTATTGTTTCATCATTTCCAAACATCGTTCAGAATCAGAACGCATATAATCGCAGCGGTAATTCTTTCACTTTTCTCGGCGAAGATATAACTTACCAGATCCAACATCAACAACTGGAAATAGATCGCTTAATCGCTCAACACGTACGTATCGTTTGTTTATATATTTCCTCGTTTCGTTGGATATTTTTAAATTTACTTGATGACTGATTATTGAATGTGTTTTTTGATTAACAGAATGAAAAGGTGAGAATGGATATTGAAGAGAAGCGAAGGAGATATTCCCGTAGACTCGTGGAGGCGATTGAGGAAAATATAATGAAGAAATTAAAAGCAACCGAAGAAGAAATCGAGAAGATAGGAAAATTAAATTGGGCGTTGGAAGAGAGAGTTAAATCACTGTGCGTCGAAAATCAAATCTGGAGAGATTTGGCTCAAACAAACGAAGCCACCGCGCATGCCCTGAGATTGAATCTAGAACAAGCCCTAGCTCAAGTCCAGGATGAACACCGCCGTCGCTCCGACGAAGCGGCGGCGATTGCGGACGACGCGCAGTCTTGCTGTGGTAGCAACTTCGAGGAAATGGAGCGGCGCACGTTAGAGGAGTGCGCTGATATTAGCAATGCAGGGAGTGGAGACAAAAATAAAGCTGGTGCAGGGAAGAGAAAGATGAGCGACGGGAACATGATGATGTGCAGGAACTGTGGGAAAGAGGAATCGTGTGTGTTGCTTTTGCCGTGTAGACATCTTTGCCTTTGTACTTTTTGCGGGTCGGGTCTTAATACTTGCCCCGTTTGTAACTCTACCAAGACCGCAAGTGTTCACGTTAATCTCTCGTCATGAGATTCGGGGTTCAGATTAGTCTTTTGACCTTTTTTCACATAGTAAAAAGAAAAAGTTGTTACTAACTATTAGATTAGCAAATATTAATAGTAGTAGTATCTATCTTTTTTCATTATAACCTCATCTACTATACTAACATGTTCATTGTTATTCCGCTAATCAATGTTTTCACTGATCAAGTTGGTATCATTAATTAATGTTTTGGAGTACTTATTTTATTTGATGTCAAGTTATGGCGGGAGTTAAGGGGATGTGCATCCCATCCGATTAGCTAGTTAGTTTACTTTAGGAGCGTGCATATTAAGCGCGTGAGAGATCAAAGATATGGTGAAAATGACACGTGGAGTGCTCATATGATGAACATATATAAGGGCATCTCCTATGTATAGATCAGTCCAAGTCCAGCTTCCCCTCACTCAGTCCAGCTTCCCCTCTGAATCCAAGTCCAGCTTCCCCTTTCATTTTCATAAGTCATCTTCAATGTATCAATCTATCAATTCCATTTAATTAAAATTCTCAATTCCCCCACTCTCACTTAATAATAAGAATAATAATAATAGCAATACTAATAATAATAAAAATTAACTCGTATGTGAAATAAATAAATAATTAATAACAATAAGATATAATTTAAGATTGACAATAATAATAACAATAACAACCAATATGTTGTTTTTTATTTTAACGAGTCATATGTAATGTTCATTAAGTTCGTTTAAGGTTTATTATAAAAAAGAAAAAGTTCTATTAAGGTTTCAATTTTATTAATTAAATTAAATTTGAGTTTCTAATAATTAACTTTTAAAGAGATTTTCAAATTGGTACTAAATACTTGATTGACATGATTTGAAAATTATAAAAATAATTTAATATTGACATTAAATTTTCCAACATAATAGTTACATTAAATTTGATTTTATTAAATAAAAGTACATTTTATAATAAAATTAACTTTTTAAAAATAATACACAAATTAAATAAAACTAAGATTAAATAAGAGTTTAGTTTTATTAATAAAAACAAATTATTCTAGTTGTAGGATTTAATACACAAATTAAATACAAACTAAGATTTAATACATAAATACAACCTAATTAAATAAAAGAAAAAAAAACAAAAAAAAAAAAAGAAAGGAATAGCTGACCGCTCGCAAGCTCACCGCTTCAAGCGGTTAATTGCCAAGGGGAAGGGGATTTTGCATTTCCACCCCTTGGTACATTAAAGTTGATAGTTTTTTCTCCTCTCAATCCAAAAACCCCCCAATCCATTTTCCCCCTTATACATAGGAGATGCCCTAAGTCATAATAAGATTAATTTCTTGTTAAATTTAAAAGACTAAATGCGATTTTCCACGTCTTTCATCATATTATCCAACAGATGATTTTTTTATAGAAAAGACCCACTAAGCAAGCAAACAATGTTTAATAGCACCGATGCGCACGGCAGAGAAAAGTGAGAGAGACAAGGCACGATGATCGATCTGTAGTTGTGTTAGCTTTATTTTATATTTTTTTTTTCTTAAAGAGGACAAAAGTACGGATCATCATCATATTAAAAACGAAACGAAACGAAAGAAAAGATTATACAATATTTTATTTTATTTTATTAAGCTAATTAAAAAATTTGATTTAAACGTGATTTGGTGGGGAGCAGCTGGCCCAGTAGCAGCAGAGCTCTATCTAGAGTCACTTTCAGACAGAAAAAGAAAGATTGATTAGACTACTAGCTAGCTAGAGATACATATATACAATAATAATAATGTTGTTTGATTCAAATTTCAACTGTGGAGTAATATAATTAAACAACACATCATTTACTACTACTATGTAACAAAAGGTGAAAAATATAATGTAGATTAGGTAGTAGCAACAGCAGTTGTAGTAGTAGGCTATTTGTGATGGGATTAGTCTTCCCCACTCCAGATTCCGCCTGCTAAAAGTTACAGAAATCAGAAATGGTCCCCTATTCTCTATTTGATTGATACTGCCGTGTTTGGCACCGCCAAACGTCATTTTCGTTCTCAGAATTTTCTTTTCCCCGATACGGGAAATGTATCGAGAATTGTTTTTATCTAATGCTCCTGCTTCCTTCTACTGATTTTTAATTAAAAATAAATAAAATATTTACTACTACTGTTTTTACGTACAGAAAATAGGGACAAAAGTTCCATGTATCATTCACGTGAATTGCACGTGAAATTACTTTATCAATTTAATAGTGTATCATAATTCATTAATGAGAAAACGGGGTTCTGTATCAATCACAAAATTAAGAGCATCCAATTACTTCTTGGAACTGGTAAGATCTTGCATCATCATCAATCAAGACACTTAGTAAAATTAGTTTTTTATTTTCTACTAAAAAAATGTTTTCTATAGAATAATTGTCGAGCATAAATTATACCGTTTATTTTTTATGTCCCTTATTTTTCGTATCTTTAATTTAAGTACAGAGTTTCACATAAAAATTTCAAAAAAGAAGATAAAGTTTTTGAGTATGTCCCTTATTTTTTACATATGTATGTTCTTAATATAGTAAATGAGATTTGATGATATCAGATCATAGAGTAGTTTTGTGAAAAGTAAATTAATCCAATTTAGAAAAAATAATTATTATATTTTGGTACATCTAATAAGAGAAATAACAATAAAAAAAACATGGGACGGATAATGTGTATAATATCTTGGTGGAAGATCACATCGAAAGGTAATGGGTAATGGTGCGTGGAAAATTATGAGAGATGTTAAATTAATTAATACGTATTTATTTATTATTTTTAATTTTGACGTTTTTGTTTGGGAGCCTGAAATGAGAAATGAGGTGCATGCGTGTACATATGTTTAAAGATTCTTTACAGATGAAAAAAAACAACAAGGGGGGAGAGAAAGAACAATTTAGCTGTGTTGATGGATGTGTTGGACTTATCTTATATATATACTTTCATCCTCAGATTATTTGACCGGCCTGGCCATTTAATTTCTATGGTCTTTTTCCGCCAACTTTCGCCTTCACATGGTTATGAATAATTTTCAATTCATAAAATACAAGGTGATGATGGGATCAATATAATATATATGCTTATTAATATTAATGATTAATTTAATTCAATAAGAAAACGGGTGGCCGGTACTAACTAAAGTTGGTTGATGTGATCATGTCTTCTTCAATATTCATGTCTATTGTCTTGTTAGTATATATAGTTTAATTAATTAATATCTAATCACCTATATATATGACCAGTTCATAAATTTATTCAAGAGATGATCTTAACTAAGAAAACTCTCATGCACGAATTTTGCAACTAATTCTTTTCAAGCAATTAAACTTATACATACATATATATATATATATATATATATATATATACTTTTCATGTGTAAGCATGTACTTTTTTTGATGAATATGTGTAAGAATATCTTCAAAATTAATTGGATCAATTCAATGTTACTATATTATTATAATATAAATCATTTAGATAACATAGTGCTACTTAAATTAACATTGGGAGATCTTAACATAGGGAGTAATTACTGAAAAACACGCTAAACCATTTAACAAAATGATAGGTTTATAATATACCATATATTGGAGATGCATTTAGGTGGCCCAAATGAAAAAATGCAGAGTCCGATTCTCTTTCGATATAGATACGCCTTTGACATGTGTGTCGGACACACCACATGGCGTGCCCAAGAAAATAGCCTTTGAATATCATATGACACGGGTGTTGGACACGATTATGCGACGTGTCCGACAGGACCCGACTGGGGCATTTTTGTAATTTCAAAAAGTTGTGTTTCAAAATAATTAAAAAAAAAAAATAAGATACATTGTATACTCATGAAGATTATCTCACAATATGATAGGTTTTCTCCCAAATTTTTTCTCTTCGTCATTTGCCTAAGAAGCTAGCCCAAGTATCTTCAACCTCCACCTCAATATGAATTGATTCAACATTCAAAGAAAGTTAAATTAGTTAACTCTTTATACTCTAATTTCAATACGTTTTTACTTTTTTTGCTCTAGTAGGAACTTTAGTTTATAAGTTATAACCGTATTAGATTTATAGTAGGGTGAGATATTAAAAACATGTAAAATTGTGATAAAAATAGAGATTGGGTAGGGGGAAGATGGTCTAAGGTTGTTATTTTTTAATTATTAAACATATGTGAGATCATTTTCAACGGCCTTCTTTAATTATTGAGGGATCAATAATATTACACATGCGTTGTTACTTTTTACTCTGCACTCCAACAATTAGTTTATATTGTAAAAAATTATTTTAAATTATTATATATTTAATAATAAAAATAATAATAATAATAATTTCTTATATTGTAACAAACTAGTCTTAAAAGGTATTACTTCGGGAAAGTAATATAAATTTAAATTAATTAATCGTATTCTATATTTCGGGATTCTTATATTTTTTTTTTTTAATATTTACAGTACTATTACAGTTTCTTCGACTCAATTCCCATATTTAATCCTTGATTGTACATAAACTATGTATCGAGCTTGTGATTGTAAAGTTTCTGTTCTAGATGTGTTTGATTTATACATTCATGAGAAAGTAAATTTAAAAGGGGGAAATAAAAAAGTTTAATTTAAAGGCATTTAAAGATTTCTACAACAAAGTACAAAAGGTACATGTTAAACTTTGCTGCATAAATCAAAATTTAAACTTTGGGTTTGGACTCTAAAATTTGGGCGTCCAAACACAAAATTTTTAGTGACTTTTAAATTATAGGGAATTAGAACATCAATTTTTGCAAAAACTTATAATTTATCTTAAAATTTGATATTTAAAGGCTCTATTTGTCATCTATAAGAGATAATGTATAACTCAAATTTTTTTATTTTTTTTCATCCAAAAGGGGTAATCAATGCCTATCCCTATCAACTATATATCTCTTGGGCGAAGGCTTGCATAACTCAAATTATTATAAGAATTAACATAACTTTTGCAAAATAAATTGTGCTCCAAGATAGCTCTTATATTTTAAAACCCTTATATGTGAATAAAATTTGTTGAAAGTAATTAAGGGGTTGCGTATGTTCGATCTGAAGAGGTACCCTTTGGACCGAAACAGTTCAATCCAAGCGATGTGTCTCTTGCGAATATGCATTTTTGTGCCTATAAATAGGAGACTTAATCTGGCCAATTAAGCATCATTTTTTCAGACAATAATAAAAAATTACTCTCTTATCTACTTTAAATTTATGTCGAATTTTCTATTTGTTTCGGTTCGTCGTGGGTTCATTATTTATGCAAATAATGAACAACATACTGTTGTATTTTGGGAGACTACGGGGAATCAAATTGCATGCACCGTGGCAGTCTCGGAAATATTGTCTTAAGGAAATCGCTTTGGCAAGCCTCATTCTCACTTCGTAGTTTTCGTATATTGATTGGGGTGTTGTTTGGTTTATTTTGATCCAAGTAAGTAACTCTTACTAGTTTTTACGTTGCTATATAATCTAACTTTATTAGAGTTAATATATGTTAGATTATCTCTATTTGTTATATGCTGAGATTTAAGTTTGAAATATTTAAGTACACAGATTGTTAAACACTAACACCGCTTTGCTTTGTAGTTACTTAGGCCATCTCCAATGGTGCTGGAGGGGCCAGGGGGGCTCCGGGAAAAACCATCTCCAATGGTTAGGTGCCGCCGGGGGGGGGGGGGGGGGGGGGGGGAGGGGGAGGAGGAGGGGGGCTGCTTGCCGGAGGGGGAGCCCGGGGCTTGGGGCAAGGCTCGCAGGAGCCCTGTCCCGAGCCAGGGGCACGCGTCCGAAAAGCGCCCCAAATAGGGGCGCGTGTTCTAGACACGCCCCACCGATTTTTTTTTCTTTAATTAATTTAAAAGATTTTAATAAATTAAAACTAATTATTTTTAGGTAAAAACTAAAAAACTAAAAAGTTATGCATATATACATGTATTTCTCTTCATGTTTTATACTATAGATGTACACTACAACAATTTCTTCAAGTCAATGTGAGATAATTCCTTCTTTGTAGATTAAGTTATTATCCCACTTGGTTTGAAGATCATGAAGCATTCTATTTTTGAATGAGCTTCTAGTAGTATAAAGCATGAAGGAGAAACATTATGTTCATTCCAAAATAACATTAATTTTTTTTAAGACCAAATGTAAGTTTTAATTAATAAAAATGTAAATTTAAATGAACTTAACTTTAATTTTATAAACTTAACATTAATTTATTATTATGTGAAATTTATTAGTTTTTAAAAACTTAACTTTAATTTGTTTTAACTTATAATATTATAATTTAAGAAACTTAACTTAACATTTTATTATAATTTCTTTTATTATAATTCCTTTCTTGTTTCATATGTTGTTTGTTGTATTTTTTATTTATTTATTGTATCTCTTATTATGTATGAATTTTAATTTTGTGATTATTTACTCTTTTTAATTTTAATATTTAAATATTATTATTAATTTAATTATATTAAAAAATTTATATTAATATTAAAATAAATTATATTTATAGATGAGAGTGGACATCTTTTCGAATGTAATTTATTACTTAGTCTTCTTTTTTTCCCTTTGAATTGGGCTTTTGTTTCTTCATTTTATAAATAATTGCATTGTAAACTATCATTGTAGTGTTCATTTTCTTTATATGTCAAAATCATTATTATTCTCCTACTAATTTATCATAAACTACTTTATAAATAAAATATAACATGACTCCGTGCATAGCACGGAGCGTATACTAGTTAATTTTATTTTAAAATCCTGCCATTGAAGACGATAAAATAGGACTCGAGAGATTCGGAGAGAGCCCATGTAACTACTGAAGATTGGAGATGCACTCTTACCATAGTAAAGTAAAGTTGGTGTTGGGTGGGGTTGGGCCCTTTGATACGGCAGGTACAAACGCCAAATTTTATCAATTACTGAGGAGAGGAAAGGACAAACAAAAAGTATTGTCCTAAGGGACCCACCAGATCATAGACCATATGTCGCTTTATGACCGGCATGCCCTCTTGCTCCTACACGTCACGTGATGAATCCAAACCCTTCCTTGTTTCCATGAGAGATTATTATTATTATTAATATTATTTTAGCATATTGGATTTTTTTTATAAATACAAGCAAATTAATGAGATTTGTTGGGTCAGATTATGTGGATTCAGATCCAGTTTCATTATATGTTGTGTCCGATTCAGATCAGATCTAAATCTTCTTAGGATCTAACTTTTGAGTTTATTAGTTTTTATTTGGATAAAATAGCAATTTACGTCCCTTAATTTTTACTGATTCACAGAATTATGACACTTAATTTTTAAATTTACGGAATCAGGATACTTAATTTTTCAGCAAGTATTTTACATCCTTAACTTTTACTGGTTCGCGGAATCAAGACACTTAATTTTTTGAAAAGTAAAATATGTCCTATAACTTTTCTATAACCGCAATTTTAGTTCACTTGACCGCAATTTCATTTCTATAAATTTTTCGGACGTCCTACAACTTTACATCCATTATGATCTTTTGTTTTTAGTCGGCTTAGGCCATCTCCAGCCGAAGGGGGGAGACAAGCAACAACCCCCCGTCGGCTGGAGAAGAGCTCCCCCCGGATGGGCAGGCAAGCATGGGGGGAGGGGGGAGGGGGGGGGGGGACACGCTTCATTCTATTCTTTTTTTTCTTGTGCCAGCTGATGGCGCTTCATTCCTTTTCTCTTTCTTTCTTTTTTTCTTTGTGCCAGCTGATGGACGCTTCATTCCTTAAATGTATAAAAAAGATATAAAAAAATAATTATGATTTAATGTTATTTTTTTTTAAAAAAAAAACTTAACCATAATTTTGAAAGATACAACATTTTCTCCTTCAAATTTATACTACTAGAAGACCACTCAAACATTATATTTATACTACTAGAAGACCACTCAAACATTTCTTTTCAATCTAAATGCATTAATAATAATTGTTGTTATTTTCCGTGAATTATGTTTACTCGTTTTTATATTTATGAATGCCTTATTATTATTATTATTGTTGTTGTTGTTGTTGTTCTTGTTGTTATAGTTAAGTGAGAGTTGGGAAAGTTTGAGATTGAAATAAATATTTTGAATTGTTGGTTCGGTTGGAGATGGCTAACTTGGCAAGGCATGCAGGCAGGCATGAGGGGGCTATTGCTGCTTCGGCTGGAGATGACCTTAGGTAGATTCTTATTTATAGAGCAATATGCTTTATTTTCAATAGTTGTACTACTTATATTATGAATGAATTGGAAAGCATCGCGCACATTCTACTGCTTCAATTCTCAAATTTACTTTACAAAACTTATAACTTTTAAATTGCAAAATTTTAAGACCTATTTGACACATTTTGGTGACAAGACATTAAATTCCACTTGACAAAATAAACACCCACTTGACAATCACTTAATAAACTATCTACAACTATCTAATGACATCAATATTAATTCAAATCCCCAAATTATTTGTCCAGTTGACAATTATGCAATTTTCGGCGAGTTGTGGATTGAAATTACGGTTAAGTGGACTAAAATTGCGGGTATAAAAAAGTTATAGGGCGTATTTTGCTTGCCGGAAAATTAAATTTTCTTCTTACGCAGACCAGTGAAAGTTAAGGGATGTAAAATGCTTGATGGAAAATTAAGTGACATGATTCCGCGAATCAGTGAAAGTTAAGGGACTTAAAATGCTTGCTGAAAAATTAAATGTCCTTATTATGCGGACTAGTGAAAGTTAAGGGACACAAATTGCTATTTTGCCATCTTATTAGTATTCAGTCGGATATCGAATCTTATTCAAAATATAGAATCTTAACTTTCAAAACTTACACTTGTAATTTTTTCTTAACAATAAATTTGTTAACATTACAATTTTATTTAACTTAGCTGACATGTTCAAACTTTCTTCATAATTCACCGAGTTTCACAGAAGGATCAACGAGTTACACATTTAATCACTTGTTTCAAATTATATAAGATATTACTTCGGAAAACAGTAGTATTCATGTAAATCTATCTTTTCTATTAAAATTATTTCATATTGTTAGACAAAAATATGGATAAAAATAAGAGTATGAATTATTATAAAATCGTCTTGGCTAATGGCATGGTAAAAATTATTAATATTTTGGAGTCGATAAGCTAAATTTGATGTTTACTTATCTTAATAAAAACTCATGTAATTTTTAGTTTTTTTTTTTTTTTATTATATTCGAGTACAGATCTTTAACGAATCAAATTGCGATTCATATTCATTTCATGTATATTGGAGTACGAATCATCTAAATCAGGTTTGACCCATCAAATCTCTAATCAAATAAAAATATGAATAAATTAATATCTATTACATACTATGAAATTATACAATCCAAGTTTTTGCTGGCTTGATTTGGACATATCGGATAATTATTTAAAATGTTGTTACCCTATACACATCGTTTACATTTTGCACGTTCCAATTTTTAAAGAATTAATTGGCATTAACCTATATATTCTTTATACATTATTTACAAAAAAAAAAAAGTGATAAATTGACTTTCTCCAAAATCACATCAACATAGTTCTTACATAGTTATATATAATAATCACCACCGGAATTTGGCTAGTATATTCACACATGTCAAGTTTTCATATTAAAGTATATATAGTACAAATGCACGACATGTGCATTGTTATGAATGGACTATATAGGTTGAAACTATAGACATAAGCAATTATTCATATTGATTAGCAATCTTTTAATTTCATCAGATGGGCTACTTTGTCTAAATTGGAATAAGCAGCGTGTTAGAATTATAAAGTCGCAATTGTACATGATATATATTTTCCAACCTCTATTTTCTCTTTTTTTTTAAAGAAAAAAATTGATCAATTTGCATATATATAACTTGTAAGGGTGTCTTTTCGTGACTTGCGTTTCTATAAAATTACATGATTCAAAGAGTTGGTTCATGATTTAAAGACATGATTTTTATAAAACCAATTTCATTATTTTACTTGATTTACAAATTAAGCTCTCTTTCTTAAATTAAGCTCTCTTTCTTAAATGATCATGACTTTTAAATACTAAAGCGAAAACACACACACAAAAACAGATGAACTCAATCATAATTCAATTTTGTGTTTTTCATTTTTAAAAAGCTGGTGCTGCAAAAAATGAGAGGTCGTGCTTGCTTGTATTAATACAACACCAACCTTTATATTACACTTTGTAGGTCTCCCATTGGAGAGAGATGTTTTTTTTGCTTTTGGTGTTGTATAATGCTAGAATAGTATATATTAGTATTGGAGATATATATACTCTTAAAAAGGGCATATATAGTTTACCCAAAAAATCAAACAAATTCAGACATTAATGTGTGTGAGAGAATGAAATGCGCGTAAGCTGCATGTCTCAAATGAAAAATTATTGTCTATACCTGGTCTTTCATATATCATATATAAAATTTTGCAAAAATATTTAATGGATGTACTAATTTTATTTATGATTTATAAAAAACATGTTCTAGACTAGAATTTTCCGTCCCAAGTATACATGCACTCCATCCAAATATAAAGATTATTTACTCTAAGATTAGATCTAATTAAGTTGCAACTTGCATTTAATTTGCTCCTTTTCTTTTCTGTAGTAATAAATCAATGTGCAACCAAGTAAAAGACCACATGCATCGAATGACGAAAAAGAAGAATCATTTTATGTATTTGAATTTTGCTTGGTCTGTCTCATGTCATAAAAAGATTGTATTGGTATTCCTTTCTTTTGTATTTTCCAATTACTAATAAAATTAATAAAATAAAATCAACTAGGAATTTTCACCCGTACTAAACACGCAGTTGGCCATAAAATACATGAGGACAATGAAGAGAAAGTGACACTCGACCCAATGACAACTTTCTTTATTTCTTGTTTTGATTTTTCTTTTGGGGTATATATTGAAAGTCATAGGCCCATACCATACCATGCTTGTGCTTTTCCTTTGTTTTATAATAATAATAATAAAAAATATATACATTTGTTTGTTGAAGGCATGCAATGAAACAGAATTTTGTTCATCACATTAATTATTTGTCCACTTTCTCAATATAATAGTAGTAAATATAAGTAATTATTAAGGTCCATTCCATACACCAATTTTGTCAGCTAAGGTGGACGTGGGGTTTGGAAATTTTAAAAGATAGTTGGAAGCATATAACTATTTGGGTCCAATCAAAGAGGGCATGATGGGTACTCCCCAACTTTCTTCAAAGAGAGGGTAGAGGGTGGGGTACAAAGTTATTTCCATCTCATCTAGGATTTGGTTTTGTTGTTCTGTTCTTCCCTTCCCTTTATGTTTAATTTCTCTCTCATTCCAATTTAACTTTTCAAACAAGACCCCACCAAAAAAATCATTAATTCTTACACCTTACAAAAGATTGAAAGACCCCGTCAAAATTAAGGTTTAATGTCTTCCACCAACATTGCATTTTGGGCTCAATGCAGCTCACAAGCTTTAATGGAAAAAATTTTATATACCGGCCACAATTTAAATCAACATTTATGGTGCAAGACTTGACTTATATAGTCGACTCCATATGGATATATCCTGACCTATTTGCTTGGATTTGGTTTCATAAACTAAAAGTTTATTGATTTTACCATAACTTATTTAATTTGAAACATGAATTAATTTGGATATAGATGTTGAGATTAGATATTTTGAAAACTTGAGATATGACTTTAATTAATTGAATTTGAATGTCGGAGTTTGTGGAGGAATGATCAATATCTGAGATTAGACTAATTTTGAATGAAAATAGACAGTTATCAATCTTGGTCTGGTATCAAAATCGGTCCTTAAGGAACCTTAACTTTTCAACAATTTCACACCAAACTTGAACTTATTTGTATTGTACATTTTCATGGTTGTAATGTGATTGTATCCTAATTATGTGAAACACACATTTCTTCAATTCCCCTTTCACTAATAAAGAAACAAGAAGCAATGATTTAGAGTTGAAAGATTTCTTGGGGATGGCATTCTTGCTTTTATTGAAAACAATAATTTGCCATTCTTCTGTAAAGGCATGTGGTACGTTAATAATATAAGAATCCAAAATGCTGCAAAGAGAAAAGGTGAGCATAAACCAATTCACATTGAAATCATATCTTACACAATGAGTTACCTTTATGCCAGAATTTCAATGACTTCACTTTACATTTACATGAATGAATAATGGGATTGGTTTGTCTTGGAGTAATGCTAAAGATAAAGACATTATTTATTGCATTTTTGAATGGAGAACCCCCTCAGTTTGAAGTGATGATTTCAAAAGAAGAATAGTAAATCACATAAAAGTAGATATTGCATCAATTCTTTTCCCAAATGTGTGACAAATTTGATGGAGAAGTGTGAGGCATCAGCACCCACTAACCCAAATTCCATGTGCTAAACTATTAAAGACTCTTCACTTAAACCATTAATGGAGAGTTTTGGTGGCAAGCCTAATTCCCTTCCCTATCTTTGGCTAATATCATTGTGTTTTTTATGCCTCAACTCTTTATCATTAAAGTTGATAACTTGTCTAGTGGTGCCAAATGTAGACATGAAGGATCAAACACATGAGATCTAAGAGAAAATGGATTTTCTATGTGGATAGATAATTTGGTGATAACAATATTATAATAATGGGAAAAGCGATTCTAAATGCGCGCAATTATAACTCCCATAAAAAGACAAGTGGGCAATGATACACCGATACTCGAGAAAAATTCTAAATTGTATAGGATATTTCTTGGATTTAAATTAAAAAAAAAAACTTGGACATATATTCCTTTCACGTATCCTATAGGTTCGAGATGAATCACTGCAATTGCTAAGAAAAATGTAAACGATGAACCACACTCCGTGTCTACACGACAAGTCCTGATATGATCTCAAATCACCTAAACCCGATACATATTTTTGTTGATAAGTGATATTCACATGATGTGATGTAGATAAAATCAAGCTTATTAAAAACTCAATCCACTAAGAAGTTGTTACTAATAATTTCATATAAAGTTATTCTTTGTAGTTAAGTATAAATCACCTGTAAAATAAAATAAAATAATAAAAACTCTCAATGATGCAAATCAATGAAAGACTATGCATTGTTTAAAAGAACAAAGTAAGACAAAAGATATAATTTATCTATTATATGGGAGTATAAGAAAATAACCATGTATGAATATATAAATACATTTTATACGTATATGTCGTATCGTATTCTGTAAATTATAAGAATCTATACTGATTGTATAGTCGTGTCCGTAACATGTCATATCCTATCCTTTGCAACATAACATAACAAGTGGGAGGTGAATATAATATAGAATAGATTAGATGTCCTTTCCTTCCTACGTTTTAAAAACTTATTGCCATACTTTTTCATTCACCCATCCCCTTAGCTATTTCCTTTGAAAGTTGAACATTGAAACAGTGAAGTAGACAAAGACTAGTGAGTTGAAAATGACGCAGCCAAGAAATCAGCCATCCCATCACTTTTAAAACCAATAAATTAAATTTGTATTGTACAACACCTTTACCTTTGGTATTATTATTATGGGAATGAATGCATTCAGCATTATGTTGTGTTGTCAACTACTCTTATTATGCGTAAATACAGGAATCATTTTGGCCCACCATTCATGGACCATCAAATGAAATGAAATGGTCCTCTTATTACAATTTCACATCAATGGATTGGGGTACATGCATTACATTACATATAGGTGTATTTATTAAATAAAATAAAAAATTATTTCTTAGATTACTATTTTTCAGATTCACCCAAATTGGTCATTAAATGCATCACATCAATCTCCACCTAAGAAATGCACCAAGCAAACAATACCGCCAAAAACAAGAAAATCACAAGTTAAATGACGGTCCATTTTAGGACATCTAAATAAATATGGTCCTAAAGACATTAAAATACAATTTTTGAAACTTGGCGTTACCAATCAAGGCAGATTTAGACAATTCTTCACGTTTTCTCAAATCCCATATAAGCAAACTTACTGTATATGCATGATAATACTTTAGTTATCATGATTTTCATCACTACACACTTTAGTATAATGGAGAAAGCAATATGTTATATATATCATATGTTAATAGTACATTGAATAGTGACCCTTTTGCAATATAGTGGTTATAAGGGGGTCCCAAAGCAATTATTCACAAACAGACGGTACTGAACATGCTATAATGCCCATGGTTTCCAGGTCGTTATCAGAGAACAGATCTTGTCAGAACAAAACAAGGTCATATGCAACAGTATAAGGCACAAAATTAATGTTTTATTAAATATATATATATATCTCTGGGCCACTTATATTAATTGAATTAACCAAATCTGATGCTTTGGGCTTTATGATGGACACAGACTGCACTTCAGGCCCACCCTTGGCATGAAATGATAAATGAAAATCATAATTAAATCTAAGGTAACAATAAATACTCATTCAATTCATCACCAATCTGAAATAGTACAAAATTTACTGTATAACAAAGACTCTCATCATTTTCTTATTAGGAACTTTTACCCTGGACTCATTACTAAAAAAGGTGTCGGTCATGATCCAATGAATGATCATCAAATTTTCCAATTTTTTTTTTTTTTTTTGTTTTCTAAGAATATCTCATTATGCGAGAAGTTCTCTCAGCGGGGGATTCGGACCTGAGTTCGCGACGTTGTGGGAACCCTTTCCACTAAACCAATAACTTGTTCGAGATATCTCATCAATGTACTTTGTTTATATTTATTTAATTACATAGCTAAAGAAAAAAGGAGAGTAAATTCAAGATTGTGACAATGGAGTGATTGACTAGCTAACTTGCATCCTGGCCAAGAAATAAGACAACCAACTTTTTCATCAAAGAGGGAGGGTCATATTGTGATGCCAAAACATAGCATAAATAAATAGTGGATGGACCCAATGGAAAATAGAAATAAAGAGTTTTGATGAAGCAAAAGGACTTACCTGGTCTGTGAAACAAACTTTACTTTATCAAAGTTGAGGTTCTGTGGTCCTAAAGACAATCCTTCAACGGCATTGTAAAAAGATTTTACTCTTTAGACTTAAAAGATTTTTGTAAATCGAACAACTATATCTAAATGTGCATGTGTTTGAGGCAAATTAACAGTAAATGTACAAAAGGCATGCACTGTGACTCCTAAAATAACTATCACGAGAATTTTGGCCTATTTTACTGTTCAAAAAGGGATATTATGTTTTAAATTTACTTTGAAGAGGAGACCAATAGTGTAATGCACTGTCCAACTACAAATAAGTATTCTATCTTCTATAACTTACGCAGTTCCAAACAGAAAAAAGAGTGCAACACATTAACAACGAGCCCATTTCACATAAAAAGAGAAGCATTGTATAAAAATATCAAGCTAAACTTTTTATTGTTAGACAGAACTAGAAGACTTTAATGCATTGTGTACAGGGGCGGATTAAGGATTTTCGATCTGAAGGGCTAAATAGTACTAAAAAAAATGTCAGTTAAACACTCAAATTTAAAGCTTATATTATGCATGAGAAAATATAGACGCAATGCAAAAACGGGAAGGTGAAATTTGACCAGAATATATAACCCCTACGAGTTACTTTAATTACATACGATACCACATTATAGTCCTAAAAGAACTCAAAATATATACGTATTTACATTAATAACTAACCATGCCGATTTCTCATTTTATGAAATTGGTTCATGATAGCATCGTTTGAAATACAACTCAATATGTCTATCTCTATAAAGGCGGAGAAAATGTAGATACTACCCTTTGTTATGCGAAACATGCACCAAACTACCCTGTGAATTTTTTTGTGCACCAAATTCCCTTGTACTTTCAAAAACCCTGCATAAAACACTCAATTTCCGTTAGTTACTAACACCGTAAATTTTTAATTAAATTTTCTAAATTACCCCTATATATATAAGAGAGTTTTGTTCAAACTTTCAAAAGTACAAAGGAATTTTGCGCAAACATTGAAAAGTACAAGGGGGTTTTGCCCAAAAATTAAAAAAATACAAGGAAATTTTACGCAAACAAAATTATTAAAAAATTAACGGTGTTAGTGACTAGTGACTAACGGATATTGGGTATTTTATGTAGGGTTTTTGAAAGTACAAGGCAGTTTGATGCAAAAAAAAAAAAAAAAAAAATTCACACGGCAGTTTTATGCAGATTTGGCATAAAATAGGGTAGTATCATACATGTATCCCCCATAAAGGCAAATAGACTATCATTTAGCTATTGAATACCCATTCGGTTACGAAGTTGATTCTTTATTATCTTCATAGCCGAAAAACTCTCTTTACTGATACAGTTGCAACATGTAGAATAAGAACACTCCTAATATAATTTTCAAGTTGATTGGGAAGGGTCGCGAACTCAAGAAAAGAGAGGTCGTTTTGATTGAAAATTTGAGTTTGGAGATGTTGGATGGAAGAATATTTGAGCTTTAATTGGGATTTGGGTAGAGTTAGATAATATTAGGGTGGGTTAATATTGAGTTGAATAAATTGGGCTAGTTTTTTGTTTGAGCTTGAAAATTGCTGATTGGGCTAATTTTTTGGGCCTATTATATTTTGAATAAAAAAAAAAAAAAAAAAAAACCTACAACACTACTATACTTAAAAAAAATATTGAGGGGTTCTATAAACCCCCTGGTCCTCTCTCCGTCCGCCCATGTTTGTGTCCAATATCAGCATGCTTTCTACAAATATTAATGAAAGTACTGTTTGAAGAATGAATTCTAAATCTACTTAATTAATCTTATTACTTGGATCCATCTAGCTTATTTAATTTGAGGAGTTAGTAGCAGCATTAAGAACTGAAAACAATCACATTACCGTATAAAAATGGCAAATGAAGCTTATAACTCCAATTAACAGCTAGCTATATCAAACTAAGAACTGGTAATATGATAGCAACCTTATTCTGATGCTAAAACAATTTAATCGAGACAAAGTAGTCTTTTCCCATACTAATTAATCGTCAAATACTTTAATAAAGCGCTTTACAGGTAATAAATTGTAATAAGGGATTTTGACATACTTAGATGAACCAGAAATTGGAAGTGGATAAAACTTATTTTCCATTATTATTAATATTATTTCACATGTCACTTTAGCAGAATCACTCATGCTCATTTCATTCTCCAGAAAATACTTCTTATGCTAAAGCTTAGTTAGCAAAATGAATTGGCGAAACAATAAAAGCAGACATATATATATGTCTTCAGCGGCAGTGTGGGAGCAACCTCTCAAAGAATGAGGGGGGCTCCTTGTGCGCAGTGAGTACTGGTCCCAGCCTCTGTGGCCGGTTGAGTCACCATGATTTACCTCCTCTCATAATCCCGTCGGGCAGGGGGTGAGGGGTGCCCGGGGTGAGCGATTTCATATTTTGGAACAAGACATATATATATTTATATATCTGAGGTGTCATTATTTATGCCATGCAGAACAAAATACTTTCATCCTCTCGCCTTATCATTTTTGAATTCTTACAAAGGTCACCACGTTTCTGAATACTGAATCCTAAAGTAGAAACTGATGTCATAGTGTTTCTCCAATAGAAATTGTAATCCTACAGTAAAACTTGGAAGTCGTAGAGTTCTCCAAAAGAATTTTTGTGGAACTGTAGTAAAATGTTTGAATACATATATAGATCACAGAATACATACATCTTAATGTCTCATTCGGGAGTGACACATAATGTGAATTTACCATAGCAAGTGATGCATTTCACAAAAGAGGACGATGCCCGAGCTCATGAATTGCAATCTTTTCTACCCATGAGAGCCAAAAATTTGTCCCTAAATTCCAAGATTGGACATTTATCAATTAAGTTTGATCCATCATAAGCCTCCTTTAGGATCACAGTACTCATTACACCTTTATTAGTGATATAAAATATGCCTTGATGCTTAATTAAGCAAAGTAATAATCTAGCAGGTAAACGATACTCGGAATGAAATGCATCTAACTGAGCAGAAGTCAATCTCTTCTCCATAGTCAAACTGAGGAGCTCATGAAGCACAGCCACAGCTCTTTTCCGAGCTTTTGGATCCGCAGCTTCAAACCTCCTCGCGTTTAAATATGGAGAAGGGAAGTCCATTTTCTGCCACCTCTGGACTTCCTCTAGATAACTCATGTTAGGCCTAAAACCCGCAGGGTAGTTCAATTGAAATGCAAAGGGACCTGAAAAGTTACCATCTTTTGATATCTTAGCACTCTTTGACTGTCTAACGGAGGTCGACATCCCTTGTCTAGCTAGCCTCTCCTCGCGAGCAGTCACAGCTAGAGAAGAATCCCAATTCTCCAAATGCAAATATGATCTATTATTCACCTCATTCAGTTTAAAAAATTGAGGGTACTTTAGTATCACTGAGTCCTTGAAATCATGAGGCAATCCCAATTCACTCGAAATCAACTCAATGGTTTCGTAAGGCACTCTACAGTCAACAGAAAGCATCAACAACTTCCTTAAATTCCTAACCAAAATGGGTTCCATTTGCACCCTTGCCTCAGCTTCCAAAGAAGCAAGCTTTTTAGCCTTTTCAGTTAACGTAACCGCAGGTGGAGATTTGTCGATTTGGCCACCGATAACACGGAAAACTGAAGGGTATTTCTCAATTACACCCATGTAATTCCATTTCTGCACAAATCCAACTTCTTTTTCGAGGTCTCTAAGCAGAAGAGACTCTGCTTTCTGGGATTGGATTATGGATTTCAGCTGTAGGATTAGTGAAGGTTTTTTCTGAAGTTCCATTACTCTGTCCAATTCATGCACCCTATGGTATACTTTTTTCTTGGGTTTTCTTCCGAAGGTGGTTTTGTGCATGATTTGGATCCACCTGTAGCCTGATAATGCGTCGAAGACTCCTATTTTATTGATCATAGAAGGTCTCTGCAGTTTTGAGAGCATAATATTGGTGTGTACTTTAAGATTTCTCTCTGACCAATGGTCGAACAGTTTGAATGCACCTTTTTTTTCAAATCTTCAACATAGCAATCGAGCACCCATCAGGAGCTGGAGTATAGTACTGTCAGCCCAATAATTCAGCAGAAACCAGTAAATTATTCCAACTAATTAAGCGAAAGGTCACCAATTTGATTATTGAACCTTTTACTGGTTGAATTGTAGGGGGAATCGGGTTGTGGTAATTTTATTTTCAAAACTTAATAGCTAATAAGTTATTATAGAGCCTATTTTCTCCCCATATAAAAGCCGTCGTTGAACAAAGAAGAGGCATTTCTCCCAAGATTTTTGCGAAATAAAGACTTATATCTAACTGATATTCTCCAACAAAAAAAAGGTTCCTACCAAATACTATAAAGTTTGATTTTTTTGCTCATAAAGGTTGTATTTCATTATAAAATATTATGTTAAACTGACAAAATCACAAATAAATTCATAAAATAAAGCAATTTTAATTGAATTTTTGGTGATGTTTGATTAAAAGGACTTGATGAGAATTTCCAGTTTGAAGCCCAACATAGACAAGGAGGTAAATTGTCCTTAATTTGAGAAAGATGTATGGTTAATTGAGTCTGATTAATGTAGAACATCAAACAGGTTTTGAACTCCCGACCCAATATAATGGGCGGAAGGAGTGGACCTAAGGGTGTGTTTGCAAAATCTAACAAATAAGCTGAAGCAAAAAATTGTGAGTTAAAATCAGTATATTACTACTTACGAGTTGAAAATAGTTTATTTTGAGAGGAGATAAAATCAGTATATTACTGCTTAGGAGTTGAAATAGTTTATTTTGAGAGAAACCGAAACATAAGCTAATTTTACAAATATCAAATTATTACATTCGAGGTAAGAAAAACTGATAAGGTGTTTACAACAGAGTTTTGCAAACTTATAATATAAAATCCATTAGAGGTGTTCAACGAAATTGTTGACTATTCCATTCGATGGCTTCAACCTAAAATTGACTGCAATTTGTGGGTAAAGTTCGAATACGATTGTGTTGGACTCTCTCGGCGGATAAAATCGCAGTTTTTTTAATAGGCTTGATTTTATATTTTACTAACTACATAAACAGACTAATATGTACATAACTTTACATAGTTCTTTTGTTGCATATATGTGTGAGTGCAAGCCTTGTGTGTGTGAAAGTTTGAGATGAAAATCAATTAATTGAAAATTAATCAACTGGAAGTTTATGTTCTTGTATTTTAAATAAAAGGCTGCATAATTAATTCTTGTTTGAGACCTTTTCATGAATCTACAACGATCATCTTTTGAAATTCTGGTATAAAACCTAACGCTGGTAGTGGTTATAAAAGAAAAATATATTCTCATACTAATACTTTAGTTATATATATGGTAGTTCGTCATGATTTATCGAACTTTCTAGTAGGCGTTAGATTTTGCGAAGTTGAAGTTGCAATTACATAATGAAACCATGAATTAAAATTTCATTTTTCGTAATTTCCTGCCAATTTAGCTGGGGTTACTTATAACCTATATCCTACACTAGTGGATTTAATCCATTGGGGTTTGATGAATGCCACATGGGCATGAAAGGACAGAAAATTGTCTTTACATGCTCATGTGTCATTCATCCAACACCCGGGTGGATTAAATCCACCGGGGTAGGTACTAATTTTTCCTTAGCTGGACTCTGATGCTGCTGGAGTCTGGGAATTTGCTTTCAGATGACATAAACACACTTCATATAGTGAAAAAGTACTAAAACATTGAACTAATCCAAGAACCAAAACATTGAACTAATTGTTCATAGGATATAATAGTATGTTTCATGGCATGATGAAACCTTTCATTAATATCTCACCTTTTTTTTTTGAATAATTTCTCATTATTGCATAACGATTATTTTCATGGAAGAGACCTCTGAAAATGAATGCATTGCAGCTTATAGATTATCCTATTATACAAGAAATCTAAATATTTTGATTCAACTTTAACAATCTGCTAATGAGTGGGTCATAAAACACATTTGGTATCAGGAATAAAGATTCCTGAATCAATAGTTGCTTATAAACAGGACAATCTAAAAGATGTTTTTTGCTGGTAACAGATTAAAGATAAAAGGTTTTATTCAATGAGAATGAAAAGAAATACTGCAAACAACAAAGATAACCAGTCTTTGTATCCATTCCCAGTCAAGTGTGGAAACAGTAGTATTCTCCCGAGTTTATGTGTTGTCAGCAATTCAGAATAGATAATCTACATCAATAAATTGTCTAACTGGTGAAGAATAAAGGTCTCCCCATGCATTGGTATGGTGTCAGTTCGGGGAAGAAGTTCCTACTACTGCTAAGACATAAACCAAATCTAATATAGCAAACAAAGAACACACAAAACAAGAATTTCACCTGATATTGTTTAGTAAAAGAGCAAATCTATATGAGAAAATTAAGAGTTGTGTTTGGTTCTCAAAACCTCAAGGCAATGGCACATAACCAAAAAGGAAACACACATTACACTAACATTTACTGAAATTCCCAAATGTAGCAAAAGTATTAATGATAACCAAAATCATATATCGATATAATCCGTAACGATAAAGGACAAAATTCATCAGCATTCGAAAACACCTAACACAAAAGTAAATAAATTAAACAACAATACTCAAAACCTGAGCTTCGAAAAAAACCAACGGTTCTTCCCAGTCTTGAACCTCTCCTCAAACTTAGCCTTCACCTCCTTACACGCCGTCACCTTCTTATCACGCGAGACGAGCGCGTCGGGTGACACCACGTCCTTCAGATCCACATCCAGAGTGTAACGCGTCGGCATGATGTGCGTGTAGTTCACCAACTTGATAAACGCCTTCACACGTGACTTCTTCGCCTGTTTCTTTGCGGAGTCCTTCCGGATCACTTTGCTTGGGTACTTGGCAACACCGGCCACCAGGCAGTGTCCATAGGGACGCTCGCGTGTGCCGTCGTCGTAGTTCTTCACGATCGTGGCTTTGTGACCGGCGAATCGGCCGTGGAGGAGGACCACAGCCTTGTTTGGCTTCAGGAACTTCACCATTTTTTGTGTGTGACTGCGTGAGGAAAATGGTGGTGGTGAGTGGAGGAGATTAGGGTTTTTGAGAAGTAGTTTTGCTTTATACTTCTTGTTGCTGCGTTGGATAAAGAGGGTCACTAGGGTTTCTGTAAAGAGTTGTTGAGATAAATGGGCCTCGTATAGCCCAATCTCGAGTTTAATGGGCCTTAGTATAGTGAGTAAAGTTAGGGCTAGCGGGTTGGTTTCAGCTTGAACAAGTCTAAAAACGGATATGTAATCCATTAATATTAATCATTAAAATTAATCAGATAAGAATTCACATTTAAATTCGGAAGGGATTAAATCTTTTGGAAACCCAAAAAAAAAAAGAAAATCTGGTGGATCCTCGATTTTCAGATTGAATTTTAGAATTTTCCATTGTCGTCTTTGTCTATAAGAGCTTCTTTTTTTTTTAACAACATAACCATTTAACTCAATTTATGAATTTAAACTTTTTTCATATGTTAAATTTTACTTTAACATTTTGATTTGTTGTTTCTAAAAAATATCTATTTAACCACTAATTTGAAGTATTCGTCAGATTTCGCCCATGTGGGTTCAAGTTTGAAAAACTCGTGTTTTGTAAGAGTAACAATATTATTTTAATAATTTTACTTGTGTAAATAAGATATTATATACATATACGAAGTATTATTTATTAAATATCAGCTTCAGACTTTTAACAAACCAGATCAATCAATTCGTGTATTAGTTTGAATATTTTGATTTATGACTTTTTTAAATATACTTTGACCAACGATCTCTAGTCGGGTAAATTTCTTGTAAAAAAAACACTAAATTCCACCTAATCCATTAAATGGTTTACGGGTGTAGATCTTCTGTACCACTTTTGATGTACCACTTAAGTGTACCACCACTAAGTGATTGACACATGCACATTTGACAATTATAATAATTCTAACATATGCATGTGTCAATCACTTAGTGGTGGTACACTTAAATGGTACACCAAAAGTGGTACAGAGGATCTTGAGCCATGGTTTACACATGATTGTAATCGCTAATCTAAGTATCAATTTAAAATAAATTTATACTCTTTTGAAAGTTTTGTTGCAAAAGGGTAAAATGTGAAAGACAACTAATAAGTATAATAAAATGTTAAATTGTGTTAAGAGGCGAGATTTGTTTAAATTCTGATAAAGCGGCGATTTTCATTTTATTATTATTGTACAATAAGTTTGTAACTAAACTCCATTGAAAAGAAATAATTGAAAAAAGACTTATTTTGATATTTTTAAATAATAAACACTTTATCCGAGTAAGTGGTTAGTTTAGATTTTTTTTTATAAGCAAATGAGTAACCATTAAAACACGAAAATAAATTTGTTACTGAAGTCTGAAATCCTAGAATGTTCGGGAAAACAAAAATCAACAAAAACAAGGGGGAGGGGTGAGGGAGAGAGGGATAGAACCCTCCCAATTACAAAGTTTTCCCCATTTTGCGAGGCTGTGAGCGGCCTTGTTGCCGAGTCTTGGAATCTTCTTAACTTTCCACTTGGACCAAGATATAAGAATTTTCCTAACATGAGTCGCATTGGTTTCGCTGGTCCAATAAAAAACAGGGGATTGACTAGTAATCATAAAAATAGAATTGATTGAATCACTTTAAAAAATAATAAGATTACATTTAGCATAAGCAAGGAAAAAAAAAGCTTTCAAGATTGCAGCAGTCTTAGCACTCGTAGCATCAAAAAAGGAACCCGATGAAACAAAAGCGAACAGAACCGAGCCATTGGAATCACGAGCAAGGATGGAAAGTGTAGTCTAGCCGTCGCAGAAAGCGGTATCAACATCGACTTTAATCCAATTGCTAGGAGATGGAGCCCAATCATAGCTAAGGTGAGGGGCAACGAAAGTAACCAACAAGTTTGATTGAGCAATGGAGTGATCAAGAGAGATTTTACAACACCTGTTCGCAAAAAAATAGGACTTGGAGCCGTGGAAGCTGGATTATGCAAACAAAAGTTTCAAGCTTTCCAAACCTGCTCCAATATGACAACACAAAAGTTAATCAAGAGAGTGTTTGGTTGGCGGGAAGAAAGAGGAATCATGATTGAGAATGATGGTGATCCAAGAGCTAACCAAGAGTTGAATGGATAGAGTTTGAATTTCCACTTAGAAGCCAAAAAAACTGCAGTAATGAACGGGCAACAAAGGAAAATATGGTCAATGGATTCGTCGGCTGGGCATGTACATTTTTCAGGTTAGATATTATTGCCATAAATTCTCACGGTTTTTGTGATTTACATAATTTGATTGATAAGCTCCTTAATTAGCTATTATTATTAGCCATAAACAACCATACCCGAAATTTGAATGGTACATTGATTAGTGGTGCCTTTAATCTAACTAGTCAGGTGTCTGATTTCCAAACGATTTAGGAGAGATAGGAATAGGTACAAGTAGAAAATAAAATCTCTTACAGCAAAAGCTATAGGTACAAGTTGAAAATAAAATCTCTTACAGCAAAAGCTTAGAACATCATCCTGCCAAAGGCTTGGTCACTCAAAACAGTAAATCCACCACTAGTTTGTCTAAAAAACGTTACGAGGTTATATCAATCCTGCAATGATACAGATATATCTTACACTGCCAAACATTTCCTGCTCCTTCAGCTCACTTCCCAAAAGATCAGAGTGCATACTTGCTAAATCACTTCCCAGACTTCAAGGCTTACGAGGAGGAGAACTGCTGGTGCTTGTGCTACTGCTGCTAGGACTTCTTCCTCTCATCGGCCTGAAACAACACTCATCAATTGATAAAAGTAAATTGAGGAACTTTCGAGATGTGGAGCCAAATCTGTGAACAACACTTTTGACATTGCTCATCAAATTTGCATGCATTACATTCTCCTTCACCATAGATTATGGAGAAATATTCACAAGGCTTACCTTCTAGGACTGCGGCTAACAGATACCTTTCGTGGTCCTGGTCCCTGCTAAAGATTTACAAGAACAACCATGTGTTAGACTCCAACCTGAATGAATTCTAATGTTAAAAGGACAATTACGAGATACAGACCCTGCGTGGGCTAGGCGATGAAGAATATGAAGATGATCTACCACGTCGAGGAGGTGGTCCACGGCCTCTGTACACAAGGCAAGAAGAAACACCACATAATGAGACACACAAAGTTACAACAAAAGCAAGAGTATGTTCTGGAACAATAAATTGATATTGTTTCTTCTCTATTTACACTTAAACAGTTCTTTTTCCTTCTTTAGTAATTGCAATGCATTTTCTCTTACTTTTAAAAAGAAAAAAAAATATTTTGGGCTAAACCATTAATTCATTCCATATGTTGATCAAAATATACGAGTGGTCACTTCCTTACAAATTTTGAGCAAAAAATAATTTTAAGTCGTCGATGGCAAATAGAAAGAGGGTATTTTCAAAATTTGAAATGGTCAAGAAAAATTAATAAAAAAGGTTATCAAACCAAATAAATTGGTTTGCATTCTACCTTCTTGGAGACAGCGACCTTGATCGTGAACGAACTGGCCTCCTAATAGGAGAACGACTTCTTCGACGACCAACTGGTGACTTTCTTGGAGGACTTCGAGCACGTCTTGGAGGAGAACTACAAGCATAATATCCATCATTATAAATATACAGATTATAATTTATAGCAGTTTCTTTGCTTCAAAATAGAACAGATTATAAATAACCAATGCCATCATTTTGAACTGATACCATCTCCTAAAAGATCATTAACTTTACTGTTAAGTCCTTGCGAGAACATAATGTGCTCATGTACTATAAAATAGCTTTTGTCATGCTATACTATAAACACCTAGACAACAGAGCTTGTATCTGAGGCTAAAGAGAAATTGCATATCAGGCTAAGGAGAAACTTAGCTTTTTTTGTTGGACATGTCCTAATTTCAAAGACCCCCATTTCTATAGTAATAAGTCTTTTATGAATAAGTAACCTAAGTAGAAACTTAGCTGTTTTTTTTCTTTTTGGGACATCTCCCAAATTCAAAGACCCCGAAAGTCCTAGACTCCCATTAATATAGTAATAAGTATTTTATGAATAGGTAAACACCGAGGAAGTCTTCATGTCATCTCCTAAGAACTTTTCATGACAAAGGAGTATTAGAGAAAAAGCTCTATTGATGCATTGTTAGTTGGCATGTTAGAAGTAATTGACTAAAAAAAGGATAATAATGTCTAGGCCCACATGGCAACTGACAAGGCATTAAAAGAGCTACTTTATCAGTCTCCACTATACTATTCAATAGTAATTAAGATATAGGACTCATTTGCTTGGACAGGATTGACATGTAATTTGGTATGCTTTATTAATTTGGGAATGAAGACAAATTTCTCAAAACTAGGAAACTTGTTTCTAAAGGTTCTAAAGTCTAGAAACATGAAACATAACTTCTCCATGGTAGCTATAATAATTTCTCAAGTTATTTTTGTTTCTCTATCTTCACTCTATCACACAACATATTAACAAAACGTAGAACACATACACACGCATATATATATATATATATATATATATATATATATATATATATATATATATATATATATATATTACTTGTACATGTACATAAATACATTGAAGAAGTGTGTGCAATAGGAGTAACAGTATATGGTATGTTACGCTCATTCGATATATAAATGTATATACTCACATATAACAAAAGTGTATATGCATTACATTCATTATATGATATTTTATTATTTTGTATATGCACTTTTCTCCATTTATCCATATATGGATTTCCATTTGTTATTACCTTTTAGGGGATGCCTTTGTGATGAAGACATCTTCGAAAGTTGCCTTAGCCATGAAGACTTCCTATGAAGGTACTTAGTCATGATGACTTCTTTATATTAAAATAGGTGTCTTGACTTCACAAAGAAGGGTATTTGGCATTAGAGGATGCCTAATATAATAGAAACCAAGTTCCTCCAGTGAATTGATGCAATTTCGGACACCTCTAAACAACATACACCAGTCTCAGAAATCGCTTAACCTAGATCCATGCAGGGAATATTTTTTTTTCCTAAATATTAGCATGACCGGCATATAATATTTTTCTTCACAAATATTGATGCAATTCTACTTCTTGGAAAATCGAAAAAGGCAATAAACACAATCTAATTTGAAGTTGGTTTCATCAAACTAATACAATGGACAAGTAAAAAAAAAAAGGATTTTGATATTGACAATGTCAAAAGCAAATTTAACATACCGTCTCCTAGGTGGAAGTGGAGAACGTCGACGAACAGGACTACCGCGTATCCTTCTGGGAGATGCCATGTTTATGGTTAGATATATCAATGATGTACCAAAAGTTGTTCAAAGAAAATAATAAAATAAATAACCAAAAAGCATAAGATATTTGGAGACCCCACCTTGGAGGTGACCGGTAACGCCTAGGTGGCGAGGAGGGAGAACGACCTCTGGCAGGAGACAGGGGCCTTCTCCTTGGAGGCGGCGAATCACCTCGTCGATAAGGGGAATTAGCTCTACGACGAACAGGAGAATCTACACGTCGACGAGGAGGGGGAGGAGAATCTGGCTCTCGCCTAGGAGATCCTCTACGTCCTAAAGGAGATCTTCTTCGAGGTGGAGAGAGGGGTCTTCGTCGAGGAGACACTGAAGGTATCAAGAAGCATTGGTAAATCAACCATGCATAACTAGGAATCACATATTATAGGTTCATTAGCGTTTCAGGAGGGTGTACCTTCTTTTGGCCGCTTTGGACCATCTTTATCAGCATCTGTAACAGCATCATCAGATTTTGGGGCATCTCTCCGCGATGTGGTAGCAACGGCCCTAGGAGGTGAAGCAGGCTTCTTTCGCTCAGGTAATGTAAACTTAGCTCGAACAACTTTACCATCAACTTGGGCCTGAATGAACATGGTAGAGAAATTTGAATTGCAAGTTGAAGGTATGTAAATTGCAGATGTAGAATAACAAAATCTTACACCATCCATATGTAATTGGGCCTTTTCAGCATCACCCCTACTCTTGAACTCCACATACGCAAATCCTTTTGGGAGGTTGACCTTCAAATAAAAACATATCAAATTTAACAAGAAAGTATGTTAATTATTTACATTATCACAATGAAATGGGAGTATAACAACTTACAACATGATCAATTGCCAACCGCACATTCACCACTTCACCAAAATTACCTGTAGAAAGGAGTGAAATACAGGAATATAAGACGGCCTTGAAAAGTGTAAATTACAAATAGAATTGTAAAATAAAGTTCTTGAATGACCCACCCTAACTTCTTCTCTAATACAACAAGCCATATAATTTTTCAACAAAATGATGGTACAAACCAAGTAAACACATTCATGAGTAAAAACAGTCTAATGCTAAACATACCAAATATCTCTTTCAAATGGTTTTCATTCACATTCCTACTAAGCTGGTCAACGTGCAGCACAAGAGATTCAGGAATCGGAGAAGCTTTCCTGGAGATATAGATCAACAGATGAAAAAATTGAAAAGCAGTAAACTTAATCTAAAGCGATAGTAAAGAAAATTTGGATTTCACGGAAATTTTCCAAGAGAAAGTAGCAAGAAAAGCACAGCAGCATAGATTACTGCTAGTTAGAAATAACACTAACGAATAAATAAACGGTACATAGTATAACACAGAATGTACAGTTTACTCGTAATACTAATCTTTTTTTTTTTTTTTTGCGACACACTTGTTATACTAATGTACCCCATGCAGTAGAAATTTAGAATCCATGTCCTCATAATATTTAAAAGGAACTAAGAGATATAACATTGCAAAGTCACCAAAAAGATCATTAAAATATTGTTTAGACAAGTGCAGTATAAGATAAGATACATGCACTCTTGAAGATGTGACAGTGTAAACAATAAAGATGCCAATCACACTGGAAGATTGAGTAACCTTGTTTTACAAGTCAAAGACTGATTCATAGTAAGCTAATTTAGTCGATGTAATTTAGAATTTCTTACTGTCTAGTGAGGAAAGCAACTCAGAATACTTAGTTAAAACATGAGAGAGCTGTCTATGCATCATTCAAAAGTAACATATTAACATGCCAAAAAATGTCTCCCAGTCTAAAAAGAAAACAGTGGTTCTATGAAGTGGAAGGACGAAGGACCGATAAAATATGATAAGTATTTTCTCTGGAAATGGAAGACAACGAAAATCTCTACATGATGAATGGGAAAAATAAATAACTCACCGTGGGGGTGGGGAAGTTCTCTTAGCTTGTGGTGGTGGTGAGCGACCTCGCTTAACAACTTCAGCAGGACTACAGGATACCAAGACAAAATCAGAAGTAAACAAGTTAGCAGTCATACTGATCCTCAACCAAAAACCTTACAGATGGATAAACATACTATATGAGCATGTTGTTTAGTTATCTATGTGTGGTTGCCACATACAAAGCCATTTATTAATGCGAGCACAAGAACATGTCTTAACACCATGCTTTATCTTTGTGAGTGGCACACATGAGCAAGTGAGAAAATTCTAAATTACATTTCACGACCATCAAAATGGTTTTTATTTCCAGTAGAGAATATTAAAAATGCTAATTCTCTGTAGGTGTCCCATCCTATCCCACTAAAGTCTAAGAACATACAATTTAGTGAAAATATATTCAGACATTTCAGCACATTTTCTTAAAGAAATAAAAAACAAAATTTCCTAACCGCAGCAGACCAAGAAAATTTCAGAAAGCATACAAAATGAGAAATAAGCAAAGAATATTAAACAGCTGCAAAAAGCAAAAAGAAAAAAACCACCTTTTCCTGGGAGCAGCAGGGCTAGGGCTTCTAGAACTTCCACTACGAGAACGAGAGGAAGATGAGGAGTAGGATCTCGAGCGAGAGCGAGACCGTGAACGCGAGGAGGAAGAGCGTGAGAGCGAACGAGAAACCGAACGAGAGCGGGAAGAGCCTGAAACTGAGCCCGACGGTGAAGCACGGCGTCCTCGAGCGGGTTTCGCCATTGGAATTCTGGGCAGAGTGTGGTGAAATTTTAAAATGGATTAAACCCTAACTATCGAGTAGAGAGGAACGAACTGTGAGCGGAGCTGGTGACGGGATTTGGGCTGTGAAAAACGTGAGGCCTGAAGCATGTGGGCCTTTCATACAGAGCAATGGGCCGAATTGTAATCCGAATTCAATTCACTTCGACTCGATTTATTTGAAAAAAAAGAATTCTTGATTAGAGATTCAATTGACGTGATAAATTTAAACAGATCCATAACTCGGAAGTATATAAAAATAATATGACTAAAGGTCGACTCAATCAGTTAAGGAGTCGTAATATAACTACCAATAGTTGATTGATTTAATGAAAGTGATTAATTATTACAAAGTACCAAATTTATATTCTAGTTTTTTTCGGAAGAAGTTCCCACAAATGTGTTTCGAAAGGAATTAAAACCTTGTAAAATCAAAAAAGAAAAATATAACTAAAATATAAATTTGCTATAACTTGATTAAATTTGCTATAAATTCCCACATTAAATTTTGATTCTTGAATATTAATAAACCAAGTAAACCCTCTACAAAATATTTTCTTACGTCAAATTATAAATTATAGAACAATGTACTTTGACCATTTTTTTTCCCCTCATCATTTTCATTCTTAAAACTTATGTTCCATACACAAGACTGAAGAGATTTAAATATTATCAAAAAAGAAAGAAAAAAAGACTGAAGAGATTTATGAAGCTCATGAAGACAAGGCAAAATCATAATATGTCAAACTCTGCATAATTAACATCATGTAGTATCAGGCAAATCTCAAATTAGCTCGATCATGTAAGCAAGAAACAAGTAAACTTTATTTTAATTCCTCCATACTCGGAGCAGGCTCGGACTTCCTTCTCTTGGGCTCGTTCTCACCCAACTGCAACGAAAAACTAATGTCTTCATCACTAGTGTTTCTCAATATAGAGAGGCTCTCAGATATCACCCTATCTTGCATTATGGGCTCCCTGTTAAAGCTGGGTATGAATTGATGCTCAAAACTCGGACCTGTGTTGACCCCGTCTTCCAAATCAAACGCAGCTTCTACAGGTAACGAGTTTATATCTGGTCCACATGCACCGTCTTCCAAGGGGATGTGTTGGATGTGAAGACCCAAAGGCTCTGATTTGTCCTTTGGAAGAATTATATCAGGAGGCGATGAGTCTCCAGCAGTCGACCCAACCACCGTCATTGAAGCAGCTCTTTGTTCTTGGACTGCAACTGTAGCAACACCACAACCTCAAAAGGTAGATCGAGAATAATGCACAGTAAAAAAAAGAAAAAGAAAATGGTAAAAATGTACTAACCTCTTAGTGCTTCATCTGAGGTGATCAGATCAAGTTCGAGAAAATTGAGTAGGCGACCAAGATCAACCCCACTAGTCCAGTTCTCTGGAGGTTGGCCAACTTTTAGTTTAAGACGGCCCCTATTGGCAGTTCCACCCCAGATTATACCAACTGGGCGTGGCTTTTCTCCATTTCCACCCTTCAATATGATGAGACTTCCACTGTCCCCTTCAAGGTCGAACGTTTGTTGGTTCTCTCCAACAACGAGAAAGTCGGTTAAAAAGCATATCCCCTTTTCGTCATTGTACTCAAGAGCATATGCCAATACAGTTCCAGTAGTGAAACCAGAACTTCTTCCAACCTTCATCACTTGCTTCCCAACCAGACTGTCAATTGGAGATTGTAAGTCTATGATTTTGACATTTCCAATCTCGCCTATTCCTTTCACAGATGTAGTTACAGCAGTCATGTCAAAGTCATCAGTGAATGGTATAAAGGCACCATCTGCTCTAACAAATGTCTCTGCAGTTTAATCAAATTGAGTCGCTCAGTTGACTCAGAACACAAGAAATTAGGCCCCGAACTAAAAGAGGCTTGAAAAAGGTCAGCAAATAAAAAATCAAAACTTTAAAAAAAAAAAAAACTCTAACCTGGATTAATGCCAGCAAATATGCCAAACCACAAGTCATCTCTGATAAATGAAGTTGCTCTTTCAACTGCACCAAGATAAACCCCAGGTCCAAGTGTCGGTGGCAAAGGATGAAACATTTTCTGATTTGGGTAATCTAAATCAACTGCAACATGCCGATTTGTGAGGAAACCAATTTGTCGATTACCTGTTTGGCTCCTCACAATAGCACCCAAGGTTCCATAGGTTTCCTGATTCGCCACCTGACATTTGTAGGAAATTTTAGTAATACTGTAAAGGTGCAAATAATTCATCTGATGGAAATTAAACCTATCAAAGTTTCCAAAAAGTGTGTTGGGTGACAAGGTACAAGAAAATGACGTCCCATTGAGAGATTAAGGGAAGAAACTGAAGGCTGATTATCCTGACACCAAGTCTTGGAGCAATTTGTATGACTTTCATTCCTAACAAATGCCATTTCTTTTACATCATCATTTAGTTCTCCAGGAAATTTATATTCTTTATAGACAAGCATTGAGTATAATAACTTATTAGTAATTATTTTAATAATTAGTATAGTAGTATATACTATAATATTTGTCCTTCCCTTTCAGTTTGTTTTTCTATTCAGTGCTATCAAGATAAGTGTGTGCTAATATTGAACCAAATAAAAAATAACGAACTAATGGAGTAAAATCATTAAATGAAACAGTTGTCATGCCAACCAAATTGTTATGTGTTTATAAATTTATAACTACTTGTAGACAAAACATGACTTTGGGGGCAATGACTTTGGCGGCAATGTCTTGGAGCTAAAGCAATGAGAAATCTTCAAAGTCACCACGACTTTCATGTAACCTCCAGCATTCCCAATTCTGGAGCTAAAGTTATAATTACTTGTCAACAAAAAATGACTTTGGGGGAAAGTCTTGGACGTCACGACTTTCATGTAACCTCCAGCATTCCCCAATTCAACTCCATAATGTTCCAGATTAACATTCAGTTAGTAAGATAAAGTTTCTATGTTATGCAATAATTGAAGCAGAGGGCATTCATTTTAGGACATTTACTTATGACTTAATTTAGATAAAACTAAGTATAAAGGAATTATATAATAATTGTGGAGCATGACCAAAGATACATTTGGATTGCAATGTTGTAAAGGAAATTCTTCATGCTTCTGGTTCAAAGCAACAATTTCATGTTTATAAAACCAGAAATAGAGCATACATCATTCGTCAAAGTGAAACAGATTTTGTGAGTACCTGAGAACCCGAACCAATACATGGATCACTTCCACGCAGGTCATCAACAATCTCAGTGTATAATTGTTCCTTGGGTGTGGACTCTGGAGCACCAAAGTATGAAAATTCCACCACATCCACATCACACCATACACCTCCAGGTCCCTGAAATGCAAAATGTCATTTCAAATTCAAAGAAGCACAGTGAACAATTAAAGGATAAGTTCTGCATATTCTGAGTATCACTCCTCTTCCTATTCCTCCAAGGCACCCAACGTCACCATCCAGACACTGATACCAAAAGCTGAAATTATGAAATATGTCTGGATGGCGAAGCAACAATTGTTGAATTCTTTATCAACCAAAAAAAAATCAAGTTCAGATTCAAATTTCCCTTTGTTTATTTTGTCAAAAAGAAATCCTCGAAAGAGCTTTCCAAAAGAAGATGGTTCTGAAGAGGAAAAGCTTGAGTTCCTTTGTTACAACCTCCAACGCAGTTGGTAGACATTGGATTGGAGTTAGCCATTGCTTGTGAACTTTCCTTGATACAAAAACCAGTATTGCAGGTATGTCTGTCAGAACACCACGTCGAATCCGGAAACCAATTGCTGTTCCGAGACTATAACAACGCAAGATTTTGCTGTGAAATGCCCTTATGGTCATGAGCTCAAGCAAGGTATTTGCTCGCTGACCATCTGGCAATTGGCCAAGAGTTTCAGGTAAAACACCTTTCTGTAGATTAGCAAAGTAATTTGCCCTCTCTTCAGCATCATCTTTTATTCGACAAGGCCATGAAAAATAAGCAGCAGCAGCACTACTCTCGCAATGTTGCCCAGCTGATGCATGGGGTTGGAGTGGTGGTGGACTAAAAGGAGTCCCGTAAGACTGATTATAACAGTATTTCTCAAGATCCAAAGATGATTCCTCAGATGGTGTGGAGCCTGAGCCTCGGACTCTCGAATTTGACCGACCTTGATCCATCTTTCGATTTACTAGGCGTACCACATTATCAAGCATCAACTTCCTGCAACATATTAAAGTAAAAAAGGGATATTCTGAGCTACATCACATTTTATGATCAAGGAACCATAATAAGTCAGCTTCCCTTCGTCACTAATCACCTGAACTATTATCTCCTAAAAAGTAAATGATGATGAAAAAATATTATTACTTTCTCATAAAGGCCAGAGTCCCACACATGCTTTCTCTTACAGGATGCCACACATATTTTTTATTGTGAGCTATACAAACCAACTACAATTAGTTTCACTGATGTTCAAAGTGCACTGTTACATTGCAAGTAAAATATTGAGAAACTGATAACATGAAAAATTCAAACGATGTATCATATAATATTTGTAATTGATGCCATTGCAATTTATTTTCCATTTAAACATGGAAAATGTTATCAAATGGGTTGTTCAAATCTTTAACTTTAACCGGAAAATTATGCATTCCACTCCTACCGATGGTGAAGACGAGGCAAACAAAATTTCCTTCAAAAATATTTCCGAATATCCCACAGCTAATTTAACTCTAATTTGAGAGGCAACTGAAATTCAAGAGAGAATTTGTATCCTCTATTTCTTCAAAGGCAGTAAAAAGAAGCAAGCATGCAACACTGGATGAAGAAATTTTATTAAATTATTAACGTACAGGACCTTACCTTACAATCTACGAGCAAAATTCCTGAAAATTGCAGCCTATATGAAATTAAATTAGCATTCCCACAATAAAGTATGTAAGCATACAAATTATATTAGGAAAGCAAAAGTGGTAAGATTATTTTTGCTTTGCCCTTCAGTGAGTGCGCGTGTTTGTATGAGAGAGAGAAGGAGAATAGAAAGAAGTTGCCTCCGGTCCTTCTCCTCCAATTCTCTATGCAGTGGATTGGATTATTATAAACAATCTAGGATAATTAATTACATATATACACCCCCTGCAGTTTGATGAAATTATAGATACACTCTGACTTCTCAAAAATTACTAATCCCTCCCCTCTCATACCAAGGACATTTATTTCCTTGTCATATCCTTAAAATTGCTAGTGGAAAAAGTACTTAAAATTTAAATAACAAAATTATTTTTAACCGGCCGGGAAAAATCAAACTTTTATGTGTCAATCATATTCAAACTCTAAAATATTTTTTTCATAAGAAAACAAAATTAAAATTACTTTTACTTTTTAATTCAATAATTTAAAATATAATCTTAATCTTAATTTTTTTACAACGTAACATTTTTTTCAAAATGATAATTATATCATAGCTAAATATAACTACTTTGTCAAAATGATTCTGTATAAAATATATTAGTATAGTTTGGTTCCTATAAAAGAAATCGTAATTTTATAGGGTCTTTTTATTTTAAGTTTACAAACGTATTATCCCCTTTAATTTAGCATGTCATTATTAGTTTAGTGCAGATAAAAATTTGAAAAGTGAAATTTATATATTTTTATTTTTATGGTAAAAGATAAGGGTTGAAATTATTTATGTCAAAGGTAGGTTTAAGAAAGGAAATTTTATTTTTATAGAATGACCTTGCTTTGTATAAGAATAAAAAAAATGAGATTAAAAAGAGTGTTATTATATTGTCTTGATTAAATTCTTGATATAGCAATATCTATTGTTATAAAAAAAATTGTTGTTTCTCTAACCCACAAATTTAGATATTTCGAATACAATTACCAAATAAAACAGATATTTACTTATGCGTAAAACTCTTGCAGTGTGAATTGACATTCTCATATTTTCAGAAAAACAGTTTTCTGATGAATGCTTTAGTTTTATTTTCATTTCATAAACAAAAATTTGAAGTAGGTCTATAAGTTCAGCTCAACTTATTCAAGCTACATAAACAATGACATTAAAATAATAAATTATTACACTAAAAGTTTCACATTTTTCGACCAATTTTTTGTCTCTGTTCCTTTAATTTGGAAAGAGTGCCACGTGAAATCAATTCACAAATCTCTATGTTGGTGGGAATGTAGAAATGCCGTCGGTAGTGGGCCGAGGATAACTTTTTTAGAATTTTAAGAATATCCCACTCGGCCCAATCTGAAAATGACATTTTTGAATGGATAGAAAAAAAAATTGTTGGATAAATCATAAATCTGTATTTTTTTCTTTCTTTTAGACATTAGTGATGCCGTAACATTATTTATTTATTTTCCTCTTAAAAAAACATAATTATTTATTTATAAATAATATGAGGATATATCTTTATAACTAAATTTATTGAATTTTTATTTTATGTTTCAAGAAAAAAATTCAAATCTCAAATTTAACTTAATTATTTTCAACACGCAACAAATTTATTGACTAAAAACCTTTTACAAGTGGAAAATACAAACTTGGATTTGCCAAATCGTAGGGAGTAACTCATTCTGCTAGGTCAAACTATTGGTGTAAATTACAAACATATACTTATAGAAGCAACATTAATATTTTATGATGGGTCTAACAAGGTGCTAATCAATTATAAATTTTTATTTTTATTTTTTTATTATGACCTATCTTTGGAGCATCTATAGAAACATAATGTTTTAATAATTAACCCTGGTGTTTATTTGCTGAATTTGGTGACTGTTGAGTACAATCTTCTTTTGTTGAAGCTATTAATTGTTAAATATAGGAATTTTGAGCTCGTGAATTGGTGATACAGTTTTAGTTGGATCCAAATTAATTATATTGGATACTGTTAGAGAACATGTAAATTTATAGACTCTACATCCGAAAATAATCCGATAATTAGACCCTTTTTTTTAATATATATAATATAATGATTCCCATAAGTACTAGTACTAGACTTCAATTTAATACATAGTTGAAATATCCGAATCCTAATGAAATGACAGTTAACTGATTTTTAGAATTCTCTCCTTAATTTGCTGCTACCGGGACAATTGATAATATATATCTATTTAAATTTTTTTTTTGAGAAAATATATATCTATTTAAATTAAACCCGAATAAAATACTATACAGTACAAGAATTTTAAGGCCGAGGTTATGTCAGTGGGTGTATGGGTAAAATGTTAAATATAAAGTCAGGTGTGCAAGTTAGGTATTGGGTTCATTAATTTACAATTGCTTTTCGTACGATACAAATTTTTTTTTTTAATATTGTTCTCACTTCTTACTGATGTTCCACCAATTGTAAAACTATTTAAATAATTGTATTTAGAATTAATTGCGCAACTTTCAAAAAATGTAGCTCACTTTATCACCATATCAATAGCTACTGCTCTTAAGAGTAGTAGCAATTGGCCGTGTTAGCTACAGGCTTCATCTTTCTTTCTTTTTTTCGTTAATTATTAATATCAGAAAAAATAATACAAAGTTCGATTAACGAGAATCCTCCTGTCACAAATTATCAAACACAAAAGAACAAAAAGCTTCAAAGGAGATAGTAGAAGCATGGATCAAAATTTCGGTTCAAAAGTATGTTTCGGTCAGGTCAAATATTGAAAACTTTTCGAGATTATTCGGAAATATTTCGGAAACATTAAGGAAAATTTGTAAAAAAAATTACTAAATTTAGGAAATTAACAGAGTTTAAGACAAAGAAATAGTTTCGAAATTATATATTGTTTTCGTTTCGCCTGATTAAAAAACGAAAACTTTTCGGTATTTTCAATGGAAAAAATGAAAATTTTGATCCATGAGTAGAAGACTTCATCTTAAACATGTCAAAGATGGGTATTGCCACCTTCAAACGGATCTACAAATAACAAATATTGAAATCATTTTTGTATATGTTTATTACTTAGCTGAAAATTAGAATTAATTACGTCCACAAAAGGTCCAAAGCAACATATATAGCCTAATTCAATTAAAAATCAAAATTAAAAAAGCATAATGTAAGATTGACCTATTTCGGCAACATGGTTTTCTTTTAATGGACAATGAGAAATAAGATCACGTACAATAATTAAAACACCACTCATTTCATGAATGGTTTGAACTTTGAAGTCCACTAACTTTGTAAAAACCACAAAGATCATTGAACAAAATAATGTACTAGTATATAATTTTAGAATGAAGAAATTAAGTAATCTAACTAAGTGTGTTAGCTAAATTAAATGGCTATTTATGATTAAAAAAAAAGGGTATCGATACCCTTTTTTTTTAATCATAAATAGCCATTTAATTTGGCTAACACACTTAGATGCAAAATTTATAGGAATATAATGAGTACTGGTACTCCAAAATTCAAGTTATTGTGTGTTGCATAAAGAAACTAAATTAGATTAAGAGTGACATTTAAATGAGTTGGCTCGAATTGGACGGGTCATATAAGTTCAAAATGATTCAGTTTATGTAGGTGAAATTATAGTTCTCCAATGTTTGGTAATGATGTATGTTTTATTCAATTAGACATTAAAAAACATATATCATAATTAGAAAACTAAATAGTTTAAGTATTCATATAATATAAGCTTGTAATCAACATATATAAATTGTAAATAAATAAAACAAGTACACATTTTTGGCTGTCTTTTATGATTTGGATACATTACAGGACTAGTACATGTCTAAAGGATCATAGTTTTAGTAATTTTAGAAAAGAATATTCGTTCGTGTCAAAATCTAATAGGTTGAGTTGGTTCAGATTGGAAAGGTGGTCAATTTATATTAAATTATATATGGTGAACAGTGTCTTAACTACTCAGTTATAGTTATTCAATTCAGCAGTCATCATCTAAAATTTTCAGAATTATTATATTTTATTCTTTTTTCAATATAAATTATAAATAATATTGTATTACATTTACATGTAATATATAAGTGATAAATATATTTTTCATATATTTTAAATAGAATAAATTAAAAAAAATTTGCGAAAAATGGGTTTAAATAACGATTTAATAAACTATTTAATTCAAATAAAAATTTAACTCAAAACAATTTAATAAACTATAGTTGAGACATAAATTTGCTGACATGGATGTCATGTATAAATATACATGGACATCCATATATGCAAGTCCAAACTTGTATTATACATAGTCTTATATAAATACAAGATATTGTTGGAGGACAAAAAATTGACCTCGAAAGGGATTAAACCCTTGGAAAACAAAAAAAAAAAATCTAGTACTCATGGTAACTGAGAACTAACTTATTTTTTACAATTCAGCATGTTAGATAGATCACTTATCAACAAAATGTTGAAACCAGATTTCAAAATAATGTGGCTTAACATGAAATCTTCTGAATATTTCAAATTAGGAAAAAATTGAATTACTAAATATATCAATAATTCCCTTGATAAACAGTACACACTACAACAAAAATGATATTTGGTGGCATCAAGCTTGATGGCATTTTGAAGAAAATGTGAGAAAAAATGAATACAGTTACATTTTTTTAAAATGTCAGGAATTATAAATGTTAAATATACTATTTAGTGACATTTTAATATAATTATGGCACTTTTTAATGTTACATCTTGTTATGATAGTGACATTTAACTTTTACTCACACCGCTACAAATGGCAGTTTGGAAAATGTCATTACATATAAAATGTCACTAGGAAAGTGCCACTTGTAGCGGTGTGACTAAATATATCAATGTCACAATTATAGTTAAAAATAACGTTATAAAACATTACTATAATATAAAAATATCATTAATCAGTAAAATTAACATTTATAGTTTGTGACATTTTGAAAAATATGACTATATTAATATTTTGTGACATTTTCTTTAAAATGTCATCAAGCATTAATGAGAGAAACTAATCAATAAAACAGACAAATATACTACTTCATAATAGTAAAACATTCATGATCAAACTTATTTATTTGATCAGTAGCTAGCTAGAGACATAGAGTTCTGCCAACTCTTCCAAAGAATCCGAAGTAAGGTAATTTGGATCAGCATTTTCTAGCATCCACAAGAGATGATCAAATAACACTACCTCACATTTCACAGAAAGATCCGGATCCACATCATGACCTTGACCCGATGTCGGTTTTTGCTTGGATTTTTCAATGAGAGCATTAAGCAATGGATGGGTCAAGTGCTTGGAGCTGATAACATATCTTCGCCTCGAACTCCCGACAAAAATTGTCTCCTTTTGAGGCTCCTCGAGTTGTTGTATGTAGAATTCTTGATCTCTTGTGGATTTGGACCTGAGGCTGCTATACGATGAAGTCCTACTAAGTTGCCTTGACAGCGTCTTGCATTTTCTCAGTAATGAATTTATCTTCTTCATATTTTTGATTGATTATTTAGTAATGGGGTGAAGAGTGACAAGTAAGGAGTTAATTAATGTTGTGTGGCTAGATATATACTCTTGAGTCTTGATTAGATAAAAAGAATTGCAAATTGTAAGAGGAATAATTGGAGTGTGGTTGGAGGGTCATTGTGTTGGCGAGGATTTGTGACCCACTTGCAACCGAAATTTAGCTAATGACATAAACATGCCATCTTCTTCTTCGGGTGTGCACAAGCAAACACATCCATTGATAATTGTATTTATTATGTCATCAATTTTGAACTCATCATCAGACTTTGTGCTAAAAGTTATAGTTGATAGTAACGTGCAACTTAAATCTTTAAATCAAACAACAGTCAAAAACCACATTCTATGTGTCGGTCGATGCAATGGTCAGGAAAACATCTCTAATTAATTAAGAGAGTAATTATTTCATACATTCGTTGCATCACGTCTATATTTTTATTTAGCATTTTTCTCTAAAGTTGTAGGATCACCACTGCAACATATCCATCTTGAGGGGCCAAATGACTGTCTACGGAGTAGAGGTTGAGGCGGTTTTGTTGGCCGGTCTGGTCGATTTAAATCCATATTCCCAATGGCTAGGTTTTAGGGACCGAGTCAAGTTTCAGGTCAAAAGTAAATGATACCTCAGAATAGTTATCATATAGGTTGAATATCACAACATCAAAACCTGATATCGTCCAAACGATGCATATGTAACCCACAAGCTATTGTCAAAACAAAGTGAGTTAAAATTATAAAAATATGTAACATAAAGTGACAAAATGTGCACGTGTAAACTTTTATCATAGATCATCTTAACCATACCACAATCACATGGCCTTTATTAATAATTCTCATCATGCAGTGAACAAAATCTCTGCAAATAATACAAGTATTTCTTGATCCCATTCACCACCAGTGCATATACGCAATTTTTTATGTACCTTTTCATTCAATCATTGTTGCCACAAGGGAGAGCGGCGGAATATCAAGGATTATAATTTTAGTGCATGCATATTCAAGAACAGAGAACCAGTAAAATGCAGTGTTTAAAATAACAGATAACTTTCAGTATCGTTCTAAACGTAGTGCATAACAAGAACTATAAACTTATGCAAGTCGGGCTACAAAAATGAACCAATTAATTGTAAGGAAAAATTGTGAATCCTAAACCTAACCGATACCGTAAAAAAGATGTGACGTTGACTTGGTGAGAAATCACTTTTCGATTCTCTCGTAGATTTATGCATTCCCAGATACTAACGAACTTGATCTCGTAATGGACAAGGAAGGTCACCAGCAATAAATGTCCTATTAGACGTTAAACCGAAATAGCATCACATCTCCTTCTCGTACAACATAATCTTTTCCTTCTGATCTCAACTGCAAGGGACGTTATAAATGATTTAATTTATTGAGGGAATGAGTAATGGTAAAATTGCCCATGTCCACATAAAAGTTAACACAAGGTGAAAGAATTAGGCTATGTTTGGACCTTAGATTTTAGAGTAGAAAACAGAAATAATTGGATTGAGGCATTTGGTGCTGATGTTTTCAACTGACTCCATTACAAAGTGGATTCAAATTTCAGAGCCATCATATAGCTAAGAAGACACATTAATATGGCTACTTGAGGATTCTATATTGACACAAATTCAAAATAATCCAAACAAGTTCTTTGGTTTTGTTATTGTATGAAAAATCCTCAACTCCGAATACCTCAAGTCAACACATTGTAAAACATGCTTTAAATGACCCTATTTAGTCCCCTTTCTATAAATGCTACCTTTTTCTTTCCTGTTTCCTCAATAGAATTCAAGGTCCAAAAAGACCTAACAATCTTCTGAAGATTGTGAAGAAAATATCAACACGGGTATTAAGACTTCACATTAATCATACCAAGACCAGTGTACGGTACGGCAACGAGTTCCAGAGGTCAATAGTTAAAACATAACTGGAAAGAAGTGAGACATTTTTCCATTGGATAGCAAAATGGGAATGATAAAAGGACTTAAGAAATCAGCGACTCTCTGGAAATAGAAAACCTTCGAGAGACCGAAGGAATTTGCTCTATTATTCCAAAACAGAATCATGGACGCTAGAACATGCTCAAAACTTTTACTGAGCTTATGTCAAAATAACCTCAAAATTGTTGATTTAAGAACGAAATAGAAGGGAGTGACGAAGAAACTAGAGCAGAAACCCATTTTAGGTCACAAATGCTGGAAAATAAGACATCAACTTACAAGTCCCTTCTCCCTCGCAGCTGAAAATGAACCAGCAGCAACAAAATCATCATAAGCAACCTGACAAATTAATTTCAGAAAGGTTCACTAGATCATACTTCGATGCATATTATTACATGCACGTATAACTGCATATATAAAAAAATCAATACACAGATATACACACTTACAAATAATGAAAAAACATGTACTTCACCTATTGCCATTAGAATGACTGACATTCCTATTAGACACTTTTGTTTTTGAAGAATCCTATTAGATGATTCAAAGAGCAGCAAACTCAAAAGAATTAAAATGTGCATGAGGCATAAGTTCATGTGAAATAACCTCTGATCTTCTTAAATTAGTCTGATATTCCATTCTTGTCATGAGGAATGTAGAACATACTGCTTTTCAATTTAGCATATATAATGATTTAGTCAAGTAATAAATCAATTCAAGTTTTAAAAATTATGTAGTTTATACAGTGGATATGGGCTTGATATTTCTTGAGGATTACCTCAATTTACTCAACAGTTTGTACTATAATGCAACTTCATTCACAAATATAAACAATCAGGACAGTTTACAGAGAAATATTTGCATATCCACTAACATTACTCACCGTCTCTGCTCGGATAAAGCCCCTCTCAAAGTCAGAATGTATAACCCCAGCTGCCTGAGGTGCAGTCATCCCTACAGACAATAGGCTAGAATCTGTCACTCGAATGAAACTGGATCTTGTGGTTTCATACTGAATAGTTGACTGTATATTCCATATGTTATTAGAAAATTGATCCTTGTTTACCAATCACATATTGTCTAACTAAATCTTATAAGTGATAGTATATGACCCTAGCTAAAGATCCCAGAAATAGTAGCCATCTTTTCAGGAATGAAAAAAATATAAGCTTTGCAGAAGCATCTGCTCAGCCAGAATATTCCACTCAGGGCACTCCTGCTTTGGGGAGTGATACATTGAATACAAATATTGCCCTATGGTAAATACTAAAAGAAATTAGGCTGACCTGATCGTATGGTCCAAGCTTTTGATTCCTATAAGAAAGATCAATAGATGGTTCAACTCCTGAAGCAAAAGTAACATTTTTACATTGAACAGAACATTATCATTTAATTCACCTTCTCGCCTGAAGTAAAATAAGTACGAAGCCCTAGAAGGCTGTATGTTGCCCTTATAAGGTTTCCAAGGCCACTTTCACTGACTCCTAGAGAAGTCAAATATTCAATCCTTTCTTCTGGTGGAAGTTCAGTAAGCTCTGCTTCAACCTGCAGGAAGATAAAAGAGTTCAACAAATCATTCACTGGAAGAAAACTTTTTCCCAGACGAAGCATGGACAGTTTTCCAATGTAAGAAAAAATAGTTCTTCCACAACATATGGAAAATAACCTGCGCCGAGATAGTTATTAGTCCGGACTGCAATTCAGAAGCAAGGCTCATCACTTCTGTCACGTGAGAATTGCTTCCAGGCTCAGCTAGATCAGATTCTGCCACATTTGCCACATATATAATAGGTTTCATTGTAAGTAAACAAAGATGCCTGACTGCATCCTTTTGAAGATCTGTTAATGAAACTGATCGTGCCGGTTTTCCATCCAACAGCGCAACTTGGATCTTTTCCAAGGCGGACTTCTCTGCTTCCTCCTGCAAACAAGCATATAACAGAAGGATATAGTCACAAATATTACGTGTAATTTATTCATGCATAAAAGAAAAAAGATGACCACAAAATAAAATTGTGGAAGCAGAGAGATTGCACCTTCATTTTGGATTGTGGATCTCTAGCTTTTCCTTTGTTGAGTTTCTCCAGTCTTTTCTCAACCTGCACTCTTGTAAAAGGAACAACTTAGTTTAATCAGTTTGAATTGCCTATGGCCTATGAGTTACATTCTTTGCCACCTCATCCTTAGCCAAGACGCCCACTGGAAAAAAGATGAGTCTTGAGATGCAAAATGAGCTTGTTATTAGCACAATTACCATAAAAAGGATATGGTATTGTTTGAACAAATAGATCTAGATACACTGACAGAATAGAACTCTCCACTTCTAATCTTCAACTCATGTGTAATATCTTTCGGTTGGTATTTTAACTACGTTATCTAGGCAAATAATCCAGCCAATGTCCTTAAAGATGGTACCGTAATTGCATATTTGCAATCCACATGAGTGGTCGTTAACTCGTGAAGTGACCTGTGGGCCACGTATTATACGCAAACAGAACATAATAAATTGCATTTGAGGCCATTTGAGACATCTCATTCCACCTCGTTGGTGGGAGTAAAATATAAATGTTCAATGAAGCTACGTTAATGCTCCCAACTTGTGAGCATGGGCTCAAGTATTTTGCGTCTTGGCTGGTTTACAACCATGTTGAATAGGTCAAAAATTTGAGTCAAGTCCTTATGTGATGTATTTAGACAACCATAATTTCAAGAGATTAACTTGAGAGCATACCTGGTCTAAATCTGCGAAAACCAACTCCAAGTTGATGACCTCAATATCAGATTTTGGATCAACTTTTCCATTTACATGAACAATGTCATTATCTTCAAAACATCGTACCACCTGAAACAGACATGGAAACATAAATAGAGCGCGAAGGATTGAAAGAGTCTGCATACTATAATCAAGCATCATTCCTAGTGGTAATCAGCCGCGTCGGCGGTAAGGACGACCTCCACATGAAATCATAGCACTTGTGAAGGATTATCTTGCTCGTGTCCATTCAGCTAATATCATCACCCAACCCATAGTGCACAGGGCTGAGCATGCGCGATGGAGAGCACCACCTCTTCACTGCATCAAGATTAACTTCGATGGTGCCATCAACACTAGAGAGAAACACACGGGACTTGGTGCATTGGCTAGAAACCATTTGGGAGGTATTGGACACGTACACTGGTGCCGGAAATTGCGAAGGCAATGGCAGCCAAAAAGGAACTCGAACTTGCGGTTCTATGGGTTGGAGGAATATAATTCTTGAAGGGGATTGGAAAAGTGTGGTTGATGTTATATCCAATGCTACAATCTTTTAAGGGAGCATTGGACCATAGTCGACGACATCAAATTGTGAGAAACTTTGGTTCTTTTATAGTTTGCCATGTCCAAAGACAAGGAAATGAGGCGGCTCACTATCTGGCAAAGTTGGCTCTTAGGAATCATGAGAATCCATCTATGTTACCTAATCTGTTCTTAAACTTTGTAACTCGTGAGGCTTGATTAATATACTTCCGTTTCATCTCAAAAATAAAAAGAATAGTACCACCTATGGAAAAAATTGAATAAAAAGATACTATACGTGTAGGAGGGAACTAAAAGAAATCCATGACGTAGGAGGGTTGGGAAGGGAATATTGCTAAATGCTCATGAAGCAAGTTATTATCTACAAAACCTACTCCCCCTCTCAGAAGCCTAAAAAAAAAAAAAGAACAGATCTAAAACGAAAATTAAATTTTACATCCAAGGTATCGGAAAAAGAAAAAATGAAAGCATGGTGTGAAACATTTTGGCAGTTTGTATGGCATATCTATTATAAAAATCAAGAACTTAGAGATGTACAATACCTGAAGTAAAGAGTCCACTTCGCGAATATGGGATAAGAACTTATTACCCAAACCCTGCAATCAGATATGTAGATACAGCATAGATTAACAAACTCGAATAATCAACCGGAATCTAAGGAAATATATTCAATTCAACTTGAAAATTATAATCTATAAATCCCTATTAAAATGCTTGACCTCCCCTTGACTGGCTCCTTTTACAAGGCCAGCAATATCAACAAACTCTATGGATGCGGGGACTGTTCGCTGAGATTTACTTATCCCGGAAAGTACATTAAGACGTGGATCTGGAACAGCAACAATCCCTACATTCGGTTCTATTGTACAGAATGGAAAATTTGCAGCTTGAGCTTTTCCATTTTCAACCTGCAAGAAACAATACAATCATATTTCGATCACTATCAAGTTTCGCAGCAAAGGTTAGAATAAAATTCCAATCATTCTTGTACCAAAATTATTGTATTCACAGAAGTAAATATTATTACTGATACTGGCATCCAAAAATTAAAGATAGCACTGGAATGAAAAGCAGTTGACATTGCAGAGCAATTGTGATAAGGCAAATTCAATTAATATAATCAACGAATAATCACCGAAACAAAGAAGAAATTAAACTAGTAACAAAATAAGAAGGAAAATAGTTTCAATTAGCTAAATCAATGGACATACAACGGCGTTGAAGAGAGTGGATTTTCCGACATTTGGGAGCCCAACGATGCCGGCTTTCAAGCTCATGCTTATCTTTGGCGCCGCTGAGAACCGCCGGTTTATGAAGAGCGTGGAATGTAAGGTGGTTTTAATGGAAGGTGTTAGTGAAGATAACAGATGAGAGCAAAGTATTGTTCTCGTCGCCATTGAAGGAGAAGGAGAACTGAAGGAGATGTTTTGTGGTGGTGGCTCCTAATTCTTTGCGGCGGTAAACATTTTAACTTGGTGATAGATTTGTCATCACGTAATATTATATTTTTCCAAATATTCCTAGAAACTTAATGGATTTTTTTTTTTGAAGGAATATAACTTTCATAATCATTAAGAAATTTCATATTAGTAAAGGAGTCAAATGGTGTCTAGTGACAAAATGTTGATTCTTATTTGAATTTTATTTTAAGCTTGAAATTGTGCTTAATCTTTTTGTTTATCAAACGATATTATATTGAATGAGATGCAGTTGAGTATTAAGTAGTTTAACATTTTTACATGTCTTCTCTCAGATTTAAGCTTATTGAGTCAAGTTTCAAAAATATTAAAATAAAAAATAATGTTAAATTTTGCTTGACTTTTATTTTTCAGTTCTATTAGTAATCAACTCTTCCTTCCATAAGCATCCGCGTGTTAAGTAGATGCGAATAATACGTTATTCAAATTTTCTTTCACTGATTTTATTAAATTAAATTATGTGCAAAATTAATTTGATTATTAAATGAAGTAAACAAATCAAATCCAATATACGTCAAAATCAAGTGATTTTAATTTTTTGTCCTTTATTAATTAATCTTTTTTTAAAAGTTACTAACAAGTAGTAAAAAAAATTCAAACTTAATTTCATATCCCTAAGAGGCCAAGACACATGTTTATTGAATCAACAACACAAGATAAAAGTTTCACAAAATCACACTCATTGTTGAACAAAACAAGATAGGTGATGTTGATTGTTAGTAACAAGTATACAAATATTTGCGTTAGAACACATGAAATAAGTCTCATAAACCTATTTTCCCTTCATGTTCTACTCTTAAGGCTTAAGCCAGAAACCATATCCACAAAGGACTCTCATTTTTCTGACCACAATAAACATTAAAACAGTTGATCTTGTGTTAATCCAACATATCTAAAGGATCAACTAGATTCCTCAAGTCAGCGCCTTCTGCCACGATCATCATCGCGATCACGAACATCACTTTTGTAACTTCTACTATTAGAGTGGCGTTCATCCCTTCTTCGTTTATAACCATCAGAATCATCTCTAACGTCTCTATCCCTGCGAATATCTTCATTGCCACTTCTCTTTTTAGTGTCACTTCCATTCCTCTCATCCCGCTTCTTTTCATACTCCTTGTCAACCCTTTGATCTTTTTGGTCAACATCATCGATATATCTCCTTTTGTGTTCTACCTCATCTGCCCTACTCCTGATGACTCTGTCATCAGTTTTTCTTCTCTCACTCCTGTCATATTTCTCTCGGTGATCTCTCTCTCTTCCCCTATACGGACTTGTTCGGTGGCGTGTCTCTCTTCTCCTATCATCCCAATCTTTCGAGTCATTATAATCAAGTTTTTTGGTATTTCGTTTGTCATCATGAAGTTCAGCCTTATGGTCTCTTCTTGGCTTGCTGTGTTTTGGACTTCTGTCAGCATCTTCCTCGAACACCATTTCATACCTAAGAGAGACATGTGATGGTTTTTTTAAGGGAAGGCATAAATATTTACTTGTTAAGTAATATTCCAAAAGGTGCTTTAGATCACACTACCTTGTGTTGCCATCTCCACCACGTTGAGTATTATCATCTTTCAGCGTATACTTGGAATTGTTAAAGGTGGAATCCCCAGTGCAATCCTTAGCAATGTGATCAGGAGAGCCACATTTGAAGCATCCTCCACCTGTGAAAATTACATTTTCTAGGCTTTAACTGGCTACTTATGTCCCTTAAATACACGATGACTAATAAATAAATAGAACTCACCTTGACCCATTTGGCTTTTGCGTCTATACTGGGACCACAGCTTTGCAACACTTTGACTAAAATCAACATGAATCCTTCTATCATCAATCAAAGCATTGTCCATCTGCAATAGAGAAGGACCCATCCTCATAGTAAGTCCTAGATTGAGAAGCATTTGATTGAATTTTTAACAAAAAGATGAGCTAATTATTCTGCATCAGAATGTCGTCACATCATAAACAACAGGATTAAGTAGTCAGGCAACTATGATCAGTCCATTATCATTTTAAAAAATGTGCTTAAATACCTACACCCCTTGCTTATAGTTCATGTCACTTCTGCGTAAGAAACTAAACACAGTTTCCAGTAACAATTATGAGTGCTAGACTTGTTCAATTCAAGATTCTTCAACAATGAAGTTACAATGAAAATGACTAAACAAGAATAACAAAAGTTGGAAGCATGAAAGAATACAAATTTATAAAAGAACACGAACATTAATAGTAAGTGCATATATGCATGGTCAGATATAAGCATCTGAATTCCTTCTGTCTACACAAAATATTGCATTATTTAGCCCTTACAAGCTCTTGAGATTAAATAGGTATCTGAAATCAAGTTATCACAAAACATTTACAGTTCTACGTGAAGATCAACTTATTTTTAACATTTTTTAATATTACAAAAATTTTAAAATCAGAAAAACAATTATCCATTGGGACAAAGGAGCATTGAAATACAGCTTTTTAAAGACATTCTTCCAAATTCTTCATCCGAGAAGTTGGTGCTTGAAAAATCATATTGCATAGTCTTTCTATTTGATTTCAGAACCATATTCAGATTCTAATATACAGTACAGAACAGAAGCACTGCAACACCACTAATTTTGCTGCAATGGATCATCTTAACTTGTCAAGATCATCAACCATGACTAATCAGCCAAGCTGACATGTATAACAAAGAGAAGCACATTTAAACTGAAACTAGCAAAGATAACCATAAGAAGCAATCCTACATACAGGCAGAGTCGAGAATCCAACATAAATATACCTTAAAATATGCTTGTTCACAGGCATCTTTGTCCTCAAATTCTGCCACAGAGAAATGAAGTAGTAAGAACTAAGATATTATAAATAACGACCAGCATAATTAATGAAAATATGCATTGCCCTCTAATTGCCACTTCTACATTCAAGGGGAGATTGGATTCCTAGTAGTCAACTCAAGGAATGATCAAAACGTGAACAACAGTCCTGGAGTTTGACCTATTGATTGAAACACTAATTCTAGAAAAATATAGCTCGCCAAGACTCGCTTGTAAGGCTATCAGTTTAAACTAATTAAATCAATAACAATTCATGCAGACATTTGAAGATATTAATAGATATATACAGAGTCTTAAGTATTTACCACCAGCGCATTCATCAGTTGCAGTCAATGGTTTATTCTAATAAACTATATTTGTTGCACCTGATATAGGTATATGCTTGCAGCCAGGACCAATCTTCTCTTCATATGAAGACTGGGATACAATATTAATACTTGGAACGAAAAATCCATATTAATTCAACTGATTATCAGATTATGACATGAGAACTGAGAAATCACAGTTTTACCAAATCATAACAGTGTGTATAGCATGGAGGCTTGGGGACGGCGACCATACCTAGCTCATTTCTTGAAGCGAAAGGAAAAAATAAATCTAAACAAGACAACCTTTGGGTAGGTGGGCAATAGTAGTCTTCAATCTCTGGAAATGAGGGTACCACCTATTTGACATTTATCATTAAAATAATATGGAATGGGATGAGAAAAAGAGAGGCTTTTGGTCAATCTCTATATACATGTAGATTCAACTCTCCAACTTGGGATGAGTTGGAGGAAGGATTGACTCAATAAGTAAAACAAGGCAAACATATATCACATTTCCCTTGGACTTAATTAATGTACCAAACAAGGAAGAGATATGTACTGCCCCTCCATAACACCAAACAACTTGAAAAGGTTTGTTATTACCCTCCCTGTGTGAATGATTTGAATTCTTACCACATACGCTTCCCCAACCCTCCCCCTCGCGACGCCAAACATAGCCTAAAAGTAACAAGGCAAGAAGAAGAAACTCACCTATAAAAGCATAGCACAAACTGTCCCCAGTTTTTTGATCTCGGATGACCTCAGCCCTGCCAACATCAGTTAGCCATGAAAAATTAGAAAGACAAAAAGCTTACAAATAAGAATCTAAAATAATCTAGCAAGGAAGAACTCACGAAGTTACTATTCCAAATCGTGAAAAAATTGTGTTCAAGTCTTCATCCTACACAAAGAAGAAAGCAAGACAAGTACAAAACTTTAAGTGATGACACATTAAAAGAGGGGCCCAGGTCAGAATAACAATGTGAAAATGGAACATATCAATGATGAAAATTTACGTACTTCAGTTACTGGATTTAGTTTACATACAAACAGCACATTATCAGGAGGCTTTATCTCAGCATCAGGAATATCTCCAATCTGTAGCATAAATCAGTCATAAGTTCATTTCAAAATTCAGGTTTGAAACTATACTAAGAAAATGTCACACTTCTTCGTGGAACGCTAATATATTGATAACGAAGGAAGAACTTACAGTTTCAAGTACTACTGCTCTAGAATGAGCGTCCTTTGAGCGCAAGACCTCCTCAAGCTCTTGTGGATTTAGTTGCTCATCCATAGGGACCCAATCATCTTCCAGTCGCACATCATCATCAACCTAGAGCAAGAGAAAATAAAAAACAGTCAAGTCAAATAAACCCAACAGAATGTGTAACAGTAAACCTTTATTTTCTTGCATTTGTAATGACTGGCAGTGAAGAAGGAATAAAATATATTTTATCAGATTTTCAAGAGTTTTTGAAAAATTGGATTCATGCAGTCGAGCAAAACTGTTGATGTACAATAAAAAAGAGCAAAAGTACAACTATGAACTATGTCAACTCTAGAACCTGGGTTTTATGAAGATCGGGTTTTGCCGATACAACATATACTATTCTACAAGCAAAGCCATTTTTGTCAGATTTATCCATGGCTAGAATCTAACCTATTCACCTCGACTGAGGATAAAACAAAGTTTCGGTGGATCTTAATTATATTTTATTCCATACTAAGCACATAACATAAGAAAAATTCCCACTATAGAGCGTAGAAACCTCTGTCTAATGTTGGAAATAAAATTAACTTCTCAATTCAGCAACATTGCACAGGAGCCATTTAATTAAACATAGAAAAGCATAGAGGACAAGCATCTGAATGTTGAACTAAAACCACTACCAAGTACAAGTTTGCATCAAAATTACACCAGAATTTTCAGATACTGGAGAGTAGTGTTACTTGTGCCACCACCAAATCCTTTATTAATGGGTTATATTGATGTCTTTTATAAGATCATCTAACTACTTATTAGACCTTCTATAAACAAATTCCATCTCCAAATACAAAAGACCAATAATAACATAGGAACTGCAGAGAGGACATTTACCTCGTCTTTTGGTCTTCCTTCTGGTGAAGCGTCAGGGATAAGTTCAGAAAGCAGTGCAGGATCATCAAAAGGGTCATCCAATACGTAAGTATGTTTAATTCTGCATAAATATGGAAATAGTTATAATAGATGAAATGCCAAAAGAACATGAAAAACCATCATTGCAAACGCATGAGTCAGTAGTCATTAAAATAGATATCAACCTAATATTTTTGTAGGGTCTGTTTTTTTCATCTATGTAGGCTTCATTCATTCTTGTAAGTGTGTCCAGTCCTTCAGCAACCTCTCCAAAGACCTTCCATCAAAATAAAAAGAAGAGACGTGTTTCTTCAAACTGTTGTCTACTTGTGTAATTATCATAATAAATAGGCAGGAAAGCAGCATTTAAGCAAATTTGCATCTCTTAGTTCACAAATGAAGCTCTAGATCACAAAACTTACAGTATGTTTGCCATCCAGGTAATCAAGATCATCACGCAGTGTAATGTAGAACTGAGGAGGGAGAATATGATAAGAAATCAATACGATATCTCCATGGCAAAGTAATCCTCATGCTCATGCAATTTACCATAAAATTGTTGTTTGTCAACTAGAGATATGGCATGGAGAAAATACCTGAGAAGCATTCAGATTCTCTCCCGCACTAGCCATGGCAAGGGTACCAATCTTCGAATGTTTGACATCCAAGTGGATCTCATCACCAAAAAAGCGTGCTTGATCCCCATACAAGAATCTGAAATCACAGGTTATGCAAGGGTCATGTCACTGCAACTGAATTTAATATATCAATACCTAGACAAAATGAGAGAAGGTGCATAGTATATACAAGCTCTAAGACAACTAACAGTGAAATAAATAAAATCCACAAGATTATGACCTACCAACTTAACTAAGAGAATTAACCCTCAAGCATTATTAGAAAAAGCATAAAATTTTATCATAATAAACAATTAAATTGTGCCATTTTTCCTTACTTGTACACGGAATCACCACCTGACCCCGTCCCAGTAGGATCGCCTGTCTGTGCTGTATAATCTTTCTGTATTGTGTGAAAGAGACAGCCATTATAATACTTGATTCTGCACCAAAAAACAAAACAAAAGAAATACTTATCTTCTCCTTGTGATTTCTAAGAGCATATGCAATCCAATGACTGGTTGTGCACTAAAAGGTCATTGGAGAGTTCCAAAATAATAGACTTCACGAGATAATTTTGTTCAAACTATAGTAGATTACGTCTGTTAGTTACTCATAGGCTCCAACAAACCAAGATGTGTATGCAAATACAACAACAAAAACTTAATATAAAAATTTGATGCATAAATAGTAGTGATAGTGATAACAATCACAAACATAGAACCACTGTGCATGTTCGCATTACTTTATGCCCAAAAAAGAAGTTATTTTTTGCATACAAGCACAACAATATCCAAATATTCGCGACGTAAGAGAGCGAATGTGAACCCCAAAAGTTAACGACACAAATCGAATCAGGGTAATCATCAAATTTATACACGAACTTACTTGCACAGCTTAAGAAAATTTTTGCAAGTCAAGGGGCATCGGTCGGTGAACAAATCTACCACTATGTCCCCCAAGCTCGTCACTAACATTACCGACATCCTTCCCGCCTTTCCTTCGAAACTAATGTGGTTAGGGTTTTTTACTTTTTTGAACGATGATTTCCCGAATTGTTGCTGCACCTTTTGATTTCTCTGTTACTGTATTTGAAATGGAGCAGGAGATATTATCTGATAATGGAAACACGTTTTAATTAAAGGGGAAGGCAATAATATAAATATGGGCTGATTCGGATTTATTGGGCTATGATAATTAATGGGCTAAGTTGGAAGATAGTAAATTGGAGCTAGGAGTGTAATCGAGTCGAGTAGTGTTGAGCGACCAAGCTAGAGGGGTCCAATGACCCCACTGAAATTTAGTTGTTTTTTGTATCATACCTGTATAATCTATGGAAGTTTTAAATGGTTTTGCTTGAATAAGGAAAAAATGGAGAGATTTTCTCTCAAAATGACCCTAGTGAAAATATGAAAAAGTTACATTGTGTACCCTTAATATTTCATTGGGGTATAATTCTCACTAACTATCAATGAGATACTATTGAATCGGCTAATGTTACAATTAAATTTGCATTCTTCTTATAATAAATAAAAAGAGGTCATCATATGGAGAAATTATTTCATGCATTCTATACATGTTTGGATAGTTTATTTCAATTATTTTTTGCATATGGGGTGAGATATTAGAGACAATCACTTCCTAAATTTGAGGACTAAATACATTATAACACCACGTTACCAAGGATGTACAAAATATTTTTCCAATCTTCAATTCCTAAACGAAATAATTATTTGAATACCATTCTTAACTCCCTTTTGGAATTTTATATTAGTACAACTATTTAACAACAATTCTCAGAGAATATGTATACCTTCCCCTAGAATTATAGTCAGTAATATTAATAAAACAAATTATGAAAATGACTTTTATTTGGTTAAGTTTTATCTACGGAATTTTCTACAATAGAATAATTAAATTTTGGTAATTACACGGAACTAGTGAATTGACACGGGTTATACTCATATGAGATTTTCTTATTTCAAATGATAGAAATGATGAATATTACTCAAAACTTAATAACAAAAAAAATATATATATCTTGCACCCAAGATAATATATTTATTCTCAAGATATTTGATATTTTCAAAATCATGAGTAGAATAAGTGAATCAAGTACCGGGCGACGTAGACACACAAAATAGCAAATAAATTCAAAATGTTATGATCGAAAATAAAATATTCAATAAGATTTCTAAGGTTCAAATAATGAAGATTTGCACAAAAAAGTCACGTAATGTTTGTTTGAATATGTTTTATTTTGGTGACAATTCAAAGATCAATACAAATATTAACAATGGACCCCAGTGAAATTAATTTATGCCTACGCCACTTGTATGTCGAACAACACACTGTTCAAGTTTAGTTTTAATTTTATCGACCTTTAAATTTTTTGTTTGAGATTGATTTGATTGTTAAACGAGTCGAACTCGAATGAACTTTTATCGAAATAGCTCGAGCTGAGTATCGAGTAACTTGATATTTTACATATATTTTTATCAAATTTTAGCTTATCGAGCAGAGCCAAGCTGAACACTAGGAATGAAACTCCAAATTACCCGTCTCAGATTTCCTATAGTGGACTAGGCTCAAAATTTTAAAGACCGGAAACCAACCCAATACAACTTTGTCCACCCAAATTTTCAAATGGCCCTTCGCTTCGGCCCAGATCCTAGGGTGCGGAGGACAGATGAAAAAGTAAATTCATAGAAATGTTATAGGAAAAGGGAAAGAAAAAGCAAACCATGGTGTGGGAACCTATTCTCTGGTTAAGGTTTTGCAGTGCCATGAACCATAACACTATTAGTCTCGTTTAGCCTTTGTGCTAAGCATAATTTTTAATTTAACCAGTAATTTAAAAAATAAAATTTTACCATTCTCTGAAAATTTTAAGAGTTTCATTAAAAGAATTAATTTACTCTTTTAAGTGTTGTAGGTATAAAGCGTCATTCTCATTTATTTTGAGGGATGTATATCTCACTAAATTCAGTTATTTGTCAAATAATTATGATTATGATATAAACCAAGATACTATGTTGCATGGTCACTGACACGACGACAGTTACTCAACATGGCGAGACGAATTTTCAAATTTACACTACACAATACGGATATTAAAATAAATTAATATTTTGATATATAACTAAATAATTAGAAGATACCATAAAAAAATTAAGATCCAACAATTAATAATTCTAAACGTAATGAGGTTATAGCTTATAAATATCCAACCAGAGCAACAAAAAAAGAAAGATCAAGATTAGAGAATAGAGACTAAACTAATGGAGATTGCAAATAGTAGGGTTAGCTTCTCAGGGCAAAAGATATAGAGAATAATTGAGGAGAAAAAACATCATATAATTAGGTAAGCAATAGGTATGCATATTGAATTTGGAAGACAATTTCTCTTGCACCTCCCTTATCCGTTAAGGTTGTTATTTAAAACTTCCTCCTTTCACAATCATTGATATTTGGTTGGATCCATGAATTAATCTCCTCATCGATTTCAAACCAATCCGGACCTCTCTCCTCCAAACCTAAACCCCATCTCCGCCATCACTCATTCACTAACCTACGTCCATGAACTCCTCATCTCGAACACATCCTCTTAGAATCTTGACCTCCTCAACTCCCTTTTTTGTACAAATTCTACTAAAGAAATACTCAAAACCAAAGTTCCCTTTCGGCCTAACCAAAATAGCATCTTTGGGCGCCCTTCAAAAAGGGTGAATCTTGGTCAAAAGAGCTTACTTAACTGACCAGAATGCTCATTTTCTTACCACTACCACCGGGTTCCATAACATTTGAAATGTCCTTTGGAAAGCTCGTTTACACAGTTACATGTTCGTTTGAAAACATTCATTTGGAAAATTCTTAATGATATGATTCCTACTCGGGGAAGGCTCTCATCTATCTTTTACATTGAGATTATTTTTTTTTTTTTTTTTTTGTAACAATGATTTTGAAAATGTTGATCACTTAATCATTAGTTTTCCTTACACTGAAGCAATTTTTCTCAAATCAAAATGGAACTTCAGATTGAACCTTTTCAACTCTTGGGACATCATAAAATGGATTCCTCCTCTTTAAATCAAGACTTTCCATATATTCCAACATTTGAACTCTCTTTCAATTTTCACAACTTTTGCTTCATCACCATGGATACAAGTTTGGAAACTAGGCACTTTTTGTTTCATAACTCTCCCATCCAACTCAGCCTCATTATCACAACCGGGTGTTGCTCCTTGGCCAAAGAACACTGTGACGCCTAAGCTAGAAAGATTACTATTGCTAAAGCCACCAACCTCATTACCGATTGGTCTCCCGCACCCCGGAATTGGTTTAAGTTTAAGTTTAATATTAATGTTGTTGATTTTCATATGGATGACTCATTTAGCACTGTTATTCTGCAAAATTCCTCATGTTCGGTTGTCCACACCTCCATCAAATCCAATATCTTCATTGATCGCACTTGCGGCCTGATGCTGCAACTTTGAAATATGCTTTGTCAATTGCCAATCGTCACGCTGTAATCTCTCCATCTTTGAATGTGACTCCTTCAATGCGGTCCACATGGTCTTATTTCATTCTCCAGCCTTAAAATAAGATGTAAAAATTGATGCAATCTTTGTCAGCAACATCCTCATGAAGTGGTCAAGGTGGAAGATTAAAAAAGTTCCGAGACTCACAACAAGGCTGCTCACAATACCTCATCCTTTAATATAATAGGTGTTATTCGCCTCTCCCTCCATATTCTATATTTTTTTACACCGGATCACCCAAACTTGTGTAGTAACTGGCGTTTTTCTGCTATGAATGATTTAACATTGCTTATCAAAAATAAAAAATAAAAAACTAAGACATAAACAAATATTTTGAAAATTCAATATAAAATATGAATATTTTGAAAATTCAATATAAAATATGAATATTTTGAAAATTCAATAAAATATGACTTGAGTTTGGCTCTCTTTTAGTAATCGGGCTTGAATACATAGGCAACTTGAATTTAACCAACTGAGGGCATTTTCAATAATAGGTGGATGGGATGGGGAAGGGGAAGGAAAATTTGGTCTTTAATGGCGAGGGGGAGGGAGAGGAAGCTTGCCCTTGCTCTCCCAGGCTGACTCACTCGCTGAACGGGGGTGTGCTACCAAGTAGGCGTCGCCACCTGCTTCTCCCATTCTTTTTTAACTATTAATATTAAAATAATTTAAAATTATCTAACTTAAAGGAAAATTTTTATTTTTAAATTTTGTGTATGACATAATTAATTTGTATTTTAAATTAAATTTTTAACATTGTTAGTTATAATTTTGATATTTTAAATTTGTCTACTAATTTATATAGAATGTACAAATTAATTGAATGATAAATTTAATTTAATCTAATAAACGAACTTTTAAAAAACAACTTTTTGAACGAACTTTAAAAAATCAACTTTTTGATGACATGTGAAGTGATAATCTTCATCACCATATGCTCTAACAATGTGAACATAATTTTTAAAATTTTATTTTTTGGAATATGACCAAGAAGAACATAATATGACTCCATCATATGTCACTAAATAATCCCCAGAGAGGAGACATTTGACCCTTCTATTTAAGATGGTTTGACAACATTATGGGCCTGTTTGGATCCATTTTGGCCCAAATGTTTCGCCCAACATTTGGGCCAAAATGGATCATTATTACGTTTGGCCCATATTTCCAGCAAAAATCATGGCCACAAATGTTTCGTCCGACAATTTTCCGTCTCTTAAGTGAAAGTGAAAGTAAAAAGGCGTCTTGAGTTGACAAATCTGCACATCACATGCACGTCTGACTCCATAAGTGATAATTTTGACTCAGTATATGTAGTACTATTTTGACTCCTATGTGACAATTTTTATATATGTAGTACTATTTAGTTTTACACCTATATTCAATTATTATTAATTATCAAAATTAATACTACAATAATATTATTACAATCATCATCTCAATCATAAAAAATATTATTATTATCACAATCTCAATTATTACACTATTTAATAATATATTCTACTTTTATAAAAATTTAATAATGGACTAAATTCATGACAAATGACAAATTTTTGTAAACTTATGTGATGTAGTTTTGATTAATGCAGATGTTTGTGTTTCGAGTGATATTATACGTTTTCAAATGAATCCTCATTTAAATATTATTTTATTTTCAGTTATTGTCTAATAATTATTAATTATATATCAATGAAAACTTTTATCATTACTAAATTATATTTAAATGATTGTTTAACCATTATTAGTATATATAAATATCATAATTTATTGTTACTAATTTACTATATTAATTTTTAAATATCGTATACAAAATTATATATGTAGTACTATTTAATTTTACACCTATATTCAATTATTATTAATTATCAAAATTAATACTACAATATTATTATTACAATCATCATCTCAATCATAACAATATTATTATAATCACAATTTCAATTATTACATTATTTAATAATATATCCTACTTTTATAAAGTCAATGATGTAACATTTGTCATTAACTTTTCACCCCCAAACACCAACATCCAAACTCAATCCAAATCATATCTCAAATTCTCAAAACCCACTAACTATTATTTTACTATTATATTACTATCAAAATATTCTAACCAAAACCAATTCAAGTCGTGTTTCAAATGTTTCGCCAAACTCGCTCAAACCAATTTGAAATATCGAAACAGGGCGAAACAGAACCAAAACCAATCCAAACGGAGCCTATTTCTTTTCCATAAGCCCAGACTCTGAATTTGGGAATCAAATCAACACAAAAAAAGTCAAAAAGTATTGAACAAAGCACATGTACATTTGGGTCTACCCAAGCCCATTCAGACGGGGGCTCCAATTTTCAAGTAAATATAAACTCTTTAATTTTAAAAGAAAAGGAAAAAGGAAAAAACAATCTTAGGACTTAATACCAATAAAGGCGTTAGGGTTTATAGTTGAAACAGACAAGCCCTAAAACCCTCTGATTCCCCCGCCACTACGATTTGTAGAGAGAGAGAAACTAAAAGAATTTTAGGATGTTTACAGGCGGACGGAGCTTCGTCTCTTCACCGCCGGCGTTCTCTAACGACACCAAGCGCCTCCTTGTCTGCACCGGCAACACCGTCTCCATTATCAGCACCTCCACTGGCTTACAGGTTCTTTTCCACCTGAATATTCACTATATTGCATTTTTCTCATCGGAAATTTATAAGTATACATTTTCCCCTCGGTTTTTCAGACGAGTGAATTAGAAGGTCATGGGGCACAGGTGACGTCGGTAATAGTTGTTCCATCTCCTAAAGTGCTTTGCTATTGTTGGACGGCTTCGCTCGATGGAACGATCAAGTACTGGGATTTTGCAGCTCCTGAATTAATGAGGAATATTGATATTGGATTCCCCATTCACTCGATGGTGATTTAAACTATTCAGTAATAGTTATCACGTTAAATGTCTTTGTTCACATTTTTAATTTTGTTGATTGTTTAACCAAGTGAGCTACTTGAATGCAGTATGCTAGATAATATCTTTCTTTCCTATATTTACTAAATGAAGGTGATTTATAATTTTTTGCTTTGGTGAATAATAATCCATGCTACATGCAACATATTTCCAAAATTGTGTGTTTTAAACAATTTACATTGTGAATTCAATTGTTTTGTAACAACCGGACCTATTTTTCTGTTGGTTCTAGAAACATTAAAGGTAATAATTGCTCCGCAAATGAAAAGAAGTAGAATTCTGATGTTTCTTTTTTGAATTTCAGGTGATTCCAAGTGTATTGAGTTACACAACTGAAACCAGCTCAAAGCTGCCCGATGTTTTTGCTTATGTCTATACTGAAGAAGTGAAGCAAAAGGAAGAACAATCTAAATATCCATGTGGACAGATTCACAAATGTAATTTAACAAAGTCTCGCGTAGTTGGTGGAGTTACTTTGGCTGAGGTGATTTTATGTGGATTTCTAGTTTCTACTTTCCTGTATTAGTCACTATTGTTATTAATCAAAAAAAGAAGTATTAGTTACTATTATTATGCAGTGATATGGATATATGCGATTGCCTGACAGGTTATAACAGTAATTACTACATTATAATTGTGGTTCCTTTCGTTTAGATGAGTCATCTATCAATCAACTCCAGTTAAATAATTGGTATTAGCTGTTGTTGAAAGGCCATACTTAAATATTACCCTTCATTTTAGTCTATTTATTTTGTAACAAGTATTTTCATTGATACTCCCTATATTTGGCCTAGAAGCTGTGAGTACACATCTTTTTTCTTAATATAAATTCTTCAAATCATAAGCTTGCAGTTTTCTCTCGACTCATTAACCTAGAAAATCACCATGTTAAAAATGCAGACATATTCTTGTTTCTGTCTTTGATATGTATTTATTTACATTGTCCGCTTTGATTAGACAGTGACCTCTTTTTCTTAAATATTGTCAGTAAAAGCTATATATATATATGTATGTATGTATGTATGTATATATTACCTTTCTCTTCTAAAATGTTGGCTGAAGGCATATATATATATATATATATATTTGTATGTGTGTATGTATGCCTTGGTGCATGATATTAGTGCAAGATGTTCAAATAATTAATGCAGAAAAATGGTCTATACATCAAACTTCTATTTGAGAGAGTCAGGCTCCTACATCTATTAAAGTAACACCTCCAGACATGTTTAGAACTACATGTATGCAAATATAATTATATTTTGGAAAATACTATAGGTTATTATGTCTATATTAATGGCCTGATTGCATAAAAACTATTGAGCTGAAATAAATGCCTTTTTTTTGCAAAAGAACTATTGAATTATGCAAATGTACACAGAATTTAGCAATTGATGATTAAATTTAGTGTGGTGTCCTGTGCTTTTGGGCAATATGTAAATTCATGCTTTCCTATTAGTTTTAACTTCTGAACGGAAACATCTAAGTTTGAATTTATTTCTTCATTTACAGACTCGGAAACCTGGTTCCATAACCATAAGCCCCTCCGGAAAATACATAGGAACATATGAAAAGCGCAAGCTTCAGATCTGGGAAATTCCAGCCAAAGATTCTGATCATGTTGGTTTAAAGAAAATCAGATTGCATCATACAAAAACAATTACTACACTAGCTTTTCATCCAAGTGAGATGATTGTAGCAGCAGGTGATGTGACAGGAAGGATCTTATTGTGGAGAGGTATTGGACGCCGGTCATTTTCTAATGGTGGTAAGTTCATCAATGGAGCATTTAACAAGGATGCAGATGACAGGCCTGGGGTGAGGGATAACAATGATGCAGATTCCTGCACTACATGGCATTGGCATTCTGCACAAGTGAATGTTCTATTCTTCTCTTCAGATGGTGCCTATTTGTACTCAGGTACCAGAAGTTATTGTTCATGCTACTCGTTATAGATGAAAACCAAAATGCACCTGACATACTATATTATTCTCCGCAATCTTTGCATATTGCCTTTTCTTACTCTTTGCTCTTTTTTCATCTACTAGTTTGTGAATGAATCTTATTGATAGTTGTAATGGCACCGTGTTTAATTTTTTAGGTGGAAGAGAGGGAGTTTTGGTGGTATGGCAGTTGGACACTGGAAAGAAAAAATTTCTTCCACGGATTGGATCTCCACTTCTGTATTTCATCAATTCTTCAGATCCTTCGTTATCCTCTGTAAGAGTTATTTACTAGCTACCATTAGGAATCCCATATGCTTTAGATGAAATTGTTCTTAATAGGAAATTTCTTCAGATATCCTGTGCAGATAATCAAATTCGTTTACTCAGAATGCCCTCAATGGAGATCTTAAAGTCAATTTCAGGGATTAAGGTTTGTTGCAAGAAGCCAAGAACTTTCTTAATTGATTAGAAAAAGAAAGAATATGGAGTTCTAGATTTTATTAACTGATCTAGCTTTTTTTAACTATCCTATTTACACTTTATAAAAATGCTTTCAAGGATAGTGAGTTACAGAATTTAAACCTATAAGACACTTGCCTCCTATACTGAGTTGCTTAAATAAATACTATTCATTCATTTTTTCCTTCTATAATTTCAGCTTCCGAGTTCATCATTGGAAATTTACGAGGGAATTGGGTCAGGTGTTGTATTCAATCGCGCTGCAGGGCTGATTGCAGTACCCACGGAGAATTACCGTGTTCAGTTGTATAGTTTGTTTGATGACCGTGAGATTTCAGAGGTGAGCATAGTCAGGATTGTTGTTAAGGTCCATCTATCAATCAGTTCACTTATTGATTCCATGATCCATCATTTTCAATGATCACCTCTCTGGCTAATGTTTTGAAGTTGGTATCTCTCAGGAGAGAGAGAGAGAGATCCTGGATTACTCCATAACCTATTTTTTTCTTTATTGGCATGATTGTTTTACCTGGCTTGTGGGGTTTAGGGTGGAGATGTTGCAGTTTATATTTCTTTAATTGTTCATTGATTTCATTAAATGGTACCTTCCTGCTGTTGGTTAGAGTTGGAACAGATTTTGGTCTCTGTGATCATGAGAAAGTTGGTTATTCTTATTCCTCAATAAACAACTTCCTATTTCTGGACTTTTGAAGCATTTTTGGTTTGAGAAAATTTAATTACACTTCGGATTTAATGAAAGGCATTATAACTTTGCACATATCTGTATATTCAATAACTGTACTTCACTGTATCTTTTAGAACGTGATCGCTTCAATTTGTGTGTTTCCAGGTTCAAATATGTCAAAGAAACCATCATCCGGGTGATGAAATCACGGTATAGAAACTTCTCTTGTACTTTTCATTAAAATCAGATGTTCATGCATTCTACTTGAAATTTACCCTTGCTCTCCCTAGAAGGCTGTTTAGTGCTTCTAAATGCTCGATTTGTAATAAATTGTCACATATCAGTGTGTCATGGTACCAAAGAATCAGACTCAACTTCACTGATCTGCCATATGTTTCACACCATGTATTTGCTCCTTCTGCTATTGTTAGTTTGACTTCTCATTGAATGTTTTTCTCTCCTCCTGTGCTCTCGAAATGTGCTTTGCTATTCAAAACACATCTAGTGTTGTCTGGGACTGTGACATTTTCAGAGTTTCCTACTTTTTTGGCAATTGTGTATCTAAATTTAGAAATCTATTATTGATATATTCTTTGGTATTTTTTTTAATCCCATTCATTAATTTTCCCCCCGATATTCGAGGACCATGGTCAATTGTGCCACGTAGCAGCTCCTTGAGAACTCATCTCAACTCTTTATTAGGTCAAGAAAAATTGCCAATTTGAAACTACTCAAAAAGCATATTTCTTTGAATATGTCCATTTCATTCTGAGCATTATAACCCGCTTATAAGAAAGAATACGCATGCTTTTCGGTTGCTATTCTAACCAGTCCAATACACTTCAACAATTTATCTTTTCAGGTGAAAGTGAATTTGGTAGCCCTTTCCCCAGATGGTTCTACTATGTGTACCGTTGAAACCAGACTTCCTGAAGTAGGAATAGGAAGCCTTGTGAGTCTTAAATTCTGGGCTTGTGGCATTCAGAACAAAGACTTCAGTTTGTCTACTGTCATATATGAACCACACAGGTTTATTCTTTACCAGATTGTACAAAACTTTTTTGGCGCAATTAGAAGTACTTTCATTTACACCCATATTTTGTTTAAAATTTCCAAGCCATGGCTGCTTGGTGTGTAATCTGAAAATTAGAAGACTGAATTATTCTTTAGCACTAAAAAAACCTATGAGTTCATGCTTTTTGCTATGAAATATGTACAGGGAGTCTGTGATATCTTCCATAGCTTTTCATCCAACTGGTCACATGGCGGTCAGTTCCTCATACGGTGGTGACTTTAAGGTAAGGGACACTCTTGGAGTACTTCCTACTTTTTATGCAGAACTTTTCTTTAATTTGAAATTTGGCAGGTTTGGACCCGCAGGCAAGAGATTCACCCAAAAGATCAGGCGCCCCAAAATACTGGCTGGACATGCCATGCTGTTGGATCATACAAGTATTGTCTCTATGCAAGTTGATATCCTTAGCCTATGATGTAGATAGATCAGATATTGAAAAAAGCTAGCTAAAAAAACATCAATTAATTTCATGATTTACTATTCAAATTTAGTTTCTTATGATTCTTTGTAATTTCAATTGTCAGTGTTGTTCTATGCTTGCGAGCCTAACATAATACAAGAAGATTCATATCACTAACAGATGATTTATATTGATAAATATTCTGTTTGACAGGAAGAAGCCTATGACGGCTGCTACTTTTTCTAGCGATGGGTCTGTTTTGGCTGTTGCTGCAGAAAAAGTTATCACTTTGTGGGATCCAGATAGGAATATTTTGGTAGCCGTAATAGGAGATAGTCTTGAGGTAATTTTCTAAAGCTATAAGTTGCTGAATTTTCATTATTATTGGCTGTATGGCCTTCTAGCATCTATTACTCATAAGTATACTGGTCTATCCTTGATTGAGTATTTACTGGTTCTCTTTTCTTTTGGTGATTGCTCAAGTATTCTTTCGAAGGATGCAAACTTATTGTATCATTAGACTTGCACCAGATACTGTGGCCCGCAATTTTAGTTATCATTATGCATGCCACCAAAATGTAATTTTGGACCACAATGTCCCTATTTGCATTTTCAAAACTTTGTAACCTTTGATTTGTCATCTTTTCATATATTTCCGGTATTCTCTAACCCAGTTCATATGTTGAAACAGCCAATTGCGACCCTTTCATTTGTTGGGAAGTCAGAGTATCTTGTGTCTGCTTCGCGAGGTTCCAACCCACATTTGACTGTATGGAGCATGTCAAAGTTGTGTACATCTTGGTCCTACAGGCTTCAAGCAGAAGGTGGGTATCTCTATATCCAATGAAAATAAGATCAAGTTATAGATTTTTTCATCATCCGTTCCGCAGAATTTTAATTATTTAGCGATGAATTTTAGTTTGGTCTATATTTTCCTGGTGGTTGGCCATTTACTTTGAACAGATGAGACTCTTCTTTATTCAAAATAGGCAATACCATTTCCTTTTCTTTTCTTTATAAACAGTTCAAGTCTATTGATAGTGTGCTCATCCATGCAGATATTACCTGTTCAATTGACAATTCCACTTTTGCTGTTCTTGCTCTATCCGAGTCATCCAAAGGCGCGCAGTCAGCTAAAGCCACAATTAAGGGACCAGATGGGGTGATCTTGCTGTTCAATGTAGAAAATCCAGTGCCATTGTCTACCTGGTTTGTGAGCAAGGTAACTTTCCTTACTACATTGTCCTAGTATTTGGCTTTGATGGTCTCCTTTTATCTTTCCCCACTTTTCTTGCCGTTTATTTGTTAAGTTGTAATGATGATATATACATATTAGGTCAGAATTGTCAATAGTCCTGCCACTGGACCGGAATTTCTTTTCTATGTAAAGACCATAAGCTTAGTCCTGCTCACCTACACTTTCCCTTAAAACTTACTGGTCGTTGAGAAACAAAGCAGCCCATGTTAATGAGACCAAAACCTAGAGTTTGATATCTGAAAATTCTTCTCTTTCAGGCTAAGGGTGGACGACTTTGTTTTGTTCCTTCAAGTACTAAATTGGATTACGAGGTTCCAGAAACAAAGACATCTGATGCAGTACTTGCTTATATAAATGGTACTCATGAGTATGTTCTCTTGGATCCATATAGTGAGCAGTCCAGTAAGCTGAGCATTTCTCGCCAGCACAATTCTAATAACCTCGAGGATACAGGTAAGATTTTCTAGTAGTACAACAAAGTTTAGCTTTATAATAGAATAATCTCTTTTGAATGTCTTGGTTTATTCATATTTAACATGATTTGTCTTTTCAATGAGCAGAAAGGTTCGGCTATACATCAATATATGGGGAATTACCAGAATTTAAGATGAAAATAGACCAGGCTCTAATCTCATCAATGCCTTCAGAGAAGAGGTGGAGGACAATATTCAGTGGACCATCCCATACTCTACCTCCTCTCCCCAAATTATGCTCGGATTATTTGGAATCATTACTGGAAAGACGAACAGCAGTTGTGGAATGATTGTAGTATTTAACCCTTGGCCATGCCAAATTCATTGTGGTATACACGTTCGAGCAAATATTCGTTCTGCTGCACCGAATTAAAGTGGAGAGCAGGCGAAGCTGGTAAAAGGGAATGCTAATGAAGTCCTGTGGTGTGCTGACTTGTGTAAGTGTGCTATTTATCTATCAGATATTTGGAGGGGAAGGTGCAGTGCAATTTGATATTAGGGGGGTCTGTTGTATGAGTTAAACTTAATTAGAAAAATATTTGAGGAACACAAAATGTTGATACTTGAAAACAACACAAAGAAATGATAGTAGTCGTGGATGCGTTGAATATTTATGAAGTCTAAAATTTTGACCTGAAAAAAAACCTACCTGAATTGTTGAGTTATAGCATATGTTCATGTGATGATGACTCCAGTTTTGTAGACAAGGAATTTGTTTGCACCTATTTTATTACTTAACTGAATGTTGAGTCCACTCGATTTCTACTAGTTTACTATGTAGTATCTACATATTCATGTTTAAGATGCAGTTTTCTATATTTCTCTTCTATGTCCTGAGGCCTGTTCTGATTATTATAATTAAGAAAAAAGATGAAGATAAGTCTGTGATGTTTTAGAAGTGTTCCATTTTCTTAGGTTGGGGGTAAAATTGTTATTTAGGGGCTACTTAGTTTAGAAAATTTAGGAAATTAAAGTCCTCTCTGTAGATGTAATGGAAGTTACTGTACCTCTTTTCATGATTTTAGAGGGAAAACACTTAAATATGATTTTGATAGAAAATATATATGGAAATGTGTTTGCATGTGTACGATGGATTCAGATTTTAGAGGCTGAAACACGTAAAACTATTTCTCACAATGCATGTAGAGTGCTAAATCATAAAAATGATTTTTTTTTTGTTGGTGGAGGGTTGTTAGGAGCGTAAACAAAATCGGATAATTTTGAACTGAACTTATACATTGTTTAAGCTTAATTCAAAATTTGTATGAATTTTGTATAAAACTTGAAAATCTGTTTTTTCATTTTTTTTTAAGGAACTTGAAATTCTGTTATACATACACTTATACTCAATTTGATTGTTAAATGAAAAGATTTTATAAGTTCTTTTTATAGAACAAGTTCGAACTGAATATTGAATAATTTAATATATTTAAGAATATTTAATTAATTTTAACTTATCAGGTTAAATTCAAGTCAAATTTCAAAAGACATCAGAAAAAGAATGACGCTTGAACTTATTTTGTTTATATAACAAATCAAACTTAAATAAATTCCTATTAAACAAGTTCAAATTAAATAGTACGTGACCTGATTTAATTTTCAGTGTTGAACGATTGAAGCTTAAGATGAAGTAGATCGTAAATATATCTATCATTTAAAAACATTAGTTAATAGCTTTAACCAAGAATCCAACCCCTCTTCCCAGCGGATGATTGAATATATCATGAATTATGTTGGGGGACGCTTCAAAATTAATTAAATATTGCATAATCAAATATCCAATACTCAAATACTCGATACGTATCATGCCATCGTGACGTTTCAAAAATAAAAATAAAAAGAATATCACATCAAATATTATCAGATGATATTTACTTTTACAAATAATTTTTAGATAATATGTAATGTCAAAGTGATCTTTATAAAACACATAAAAAATAAAAAGAATATCACATCAAATATTATCAGACGATATTTACTTTTACAAATAATTTTTAGATAATATATAATGTCAAAGTGATCTTTATAAACCACATAAAATATTTTAAAACGTCAAAAGCTTTACATATATCGTTCGTTTATACAATGAGTTTAATTTTTTTTTTTTTTTTTTTGAGGTAAATGAGTTTTACTTATTTAAAAAAAAGCACTGGTCATTTTAAAATAAAATGAAATGTTAATTTATCTATACATTATATAATTTTAATTGTGTACATATTTAACAATGGTTTTTTTTACTTATTTTTTAATATATATAAAATAATGTATTCTATAAATTTAAAAAATTTAAAAATTCATATCACCACCATATCCTAATCCGTGAAACATAGATTATTATGAATAACCATTTTTAGTCCTTCAATTCTAAAAGGGAGTGCTAAAATTTTAGGAAGTCAAATGTAAAAAAACCAAACTGCATACATACTCCTTGATATAATATATACTTCACAAAGGGACATACATATATAACTATATATATATATATATACATATATATAGACTATAGTTATATATGTTATTACTTATTAGCAGGAAATATTACACACACATGAATATATATTTAATGTAGTCCCTTTAGGTTGGTTATACTAGCTAGGTAGATCTAAAATAAAGCAAAAGATCTTTCATCCGGCCACCTTAAGTAGCTTGATGATATATATATATATATTTCATTCAAGCTGAGTTTTGTTTCTGAATATTTGGATGAGCAGTAGTTGAGAAAACATCAACCGGTTTGGATTCTGCAATAATATTCTTCTTCTTTTCATCATCATCATCATGATCTGCAGTTAACTGCTGTTTCTTTTGGATAGCGGAGAATAGATTTACAGGTTCTGAATCGGCAATCTTTCCTCCTTCGAGTGGGGTCCCACCTTTATACCTTATTCTCAGAGATTCATCTTCAGATAATTTTGCTTGAGCTGTTCCATATTTTATGTCGTCCTTGCTCTTTGCCATCTTAATTACTTAATTTTTTTATATACTATAAACTATATATATATATATATATATATCATATATGATATGGAGAATGCATACGACCACACTTATCTTAAGTTCTTAACTAATAGCTAGAAAAGCTTACTTTATATTTTTTATTTATATATATATGTAGGTGGGATGCATATATGCATGCGTGGCAACAACACAACGCAGGCTTAATTTGTCCTTTCAAATGGAGTGACAAGTGTCAGCTACAATTCTGTACGTGGCGTGTGATCAACCTAATACTTTATACTATAATATAATATAGTTGGGTCCGTCTAAAATAAGATTTTGAGGGATGGGGAGCACATGAGATAACATTTATCTTGGTGACACGTGTCCTCTTAAAATTTAAGTTAAAATAATTTATTTTCTTAAAGAAAAATTTATCATTTTTTAATGAGTGAAATTCAACAACACCCCTTATGTTTTGCCTAACTAAAAAATATGTATTATTTTTATTAGTAAAATATCCATGTATTTTTTTTATTAGCAAAAAATACCCCTCTCAAGTCGAATTATCAATTTTACCCCATCAAATGATGAAAAAATATCTGCTTAACTTATAAGATTACCAATAGCCACTGGTAACCAGTGACGGAGCCAGAAATTTTTTTCACCGGGGTCCATAACTGAACTATACTTATTAATTAAAATATAAATTAAATAAAATAAATTACTCAAAAAAAAAAAATTCTACAACAACAATTAATTCAACCTCATAATCACACGAAATAAATTTTATAAGACCCTAATTGATCTTGATAATACAATCGTAACGAAATATTAAATTATAAAATTCAACCACCATAAATAAAATCACATTTGAAAGTAAGTAGGAGCACTATATTTGTTTTTAATTCCCCTTTTGTAGAGAAAACTAAATCAATATGTTTGTTGAATAAAAAAAAATTATGTGTAAGCTCAATTTAGTAGAGAATAGAGATGAGAAAGATATTGGTATGAAATTAAATATTTAAAAAGTGTCTTCCTTGCCAAAATATATTGTTTGTCTTTTTATAAATCAAATTATATATAAAATAAAAAAGAATATATATATATATATATATATATATATATTAAGAGTTTGAATAGAATTAGTTCACTTTATTACTATGACTATTAAATTCATGACACGGTAATAATATATATGGACCCCTTTCTTATAAGATTTTAATTTTTATTAGAGGGGTCCATTAGAAGAAAATGATAAATTATACTTCAAAGTGGTATATATTCTTTAATAAAATATAATATTATGCATATTATATATACCTAAAGATAAAAACTTGAGGGGGGTCCATGCACCCCTTAATTACTATGTGGCTCCGCCACTGCTGGTAACTTTAAAATTTTTCAATAACCTCCCTGTTTTTCTTTTTATAAACATCGACAAAAACTTCCACTTGATCATTGAAGTCCACTTTAAAGATTTTAAAAAAAATCTTATCCCCCCAAAGTTACATATTGTGGCACTTTACTACACATATGTACAAAATAAGCACTTTACTGTCTCAAATAATTTTATTTAATTTTTGTTCGACGAAAAATATACATGTGCCCCTTACATGAATTTTCAAAGTTAGTTACAACACTTCTTACAAGTCCAAATACTTCGCTCATGTGAAAGAACCAAAAATCCGAAGTGAAGCAGAAAAATATTTTATTTGTAAAGAGAGAACATTGTGTTTGTGTACTAATAATTAAGTTGTTCACAAATTACAACAGAGAAATGAGAAGGTAAAGTTTTTATTTTAGAGTGCAATATGTATATTTTCCAAGAATATACATGTGCCCCTCAATGTATAAAGTATGCAAAATTTTGGTATGAAAAATGCAATTTTCTCAAATTTTTTTTTTTTGGAAAAGAGATATGAAATTAATTAGAGAGATTTATTTAAACAAATTAATTAAAGGGTTAGTATATAATTTAACATATGTTTATTTTTTATAAATCTCCGATGCCACATCATCATTGAACATTTTGACCAAAAATTATGATTTAGATTTGTGGTTAACTTTTTTTAGTGGTTAAAATAAAGTATCTCATATACACTTATATCTTGAATTAAGTTTTTGCTCAAATCCGATTTAATTTGGTGCTTTAATACAAGACAAATGTATTGAACGTATCTTGTGATGATTGATTGCGTGTGATTAATCTGAAATTGAACAAATACTACTTATCTAGAACAAAGATGCATGTCTCTCGCCTTTTACTTTCAGTAATACTTAATTGTTGTGTACATAAAATTATTATTATTATTAAGTAAAAGTAAACAATTTGGTCTAATTAATGTGCATAGTTAGTTAAAATAGGAACATGAACTTGGAACCTTTATTTGACACTAAAGGGAAACTTTATGCTTAATAATAGTTAATATGAACTTGGAACCATAAGTGGGGACACATTTATCAATGCTAATTCTGGTGGCAATTACTCCATTTCTAGCACACAACAAAGAGATGAAAAATTGAACCAGTGATGAATCATATAGGCTTCCAATTGAATCATTTTCTCTCAAAATTAACAAACCATATATAAATACTGATTATATATGATCAAATAACAATTTAAGGGTTCTTCGTCAATCCGATAAACTTGACTAAATCTGTGGATGAAACCAAAAATTGAACATGAAATCGTCTTGAAGCATCTCTTAATTAATTTGCATCCAGAACCAGAATTCAAATATATGTGCAATCAAATGTTCAAAAAATGTGATTTTTTCTTCTTCTCGATCGTACGTGTTTAGAATTCTTACCGGCTTCTTTTACAGGAATGCCATTGACTCATATATTGTTGGTTCAAAAACATACAAACAGAAACAGGACTACTAGCTAGCGCGCGGATCCATGTCCGTCATTAAAAGAAGTTCATGATGCAAATCTTGTCTTTTCTCATGAGTGCAGCTGATATTTTAATGGTCTTGTGGGCTAAAGTTTTTCCATTAGATATATATTTGTACTTGAACTTGACCTTTTGTTTTTTTTGTCTTCATTTCCAATTCAATTCTACTTTGCAATTTATTTATTTTTTCTAGTTTTTTATTTGTATGTACCTAATGCTGATTTGTTTGATCTGGGAATGAGGTTGTTTGATCATCTCATAATCCGGTGCCCTTTCGCTGTGGCGGTGTGGTTTCATTCCGTTTGGAATTTTCGAATGGAACCTTTTCAATCATCCACCATCACCTCTTTGATTGTTTCATTGCTTGACAAGAGCTCGACTCTTTTCAACTCTTCAAAAAAAAGGGAAGAGTTCCTTACTTTTGCTGCTTGTACTTTTGATGCTCTTTGGAGAAATAGAAATAATACTATTCATAATTTTTTTCCTCCTCTTTCTGTGCAGGAAATTACTACTCGTATTGAGAGAGCATCAAAGGATCATTTCAGTGCCCAAAAAGCCCTGATGCTTTCCTCTTCTGCTCCTTCTCTCTCCCGGGACTGGATTCCTCCAAAGAGGGGCACTTTGGCTGTGAACTCGGATGCAGCTTTCAAAGATGGTGATGCCGCTTCTGCCTTCATTATCCGCAATCATCAAGGATCCATTCTCTTTGCTGCCTGTTCTCTTCATGTTTGTCTTAATGCCACAGTTGTCGAAGCTTTGGCGTTAAAAGAAGCCTGCTCTAATTTAAATCATTTGAAGATTGCTGATGCTACTTTTGAATGTGACTGTCTTAATCTTGTGATGGCTTTAAACAATTGGGAGACCGTCTTGGATTGGTCTATTGCTGGCATCGTTGAGGAGATTAAAGTTTTTTCGGATTGTTGGCCGCGTTGGCGTTTCCCTTTTACCGTTAGGAATGCAAACTGTGCTGCCCATAATCTTGTCACTTGGGCTTTCAGTTTGAAGTGGACTGAGTGTTTTAGTCCTTCTAATATTCCAACTACTGATTTTTGTGATGGGGGTTATCCTTCTAATATGTAGGTTAGGGACCTTTGGTAGACAAGACAAGAGAAGAGAAGAAGAGCCAAAAATATTACCCAATTAAAGAAAGTTTGATCTTATTCTAATTATTTGATTCATCATACATAACATAACATAACATATCAAACTTGAATGAATACTATTCAAATAAAGTGAACATTGGACTCCTAACAGAGTGCCTAGTAGAATTCCATGTAAGAAATCCTTCGACAATTGTCCCACTCCTAGGACTTGTCAATCTGCTAAACGTAACTTGATATGTTAAATTCTGGTTCATCTCCGTGAACTGAAGAGTACTAGGCTCCACCCTGACTTCAATACCCGACAATCCAACAATCCCGGCACTGTAAACAGAGTTCGCATCACCAACATTTGTAACTGTCCTGTTATAAACCTGAGAAGAATTTCCTAGAATAACAAAAAACGAAGGATAATTCAACTCTCCTTCTGTTATGCTCGAAATCTCCGAGCACCTAACAGCTCGATTCACTATAATTCCCACTTGTTGGTCAGTGTAATTCAATCCACACAAATATGGTAAGTAATCTTGCGGCTGGAGGTCATAAACCAGCCCCGGGTCAGTAGCTCTTTGTATGTTCACATGGCCCGACCCCGTGGCAAGAATGCTAGCGGGCCTGAAACTTTGATCTTCTATAAGGTTACCCGCAAAATTTACTCGGTCAGCAGTGGTCATCATGGCTGATTTGATTGCAGCCGGAGACCAATTTGGGTGCGCGCTTCTTAGCAATGCTGCTACACCACTGAGGTGAGGACAAGACATTGATGTTCCAGATATAATGTTGAAGTTTGATCTCGTGTTAATGTTGTTTTCCACAGACACGTGCCATGCTGCAAGAATGTTGGAGCCCGGTCCAATTATGTCCGGTTTTAGAATTCCGAAGCTTGATAAGTTCGGACCCCTGGCTGAAAAAGATGCAACCGTTGGGGCACGATCGTCTCCAATCACAGTTCCTCTGAATGAAATCGTGGCTACCGGCTGGGCTGTTGTGTTTATATAGGCTCTGATTCTTAGCCCATCGGCATAACTGAGATGTGTTGCCGGAAGTACATGAGAATCGGAATATGTATAATAGCCCTGACGCTGCTGGTTGATTAGAATCATGGCTGCGCCACCAGCATTTCTCACTGCTACACCTTTCGCGACTCTTTCAATTATACCATCTTCACATAATACAATTCTACCTCGGACATCGATGTTTTGTAGCGAGTCTGGAGTGCAAAACGAGGCATTAACATTGCTAGAATTCAATCGAGGGTAAACTAAAGGGAGTGGTGTTGATGAGTCAAAATTGGGTGGCTGATAGGTCGATTCTCCGTTTAGCTCTTCGTTGTTTCCGAGCACCGCAGTGGCTACTATTCTCCTGTCAGTGGTGCTAGCACCGACTGTGAGAAGCCATGGAGCTCCATTTTCGACACTACCCAAAGACGGGCCATTATTTCCAGCCGAAACACTCACAAATATGCCTCGTTCGATTGCGCTAAAAGCACCCACCGCTACACTTTCGTCGTAAAAATCTGTAGGGGGCCCCCCGATAGAGAGCGAAAGAACGTCGACACCGTCGTCAATGGCAACATCCATTGCAGCTAAGATATCACTTTCGGAGCATCTTCTTATACATACTTTGTAGATAGCTATGTGAGCCAGGGGCGCAATTCCGGCCGCTGTGCCATTAGCATTGCCGAATACATTTGCACCTCTCACGAAATTTCCGGCGGCCGTGCTTGCCGTATGTGTTCCGTGCCCGTTTTCGTCAAACGGGGTCCTGTTACCAATCGTAAAAGATCTAGCCCCGATGAGCTTATTGTTGCATATAGAGGAGTTGAATTCACATCTTCCTCTCCACCGAGCCGGTGGAGGAGGCATCCCTTCATCGCTAAACGAGGGGTGGGCGGGGTTTATTCCGCTGTCTAGAACTCCGATAATGATTCCTCGACCGTAATTTGAGTCTCTCCAAAATCCCGTGTTTTGGTTCAATCCCAAGAAATTCGGAGAATGAGTAGTGTGGAGAGAGATTGTTTTTTGCGGTCGTGCGGATATAAAACCGGGCATTTTCTCCATTTGTTTCGCTTGTTCGGGTGATAATCTTGCAGCAAAACCTTTGAAAACATTGTGGTAAGAGTATAAGATTTGAGGCTCATCGGTAGAACTTGATAAAGTTGAGGACAAAAACGTTTGATACCAACTACGCAGATTGTCTGAAGAACTGCTCAAATTTGGGACATCTACATGAACCACGTAAGTTTCTAAATTACTCTCTTGTGATCTTACAATTGTATGGAAATTTAGTACACACAGTAATGTGAGAAAGAAAATGTAATTATGTCCCATGTTTCAATGTTGGGACCAAATCTGTTTTATGAAGAGGGTTGCAATAATTGAAAGTTCAATGTGAAGAGGAATGAAGTGTATGAATTGATTCTTGTGAATGTATATAAGTTATATTATAGACCAATAGTCCAATATATATGTGTATAAAAGAATTCCACGCGGTAGTCTATCAATCTGCAATAATAGTTTAATTAGAATATTGGAAAAACTAAGCTCTGGATTTCCTTTTGCTGAATGGTCAAGTTGACTGACTCATTCCTTATCTAGTAAAGGTCATTTTTTATTTTTTTAGTAGACTAGTAAAGGTCAATTTAGCGAGAAAAAAAATAGTAATGGTCAATTTGTGGTGTTTGATTAAGTGACTAGAAAGCGTAGAAATAGTCAATATGTCATAATGAAAGCAATTTAATTTTTTAGTTAAAAAATGGGAAAAATTGCACTAAACCCACTTGTGTACGTCATGAGCGAAACCCATGTATTATTTATTTTTTTACAAAGAAATTCCTTATATTTCACCTAACACTTGTAAGGAATGTCCTTGTATTTTATAACAAGTTCCATAAAATCTAATTTTCGTCAAAAGTGACGGAGAGTGTATCTTACTTGCGATTAATGAGATTGAAACTCAATTTTTATCAATTTAAATTAGAATATCTTATAGAAAAGAATGCATCAAACTCACATGTATTTTGAGAAACCTGCCTAAAACCCCAATATGTTTTTTTTTTTTTTTTGCATATAACCCCCTTGTGTTTTACACACTTACAAGGAATCCCATTGTATTTTATAAAAAGTTGCACAAAATATCTTTTTTGTCAAAAATGACTAAGAGTGTATCTCACTTGCTGTTCATGAGACTGAAACTCAATTTTAATTAATTTAAATTGAAAGATTTAAAAAAAAGTTAAAAAAATCCTTCTTTCTTGTGATTTCTACCCCAATACCACGCACCCACCGCTCTCTTCCACCTCCCCACCGGAATCCAAGCAGTCATCGGCCTTGAATTGTCGGTCCTAGGTCACCGCCGGCCTGGGTTCACTAGGGGACCGAATAACCCAGGCCATGGTTGCCTGGAACCGAAGATTCAAGCTGATAGTGGCTTGGGTTCCGGTGGGGAGGGGAGGAGAGGAGAGGAGAGGAGAGGTTGGGTGGGGGTGGGCGTGGGGTTTTGCGGAGAAGAATAATTTTTTTTTGGTAAATAATTATTAAGTAAATTTTTTATTTTAATTATATTAAATATTATATATAATTTTTTTTGTAATTTTTTAGATTTTATATTAAAATTATTTAATTTATTAATGTTATATATAAATCTAATTAATATAATAAATAGTTAAATAGATTAAATATGAATGGTAAAATAACCTAAACAAAATAACTATGTCGATCAACTATTCAATAATTAAAGGGAAAGTGTGCAACATTTGATAAAACACAAAGAAATTCAAAAAAATAAAAAATAAATAACACAGAATGAATCTATGCATATTTTCCAATGCACGTGTGGGTTTGATGCATTTTTTCCTTTAAAAAATGGATTAACATTAAATATGAATTACTGACTAATTGACTATTTCCATGCACCTACTGCTGAAGACTTGACGAGTAAACATGTTAGATCTTGCATGAATTGTTATAATACAACCAATTCAATATATTTTCTTTTAGTAATGTAACTTTCATTCATTGAACTTAGGATTCAGAATTTATAATGTTCAAAATAGAAATAGATAAAACATTTCAAGAATAAGAATCCTTAAAAGAAAGTCGTACCACTTCATGAGCCGTCTGATTACCATTTCGACCAATATGCCTTGCTAGAAAGAATCCAAAATTACTAATGAAAAATTGTATATATGAGATGATGTTTCTGTAATCCTCATAACACTCGAGTCCGTTCCAAGATGATATTGTTTCAGAGTTGAGCACGAGCATACTCAATTGCGAACAAAGCCGCTTTTGCTTCTGCTGATGATGTCGGATCTAGTGGTTGTCTAATGCAAGTCGTGCCCCACCCAACACATGCCTCTGAAGAATTTCTGGCTATCAATCCCAGACCACAAACTCCATCCGAATAGTTTATAGCCGCATCATAGTCAATTTTTTTGGTGTTAGATCCCGGAGGTTGCCAGCTAACCATATCCCTAATGTTAGAGATATTCGAAGTCAAGACCACAAGACCATTGAATTAGCTTGCTTCAACTCAGACCAATAACTCTGTGCAAAATAAATTACTTCCATATAGCATTTGGTTCTTACCCTTGAAAGAAAAGTTTATTCTTGAGTGCCAAATAGCCCAACACAGAAGAATACATAATTCAAAACTTTTACTGTCAGTCTTGGCCTTTAAAACCCGTAGCCACTCCATAAGATCATACCCCGAATCACACCATATGATGACCAAGGAATGTAGCTAAGTGCCCATGCCTATCTCGCAAATGCTCATCGAATGAAACTATGGTGAATATTCCTTCCACACCTTCTCGGCAAAGTACACATTTATCTTCCAATGTAACCTTACGCTACGCCAGATTCTTTCATGTTGGGAGCAGATTTTTAGTTTACACGCACGCCACGTGAATATTTTAACTTTGAATGCCCACAACCACTTATTCCAATCACCAGACGAATGCACTTTTAATTAATCACTTTCATCAATAAACATAATTCCTTCAGCACTCATGCAAAGGTATTGTCTTTGATTGTTGGTATAATCCGCACTACGTACGTCATTTTAATTTACGACCATTCTGAATTTGTGATTCTTCTTGGACTAGTTTAGTAAAGGAAAATGACAATTGATTGTCCAATAGTTTTCAGAAACAATGAATAAACATGGAGTTATTTATAGGGTTCAGAAATTGAACTTGTTCATAATATCTTTTTTTTTTTTTTCTATTTGGAGAAAATTTGTTGATTAGATTTAATTAACTTCTTGAAAATTGCCTGCAATGAGTTAACTACAGAGTGAAATCTGAATACCGATTTAAACCCCATTTAATCTTAATAGGCAAAATAATATCCTCGTGTATTAAAAGATACATCATGCCATTCCCATATCTTTTTTCCTCTTCAGACACTTAAATTTACCGTTAAGACAAAAAATGCCCTTACATAAAGGCCGTTGATATAGCCAGAGCAATTTTATGCTTATTCCAATTTTACCCCTACTAAATTAATGAACATTATTACTATAATTTGAATTCTTAATTAATCTCTCTAGTTTCCTTACAGCTAGAACATTACCACAATAATCCTTACTGCAGATTTTATAATTTCGGGAAGATAAGATATATAGTATTAGTAACTTTGTTAATTGTTATGCATAAAATCCTGTTTTTCTTTTATTTATTTAGAAAAATTATTAAAGTCTAAAATCTTACCAATGTACCATGCCAACCAATCCACAATTCATACAATTTGCAAAACCTCTAAATAATTGAAGAACAAGAAACTTTGCAATAAATTAATATTAGATAATATTTCAACAAATTAAGATATAACATAATAAGATTATATTTAATTTTTTACATATATATTCCTTTAAAGACAATTAAATCCTCACACATAGATAAGATTAGCATGTATAGTGGACGGGCCTAGCTGAAACAGTAGCTTCTTACTTTTGTGAATAAGCCCAATATTCATAATTCATTCATTCCAAGCCCAGTTAACAATCGCTTTTACACATCTATGATCTATCTATCTTTCTGGATAACATGACACCGGGGATTGGACTGGACGGAGCAAAAACTTATTACAGTCACAGAGAAAAATAAAGGCTCTGGAATTATTTTCTAGATTGCCAATTAATCCACACAAAAACTAGAGGGCAGAATGAAGCTGGATAGAATAAAGAGAGAACACCGGTAAAGAATAGTCGAATGAGAAAGGAAAAGATTCAGTAAGCCAAGCCAAACACTTTCTGTTTATGTTCACCTTTTTATTAATTCGATTAGTACTTCTTTGTCAATTAAGGATATATATATCTATTGCATCTTACCTCCATCAAATATAGAGTCGTGATTCTTGATTTTGATATTCTGTCTCTAAGGAATGTTCTGTTGATTCACACTGGTTTGAAGATTTTTTTCTTGTATTTATGGCAATCCTCTTCTTCTACTCATCATCCCCAATAACAAAACCATCACTAGAAAATGCAGGAAAATCCTCTCTTTTCCTCACCAATATGCCCAAACCCCAAGCCCTCCCACTTAGAAATGGTTTCCCCAAAGATTTTTCTTCATCCCAAATAGCCACACCTCAAAAAGATCCTGTCTTTATGCTACCCAATTGGAGGTCTGGTAGAAATGACCCAAGAACAAGAGAACTTAGATTAAATGATGCATTTTTATACATGGAGTATATGGTAGGTAAAGGCCACAACCCTGATGTGGGTAGTGCCACTCAATTGTTGTACGATCTTTGCAAATCAAATAAAGCAAGAAAAGCAACTAAAGTCATGGAAATGATGGCTCAATCAAATACTATGCCAGATGCAGCTTCCTACACTTACTTGGTGAATCATTTGTGTAGGAGGGGAAACGTAGGTCACGCTATGCAATTAGTCGAAAGAATGGAAGAATATGGGTACCCAACCAATACCGTCACTTATAACTCACTAGTTAGAGGTCTTTGTATGCGCGGAAATTTAAACCAAAGTCTGCAGTTTGTAGAGAGGTTAACTCAAAAAGGGCTTGTCCCAAATGCATTCACTTATTCAATCTTGCTCGAGGCCGCTTGTAAAGACAAAGGAGTTGATGAGGCCAAGAGGCTCTTGGATGATATAATCGCCAAAGGTGGAAATCCCAATTTGGTGAGTTATAACGTTATATTAACCGGTTTGTGCAAGGAAAATAGAGTCGAGGAAGCAATGCAACTCTTTAGGGATTTACCCACAAAGGGATTTAATCCTAATGTAGTGAGCTATAATATTTTGTTGAGGAGCTTGTGCTATGAAGGGCAATGGGCAGAGGCGAACAAGCTTCTTGCGGAAATGGTTGGTGATGATTGTGCACCGTCTATAGTGACGTATAACACATTGATTGGCTCACTTGTGTTTCATGGTCGAACTGATCAAGCTCTCGATGTTTTAGATGAGTTGTTTAGAGATGGACAATTCAAACCCAATGCCGCGAGTTATAATCCGATCATTGAATGCTTTTGCAAGAAGAGGAAAGTCGATTCCGTAGTTAAGTGTCTCGAAGAAATGAAAGCTAGGAATTGCTTTCCTAATGAAGGAACTTATAATGCTATTGCCGTGCTTTGCGAGGAGGGAATGGTGCAAGAGGCATTCTCTATAATTCAGAGTTTAAGAAATAAACAAGACTCCTCGACTCATGAATTTTATAGAAACGTGCTTTCGAGTTTGTGTAGGAAAGGGAATACATATGCTGCGTTTCAGTTATTGTTCGAAATGACTTTGTGCAGATTTACTCCTGACTCCTATACTTACTCGTCACTGATAAGAGGATTGTGTTTGGAGAGGATGCTAGGTGCGGCCATGGATGTGTTAAGAATAATGGAAGAGAATGGACATCAACCGGATGTTGATAATTTCAATGCACTTGTGCTTGGGCTATGCAAATGTCAGAGGACGGATTTGTCATTGGAGGTGTTTGAGATGATGATTGAGAAGGGCTATATGCCTAATGAGACTACTTATACGATTTTAGTTGAAGGGATCATTCATGAAAAGGAAAAGGAGCTGGCTGTGGAACTCTTGAAGGAGTTGCATCTTAGAAAAGTCGTGAGCCGAAGTACAGTGGAAAGACTTGCTATGCAGTATGATCTTGAAGGTCTAGTAGTGTTCTAGTATAGCTAGTTGAAACAATGGGGCACACAAAATGGTGACTTCTATTTACTAATAGGGTGGTTAATTTTGGTGAATGTGGGCTAAATAGATTCAAAGTTGTGTACATTTTGTTGGTCCCCAGTTTGAAATGGACAATAAAACATTATTGGTTTTAGGTGGCAGTGGGTAAAATCAGATTTAGCATAACATTGACATTGTGTTAGGATATTTCATTGTGTAAAGCCTCTGCTCTGCATCATATTGTTAGCAATAAATTTTTCATTTTACTCTTCATATTTTGGATTCTCAACGGTTTTAAAGGAATGGGATTAACTCAGTGGTTTGTGTGATATAAAACCTAGTAAATTACACAAGAACTGCTTTCAGCTCATGCTTCTTTTAAATCAGTACTTTGCACGTTGCTGTTGTTTAAAAGACGTTGAGTTGCAGGCATCTAGGATTTAGGTTTACTATTGAACAATGATTGTTTCTTGCCAGTTCGACCAAATATAAACGACTGACTAGCCTCCAGTATAAGGAAACCAAGTTGGTATCGTATATTTACTGACTATCATGTAACAATGTAGCTAATTTTTGGCTAGGAGACAACATGAAATTACATGACCTAATTCTTGCAGCATAGTTGTATAAATGAGATGGTAAAGAAAAGCAATAATCAGCTTGAAACCAGCCAAAATAATACACACACCAGCACCCAAGAAAGCTGAACTGAGAGCCTTTCGCCTATGAGTCCAAGAAAGAACATAGAAACCAAATATCTTCTAAAAACAGCATGTACAACTTTTATGCAATTACAGATTTCCAATTGAGATTGAACGAGCCAAGACAAAATTCAATGCATGCACTTAGTATACAAGTTAATCAAACACCAATGCATCAAGTTATTTCTTGTATGAACAATATATAGAACATGAGAAACAAGCCGGTAAGAAGTACATGTAAAGAAACAATTAAACCAAAATTATGTCTGCATTCAGTAATATCTCGGTTTTGATGAGAAAATTGCATACAATATCTCTCATAAGACATCCTTTGATAAAATGAAATAGTACGCAAAAAGGAAGACAGTTTAGAATTGTCTTCAGACAGCAGAGCAGAACTTAAAACTAAGTCCTTGAATAGGAAGAGGCGAGACAAAAAGACACCTCCCATTGCAGAACTACATTTCATCAGCCTTGACACAAAGGAAAATAGTTCATGCAAAAGAAGAAGCTCCCAGTACTCGTCCATCCTCTACTTGGATCTCTGTCTCATCTTTCTGCGCTTCCTCTTCAACCTCCTCATGCGCTTCTTCTTCCACTGCAATAGATCCAAAATCGAAATTTAAAAACCAGCCAGCAGAAAGGTGTATCACAATTTCACCCAAAACTAATCAAGAAATGAAATGATTAGACATGAAAAATCCACAATTAAACTACAAATATTCATAATAATTACATTTCAGCTCAAACGAGACTTGATTCCCCTCCCTTTATCCCCACTCTAATTTATTTGAAACCTCCCATAACTTCACTACACTGAGGTTTATTATTTGGTGCTCTATATTCTTCACACTTTCTAGCGAGTACAAAAAAATGTAAGGAAAATGGAGCTCCAAATATCAAGATTATAAACCCTAAGGGGCGCATACAAAAAATAAAATATCAATCTAAACATCCAAAAATGTACAAGGTGGATATCCTATGCTCATGAAATGTTCAAGTATATTTCGAAGGCTTCCTAAACTGTATTCAGTTGAGACTTGAGACGAATCAAATAAAGGAAGAAAAATATATAAAATTTAGGAAAATTCAATTTAAAAAAACTTCAGCTAACAGTCTATCACAAGGAATCCCATACAAATCCGAATTTTTTTCGACTAACACAATCCATCAAACAGATTCATGAATGATAGCATCCCAGATGGAATAAATTTTCACAGATAAGAACGATTAATGAACACGCAATTTTAAACTCATAGAACCTATAGCAATTAATTACAGAAAAATTCACAAATATGCAAGAAAAATTCTGGAACGAGCAAAAATCATAAGATTACAGCGACAGAGAATTATATAGAGAATGGAATTTTACCTTTGCCCTCATATCGAATCACAAGATTTCACCACCTCTTTCCTTCTCAGTCAGAGTATATCACTGCACCGTCTGGTAAACTATTTATATGGGATGGAGAAACCCTAATCAAGGATTCGAGGGTAATTCAGTCATTACATTCGTATCCGCCCAATCCCTAACCTTTTCTCCTGGACCAGGTAGAATGGGTTTGTGATTGTACTTTATTTTATTTTATTATCTAATTATTATTAAAATAGTTAACTACATTTATAGTATACTAGGAAAGTGTACGTGCGTTGCACGTGATTAACTAATTTTTAGTGTAAGTTGAATCATATAATCATTTTTTAATATACTATCTTAATACACTCATACCCCCTGAGGTTTAGTCTTATTACAAGGAACCCCCTGTAGTTTCAAAAATTACAAGGACACCCTTTACATGGTGTTTTTTGTAAACATTTTTACAAGTTGTAGGGGATGTCCTTGTAAGACTTGTTAAACCACAGGGGGTGTCCTTGTAATTTCTAAAACTACAGGGGGTTTCTTGTAATATAACTAAACCTCAGGGGGTCTGAGTGTAAATCACCCTTTAATTATTACTATGTTGTTACCAAAAATTTAATTTTTTTTTATCATAAACTTATAATCAAAACTTGAAAATAAAAAATGAACTATAACTATTAAGTATTTTTAATCTGAAACTAAATGTCTACAGAACTATTATTCTAAAACAATCATTTGAACAAATGAACAAGATCTATTTTTTTTTTTTTACCTTGATATTTCCATTTAAACCATTTTTCACATGTTTAACCTTTTTTTTTTTTTTTTATCGATTTAGCCAGTTTTGTTTGTTATACGTATCTTTTACTAAATTCACCCATTTTCAATTACATGTCTAATCAATTTCTAACGAATCTAACCAATTTTTACCAACTCTCCCCGATTTTCTAGTGTAAACCTGCTTTTACACTAAGTTTACCCTATTTTTGTTATTTTAACATGTTCTTTCATCGATTTCCTCCAATTTTACTTTGATTTTAACATTTGTTTTTGTGTTATTTTAATCCGTTCTTTCATCGATTTCACCATTTTTTGTGCTTTATCCCATTCTTTAATCGATTCACTCATTTTATCCGGTTTAACCCAATTTTACCTATTCTTTTGTTGATGTACACTATTTTCTCGACTATTTCAACATTTTTTTTTTCAATTTAACTCGTTTTTTGTTCTCGTTCTTTATCGATTTGACCCATTTTTTTGTTATCTTGTGTTTATTCGATGTCATTCATTTTTTTTTACCATTTTACCCGTGTTTTGTCGATTTACCTCATTATTTTATCGATCGTACCATTTTTTGTTGCTTTAACTCATTTTTATTCGATCTAACCAATTTTCCCATTGTTTTGCCGTTATCACCAGTTTTAACCACTTATATATTTTGACTTTTTTTTAACCTAAGCCAACTATAAGTTTTTCAGTTTACTAAATATGATTACTTTAGTTTATTCATATCGAGTAATGTGATTTCTTTTTAGTTCTCTCTAGTGTAACCCAATTTCAGTCGATTTTCACATTTGTTAATCAATTCACTAATTTTCTCTGGTTGAACCCAATTTAGTTTGATTTTACTTATTATTTTGCTTATTTAACCTATTCTCTCACATATTTCACCTTTTTTTTTTGCCAAGTAACTCATTTATTTGTTCTTGTTCTTGATCGATTTGATCTGATTTTTTGTTATCTTGTATTTAGTCGATTTCATTAATTTTTTTTTACCAATTGTACCTATTTTTTTGTTTGTTAACCTTGTTTTATCAATGGCACAATGTTTTTTTTTTGTTTTAACCCGCTTTTCTTTCTATCTAACCAATTTTCTCATTGATTTTACCCTTTTTTATCATATATTATTAATCAAAATTTTACATTTTTGCCGGTTTTAACAATTTCTATGTTTTGAATTTTTTTTGCTTAAACCAATTATACATTTTTTAGTTAACTAAATAGTAACTTTTTTAATCACGTAGAATGAATGCGACATAATGTTTTTTAGGTTCTTCAAAAAATAAGTGATAACTTCTTAAGAACTCTTCAAAGAAATTTTTAAAGAAATATAGAGTTAAAGTTTTTTTTTACCATTAATATTTTAAAGAGTTGCAAAACTTTAAAAGATAATTATAAGTTTGTTATATAGGGGACTTCTTGTCTAATTATACTTCTGTAGTTCTTTTCTTTTAGGATTCTTTTATTTTACATTTTTTCCATAAATTTAAATATCACAATATAATTTAAATAGGGGTATATTAGTCTTCACAAAAAAGGGAAGAAATTTCCTTAGGCCAACTCGTACTTTTATATGTATATAATATAAATATAAATAATAATATAAATATAAATAAAGAGTTGCAAAACTTTAAAAGATAATTATAAGTTTGTTATTTAGGGGACTTCTTGTCTAATTATACTTCTGTAGTTCTTTTCTTTTAGGATTCTTTTATTTTACATTTTTTCCATAAATTTAAATATCACAATATAATTTAAATAGGGGTATATTAGTCTTCACAAAAAAGGGAAGAAATTTCCTTAGGCCAACTCGTACTTTTATATGTATATAGATTTAATAATTCTTTCAGTCTCATTTTTTTTATTCTTAAGTACAATTGATCGATCAACTTGATTAAATTTATAAAATTATTATACATAATTTAATTATTATATTTTATTAATAAATTAATAATATCATATGACATCATAAATATTAATATTTAAAAGTTTTAATACATCATAAATGTAAATAGTTTAACATGATAAATTACTTAAAAAGATTAAATAAGCGTTTTTCAATTTTGATAGAACTGTCATCTTTTGATAAACATGATGAATAGTTTAACATGATAACATGATGTGACTTAACGGTCAACTTTCGTGTGATTATTATTTGAATCGGGTTTAATATAAACCTACAATATTCATGTGATAAGTGCAACACGTCTGTTTTGTAATGGGAAAAGACTTATCGTTGAAAATGCCCAAGCAAATGTCATGTACAAATAACTTGAGGATATGAAATAAATGAATAACTGAATTTCGAAAAGAATTTTCCTGCACTTTTTGACAAGGGGTGAAGATTTTTGTTGTTAACCCTATTTTCATTTTGAACTTATATATGATTTAGAAAAAGAAATGATTTAATCCATATGCTTTAACTTTTAACACTATATCTTTTCTTATATTTTCTTTGTCTTGGGTGCCCGTGTCTAGATATATATAGTAGTCAATAATGGTATGCATGTGATTTCTTCATCAATCATCAATGCTTTTCACCATTTTCGTCGAGTTTGGTTAAATAGAAATCAATATAGAGAGTTCATCACGACAAACTAAAATGAAAGAAAGCATATTTTCTTACGAAATCCTTGATATGCATACAATTTCCACGTAAAAACATCAAACACGCGATTTAATAAATGTAAATTGTATATAACATACACTATAAAATAAATTCAGAAATATACTTTGTAAACATTTTACAACACCAAACATACAACATGACAAACAAAGCCAAACAATGCATCCATTTGCAGATATGGAGGCATATATATATATATATATATATATATATATATATATATATATATAATTATTCAAAACAAACTGACATTTAATTAAACGTACGTAAATTCACAATTCCACAAGTGATGGAAAAAACCATTAGGGAGATGTTCTTGGAGTAGAAGTTATGATCATGGTTGACTTGGGAGTAGTGTCCCACTCAAGCTCCCGGTCAGCGAGCCCAACGGCAGCAACATGCCTGTCCCGGTTATCGTCCCCGTTCCCAACTGTAACATATGGCGCGCTGCTTCACATTTCAAATTGCCTGCCATGAAAGCTATGGTCACAACAAGAATCAAAATGCTAGTGATGTTTCTAATTGCACCCATTATGATTTGTTTAGTGTGCTGTATGTATTAGTATTTGTTACGAGAAATTAATTAAATACAGAGAATGAAAAGTGAAGCTAGCTAGCTGATTTATTGTTGATGTAGAGCTAATGACATTTTGGGTTGTATTTATAGCCAGGAAGTTTAAAATGAATTAAGTTCTACTAATTTTTAATTTGAAGCTAAGATTTGACATTAATTAACTTGGTGGAGGAATATATGCCTCGTAGCTAGGTAGGTACATAAATTAATTAATGATTATATATGTTCACACTAATTCTCATGGTTGGTTGTTTATAATTAATTTAATTTTGTTAAGTATTTCTCTCTCGTATGTGGTGGTAATACTAAAACTACGATTATATTATCACCAGTACTTATAGAATTTAAAACAACATTATTTTTATTAAACATATGCAAAGCTGGATTACATGGTTTGATTAATAATTGCAAAATCCTATAGAGTCAATGCTTTTAATATTTATCTATTTGTTCGCTACAATGTCAGTTCTAAATGATTGGGATTACATCACAAAGATAATCAAATTGCAAGTAGTGTACAGCCTAATTCTTTAGCCACTTAATCGATTTCTGAAGCTTTAATTAATTTGATATACCCAAGATTGTTGGACTTTTTTTTACCATAAAATTGGCATTGGGATTAACGAATTATATATGTAAAACTGGAGTTGAATCAGTTGATGTGGGTGTGTTACCGTAGATCCTGGATTCGGTAAGCTCCGCTTCAGGAATACGGTCACGTGTCTATGGAGCCTCCTTCGATGCTTAAGACAACAAAATATTATCAAAAACTTAAGAGGATTGCGAAAAATACTTGGGATATGTAATTGTGCATTAGTTTAAATTTGTGGTATTAATACATGATTTTGGAGAACCAGTTGGTTAAGAAAATTTAATGATTTGGGGGGTAATGATTTGCAAGCATGTAAAGTTACCAAAGAATAAAGATCAACTCAAGTTCCCTAAAAAAGGGGGATAATGGATCTTAATAAATATTTCCTAGATATAGAGTTTGCGATTGCAGATCTAAACTCGCTGGATGTTGGAGTCGCGTTATTTATCTTGTTGTGAGACTTTAGCTCGTTGAGGATGTCTTAGTCAGAGTTACACTCCGGCTGAAGGATGTCAATTGCTTTTTTCAATTTTTTTCTCATCAAATGGGTAAAATACTCTTTTACAAATCACAGAGATAAATTGAACATTATGCATTTTACAGGGGATAAAGTGGCATTAGCTCATAATAGCAGTGCATGTTCTAATCAGCAAAATATTGAAATAGTAAACTGCTTAAAGTCCATATATAACATGGATCAAAGTTTAGTTTCGAGTGTATGTTTCGGTCAACAAAATATTGGAAACTTTTCGAGACTTTTAAGAAATATTTCGAAAAAACTAAGAAAAAATTGTAATTTTTTTTACTAAATATAGAAAAATAACAAAGTTTATGGTAAACAAATAGTTTCGGTATTATATCTTGTTTTCGTTACGCTGATTCAAAAAATGAATTTTTTTTTTATGTTTTCGACGGGAAAGATCAAAATTTTGGATTTAAGAGGGACGAATGTGTAAGATTACATTGATGAGAGAGGGACTAGTGTGCTATGAAAAATGTTAGAAGGACGAATATGTTACACTACATTGATAAGATTGACGAATATGCTATGAAAAATTTTAGAGGGACGAATGTGCTAATATTAATCCATAAAAAGAACGAAAAGTGCAATTCACTGGCCAACTGTTTAACAAGCTAGCTTTAGAATCTCTAATAGCCTTAAAAAGGTCAAGATATGCTCCAAATAATAAGTAATTTGTTTGAGAACATTTTGTTAGTGCTAAGCACGAAAGATATATTATTTTCTTATACTCCATCATTATTAATTAGGTGAAGATTATGATATCATTAAGATATCCATTGATTCACGCTATAATCTAAATCGTATTTTATTGTATAAAATACACTTTTCATTAGCTATATCAAAGAAGAGAATAATATTTTTTAGTGCCACACCATACATATACGTGCGTGATTGAAATATTATATAAATGAGTAGTAAATATAAAATTGTATAATTGAAGATCAATAATTGATGTCATTATAAGATGCTTAGATGTCATTTGAAAAAGGGATAATATAGAGGGAAACCAATTACTTCACCGGTGCTACTAAAAGATGAGTCCATATTGATCTTGCAAGAATCTGACAGTGCCTAGACGCCATATAAAGGGAGTTCACTTTGCTTCTTCTTCCCAAAATATGGACTAGGCTTTCTGTACAAAAAAGAAACAAGTACTTAGGAGGGGGTCTCCTTGCCGGATTCCCCTTTCTGGTTTCACAAAGCCAATTTATGAATTATGAGCCATTCAAAATAAAAGAGTATGAAATTAAAGTGACACAACGCATAATAAATCTCACAAAACTCTCATCAAAACCTAGTCGGATCATTATTGTCCTAAGAAACCCCCACTCTACTTTAACATAGATTTTACTCATATACAAATGATCATTTGACCCACATCGTTTTTAGCTATCGCTTTTATATTGTGGCTAGTTTTAAAAGCAACTAGGACATTATCGGTTATCATCCTACCAGGGACAAAGGCTAATTGATAATCAGATATTACCTAGTTCAATGTAGGTTTGAGGCGACCGGCTATGGTTTAGATGCTATTTTGTAAATCACATTACTTTTAGGGATATGGGCAATTTTTGTACAATTGCAATTATCATAAAAATTCCCTTTATTTAAAAATCAAGGACTCATTTAGTGAAATCATGTCTCACATATTTTCAATATTTCTGAAAAAATAAAGGGGTAACCCATTAGTGCCGAGGGATGGTTGGAGGAGGTATTGATTGTTCTCAAAGCTCACCTTTGAGACAAGCGCTCAAAACCACATCAATCTCCTCATCCGAAGGTTGGGCCGAAGTGAAAATATCATTAAAATAGTCGACTATCACATTCTCAGTATCCGGATAAGCCGTACACCAAGACCTATAATACCCCTGATTTTGTTCTTCTCATTACGCCCCGAAGCTCGACTGTCGAAATAACGTATATTGCAGTCTCCCTACCTCATCCAATGAGCTTCTGCCCTTGGTTGGACTGATGATGAGTGATGAGTATAAACAATTGCTCCAACGAACAAATGATTAATTTAAGAAAAATGAAGGAAGCAATCTGGCTCTTCAAATAAGGTTGACCAACAATTACCATCCAAAACTTCTGTTGGCATTTTTGAAGCCACTAATTGGTAAGAATGTCATTCGAATAAAATTAGTTAAGTAAATTTTGACTGTAGATAAACAAAAAATAAAAACAAAAATTCGAACAATATAATATACTAAAACATGCATATTTTACAATTCAAATGTGGTATCCAATTCTTATTCACCAAAATTCAAGAACTTACTAAGTGCCCCTAAATATTGATATAGAACATGCCTTAATCTTGATTTGATAAACGGGTGATATTGATATGTATCCATAATTTTGCACAATGGATCAGGTTGGGTTGTTTTGATTTGTTAGTTTCCAAAATTATTAAAATAAACACCACTGGTTCTTCTTATAAGTAATTTTTTACAGAGTCGTCTCTTTCAAATTTTTTGTGTCATATTAGTCTCTACTAAGAGTTATTTGTTTCACTTACCATTTTCAAGCTAAGCAACGGAGGTTTCGATGTCCAGTGAAATGCATGTGGGGATGTTTTTGTTCATTCGCTATGACAGTGTTACACTTAAGTCTCCATAAAACCTATATAGCAGGTCACGTGACATCGGATCCGTCGTGTTCAGCCTGAAAAGGGAAAAGGGTCATGGTGAAACAAATAACTCTTAGTAGGGATTAATGTAAAAAAAAAAATTAAAGTGGACAACTCTATAATAAATTAATGATAAGAGGACTCTTAGTGTATTTATCCAAATTATTACTAAGTTTTTCTTTTATTTATTTCGAGAAGTTGAATGGGCTGATTTATTTGACAGTTTTGACTAGATCATTAAATTTAGATTGGACTATTGGATCATGAAATACGGCCTAGCCCATTTTAGAGATAATATTTCCATTTCTTATACAGTGGGCTTAGTTTTCTTTTTCCTTTAATTTAAGATGGGACAAAAAAATATGAAAATGTATCTTCTCGTAATATCAAAAAAGTTGTCCGAGTAATGACAAAGAATGTTTTCGTAATTTTAGAGACTTGAACGTGTGATTTTATAAATTTACCTAACATTAGGGAGTATAGGTAATTAACAATCTCTTTTTTCTTTTTTTTTAAGGGGAATTAACAATCTCTTTTCATATTATTACTGATCAACTACTAATTACAAAGATGTAATCTACTAAATGTTACATAGATCTCAACCAAATAAAAAGTTAAATATTTTAATCGTATATAAAGATAAAAATTAATGTATATATATGTGTGTATGCATATAAATCTATATAGACGTACTTTATATTTCTAGAGATAATATGATAATTTTTATCTTGCATTCACTTTTAATCTATATCTATATCTATATTTATTTCTATTCTATATATATTTATATACGAGTTCAGAAAATAAAATTTCTTGAATTTTTTGTGAAGACTAATATACCTTTACTTCAATTTTTTTATTATTAATGGCAAAATAGGAAAATACTTGAAGAAGCATACTTCTATATAAACACTACCACTTAAAAAAATATATCTTACATATCCTTTTCCTATCGAAATTCCAAAAGTCCATATCCAACCACATAAAAGCTAATTCCATGTAAATGCATAGTTTGATCAACACTAGCCACCACATTGTGGCATTAGAACAATGATTATTAGTATAGTGAATTAGTGAAGATGATAGAAAATAAATCTAAAAAAAATTGTGTAATCGATGAAAATTCAGGTTAATTTTGTAAAAAAAATGGATGAAATTGATGATACTCGAATTTTCACGGAGTTCTTTTCATGGAATACGGGATCCGTTAATAAAAAATTGGTGAAATCGAGAAAAGTCGGTTAAACATGTGAAAATGATAAAAAAAAATTGGGTGAAATTGGTGAACACTTGTAAAGTTGGTAAAAATGAATGAAGCCAGTAAAAAGGTGGCCATAAAATTGATAAATACATGAATCGCATAACTTTGGATAGAATTCGTGAAAATCGAATAAGACCGGTGAAATTAGTGAAAAACGGATGAAATTATTAAAAATTGGTGAAATCCGTGAATCGGGGAACAAGTAAAGTCGGTGAAAACATGTGAAATCAATTAAATATGAGGTGAAATTGATGAAAAAACATGTAAATCAATTGAAAAACGTGTGAAATAGGTAAAACCGAGTGAAATCTACAAAAAAATATTATAGTTTAACCGACAAAAACAGGGTGAAACCGGAAAAATAAAAAAATCGAAAAAAATTGGAAAAAATAATTAATATGGGTTAAACGGATAAAAGAACGGGCAAATCAAATAAAAATATATATTAAAACAATTTGAAATAAATGAAATCGGTAAAAAGACGTGTTAAACCCGTGAAGAATGGATTAAATATGTGAAAATTGACTTAGGTATGTAAACAAATGCATTTCAAATGACATGATATTATTTCAAATTAAAACAAATAAATAGTGTTCTTAAAATAGTGCTTTTTAAATGAAAAACACTATACCGGAATGAACTAAATAATTTTATTATTATCTTATTTTAGAAAAGAATTTACAAGATCTAAAGAACAAATCAATCATTATTTTATATTTGATTATATAATTTAAAGTCATCATTTTTTTGATGAAATAATTATTAAATTGAATATTAGTCATTAATTTGTGCTATTTTATGACATGACAAAGTTAATTTTACTATAATTTATAAAATTTACTAATAATATTAACTAGACATGTACACCGTACGTGTTAAAGAAAAAATGCTTATGACTTAGCTAATTACATAATTTATCTTTGGCTAAAGAAGCAAAATATTAATAAAATTCAAGAATATCCAAACATGAATAAGTTTGAATATAAATCTTAGTAAAGTTGGTGAAAAAACGTGTAAAATCGGTAAAATAAAAATTGTGAAATTCGTGAAAAACTGATGAAATTAATGATACTTGAATTTTTATGGAGTTCTTCATGGAAATAGGTGAAATCAATTAATGAAAATCGATAAAAGTAGGTTAAAACATGCGAAAATGAAAAAAAAATTGGGCGAAATTGATGAACATTGATAAAGTTTGTGAAAAACGAGTGAACCTGGTAAAATGCGCCTGTAAAATCGATAAATATATATGAAATCGAATACCTATGGATGAAATTCGTCAAAAACGGATGAGATCGATAACATTAGTGAAAAACGGATGAAATCGTTAAATATGGGTGAAATAGTGAATCGAGAAACAAAGGCGAATTCGGTGAAAACATGTGAAATATTAAATAATAGAATTTGGTGAATAAACATGTAAATCAGTGGAAAAACGAGTGAAAATTGTAAAAAGAAAAAATAAAGTTTAACCACCAAAAACAGAGTGAAACCGGTAGAAGATAGTTTAAATCGGAAAAAATAAAAGAAATCGATAAAAATGGAAAAAATAATGAAAGTAGGTTAGTTTCGATAAAAGAACGGATAAATCAGAGAAAAAAAATACATTTAATCAATGCAAAATGAATACAATCGGTAAAAAATAGGATAAACTCGTGAAAAAGTGGATTAAACTAATGATTTGAATATGTAAAAAACTTCTTAGGTTTTACGGTTACTTAGATCCTACCTCAATGAATTTAATCAATTGCGACTGGATGTCCTACACATGGGTATGAGAGGACAAAAAATTGTCCTTTCATGCCCATGTGGCATTCTTCCAGCATTCCAGTGGATTTAGGCACACATTTTCTTTAAACAAATGCATTTCAAATAACATAGTATTATTTCAAATTAAAACAAATAAATAATGCTCTTAAAATAGTGTTTTTTAAATAAAAATTACTATAATGAATTGAACTAAATAATTTTGTTATGATCTTATTAAAAAAAAATCTACAAAATCTTATGAACAAATCGATCATCAATTATACTTGATTACAATAATTTAAAGTCATCATTTCTATTAATTAAATTTAAAATTAGTAATTAATTTGTGCTATTTTGTGACTTGATAAAGTTAATTTTACTATAATTTATGAACTTTATTTATGAAATTAACTAGACACGTACAATGTACGTGCACTTTTCTAGTATATTTTAAAAATATAGAGCAAAATAACCTTCTTTTTCTTTTTCTTTCCTTACTTTTTTTTTTTCATTTTCCTACAATTTTCCTTCACTTTTCTTACCACCAAACAAATTACAAATGATAAGTGTCCAATTTTATCTAAGAATAATTGAATATGCCCTAGCTAGATTAAAATTATGAAGAAAAGATAAATTATCTAACAATTAGTCGTGGCCCAAATGTACCCCTTGAAGGTCTCCAAAAGAATAATTTGTGCAGAGTGCAGAGACCATGGCCTGGCCTTCATATTTAAATAGCTCCCCCTCAGTTTTGCAGTCACCGGCCCATCTCTGATCTGGCTGTGGCCTTTCAACTCTTCTTAAAAGCATATACACTATATCATATTTTTCCATTCAGATCTAAATGGATAAGCATCAGCATAACTTTTTTACTTATTACCAATTCTAACCCTTTCCATTCCCTTAATTTCATTTCAACCCCTTTTCCTTCCATCATAAATAAAACCACTAATGACCAGATGCTTCCATTAAACATCCTAAAAACGACCACCCGCCACGTCACAGGAACTTTGACTAGATGAGTACGTGTCAGAACTTGATTGGTTGAATCAATTAATGACCCCACCTGTACGATTGTTGCTACTTATATGTACCCTAAACTTCTTCAACTTGGGCACACACTCTAACTTCTCCACAATATACAACGCCTATACACTGTTCACAAGGTATCTCCAAACCCTAGCTACCCACAAACTACTCCCATTTTCGTCTCCACGAATTTAGATAATAGTAGAGTGTTTTCTAGTTTAGTTTTTTGAGAGTTTTTCCTGTTCTGTAGAGTGTTTTGGTGATTTTTTGTGTTGGTTATAGTATACACAATAGTAATAGTTGCATGATCGCCGGAGATGGCGTCGGCATGCGTCAACAACATCGGAATGTCGCCGGAGAATTTTCTAGACTGTCCTCCAGCGAAGTATCCGTCGTACGGGTGGCTGAGCCCTAGAATTTCATTCAGCCGCGAGTTTCCTGAAGAGGAGGGTTCCAAATCCGTCGCTTCTAAGCCTTGTGCGAGGATTCAAAAGCCAATGGAGAATGCTGATGAGGAGAAGACAGGAAAATCAGATCTAGAAATTTCCGGAAAAGATTTCGTCGATTTTGAGTTCAGGTTGGAAGATCCAGTGATAATGCTCCCCGCCGACGAGCTCTTCTTCGATGGAAAGCTCGTTCCATTGCAACTGTCCACGATCCGTGAGTCAATGGCGTCTACTCCAGTATCATCTGGTATCAGTTTGCCTGACACTCCGAAGTTCCGTCGGAGAAATGAGGTATCCTCCATGGATCCGTACTTATTTTCTCCAAAGGCGCCGAGATGCTCGAGCCGCTGGAAGGAGCTTCTCGGCTTGAAGAAACTGAATCAGAACAGCAATGTGACGAAACAGGAGGATCAGAAAACAACACCGTCTAACAGAAATGCCGCCAGAAGCCTGAAGCACTTTCTACACCGCAGCTCAAAATCATCTCTAAATGCATCCGTTGATTCATCTCTAAGCCTTCCATTGTTAAAGGACTTGGATAACGAATCGGTGTCAATTTCCTCTCGCCTATCGCTTTCGTCTTCTTCCTCAGGCCACGAGCACGATGATCTTCCTAGGCTTTCTCTCGATTCAGATAAGCCTAGTACTGTTACTCGTAATGCTCATCATACAACAAGTAATCTCTCAAGAGTTCGAGTAGTGAAGCACAGGGCTGCTTTATCTTCGGAAAATCCAACGGCGGCGGCGGGTAGAGTCTGCCGAAGTCCAATGCGCAGAGGTACGGAAACTACAGTTCCGGTGCGTGGTGTTTCGGTGGATAGCCCTAGAATGAATTCTTCTGGGAAAATCGTGTTTAATAGCTTGGAAAGAAGTTCAAGTAGTCCGAGCAGTTTCAACGGTGGGCCCCGCTATAAGCATCGAGGAATGGAGAGGTCATATTCGGCCAACGTCCGTATCACTCCGGTGCTTAACGTTCCGGTTTGTTCGCTTCGGGGATCGTCGAAATCTGGTGTTTTTGGATTGTTCTCTTCACAACAGAAGAAGGAAAACGGTGGTGGTAGTGTTGGTGGTTACCGGAATCACAGCAAGAACCGTACAGATCGCACATGAGAGGATAGTAGATTTTTTTGGGTAATACCTAACCTTTTTGCTTTTTTGTCCAATTAACGTGGATTTCAGAGCGTTCTTTATGTTATCTTTTTTCTGAAGGTTCTGCTGTGGGGTTTTGATTGCTAGCTGTTTTTTAGTTGACAAGTTTTTAGATTACTACTGTATTGTACATAGAAATGAACCAGGGGAATCTCTTTTTCATTTTTGTTGCTGATGATGATGATTTATATATGTTGCTAACCCAAAATTCCAAAACCTATTGTTAGATTTTCTCAATTTCTGTGTATTCTTCATGGCATTTGCTTTATTTTAGAAGAAAAGAAAAGAAAAGTTGTAATGGAATGAATCCCTGTGTTGTTTCTTATGCTTTTGAAAAAGTTTTCATTCATGATGATGTGGTTGTGGATTTTAGTTGTAAAGCATGTGACCTTCGTGTGTTGTTAGATTCCTACGCGCCCCCTCTGCAAATGGTTTTTATGTAGAGTATTTTAGATGAATGCGAAATTCATAAAGTATGACATGCACTCTGTGCTGTGTTACCTGTACGCATTCACTGTTGTATTAGTACTCTGTCTTTTGGTTTTTTCCATTATTCCAAGTACGAATATGTATTACTCATTTTTCTTATCTGGATTTTGGAAAATGATGGCATGGCACATTTGTAATACTACTGAATACTAACATATATATATAATCGATCGATTGATATTCAGAGACTGCCAGCTATACTGATCATCTGTTCCTTTATTAATTTTTGCCCGCCAGTCTGATCACAACTCCCTAATTTCAATAATATAGGAAATACGTACTGTGAAGTTTTTTGCTCGCTCCTGTGCTGAATTTTGTCAGAGGTCATAAATTTTGTCCACTAGCAATTGAGAGTAAGGGTAAAATTGTCATGCCATTAATTTGAGATTTTTGATATGTGAGTTCCATGCATTAACTGATTCTTTCTTTCTTTCTTTCTTTTGAATGATTGAGAAATCTGATGGACATTGACTAGATCCCAGCCCAATGGGGGGATTCAATTGGAGTGAGTTGCAATCTACAAATGGAAAATTTATTTAATGACAAAACGGAACGGAAATTGAAATTATTATTTTATTCTCATTAAAATTGGGTAACCCCATGAATTATTATCAGGTGAATTTTCAAAAGTATATATAGTCCCCCAGGCCCAAGTGTGAGCTAGACTTTAAATAAAATAAAAACAATATAGGAGTACTCCGTATCCATCAAAAGGACTTCTTTTCTTTTCTTTTCTGTTTTTTTTTTAAGTACCATTAAAAAGGAGTTCCTGTTATGGAGTTCAGTTGTCATTATCGTTCTTTCTTCCCTTTCATAATTTTATTTCATTTCCCAGCCGGCCGCATGCCAAAACACTCGGCACACACACTGACTTGATTGATTGTATTAATTATAATTAGTATAACAAATTGTACATATACATACGGTACATGTATGTGTAGATTGAAATAATTAAACACACTTTAATTTGGATGTAATGTAAATATATTATAATGTGTTGAATTTTGGTAGCATTTGGTCATGATTTCGAATTATGAGTTGTTTGACCATTGGTCTGTGTAGCTCATGCACCCCACCTACCAACGTTTTCTTGGGACCTAACCAAAGTTACCAAAAGTTAAAAAGGACTTCTTGGATAACTAACTTGCCATGCCATGCCATGCATCTTCTCCCAATTGCCTTTTCAATGGGGCAAATGGCAGTCTAGTCTAGTCTCTACTCTCTAGTCTAGTCTAATCTAGTCTTTATCTTTACATTGACCTGCTCCCTCCCTTTCCTTCGAGGTTTTACTTTGTCTATGTCTAGGCCTCTTCTAGTACAATACTTCCTCCGTCCCATTTTAATTGTCGTTTTAGGTGTTTTCACACATATTAAGGCACCTACTTTATTGCCTCAATTTTAGGGAAAAAACAAATGATATTCCTAAAATACCCTTACATTCTCTCTCTTCCTTTTTCTTTTATTCTCTCTATCTTTCTCTTTCTATCTCTCTTGGAGTAATAAAGTAAGAGAGAGAAAAAGTAAAGGGCAAAATGGGAAAGCATGTAATTAATAGTGCATTGAAACTCTAAAGTGACAGATAATTTGGGACAAAAAAAATTCTCTAAAACGACACTTAAAATGGGACGGAGGGAGTACTATTATATGGACGATCAAGATGAGTTCATTATCTTCTTCTTCTTCTTCTTTTTTTATATAATTATGTTCTAACGATATAACTAAAATGAAATAAAATTATGTTCTACCGATATTCATTAATGATCCTCCTTAGACCATCTCCAATGACCAAGGAGGACCCTTAAAAGGATGGAGATGGTCATCTCCATGGATTCAAGGGGAGGTACCCTTGAATCCAACCATCCATTGCTTCAGAAGATTCCTTGAATCTTGAAGACAATGATTTTTTTTTTTTTTATTTTTAGTTAATAAAATTCTTTATTTTTTAAAAAGAATTTTATTTGTGATTAATTTTGAAAATGTAACTTTTATTTAATAAACTTAAACAAAAATTAATTATTAAAAATTAAAGATTAAAAGAACGCAGCTTTAATTTAAGAAATTTAACATTAATAATATTTAAATTTAATAACATTATAAGAAACTTAAATAGTATAATTTATTATTATTAAGCGATAGTGGGAAAAAATAATATTGAAATTAAATGAAATAGATATACTGAGTCATTGGAGATGACTATAGAAAAAAAGGGGAAGCTGAACTTGGAATCTGATCTTTCGGGAAGCTGGACTTAGACTGAGGAGTCACTAGATAAGACCTTTATGTAAGTAGAATAGCAAAAATAAAAGAGTTATTATAATAACATTTATTACAAGGCTTCCACATTTATCGCAGTCTCACACAATAACCCTCTTATACCCAAATGACAAACATAATTATTCTGAATTTCGATACAAGTGACTGATTTTTATGTTAATTTTATGACTTGGTAAGTGTCTTACTTAATTCAAGCTGCTCCTTGGACTTGGAGTATAAAACAAGAAAATGGAGAATTTCCTTTTTTCCCATGTGGATTTGTTATACATAATTAGTTATATATAATATAACAACTTTCTCAGCTCCATTGATCTGCCACTAATACCTGTCTCTATTGCAAAATTAAGAATAAATTGATACGTATATATATCCGTTAGCACATGATTTTTGTTCAAGCATCAGGCAGCCTTAAAATTATCATTCTGCAAAAATATTGTTTATTAGAAAAGTAGACTGGATTGTCTCTGCCTCTTTGCATACATCCAACAATATAAAATCTTTCAGTAGACAACAACTATATTTTAGTGAATCTTTTTTATACATTATTAATATAGTGAGATCCTGGAATCAGGGCATCTCCTTTTAGAGAACGTGCTCATGAACTTTCTGTAATAGTCAATAATACCATTGCTAAAAAAAATTAATCAACTATATATATATGTATCCCTTCACACATTTGGCTAGTCGTTCTCTAAAATTAGTACATAGATTACACTTTCAGATTCGTTTGTTCATATTTTAAGTGCCATGTACGTACAACTGATAATTAGAATATATAAGTGATCATTCACAGAAGCAATATGTGTATCATATGTATTTATAAAAAAAAAAATTAGATGGTGAATAAATCATTCGTTACATCAATTATTCACTGGTATCAAAGTATGTACACAGATAAACTAATTACAAAGACTGGTATTAAACTAGTGAGAGTTGTACTCATGACCTCTTGATTATGAAGACTCAACCTTAGCCAACAAGCTACGACTATGTATGTACAATTTGTTCTGTCTGTGTGTGCATACATTATAGTATATTCTTATAAGGCTAAATTTCACTTTTCACATTTGATCAAAAGATTAAATTATCACTTTGCACGTCCGAATTAGGTCACCTTGAAACTCTGCACACTCAAAAACTAATTTTCCTACTTTGCACATTGGAATTAGAATTCATAATGACTTCACTTTGCACCCCAGCGTCTTTATCTAACCTAATATCTCCACAAAAGGAAGGGCATGATTGCTATTTATGAAAACTTTCCCTCTTCTCGCACTAAAACATCCAAATGTTCCCTTCCAACGAGTTTTAAATTTTTTGATTAAATATTCGGTATGCCTCCACCAAATATAAACAAAAAGTTTATATTTCCAGATCAATTAATAGGAAAAAATAAAGTAGTTTATGTTCAATATCTTTCTTTGATTTTATAGTGTCTCCAAATGTTTCAGAATCTTTGTCGAAAAGTTCTTCAAAAGTTTTGAATATTTGGTCGATCGAAATATATCAAGAAAATAAAATTTTGATCCATGCATGATCTCAATATATTTATAGGAGGCTATGTTTTCCCTATATGTTATGACTGAATTTTTATTCCCGTTTCCATTGAGACAAATATTTTTAGACTCGTTCAGTAATTAATGGTGGGAAAGAAAATGCGTCTTCAATAAAAATGAGGGGATATTTCGGATATACCAAATCCGCCCTTCATATTATAATAGAGGAATGAATTTTTTCGTGCAATATAAAATAGTTCAAGATATTGAGGCCATCTCCAAGGGCGGGGTGGGGCTGCGGGAAAGGAGTCATCTCCAGTGAATGAGGGGCGGGGGCGGGGGCGGGGGCGGGGCAGCTGGAGAGCGGGAACGTGCCGCAGCCGGGGCTCCGCGGAGCCCTGGCCGCATGAATTAGAAGATGAAGAAAGAGGGGCCCATGGTTTCACGCGCCCCTCTTTAAGTCAGTGGACGCCACTTGGCGTCCCCTGACTGGATCCCCTTTTTTTTTAAAAAAATTGTTTATTTAGGGAATTAAAATAGGAAATTAATATATATACTTAAATAATTAATAAAATGAAAAACATTTCGTACTTAATTAAATTAAATATGCAGAATTGAATTATTTAATAAAATTTATTTAGTATATTTATTGTATATTTACTAGTATTTAATAAATATATGTACCCAGAAAATTTTAATTTGATTATTTAATATAATAAAATTTATTAGAATTGTAATTAAATTAATTTATGGGCAAATCATTAATAAATAAATAGCCCATTTTATTTTAATATCTTTTATTGTAATTAAAAATTTAATCATTTAACTACAATATTGGTGGTGACTATATTTTTTTAAAAATACAGAATTAGTTAAAAATAAAATTAAACACTTATACAAATAATTTAGATTGATACTTAATCTAAATTAAATATTTAAATACATACTAAATAGACAAGAAAAATAAATTCAAACAATTACATTCATTGTTAATTATTTACTCTCTTTAATTTTAATATTTTAATATAATTAATAATTACTTATTACTATTATTAATATTAATATTAAAAATAAAATTGCAACTATAATATAATGGTGAAATTATTTTTATTTCGGAGCCCTGCCATTGGAGACGATGAGGCAGGGCAGGGCCAGTCCCGGGGCTACGGAGGCCCTCCCCCCCCTCCCCCTCATCTCCCCCACCATTTGAGATGGCCTGAGGTGCAAGGTGAAGTCATTAAGGTATTTTTTAGGGTGCAAAGTATTAAAGTAACGTAATTTTGAGATACAAAATGAAATTAGGTCTCTCTTAACTACAACTTGGGAGTTGGTGGCATTAGCAATATGTCCGAGTTGAAAGTATTCGTGCAGCGCAATTTAAGAGTCGAATATATATTAATACTATATTACATATTACATGCATAGAATAATCGACACTAAGTAATTAAGGGAGAGTTAAAAGAGATAAAACAATAAAACAACTCTGATCAAGGATTTATACATTCGTCACTCAATAGAACTACTTATCAAATTAAAGAGATATATAGGAGTACGCACCTAAATTATTTAGGATTTCACTCAATTCGTCACTCAATGTAATCCATCAATAAAGAGGCCAGTAAGAAAAAATAGCTCTTCACTAATATAATTTTTTTTTTCTTATTGTCAAATTTTGTTCTTGAATAATGAGGAAGAGAATATTTATAAGAAAACATGGACAACCCCAAATGCATAAGTGCACTTCAATTATTCTCTTTTGTTATGTATTGGTACAATTCACTTAAGAACAAAGCTATATAAGTTTTATATATATATATATATATATATATATATATATATATATATATATATACACATTATGCGTGCACAACTGGAAAAATTACTAAAGGTGAATGGATTATATATTCGTGAGCCTATTTGATAAACTACTAATTGTCCAAATTAGGTTTGAATGATGCTTTGTCAATTCGATGTCACTTCATGTGGGCAGAATTTTGTTAGATGAGAAAATGGCAATATATTGTGCTTTTCTTTTGCAAGGTGTCTTTCCTCTTTTGGGCACCAGATATGATTGCCTCATTTTTCATGGAATTTCATTTCAAACTTCTCTTTATCTTGGCCCTTTCTTATTTTTTAAAAATTAAAAATAAATAAAGATTCACTTTCAAACTTAATCTCATTTACCATGGAGCAACTTATACTTACAACATTGATTTGTTCAGAATTTTAAACATCACATTTTTTTAAAAAAAAAAATTGCAATTGCATGTATTAGTACTAGACAATTGTCGGATTGGGTTTTAATTAGATATTCCACAAAATTTGTAGTGCCAAAAACAGAGTAATTAATAAATACATAAACAGAGTAATTGTTGAAAATTTTATTGATGTTAAATTATAATAATTTTACATATATATTTCAGGAGCTATTTAAAATAACAATTTATTGTTTTACTTTTTATTGTTCATTTTTATGTGTTACATAAAGAAGATTGAAGCATAAAGTTAATGTATGATATAATTTTTAAATTTTAGGAGTTGATGTAGGAAATTAATTAAATAAGACTTTGTGTCTAATTATACATTTTCAAGCACTTTTACAATGTCATTAAATTAGATATCAATTTACAACTCAAATTAGGATATACTGGTACACACAAAAAATTCAAGAATTTTTTAAAAGAACTCATAATTTTATATGTATAGAATTTCATTACCTATATTTTAGCCAAACTTTAAAGGAAAAAGGAAAGAAGAATACAGATAATGATTCAATGTATAAAAAATAAAAAGTTCTAATACTATAAAATTAAATTTGGGGAACAATTAAAATAAGAAGCTCTCAGGCCCTATAATACCCTGTCGGTTTTGGGGAGACAGTTTTGATGAAGCCACAGTGCTAGGCCATTTGCTTTTATCAACAATTCAACTCTTCTTTGGTTTTTATAATACGTGCACAAAAGTAAATCCTTAAAAAAAATAATCAAACACAAGGAAAATTGTTTCATTGTGATAAATCACTATATACATATACACGTCATGTTTCGATCATGTTTCGATTAATCGCTGGAGTATGACATAGTACTTTTTTAAGAACTTTTTTTTATTTTGTTGTTCAATATATTTGTGATATTAAAAGAATAAGTGAATTTTTTAAATCATTGAAACACTAGTATTCATAAACAAATAATGTGATATATTTTTAGTCGCAAAGTTTAAATTTTGTTTTCTTAAATCAGTTCTAGGTAAAAACTTTCCAATATATATATGACAAATACTTCAATAAAATTCTAACATTGATAACACAGAAATTAACAAAAACAGTAATAAAAATTATTTTTGGGACTCGGTATGTTGGAGTTGGAATATGAAACCTTTGAGAATGCCAAATCAAAATTGTGAAATTTTGTGCAGCAAATAAAAATCTGAAAAAATTGAATATTTGATGCTTCGTACAATATATATAATCAATTCAATATCTAGTTGGGAAAAGGTTAAAATTGCATAGGTGTTTTTGGCAGTACGCAAAAGGTGCAGTTCAATTGTTATTTCTATGCGTGTTATTAAAAATATATGGCGTGGTTAAAAAACATGAATCAGAAGGATTGTTTTGAACCATTGTTTACACTTTACAATTGAATTGAAATGAAAGAGTACAAAACATGCTTATGTATTTGGTCCTCTCCAATTTTACTTTGCTTAATATCACGTGACCCTTTTCATTCCCACATTTAGTATTTTGTCCTTTTTCGTTTTGCGGAAGGAACCTCAGGGTCTATTTGGATGGATTTTAGCTCTTGGGTTTTGTGGTTTGAATAAGTTGAAACCCCACTTGGATTGGGTTTGGATGTTGGGGTTTAGGGGAAAAAGTATGTGATAGGTGTCAAATCAATATCTTTTTTAGTCAGAATTGGGGGAAAAAGTAGGTGGTAGGTGTCAAATCAATATTTTATAGGTTTGAAGAGTTTGATTGTAGGTTTTTGAATATGTTTTTGATGGTTTTATGGGTTTGGCGAAAACTCATTTGAAAGAGTTTTGGCTCGATCTCACGAAACCCGCGAGACCGGGCCAAAACCCATCCAAACACAGCCTCAATGTTTCACCTATCCATGATAATAAAAAAATAAAAAAATAAAGAAAAATACCGAATAACAAATGTATTCATTTCCAAGTAAATTGGCTTTTCTTAGTAGTTTCATCCTCCATTAGGCGGTCTGTTATGTCTTCGCATATTACTTCTAATAAATTGGATATTTTTTACATATCATTGGATGTCATGTCATGTCTTTGAAAAAAAAAAAATTTGAATTTCTATTCTTGATATGAGAGGAATAGTAGATTTGAATTTTAGAAAGTTGTAAATCTTTTTAGAGATTGTGAAAAAATCAAATTTTTTTATAAATTATTGGTTATATTTGTCAAAATAAATTTGGTAAGTGAAATAAAGTAAGAAATATGTTATTTTAGCTCAAATCAAAATAAAATTTGTTGAGATATATATAATTTTACTGTGATGAAAATTATTCTCTAAAAAGCTAGATATAAACTTATAGAATAAGTTTTATTTCGAAAAGAAAAACTTGTTTATTTGACTTTCAGAGAACACTATATTAAAACGAAGGACTTTTGGCAGCTTGCACCCTCGAAAATGAGCCTTTTGGCAGATTGCACCCTCGAATTTAGATTTTGGCAGATTGCACCCTTGAAATACATAAGCTTTGGCAGGTTGCACCCTCTAAAATTTTCCGGCCAAATAATTCGCCGGAAAATCAAAATTCTAATGTTGGCAAGGGTATAATTGTCTTTTTAATTCAATTTCCTCCAAAAATTCAAATTTTGTTCCTAAATTTTCATTTTCCTTACAACTAATTTAATATCTTTCAACCATTTTTGCATAGTTCTTCATCAGCTCAAAAATTAATATTATTGCATTTAACATAAAAATGATTGCCAAGACATAATAAACACATGTAAACACAATGAAGTACTTATCAACCCACAAATAAGAAATAACAACAATATTCATATTAATCTAATAATCGATTTTCTTACCATAATACATAAATATAGTACTATGAAAGGAACAATGCCCGAAAATATGTGTGATAACAAAAAAAAAACTAATAATCGATTTTCTTACCATAATGTGGAGCTTGACAACCCAAGGAATGAGGAACTCATAATTTTCATCTTCTTCTACTCGCAATCTCAACCTCATTGATCAATACACGGTTTATAATACCTAATATTACATATAACTTCGATTTTATAGTAAATGTGATAAAAATAGGGCAAAATTGAAGTGAGAATGTGATAAAGCCCTAATTGTTGTTGCTGGAGCATGGTTTTTATATTTTTCTTTTAGGAATTTAGATTAAATTAATGTGTAAATGGACAAATTAACTCCTAAACTACACATTTAATTTAATTGGCTTAATTTTTTGGCGGGTAATAATTTTCTTTAGAGGGAATTGAATTAAAAAGACAATTATACAACATCAGAATTTTGATTTCCCGGCAAATTATTTGGCTGGAAAAATTTAGAGGGTGCAAAAACAGTAATAAAAATTATACTTCAATAAAATTCTAACATTGATAACACAGAAATTGACAAAAACAGTAATAAAAATTATTTTTGGGACTTGGTATGTTGGAGTTGGAATATGAAACCTTTGAGAATGCCAAATCAAAATTGTGAAATTTTGTGCAACAAATAAAAATCTGATAAAATTGAATATTTGATGCTTCGTACAATATAATCAATTCAATATCTAGTTGGGAAAAGGTTAAAATTGCATAGGTGTTTTTGGCAGTACGCAAAAGGTGCAGTTCAATTGTTATTTCTATACGTGTTATTAAAAATATATGGCGTGGTTAAAAAACATGAACAAGAAGGATTGTTTTGAACCATTGTTTACACTTTACAATTGAATTGAAATGAAAGAGTACAAAACATGCTTCTGTATTTGGTCCTCTCCAATTTTACTTTGCTTAATATCACGTGACCCTTTTCATTCTCACATTTAGTATTTTGTCCTTTTTTGTTTTGCGGAAGGAACCTCAGGGTCTATTTGGATGGGTTTTAGCTCGGTTTCGTGGGTCTCGGTTTAAAAAAATTGATTTGGGTGGTTTCGATGAAACCTTTGAGACTTCATTTGGATGGGTTTTGTGGTTTGAATAAGTTGAAACCCCACTTGGATTGAGTTTGGATGTTGGAGTTTAGGGGAAAAAATTGGTGATAGGTGTCAAATCAATGTCTTTTTTAGTCAGAATTGGGGGAAAAAGTAGATGGTAGGTGTCAAATCAATGTTTTATAGGTTTGAAGAGTTTGATTGTGGGTATCTGAATAGGTTTTTGATGATTTTATGGGTTTGACGAAAACTCATTTGAAAGAGTTTTGGCTCGATCTCACGAAACCCGCGAGACCGGGCCAAAACTCATCCAAACACAGCCTCAATGTTTCACCTATCCATGATAATAAAAAAATAAAAAAAATAAAGAAAAATACCGAATAACAAATGGATTCATTTCCAAGTAAATTGGCGTTGGAATTTATATTAAATGCTCCTGAGAGTTTTCTTAGTAGTTTCATCCTCCATTAGGCGGTCTGTTATGTCTTCGCAGATTACTTCTAATAAATTGGATATTTTTTACATATCATTGGATGTCATGTCTTTGAAAAAAAAAAAAAAATTGAATTTCTATTCTTGATATGAGAGGAATAGTAGATTTGAATTTTAGAAAGTTGAAAATCTTTTTAGAGATTGTGAAAAAATCAAATTTTTATTGGTTATATTTGTCAAAATAAATTTGGTAAGTGAAATAAAGTAAGAATTATGTTATTTTAGCTCAAATCAAAATAAAATTTGTTCAAATATTTTTAGAGATATATATAATTTTACTGTGATGAAAATTATTCTCTAAAAAGCTAGATATAAACTTATAGAATAAGTTTTATTTCGAAAAGAAAAACTTATTTATTTGACTTTCAGAGAACACTGTATTAAAACGAAGCAAGCATTCCCATCATTTTGTTTAAAATTATTTTGCTCATATATTTGGAAACTATTGAATATATTTTACTTGGGATATACTTATTTATTTTCTAAAACCCAGAGGAATATAAAAAGTACTTGGAGGAAGCGTGCTTTTAGGGCACCCACTATAAACCGTTGGTTTACTGTGCACCCACAAGTGAATTATTCCGTGCAGCTGAATTGAATTTATTAGGGATTTAGGGGTGACTCCTCATATTTGTTCATTGCATATATACCTGTTCATTCTTTCTTTTGATAAATAGTAAATACATACAATTCATTCATTAATTAAAGGATTATGAACAATTACAAACCTGGAAGTATTTGAAAATAAAATTAAGCATAAAAAATGGACTATATTTGGTGTCAAATGATTTATCCATGTTCTTCGTAGCTCCTGATTTTTCTTTTTTTTTTTTGGCTGATTAGCTACTGAATTTTTGGGCCTGTTTGTTTGGTGTTTCCCAAAAAAAAATTGTGTTTGGGAAATGCCAAACAAACATGATTTCGATTTTCTGAAATAAATTTTTCATCTCTTAATTTTCTCAAACTACTTTATCAAAACTCAAACAAACAACAATTTTTTTGACTTTAAACAAAATCTATACAAACTCTACTCTAATTTGACATAAAGTAACATATCTCTTACACAATTTATCTCACAACAAACATGATTTGACATAAAGTCTTACACAGTTACACCTACAACATAATTCATCCAAAAAAACCTACATCTACTTTATTTCTCAAACCACTATCTCAAAACTCAAACAAACAACATTACGCAAATCGAAATTATTTCACAAACCTTCACTACTCTCCCAAACTACTTTCCCAAACACCAAACAAACATCACCTACAACCTAATTCATCCAAAAAAAACCTTTAGGTTGTAGGTGATGTTTGTTTGGTGTTTGGGAAAGTAGTTTGGGAGAGTAGTGAAGGTTTGTGAAATAATTTCGATTTGCGTAATGTTGTTTGTTTGAGTTTTGAGATAGTGGTTTGAGAAATAAAGTAGATGTAGGTTTTTTTGGAAGAATTAGGTTGTAGGTGTAAGATGTGTAAGACTTTATGTCAAATCATGTTTGTTGTGAGATAAATTGTGTAAGAGATAGGTTACTTTATTTCAAATCATGGTAGAGTTTGTATAGGTTTTGTTTAGAGATAAGAAAATTGTTGCTTGTTTGGGTTTTAAGAAAGTAGTTTGAGAAAATTGAGAGATGAATTCAAAAAATAAAAAATATGTTTATTTGGCATTTCTCAAACACAATTTTTTTTGGAAAACGCCAAACAAACATGCAATTTATGGTGTGTGTGGATGGGTTTTGGCCCGGTCTCGCGGATCTCGCGAGACCGAGCTAAAACCCTTTCAAATGAGTTTTCGCCAAACCCATAAAACCATCAAAAATCTATTCAGAAACTCACACTCAAACTCTTCAAACCTATAGAACATTGATTTGACACCTACCACCTACTTTTTCTCCCAAATCTCACTGAAAAAGACATTGATTTGACACATATCACCTACTTTTTCCCCTAAACCCCAACATCCAAACCCAATCCATGTAGGGTTCAATTTATTCAAACCACAAAACCCAAGAATCAAAACCCATCTAAAAGAGGTCTCAAAGGTTTCATCGAAACCACCCAAACCAATTTTTTTAAATTAAGACCCGCGAAACCGAGCCAAAACACGTTCAAATAGACCCTTTATCTTCCAATTTAAAACACGTTCAAATAGACCCTTATCTTCTAATTTTCTCTATAGTTAGTTTGTCTTGAAAGTAGTATTTCCATATATCTCCTCTTTTTTTCCCTTCTTGAGAATTGTATATTCTATTGTATAAAAAATCAGGAGTGGGGCCAATTACTATTTTGTCCAGTTATAGTTCTGCCTTGTACTTTTTGACACTGACGCCTACAACTCTCAAACCGATAAACATCATGTGATTTTCATATGGTTTCTTTCACTAGTATAATCCAACGGTTGGGATGAATTTAATACCTCCAACCGACGTATTGATTCACAGTTCTGTATTTCGGGGTAATGTAGTTAAATTATTAGTTTCTGATTCCCAACACGTGGTGCAGTACGCTGGCCCCGCACAATGACGCCGCCTTGGCGTGAAAATTGCCGCCTCGGCTGGTGGCAACCAACAGTCTATTTGTTGTCTTGTAGTAGATACCTTGCTTACCGGAAAAATCAGCATACAAAATGTACTGGTGGCGCAACCAATTATTGGGCTGTCACGCCCCAAAGTTTTTCTTTTTTTGACAGCTAGCTGAGAATCGTTTGATTGAACACCCTACCAAAGAGTTGACAGACTAGCATTTAGTACCCGGTAACATTTCGGATCCAATTAAATAGGGCCTGATCCTGATATATATAAAACGGTCATAGGAGCGGACATTGATTCGAATTTTACCTAATATATTAAGATTTTAAGTGACCAACAAGATTTGTAATTTAAAAATAATGAGACAAATACTGTTATGTATATGTTCAGCTTCCAATCTGATTAGTTTTGATCAATGCTACTGATTCCTATGACTTTTGTTAAATCATTAGAAACAAGTGATTAGATGTATAGATAATTGGTCTTTTCTATATTGGAATTACAAAGATATTTTGAATATCAAAGGTAATTTCGGTGAATGATTATGATACTTTAACAAAAAAAATTGGTAAAAAAAATAGAAAGAAGCTGTCGATAACTTTGTATATTTATTAAATTCGAAATAATATAGATGGACTCGGAAATATTAGGATGCGCTAGATTAGGATCAGACTGGAATCTTATTTTTTGCAAATGGATCCGGATGTGGATATGTCCAAATCCAAAGGGAGTTCGACCCATTGAGACAACCTACTTATTCTGGTCAATCTTTTTCAGACTTTTTGTTCAATTAAATTGGATGTTCTTCTTCATGGATTAAAGTGATTGCCTAGAAAAAAGATTCACACACACAATGCGCAAAGTTGAATTTCCAAGTACTGGGCTGAAGATAAATTAGGTCCAAAGAGAAGGCCCAATGACAAAAATATCATGAGAAACAAAGTGAAATAAAATAAGTTCGAGAATTATCATTAATTGGGCCGCCGGTAAATTTGATCCAAAGCGTAGATTTTTGTGGTAAATGAATCCGAAAGTATTTTTCAGTAATCGCGCCATTTCTCAAAGAGAAGGGCCGAGAATTGCCGTGCTCAGCGGCGGCGGTGGAGGAAGCTCCTCATGGGTGACGGCGGTGGCCGCAAATACTCGTGCAAGACTGCAAGTGAAACCCTAGAGTGGATCCATGCTATCATAGACTTCCTCAAGCCTTATCGATTCTTCTTAGACGTTCACGTCGTCAATTTCTTCAAGGCAATTCCTCGAGAATTTAGAATATTAAAAATTACATCTCCCATTGCATACAAATGTAAATGCCCTGTGATATTTTTGTTGGATTCTTACAGGATAGAATGTGGGAAGCTGTTGATATAGAATGGATGAATTGTCTGCGGAAAGAGTCAGTTGAAAAACTTCTGCAGATTCCTTCTGGTGTGGTTCAGGTACTATTTTGCTTCTGTTTCATTATAATTCTTATACTGTTTATAACTGTGTGCTGCACCTAGATAAATACAGTTTCCTCATTTCATCGAAGTGCTGGTGCTTTACTTTGTCTTACAATGTCTTTTTCTAATTTTAATAAGTATATTGGATGATAGTTTTGACTGGATCTTATTTTTTATTTTCTTGCTTGTTATACTTAAGAAGGTTATTACTTAGTATCTCTCAGTAGAGTATCAAGTCTTATGATCTAATTTTAGGTAGTATTTTCCTCTCTGAATTGGGACATGCTTTTACATTTCAATACATGCTGTGCTTCACTAATTTGTTAATATAGGTTTTGGTTCATTGATATCTTGTAGTTAACTCATTGACATACTAAGTCATAAGTGTGAGGTGAGATTCTAAATTTCGTTTCATAGTAGTGTTATTTGAAGAAAAAGGATGATTCATAGCTAAGCTATGTTGTTATGTAGAAGGTCTGGAATAATAGTCAAATAAACATGTCCTTGCAGAACCTGCTTTCCATACTGGTTGCAGGAACATGTCGGAATCACAAAAAGGGATGAGGAGAATATGGGTGGGCTTTGTTTGGTTGTAGAGGAAACAAAAGGAGAGAAAGAAGAAAAAATCATGAGTGGCAAAACTAAGCTCTGGATCACACACACACTATTTGGCAAATTCTGTTCTGGATATCGCGGAAACAGTTATATCCCGTCGTATCTAAGTACAAACATGCCTCATTGCACCACTTTCAGCCTTGGGTTAAGTAAATCTAAGCAATAGGTTGAACTCATGGAATCTTGTTGAGTTGTTTCCCTGCCATGCTAAAACTTATACTAGTTGAATAGTTTGAAATTACAATGGGAACCACATAATTTTGTAATCTTGTGCAACCCATAACGATGTAGTTGATCATTTTGTTCACAGTTTAACTTTAGTCAACTTAATGTTCTACTTAACCAAACTGGGTTCTAAATTTTGGTGATTCTAATCTTGTTTAATTATAAACTAGATCAAAATCTAGTCTGGTATTGCTCCTAATATGGCATAGCAGCCATTTTTTAAACGGGATTTTGCTCTATACATGAGATTAAATACGTGTTAGAATTGCTCTCTTCGTGACTGGTTTTGTTATGTTGCTCTCACAGGTTCACGTCAATGTAACTTATTAGCTATATTGTGCCTTCTGTTTATGCTTTGGAGTAGCATTAGAAAGGTGGGATAGGGAGGGGGAGGAAGATTGTGCATTTTAGGACTGAATAACAAAACTGTGAGTGAGCCTCATACTAACATTATACATATAGTAGGATCCATGTTTAAGTAATGACATAAAATGAGGAAATGTAGATTCTAACTAGAAATGCCCCACTACTCTCTTTTTTTAAAAACTCTCAGATGAATTATTTATCTCAGAGAGGAGGCAAAGTTAAAGAGAGCCTATTATATAACCATCATCATGTAAAAGGTTTTCTTTCTTCTTCTTTTTTTCCATATTAACACTTAAACTTATAAATATTATGAAATGAATAATTTTTATAGCAAAGACAATGACAATGTAATTTGAAATGCAATAAAAATTCTGATTCTTTGCCGAAGCTTGGTCTCTGGTCAGTCGTTGGTTAAGTATTACGCCTGCATGCATCTTTGATTCTTTATTTCCATTACAAATAAAATTATGTTTTGTTATCATTGTTTTAACTGGTTATTCCATTTTATTACGCCTTAGCTGAATCCAGTCACTTGGAGATTATGGACAAAAATCTGAAATGATATGTTGCTTGCGTTTTGTTTATCCATGTTGGTATTGTCTGTGTCATTCAGAATCACTATGAGTCTTCATAATGCCAGGATCATTGGCCTGCTTCACTTAAGGAGTTTATCATTACATCAAGGTCCCTTTCTCTTCCTCGTGATCAGGCTGATCTGCAGGAGGTATTTTCCACTAATTCCATTCTTTACGCTAATGATTCCTTGATAAGTATTGTCTAAGTGGACCCTTTCTGATTAATTGTGGGCATCTCTTTTAGTTGAGACCTTAAATCCTGTTTGCTTTTAATTATTTACTATAGTTTGTGAAGTTGATACTATTGTGTTTAGAAAAGTTCAAGGAGCTTTGGAGTCCAGGATAGAATCTTATTTAGAGTGGCTTTATCCTTATATTTGATGGAAAGGAATAATTTACTTGCAATTTTTCAAAATGTCCCAGCCTTTGAGTTTAGGTTATCGCTTTGTCTTGGCAGGCTTTCCCAGGTTTGAGAGTGGCATCCCTGAATAATGTCCTTTCCCAAGGCATGAGTCAGAAGAAGAAACACGAAGTAAGACATTGTCTACCCACCTCATTTTCGCTCTTCGTTTATTGTTATTTCCTTCAAAACTGTGAGGCTCTAATTAATCTATCAACTTATATGTAAATACCTCAAGGCATGTTTTGGGATGATATGTAAGATGACTGTCAACCTTTCCCACTTGTATTAAAATCTAAAGATGCTAATCTATATCCTGGTAGCTTTCTTCGACTTTTGGTGGATGGCATTATGGAAATGAGTTAATATACTAATTTTCATAGTTGGAACTACAAAGATCAAAGACATAGTTGGAATATAATCCTTATCCTTGTTATATGCCTGTTCCGTTCCAGGTGGAAATTTCGTGGAACTTCTGAGATTATGAAAGAAAATTTAAATGAACTATATAGATGCGCTAGAAGTCAATGTAATATTTTTGGCTATACCTTCAAAATTAGGATATTGGAATTTGGAAGGCTAACTTTCAGGGTATTTAATTTTTGTTTAAATAGATAGAAACAGTTGCTGCTGTTATCAATTCAATTGCTAGGAGAGTGGGAGCCAAGACAATGGTGGATGTAGGTTCTGGTCAGGTGAGTCACCTCTTGCTTCTCATTGCATGTGTGACTTTCCTAACTTACCAGATATAGTTTTTCACGGTCTCAAATTTATTTGTAGTTTAATATCGTGTAATCCCTGTCATGTTCCTTGGATTATTTACAAGTGGTAATCAACCTCTTATTTTTGCAACTTTAGTCGCGGCTTATATAGGTGAATCCATGGAGTGCCATCATTGAAATAGTTTTTTTTAGCTTAACGCAAAGCAATATATGTGTGACTCAAGATTATTTACTTACGGAATAGAAATATTTCAAATTAAGAACAAAAAAATAAAAAATTACGATATTAGAGAGTTGTAAAAAAAAAAAAAAAAAAAAGCTATTGGTAAATGTTCAAATAGTGTTTTTGGTCATGTTTAATTTTAATTAGAAATGAGCGACACGATAATTTGTTCATGCCACTTTGATGGCTCTACCTGATATTCTTTTGCAGGGTAACCTTGCTCAAGTTCTTTCCTTTGAACACGAGCTTTCTGTAATAGCAATTGATGCATCTTCACATCATGGAAGCATTACTGAGGCACGTGCCAAGCGAATCGAGAAATATTATGCATCTAAGGCACGTGAATCTCGGTATGGGACAAAATTATTTATGTTATTAGCCTACTGGTTTTGAGCTTTTGATACATAAAGGAACCACATAATCCTGTAGTACCACACACCCATTTATGATTTTGCCAAGACATAATAATGTTTCAAGTGGGTGGCTCTCACAAAGGGTTTATTAAAATATGTTTCAACTTAATTACTTTTGGGGAAAAAAAACACTTTGTGATAACAGAAACTTTGATTCCATGATTTTTCTCCTCTCCTTTCACCATGCACATCCTGGTGTAAATCACTTCATAGAGTATCTGCATAATTGATATTATACTTGATGTATGAAATATTGGTATAGGATTTCCCAGACACATTCATTGTATTGATAGAGAAGAATGATTAGATGAGTGAATGTGTAGCATAGCCTCCTTGTCACTTATGTACCTATCTCTTTCCATGGCTCGAGAACACCTGCTACATTTCATCATCTTTAACCCTTATTCCTAAGTGAACCTTCCTAACCACTCCATGAACAGTTAGACACATGCACCAGATAAATATCCCCTCAACATTCATTATTTATGAATTCCCTTGCTCTTCACGTATAACTATTTCAACCTTTTTTTTCTGCATCTACGGTCTTAAAATTGGGAGTATCTGGAGATAGTCTTTCTTTAGTACATTGTTTGTTTACTTATGTGCTTTTTAATTATGGCCTTCCATTGAACTTAAATGATTCAAAATACCCTTTAATTCTAAATTTTGTGTTTTGTTATTTTGCTAACTTACACAAACATTCTCTAAAATACTAGCTTATTTTGCTTCTTCAGTAGGCTGCTAGAACAGATTTTTACTCCTTGATGAGCATTGGACAAGCATCTAATTTGATTTATTCATCATACAGTAGTTGATTATGTTATTTTGTGGTTTTCTGCTCTGCCTAAACATGTGCTGTCTAAGAGTCCTGTATCCTGGTTGAGATAGTCCTTTTCTTTCTTTTAAGCTTATGGATCATGTGATTCTCTTGTCAGATCTGAAAATCGAGGTTTCAGGACACCCAAAACAGTCACATGCAACGTGCTCTCCGCTGCCATGTTGAAAGATGTCAGCAGCTCCTTTTTGCAACTAGATGATTTGGGGAAGCCAATATTTTCCAGAGTAGAGGCTGAAGGAAAACCCCTAGAAGGAATTGTTGGAAGTAAATCTCCCTTGCCCTGTATAACTATTGGCAAGTCTCCACTGGTTCTGGCTGGACTCCATGCCTGCGGAAATCTTTCAGTGACAATGCTTAGGTGAAAGTTATATTATGTTAAAAAAAAAAATTAATTATTGGAATTTGCATTAGTCTGTCTCACTGATTGTTTTTTTTTATTTCCTTAGATATTTTCCAATTTTTTTTTTCTTTTTGAGCCATTGTAGTGATGGCATGCTGTTACTTGAGCTGATGACATCCTTTGTGTCATTTAAGTTGATTTGGCTTAGTGATCACTGTAAGCATGTGCTTGTGTTAGCTTATTTTAGTAGCTGACTTTAGTTATTTGTATCTAGGACATTTATGGAATGTGATGAAGTCAAAGCTGTGATTAGCATCGGCTGTTGTTATAACTTAATATCTGAAGAAGCCATGCATGAAACTCATAGTGGTTTCCCAGTGAGTACTGGCGTCAAATCTTCAAGTGTACTGCTTGGAAGAAATGCCTGTGATCTTGCATGTCAGGTTTTTGTTCATTTTGACTTTGTTCATCTATGAAGATTTGCAAACTCGAGAGTATGTATATATGTTTATCTTCTTTCATTACCACATCTAGAAATCTGCGGTTGTTAAATGAGGTGTCTCAAATTTTACCCTTAATGTATTCCGTGGGTTTAGCATCAACATGTTATTATCTAACGCTACTTCAGCTGCTATTAGGCGTTATTTCTTATGTGTGGTAGCACTTGAAAAGACAAGTTACTTTTATTTTGGCTTAGTTTTTATTAGCCCCTTATTGTGTGGAGGATTATTGCTGTTGAGAGTTTCTTTTGAGCCTTTGATGAAGTATGTCTCGTACCTTTCGTTAATTAATTAGAGTGCAGAGAGATGGAGGGGTTTGGATGAAGCTGCTGGCATTCATAATTTTGACCTTCATGCATTTCGTGCTGCCTTTCAGATGGTATGCACTGTAGCACATTTTTACATCCTTTTCTGTCATTTATGTTCATGTATCTCTGGATCAACCTCTGAAGTAAATTGATGTATAGGCTATAGCTGGTCTTTTAAGCTAGCAATCGATCAAATTTATGTCTTCCTATTGATTTCAGTTACTTTATATAGTTTCCCCCCCTCATAATATACTTTTTCTTTTCTTTTAAGAAGAGCTCCTCTAATCAATATGTTTTTTTTCATTTTTGTTTCAAGTTTCTACTTAAATACTACCCAGAAATTATAATCAGAAATCCTGCAATTGGGCGTCAAGGGAAGGCTTTGCGCCGCCAACATAATCGAAGGATCCTGGAGTCTGATGCAAATAGAGCTGAATCTTTCTCACAGAAGAATCATAAACCTGTTATCTGTTGTACTAAAAGCTTCGATAGAGACGAAAATGGTATAATTTTTTCTGCTTAATTGTTGTATAGATTTTTTAAAAATTAAAGTTGATTTTTGTAGTACCTTTTGACACTTTTGCTGTGCACTCGATATCAAAACGTGATGAGATAGATAATAGTCAATTCTTAAGCTGCCAAGCTATGTGCTTTTAGCAGAACTTTTCTGTTACCGTGAAACCTGCAATGGGAAGAAAGTAATAAATGTAAATAAGAAAAGAAATACAGAGAAACTTGCACATTTGAATCAACTGCTTCAGATGGCAGCTTGGAGCCTCAAAATACTCTTAAGATGTTATTTGATTGTGTTTATGCATTTTAAACCTTGGCTGCAGATCCTTTGCTTAATGAACCTTCTTCGTACACTAGTTCTTCAAATGAAGGGTCTAATTCTGGTGATAGATATTCCAAGTTTTTGAAGTTCTGCCTGCGGGGACTAGAGCGTCTTGGTCTTCATGATTCACAGAAAATCGATTTTTTGGGGTTGTGGAAGGAAGCTGAAACTTTTGCTGTAAGCTTGTTTTCCTCAGTTTTGTATTTCTTTCATCTTTTACAGCTGTACCTAGTCTGACCAAATTGGTTTTCCAATGGTTCTGCTTTTCTAAACTATTTCTACCCTGACATGTGTGCTTGGTTTATCTTTGTTAAGGGTATTGTTGTCATTGTAATGATGGTTCTTCTGATCAGTCACTTTAGTTGACAGACACTTTCGTCCAAATCTCATGTCTTCCCTCACTTTTCTGTCATTTCATACAACAAAATATACTATGTTGGTGTTTCTGGAGTTAAAATAAACAGCATATTTTATGTTATCAGTAACGTGTTAAATGTTGTGCTATGAAGGTAACTGCATTTCTTTACCTCTTAGAACTATTGCATAAGCATTGGTGTTACACTTCTCTTAGCCAGATTTTTTGCATAGATTATGGCTCTATGTATATCATTATTTCTCATTGGAGTTAAAGTGTGTCTGATTTTGGGGGCGTTTATAGTTGAGAGCCAATATGTTTTGTACAACTGTTGATAAGGAGTTTGTCAATGGGGAGTTGGAGATATGTTCTGTGCTTTTGTTTTTCTGGTTATCTTCAAAATTATTATTTTGCCCACATTTTAATGAGGTTGCAGTGGGTTTTTTGCCCTTAAAATAGTTGGTAGAGTGTGCAAGGCTAAACTCCTACCAAGCAAACCCTTTGTGTTTCTGTGTTTCTATCCGTATATTTACAGGCGTGCATAAATATGTTTGTTAGTCTCTGTATAAAGACACGCTTGCACATGTGAATATCTTAGAACCTATTTGTTACTTAATTATAGAGTTTACACAGAGTATTAATGTCTGGCAGCGGTTCATTTATTTGAATAGTCATTCTTGGAGTTTAAATTATACTAGAGTGTAGTTGTATGTTCATAGTATTTGCTAATCTTTCTAAAGATGGGCGGATGTTCTGATTTACTGCAGGATCTTGTTGGACCTTATTGGACACTTCGAGCTGCTCTAGGACCCGTTTTGGAAACTGTGTTGCTTCTTGATAGATTATTGTTTCTCCAGGAGCAGGGTAATGTGGTTGAGGCAATTATGCTACCTCTGTTTGATCCAGTATTATCTCCAAGAAATATGGCTTTAATTGCTCAAAAAGTGTGAAATTTCATGATATGAAAAGTTGCTTGAAGTGATACATTCTGCTGCAACGCAAGTATCAAGTATAATGTCATGGTTTTTAAACTTGATATTTAATTTGTATTATATGTACTCAATCGAGCACATAATTTTGGAAACTGTAGATTCGTGTAACTTAAGGTGACAGTTTGGTCGGTCTTTTGGTAAGTAAGCAAGTATAGGATTTCCGATGTTGGATTGTTGGTGGAATTTGTGATAGAGGGTAGATAAATGTGATTTTTTTAGAACAAGATGATAAGCTTTTAGAGTCTGCATCACACAGTAAAGGATGATGGATCAACTATGCAAAGTACCTGGGGAATCATAGTTTGGTTTCACTATCATTAATTCATTATGCTGCGTGAAAACAGTTGGTTGGCCTTAGTATAACTACAGTTGCCCCGTAAGGCGGAGGGCCTTGGCACCGGATCTGGTGCACTTCAAAAGATTTGAGTTTTATCGTTTGCTTTAACTATAAGCAATGGTTTTTTATACAACAAAAACATCAAAAAGGAAAAGAAAAAAAATATAAGATTATAAACAAAAACATAATCTTATTAACTTCTACAAGATCAAATTATATAAAGTAAAACATAAAAACTGTAAGTGAAGTTTGATTAGATTTAAATAATCCAACTGACAGAATAATAAATTTTCATTAAGTTACAAATTTGGATATATTATGAAGATTGAGAATTTGAAATTCGAGTTAAGCTTTAGGAAAGTTCCAAAAACAATACATGCTTAAAATTAAAAAAAATAAAAAAATAGGAATCTCTCCAAAAGAAAAAAATAGGATCAAATTCAATAGAACGTGGATGAAAATGTGATCAGTCGGGTCAAACCCAAATTTAAATCATTATTAATTATACGGGCCAACAAATCCCATTTCCTTCCACTTCGATAAAAATCAGGAGCTTCGAAACCACGATTCGTACACGCTAACTAACGCTTCATCACAGCTTGCTGTTTGCTGCTGCAAAAATAAAAATATTTCTACCGCACTACAACTATTGTTGTATACTTGTATGTATATTTGCACCAAATTGAAAGGAGAACAACACAATATAAATGGATTTAGCTTTCCCGCTAAAAACCCAATATTTATCCTCAAATGCGAAAAATTGCAGTTCGCTAACCTTCTCCAATGATCCTTCGCTTCAAGGTTTCCTTAAGCCTTCTTCTCGTACGTATCGGGTAAAGCGTCGAAAAATTAGGGTTCGAGCAGAGTTCGATGGAAAAGTGAATGGAGCCCTTTCCGCAGACTTTGACCCACGTTATACTGACCGGGTTAGTAAGCTTACCTCCATTTATCCATTTTTTGTTTGAAGTTCAAGTAAACAATGTTTTAAGTCAAGAATTTTTTTTCTTCATGTTAATGTGTTGTAGAAGAAGCGTAACTCAAGATTGAGCTTTTATTAAGTACGTTAATTAGTTCTAGATTGGGTTAACTTAAACTTTTCTACTACCTAAATATGTCTGTTGATTATGCAACCATGCCAGCATTCTAGTAAGTAGTAACCGAATGGGTAAAAGATAAAACAAAAGAAAAAATGCGTAATCATACTTCTAATTGACGACTATCATATTGGAAGCCAACACCTCTTTCATTTATAATACCTAGGACATCAAAAACTTTATATATTCGTCTGCCAAAAAACTTAGTAAGTAAAAGAAAAAATTACCAAATGAAAACTAGTGGAGGCTTGTCCATTTTAGTGACAAAAAGGTTGAACTTATAAAAGTAAATTAGTATTCTAGAATTTGTTTAAATGGAGTAACTACAATATGATAAAAGTAATTTGTATTGAAATATCACATATTAACAATGAATAGTAAAGTAGAAGAGTCTTACATTGCAAATGAGCAATGAAGTGGATATAGCTCAATTAAGTGAGGAGAGAAATATCAGGGTGGCTGAAGCCGAGAAAATAACTGTGACAGTATAAACTGTCAAGACATTCATATTAAATTGGCCATCTTGTGAATATATGATAGACTTCATATATTTCCTTTAATTTTCCAAACAAAATGCCTTTCGATCCTCATCCCCTACATAGCTCCATTATGTGAGTGTTGTAAGAGCTAGAGAAGAAAAAATTTACTAGGTTTCCTTAAATTTTTTACGTCTCTGGTTTATGCTGCCAACTTCTATTTTATGTCTAATTAGAAACCATTCAGTGATGATCTCGATGTAATTTTTGTCTAGGTGCTTGTAACTCACTTGTTTCCTGCAACAGCAAAAAGCACTTGATGCTGCTATGAATGACATAAATAGCTCTTTTGGGAAAGGAAGCGTTACAAGACTGGGAAGCGCCGGTGGAGCTTTGGTGTAGGTGTTTTTCATTAATTCCAGTTAATGCTATGAAGTCATCTCTAACCCAATATCCATGAACATGAATCACTCCCTAAAGAACAGCAACCAGTATTGAAAATTCATAATTGAAACTGTCCGACCATTTTCTCTGCTCCGACTCTCGGGGAAATTTATCAGTAATTTTCCTAGGAAAATAGATTACTATAAACCCATCATATGTCAATTACAAAGATCATGAAAGAAGACTGTATTTCTGCAATATGTGTTCATTTCCTCTTTTTAAAGATTTAAAATTGGTTATTTACTATTAGTAATGCTGTCACTTTTCTTTTATCTCTCTTCCTTTTTGTAGAGAAACATTTCCAAGTGGCTGCTTGACATTGGACTTTGCTTTAGGTGGTGGCCTTCCCAGAGGAAGAATTGTAGAGGTGTCGTGTTTATTATTTCATGCCATATCCCTTATTTCTCTATTAGGGGCTCTTAATATCCTACTTTATCTTTACAGCTTCAGTGATATGGTTATATTCTTTAAAATGCATAAGTGTTCTACTTGATGCATTGGCATTCTATCATTTGAAATGCTCAAGTAGTCTATGATCTGTGGGAGTATTTTGATTACAAGTTATGTGAGAGGGAATTTACTATTTGTATCTGATACAAAACCACCACTACTCCACCCAATGACTCCCACTGTTCCGCTCCTGGTTTTTAGGAGTTAGTGTTTGTTTCAAAATTAGCCACAGGAACTATGAGGAATTATTCAGATTTTGTTGTAGAAGTTTAATCTTTTGGAGTTTTGTCCTCTTCGTACGGACAAGTGTATTGGTTGAATTTGTGTTTAGGATTCTTACACATATTCGTCCTTTTACGGATTTATCGGCTTTAATTGTGTATCACTACTCGATATTGAGCATATAAGGCAGTTAGCTACTCTTTATAAAGTCTGACAATCACTGTTTCTTATTTTGTTAGGTATATGGGCCAGAAAGTAGTGGGAAGACTACTCTAGCACTCCATGCAATGGCAGAAGTGCAGGTCTAGCATGTGAATAGTTTTTTACTTGTATCAGTTATTTATCACTTGCATATCCATTTTCCAGAAAGTGTTCATTTGAATGGTTGGTTTTAGGGATATCTCTTAGACCACTTTTTGTTGACTATTCACCTCAAGAACAACCTAATTTACCTTGAATGAACAGAGGCTTGGGGGAAATGCCATGCTTGTAGATGCTGAGCACGCTTTTGATCCAGCATACTCAAAAGCTCTGGGAGTTGATGTAGAAAATTTGATTGTTTGCCAGCCTGATAATGGAGAGATGGCGCTAGAGAGTAATTTTTTTCCTTTTCATTTTCCACTAAATGATCTACATTTTTCAGAGTAGTGGCTCTTTTTGTTGTGCTACAGTTATTTGGCTCTAAAATATTCTGAGGCTTCTTGTCTTGTATTTGTCAGTTGCTGATCGTATGTGTAGATCTGGTGCTGTTGATCTCATTTGCATTGATTCAGTCTCAGCACTTACTCCAAGAGCTGAAATCGAAGTAAGTCATTCAACTTGTCTTGTAGAGTTTATGAAAGCCAATGGTTTTCTTCTCAAAACTTGACTATGTTTTGGTGTGTACTTTCTGCGTAGGGTGAGATTGGAATGCAACAAATGGGTTTACAAGCACGCCTTATGAGCCAAGCTTTACGTAAAATGTCAGGCAACGCTTCCAAAGCTGGATGTACCCTTATTTTTTTGAATCAAATTAGACACAAGGTAATTCCGATTGAAGAGTGGACAATACTTTTGATTGAAGAAATTTTATCTGCTTCTTAACTTATATGGTAGCACCGAATCTCCTTCTTAAGAAATTTGAATTGCATGACAACATTGCTGCTTTATATTAAAAATTTATGTCATAGTTCCTTATATTATCTTTCCTTTTTGGAATTTGTGTATTTTTCCATTTTAAGCTTAGTGATATTACTCCTTTGGCTAAGCCAGATAGGTGTGTATTATGGAAATCCTGAAGTCACAAGTGGCGGAATTGCTCTAAAGTTTTTTGCATCTGTCCGACTTGAGATACGTCCTACTGGGAAGATCAAGTCTGTAAGCCCACAATCTCTGTTAATTAATAATTTTCCAGCCTGTTCTATTTCATCATTTGGATACTACTTTATCTAAACATGGAAACGAATCGTAACTGGTTATATTGTTGTAGGTTAAAGGAGATGAAGACATTGGAGTTAAAGTTCGTGTAAGAGTTCAAAAGAGTAAGGTGTCAAGGCCTTACAAGCAAGCTGAATTTGAGATTATATTTGGAGAGGGAGTTAGCAAGCTGGTATGTATATACTGTCTTTTTGTACTGCAGTGGCTATTTGACTTATTTCAAGTCTCTATGTTGTTAATCTTGACTTCATTATTAGGGTTGCGTATTGGATTGTGCTGACATGACGGGTGTTATTGTAAAAAAGGGGTCGTGGTATAGCTATGGAGATCACAGGTCTGCTTATCATTTGCTTAGATAATTGCAACATGTGCTGCTGCAAGTACCACGTCCTAATTCCTATTCTACACTTTTTTTTTAATTCCAAATGTCTAGGTTGGGACAAGGAAGAGACAGAGCATTACAGTACCTCAAAGAAAATCCTCTTGTGTCTGAAGAAATAGAGAAGAAAGTTCGCGCTGCTGTGGTAGAGGGCAATGGACAAGTAAGCTCTTCTTTCATGAAATCCTCGATCCCACAACCTCAGGATGAAGATACAATGTTCCAAGAAATGCAATGACACGAATCAGATTTATCTTTATTTGAGTAGGTATATCTTTTCGCATCAAATTTTGGGGGTAGGGATTGCAATGTATCCATTATTTTGTGATATCCAATACTGCTTGCGACATAGTTTGGTCGCGTCAAGCTCTAACATTTTTAAGAACGCAAGTACGTTTCACTGTCTTCTAATATCTAATTCTTACATCTTGTGGTTGTCTAGCTCTATGTAACAAGATCACATCTGACGTTTGACTGTAGATAAAGCAAAACATTTTAGCCAATTATAACCCTTCTGAACCCAAAGCCAATCAAGATATTTCCATGTACTATTTTTTATCTCCAAAGTCTGTTCCACTGTATCTTAATCAGACCATGAAAGTAGGGTTAATAATTAGCTCAATCTTAAAGTATTAACCTATACTTAATTAGCTAGATTTTATAGCCTAATTCATAGAACCAGCCCATGAAAATAGGGTTAACAATTCGCTTGATCTTAAACGTATCAACCTATACTTTATTAACTTGATTTATAAAGAGAACTTTCATATTGCCTAATTAATCCATAGAATCTAAGAACAAAATATTGGTACATGTAAAATATCGCGTCATTTTTATAGAGAAGTATAGTAACATAAATCCGAGTCCACATTCTACATTTTAGCTTTATTACACATGAATAATTTTTTAAAGTCGGACTATTGACGCATGCTAATTGTTTAGTTTAATTTTATGGAGTATTATTTTGTCATATACTCTATAATTGTTATTAAGATAGCTTTTAAAGTTCAACCATGTTAAAAAAGTACTGTGAGTATTAGTGATACTTTGTAGTATGAACACATGCAAGGTAACACGAGTAATACTCACATCCACAAGATAATGAGTTCGATTACATGTGGTTACGAATTCCACAGCAGAATACGATCTTGAACACTATATACAGCAGATTACGATTATGAACACTATGTACATACTTTTTAACTAGACCCCGGACATAAGATGCCGATTACATATTGGTTTACTGTGCCAAAGCACTTGTGTTGTAGACAAGAAGTGCACCTCCAGCAAGAAGACCAACTAATGTCACAGCCCATATGGCTAAGCCTGTGGTACCTGCAGTTCATCAATTTCAAAATATATTTAGACTCTACCAACTAATTTACCAAACCAAAGTGTCCTCAAAATCTCAAGCCTACATGTAAGTAAAATAGAATACTAGTATATACTTACCCCCAACATACACATCACCACTTGGAGACCATTCTTCCTCATTGTAGATGGGACTGATCCATCAACATTAATTAATAAAAATAAGTAGTGTTAGATCTTAAGGGTGCGTAGTTTGATATAAATTGGAAATTTGCTATGTATATACGTCTCGTACCTGTATCCATCAACATTAGCACCGTATTTGTCAACGAATTGGTAAACACCCTTTCCCTGGATTATACATAGCAAGCAAAAGCAATATAATAAAATCAGAAGATTGACGACATTGTACAAATTTTTATTATTAAATCATAAACGAACCTTAGGCTTCCTGCCGGAGGCGTCGACACCATCCTTCAAGTCCATGCCTCCACCAGTTCCTAATCACAATTCCAAAAGGCATGTATGTATGTATGTATGTATGTATTTATATAATCCAAGAATCAAAATATTATCATATAAAGATCCAAAATCATTTTGGATTGTTACCATAAGGCTTGTCAGTCTTGATTTTCTTCCCACCACTAGCCTGAACTCTGAAGCTGGTGGTTCTGGCGAGTGAAGGAAGTCCCCTCACGGCGGATTTCCCCACAGTGAATGGAGATGCCTTTAGGTTCAATGGAGAACTCATCAATGGTGTTGCCATGTGCCCTGCTGTAGCTTGATCTCTTCTTCAAACTGTATTAATTGTGTCTTTTCATAATTATAATAATATAATATATAGTTATGATTAAGCCATAAATAAATAATAATACTCAATCAATGAGATTTCCATTTGACAGGTGGTGCTGCTCTTGTGGCTCAGTTCTGGATATGATGTTACAACATTATCAATATAGTTTTTAACCTTTTCTGTCTTACACACAAGTATATCCATTTTAGTGTGGGGACCCTGGAAATCCACCATATAGGTGGACAATGACAATATGTAGAAACCAACTAAAACTGATTATGATTTACCATAGAATATGAATGAATGAATAAGCCAGTAATAAATATATGTCTTTAAATGCAACATATAGAAAGTAATAGGTACACTTCTCAATCTCATATATAAATTTTCCATTTATACTAGACCATATTCTGTAATTAGTTAGGGTGAAATTACCCCATGAATTCTAATAGGAAATTCAATTATTTTCAAACCCAATCCAATGATGACAAATCTTGGTGTTATTTACAATGTACTACTAAGCACTTTAACAAACTTTGAAGCTGCTGCAATGCCACTGCTTATCGCACCTTCAACGTTTGGACCGATACAAAAGTCTCCACATATTGCTAATCTCTTTGTTCCATTCCACAAGCATTTCTCCTCTCCGGCAACGCTGGCAGCTGGAAAGGCAGTCCCCCTGGATCCCATCCAATCCAACAGGAGGAAATATTAAGAGGAAAGCTTTGACAAAAACAATGTGTCCTTTGCAATCTCTAGAGTTCCCAAGCAAAGTATACGTTGGTGACATTGATCATAATAAGTTCCTCTTAGAGAAGGCAAATAATATGGAATAATGGAACTCAAATATTGTGTACACATTAGAGCATATACTGCTAATAGTCTCATATAATTCCCTTCCATTGCAAAAAATTCTTATGATAATCACCAAAACATAAATAAAAACATTGTAAACTATACATCTATATTTCCAGAGAAAAACATTATTCGAGTAATTGCTCAGGATTTACTGGAGGGTTAAATTCCATTATAGGCATAAATCAATCAATGAATCAGTGGGAATAGAGCCGCAAAACATAAAAAATCACCTCTGTGACCCTTAACAAATCACAACCACCAAACCCATGGCTTTCCAGAATGCATAACAAAAAATAGCATGAGGTTTTACGTCAGTAATTTTCTTCTTTTAACAATTTGGACAAGTTATCCATCAAAAACCGAGTTATTACCAACAAATTTGTAGACTCGTGCAAATCTATGATTGATCAGAACATATTTGCAGCAAAATATAAAGGTTATGCATCTTTACAGAAGTGGCTTCATGTATCCATTTGTTTTTTTACACGTCGCTTGATTATTTGTTTAGAGGTATGGGTCTATGGGATACTTGATGTCTTTTTTCAGTTATTCATTTTCTTAAACCAATGAGTTGACACATATGAATAATACTAACCATCTGTGAGCTTTCTTGAAAAATGGCTGTGAGATGTCAAGCCCAGTGTTTTGGAACTCTTGAAATAGTTCCTCGGCTACTTTTGTTAGTACTTCACTAGAAAGCTTCTGGAATCCTGTTTGGCTGATAATAAACTCTGCATATTCTGCTGTAGAGTGCAGCACCCAACGCTCACTTCATAAAAAAAGGAGTGTTTTGTACATGATTAAATGGAAAAAATAGGATACAATACTTTTGAGTCTCTTAAATAAGCTACAACAAATTCACTACACTAGCACAAACCTGGAGGTGGAACGACCAGGCTTGCTGCTATCACAAAAAGCCCAGCTTAGAACTTTGGAATTCTTGAAAGAAAAACCTTTCATTGGTACCTGAACCATAAGATAGTGGAAAATATGAAGGAATTCTTCAAAAGGTAAGCCACCATCCAGTTTTAACAAAAAAAGCTCATCAAGTGATATATTTCAAACTGGGAATATAATGCCCATGCACTGACTCTCCCTGACTACAGAATTAAGTTAGTGAAAGTAAGGGTGTCTAGTAGTTTGCAAAGTTTTACAACTATTCTTTAACACGACAAACTTACTGACGAAAGAGGCTGATCAAATGCCAACATAAGAGCAAAGCGAGGAAAAGCTGGAATTTCTTTCGTTTTCAATCCCACATCTGAAAGCAAATTCAAATCTACATAGAGAAAGTAATGTAATTATTATCAGCATAACTGACTTACCTCTGATCACATGTTACAGTTTTGCAGTAAGTAATAACTTAAACAGTGCATGTTATACAATAAATGAGACGAGAATTTGAAACTATAATATCCTAGCCAAGTAAAACACTGGACCCCCTTCCTGGACTTCCTTTGCACATGAACAATTACGGTGACAATACATTGTTCGGTAACAAAAAGAAGTGATAATATGAATGGAAGGGGCCATATTGGTCCTTTACATCTAGTCAACGAGACTAGTAACAGATATGGGTACTAGGCAATAAATTCTCAGTGTGAAAAGCTCTTTCTAGCTATTAATTAGATAATCAGTTAACATACAGAATTGTCATTACTTGGGAACAAATATATAAAGACTGAAAAGCTCCGAGAAAAAACTCTCTTGATATAAATCTATGGATCGTACATTAAGAGCCTAAATTTCTAGGTTTATGTTGCAAATTGTGAGGTCCTGATATACTATGTAAGAGTTCATGAAAGCTTTTCTAAACTCTGTAAGCCTCGTGCAAATTCGGCTGATTTTGCGAAATGCGAATGGTAGCATTCATCATCCTACAAATTAAAGTGGTTATGCCTTCCAAACTTATTCAACATAGTTTTTTTTCTCCAAATGTGATTATCAACTTGTGAAACTTTCAGCCAAACTCCCTCAAGTGAAGAGATAATCAGAAACATTTCATGACAATGCCCTTTACACAAATACAGACCTCAAAGAATCCAAAAATATGACCACAACTAGGGAAATTATAAATTCATACCAATAGGTGGAGGTTTTCCTGTGACATTGGTAAACCTTGGGGAAAATGTGTTCTTATCTGATGCCACCACTCCCTTAAAATGACCAACATCTTTTCCATCCAAACTCATCAAAGACCATGTATCATCATCCCCCAACCAATTTAACCTTCCAATACCAAGCCCAAACCTGCTTTCCACACCTAAGAAAGAGATATATATACCAATCAAAGTACAAATACAATCACTAACTTTGACATGAGTTACATACCAGGCTCATGGCATAATGCTCTGCAAATAGAGTTCATTCCAGGAACACCTACGTATCTCTTGCTTAAGCCTTCCTGAAATAACCTAAATTTTAGGAAGATAATTGCTTGAAATACTAGAATTTTTTCAAATTTTTAAATTTGTGTGTGTGGAGTTTCAGTTGGGTTCCAAAAGGTAATATATTACTGATAGGCTAGGGTTCGAAAAGGTAATATATTACTGATAGGCATGGTGTATAAACAAACATGAACTATGGAGGATACCGTGGATATTAAACTGGAAAATTTTACCAAAATCGGGCCGATTATATCTAAAGTAAGAAGCTGTTAAAAATTTGTCCATATTATTTACTGGAAAATGCTATAAAGCAAGAGTAAAACAGTTCAAATCAGTACAAAAAGTTTATGAAAGAGTCACTCACAGTTATAAATAGAGAAAATACTGGAGCAAACAGCTGCATCATTTCCCAGTATTAGCAAAAAATAGCTTTTTATAAATAGATCATCGCAAACTCGCCATGGAAAGTTATAGCTAAATTATAGTTACCCAATATCTGATCGAGATTGAACACAACGAATTCGTGCACAATTAATTATATAGTGAAATAGATAACAAGAAGGAAGGAATGTAATTTAAATGTCCGAATATTTCCTCACCTCTTCAATGTTGACAAACTTTTTCGAACTAAAATCAAAGAAACCAAATTTGCCTTTCCACTCAGCCACAAAACCTCTGGCTTCCCAATCATTAACTAGACTCTGCACCTCAAAATTGCTAGCATTCACACTGAAATACGGCGCACCATGGTCGAACAATAGCTCTCTCCCGTCTTCAGAAGTTTCTCTAAACGGAAAAAAAAAAATCAATAAAAATAAACTGTTCTGGAGAGCTTATATACAAATAAAAAATATACCTTCGCTGAGACATGCGGCCGCCGGGACCTCTTGCGGACTCGAAAATGGTGACTGATGCTCCATGTTTTGCCAGAATTGACGCACACACTGATCCTGAAACTAAAAATAGAATAAAAAGTGAATAAATTAGGCGATTGAATTGGATTATAAGCAGGTTAATAGCCAAAATGCTAAAGGATGCTCACTCCCGCTGCCAATGACGGCTATCTTAGAAGCAACACCAGCCATTTTTATGTTGCAGGTGAGTTTTAATGTTTGATTGTTTTCTTTTCGAGTTCAGATAATTTTCCGTGAATTACTAACTACTATTTAACAAAAATGTCATGATCCAATATTAATTACGATAGATCGACAGTTGGGCTAAGCTCTTCTCTGTATCAAATTTGGGTGGAGGAATTCAACCTCACCCGCGCCTAACTTGGATTAAGTTGTAATGAAAGATGTAGGGTTTTTTGCACTTTGAACCCCGGAAACATAGGAAATAGGTATTTTGCACCCCCAAAACTTAGATTTATCACTTTGCACCCTCAAAATATGAAAAATATAGCACTTTGCACCCTCTTTTATTTTCAAGTAAAACTCAAGGGCAAAATAGGTAATTCTATTGTAAATCTTTGACACTTTGCCCCCCAAAATAAAATTAGCACTTAACACTCCCTAATTAAGAACAAATTAACAACTTGCACCCCCGAAACACAATAAATGGACACTTTGGACCCCAAAATACAAAATTAACACTTAACACCCTCAAATTAAAAAAAAAACTCAAACCCCTAATTTTCTCCGGCAAAGTTGACCATTAAGGTGAATTTTTTTAAGGCAAAATAGGTTATTATTTATGGGTCTTTGATATGTTGAAGTAGACAATGGGTTTTCGAGAAGTTTACTCGTACTTTATTTAGTTATTTATGGTTATATTGTTGAAAAGAAAGATGGAGAGAGAAATGAGCATTCGAGTATTTATAATTGTATTTGCAAAATTTAAGTAAAAAAATGAATTACCTATTTTGCCTTAGATTTTTTTCACTCCGATAGTCAAATTTGACGAAAAAACTAGGGGTTTGGGTTTTTTAAATTTGAGGGTGTTAAGCATAAATTTTGTGTTTTGGGGTGCAAAGTGCCCATTTATTGTGTTTCGGGGTGGAAGTTGCTGATTTGTTCTTAATTAGAGGGTGTTAAGTGCTAATTTTATTTTGGGGGTACAAAGTGCGAAATTCTCAAGTTTTGAGGGTGTCAATACTATTGAGTTACCTATTTTGCCCTTGAATTTTTGCTTGAAAATAAACGAGGGTGCAAAGTGCTGCATTTTTCATATTTCGAGGGTGCAAAGTGCTAAATCTAAGTTTCGGGGGTGCAAAGTGCCTATTTCCTATGTTTCGGGGGTGCAAAGTGCAAAAAACCCAAAGATGTATTTATAAAATGGTAATTTTTATTTTTATTTTTGAACTATAAAAGGATAGGCAAGGTGTTAGCAGTGCAATTTCGATCTGCCAAATTATTATAGAAGTATATTTGATGCATTGATCCGATTAAGAAATTCGAAATTTAAAATATGTGGGGCGATAAATCTAAAATAATCTGAAAAAATATGTTTATAATATATATTTATATTATTAAGATAAGTATCATGGATAAACTTTTGCCACCAAATTAAGATGTTAGTAGATCATTCATGGATAATTTCATTTTTATGCATATTTTCATATAAAAACATGAATATAGTTATGAACACTTGAATACGTGATTTAAATTAAATGAAATTTTAATGTAACAAACTTATTTTAGAATAAAATATTAGTGTGACTTTTAAAATTGAAAATTTTATTAAATTCAAAGAAGATCTGATATCCCGCAAAATTCAAATAAGATTCAAAGAACAAAAAAATTAGATCCAATCAACAATAGAATTCGACAGAGTAGAATTAATTGGGATTTTATATATGTAAAATGGGAAAATTGTTTTTTTGGTACCGTAGGATATGCTGATTTGCACTTTTGGTACCATTGGATATGAAAATGCAAATTTGGTACCATATGATAGGTTTTCATTGCAATTTTGGTCCCAAACCCAAATTTTCTACAAAGTTAATGGCAATTTACCCCCTACTAAATGCATAATGTTCAATTTAACCCCTCATGGTTTAAAAAAGAGCATTTTACCCCTTGAAATTCTGTAAAAATTTCACATCGTCTAATTGATATTTTTATAGGCGGCACTTAATCCACTTTTATTATGATAATGTGATTTTTTACCCATTGTGTTATGATAAATGTGACAATTTATGCCCCTATGTTAAATAAAATAGTTTGCATGCATACTCTCAATTTCGGCAAGTGAGTTACAATCTCCGGCTGAAGGGGTAAATTGCTTCATTAAAATTTTACAGGGGGTAAATTGATTTTTTTCAAATTATAGAGGGATAAATTGAACATTATGCTTTTTATAGGGGGTAAATTGTCATTAACTTTGTAGAAAAATTGGGTTTGGTACCAAAATTGCAATGAAAACACATCCTATGGTACCAAATTTGCATTTTCGTATCCAATGGTACCAAAAGTGCAAGTCAGCCTATCCTATGGTATCAAAAAAGCAATTTTCCCTATGTAAAATTAATTACATAAAGCAATTTTTAATAAAGTTAAAATTTCAAGCACATGGTACTGCGCCGTAAGTAACTATAATTGACAATAGGGTTTTTCAAAACAAGAAAAAAAAAATACGGTAAGATTCAAAATTTTGAGGCTTACGTCATGCGAAATTATTTAAGTACAACCGTTGTAGTGCATCAGATCAATTTAATTATCATAAGAATTTATATCAACCATAATTTGGGCAATGTAAACATATTCAAGGATCAACGTTGTAGTGCATCAGATCAATTTAATTATCATAAGAATTTATATCACCCATAATTTGGTCAAAGTAAACATATTCAAGGATCAAAACATGGATGATGTAGATCTCCCTCCACACGTGATAGTTTCACCATTCGTTTGCACCACATGTCCTTGATGACGTGGTACATCGATCGTATTAAAAAATTTCTTCTGGTGATAGGGCAAGAAGATGAAACGAAGAGGAAAGAGAGAAATATCGTGGGGGTAGCAGCTATAGAAAATATCGGGAAACTTGAAAGGGAAGAAAATGAAGAAGATAGAGAAATTTAACAGAGAAAAGCAAAAGGGTGCTAATGTAAAACTTTAATCTTTCTTATAATCAATCAACCAAAATTTTATGTTATCAAATGCCTAATTATAATCTATACAATATTGTAGTCTCTAAATCCAATTTAATATGGTGCATCTCATCTCCCCAACAAAACATTTTATCTTTACAAATATCATAAAAGATTTATTTTGGAGAAAGGCAAATGAAAACTACTCAAATTTCAAGGATATAAATTACTAGGATAAAAAATGCAATGTACTTTTAAAACTATTCGATGTTATAATTGGACATCTATATCTATCTTGAAGGTCAAAATCCTTAACGGACATGAACCGTAAAAGTGTGGATTTTCTACCTCAGGCTCTATATCCAGTCACGAATCTTTGAATACCGGCAAAATCAGAAACAATACTCATTCTATGGAAGCTTCCTTTCATCTTAGTGTCCATGTAATCCACTAGAAAATTGCTCTGCGTTTCACCATTTGTCTGCAGCAACAATGTTTAATGGATAATATAAGAAACAACAAAATCTAATGGTTTATACTTATATGTGCCTCTTCAAAGAAAGTCTTAAATTAATAAAATTTGATACCTCAAATGCAAAAAATCCACCAGGTTTTAACATTGAAGCGGCTCCTTTGCACAGATGCAGAAGGTCATTCATCCCATTTGTTCCCCCATCCAGAGCAAGTCTTGGTTCATGTTTAGAAACTTCAGCTTGTAATCCGTGGATGTCTTCGCTCGGGATATACGGTGGATTACTAACAAATCCACTTAGATCCCCTTCCACATCCTTAAGAGGATCAAACCAAGATCCTTGCCTTACTTCAACTCTATCCTGCTAGACATGCATATTCACATTGTAAACATGCTCAAATAGGAGCTTGTGAACAGTTCAGTAAATTTTATTAACTGCATTTGCATTTTCAGAAAGATCCCAGTCTTGGTTGATACTAAAAAATTATGGCCTATCTCAGGTTTTTTAAAACATCTAGCCTGCCTCAGGTTTCACACTTTCACTCTATTGCAATGGGGCTAAATCCCATTTGTATCTAGTCCTATCTCAAGCCAAGCCCAAACCTGATTTCAACCCATCTCCTTAAACCTAATAAAATCGAAAACCTTTAAAAAACATTCGTCATCGCAAATATATAAAAGATATTCATTTGACAGTTACCACCTATTTTCTATTTATAAAAGTCATTCATTTAACACCTCCACCTCCATCTCAAACCCCAACATTGAAACTTAGTTTAAATTATATCTAAAAATTTTAAAACACACAAACAAACATCCAAACATAGTATGAATCATGGTTTAAGGGTTTCGATGAAACCACCTAAACCAACTTTTCGAAATCAAAACCAACTGAAACCTGACCAAAACCAATCCATATAGACTCTTAGCGGTCAACTTCCATATCTTAGAAAAGGATAACATGGATCCAAATTTCCACTTAAAACACCGAAAAAAATCCTAACTTTTAGGTCAATCGAAACGTAACTTCCGAGTAGTTTCTAATCAGATTTTATTTAGACATTAAAAATATTCCCAAATGTTTCAGAAAAATTATCAAAAAAATCTAAAAATCAACTGACCGGAATGTATATAAAAAACATTATTTTAATCCATGGATAACTATATGAAATTATTATTGTTCTAACCATATCATTACAAAACAATCCCAGATAATATCATGAAAAAAATATTTCAAATACTCATCATAACACTTCCCACCAAGCAATCAACAGTTCCACCCCTCATTCTAAACTCCTCCTTACCAAAATCAAAACCCACACACACAAAACTTCTCAATGTCAAAACATATACACACAAGAAGTAGAACTAACACTAACCTGCAAATTATACCTCTGCACATTGTATGATGCAACAGAAACAGCAACAGGACTCAAATCAGTAGCAACAACTCTCCCACAACCCCCAAGACCCGAAAAAATCCTCGCAACCCCAATCGCAAGCGCCCCACTCCCGGTCCCTAAATCAGCCCATAAACCCTTCCCCAACTCCTCATTCCCCTTCACCACATCATCGACCAAATCCACAATAATCTCAGTTTCCGGCCTTGGTATCAAAACCCCTTCTTCAACACTTAATACCAAATCCCTCCAGTGCTCACACCCAACAACATACTGAAACGGCCTTCTTTCCTCAATCCTCTGCTTCCACAGCTCGTACAGATCATCCAGACACACCCTTAACGACACCGGAGTGGCAGCCTCGTAATTGTTGTTGGGATTGGGATTGGGATTGGGGGGTGAAAGGATGGTGGGTTGTTCGAGTGCGTCTTCGATGAGCCAGTTTAGCTCTCTGTGGAGGAGGGTGGAATCTGGGCCGTTGTCGATGTTTAAGAAGGTGGAGCCGACTAAGGTGGACTGGTTTTTGGCCCAATCGTGCCATTTTCTGAGCTCTGAGAGGGTGGACTGGAATGTGGGTGGTCTGAGGTAGAGCGGGGTACGGGGTTTGGGTGAGGCGGCGGAGCAGGAAATGGGTCGAACTGGATTGGAGCGGAGGGAAAAGTGGGGTTGGAGTATAGAGGAGAGAGACGCACGTGTGAAGCTACTGGACTTCATCTCTCAGCCTCCGACCCTGGCCATGGCTATTTACAAGTAACTTTTGGTTTTGAGTTTGACCTTTGCCACGGAAAATCCAATTTGCTGCAGATTCAATTTGATCTATTAGAATTGGATCAGATTTGAAGTACCAGTTCTTGATTCATTGGGCCAGGTCTGAACGAATATGGCTGTACCAAATATCGATTGGCCCAACCATTTTGGTTCCTTGGTAATGATCCATTGTTGAGTCGACCAGATTCTCGTTAAATTTTATCTCAATCTAGTTAAAATCTAATCCAATCTAAAAAAAATTATATTTGATTGGAGATTTGAATGATATGATCAGAATCAGATAAACATTACTAATGGTTTTACCATTACTTTATGAAAAATGATGTAATATTTTATTCATGAACTTACTTTACGCATATATTACACAAAACCACGTGAATTAATTTTTATACTAATGTATTCGAATTTCAATGTTTCAACTTGATATCTCTTCTCTTCTCTTATGTATATATTTGAGTTCAGTCCCTTAATTGTCTCATACTAATTTTGACTCAATTCTATTTTTACAGAATTTAGTATTTTTTAAAAATTCCTAAAATTATTTTCACAGTCAGTTAGCATTCAAATTCCCACACCCACATACCCACTTTCACTTTCTTCCCCCACGATTTCCACCTCCAAATTCCTCAACCATGAAGATTCTCTACACTAAAACTCATTTATTTTTCTCCCAATTTCAGGCCTTCAAGTATCAGATTTACTACCACGATTCCGAGAGCAGCACTCCAATTTATTTTATAGCAACCGGCTTCTCCTTCTCCCGATTTCAAGTACGGCGGACTAAATTAGGTTAACTATTGGGTCTTCTCTACCTGTAACCGATTCATCCCTCTTTCTCCAATTAAATAAATGGTGGAGAACTTTTGTTTGTTCTGAATTAGAAAAGAAGACTGTCGACAAGAAAAACCGATTCAAGAAAAAGAAAAGATATGAAGATTTGCAGTTGGAAGAGAGGTTAAGGATTTGGGTAAAGGTTTACAAATCAAAACTTACTGGTCGTGGGTTTTCAAATTGGAGTCTACTAACAGGTATTTTGATGGATTCTTATTATAAAATGACATTTTAAGATAATTAACATGTTCAATACTTCATGGAATGGAGAGTTGAGATTCTTTCCATGTTTCATTTACGGTTCTTACCATTTGGAAGCAAAATCAGATGCGACAATTTGTGATAATGAATCAATTCTGTTTAAAACCATTTTTTGAAAAAACTTACTTTCACTTAATTAGAAGTTTTAGTTGTTTAACTCGGTTTTTGGGCATGTTTGATTTCACCTTTACTTTTTCGTGTCTTTTCTGCTCTTAACTATTACCACTTATATCATAGGATATTCAATTATATTTGGTTTAAGCTTTTTCCCATGAATTATTTGGTATCACATGTTTATAGAGTGCATAATTACACTCTGCTATGTATTTGGGTGGAAATTTTTCACCATGGGTTTGCTCTCATAAAATGAATTTTTTTCCTCAATAATCTTTAAACATTTGAAAATTAGAAGATAGAACTTCAAACTGGAAAAAGGTGAAATTTTCCATGAATTATTTGGTATCACATGTTTATAGAGTGCATAATTACACTCTGTTTCTGATGTATTTGGGTGGAAGTTTTTCACCATGGATTTGCTCTCATAAAATGAATTTTTTTCCTCAATAATCTTTAAACATTCGAAAATTAGAAGATAGAACATCAAACTGGAAAAAGGTGAAATTTTGTTTTATAATTGTCTTGGTAAGTTATGTTCTACAACATGTTTTGTAATTTAGTGTTTTTTAATGTACGCTTTGTAAATTTATAGTTGTAGTGTAGGTAGGGTCTGCAATGACTTTCTCCATATATTTATTCCGTTGCTTATCAATAACTCTGTAGGTTCATTGACTGGAAGTGTAAATGGTTTTGCACCACTTCCCAAAATAAGAGTTGGTGCTTGCAGGTTTCTATATTTTATGCCACGTCTCAAATATTTTAATCTAATTTTATGGATGTTGATGCATATAATATTCAGTATTTCTTCTAAATTTTTGTAATTTGAATTTGTACAGGGGTTATAGAAATTACATGTAGTTGGTGTTGGTGTTGGTGAAATTCTATTTTCACATTGTTTTTGCTATGGTGAATGGTTATATTTTTTGCATTGCCAATTTCTTTTTTTATAAATTATATATATCTTTGTAGACTTTAGTACTATTAATAACCATTCAACTTTTATCTTGGTGTTAGAATTTTTTTAAAATCCCCAAAATTATTTCAACAGTTAGTTAGCATTGTAAACTATGTTGGATCCCAGCGGATTCTTGCGAGGAGTAGGTGAGACGAACAATTTTTTAAAAAGGTTGTATATGAGATAAGTCTTTTTTATCGAATTTTTACCTCTTTATTGCCTCATCTTGACAGGTGACCTACAATTCTTTCTAATATTAACTGTTTTAGTATAAAGTAGACTACAGATAATTGTTACTAGCTTCTGACTTTATTTAGGGATCACCGACTTCACATGTATGTTCTTTGGTTTATTTCACTTGGACAGGTTGCCGGGCAGCAAGAAACAACTACACCAGCCTATTTTCGATACATAGTTAATTTTATCTTTGTATTCCGAAGTTGACACAAATGTATTTTTTCTAGATTTCGGATTCGTCTTACAATTGTAGAACTATGAAGTTAGTGTTATATGATGACCAAGCAAAATATATATTTCGCAAGGAAGCTGCAAATTTAAAAAACCTACAAGAACAGGTACAAATGTAATTTCGGTATTTGTTATAGATTTACATTAAACATAATGCAACTTTGACTGAATGTATATATTACTCAGCCAAATGGTAACAAAATGTTAAGGGAGCAAGTCTTTTCATTTCTACAACGTACATTTACTTTTATCATTCCGGTGCCGCCGAAGTTTGCGAGGCCACATTCTTGTGCGGTTAAATTTGTTTTGCTTGTTGATTGGTCTGAAGAATGCTCATATCTTCCAAAGAGACTGCCGATTTTAGGTTAAAACAAGTAAGTCATAATTCATTACCTTAAATCCTAAATATGTAACTCAATTATATTGAGATATTATTGACTTCTCTCTTGCTCATTATACATGTATCAGTTTCACATCGATGGAGTATAAATAACCCCAGTTAAATTATATTTGTAAATATTATAATTCTTTCCTCTATCAAACTCTAAGGATATTTAACATCTAGGATTTTTTTTTTTTGTAAATAAATATTGTCATTTTAAATGTTGGTTTTATACGTTTTAACTATGACGTACGTTACACAATTTTAACATATCATACAAGTTAGTTGATAAAAATATATTTAGTAAGAGTCCGTACATAGCACATAGCGTATACTAGTATTTATCATTTGAGGTTAGAGCGCTCGTCGATGAAATATTATATGTACAAATTGACAGCCTAAGTTAGAGTGCTCGTTGATGAAATTATCAATGAAATTAGAAGATATTGGGCCTGATTGGGTAAAAGAAAACTAAATACATCTTAAAATCTTAAATTTTCGCAGCCCAAAAACTAGCTACGTGGGCTATTGATCAATATCCATGTTTTGTTCATTATGTAATTCCCAGTTGTTTCGCTAAATTACATTTATGGTCTCTCCAAAGTATCTTACATTTATATTATTATTATTTACAAGAATTTATACTCAGTCCCTTCTATATAAAATAAAATATGTTATAAATATATTTTTTTTTATCAAAATATTTACATTTAGTTTTTACTATGTAAAATATGTTACACCAACAAATTTTTCAGCATTTGTTTTTTTATGAAAATATAATCTAATGCAAATTACGTAACTTTAAGTAAGGGTGTTATATTACATAAAAATTAAAATTTCCATACTTTCTTTTTTTTTGAGATGGTAAATATGTTGTTACATCGAACACTCTATCGAATCGAAATTATTACAATGATATTAAAGTGAACTAATTACTAGTATTAAACTAGAGAAAAACTAGTATGAAACTAGAAAAATATCCACATTCGTGAGAGTTGAACCCATGACCTTCTAGTCATGGAGCCTCATCCATTTTTATTTGATGAAATCTTTGATAAAAGTGATATAATATTTGAGAAGAGTGATATTAGTGTAAAATATTTAATATAAGAGTAAATTTTTTAATAAGAGAAATATAAGTGTAAAATATTTTTTATATACGGGTGTAATAAAAATTCTTTCTATGTGTCTTTTTTTTTTTTTGTTAATGCTTTCTTGCTTTACTTAATCAGAATTACATATTTAAATCTCAACTTTTAGATTCGAGAGAATCACAATCTTCTGAAATCTGAAGGGAAAAGAAAAGCCCTAAAAGTTTAAAACCTTCCTTCACTCTACTTAACTTTGTTACCAAACGAAAGCATTCACGAGGAAGAAACATGGCGTCGACTTCAAGCAGCGGGCTAACGTTCAAGCTCCACCCACTCGTTATTGTAAATATCTCCGATCACTACACTCGTGTTAAGTCCCAGTCCCAGTCACCCGCTTCCGTGGAAGGAGGCGGAGACGGCGAAACCTCGACGCCCCATCTTCCCTCGCCTCCCCGCGTCTTCGGCTGCGTCATAGGCGTCCAGCGTGGCCGCACCGTCGAGATCTTCAATAGTTTCGAGCTCCTCTACGACCCCATAACTCACTCCCTTGACCGCCCTTTCCTCGAGAAAAAGCAAGAGCTCTGTGCGTATTTGATGTATATGTAGCTTTCTTTTTATTTCCTGTTTGATACTATTGTGATGTTTTTAATTTCGTTGAGCAGATAAGAAGGTGTTTCCGAATTTTTATATACTAGGATGGTACTCGACGGGGAGCGATGCACAAGAATCTGATATGGTTATTCATAAAGCTGTGAGTTCTTAGTCTTTTTGTACCTGATTTTAATGGAGTTTGATTATAATTTAATGTGGATTTACTTTTTCTTATTTTCGATGGTTTTTATGGAGTTACTATTGACATTTAAACAAAGGGATGGATTGGGAGTTTAAATTTTTTATTCTTTTCTACGCTCAGGTTCTAAATTGGAATTGTATTTGCTCTTCATGATGCTGTTCCATTTTAAAATATTATTGTAGATCTAGTATGTCTAGCTCTTCCGTAACAGCTGTTTTGGGCATTAGATAAGAATTTGATGGCAAAGAAACTGAATTTAGCATTTTTTTATCATCTTTACATGGATAATCACTTAGATATACATATAATCAATTTGTTGTGGCCGAAACAGATGGCAGTCTAGAGTTATGATCTATATGTTGTTCCCTTATGTTTTGGTTGGTTTTGAACATGTCCTGCAATCTTATTTAAGTTAAATGTAGATGTTTCTTATGTATTCCAAGTATAATAATGTCCTGTTTCTTACAGTTGATGGATATCAATGAGAGCCCAGTATATGTTCTTCTCAATCCCTCCGTTAATCCTGCACAGAAAGATCTGCCAGTTACAATTTACGAAAGTGGTATGTATTTGTGTTGTGATATTTCGGGATAACCTTGATGCCCACTATGCATATCATAGTCAAAATTTATTATTTCGTATGTTATATCCATTTGTTGTATTTCTGATAAAGATTGTTACATAAAGGATGTTTTTCACATTTCATCCATGTGAATGATCTTTGGAAAAGCACCAGATTATAGTATTCCTACATCCATTTATTAGAAAATTCAAATTTTATGGTTTTGGGGTTGTTTAAAACTTAAAACGTATCTTTTTCTTATCTATGGAATTGTTTCAGGAAAAAAAACAATATCATCAGCCTGTAAAATCAATTGATAGACAATCATAACTCATAATCTAAACTTAATTTTAAATATTCCACAATCAGCAAGATCAAGGGAATCATTTAATCACATTTTCGGAATACATTTCTTCAAAATAAATCCCAGCGGTACCTATTTTTTTGCCAGTAGACCTTTTCTTTTCTTCTATCTCCCTCTGAAGAAGGCAAACAATTTGCAATTTGAAAGTAGCTGTGGAGTTTAGGATTATGTGTAGATCGATATCTGGTTTGAAGCTGTGTCTGGTCCGTTATTATACAATGCCCATGTCTAAATCTGTGGATGATACTCACTTGTCATTGAATAGTAAATCTTTTTGGTATCATGATTTGTTAGCAAAATTTGTTAGTCTCTCATTTTTCCTCCTTTTCTGGACCGACCATTATCATTCAAGAGTTGCATGTTATTGATGGGAACCCCCAGCTTATTTTCTGCCAGGCAAGCTACACCATAGAGGTATGTTTTATTTTACATTCTTCAATTCACGCGTCACTTGAAACTAAGAATAGATGGGCTTATCTCATATACTTGCTTGTTAGACAGTGGAAGCTGAACGAATCTCGGTTGATCATGTCGCTCATCTTAAGCCCTCTGATGGGGGTTCAGCTGCTACTCAATGTGAGCCTTTTCTTATTTCTTCCAACTGCCTTCATGAGTCAAGCTCTCATTACCTGGTTTTTTGCATTTTTGATACCTAAGTAGATCATTATTTACTTACTGACCTTCCTTATCAGTGGCTGCTCATCTCACGGGCATACATAGTGCTATCAAGATGCTGAATAGCAGAATCAGAGTACTTCATCACTATCTTCTTGCCATGCAGAAAGGTATGTCGAGTGGTTTTATAACCTCTTTGTGCATTTGCTGGAGTTTCTGTATATTTTTTTGGTTAAAGAATGAAAAATGCGTAACATCTTGGAGAGAAAATTTCTTCTGTAGTTTTAGGTTCCAATTCCACAAGAAAGAAATCTGAATGGCAGTTTAGGCTTTTCTCTAATTTATTTTAATTGAAGGTGTACTGCTCATGATTGTTTTCAGTTTTCATGTTCTAATGATCTCATTGCATCTATTTTCCGTTTATACGAATGAGTAAATGGGAAGAAGTTTCTTAGTAGTTTCCTTCGACTTGTGAAGTTTATATGATGTTCATTTCATTGCTCTGCATTCAGGGGATATTCCTTGTGAGAATTCATTGCTAAGGCAAGTATCTAGTCTCCTAAGAAGATTGCCGGCTATTGAATCTCAAAAGTTTCAAGATGATTTCTTGATGGTGAGAGCTTCCCTTAAATATTTATTTTCCATCAGATAACTTTTACTGTAGTGTTTTCCTTTTCTTCCTTTTCCCCTTATAAACTTGGCAAAATCTTGTTTGTTATCTAATTTGGAATGAATTTCCTCACCTAGCCTCCATATTATGTTGCTTCGATTTTTCTTCCTCAATTAAATTTTTCCTGATACATCCTGTACGTGTTCTCCAGGAATATAATGACACGTTATTGATTTCATATCTCGCCATGTTCACCAACTGCTCAAGGTACGGCAATGAGGTTCCAATTATTTCGCTTATTTTTTTTTCCTGTAAATAACGGAAAAGTCGGATTAATGAGGTTGAAGCATTTTTATTAGCCTGAAACCTTCACATCTGATGATGCGTAATTTTATCATTTGGCATGTAAAGACTTTCGTGCAATTTGAGCTGACATGAATACATCTAAATGGATTTACCCTTCTATAATTGCAAGAATACGATATTTCAACTGATGACTCTTTCTAATATACAGTTTTATTTTCTGTTCTTTGTGCAGCACCATGAATGAGCTGGTCGATAAATTCAACATTGCTTATGACAGGCATAGTCGAAGGGGTGGTCGAACTGCCTTCATCTAAAATCTGATTTATCATCTACTTGCTACTAAAATCCGCCTGAAGCATGAATTATATTTTGGAGCAACCTCGAATTTATTAATGATGCAAATAGTTTTTGTTTCTTATTTATTACTATTTTTTAACATTTGGTATTTGCAATGTAGTTTATTACTCGTACATCTTATATCTCTTTGAGGAGATTGAAGTAGGATAGTGAGTATTTGCTCAGTATATTATTGAGGCATAGTATTATTGTCTTCATCTAAAATCATCAATTTTCGTATGGTGTTGCGAAGTATGAACTATGCATGGCGAAATTGGTGGAATCTCTTTTTGTGACGGGGAATTTCCAAACGACCAAACCTTGAGTTTAAGTCGTTTTGGGCCCTTTTGGATTGTTACTGGTCCAATTTTGCAAAACCAATAAACTGGCCCAACTCAATTCTAACCAGAGTCTAGCCCAGAGCTCTGCGAAACTGAGTCCTCAAACCATCCCTAAGTGCCGTCGATCCTGCTTTCAAACTTGCTGCCCTTTCTTTGCTCTGTTCAAGATACAGTGATCGAGTCCGAGGACTCAAACTGCAGGCCAAGAATCTCCTTTTCGCAATACAATTAGGGCCTATTTGACTGGTTTCTGGTATGGTCTCGTGAAACTTCAGAACTTTTCTAAATTGAGTTTGATAAAACTAATAAAATTTATCACAAATTTATTTAGAAATTTATATCTGAACTCTTAAAACCTATAAAACATTGATTTGACATATCATCTATTTTTTTCATCAAATTCTATGAAAATAATATTGATTTGACACTTTTTTTACCATCCAAATTCATTTCAAGTGGGATTTCAATTTTTTTTAAAATCATAAATTCATTATTCAAATACTAACCAAATGAGGTTTCATTGAAATCACCGAAATTATTTTTTTAAACTGAGACCCGCGAAATCGATCCAAAATCCTTCCAAATAAGCCCTTATAACCTTTTATAATGTATTTTGTTACAAAACTACCAAATTATGTTCGGTGCATGTGGCTTGGCCGGACCCACGTAATATACTTTGTGTCATAATTTTTTACTTTTTGATATGATCCATTGATCGGTCAACTTAGATAAATCTAGTGTTTTTAAAATCGGATCGGCCATTGAACCAGAAACTTTACTGATTACTGGTTCGATCGGTTAGATCGGGTCGATCACTGGTTCGATCGGTATAACCGATGTGACTATATTATTATGTAATATATATATATATATTTTTTTTTTTTTAGATTATCTATTTTAATTCAAAAAAAAATTCATTCTTTGTTAATATATTATTTTTTGTTTCATGCAAATAATCAAAATGTCTTAAAAATTAAGATCTATGTCAAAAATATAAATATCAAGCATCCCTCAAAGATACATACATTCAAAACAAGACAACAAAATTAAAAGTTCATCTCATTTTCAAAGTTTTGGATTGTTCATTTGGGTTCTATTGTTGTAGGTCAATGTTTATATGGTAATTGATTTGCATAATTTCATAAAAAAAATATTATTCACAATGATGAGAAAATGGCTGTGTACTTCTTTATGTAAAAAAAAAGTGTAATATTACATTGATTGTTCCTCATTGATTGTTAAAACACTAAAATAATGAATGTTATTCCAATTAAAATATATAAATGTAATCCTATTAAATGTTAAACAAGAGTTCAAATAAATAATAATAACCAAAAAAACTCTAAATTTAAAAAAAAAAAAAAAAAAAAATTAAGTGAACCACTGGTTTTACCGGTTTTGGAGCTGGTTTTACTGGTTCACACTGATTAATTTGAGAACTGGTTTTTAGGGATAAATCGGACCGAATTGGAGATCGGTTAGCGGTTGAACCGGGTTAACCGGCCGGTCCGATCCGGTTTTCAAAACACTGATAAATCTTCGTAAATTATAATAAAGGAAAGTGCACTTCACATTTTTAAAGTTATATGATTTGGTACTTCACCGCCTAGAACTGCAAAATAACCCTTTACCCCCCTCAAATATTAAATTCAATTGCAAATTTCCCATTCAAACTATTATAGGTTATTTTTACTTGACAAATAAAGTATTTGTTCGCCTCGTGTGTGTTTTATAAGGATTAATTAGTCAAAACACCTCTTTAACACCTAAATATTTCACACACGTACATTTTTTTTCCCTTTTATATATTTACTAAAATCTCTTTCTATTTCACTTGAGGTTTTTGATTTACAATACGTTAGTGAAATGTTTAAATGGATAAGATATGATACGACTAATTTACCACCATAAAACACATGTGATGCACACTTTTGGCTAAAAGAATGGCTTACAGTCGTTTCTATTTTCCTTTTTTTGGGAGAGGGGTGAGGAGAGTTACAACTAATTTTAAATTTTTGAAGTGAAAGTGCTTATTTTAAAGAAAATCTCAAAACATGTAACTTTCTTTGGATAAAGTTCACATTCCACTATAATAAATAATGTAATTTATTTATTTCAATAATAGTTTGATTAAATTATATAATGCATATACTAGTAATCGAAAAGTTTTTAAGACAAGCAAATCTAAAAAATTAACTTGATATATTACTTAAATGATTAAAAAAATTGATTGCATTCTGTAGTTAATAGAGCAAATATTTTGGATAGAGGGAACAAACACTGAGTAGATTTAATAGAGCGACAAGGTATTCCTACCTTACTTCTCTTCATTCCATAATCTCTAAAATAAAAAAAGTTGTCACTACTATAGAAATCAAACGTACAATTCATTGCACCTCTGAAAACTCAAACAAACAATGTTGTAAACCCTAGAATATGTAAAAGATCTAGGTAGGGCAAATTACTCTAGACGCTAAATTTCAACCATTAGATCAAATAGATTTTGACCCATCCATTTTGAAATACTACTAGAACAAATAGGGAGGCACATTGGTCAATCTGTAACCAACCAAGTTGTAAGCATTCTGGCAAATTAAGAAGAGATTAATTCAAGAAATCAGCGAGGTTGAACATGTAACTACAATGCAAGAGTTAAAAGGGATACATACAAACAATACAATCAATACAAACCCACACCAGATATATGGAATTGCCATCCATCGTGACATCCAACTTCACAGCCTTCGTAACAAATAGTTAACCATGGCCGCATTCTGTAAACTGCGGCAAAATCATCCCTTTTATTAACCAAACAAGTACCTCCAACCCCAAGCCATCTCAAACCGCGGTATAAAGGCCTCTCAAATAACTCCACTACTCCATTTGAGATTCGCTTGCAGCGACTAAGATCGAGTTTTTGAAGCAAACTCCCACCATTAGACCTCTCAGAAGCCAACGTTTTCAACGAAACATCAGTTACATAAAAACAACACCTCATACATAGCTCAGTAATTGCTTCGCAATTTGAGAAAATAGCATGAATGGCTTTATCGGATACACCTGGCATGTGGCCTATATCAAGAGAGGTTAATGTGTTCTTCATTCTCTCTCCATCATTGAATAAGGAAATAATTCCTTGCTCCGTAACTCTCGTGCAACCTCTCAAGCACAAATTGACTAGGGGTAGATTTCCTTTAATCAAAGCATATAGACCCCTATCTGTAATATCAGCTCCTCCAAGATTGAGTGACTTCAATGAATTGAGACATGATATGTAGTCAAGGCAGGGGTTTGCTATGCTACGGCAACCATTTGTGTCAAGCAATTCCAAGGAACTAGAAGAGGCAAATTCTGCTATGGCTTCACTAGTTATAAGGTTACATGACAACAATTTCAACTCAACGAGAGGACATACAACCCCAATGATGTTATGAAAAGCCAAGTCTGATAATAATGGCGCATTGCGAATTTCAAATTTCTTTAAACTAGAACATGAGCGTAAAAGTGATGAAAAGCCAGCATCAGTAACTATAGAAAACCCGCCAAGCCTTACAAATTCTAGCCCCTCACAACTAGTAGAAAGAATAAATATTCCCAAATCATTAATTCTTTTGAAGGACCCAGAATAGTTGACCTTGCTTCTTACAATTGAGAGAGATGTGAGAAACCGACAAGAACCTAAAGACTCCAGACCACTGTTAGTCAAGTCACGAGGAAGTTTTGGTTCTGCCCATGGTCTGTCTTCCAGATCTAGCTCAACCAAAAGAGGAAGTGAGCTTGTGATAGATGTGATTACTTTATCACATATAACGTTTAAAACAAGCGACAAACGTTGCAGTGTAAAACCATTATAGCCTAAGTATGAACTAATATTTCTACTAATCAAGTTCCACTGATACTCTCTCTCATCTCTGAGTTTTTCTATAAGTCGATGAGCCCCATGATCATCCACTATCTGCAACTTCAGAATTTTAATAGTTTTGGGGAGAAAAAGATCATTGCAAGCTAAATTGTATGCATCATGTTGTGTTCCGCGCACTTTTATAGATAAACACTGCAAATATGTATAGGTTCACTCACAAGATCAAATGTCAAACTCAATTTTGTAATATAGTAAGAGTAAGTAGACAAACAATATGAAAACATATTACCTCCAAACAGAGAAATCCTTGCAATGCTTTCACAAGTTTTTGCTTAAGAATTTCAGGTGAGCTCTCCCATGCCAATTCAAGGTTAAGAATCCTGAGACATGTAAATCATAAGAATTAACCAACTAAAGACTAGAATTAACTGCATTGAAAATCTTCACATAAGTAAAGTTCTGAATTAGAACATAACAACCACATGTACAAAAAGACCTTAAAAATTCAAGTACAATAAAATGCCGCACCTCAAATTCGGGCAATTAATGCTTATTGAAGCGAGAATATCGTATGACAGCGATGCACACTTGAGCAAATTCAGTTCTAGAATATGCGGTCCAAGAATGTTGACGACTGAGCTATCATCCAATCGGAGACAATCAATAGTTACACTCCTTACCCCTCGTAACTTTGGAACAATGTAACCAAGGAGTTGACCGCTGGGTGAAAATTCCTATGGTTCACAACACACACCTCAGAATAAGTAATTATAATAAGCAAGTCATTAGTCATGTAAAAGCATAGGAGCAAAAGCCAGTTATCAACAATACTTGAACATAGTTTAAAAAACCCTTTTGAGCATATAAAAGAAAGAAACCATATTTAATTAAATTTGGACTATTTGAAATAGGAATGACTAACAGAGAGATTAAGAGAGGGTAAAGTTGAAAGAGCTTGAGCGACAAGTGAAAGGAGGTTTCGGGACACGCAAGAGAGAGAGCAGAGTGAGTTCAGCTCCAATTTCGGGAATATATCATTCAGAACAATGGCGTCGGGGAGTGGAAACCCTTCTTCCTCACTGCAGGGTTTCTGATTGCAATTGTTCATCGTCCTGTCTTCTGCTGCTGCTTCTTTTTTTTCTTTTCTCGTTCTCCTCTCCTTTCTCTAGAGAAAGGAAACGTATTCTATAGGGCTGGCCCATAGCCCATTGCTGGGATATGAGGCCCATTTAGCATATGAAATTTTTTTCCCTCCTATTTTTATTTTGAGATATCCGAAACTATTTTTTTCATAATATGCACAAATGCTAGGGTTTTTATTCAAATCAAATTAGTCGATATTTGACTCAAGTTTATTTGAGCTCGGTTCATCACACAAATCAAATAAGATTGAATATTATTTTTCGTTTGATAACTTTTGACCTCGAGCTCGGTAAGTTAAAAACTGATATATACATGTATAAATAGCAAGTCAATCGATACTCGGTTTTAGTTCGTTTGAACTCGGTTCGTTAAAAAATAAAATCAAACTCAAACAAAAAGTTTTAATCTTGATAAAATTCAGACCAAACTTGAACAATGTGTCGTTCAATACTACTCGACTCGTTTATCCCTCTAACAACAGATACCTAAATGTTTTATTTTTCTAACCATTATCTAATATCCCTTGCCAAAACTTAAGCTAAAAATAGAAAAATAGGGCGGAGGAGTGGTTTTCCTAGAATAAAAGAAAAGAAAAAAAAGAGTGGAAAAATATCATATTCATATCATACTGTATGGTTTTTATTTCAAGTTTACCAAAAAAGTTTACATCTTAGTTTCTTGGGCCAAAGCTAGTGACTAGCTTCCTCACAGCCTGATTTGAGCCCAAAGTTGAAGGACAATTGAATTGCGTCATATAATTCTATTGGACGTGGAAAGTACCAATACTATTTGTGTTTAATCCGGATTGGATGGATTCTCTCTCGGCGAACATACCTTTATTTATTAATTAATTTATTTAGCATCCTATTGATTGAAGAAGATTAGGGTACACGTACTCACTTTACCTTTATTATCACATCATTCTGGGATGTGATATTGCATAGTCAATTCAGATTTTTCCTTTTTCTACCTTTTCAATTATATTCCATTAACTGTCAATATGATAATTTAGAACTTATCACTAATTAAAATTAATTTACAAATTTGTCTTAATTCAAACGATTATTCGTTTACACGTATGGAGCCAAGCCAAGGAAATTGCTGTGCGGCCTATATCTGTTTATTTTGGTACTTACATGTTGATTTTTCGTTTGTTTGTGTTGTAACTGAACAAAAACAAAACTACATGCATGTCCCGTACATCACCCGAAGATGACGTAAGAATTGAGGAAAACAAAAGGATAAGCATATGATCCCACACGTTTTAAGGAGCCCCTATATTGATTAATTTATGATAATAAATTAATTATCAAGAAATATTTTTTTTTTTACTAGGTCTTGAAACATTTCCCAATCACAGATGTTGTCGCTTCGGCCAAATAACTTGGCCTCACAATGCATTTGAATATGAGATATAAATATGAACATGTCATGTGCGGTAAGACTATATCATAACACTTCAAGAAAATTAAGGGATTGTTTGTCTGATATTTGAGAGAGTAGAAGAAGTTTGTAAAATAATCTTGACTTATGTAATATTGTTATTTGAGGTTTCAGATAGTGGTATGAAAAATTAAGTTGGTGTAGTTGTTTTTGGAATAGTTTATGTTGTATATGTAAGATGTGTAAAAACATCTCCAATGATTAGAACTTTCACCATTTTTTGTGTTGAGCAAATGGGTTGATCTCCTACGGTTAGCACATCATTTCATAATTTTTGGTGGAAAAATAGTGTTTTAGTCTTGTTGGATTTCAATGGGTATTAACCCATGGGGTTTGAACCCAATTAATGTTAAGTTCATGAAATATAAATAAATGAATTTAAAAGAGAGAAAAATGCATGCATTAATCCCACATGGAGTAGAATGAAGAAGCTTTAGCTATTGTATAATAAAACAACGTTACATAATGAAATATAATCTTAACTCAATCACACAAAACATATAAATGATTCTGCCATATAAAATTGTGTGATTGTAGCCATATTGGGAAAAAAAATGACTTTCCCGGCAAAAGATGTGTTTCAGCTGTATGTACAACTCTACAGGTATTATCCAATCACAAAATAAATATATTTCACTTGTGTTGAATGTAACCAAACCATGGTTGGCCTGGGCCGAGAAGTGAAGGGTGGGAGAAATACAATTCGGATTAGTTTGATTTTCTTGTCAAGCTTGAGATCATGTTTAGATTCGATATTTAAACCATAGAGTCCGAAAGCTTTAATTGGCACAAGCTCAAATAACTTGATAGATTTATATATATTTAGTTTATGGAGTCGAGTTCAAGTCAAATCTCAAAAGCTATCACACAAGTTAAAGCTTGATTTGATATAAATAACAAACATAGCTTAAACATGCTTTTATTACTTCAATTTCAGTCAAATACTGAATAATTTAATTTGATTTTCAGCTCTAAGTTGAATTGTCGACCAATCATAAAAAAATTGTGGACCCTTTCATACCATAACAATTTCAGTACTACAAATATTGTAACAGCCCGACCCAAAGTAAACTATTATTTTCTTAACAAAAATGGAAAAAAAAAAAAACGACTTAAACATCTAATATCTAAATAAGTACATGACTCATTGAAATATGTGAAGCTTACTTTAGTAGTTATATAACTAGGACATTTTTTCAAGAGGTATCATAGCACGAAATAATTTCGGATATGAACATTGATCACTTCACAACTTTCTTTCCTCCCATGTAACTCTGAAAAGTAATAACTTTGAAAGCATAAATTGATTGAATCGATTTAGTGAGGTTGGTGTACATGTGCCAGTGAATTTTCATGACAAGCAACTAAGCAACTACGCAATAAATGATAATTCAAACATTCAATAACATATCTTTCACCATGATCAATTACATAAATAATCACACATTCAAGATAACCAATCATTCTATGAAATGATACATGATTATTTGATTCCGCCTTATCACTCTGGGTAAAGGGTCAATCTTACCAACATTCACAAAGTGCATTGACTAGTCGCCGCCAATTTAGATATCGTATATCAAAATATACAAGACCAAGATAATGAACGATTGCAGGGTCAACCTGACAAATCCAAACTCAAATAATTTTAGAATTTAAACAATTAAAATTTTATTTTGAATCCAACTTACCTTTATTTGATAATAAAAATAAAAAAGTCATATTTATATTAGTCACAAAACATAAGTTGTCAAAATTAACATATTTCAAGTAATTTTTCTCAAAAATATGTAACTAAATTTATGGGGCGTTACAAATATATTCTTATAATATTTTATTTTATAATTAATATATTCTTATAATATAGTTGTTCATACTTTTAAAATTTTATGAAAAGTTATGATTTTGAAAATAAGGTTATGTTATAGAAATATTGGACGATCTTTTCCATTTTAAATATCTATAGAAGATATGTTATAAAGAATTGAACATCAATATCTAATATATTTTTCAATTTACAACGTAAAAATATTAATACATTCTTTTTGTAAAATAAAACTCTAAAGTTGAATTTCGTCTAGGCCCTCGAAAGTATTAGATCACCTCTTGACCAATCCGAATTTGAGCAAGAAATTCCCCTAATTAGAATCAAGAAGCATGCATAATTATTTTGGAACATAATTAATATTATGGGCCTGCAACTATGTATCAGCAAATAATGTTTCAGTGTTTATCCCTTAATTAATTGAATCCAGGGCCGGTCCTGAGTTTTTAGTGGCCCTAAGCAAACTTTAAAACTGTGGCCTTAAGTTTTCGTGTACAATTAATAATGTTAATAACTAATAATTTTTTTTGTAAATTAACATATTAAACTAAAAACAAAACTATTAATTAGAAAAATAATGAATCAAATATAATCTCGTTTTGTAAGAAACATCGGTAATACGAGACACAATTTTATTTAATAAGAAAATGATTGCATTCGTGAATGTAACATAAACACATAAACCCTTAGTTAAATATTACTTAATATTACTCTCATAGCATTTTTAAAGAAAAATCACTAATTACACTTGCATAATTAACTATAATATAGATGTATTTTTCAATCGACAATATGGCTAACTGATTCAATCTCTCTTATGACAATGGTTGATCAAAGGTAAGACTCAATCAACTTTAACTTCGAAAATGTTCTATCCGCAGCTGCAACTGTAACGGAAGTAGTTAACAATATTCTATAAGTAATCCATCTATTTGAGAAATTCAATTCAAGTCTTTTAGTTCTTTTGGTAAAATGCATCTCAAGACTCTCAACTCGGAAGATAAGTCAATTTCATCTATATTATAAGTATCATTCTTCAAATACTATACAAGTTTGATACAATAAATAATAGATTTTAACATCATCAAGTCGAACAAAAGATTTTGATATATTCCTATCATCTAATGTATTCCTTGATTGTACGACTCACAACTCCAAATAAATTTGAAATCAAAATATAAAGATTTTTTTTTTACTTTTTAATTTAGACAATATCTATCTTAAATTATGGATCAAATATCTAAAAAATATGGGGTTTCGTTGAATTAATTGTGAATATATGGGGCTTGATTTCTTTAATAATGCATTTGGATCATAGTAAAATCTTAGTTCCACAAACACAAATGAAAAAAAAAAAAACAAAACAAAAAAAAAATTTAAATAGTATATGGAAATTCAGAGGATCGAACCCCTCACTTTCACACTTATTGAATAAGCGCTTTACCATCTTTACCACATGCTCTGTTCATACATTTCACACACACACGTATATATATATATATATATATATATATATATATATATATATATATATATATATATATATATATATATATATATATATATATATATATATATATACGTATTATTTTTTTCGGAGGCCCTCGTAAATCGGTGGCCCTAAGCGGCCGCATGTGCGGCTTACGCTCAGGGCCGGCCCTGATTGAATCACATCAATTTTCTTTTACAAAGTTTAATAACATAACGTAGAATTGACAAAAAATCATTTCACTACGTCCACTAACTAGACCTTCAAAGTTTAAACTTAATCAATCTGGGAATTCTCATTTCACAACCAAACAAAAACGGAAATAAAAAAGGAATAAACGAAGAATGAATATATCAAATAATCCATCGACGTAGAATCCTCTTATGCACATATGTTTATCATCCAATCTTTATGAAAATATCATTTTATTGATGTAGAATGAATATAATCAATAATAATATATTCTAATTAAGTTTTAATTAGACAATATTGAGTATCGAAAGTACCACACAATTAGACATGAAAATGACTAGATTATCCAAAAAATTAATATGATTCGACTTATTATATATAGTGAACAAATAAAATAAATATAATGGTTAAGTATTAAACAAGTGCTGCCATAATATTCTACAGAGAGGGCAAATGGTTCCAAATAAATGGTCTAAGATGAAAGGGGGTGGGGGGTGGGGAGGGTTCTTTTTTTTGTCTGCTTGCGCAAGTCTGGACACTTAGACGGCTAATAATGCTTTGCTTTGAATCCGGGTCTCTTTTTTGTTTATTACTACTACTTCTTTGTATTGTTATTAGGTGGCAGTAATTTGGGACCAGTTTATTAAAAAAATTGAAAAAACATAGGATAGGAGAAATGTTTTTTTATGTTTCTTTGGGGGCTCCGACATAAGGGTGATTAATTGGAGGATAAAAAGAACAATATTTTTTTTTTCTTTTCACTTTAGCTTTTGTTTTCATTCCACGTTGATTCTCCAATTAAATTTCATAAAATCTAGGAAGATGATGAAGGGTATGCAATTATTGTGTTTGTGCCTTTTCTAAGTTTTCCCAATGTAAATATTTTTATTTTATTTTCTTTTTTCAAAACAATTTTTTTTAATTATTTTAGTTCTTTTACTTTTGGGTTACGGATGTTTATTGATAATCACCTTCATATTAATAGTATGGCGTTCTTTTAATTGTGTAAAGTTATACATTTAAAAAGAAAAATATTATCACACCAACGAGTGATTAATTTAGTGGGTCAGATGAGACTCGTCCTCTAAATTGGCGAACTCAAGTTCTTGAAAAAACTCCAATTTAATATGTTATATCGTCAAAAGGAATTAAAAACCTTGAAGAACCCAATTTTTTTTCTTTTTTAAATTGTGTTGGTATAATAGGAAAAAACTTTACCTCAAATAACTCTCTACTATTGTATAGTCACACACTATATTTGATACTAAAACTAAAGACAGAGTTCTGGAAAAACCCTACTAAATCTGGGACATAATCTTTTTTGCAAACATAAATAGTAGCTTTTAAATAGCATTATAATATATTTAGGAGTTAATGGTAATTTACCCCATTTGATTTCTAGAATGTTCAATTTGTCTATTTGTGATTTGAAAAATAGCATTCTATTCCATGTAATCTTATAAATGTTTCACACTGCCTCCCTAACATAGTTAAACTTTAAAAAAAATTGAATGGACAAAACTATTCCTCTTATATGTGACACTTTATCCACTGTGTGATGATAAATGTGACACAAATTTTGTAACGAATCAATTGAATCAACCAAATGGTAGATTGATATTCGATCCTTAAGTTGTCATTTAATCACCCTCTAACCTAATAAAGTCTCAATCTCAATCTCAGTCTCATTCACCCTACCAAATAGTCCGTCTGATCACAGTCATAAAATATTAATGGGCTTATAGAGGAATTGAATGGAGTACATTTACTTTATTTACATGCATAATCTAATGAAAATTAACTCTAGTTCTTTTTTTTTATTAAAAACATTAATAACATCAGATTATATATAACAAACATAGAATACAATATCTCCGGGATTATCAAGTGTACGAAGTTTGATAGCAATAGTCTCTAAAAAATAAAGATATGTTACTTATTTGCACAAATAATGAATTTGAACTGAAGTAAACAAAATTTCGACAAAAAATTAAATGAAGAAGAAGAAAATTATTTTTATTTTATTCCCACGACGTAGGATACATAATTGATTAAATTATGGCTCCTATTTATAGACATGAAATAAAGCATTTGAGAGATACTATTTTTTAGTTAGACATATTTGGATCCGAATTGGCACCACATCAGGCGAAATAATGAACTACTTTGGTCTGAATGAACGCACAAGTTCGTTTCAGAATGAACATATTCTTTTAAGATGGTTGAACTCGAATCTAAATGAACCTTGTTTGATTTGGACAAAGTATTGTGCTATGAAATCATCAGGCCAAAGGAATCAAATAAAGTTTCTATAGAAAAACTACTATTCTTTCAAGACCATGTATGTGATCGTGTCTAGTCGGTCGATTGACAATATGTGTTTTTTTTAATCCATATACACCTAGATCCTTCCCATTTATAAATCTTGAAAACCTCGAGCGACCCAATCATTTTAACACACAAGGACTAAATGAGTAACTCAATCTCTTTACTCTGGCAATATCCAAGTGTGAGTTCAAATATGATCAAGAATTGAATAACTGAAGGACAGAGAACAATTCGACATTTGTCAAAAGCTCCTCAGATCAAACAGTTTTGGAATGATTATATTTTTCTTCCTAATAACAGCATTGGTCTAGTGGAAGAGACTAGTACCCCAAAAGGCGACTCGAGTTCGACCTCCTATTTGAAAATGTTCTCATAGTATATGTTCGGTGCACCTCGAAAGGGATTAAACCCTTGAAAAATAATGTCTCTATTAGGTCATCAACTTAGGAAGTATTCATGAATTACGTCAAATGGTTTTAGGGGATATACCCCAACCAATGCCAGACTTCGGCTAGAGTGTTGCGACCAGAGATTCGAAGTGACAAAATTAGGGAATGTTGGCGTCCTTCTAGAGCATATGAGGTAAAATTAATTCTGATGTGTATAAACTCTATTGGAGGGGTGTGTGGATTAGGAGTTAATATAGCCAGATCAAGTTGGGCTGAATGTATTGAGTTCTCGTCAATTTACCTCCATAAGATGTTGGATCCTACTTTGGCGAAAGCGAGAGCAATGTTATTGGCAGTTGAATACGCTTGTGTTCAACATTGGAAAATGAGTAAAGGTGGAGGGTGACTCAAGTGTGATTTTTGACGCGATTGGAGGTGATTTCGGTTCTCGAACAAATTACATAAATATCACTGCAGATATCTGTAGCCTGAAGTTTCAAATTCTGATCAACTCCGTCATATCTAGAGGGAAGAAAATCGTGTAGCTCATGAAATTGCAAAAACTTTACCTATAATGTTTCATGATATTATAATGAACTTAAACCCGGAACTTGCAATTTGAAGAAATGTATTTATTATGAATTTATTTAAAATCACGGACTCAATATCAACAACAAAGATAAATTCCTAAAATTCAGTAAGTAGTTCTGAATAGCCTACTAACATGTGATTGATCTATTAGAATACACTGAAGTGATTTTTTATTTTTTTTTATTTACAAAAATAAACATTTGTACCCTAAATAAGTGCAACAATAACAAAACCAAAAGCAAAAAACTAGTGGCTAGTGAATCACATTCAGTTTTGAAGGGCACACGTGCTTTACCACCTACACATAACAAATTCAGCCGTTACAACAATTTATGCTAAATTACTTACCAGTTACCAAATAGGTATTAAATTGTCTGCAATTATATTGCTTTCCCAATTATTGAATCAACCAATAATTACCCTTCCTTTTAATTACTATTTCAGTCAAACATGTAAATCCACATGGCAATCTCTTATTGGCAGGTCAAAGTTGTGAAATTTCCTAAAAAGGCCTTCACTATGGCAGCCCAACCCAAAAAACTTTTAAATTATTTCAAGCAAGTTATTATAATAATATAAAACATTTATCTAACAATTGTCATATCCAGTATGAAAGGTTTTGATTTATATGTTTCTTACCAAAAAAATCCGGAAAAAGAAATAGAGACATACCAAAACAAACCCCACTTTATTTTGTAACCAAAAAAAAAAAAGCCCCCCACTTTATTTCCAATTAAATAAAATATCTTAATCCCATCAGAAATAACATTTCTTACTAACCATTTCTTTAGTGAGAGACAAGATGCGGCTCTGAAGAAGAGAAAAAATAACGCAGTACTATTTTTATTAAGCAGGAATTAATCTGAGTATAGTCAGAAAAAGGTCTTCCATTTCTTAATTTTTGACTGCTCTGTGTTCTGTTCAGGTACTAAAAACTTGTCTCCCTTAATCTTTTTGGGCTAATCATTTGCTAATGATTGAGTTTGTACTTGGTTCATTTGATGTTTTATTTCATCAATTCAAGTTGAACACCCTTTTCTCATTTGTATCTGATGATGGTCCATGCAAGGAAAAAGTTGTGTGTGTGTGTGTTGCTATTTTGGGCTTGTATTATTTTTCAATTTTATCCTTTTTTTTGCCAAATTTGTTAGATCTTGATGGAGTTTTAAGAATTTAGAGTGGGTTTCTTCAAAAAAAAAAAAAAAAAAAAAAAAATTAATGGAATTTGTGTTTATTAGTATGATCTTCGTAAAGATTGTGACTTTAATTGATAAGGGTACTCTACAGAGGTTCTGGGTTTTGATGGAAAGTTACGGAAATGTCTGATTTTTATTTTATTTTTTATTTTTGCATTTCCCATATTAATGATTGGTGAATCTCATTCTAAATTTACTTGGACTTGTCTTTTAATGGTTACCTTTTAAATAATGAATTTGAAAATTAAAAGTATTGAATTAGCATTTATGTACTTTCTTCAGTTGGTTTTCCTGTAGATTTGCTTGTTATTAATAGGAAAGAAATGAAAAGCAAATCTAAAACTTATTGTTTATTTGCTTTTGTTTGTCTTTCGGAATTTGTGCTATTGCTAAAAAAATTATTGTGGCTCTTTGTTGAAATGGTTTTGGTTTCCCCCCTAATTCGTGGATTTTCTTGTAATCAACATATAAGATATTCATATTGGTTGTTGTCACTTGTAAGCTTTGATATTTTGTATAAGATTTTTTTTATATCTTTGAATATTTAATGTTGGAGAAATTCCAGAAGAAAAAAAATAACGGAATCTCATTTATTATTACTTCGATCTTCTTCAGATTCAAAAGGGTAAAAAAAAAATTGTGATGAGTGGATTTGATGATCATGTTGCTATAATGGGAGATTGGATGGCACCAAGCCCTAGTCCAAGATCCTATTTTTCATCGATAATCAACGATGACGTTGTAGCACAATCTGTGAATTCAACGGAAGAAATGGATCAGAGTCGAGGAAGCAAAGAGGGTGATGAAGCTAGTAGGAACAAGTCAAACAGAGGAGGTGGTCTTATGGAGAGGATAGCGGCTAGAGCTGGTTTTAATGCCCCGAGATTGAATACCCAAAACATCAGACCTACTGCTTCTGCTGACAATTCACAAGTTCGGTCCCCTTATTTGACAATTCCTCCGGGGCTTAGCCCTACAACTCTGTTTGATTCTCCGGTTTTCCTCTCTAATTCACTGGTAAGTTCTTTATCGATCAAGATTTCGCCTATGTTTGGTTCCTGGATTTCAGGGAGTAAAATGATACGGAAAATGAAAATAAAAAACAAATAGTCCTCGATGTTCTATCATCTGATGCAAGTAAACGTTTTCCTTGGGCTATGTTGATTCTTGGATTTCAGTAATGAAAATGATAAGGAAAATGAAAATGAACAAGAAATGGACCTCAATGTTCTACATTTGCCTTAGCATTTTACTCTCTAAAATCCAAGAACCAAACATAGACGATGTGTTAACATAAAACAATGCCGGCAGCTGTATAGTTTCAATCTTCTTTAAGATTTTGGCTGTAATGATACTTTAGATGAATTTTACCTTTTCATATTCTATTTCGACTGACTTCTTGAAGTTTAGATAATATGCTGCTTTAATGTTCTACATTTTTCATACGAATGTCGGCAATTTTAAATGTTGTTTGGCCTGTCTTTGAAAGCATGTCTCATTAACGGAACATGAACAACACTACAGTTCTTCTTCATCTTTATGGTTTTGATGTATCTGCTTTTCTATACCATCATAAGTATATACATTTATACTACAAATTCATGTCCATACTTGTACCTTGAGTGTTAGAGCAGTCAATTTTTTCTACAGAAAAACTGCTGGATTTGAAACAGTTCGGTAACCATTAATTTGTTCTATAACGTTATTTAATCGATGGCGCTTTTCTTATACAGGTTCAGGCATCTCCTACAACTGGGAAATTTTTATTTGCCTCAAATGGAAACAATCAAAACTCTACACTAATGATAGATGATTCTGATAAGGGCAAGGAAAATACTTTCGAAGATGTCAATGCCTTGTCATTTGCATTCAAACCTGTCCCAGAATCGAGTTCATTCTCTTATTTTAATGAAGCAAACCAAGTAATGAATCTCTCTCTCTCTCTCTCTTTGTGTGTATGTGTGTGTGTTGGGGGGTGGACCTTTTAGCAAAAATTCCATTTCTTGCAAAATTCATTCGATTTAACTATGCTTTTGTTCTCAGGTAAATCCTTCTGATTTTGCTTCTGATTTTGCTTCACAGTCATTTCCTACCAGTTCCGATACCTCACTCGTGCGTCAGAATTTAGAATCTTTGAAAGTTGATTCCCATAACAATGAGGCGAATATTTCTATATCACATGCAGAAATGAACAGAGGCATCAATCTCTCTTCACAGCAGACTTATAATGCTCCACCTCCACCTGTACTAGACGAACCACACGAGGATGTTGGTGGGTCCCCAGCTGAGGACGGTTATAATTGGAGAAAATATGGGCAGAAACAAGTAAAAGGAAGCGAGTATCCTCGGAGTTATTACAAGTGCACACATCAAAATTGTCCAGTCAAGAAAAAAGTCGAACGGTCTCCCGAAGGTCATATCACAGAGATAATCTACAAAGGGACCCACAACCACCCAGAACCTCCGCCAAATCGCAGATCAGCCCCTGGGTCCTCAAATGCAATTGTTGACACCGAACAGCTTGGAACTGGTCTAAATGGTGATGTCTCTTGGTCAACCATGCAAAAAGGAAATGCCCCCGATTGGAGGCAGGAGAATCTTGAGGCTACATCTTTGGGCCAAGAATATAACAATGGGCAGGCTCAAAATGGCGCTAAATATGAGTCGGTTGACGGATCTTTAACTTTCTCGAATGACGAGGATGAGGATGACCGCGTAACACATGGTAGTGTCTCGATAGGTTATGATGGGGAAGGAGATGAATCGGAATCAAAGCGAAGGTTTCCATTTTCTCTTTTTCTTTTTTTCAAATTATTTCTTGTGGGAGAATCTTGATGCATAATTTTACGTCCTCTAATATTCTAGGAGAATTGAATCGTTCGCATCAGAAGTGAGTGGGGCTACTAGAGCCATAAGGGAGCCTAGAGTTGTGGTTCAAACAACAAGTGAAGTGGACATTCTAGATGACGGGTACCGTTGGCGTAAATATGGGCAGAAAGTCGTGAAAGGAAATCCAAATCCAAGGTTGCCCCCCCCCCTTTTGTTATTTCGCTACTCAATCATATCATTCGCTTACAAATTATGACTAACCGAGTAATATTTTTGATACAGGAGCTACTACAAGTGCACAAGCAATGGGTGCAATGTCCGTAAGCACGTGGAGAGGGCTTCTCACGATCTAAAATCAGTGATAACTACGTACGAGGGCAAGCACAACCATGATGTCCCTGCAGCACGCAATAGCAGCCACAATAATTCTACCCAACATGCTCCTCCTCCACCTCCTACTGCTAATTCAAGTCATAATATACATAGTAGGTCCGAGCCTTCTCAAATCCATGGAGGTATGGCAAGGTTTGATAGACAGTCACTGGGTTCGTTCAGTCTCCCAATGGGACCCGGTCATGGTTTCGGTTATGGGATGAATCAGGCCGGTTTAGCCAGTATGGGATTGGCTGGGTTGAGGGGACCGGTTCATAATCCGTACTTAGGACATCAGGCTCGCCCTATGAATGACATGATGGGGTTTATGATGCCAAAAGGAGAACCAAAATTGGAGCCTCTCACGGAGTCTGATATGAATGCCGCCTCCTCATCCTCGGTTTATCAGCAGCTTATGAGTAGTCGATTGCCGCTTGGACCATAGATGTAAATTTGTTTCTAAATATTTACAATTGGCATTGAACTTGTAATTTAATTATGGCTATTACTGGATTTGCTCTTGTCTTGGCAACATTCTTTATTTCTTTGACAAATGAAATATGGCCATTGAATCTTACTGGATCTCATGAACACAAATCATATATATATACACTACTCAGTAATTAAGGATATTAGGGCATTATCATGTTCTCTTTGTAGAAGCTTCTTTTATGAGATTTTTATAAAATCAAATACTTTATATTTGAGATATGACACTGATCCTGATTTTTACAAATTACTAGAAAAGTATACATGCGTTGCACGTGATTAATTAACTAATTTTCTATGTTAGTTGTATCATATATATAATAATTTTTCATCATACTATCGTCTTAATGACTCACTACATGATTTTTTGACTAAATTTCCTATATGTTGTTACCAAGAAATGAGATCATAAATACCTAAAACAAAATCATGAAAATAAAAAATGAACTATAATTACGAAGTATTTATATCCTAAAGTTGCATGTCTACATAAATATTATTCTTAACCTACCATTTGAACGAATAGACAATATTAATAATAATTATCTTAATTGACATTTATATTTTCATCTAAACCATTTTTACATGTTTAACCCTTTTTTTATTTATCAATTTCATATGTTTTACTGGTTATACATGTGTTTGACTAACTTCATCCATTTAATTACATGCTTAATCCATTTTTTAACCAATTTGACCCGTTTTACCAATTTTCCTTAATTTTGCCGAATGAACCTCTTTTATCGATTTAACCCACTTTTACATTGAGTTTACATTTTTTTTTTGTTATTTTAACATGTTCTTTCACCGATTCCATCTTTTTTGTAGTTTAACTTATTTGTTAATCAATTCACCAATTATCCCCGATTTAGCCCAAATTTAGTTGATTTTATCCTATTTTTTTTATAAATTCATCAATTCTCTCCGATTTAACCCAATTTTAATCGATTTTGCTTATTCTTCAGCTAATTGAACCTATTTCCTCACATTTTTATGCCAATTTAACTCTCTTTTTGTGCTTTTGTTCTTTTATCGATTTGATCCGTCTTTTTTTGTTATCCGGTGTTTAGCCGATATCTTTCATTGTTTTACTGGTAAACTCGCTTAACTCGTTGTTTTATCAATTGCACAATTTTCATTTTGCTTTAACTCATTTTCTTCTATCTAACATATTTTTTCATTGATTTTACCGTTTTGTCTATCATATATTTTTAATTGAATTTTACATATTTTCACCGATTTTAACCATTTATATTTTTGACTTTATTTGGCTTAAGCCAATTATAAGTTTTTTGGTTAACTAAATAGTATTTTTTTTATTCATATAACTCGAATGTGGCCTTTGGTTTTTAGGTTATTTAATAAGTGATAATTTCTTAAGAACTTTCGATGGAAATATCGTTTGTACTTGCTTTTGCACTGAGTTTATCATTTTTTTTTGTTATTTTAGCCAGTTCTTTCACCGATTTCACCCGTTTTCATTTTTTTTTTTTTGTGTAGTTTATCTCATTTCTTAATCAATCCACCCATTCTCTCTAGTGTAACCCAATTTCAGTCGATTTTCACATTTGTTAGTCAATTCACTAATTTTCTCCGGTTGAACCCAATTAATCTGATTTTACTAATTATTTTGCTTATTTAACTTATTTTTTCACATATTTCACCTTTTTTTTTGCCAATTATCTCATTTTTTTTCTTTTTCTTGTTCTTTTATCGATTTGATCCGAATTTTCGCTATCCCGTGTTTAGCCGATGTCATTCATTTTTTTTATCGAACCATTTTTTTTGCTTGTTAACCTTGTTGTTTTATCAATGACACAATTTTTTTGCTTTAACCCGTTTTTCTTTCTATCTAATCAATTTTCTCATTGATTTAACCATTTTTATCATGTATTATTAATCGAATTTTACTGTTTTTGCCGGTTTTAACAATTTCTATGTTTTGAATTTTTTTTGCTTAAGCCAATTACACATTTTTTTAGTTAACTAAATAGTATCTTTTTGTAATAACGTAGAACGAATGTGACATAAATTTTTTTAAGGTTCTTTTATAAGTGATAACTTCTTAAACACTCTTCAATGAAATTTTTGAAAAAATATAGAGTTATAGTTTTTTTTTTTTACCATTAATATTTTAATGAGTTGTAAAACTTTAAAAGATAATTATAAGTTTGATATAAGAGAGACTTCTTGTTTAATTATACTTTTGAGATTTTTTTTTTTAGGATTCTTTTATTTTACATTTTTTCCATAAAATTAAATATCTCAATATAATTTAAATGGGGTGTATTAGTCTTCACAAGAAAGGGAAGAAATCTCCTTTGCCAACTTGTATTTTTGTGGTTTGCACATGATTAACTAACTTCTTATATTAGCTGAATCATATAATCATTTTTCATCATACTATGGTCTTAATGACATACCACATAATTTTTTTGACTAAATCAATTTAATTATTTCTATTTTGTTACCAAAATTTAAAGTTTGTATCATAGATACCTAAAACAAAAACTTTAATATAAAAAATAAACTATAATTACTAAGTATTTCTAATCTAGAAATACATGTCTACATAATTATTATTCTAAAACAACCATTTACATGTGTGTTGCACATGATTAACTAATTTCTTATATTAGTTTAATCATATAATCAGTATTCATCATACTATGGTCTTAATGATAACACATAATTTTTTTGACTAAATCAATTTAATTATTTCTATTTTGTTACCAAAATTTAAAGTGTGTATCATAGATACCTAAAACCAAAACTTTAATATAAAAAATGAACTATAATTACTAAGTATTTCTAACCTAAAATTATATATCTACATAATTATTCTAAAACAACCATTCGAACGAATGGACAATATCAAACTTATTCTTCCTTGAACTTGATATTTCCATCTAAACCAGTTTTCACAGGTTTAATAGGTTTTTTTTTTTTTTTTTATCGATTAAACCAGTCTTGTCGGTTATATCTATATTTTACTGAGTTTATCCATTTTCAGTTACATGTCTAATTCATTTTTTAACTAATCTAACCAGTTTTTACTAATTTTCCTCAATTTTGTTGAGTAAACCTACTTTTACATTAAGTTTACCAATTTTTTTTAATATGTTATTTCATCTATTTCATCCTATTTTACATTGAGTTTACCATTTGATTTAACATAATAATAATTAAAGTGCTTTAATCAAAAAAATTATGTGATGTATCATTAAGACCATAATATGAAAAAAAAAAGTATTATTATATGATTCAACTAACTTAAAAAATTATCACGTGTGCAAGTAATTAAGAGAAGGTCATCTCATCTCTAGACATGAACAATTAAAAACACATTCAACATAAAATTTCATGATTTATTGGATTTTCAAGTATTTGAACCAAAATAACTATAAAAAAAGACCAAAAAGTAAAAATGGAGAAGAATTAATTTCAAAAAATTGAAACCTGATTTTGTATTAAGTAATTAATGCATCACCATTATTTTCTGGGTTTTATTAGGATGATTCAGAAAGAAATTTCATTTAATTATATTTAAACCTTTGTTATAATATGTATTGCTCCAATATAGTATAACTCTAGTCCAAGGTAGACTTTGTCCAATAGTATAATTCTAGTAAGAGGTCCTCGTTGAATAATTAATTAAGTTAATATAAGAAGATTAGCTTGATGATAGTGTTTATATAAGGGTAGCCTTCTTTTTCTTGTATAATTCATTGTATTTATTCAACAATGTTTATATTAAAGCAGACTTCTTTTTATTTATCATTTAAGTAGGGGTATATTAGTATTCACAAAAAATAGAAGAAATTCTTATGACGAACTCGTACTTTTATATATACTAGGAAAGTGTACGTGCATTGCACGTGATTAACTAATTTTTTAAGTTAGTTGAATCATATAATCATTTTTCAATATAATATCTTAATGACATATCATATAATTTTTTTGATTAATTCACTTTAATTATTCTATGTTGTTATAAAAAATTATCATAAATACTTATAATCAAAACTTGAAAATAAGAAATGAACTATAACTATTAAGTATTTTTAATATCTATTATTTTCTTCCTTTACATTGATATTTCCATCTCAACCATTTTTCATAGGTTTAACCCATATTTTTTTTTATCGATTTAACCAGTTTTGTCTGTTATACATGTCTTTGACTAAATTCATCCATTTTCAATTACATGTCTAATCAATTTTTAACGAATCTAACCCATTTTTACCAACTCTCCCCGATTTAGTGTAAACCTGCTTTTACACTAAGTTTACCCTATTTCTTGCTATTTTAACATGTTCGTCAAGTTTACTTGAGTTTACCATTTGTTTTTGTGTTATTTTAATCCGTTCTTTCATTGATTTCACCAATTTTTGTACTTTATCCCATTTTTTAATCGATTCACTCATTTTATCCGCTTTAACCCAATTTTACCTATTATTTTGCTGATGTACACTATTTTCTCGACTACTTCACATTTTTTTTTTCAATTTAACTCGTTTTTTGTTCTTGTTCTTTATCGATTTGATCCATTTTTTGTTATCTTGTGTTTAGTCGATATCATTCATTTTTTACCAGTTTAGTCGTGTTTTGTTATTTTATCACCAGTTTTAACCACTTATATATTTTCACTTTTTTTTTGCCTAAGCCAATTATAAGTTTTTCAGTTAACTAAATATGATTACTTTAGTTTATTCGTATCAAAGAAATGTGATTTAATTTAGTTTTTTTTAATAATTGATCATTTCTTAAGAATTGTCCAAAGAAACATCGATTGTGCCTGTATTTACACTGAGTTTATCATATCTTTTGTTATTTTAACCCGTTCTTCGATCGATTCCACCCATTTTTGTGTTTTATCAAATTCGTTAATCAATTCACTCATTATTTTCCGTTTAACACAATTTTAGTCGATTTTACCTATCCTGCTTACCCCGTTGTTTTATCAATGACACCATTTTTTTTATTTAAGTCGTTTTTCTTCTAACTAACCTATTTTTTCTCTGATTTATCAATTTTTTTTTATCATATATATATTTTTAGTAGAATCTTACCCATTTTCACCAATTTTAACCATTCTATGTTTTGACTTATTTTGGCTTAAGCCAATTATAAATTTTTCAGTTAAATAAATAATATTTTTTTTTATTCATATAGCCTGAATGTGACATTTTAATTTTAGATTCTTAATTAAGTGATAAATTCTTAAGAATTTTTGAAAGAAGTATCGCTTGTATCTATTTTACACTGAGTTTATCATTTTTTTTATTATTATTTTAGCCCTTTCTTTCACCGATTTCATTTATTTTTTTTTTGTTTTTTGTGGTTTATCTCATTTCTTCATCAATCCATAATTATCTGAAGTGTAACCAATTTCAGTCAATTTTCATATTTGTTAATCAATTCACTAATTTTCTCTGGTTGAACTCAATTTCGTCTGATTTATTATTTTGCTTATTTAACATATTTTCTCACATATTTCCCCTTTTTTTGCCAATTAACTCATTTATTTGTTCTTGTTCTTTTATCGATTTGATTTAATTTTTTGTTATCACGTGTTTAGCCGATTTCATTCATTTTTTTTTTAACCTATTTTTTTGCTTGTTAACCTTGTTGTTAATGGCAGAATATTTTTTTGTTTTAACCCGCTTTTCTTTCTATCTAACCAATTTTCTCATCGATTTTACTATTTTTATCTTATATTATTAATCAAAATTTTACATTTTTTGCCGGTTTTAACAATTTCTATGTTTTGAAGTTTTTTTTGCTAAGCCAATTATACATTTTTAGTTCTCTCTAGTGTAACCCAATTTCAGTCGATTTTCACTTTTGTTAATCAATTCATTAATTTTCTCTGGTTGAACCCAATTTTGTCTGATTTTACTTATTATTTTGCTTATTTAATTTTCTCACATATTTAACCTTTTTTTTTTTGCCAATTAACTCATTTATTTATTCTTGTTCTTTTATCGATTTGATCTAATTTTTTGTTATCCCGTGTTTAGCCGATTTCATTCATTTTATTTACCGATTTTACCTATTTTTTTTGCTTGTTAACCTTGTTGTTTTATCAATGACACACTTTTTTTTTTTTTTTGTTTTAACCCGCTTTTCTTTCTATCTAACCAATTTTTTCATTGATTTTACCATTTTTATCATATATTACTAATCAAAATTTTACATATTTTGCCGGTTTTAACAATTTCTATGTTTTGAAGTTTTTTTGCTTAGGCCAATTATACATTTTTTAGTTAACGAAGTAGTACCTTTTTTAACCACGTTGAACGAATTCAACATAGAGGTTCCTTAATGTTTTTTATGTTATTCAAATAAGTGATAACTTTTTAAGAACTCTTCAAAGAAATTTTTTAAGAAATATAGAGTTATAGTTTTTTTTTACCATTAATATTTTAATGAGTTGCAAAACTTGAAAAGATAATTATAAGTTTGTTATATAAGGGACTTTTTGTCTAATTATACTTCTGTAATTCTTTTCGTTTAGGATTCTTTTATTTTACATTTTTGCCATAAATTTAAATATCACAATATAATTTAAATAGGGGTATATTAGTCTTCACAAAAAAGGGAAGAAATTTCCTTAGGTCAACTCGTACTTTTATATGTATATAGAATAGATATAGAATATAGAATATAGATATAGATATATATATATATATATATATATATATATATATATATATATATATATATATATATGTATATAATAGATGTTCTTTTAGTATTAATTGAATGTCAATGATCACATAAGATTGTGCTCTTTTGCCTTGTGCCTATTATATGATAACAGTTAGTGATCTTATACGTTGCTTTATTATTATTTGAACATGCCAGTTTATTTTTTTAATCTTTTAGTGTACACCACATATTGTCCATGAAAAATTTCGTAAATCATATCTCCTGAGCAAATAATTAACTTGTTGAAGTATCAAGGGCTGTGATTAAAGTTGTTTTAAAGTGTAATGGTTCTATGGCACATGGCCCATGTCATGGCAATTTCATGTTGGATTATAGATTCTTGAAAAATCATTAAAAGTAGTTGAGAATGAAAAGTGGGTGGTGTTTGCAAATTATAAGAAAAAACTAGTATGAATCGATAGTGTTTGCAAATTAAGAGGAAAAAACCCACTAAAAGCTGAAAACTTCCTACCAAGAGTATAGAGAAGTTGATTCATAAACTAATTTTGCAAACACCATTATGAACACATTTGGAGTAAAACAACCGAAAAGTAATTATTTTAAACTATTGAAAAACCACTTAAATCTTTCAGTTTGTAAATGAAAAAAATTAGATAAATTCAATGATCCTAGCAAGCGAGCAAGGACACTACATCGGGAAATTCTTACCCACATCGGGTTTGACCGAACCCAAAGTAACTACAAGGCAAGTGTAATACACTTGCTTTGGGATTGAATGTAACTCTCATGAGAGTGACCAATCACAAAGCAAGTGCAATACACGTGATTGGTGGTTGAATGTGTTTGGTCAAGCCAGGTTTGAACAATTTAGCATTTTTTCCTTTTTTTTTTTAATTCCTTTAGCATTTTAATTTATTTAGAAGAATTATTAAGTTCTCCATAAATAGACCCATTTTAAAAGAATGATATTTCATTTAGTTTTCCAATACTAGTATTTCAACACAATTTAAATAATGTGGGACTCTAACTATTATTTATATCCTCCAAATTCATCTTGAAAATACCTTAATACTTATGATGTGCAATAAGTCAGAGCTCGAAATGTAACCCGAGAGTTAAGCCAGCTTTAATCTCGAAGACCCGAACCAAGGCTCCCAATGACAACATATCACTCCATATAGATGATTAAAGTAATTGCAACCTTCTTGAAAATTATTTCCTTAGAAAAAAAGGATGGAGTTGGCATAAAATTCACACATAACATAAGTCAAAAAGACATTTATTTATTTTGCATAATATACATTTAATCAACGGCTTCTTAATTAAATGGAAAAACTTCTGTCTCAAATCCCAATCGTAGATATTTCATTTATTTATTGAGATAACAAAATCTAGTCTATTGTAATTAAACAGAGTTAACATAAATAATCCAGCCACTGCATTTCAAATATTATATTTACTACATGCTTATCTCACCCCCGAACATTTATAGAAGCCAAATAATGACACCCTGGTAAATTATGTGCACTGCCTATATAATAAAATTGTAATTACCCATCACTGGAACCTGTTTACAAATAAATACATTACTATTAATTAAAGAAATTTGCAGAAATATTCCAATAAACCCTCTTGGACTCTTGTCCCTTTCACACTCACTTTTGCTACACTCCCCCTTCCCATTTCCCTAAACACACAAACACACACACACACACAATTTATTATTCACTCTTTCAAGTTGCAGCAGAAAATATACTCCATTTTTTTTCATTTTAAGTAAAAAAAAAATGAGAGGTCCATTGGGGCCAGTTATAGGGAGGTACCCCTCAAGTGATGGTGGTGGTGAAGGAATGGGAAATGGAAACAACAATGATATCATAAAACACAACAGAAAATGCAGAGATGTGGTTTTTTTGGTTATATTTATTGCCTTCTGGGTAGCAATGATTGTGAACTCTAGCTTTGGTTTCAACCAAGGTAACCCATCGAGGTAAAAAAAATTAACATAAAGTTTTGTTCTTTAACCATTTTCTTGTCAAGTCAGATTGGTCTGCTTTAACTTTATGCAGTTCTGATCTATTTTCTTTTGGTCTTTATTTTAAGAAAAATGCTGCCTTTAACCCCTTCTTTATGAGTAAAGATTGTATCTTTGCGTTTGCTTTGGGTTTTATTTATGGTGAATTTTATTTAATGTTTTGGGAAGTTTGAGTCCTCTATTTTAGGTCTCAGACATTAGTTTAGAGACAGAACACTTAGCTTTTAGTGGGTGTGTAGTATTTTCGCAGTTGTTTGGACTTTGTATTTAAGTGTGTGAACTTGCCAAACAAAATTGAGTTACTCTGGATATGTGATCTTTTCCATTTTCGGATTCTTTCAAATGGTTACATTCTGATTCGAATTGTCCAGTGTTAAAGTTAGGATTTATCTTTTTAAGAGTGTCTTTGTTTAATTTCAATCTAGTAATTCCAGTTTCATATTTTGTTTTGTGGTTGTGACAGGTTAAACTATGGGCTGGACTATAAAGGGAATGTATGTGGTGACAAACACGCCGACCGAGATCTCCATGAATTGGAACTCAGATATTGGTTAAACCCTAACCAGGTTTACCTAACTGGTTCCAAAGACAATAAATTTCAGCTCTCCAATGCTCGAAGTATTTGCTTGATGGATTGTCCTATCCCGTCTGAAGACTCACTCAATTGGGTCTGTGACTATCCCGAGGGAGATATCCATCTCGATTTGGGTGACTGGATTGACAGAAACTATGACTATTTTGCAGACCTTACTCCTGAACTTAGGAACACTTCTCTTCAGCTTCAGGGTCCTTGCTATCCAGTTATATTTCCAAGTGTCAATGGTACGTCCATTTTTATAATTTTTGCATTTAAATTTTCTATAGATAAGCCGACAATAGTTTGTTTCTAATTCTTGCTTATGACATTAAAAATACAATTTCTGGTTGTCAGTGCAATGGACCTGCCAGTTCATTGCTCGTGCATCAAATGTTTCTATGACCCATTGGGAGAAGATGGGTGGAGTGAAAGTCATAGAGGACATTGCAATAGATAAATTCATCCACAAATCAATCAACTCTCGTTCATCAGTACTAAAGGTTATTATTTAAATGAACTTAAAATTTGGTATCTTGCTTCGAAGTTTGTTTTGTTCTGTGTAAAAAATTTGAGCAATTCTTTCCTGGTTTCAATCTTTAACATATCTTAATGAAAAATCATGTTATTATGAATTTGTGGGCAAGATTCTGAATACTAAATAGAAATTGATATGATGTTATATTGTTTTAAAATCTTATGTAATTTTTTACTTATAGTACTGTAAAAAAATTTCCGTTTTGTTTCTATCTGCAGAGATACATGACTGATGTTGGAAAAGCATGGCCTGTAATGCTTGTATGTGGAGGATTTTTGCCACTTTTTCTATCAATCATATGGCTTTTGATGATACGTCATTTTGTTGCTGGGATGCCATGGATTACAGTCATTCTTTTCAATGTTCTCATAATATCTGTGACAATGTTTTACTATTTAAAAGGTTAGCATATCTTCTTATTCTGTTTGTTTAGGGCTCAAATGGAAATCACCTTTTTATATGATTTTCTGAATCTATATATTCTTCGTGGTCATAAAATCAGGTCTTCTTGAGATAATAGTGAATTTTTAATATTCTAAAGTGCATTGAATAATGATAATAGGACTAATTCTTTGGCTTCAAAGTTTGAGTTGTCTCAAAAATATGGTAGAAGCATAAGGCTTTTGCTTCATTGAATAAATTTCAACATATTGTTGCTCTCGTTTTTCAATTTAATCTCTAAAATATATCAATAATCAGTATCTTTGCACTCTTATGAATGGACAATGTTAGCATAGTAAGCAGCATAACTAAGTATTTGGTGACACGAGGACAAGAAATTCAGTGTTTGTTACAACCTATGATTTAAAGTTTCACACAGTAACACTTAGGGGAATGAATGGAGCAATGATAAAGGATATTTAATGTATCACCAGATGTTATTTGACTAACTATCAAAGCCAAGATTACATTTGAGTACTTGCTTACACTTTATATAGCAACGCCTGGTTAATTTTTTCGGTGGTAGGTGGTTTCAAATCTCTAAATTAACTCTACACTTTGGAACTGAAATATATTGGTCTTACACATATACACTATCGATTTCATTTTCTTATGAACCAATTTCATTGAAATGCTTTTACTCCATGCTCTTCAGCTGGATGGATTGGAAACGATGCTGTCTCCCCCATCATTGGTGAACATGATCCATATTATCACGTGTCTTCAAGGGTATGATTGTAATTTTGATCCTTCTTGTTAGCAAATGTACCTGTAATTGTTGCTCATTTTCAATTTTCTCATGTGGATTATGCATTGTTCAGGAGCTAAGTCATCTCCATGCAGTTACTATTCTTATGACTGTTCTAATGATTATAGCATTCTTATCTTCTATTGCTATAGTTCGTCGCATCCTTATGGCAACATCTGTTCTCAAGGCAAGTAACACCATCTTCCTATTATTTGAAACAGACAAATATCTTATTTTTCTTAATAATTCAGTTATATATTGTAGGTTGCTGCCAAGGTCATTGGAGAAGTTCATGCACTGATAATATTCCCAGTTATACCATATGCAATACTATCAATTTTTTATATGTTCTGGATATCAGCTGCTCTTCATCTTTTTAGTTCTGGAACAATTGTCCAAAATGATTGTGATGCTAATTGTTGTGCCTATGATCTCAAAGCCAAAGAGATGAACTGTAAAAGTTGTTGTGGCTATAGCATTCACTACACTCCTCATATTGCTGCTTCAATCCTTTTCCACCTATTTGGTGGCTACTGGGCCACCAAATTCTTCATAGCATGCTCGTCAACCGTTATAGCAGGTTCTGTTGCTTCTTATTATTGGGCTCGTGGCGAAACATCGGTAAGATACTGAAAAAAGATTAATTACAATATACAAATAGCAAAATCGCATTTTTTGTCCCATGAAATTGGATCCTGATCACCTTTGGTACCGCGCTTTTAAAAAGTATAACTTTAATTTCCACTTTAAGACCTATCGTCCTTTTCCATCTAAGTTTTGCACTCTTAGTCTTGTAGAATAGTCTCCATTCTTCACCATTGGTCCCATATTAAATGGAAATTGGGTGATAGGATCAACCGTGCAAAACATTCTAAAAGAATAGGATCAAAACTGCAATTTTATAAAGCGCTCGGAAAGTGATGAGGATCCGGTCTAGTTGGACTAAAAGTAATTCTGCTGATTTTTAATTTAACAAAGTGCAAAGTTCTCTTAATGCCACAAGACTTTTCTTTTCTAGAATTCTGTAATGTAATTCTTTTAAGTTAAGATGCTGAAAAATAATTGATTTTAATGGAAAAATTGCGTTTAAGTCCCACAAGATTAGACCTCAAAAAAACCACTTATGGTCCTATTGCCTCCTTTAAATTTTGCACATTTGGTCTGATAGAATGATAGAATAGTCTTTTCTTTGCACTTAAGGTTTGCACTTTTGGTCCCAAATTGGATGAAAAGAGGGTGATAGGACCAAAAGTGCAAAATGTTTTACAAAAGTAGGGACCAAAAATGGTGAGGATCTTGTCCTATAAGACTAAAAATGTAATTTTGTCGATTTTTAGTTTAACGAAGTGCAAAGTTTTCGTAACAGCACTAGACTCTTCCTGTTTATAGTATTGTAATGTAGTCTTTCTCAGTTAAAATTTATAATGTTTTCTATCACAAATCTTGTATTTCCTCTACTTGTGCAGACAGAGATCCCTTTCCTTCCTGTTTTTTCTTCAATGAAGCGGCTTGTACGATATAGTCTTGGATCCATTGCTCTTGGTTCTCTAATTGTCTCCTTTGTTGAATCAATTCGATTTATACTTGAAGCACTACGTCGAAAGCTTAAGCTTGTAAATTCTATGCCTGGAAGCTGGATTGGAAAGGTGATATATCATACCTCACACTATTGCCTAAGGTGTATTGGATGGATCATCAAATCTGTAAACAGAAATGCTTACATCATGGTAAGTCGAACTCAGTCTAAATAATTTTGTATTGTTGATGTCTCTTTTTTTGTGCGATAAAATATCCACATATCTTTTACAGATTGCGATAAAAGGAAAAGGATTCTTTAAATCTTCTGAGATAGCAACGGAGTCGATCATGAGTAACATTCTACGGATTGGGAAGGTGAACGTGATAGGGGATGTGATTCTCTTTCTCGGGAAGCTTTGTGTTAGCCTTACGAGTGCACTTTTTGCTTTTCTGATGTTGGACACGCACAAATATAAATCTTCACACAACAAGATCTCCTCACCATTATTTCCTGTCCTGGTAAATGCCGGCCTTATTAGAGAAATATTTTAATGCTGATGGAAAGGAATCTTTATAACCACTTAATTATGAAACAGGCTTGCTGGGGATTTGGCTATGTTGTTGCTACTTTATTCTTTGGAGTTGTGGAGATGTCGATTGACACTATCATACTTTCTTTCTGCCAAGACTCGGATGAAAACCAAGGAACTGCTCAGTATGCTCCGCCTTTGCTGATCGAGACTCTGAACGTTGAAAATGAGATTCAAAGACTGATACAACAATAACCATTTCTGATATGATAAAAAATTGTCATCTTTTTGTTATGTTGTAACTTGAATATGAAATCTGATTTTCTTGAGAAGAGTATTCTTTTCGCTATAATACCTAAAATGTATAGTAATGTGTGCAACCTGGTAACAATGAAATGACAACATATAAGAAACTGCAATTGATATGCTAAGAAATGGCCATATATTTAGCAGCATCTGCATACAAAGAAATGGCCAGACTGTCTTACTGCTAATCAACAAATTGAATAATTTAAGTATTGATATTTATTGATTTAAATCTTCTTCTCTATTCATATTAGTTTATGTTCACAAGTAGAGCTGTAATGGGCATTCATGCTTGTTGTATCTGGTGTGAAATATCACACATGATGATATGATGATAGTAATAATGCATTACTCCCATGCACTGCACCTTACCAAACATTATCCCTTTTATAAATATTCTCCATACCTCAAGCCCATAACTGTGGAGGAGACAAATTAAATACTAGGGGGAATGAACCAGACCAGCTCCTATAGTAATGGGAAATCCTAACCTCAAAATGTGATTGGTTTTTGGAGTAGAAGTGGCATATACTTCCACAAAATATTATCTTATCCTTGTTGGTAAAATTAATTTTATATCCAAGAATGTGTTTCCAGTCTTTTCTTTTATTTGTCATATAAATATGTGAGCAATACACAGAGACAGCATTCCATAAGTACCAAGAAAATCACAGTTGAACTTCAATGGCTCTTCAGGCTGCTGCTGCTTTGCTCCCCCCTACATTCTCCATTCACAAAGAGGTTTATTTATTGATTGTCTTCTCCATCATCACTATATAAATAGGCAAATCTACTTAATTTTCCTAACTTTTACACATAACTAGATAAATTTCACACTGTATTGTTAATTTCTTTGTAATTCAGGGAAAATCTGGTGGTGCATCTTTGAAGGACTTTAGCTTTTTTGGAGTTTCAATCTCAGACCATGTAAAAGCTGATTCTTCACTCAAAACCAAGGTACATCTGCATTCATCCATCATTTTGTAAAGTTTAATTGATTTATGAACTCAGATCATTAATAAAGGAGAATGTGCATATCTTGATTGCAGATAGAGTTCATCAGCTCCAGAAAGTCATCGACGACTGTGAGAGCTCAGGCAGTGGCTACCACCGCTCCAACTTTCACTCCTGCCACATTCCAAGGGAAGAAAACATTAAGAAAGGGCACTGTAATCATCACAGGAGCCTCCTCCGGCTTAGGCCTAGCCACGGCCAAATCATTAGCCGAAACCGGAAAATGGCACATAATCATGGCCTGCAGGGACTTCCTCAAAGCCGAAAAAGCAGCAAAATCTGTAGGGATGTCCAAAGAAAACTACACCATAATGCATTTGGACCTTTCCTCCCTCGACAGCGTCAGACAATTTGTCGATAACTTCAAGCGATCCAACCGACCTCTCGATGTCTTGGTTTGCAACGCAGCAGTTTACCAACCAACTGCAAGGGAGCCTTCTTTCACAGCTGATGGGTTTGAACTCTGTGTCGGGACTAACCATTTGGGACACTTTCTTCTCTCAAGGTTACTTCTCGACGACATGAAGCAATCCGATTACCCATCCAAGAGACTCATAATCGTGGGGTCCATAACAGGGAATACAAACACCTTGGCAGGAAATGTACCTCCAAAGGCCAATCTCGGGGACGTAAGGGGTCTACAAGGAGGTCTCAATGGACTGAACACGTCATCCATGATCGACGGTGGAGATTTTGACGGAGCCAAAGCGTATAAGGATAGCAAGGTGTGCAACATGTTGACAATGCAAGAATTTCACAGGCGTTACCACGAGGACACGGGGATTACGTTTTCTTCGCTTTATCCAGGGTGTATAGCAACGACGGGGCTGTTTAGGGAGCATATTCCGTTGTTCAGGATGCTTTTTCCAATGTTTCAAAAGTACGTGACGAAAGGATTTGTGTCGGAGGAAGAAGCTGGAAAGAGACTTGCACAGGTTGTGAGTGATCCAAGCTTGACCAAGTCCGGTGTGTATTGGAGTTGGAATAAGGATTCGGCTTCTTTTGAGAATCAATTGTCTCAAGAAGCAAGTGATGCTGATAAAGCACGTAAAGTCTGGGAAATCAGTGAGAAACTTGTTGGTTTAAGTGGCTAAATAAATAATTATTCTTAGGATTAATATTGGATTGAAGAACATGTACTAATTGGTAAAATTTAGAAAGAAAAGAAAAAGAGTTCAAATGTAAAATTTATGTTGGAATCAATAAATCAATCCATTCCTTCAGTTACTGTTCGGATAAGCATGATCTTAACATGAATTACCAGCCAAGATAAGCTTGTTTGGAAAATTTGGGAAAATGCATTGTACTCCCTACGTCAAATCTAGACGAAACTGTCCTATGAAAATTTTATTCCAGTAAATCGCATAAAACCCCTAGATATATTAATGAAAAATTACACCGGAGTGTTGTGCAAAACGTTCAAAAGTACAAAGAAATTTTGTGCAAATATTCAAAAGTACAAAACTACAAAAGAGTTTTGAGCAAACTCTAAAAGATACAAGGTTATTATGTGCAAGGTTCATAAAGTACAAGGGGATATGTGGTAAGTGTAGAAGTACAAGCTCTGCATATTATTATTATTAAGGGTGGGTAATGAATAAAGGGTATTATGGTCATTTATGTTGAAAAACTAGGTAAAATACAATAAAAATCGCATATTTTCCGCTTGGAACACACGCACGTTGATGAGTACGGATTGCATATTTTATGCAGAATTTTTTAAATTACAAAAGAGTTTGAAGCAATAAAAATTTCACAAGAATTAAACATGTTGTCAATCCCAAAAGCAGCTATCGCTAAAGTTCTCCTAGACTTGTGAAGTTTTTGGCAACACAAATGACACTATTTACCAAAAAAAAAAAAAATCAGTTTTTATAAATGACGACTCTATTAATTTACCCTTCTTTCTAATTACAGATCGGATTAATTTAATTACTGTATTAAATAAATTAAAGGAAGAAAAAGAGATCAATTTACTAAATCCTAAAACCCTCCTCTCAAAGAAGAGTCGTATCTCCTCCGTCGCCTACGACGTCTAGTTCGGCTCCTCTTCAACTACACCGTAACTCTGTAACAGGTAATGTGATTTTTTATACATTTTTCTTAGCTACTTATGTTCGTAGGCATCCTATATGTGTATTTTAGCTTAATCAATAAAAATACAAGATCAATAGCTGGCTGTATCAATTTCTGTCCGGTTGCATTATTTTCAATCTTGTACGACTTATCTTGATTTGGAAATCTTGCTATTTGAGTATGTGAATTTACTTTATTCAATTTTTCTTTTATTTTTTTCATTTTACAAGTCTCTGGAGTAATCGTGTTATTTTTGCTTAATTTTAACGTAATCTTTTGAAATTAGGTTGATTATTATTTCCATATCCTATCCTTTTTTCTGTTTGATTTCTTTTTTGTTTCTAGTGCGGGGATTGGGGTCTCCAGTGGAGTTAGGTCATGTTTGGAGCTATGGAGGGGTTGTGAGCAATGAGGCATGAACAAAACATCTGCATCCGAAACTAACATGTGAAAATCTAAGATTAGTCAAACAATAAAAAATTGGATAATTGTGACTCAAAATTCTGTACGGCCAACTGCAATGCCGTCCAGTTAAAGATATGAAGATTTTATGTGAAAGCACTATGCTTCAACACCATGAGATTATGCATGTAAGCTTGGCCAAATTGATAGAATGCAAGACCAACGGCACCGAGGCCGGCCCTATAGCTAGGCAATTTAGGCCCTCGCCGAGGGCCCCATCTATAGAGGGGCCTCAATTATTTTGTTTGTAATTGTAAATGTATCTCTGAATTTTTTTTGTTTTGATCAAATAAGATGTAACAATGGAAATTTAAAAATAAGGTCTTGTCCTATTTATATAACCACATTCTTAAACAGACGGTGAAAATCAACTTGATCTAGTGGCTAAAGTGATGCTATAAAGGCTTTTCATATGTACTTGTCTAGAATGTTTTATTTCATAATCTAGAACCATGTATATACAAAAAGAATGTTCTGATATCTTTGTTGACTAATATTTATGCTCTATCTGTCCCCCTTTTACCTGCATCATATTATGATAACATTAATGCATCATGTATTGGTTAAGATGCGTTGAATAATGATTGTAGCGCGACATTAAAATAGATTTAGTCTATCAAATTAACTTTTCGATTAAAATTGCACATTCCATTGAAATTCTCCTTGTGTTTGTTATGTAAGATCCGTTGATCTAATTTATCTTGAAATGATTAATTCATATTATTGGTGTCAAATGACTAATATATAATTATGCTCAGTTTGCCCCCTTTTACCTACATCATATTATAATAACATTAATGCGTCATGTATTGGTTAAGATGCGTTGGACAATGATCGTAGCGCCACATTAAAATAGACTTAATATATCAAATTAACTTTTTGATTAAAATTGCACGTTCCATTGAAATTCTCCTCGTGTTTGTTATGTAAGATCCGTTGATCTAATTTATGTTGAAATGCTTAATTCATATTATTGGTGTCAAATGATGAAGATTACTCCATCCGATTTTTTTATTTATCGTTTTAGAATTTAAATGTATAATTAATTTTTTATACTAATTTTACCCTTCTTATTAATGCTATGATTATTTGATTAAAAGGGTGTTTTGATACTTTTATTTAAAAAAAATTGACTATTTATTTTAATTCTTAAAATCCATCTTCAATCCTCAAAAGTGAATAAAAAAACGGAGGAAGAATATGATAATTCATAGTACAAGTGATTTTGTTTTATTGTGCCTTATTATTTTGAAAAAAAAATTATAATATTATTATTTTGCATTAATAAATTAGAATTTAATGTAACTTATTATTTTGGAAAAATATATTATAATATTATTGTTTTGCATTAATAAAGTTGATGTAACTTAGATTCAACGAGTTTGAATCAAGTTATAATTTTAATATTAATTTATGATAAAAAATACTCAAACTACATACTCGTCTCGTTTTTTTGATAGCAGACTGAACTGGTTGATAATCCAACCAAATAGTTCAATTTTTTGTATTGTATAAATTTTAAAACTACCGCGTCAGACTAGATACAAAAAATTGGTATGATTGAGAAATGCAACGACAACAAACCCCTTTATATTGGTGTTGCGCACAATCCGATAAATAATATACTGAACTGAAATTACGGAATGAGCTTTATTACTGAACCATTAAAAAAATTCAATTCAATTTTCGATATTGCATGTAGATATAACTTACCCAACCCAACCCATCGGATATAACTTACCCAACCCAACCCATCGGATATACCCTTTTTTTTTTAATTCTACGGACTGACCTAGAGCAAAACCCCAATCTCTTCTTCTTCAATTCTAAACCCCACCGCGCCGCCGCATCACCTACCCCCATCGCGCCTCCACCATCTCTCTCTCGGCCCAGGTTTGTAATTTACAGAGGTACAGTCCAAATTCTAAATGCCCAATTTTATTCTTTTTCTGATTTTCTCTTAATAAATTGGGTTCTAATTGCATTTAAAACCCAAAACTTGAATGATGCTAAAGTAATTTTTGGAGAGGGGACTGAGGCTAGGGGGTCTCTGATGTATTCTTTATAATTTCTATTCAACTTCATTGGATGGTTAGTGGTTAGAGTGGTAGGAAGCATATTATTATTTACATATGTATTCAAGACAATTTTTTTTTATTCAATAATTTTTCAGTTTTTTTTGGACCGAATCAAATTGAACCTTACTGAATTGGTAATTTACAGAACCAAACCGAAATTTTCTGTTTGGCAAACGGTACGAGATTTCAAAATACCAAACCAGCTGGTATAAAGAAATTTGGTTCTGTTCGGTTTTACCATTTGCACAGCCCTACCTAAGATAGTAGCTACCTAAGATAGTAGCGTGAGCAGAAATATTATACTTTCATATTCAATATATTTACCCAAAAGAAAAAAAGTTCAAAAGTATTTGAATTCAATAAATGTTATCTTTCTTTTATCTTACCGAATACTAACTTCTTAACGAAGTTCTATATATTGTAGCCATTTATTTAAAAATAAGCATATTGATAAACTTTAAGTTGTCAAGAATGTTTGGATTTGAACTAAAGAAAACTATTCAATGATAAATGAATTTGCAAGCTCAGCTAAGTTATTTTGAAATTTTCAAGTGTACGGATTCAGACCTCGAGAAAAAAAAAAAGCTTGTGTTGTGTATATAATATAAGATGTCTATGGAGTTTAATGTAATTGGTTGAATTTTCTTATGCTGCATTAATTCATATGATACATGACAATTTATATGTGCGTGCATTTGTTATATAACTAAATTCACGATACTTGAATTTTCAACATATATATATATATATATATATATATATATATATTGCTTTTGTTAAGTTAAAGTTTAAGAATGAAATGTCATAAAAATATATTACCATTGAATCTAAAAAGTATCAGCTAATTTGTAACAGAGGGCCCCAATTTTAAATATTGCCTAGGGCCCCGTAATATGTCAGGCCGGCCCTGACCGGCACCAGTCACATTAGGTATCTGACATTTTCAAACCACAAAATCTTTATTCAGTGTAGATTTTCGTGGTGATATGCGTGATAAAATTTGTTCTTACGAGTTTTCTTTTCCCGTTGCTTCCTCTTCATGAATTGTAGGATCCAGAATAATGCTAGTATTTAACTTCAAAATGTCTTGTATAAACTGGTTCTATCTATTCTTTTGTTAATCATTGCTTATAATAGGCTAATGCTCCAGTCTGCAAAGCTCGGCCAATTATGTAATTTCGTTTGACGTACTAACTGGGATTTAGTTTTGACAGAAAAATATGGGATTTGGAGACCGAGGCATAATTGCAGATAAATGGTCCTCAAGGCTTCTTTGGGTCTGCGCAATCGGGAGTGCAGTTGGTACGCTGCCCAACAATGTATTAATATTTATTGATATTGGCAATTGGCAACTGAATGTTCCTGGAATTTAGAATATTATGTAATCCACATGTGCACGCTAATTAGTGCTTAGCTTTTGAGAAATGCCTGAGTTTCTTGTTTTTTATCCCGGCAAAGTCAAAATTTTATTGTGATTCAAGTTATGTATATTCTTCAAGTGCATGCTCTGGCAGTAAACACAAGCTGTTGAAATCAAGAAAGGGTTTTGGACAGAAGCTCAATTGCATTTCTAGTACTTCATAAAATGCTTAATATATGTTACCTTTTAACTGGACATAATGAAATATCAGTTTTTTCGATAACAATTGCATATACTTGATAAAGTGGATAAAACTTGCCAGTTTGTTTTGATGTACGGAGAAAAGAAAAGAAAAAAAAGATAGATATAGTAAAATTTAAATTGGTTTGTTTTATATAAATATGTTGATTTGTTTCCATCTTTTCATTAAATCTTGATCAGGCCTTTATATGGTAGCTGTCGAAAGACAACTGCAGAATAGAGAAAAAATGATGGCTGCGTCAATGAGGGCTGCAGAATCGGGTTCAGAAGGTGGACAATAGTTTTGGAGCTGACTAGTTTCAATCCCAAATAATACATGTCATACGTTATTCAAATTGATTTTCAGCTCTGGAAGAGATATAATTGATCTTTTAGCTTCTTCTCCGGTTGATAGCATGTATAAGGATTGCTTTATTTATCTCTATTGAATTGATAAAATGCTCCACTTATGTCTGAATTTATATGGCTTCACCCATTGTGTTGTATTTCTTGCTAAGTGGTGTTCCTTTTTCTCTTTAATCATTCATTAATTAAGCAAATCAAGCAAAGTTAGAGCAAATTACAAACAGATGACATCACAAAAACACATCCTATAGGCAGCTTTTACAGAAACTGCAACGTGGTGTTTGGTTCTGGGGTTGTTTTGCCTTGTTTATCTACCTTAGTTTTTGTTTTCACCGTTTTTAAGTACAATATTTAAGCATGTTCCGTTACGTGCATTTTTTAATGAAAGTAAATTGGACGTATTCTGCTCCATATTCAACACATTTTCTGAAAAATCAATTCCTCTCATTATGAAGAAAAGGGGCTTTTGCTGGAATTCAAAATAATTTCATTTTATAGTTCTATTATTTCATGATTCAAAGTCATCTCATCTTTATCGTGCTCTTCCCATTTTTACGATTACAGACTTCTAAGTTGAGCTTTGAACAAGAGGGTGTCATACGAAGCAAAGTCAGATTAATCACCCCGGATTACTGGGTGGCTTATTATCCCAAAATACAAGACATCGGTGTGGAAATTGGCCGCGGCCAATACAAAATTTCTTTTGCACTTAGTTGGTGTTTTATACCGTATGTAAAACTGCTTGTATATAAAATATATTTATCACTCAAAACTTTTTATAAGCATCACCTCAAATATAGCTGCAACAAATTGAATCTATTTAAATTAAACATCATCTGTATGCAAGCTATTCGTTCGTTCTGTGTGTAGTTACAATATAGAAGATTTCTTTCTGATGAATCATTATACGTGTTAATTAATACCCCTACTATAAATAAATTAAGTTACAACAACTAATACCTGCAAGAAGAAAGTATTAACACTATACTAAACATTTAATAATACGTATTCAGAACTCTTCACTACCGTGGCATTGAGGATGATCTCGGTATCATTTCAGGCAAAATTCTTAATGAAATTGGGGAAGAAATAGACGCAGAAGGCCGAAGAAGAGGCGTACCAACTCGACTTGAAGTCTCATTAATAGTAGTAACTTGTTGTAACTCGATTTCAGCACTTTTTTCTTGATGGGCAAATCGAGGACTATCCAGCAACTGACTATCATCATATTCCTCAACTGATAATACGGTGTCTGTGTCCGTGTGCACAGTTGAATCATCACCATAAATTCCGCCCATTCTTCTTCTCCTTCTCCTAGCAGCCTTACCCCATCCGTGGATCGTCTCTCGTATTCCCTGAGGTATTAGTGCTGCCTTGTAGTTTGTCCCCATCTATGAAAAAAAAATCACATGAAAAATATCACAAAAAGAATTTTTATTTGTTTAAATGATTTATCGTTCTTGTATATGTTGGTACCTGAGTCACTAGTGCATAGAGTGGCAAAGTGCTGTAGCTACATAAAAACTGGCCACCGAACCTGGGATAACGACATCACAATTACAATTTCTCTATGCAGAAACGACAAACTGAATGTAACACTAGTTAATAACTTTTCCTCACCCTACTATTAGGCGTAGATAGACGAGGAAATGGTTCTTTATGAAGCAAGAATTATAACCAAATTGCCACTGTGGTTAAAAGAAAATCTCTGTCACAACTTCCATATGTATGATACTTATGTAATTCAAAATAAACTATAGCACAATATAATGAGTTTTGGGTAAATATTTTCGAATTGTGGAATAAGGACAAAATAAAGTAATGCATAATACCCAGAACCAAAAGAAAGAAGCAAGCTCAAATGCATTCTGCACAGAAATATTAGTGTTAGTATACTTTACATATGCGTTGTAGATATTAACCAGTGATAGAATGAAGGCCAACCTGGAAAAGGATAAAATGAATCAAGGACAACAATAATTCCGGCTTATTGAACCAAAAAAGTTCATCTCGGGGTTTAAACTTAGGTCCAGAAAAACTTCCACTTAATCCTGCACTCTCTAATGCCAAGGTTGCTATAACGTGCTGCAGTTTTGTGCCCACAAGTAGCACAAGCTGCAAAATAAACATAAATGCATCATGTGAAATGATATACACCTAAGTTTTTTCTTACTTTTTCTTATCTTTTTGACAAGGATTAGGTGGTTAATTCTTCAAGTATTATATGTCTATGTTGGCGATTTAAGGACTTACAGTGACAGGAATTAGCGCAATCCAGAAATAGAGATTAGATCCTGCAAGTTACAAAGTCAGCCAACCACAAATTAGCTTGTAAACTAATATACCTTCTACATTGAAATAACAAAAAACAATGTAGCGTCTAAACTAATATACCTTTTACATTGAAAAGCATAAAAGCTACCACAAATCCCCACAGTGGAGCACTGTAAATACTCAACAAGATTTAATGTCAGCAAAGCTTCCAAACAATACACAGAAAACAAAAAGTGGTTTCAACTTCAAGTAAAACCAGTTAATTAGTACAAAAAAACTTCAGGATTAGAAGACATAAATTGATAGCAGGTGACATACTTCATAATAACCAGTAAAATATACATTTTTTATTCAGTGAAATACACATTTATCCAACACTAAAGTTGATTGAACTCAGAGGGAGTATTACAGTTCAACCAGTATCAATATTAACTATAACGGTCGTGTACATTTAGGCAAAACAGAAATAGCGATGCTAGAGCCTCTCTATCAGAATTATTTTTCTCTTCTTTAGTCAAATATGAACTTCAACAAATGGTGAATGGTCACTGATAAATATACAGGAATCAATCAGGTAAAGTGACACATGTACTTACCTAACACCAACTATTCGTTGGAATTCTTCTTCCATGGAGCGAATCATGTAGCTGTGAAAATCATATTTTGATGTAAGGTTGTGGTTCTGTCATAAATAAGAAAAATTAAGATTTAAATAGAGATTTTATCGTGTCCAAGTTTTTATTACAAGACAGAAAATACTTGTCATTCATGAGTGACAGAGATATTTTTATAAGAAGAAAGAGGCAGATCCATTTAGCTTGTCCATAATAGTATACAGTTAAGATCATTTCTAAAAGGACACATTTGGTATTTATGTAAATTATCATCAGTGCCAACCATAATAATTAAGATTCTTTTGCAAGTAACTATCTTGATTTATTGCTTTAATTCATGGAGGTACTCAATGCCATATATTATCTCAAAGAAAATAATGACAGGAAACTTAGGTTAAACATGAATTTCCACTTCAAAAATTATATAATTTGAAGTGGCATTTTACGATTATGATAACATGTATGCGTACCGTGATGAACCCCTGGCGGAGTGTAAGGTAATCGGCTCGAACCACTGAACGACCAAACTGCCGGAAGAAACATGTCTGGATATTCGAAAATAGTAAACTCTATCAGTATGTGTTGATCTATTTTTAATAATCAAGCATCCATCTTAGATATTTAACCAATTTGAACAAAAATGTCGTGTTAAATGAACAATAAAAAGGAGTACTATTTGGCATTGTTTGTCATTCATTCAAGAATGTTAATAATTCGGACAATTAGAATCCGTACATATTTCTTCAACCTGTACAGGACATTGGTAAATTTAAATTCTGGCAGTGAAAATGCTATGTGATAGAAATGAACCTACCACCCAAACGAGAAAGCTGTTCCTCTCCATAGGATTTGATGTATGTACTCTGACAAAGCTCGATTGCCTTTGCATTGTAAGTGCTCTAGTAATTTCTGCAACAGAAATGAAACTGTCGGAATTATTGATTGTAGCAATAAGTTGTGCATGTTTCCCACTTCAATTGGCCACTCTCAGCAGTAAAGGGAAAGGAACAGAAAACAAGTCATTGAAGAGAAAGAAAATTGCCTCTTTCGTATTGACTCTGTGGCATATCATGAAGATTAAAATCATGGTTGATTTGGAAATGTCAACTTGAAAAGAATTGATTACTCAAAAGTTACTTTAGATGGTATCGAGGCACTAACTTTAGAAATTCCTGAACTCAAGTAGTAGTTGTAGAATTTTAATCCTAAATACAGCCTTTATATCTTTTCGATATTCTCTCTACACAAGGTCAAAGTTCAGACTATAACACAATTTTCCGGAATTACCTCTTAATGAATTATGTCTGTCCATGTGAGCCTCATCCTCCCACGCTCTCCAACTGTGAATCTGGCAACAATATTGAGCAGTGATGAATTATAGCTTATGAAGAGAAAATTAATTTAACAAAAGGGTATGAATTTCAAAGGACCTATGGAAGCAGATCAAATATAATCGCCAAAAATTTTAAAAATGCAGAAACGACCAGCAATATTCCATTGGAATCTCACAGCATAAGCTCGCACAAACACTACAAAATCTATCTCCTCTCTCCAATCCTTGATCAAACTTATGGCCCCCAGGCAACAATGAACTGTCATGTCTCATTCTAAACCACGGGGCATCCCATAATTATTTCAGTGGGATATAAATGAGTTGCATAGCTAAGAGAAAAAATTGATGCAGGCTTAGATAAAGTACTAAGGTAAATATTGTTAAGCAAGAACAGACTATATGTTACATGAATCAGTAGTAAAGCCATGTATCTTTCTATCAGAATCAAATGTATTAACTACTTATTAGTGCTACCTAAAGGAATCCATTTTAACATTATTCAAGAGGTCAAGATCCTCGTAGGAACAAAGAGAAATGGTATCGCTTTCTACATTATGATCACCTTTTCACGTAAATTAGTATAGAGTAATCTATGTCCCCTAAGTTTTTTTATATACTCACTTAAACAGGGTCGCCAGAAAATGAACCAACAAAGGCAATAGTCTTTTTTATTTCAAATCACCATAACAAAGTAATGAAGGAAAAATGTTTCTGATTCTCTCACTTAACATAATTGCCTAACAGGCAAGTAAATAATTGCAGAAAATTAACAAAACAGTATCAAATGATAAGAGAAAAAGGATTAAAGAAAATATAAGTAGCAATAGCAGTGTCCAAGATAACAGGTTTGCATTGTTAAACACAGCTATGCATAGAAAATCACTTATTAACTGAAATATCAAAATAGTACCTTTACAATTGCCAGCAACATTGTTAAGCAGCTGTAAGATACATGTGTAATTGCCATAACAAAGATGAAACGGTGCAGTTGCTCAAGGCCTTCATATGACACAAAAGGTTCATAATTCTGCAAGTCAAAATTAAATTTAACAAACTTCTTAATTTTTCTAGAGAGTTGGAGGATTATTCGCATAAGAATTCAGGAACAAACAAATGATGAGTAGCAAATACGTAGTTAGATCTACAGAAAAAAAGGTAAATATTGGAAAATGGAGTGAGTCCTTTGGACAAATAATGCCATGATAGAATTATACTTGCCTCTCTGCAGGTATTCTTATTTAAACCAGTCAGAATTCTCCTATATGAGTGAGGATCAATTAAGGCCATCAAAAGTCTACGCTCCTTTGAATTACTATTTTCCATTTCCTCATCGACATCACTCTTGGTGCACGGGGCAAATGCACTATCATAGAACTTTGATGGTATACAAATATTAGATATAATGCTCGAAGTTGCTGTAAGAAGTAGTGATATGAAGCCAAGAAGCATCAATTCTGTGGAAAATATCCAAATAAAGCTCAATGTTAGAAGTGATGAAAGAGGAAAAACCCCAGTTTCGTAACATTATTTTCACTAAAAAGTTGCTAATTACCTTCCTTCATTTTCTCCAAAGCTGCAACCAAAGGTTTTCTATCAGTTTTCTTCAACCACTGCACCAATAGGAAATCATAAGCTCACAGAACATATCTCACAACAAATCAACTCTTAAAAAATTCAAAATTTTCAACACCAAACTTAAATGAAAAGCTACATTGATCAAAACAATGAATAGTCCTTATGTCATAGGAAAGAAAAGGTACTCAATTTAATACACAAAACAAGCAACATTTAAAAATATAAAAACAGAATGTAACTCACATTACCCAACCGGTGAATCGAGCGTTCCACGAGCAGTGAAACAGCAACAAAAATGGTCAATACAGTAGCAACAGACCATGTTGGAGTCAAGGCAAGTGACCTAAGCTCCTTTGTACTATCTAACATTTCCATAGATTGTGATTCAGACATCTTAAACTGAACTCTGTGTATACTTACTTTAAAGCTTTAACTCAATCAATACTCTAATCTCTGCAACTTTGTCATGTTGATAATGATTGTACAGATTCATTCAAACCAATTTGATGAAAACCCTCAAAAACAAAAAGATTTAGTCTGAGAACTGTGATCAAGAATCTTTATATGCAGTCATTGCTTTGACTTTAGAATCCACAAATAAAAAAGAGGGCTTAAATTAAAGAATTCAACTTGGTCTAATTCTTTAACTTTTAACCCTCAAGAACATGGCCATTGACTTGAAGATTAAACCTTTTGAAAACCCCAGAAAGAAAACATAATCTATTTTTCCTTTAAAGAAAAAATATATTTTTTTCCAACCCAAAAGTACCCTCAACTTATAAGCTAATTTCCATTAGGCTGAACAAGACGAGAGAAAGGAATGGCGAGTATTTTCTTAGTGTGTTGTGAGAGATGGAGCAAATCTAAATGAAAGCGAAGTTGACGCTGTAATGAGCTGGAGCAGGTGTTTACCAGTAAATTTCAACTTTTTCGAGAAGAAAATTTGTTTTTTTCTTCAAGATTCTCTCCCACAAACAAAACTACTTAAAAAAGAGGAATCCCTCTCTCTTTCTTCTTCTCTCTCTCTCTAGAATCCAAGTTTAGTAAGGGCGGAACCTGCACGGAAGGTAACTTTTAGTGATGGACTTTAAGGACAGGTGACAAGAAGAACAAACGAAGAGGAGAAAATTAAAAACAAACAAAAACAATGCTTTAAATTTTGTGAAATGTAATTGGATAAAAGCTCTTGTGTATTTCCAGAAAGAAAGAAAAAAGGGCATTCCTGTAATTTGTGCAAGATTTTGACTTTTCTGCCCCTTGTCACATTGTTATTTATTCGTTTCACATGTTATCTCAAAAGCCTAGAAAAGCTTAGGTTGTTTAGGAAATATTTTTCTACTTCATATATACTCTTAACAAAAAAAAAAATTTAGGCATTTTTAACATCAAAAATTTTAAATAAATAGTTCTCCAAAAATATTCCAACGGTATGTTTCACTAGTTTCCTTCTAATTTAATTATTTAAAATAAATGAGGAATACGTTTTAAAAAGAAATTTTGTGGAACGAATTTAATTATCAATAATATGATATCTCAGTATAACTTGAAGAGGTTAAATTTTGATTTGTATCTCGTAAAGTTGCTGAGTTTTGAAAATAAGTAGAATTTGATGATAACGTATTTGCTAAGTATAATAAATATACTCTATGTGGTTAAGTCAAGTAGTAGCGGTTTGCAATATCAAGAGGCGAAATTCAAATTTGAATCATATTAAAGTCACCAAACTGAAAAAAAAAAATATGTACAGTATGTTCCTATCCGAAATATAAATATACAGAGTAGTAAATTAAAAGAAAAATAACAAATATTATAGTTAGTGGAGCATAGTATATATACTAGTCCAATTCAGTTATCGAAGACGGGCTTCGCAATTATGTTGATCTCTACTTTGGTGACTGCCAACTTACCTATTAATAGAAATTTGGTGCAACCGAAACAATATATGAAGATGTTGTATCATCATCATCATATCAATCGAGGCTGGGTGGAGGCACATTCTGCGATTTACATCCTTCAGGGTTCTAGGACAAGGGTTCTGATGATCTAGAATTAGTTTAATGTAAGCTTGGACACCTGGATTATCAAAAAAAAAAAAAACTATTACTCGATCGGTTTTCTTGTATGTGTCTTTTCAGACTCCAATCCATTAATTTGAAGTTACATTCATGACATATATGTGTCTTTTAATATATATAATTTCTACATGTTATTTTTAAAAAAATTTACTTCCAAATTGTCTTCACTATACTTTTAGAATAATTAATTACATATTATTGTAGTGATTTATCATTATTATTCCACAAACTGTAGTGGGAGAAATATATTTATTTTGAGAAAAAACTATTACATACTTCAAAACCACCTTATAATAAAGAAATCATACTATGATATAATTTCAGATTCTAGCTAATTTGAAAAGAAAAAGAAAAAATCTTCAATTGTTAAAAAAATATATGTAAAGAAAATAAGTTAAACTGTGCATGGACTAAATTATGTAGATTCGAATGTATGGAAATTAAGCACGTGCATAGATCCAGAAAACAAGTACATTTGTAATTTTCACTAATCATGTACGTACTCATAAATTGATAAAAAAAAGAAGTTCAATATGCAACATGTTAATTGCAAATAGATCTACTAATCATGTACAGTGCGACTTTCCTTGATAAGCGGACTCACTGATTACAACTCACCTGCATGCATGTTTCATTTCATTGTTAACTTTTAATTTATGTCATCACAAAGTTGAGGCCCGAATCCAAAAAGTTATGGGTATATATTTTACTAATCTGAGTTTTTGTTAGTGTAGCAACAAAATTTCAAGTCTAAAATAAATTAAACAAGAAATATTTGTACAAATTAAAATTTATTAATTTAATAAAGCAGTTACAATCTCTATAATTCCCCTGATTCTAATCTTAAGGAAAAAATAAATATTTCTTGCACTTGATCTTGAAAAACGTTGATTTGATCTTCTCTAGAATGAATTTATGCTCGAATAACGTTAATCCAGGGGCAAATTTGCTTAATCCTGGATCAAACGTGAAATGATTTGAATTTCTTCAACGAACGTCTTGAACTTCGTCGTGGATATTTTGAATTTAGGAGAATTTGATCTTCTTTGGACCGTCGTAGATCTCCAATAACGTTTAAATGAGGGCTTCTTAGCTTATTCTCGAATCAAACGCCAGATTTTCCTTTGATCTTTGAAGAATATCTTGAGTTAATGAAAAAGGTTTTGAAGAACGCCTCGTAGAGAGAATTTACTAAGCTGAGTTTTTGTTAGTTTAATGCTAGTGTCTGGTAATTAATAATCGTTTCTTTTCTAATAATATTGTTTATATTAGCCTCTTATTTATTTATTCTAGAAGGATATAGTGAGTGATATACAAAAGACTAAGAAAAGTTTGGGAAGAAAAATGTAAAAAAAGAAGGTGGAGTTTTGCAGTTTAAATAAGAGCAACATTTTTATGTTTTCCTCTCATACATCTTCTTTCATTTCGGAGGGATTGTATGTATACATGTAGTAGTATTTAATGACGTGTCACAAATATTACTAATCCAGTAATTAATTAATAGTAATTCATTTCGTTTGCCCGTCACTTTCTCCCGGACAAAACTCGTAATTAGAGAAAGAGTCACATTCCGCGTTGAGCAAATAAATGCAAAGGCCTATTAATTAATTAGAAAGAGACACATTCCGCGTTTATCAAACAAATTCAAAGGCCAACTAATTATTAATTAGAAAGAGTGATCCATAACTAGAAAGTGAAGTGAAGAAATGTCTTGTACACAAAAATATTGCATATATATGCCATAGGGAAATTATTGAGGGGGCATATCATATCCTAAATTTGCTACCTTTGAAAATAATGGCATCGACGATTCACACTTTCTTTTCTCTCTTTTCATTTAACTTTCTTTCTTTTCATTCGTCCAACTTTATTTGTGTAATCAATCACAAATCTTTTAATGGTTAAAAGACACGCTCACTTTGGGAGAGTAGTACCAGTTTTATGCTTAAAAAGATACATTGTTTCCGAGGAAAATATTGATTTTTTTTTATTCAAAGAAACAAAAATACGATGTAATTTAGAAACTTTTTATTTGTCTTAAAACTTTTTCATATTTCTTAATTTAGTAATTTATTCACATTTTTTTTTATGTTTTGAAATGTTTGAAAAAATTTCGATATATCAACAACCAAAACATACATTACATATGAAATTCTGATACATGAGCCCATTCTTATAATATGATACAACATGCCTTGATTAGTATCATAGATTAAGCATTTGTTGTTAATGTAAGTTTCACTCAGTTGAAAATAAAAAAGTTTTAAACAAAATGTTAAATTAAATGACAAGATATTCAGAAAATATACTTTGTTTTTTGTTTTCAGAGATTCATAAGCTTAAACATATTCATATTTCGACAATATCGTATGAAAACTCTGATCCACGATGATATATTAACTAGTGGCATTAGAGGAAGAGCAAAGCATAGCATAAATTTAGCTTGTGTGTTTTAGATTTTTGGCTTTTAAAATAAGAAATGCTTGATTTTGTTTGGGTTAATAACTGTAGATTTAAGAAATATGTGGGAAATATTGAAGATTGGTAGGTTAGAAAATTAGAAATTGAGAAGTGCTTCAACTTAAAAATTCTGGAGAATATTATGAACTTTGGAATATATAATCGTGATTTTTTTTTTAATTATTAGACGTTTAAGAAAAATACTTTCTAGAATTCATAATCATATTTTTAAATTTAAGAAAAAAAGAAAATGAATTACATATTTTGCAACCAGGTTTTTTACCCTCAGTGGTCAACTTTGCCGAAAGAAAGATGTGATGCTAATTGTTTAATTTTTCTTAATTTGAATTGCTAAGGACTAATTTTTGTTTAGAGGGTTCAAAATATATTTCTCGCATTTTGAGGGTGCAAGTTGATGAGATGTTCTAAATTCGAGGGTGTAAAATGCTAATTTTATTTCATAAGTGCAAAGTATCAAAGATTCAAAAATGAATTGCCTATTTTGTCCTAGGTTCTTTTGAGGAAAATAAAAGAGGGTGCAAAGTGAAAAAAATCCTAGTTATGCTGAAATATGAGAATGTGTCGTATCTAGGAATTGTTCTTGGAAGAACTTTTCAATTATTATTAGATATTCACTAAAGTGGCTAATAATTGTATAACATTAATTAAGTAGTTACTAATAACAAAATTGCTCAAGATTAAAAATCTAGAAAATTAATATTTGGTTAAAAGTGACCAATTGATGTCAAAGACCATACTTGAAATATATAATGTATTGATTGATCAATCAGAGAGAGGAAAGAGGGCATAACAAAAACATAAAGGTTAAGAAAAAAAGACTCGTCAGATGGTTGGAAGCTTTTCTGAGGTCTCACCCATCAACTCCTTCTCACTGAAGAGATCCTTCTGAACAGGAACGTCTTTTAGCTGCTGGGATGAAATAAGTAGTTCGATTTTTCTTCTAGCAGCAGAAGCCTGATCGTCATCCACGGCCTTATCTAATTCCTTGTCATTGTTTTGGTCGGATGATATTATCACCTCTTCCTCTTCCTTTGGAGGTGGAACAAAAAAAGGTATTTTACCCCTCTGCCAATCATGGAGAATCATCTTTGCAGCAGTCGTGTAGTCCGGTTCACCTCCCTAAAACGCACACAAAATAACAAAAAGCATCAGCCCAACAGAACTATCGGAAAACATCTGATTTGCATTGAAAAACAGACAAAGACATGTTTGTTGTCTTCTCGGAAGTTTGTGCTTCCAAGGTTTTAAAATTATATTCAGGCAAACAATTGTTTACTTGTCCAAAATGTGAGGTTACCTTCAGAAGTTTCCCAGATGACTTGCAGAGCTGAACAAGGAAATCATTATCATCCACCCAGTCACTTATCTTGTATGCTCTCTTTAAGTGCTCCTTTTTCACGCGTTTCAGAACTTCACCAATATGCTCAGAAGCATCTTGCAAATTTGTAACTCGGACCTGGAGAAAAATGAGCCAATCAGTGTTAGTATGTATGAGCTATAGCAGATGGACAGAAGCATTACAGCAAAAATATGAGATGACCAGAATGATCTTATAGCAATTGGACCACAGCAAGAATGAGCCTGTAATACTATACTAAACAATTTATCACATTTGCAAACTTAATCGAATTCCAAAAAAGAATTGCAGAGTGAAAAACATGATCATGTTTCCAAGTTTTCGTGGAATATGCAGCTCTTTATTTACACGTGAACATTAACTGACCATCCGTTAAATCTAAATAAGCACAGAGCAATAATCTCATTTCTCAGCTTTACAGAGAATCACTGGTTTACAAAATACCAAGACTACCTATCCTAACACATATAGGGCTGTAAGTGCTCATCAACTAAGTCAGATGTAGTTCACTGAGTAAATGAGTTGGCACTGGTAGTCCATGTTGATCAAATAACTTCTATTAACAAGCTAAAATTAACATAGAGCACCATCAATAACTTTTCATTCTTAGTTTCCATCAGGTTGAATCACTTGCTGTATTACGACAATAAATCCACCAGTTTGCAATAAATCTTAAAGTTTTGTTCTTTTAAATTAGATATTATCTAGGTTAAAGATAGACAGGTCTACCTACAATGTTAACTACGTTTTTAATAACTAACTAATATTTATAAACATTTACCAGTATCACCTGAACATGAATCAGAATTATGTGTAGCCATAAATAAAGCAACAGGCAACATAAACATGAACTATCAAAGGATACTTACCACTCCCTTCAAGACAATATCCGTTTCAGTATCTTTGTTCTGGTAAACAACTCCAGGGCAATCAATCAAAAAGATCTTCTTTGTAAGTGTTATGTACTGCCACACTTTAGTTTCCCCAGGAATAGGCGCAACTTTGCAGACCTATTCATAAAGCGATGCAGCAAATACAGAAGACAAATTAACCCAATTACCAAACAATAAAATTTCTCATTCACTATCAGCGCTCTACTCCGACTCAAAGATATCAAAAGAGAATGCAACTTCAAGAGAAAAATTAGAATAGTAACATGCACCACTACCAAGGGCATCATTTCAATAAAGAGAAATCTACATTAATTTTATTATTTTAACAAATTATTCTGACTCCCTGTTTTATCAGTGTATAAAGAGAAATCTACATTGAGCCTAAGCAATAAATCGAAACTTAAGGAATAACATGCTAGGAGAGCATTTAAACATAACATCCTATATTTCACAAACACGAAATCATATTAACAGGAACACCAAAGTGCAGATAGAAAAAACATATTAACAGGACCACCAAGGCGTATTACGGCTACGTTTGGATTGTTTTTCAGTGAGTATTTTCAGAATGAGAGGATCTTTTTAAATTCATCGCTTTTCTTATGAAACCAAAAATTGTGTTTGGAATAGTTTTTGAGAACCTTGACCTAATTGGAGATAGGGTCATTATGACATTATATTTTAAGAAGTTCCAGTTTATGATTTGTTTGTGTGCTTTAAAATTTGGGTTAAATGGTGACAAATCAATAGGATTTAGATTTTAAGATATTGTACTGAAGATTAATTTATGTAAAGACATTTTCAAAAAATATTCTTAGAATATTGCAAGAAATGTTCTGATTTTAGCCAAAAAAGCCTGAATCTTGGAAAGTAAACCAAATAAGGGCTTCGTGTTTCTGCTTATTCTGCACAGCGACCTCAGTTACCAATTACACAATGAAAAAGTGCAAAAAATAGCCAATTTCACGAAAAGTGGAGGTAAGTATAAAGAAGAATTACATTCTTTGTACGCAAAGTATTGATAACAGACGATTTTCCAACGTTCGGATATCCAACGAATCCCACGGATATGGCTTGCTTGTCACTTTTTAAACGGGAAAATTGTCTCAACACTGAGAGAAGGGCACCCTAAAAGTACAAATACAATTAAAACATTAGCAGGCAACCAATATTTAAATGCTGGTAGAAAATGAAAAACATACACCTGAGCAAAGAAAGAAGTAAGCGGCAAATACGAAGGTGACCATAAAAAATTAGGAACTGAATATCTGAATTTGTACTGATTTAACTTCTAGTGTTTCCAGACTCCCGAAAAATTTAGGAGCTACAACGTTACAACTTCTGTGTTCATTAAACAAATTAACATAAATTTGATATCATTGGTAGAACAAAAATAATTCATTAAATCACCATAGGAAGAAATTTAAGAGGCTTATGGCTTCCCACCTAGGCTGACGGGAAGTGTGCCTTGGGTTATGTATGATATTTGATCAACAAGATGTTCTCTTATAAATCAAGTGAGCTAGAAGTTACGACGTGAAAATCATTATTTAAAGACCAAGAAAAAGTGGACCAGACCCTCTTACTCGTATAAGACTCACTTAAAGTGTCAACAGATCTAGAATTAGAATTTCAGGTTCAAATGCAATACCTTGCCAAATGATTTGTTTATGCTTGCATGAAAAGCAAGGGCTGGGTATTCCTTGGACAGAAATCTAAGCCATCCTTTTGTTACCCATGGTGGAACTAAATCACACTGCAGAGAAAAGAAAGATAGAATGATTAAATAAACAATAAGGCTGGCCTAAGAATCCAATGTGCAAAGATAGTAAACCTTATTTAATAGAAGAATCATGTGCTTATGCTTGCAGTGCTCCTTAAGATGCTTCTCCAAATGGTAGCATCTTGTACCTTGAGGGTCTCGAGCATCTATGACCTGCCATATGGAAAGTAATGAGTGGACTAAGCATCATTAAAAAGACATGGACATAAATATTAACAAAAAGTTCTACTCAATATACAACATATAGAATGTGCAAAAGTGAACTTAAAATTACTCCTTTACAAGAAAGAACGCACACACAATATCATAAAGGAAGAGGATGCTTGCACACACAACTTCCCAATCCATATGACAATGAGTTCAAAAGCAAGTTTCTACTAGACTTGGAAGGGAAAAACCTTGAATTTCACCATACGTTAGTGTATATGAAAGATATTAAATCATGATGTCCAATACCCTTATGTCTCTCAGTCAAAGTTAACTGTCAAAATTTTAAAATATTTCAACCCATCAGATATCAAACAACGTGATGCAAATTTGTGCAAAAGTTCCTGACACAACTTCTTGAAATATTATTACCCAGCACCACTTTAAACGTTTTAGTTAAACCATTAAGGCTAAAAGCTTTTTCATTCGTGTAATCAAGATAAATAACTTCAGCTGAAAGTATATGAAATATTATGGGAGAAGACGGACGACAAAATACAAATGCTCTTTGCTCATCCTACCTGGACAACAACATCTGAAGAGTCAATCACTTTGTAGAGCTCTCCCCATATGCGTTTACTTTGACCTTTATCAAACAATGTGTGTCGTACTAGATCTCTGAACCCATCTTCAACTCCTTCAGCAGATGTACTACTACCATGTTTCTCTTCAAAGGCATCTACATTGCAGTCTTCGTTATTAAGTGTTTTTAATAGTCATTAAAGGATATAATAGTAGCCATCAGAATATGTCAATGTTAAGACAATGGGAGTGATATGATATCTATGCCACGACATCAGATGTATATTACTCACCTTGAGAACCATCAGCCCTCTTTAGTAATGAATCATAACCAGATGCCAACAGCTTTGGTCTCTTCCTCTTTGTCTTTGGACCAAAAGCATCAGAGAACGGCTCTGTATCGAGAAGATGAACTCTCGCTTGCTTAAAAACACATTAAAAGGAAAAATATCAATCAGTAACAAAAAGAATTTAGTAAAAACAGTGTGTCACACATGCAACTTTAATTTTTTCTTGAAAACATAGCAAGGAACCATTTTATGTGCTTCAGACCTTTTGATGATCATTCAAGAGAGACATTGGTATCTTTCTTTCCTTCAAAATGACATTGTAATTGCTCGAGAGACTACTTTGAAGCTCCTCTCGAAAAACTTCAAGCTGTTTCTGATTTACAACACGGGTGTTGCCTATGAAGCAAATGAGTAAAAAGCAAATTATATTCAATTTTATTTCAACAAAAATCAGATAACTTAGAAAGTCTAATATCACTAAATACTATAGAGATAGCATGGCGGCTATAGAAATCCAAACAACTATATTCCATGTACCAGTCATGTCAAATCATAGGGATGAAACTCGATTTTGCAACACTTTGTCATGCATCAGATTTGTAACATGAGCCAAGCTTGGTTATGCAATTCACGGAGTTGCATTCAGTTATTTACATGTTGAACCCCAGGACAAGTTCACAGTCAAAAACTGAAATTTTGAAGGTCTCCCAGAAGCCTACTCGGAATAAGCTTCAATAAAACTAGATTGAACAAATTAATCTAGATACTCTCAACCACATCTCTACGCGCTCTTTTGATGGCACCAGCACTCTGGCTTATATAGGCTTAAGGCACCACATGTACCTTTTTTACTTCAACTTCTATCCCAGATTGATGAGCTAATAATCAAAATCTTAAAGTAACTGTTAAATTGAAGCAATAGCAATTTCAACCCAACAGCACTCTTGCAGCTTGACCAAACATCATTTATATCAGTAACAAAAGATTAAACATGATGTGACATCCAGGTAATTTCCATACAAAACGATTTTTTGCATTTTATGATAATTAAATTGATTGTTTTAATAAAATTTGAATATTCTTTGGGCAGTAAGAGAAAAATATAAGACTAGTGCAATAGAGCATAACGTACCAAACCAGCGCCGATCAGGCATAATTCGAGTGGAAGGCAATTCCTTGGACTGCAAATCGTGCTTTAAGATTTTCCCCTGAGTATTACGCGTCGGACGATTGTTGTACATTTTGAGCCGCCGCACTGTGGCGGCGCTACGTCCATTACTGGATTTGGATTTGCCATTATCTCTGTTAACATCCAGCGAATGTTTCGGCTTTCCGGAAACGTTCACCGACTTCTCTTTCTTCTTCGCCATTTCTTTCAGTTGAATAAATTCGTTTTGTTAAAAGAAATATTGTTTATAAGAAATAACGAGTGGTGACCAGCGAGTATGGAACCCTAGGGTTTCAGGGTTTCAAAAGAAGGATTCTGCAGCTGACGCTGTATATATGGTAATCATTTACAATTATTAAAAAAAATTAAAAATTAAAAAAAAATGGGGTAATTGTTTGGCAAAATAGCAATTTACGTCCCTTAATTTTCACTGGTCCGCAGAATCAGGACACTTAATTTTTCAGCAAGCAATTTACGTCCCTTAACTTTCACTGTTCCGCAGAATCAGGACACTTAATTTTTCAACAAGCATTTTACGTCCATTAACTTTCATTGGTCCACTTAATTTTCCAGCAAGCAATTTACATCCCTTAACTTTCATTGGTCCGAAAAATCATGATACTTAATTTTTCAGCAAGCATTTTACGTCCCTTAACTTTCACTGGTCCGCTAAATTTATAACTTTTTTATACCCACAATTTTAGTCACAACTCGCTGAAAATTTCATAATTGCCAGTTGGACAATTAATTTGGGGTTTTGAATTAATATTGATATTGTTAAATAGTTGTAAACGGTTTGTTAAGTGATTGTCAAGTGAAATTTAATGTCATGTTGCCAAAATGTGTCAAATAGGACTTATTTTGCATAGTGCTTTATATATAAGAACCTACCTAATCTGATCATAATGGATGTAAATTGTAATGTTATAGCACGTCCGAAAAATTTAATGGGCTGAAATTGCGGTCAAGTGGACTAAAATTGCGGGTATAGAAAAATTATGATGTGTTTTGCTAGTCGAAAAATTAAGTGTCATAATTTCGCGGACCAGTGAAAGTTAAGGGATGTAAAATGCTTGCTGAAAAATTAAGTGTCCTGATTCTGCGGACCAGTGAAAGTAAAGGAACGTAAATTGCTTGCTGAAAAATTAAGTATCTTTATTTTGGGGATTAATGAAAGTTAAGGAACGTAAATTGCTATTTTGCCGTAATTGTTTCTACCAGTAAGTAGTATTTCTTTTTCTTTTTTATTGATTTTCTAATTTTTCAAAATATAAAAGTAATTTTTATATAACTATAAATATTTTTAATCATTGAGAAAAATAAGAATCCACTTTGAAGCATTTGAATTGTTAGTCTTTTTATAAATACACATAATTCATCAAAAAAATACTCTAATTTACGATTAAAAATAGAAGTACCATAAATGAGTTGATGTATCCATTCGTTTTTCTTATTTGTCGCTTTGGATGATTGCACAGTAACTAAAAAATGTCATAAATAACCACTTTTTTTAAGTAAACATCACAAAAACATCCGTTTAATCAAATAGTCTTAGCATTAATTAGCACTAGTTATAAGTATTAATAAGAAGGGTAAAATTGGTAAAAGAACATTAATTTTACATTGAAAAGTAAACAATTTTTTTATCAAAACGACAAATATTAAAAAAGGGAGAGATTAGTATTTTATTGTTAAAAGTAGTGTTATATAAATGAGTTGTAATAATACTATTTATTGTAAATCTGTGAAAGATAAACTTGTTCATTGTCACATTATCAGTCTAATAAGAAGATGGACCTTCTCATTTTATTTAGTGAGAATAATTTATAAATCAAACTTATAAATATTTATTACAAGTATGAGTCTCAATCCATTTCGAGACTCTGATTTTATTGTTCTATTGCTAGATTTTATTGTTCTATTGCTAAATTTTTCTCTTGCCTTTTGATCTATGAATGTTTTTGTACTTTGAAAAATTCTGATTTTATTGTTGAATCAAAATGAAGTCATTAAATGATAACTATTTTAGTTAAATGTTTATTTTTTACTAAACTCATTAAAGACCCGTTCGTTAACCCATTAAAAACTCATATAAAAGTTTAGAAAACTCAACCCAATCCAATCCATTAACAATAAAAAATGTATCGACCGAGTCAGGTCAAGTTGGTAAAGGGCCACCCAATCGGTCTTAACCCTCTTTGCCACCCATTCAAATTTTAACTTTAATTCGCGAGTTAGATTCACAGCACGATACGCGATACACGATTTCATATCCATCACTTAAACCCAATTATTTTTCAATAAAAACAAAAAAAAACGGGTACCCTAGTAGTTTAGGAATTGACACTGCAGATAATTGTAGGAAAAGGAACCGGAGGTGATTGGATCTTCGGTTTGAACTTCTAAGTTCTAAGTGAGATGAGATTGATAACCAAACTCCAAAGCCAAAATGTATCTTTTCCTCCCCAAATAATGAAGAAATAATCTGCACATAACACAAACCTCCATGGATCGAGTCCTAAAAGCTGCACGAGCTTCCGGTTCTCTTAACCTCTCCAATCGCTCCCTCAGGTATACCAAAAAACGAAATTCAACAAAGATACTTTATTTTTGCGCTGCATTTTTGTCATTATATTTGCTTGATCACAGAGAAGTTCCGGATGAGGTTTACAAAAGTTTGGATGCGGTTGGTGATGGTGAAAAGTGGTGGGAGGTATTATTTATCAATTAGTTATTTGATTTATTTCAGTATTAATCTTTATATGGGACGATTTATTTGTTGTTTTCGGATTTACAGGCTGTGGAGCTACAGAAGCTGATTCTAGCTCATAATGATATCGAATCACTGAAGGAAGACCTTAAGAATTTGCCTTTGTTATCTGTACTGAATGTTAGCCACAATAAGCTTTCACAACTACCTGCTGCTATTGGAGAGTACGTTCAAAGAACCTTCTCCTTTTTTTCTTTAAAATACACTTGATTCCTTGAAATCCTTTTATGTAAAAATCGAGACTTGATAAATTTTGGAATCTTTCAATGTCACTTGACAGGCTTCACAATCTTAAATCTCTAGATGTGTCGTTTAATTCTATAGAGGAAATCCCCGAAGAAATTGGATCAGCAGCTTCTCTGATCAAGTATGTAGACCAAGTTTTTTCTCCTATATTAGTTGTTAAATGCATGAACAAAATTCAGTTTGTCAAGCAGGTGTGACTGTATGTATGTTTGCTCTTGTTTACCTCTTAATCTGTAGAGATGTGAGGTGCCTTTGACTGCTTAGGTGGATAACATCTTAACTTGTATGTGTTGGCTACAGGTTTGATTGTTCAAATAACAGACTAAGCTCTCTTCCAAGTTCCCTTGGAAATTGCATAAATTTGTCAGAACTAAAGGTATATGATGTGTTTGTACACTTGAAGCGTGTTTTTGATATGTCTCCTTTTGGCTTTTGATAGTTATTTCGAAACTCATTGATTTTCTGGGTAAAGGGAACTTTTCTTGCTCGAATTTTAATAATCTGGCCACTCGCAACAACATTCTGTTGTTGTGCCATAAAAAATGAAACTATATTTTATATTCTGATAAACTAGTCGTTTGTCTTATCGAACAGTGAGACATTTATAGTGCCAGATAAGCAATTACATGCACGCACAGTTGACATTGATTTATTTAGGATCAACACATCTTATTCTGTGTGATTGGAAAAGTGTGCAACTTATTTGATAAACACTATGTTCTTTAGTTATTCTTTCTTATATGATTTTTAGTACTCCAAGTTTCTTAGTAGAAGATATAGTTTATCATCATTGGAAAGTGAGAATATTTTTTTTTTCTTCTTAAATTGGCTTCAAAATATTTCCAAAAAGACCATCATCGATAATACTAGTTGAAGGGCTGCTACTTTCCTCTGGAAGCTTCACACCAGCTTATAAATTGCACAGATCAATCACTTTCTTCATTCTTATAAAAACCAACAAGTATGTGACAATAAAAAAGCAAATAAGGAAGAGTTGCTTGATAAATTGAAGAGGTCAGTTTTCAGTTCTAGTCTAGTATGCTGAGATCTTTTATTAAAGTGAACATAGGCAAAGTAGATAAACCTTAGTTTAAGGTTTGCAGTTTGCATACAATATCAGAGATGTCCCTGATCGATGAGGTGTTCCCCTCGTTACTCGCTTCCTTTTTCTATCAAATTACCATAAGCCTGAATTTTTTCTTGTGTGTGAGTTTCCATCATCTATATACAACTTATGTGAAAATCTCGTGGTTTTCTAATCGGAGCTTTTTGGTGATCTTATCAGGCATCAAACAATAACATTTCCAGCTTGCCAGAAGAACTAGCAAATTGTTCAAAATTAATGAAGTTGGATATAGAGGTATGAATACTTAAACTTAAATGTTGCACGGATATACTGTTTTCTTTCACTTTCCCCCATAAACTTTAAATTTTAAGCATGCTATTGAACTTTTTGACAGGGAAACAAGCTTGAAATGCTATCCAATAATTTCATTGCATCATGCACTATGCTTATGGAACTCAATGCATGTAAAACCCTATTCCTGAATTCAAATCTCTTATATGGTTTCTAGGAGTTTGCTAAATTGCTAATTGCTTCTGATTTTAACTTTTCAAAGCCAAAAATCTGCTAAGCTGCTTGCCAGAGAGTATTGGACGCCTTACACGTTTAATTCGGCTTGAGCTTCACCGAAACAGTTAGTAATTGTAATTCCAGCTTTGTTATTCATCATGTGTTAATTCTCGACATGTTTTTGAATATCTGAATTCCATACTATTCATGTTACTTTTATTACTAGTTAATGTTCCATTTCTGCGTAAGCTAATTGTCTTTGTATGTAGACTTACATATGCACATATATGTTATATGTACATATGAGCACACACACACTCAATTATATGTTACATATATGATTTGTAAACGCGTGATGCATGTATTCTGCAGGAATTTCCTCGATTCCATCTTCAATAAAGACTTGCTCATCCCTCCTAGAGTTTTACATTGGGTCAGTTAGATTTGTTTCTCAATATACAATTTGGGGATCAAGGATTAGGGGCTTTTCCACTTTCCTTTTCAATAACTTTCCGTTCTTTTCTTTTGTTTGATTTATCTCCTTTTACAGGAACAATCTACTATCTTCATTACCAGCAGAATTTGGATCATTGACTCAGTTGGGGACATTAGATCTGCAGTCAAACCAGGTAAGTATTCAAAAATAATAAAATGCTCACATAAGTTAAAACATTAGATCTGCAGTCAAACCAGGTAAGTATTCAAAAATGCTATCCCGCCGTCAAGTTAAGAATCCGTAATATAGAGAGAATTAGAGACTCTTTATAATGCTCCAAAAAAATCTTCAACTTTTAGTCAAATTTGAACTTACTTTATGTTGGTAATCTCATTTATTTAATGATTAAAAAAAAAAAATTCATTTATTAAATTGTCTACAACAGTGAATTGTTTATTTGTGCATGCAGTTGAAAGAGTTTCCTGTTGAGGCATGCAGTTTGCGTCTTTCACTTCTAGACCTGTCTAATAACTCATTATCGGGTTTGCCTCCTGAGATTGGTAAGGTTAGCTTCTTCTTTACTTTAGTTATGATCATGAGGAGATGCACTGATCTTCTTTTTCTGCTGCCAATATTTTGTAAATTTTAGACTTAAGTTGTGTGGCTATATAGACCCCAACCAATTTATAGGGATCTGACCACTTGCATCTTTTTGTGTCCTTTTGAAGTGTAATTTTAGAGTGATATCAGTCATTTCGCATTGTGCTTTGGTTAACCTAAAGTGGCTGGCGAATTTGGTGGAGAATCTGTTACAGCCACTGTCCTTGTTGCGGAATAGCCAATGACGCATTATTATCTTGTTTCAATATTTGATCGAAAAAAATTTCGAAGAGGTCTTTAGACTCCCTCTCTGTTAAGATGATATGACACACACATCACAAGGGTGTATATATTTCCTTGGGAATGTGTCACAATCAACAAAGCTCAGCCTACAACGTTGAAATAATATGCTTTCACTACATTAATTGCTTTCAACTTGAGTAATAGAAGTCGCAAATCATTGTGGTGCACTAATAAAGTTGCACACTACATTCACATCCAGAACCTAAGGTTTCATTCCTTTTCTTTTCTTTTGGGGATTTCAAATTAGAGTGATGTGTCCAGCTGACTCAATTCTGAAAGGAACTGAGATCATTCCATAGTGAAGAGGAAATCAGTGTTTGAATTAATGCATATGTTATTTTATTAAATAATGAATTTTGTGCTTTTTTTGTAATTCTGAAAAACCACTAAATTGGCATCAATATGTTGAATAAATTAATTGTTTTGGTTTGTGTGTTATTGAACTCATCAATGACTCCTCTTAGCTTGGCTAATCAAAAACTCTTCATCGCCCCAATAATTATCGCCATTCATTGTTTGCAGCCACTTGTATTTATATCATTTTCTACTCTACTGCAAAAATCTTAGAACTTATGCAAATGCTAATGTGAGCTACGATGTCATGTCCAGGCTTAATGACCACATTGCGGAAACTTTTACTCACTGGTAATCCATTGCGAACTCTCCGAAGGTCTGAAGTCTGAACCAGTGATTTGTTTGTCTCTTTTAGTTTGCTTCCAGTTTTTATCAAAATTTGTCTAAACAATCTGTTCTCATTCAGCTCCTTGGTGTATGGACCTACACCTGCTCTATTGAAGTATCTTCAAAGTAGGCTCCCAGCTCATGAAGGTGAATATTGATTCTTACCTTGTTTATAGACAGAATTTAATTAATTTACAAGTGTCACATATCTATGAGTTTCGAATTTCTTTCAACTTGCTTTGCTATTTTTGCTTTCTACCTTTCAAGTTAACCAGCTCCAACTTTGTCCTTTTAAGTTTAACTTTGTCGTTTTAAGTTTAACTTTGTCCAAGCTATACATAATCATATTTGTGTGTAGAGTCTGCACCAACGATAGCTGTGAAAGAGGACGTTGCTGCTAAAGCTGCTCGGTTGTCTCTCACTTCAAAGGTGATCTCCCTCTTACATGGATATTTAATGTCCACATCAATTTTTTATTGGTAGATAATTAACGTCAGGGTCAATTTTTTTAGTTGGATAAGTTTCTTTAAGTAAACATGGTAAACTTGAACAAGTGGATTAATGGTCTTCGAGAAAGTGTCTAAAAACTAAAATTAATGGATAATTCATCCTTCTTTGGCGCTTCCTCTATTCCTCTATCATGATCTGTTCATTCTGCGAGATTTTCAGTATCTTAGATATCTATACTTTGCAGGAACTATCTTTATCCGGCTTAGGCTTGGATGTTGTTCCGTCAGACATATGGAAGTCAGCTGATGTAATCAAAGTCGATCTCTCAAAGAATTCAATTAAAGAATTACCCTGTGAGCTTAGATCTTGCACATCCCTTGAGGTAAAAACATTATGTGGATTACATCCTTTGCTGACATCTAGGGATTTGAGATCAAAGAAAATGAAAATACATCCTTTTGGGATAATAGCAACACTGAATGATTCATATGATAAGATTCAGTTCAAGTCGCTGCTAATATATCTCGAGTAAGTGTGATACTAATATGGTCTCTGATTCCTCAAACGAGTGATATTCATATAATTATGGTATCCATCTTCTAACTTAATTTGTTGATGAATCTTATTTATATATTCTGGATTTATCTTTTGTAAAGAGGCTATTATGTTTTATTTGTCGATAACAACCAACAATGTGGTGGTTAAATGTTTTTATTTTAGATCAAACTACCCTCTATTTTCTCAGTATTGAGATTGATGCCACTCCCACATTTGCATCATCCCCATCATACATTAAATGGCCACATGTGAGGACAACTGAATTGTTTATTGTATCAGCATCATGTAGTTCTCTCTCTTTTATTTTTCCAAATTTCTGCAGAAGTACATGCAGGCTTCCATTTTCCAAATTAATAAGGAATTTTTATCAACTGACTGATTATTTCACCTGCAGGTTTTAATTTTATCCAAGAACAAGATACAGGAGTGGCCTGGTGCAATTTTGGCATCTCTTGCTAAGCTTTTGTGCTTGAAATTGGATGGTAATCCACTCAGCAAGGTAAAGACCATTTTATTATGGAATTTTTCTCGGTCCTCCCCATGGTGCTCTAACTTGCCTTTTTTATTTTTGTTTATTTTAATTGGGGGGGGGGGGGGGGGTTGAATGTGCTTCGAGCTCAATTCAAATCTAAGAGCAATTTTGAACATTTATTTTAATGCTATTTTAAACCTTTCTAGATGGGAATGGGAGTAAGGTTAAATAAGCTCTAATATTTAACAAGCAATACATATTCTTTTTACATTGTTTATTTGCATTGATATAAAACTATACATAGTTATTCGCTAAATCTCAAAAATTAAGTAGTACCAAATGGAACGAATAAGGGTCTCCTGGAGAATTAATATGATTGTTAGAAATTGAAGCATTCAGTTTCAAGTATAACTCGTCGTTTGAGTTTCACAAATGGAGCATCAACTTACATGTATACTTCTCTACACAACTAGACGAACTGTATTAAATAATGAGAAAAACTTGAAACAAAGAGGGTTACACTTGCATGCCTTCTGGTTTTCAAATATGGATTGCGAGAAGATGACACAAACATTTCCACAAATAAATGTGTTTCTCTGATATTCGTAGGGGACTGCACCATAAGCCTTTTAGTTAAGCTAAAAGTGTCTAAATAATTTAGTGCAGTAAAGGCAAGATTATGAAGTTTGAATACCTGACTACTTGTGTATATAATATTCCAATGTAGCATCAGAATTTTAGTTTTCTTTTCTTTAATATAAATTATATGAACAATAAGCCTATACCATGTTTTTTCAAAATGCAATGCTCTAAAATGGTATATAACTTCCAGCGTACTAGCATAGAGCTATTTTATATTTCCTGGTAAGGTAGATATTATATGCACTTGGAACTTGGAAGTTTGGTTATACTCTCAATTTTTTTTTGGCATAATTTTTGAAGAGTCTGCACTTAAAACTCAGTCTAAGCAAAAAGGTGAACTGGTGAAACAACTTTATTACAAAAAAGTCCGTTTAAATCTTAAAATGCAATAATAGGTTGGATACGTGCACACATTCTGCTGTTTATTAATATGCATCTGTATAAATCTGCTAAAAGGTTGAATCATAATTGTTTTTTAAGATACAATAATACCATCTGAACCTTGCAAATAGGAATTTCAAGAGAAACCTTTTCTTCTACTGTCGACTGGCCGTCGATATATGCATAAGCCTGTAATATTTTCTATTCAGTATCATTATTGTTATTATTTTGGTAACCAGATAATTTATTGGGCCAGGAATCTATAAGAGTTCTATAAGAGTTTTTAGTGCTGCATTACAAAATAGATGTGCTAAATGAAGTGTTGTTTCTAGCTGATGAAAATTGGATATAAGGAGGAATTGGATGTTATGTGGGGTTAGTTTAGAAGCTATATCTGTGAAGTCATGCAGTACGAACAACAATTGGGAACCTTATAATTTGGATTGAATATGTAGCAAATACCGATCTTTCTCTGGGACATTGAGGAATTTCTCATGTCATGCCATGAATTTCATGTGTTAGTTTCCTCAAAAGTTAGATAAGTAACTTATTTTCCTATTTTAGTCTGCACAAACTTCACACCTACTTTTTGTTTCACGCTGCATCTAATTTATCTCATTACATCTGCGTATTTTGTCATTTTTTTCCTTGAAGATCCCATCAGATGGCTTTGGAGCTGCTTCTAAGCTCCAGATTTTGGATCTAAGTGGCGCAAAAGGCTCTTTACCCGAGGACCCAGCATTTTCGAGCTTACCAGAGCTGCAGGAGCTTTATCTAAGGTTTGCTGATAGGATATTTAGGTGTCCAGCATATTTCTTAAACGCGTCAAACTTGCTTGTCTTATTTTTCCTACCTGACAAGCAGAAGGATGCACCTGTTATCTTTTCCATTGGATATATTGACCTTACGACAGTTGAGGATTCTTGACTTGAGCCAAAATTCTCTTCAATTAATTCCAGCGGTAATCTCTCTCTCCCTCTCTCTCTCTCTCTCTCTGAAAAAGAACTTCATTTCATTTCAAAGAAGTTTTCTTGATCAGTTGATCTCCACTTTAATATTTGGTAAATATATTATCTGCCATATTACAGCTTGAAAAATCATGAATGGTTCTTGTTGCATGTTATATCTGTAATCATTGTGTGATGAACTGCATAGTTCCAGCTTTTAGTGCTGGGCATGTTATCTTAGTTTGTCGCTTGTCGACTAATAAACGAGAAACTACTTCATGGCTGATTATCTCTAGTTTTTCACTGTTATTATATTCTACGATAGATTTAATTTTCAATAACTAAACACTCTGGAGATTCACTTGATTCACAAACGACCATAGAAGCTCTTCATAATGTATTAATGCTAAGGGTAGTTCTGACTTCCATGAGTTCCAGCCTTTGTGTGAATTGGACCTGCCCTGAACTCGAGGATTGTCATTTCACCTTCAGGGACCCGCTCACTTTTATCTCTTAGCTCCAGAAAGAAGTGCAACACCAAGGTATTAGTTATTGTTTCAGCTCACTCGTATACATGTCTACTTGTCCTGTTACCAGACATTATACCAAATCCATCTCGACTCGTCTCACGACTCACAGTTTGATTCAGAAAATTCTTTGACAAGGGACCAGCTTCTGCAATTGATGGTCTACAAGCCATAATGAGTTCAGGTGAACTTAGATTAAAGAGCTTCAAGCGTAATATTCAGCACCTATATGTCACATGAACTGCAATTTATGACCCGATTTCCAGGGCTCATAGCTAGTTGGTACAGGGCCTGTTTTCCAGTAATTTGGACTACGAGAATTCTCCTCCAAAAGTGCTCTGCTGATGGGTTCATTTATAAATCTTAAACTACTCTTGTAACATATGGACATACAAAGTAGGTCCTGATGGAGGGAATCATCAGGATAGTAGTGCATTGGGGTCGTGGTTCATAAATGATTGTGGGAAATAAGAAGAAATGAAATCAGTTACCTAAATAAATGTTAAGGATACACAGCATAAGATGCAGATTAACCAAGGAGCGAGGTCATAATATAGCGATCCTCATCTCAAGGGAGTTTTGTTCTCTTCTTTGCAGCATTTTGTTATTGTTTGTCCTTTTCTGCTTTGTATTACTTAGGTTCCATGGGATTTGGGGTGGGCTGGAAGGCTGGGGGAGGGTTGCTTACTATAACATTGCAAGATTAGGCTCGAGACAGTAATTTTAAGTTGCAGTGTGAACGAGTTGAAACTATTACTGTTAATCTTATTTTTGGTGAAATCATTGATATACCCAGTTCTATTATTGTTATGTTGCTGCAATTGTTGCTATCACTAGTTGCTGTGGTTCTTATTCGTAATACCTCGCCTAAATTATAGTATTAACTCTTAGTGTTTTTACACTTGCTCACTCAACCTGTTGAGGATTTAGATCTTAACCATATTATATATGCTTTACTCCTATCAAATTCACCAAAATAATAGCAACTGTTCAATTGTCTGCAGAGCATTAAGGGTTTGACATCTCTAACGGAGCTTGACCTGTCAGACAACAATATTTCTTCTCTTCCACCAGATCTGGTTTGTGCAGACAGCCCTTTTTGCTCTATACAATTGCTTATATCTTGTTTGCGCTTAATTGCACCTCCTCTTCATGCTGCTGCTTATGTCTATTCTCAGTATATGATATCTTTTTACTTCATCTTCAAGAACAGATACAGTTAAATTTGTCTTTAAAATTAAGTTAAACATTTATCAGTTGATATATTCTAATAACTCACAAATCTGGTAATAGAAGTCAGTTGCCTTCACTTATCAACAAACAAAAACAAAAAGAGAAAGTTCAGTTGCCGTCCTTGATTCGGGCTTGCCCTGCTTTAACTGGAAAAAATGAAAAATAAGGGAATTGGAAAAAAAGATTTTTTTGATAAAATTAATTCCTTTTCTACCTTTGTTATTAGTATGTAGTCATATAATTGCGTACATTTCCTATGGGGTTTGCAGGGTTTGCTTGAACCCAGCCTGCAGGTGTTAAGACTGGATGGAAACGCATTGAGAAGGTACTCTAGTCTTATGTGAATTTTGCATTTGGAATTTCGGATACATACCATTTTAGCTCATGTATGAATAAAAGGATGGTAATTTGATTTGAAACGCAGCATTCGAAGGACAATTTTGGAGCGAGGAACAAAAGCTATCCTGAAATATTTGAAGGAGAGAATTGTTGAGCAATAACAAGGTTGTTCTCCAGGAGCAATTTACAGAAAATACAACTGAGAAACTATCTCAGCTTCTGAAAATTGCAGCTAATACTCTCTTAACTGAGTTATTGTATACTCAAAAACCTCCCTTCAAGGATGAACTTGTGTGTGTGTGTTTGTGTGTGTGTTCCTGTTCATTTGTAAAATGTTTTTGAGCAAATTAACTGAGTTTCAATAAAAATATTTATACATTGGTATTTTGTTTCGGAGCAGAAAAATAATTTTTTTATCCCAGTGAATTCCGAGCTAGCACATAAAAATTAAAAGTAGTACAATGTGCTCTGAACCGTTTGCTTACGCAAACAAGCTAAAACAAGAAAGTACGAATAAAGGTATACTCACATTCTAGAACTAAAATAACAATGTCAATTAAACTACATGGATCTAGTGATCTACAAGCTTAAAAATAAAATATTTTGTTAAACTATGAGAAGTTAATATTTAGTGATGGCTCACATGATCGCCGGAGGCCTAAGTTTTGAATGTTCTTATAGGAAAAAAAAAAACGATTAGGAGCATGCATCACTCCTGACACCACCAGTCCACCACCATCACCACGTGATATCCTGCATTAGCACCACCGTTGCCGCCGCATATACCAAATCTCAATAATTAGCCCATAAAACCATAAACCACTTTCTAACTTTAAAGGGAAAATTCTAGTCTAAGGCTTGGTCAAATTCTTGCAATCATAAAATTCGTAATTGATCATTTTTTTAAAAGTTAAAAAGCTATATTCAATCTCTAAATAAGTGTATTGCACTTATCATATTGTTACTTTGAGTTCAACCAAATTCAATTTTTTTTGATAGAATTCCTCACTTTAAAGATGCTTAACAACTCCTTAGCGAATTTTATATAACCTCAATAATGTGCTTTTTTTTCTTTTAAAAAAAAATCAATACTCGAATAATGCTCTTTAAAAGCCAAAAGTCCTAGGTTCAAGATACAGAACAACAAAGTTTGGCTTTGGTTGTTGCCGCCACCAATGCAAGGACACTATATTTTATCCAATTTATATATTACTACTACATATTTTATCTTTTTTTATTTATAATTAAAAAATGTCATAAATAGACATTTTTTAAGTAAAAATTTCAAATATTTTTTTAATCAAATAATCTTATAATTAATTATAAGTATTAGTAAGAATGATAAAATCGATAAAAAAAAAATATTAATCTTAACAGGTGCGATTATTTTTCCTAGGCTTAATTCCACTTTGCACCCTACAAATAGAAGCATTTTTCACTTTGCACCCTACAAAAAAATTTATCCCACTTTGCATCCTACAAACCACTATTTCATTTCAGATTGCACCCTCAACCATTTTCAGCCCATTTTAGTTGCTGGAGTAAGGGAAAATTCATCCATTCACGTTATTAACCACCCCAATTTCTCCCAAAAAATATATATGGGCAAAATTGACATATCTCCATAATAACTTAAAAAAAATAAGCTGAAAATAGAAAACAAGTCTTACGGTGACTTAGGGTTTACTCAATTTCTCACCTTTCTTCTTCATGTCAATTCCAGTGCCGCCTTTTTCTTTTTCACTTTACATATAATTATTGAAACTAACCTAGAGTAATTCTGATGATGTACATTTAGTTATTCCTATTTATCCCTAATTACTAATTCTACAAACAAGTATAATAGAGTTGTTAACGAAAATGAGAATCAAAACATAAATAAGATTGAGAAATTGAGAATATTGTTAACACAATTCATTCTCTTTTCTTTGCACCCAATACATTTTTCTTCAAACATAAAAAAGAAAAAGATGGCACTGGACTGGATTTGAAGAAGAAAGAGGAGAAATTGAGAATATGGTACCCATAAAACTTGTTTTCTATTTTTCAGCCTTTTTTTTAAGTTATTATGATGATATGTCAATTTTGCCCATATATTGTTTTTGAAGAGAAATTTGGGTGGTTAATAATGTGAATGGATGGATTTACCCTTACTCATGCGACTTAAATGGGCTGAAAATGGTTGAGGGTGTAATCTGAAATGAAATAGTGATTTATAGGGTGCAAAGTGGGATAAATTTTTTTGTAGGGTGCAAAGTGAAAAATGCTCCTATTTATAGGGTGCAAAGTGGAATTAAGCCATTTTTCCTAACAATATTAAAAATGACTAGGTGGCGTTATGCCCTCTTCCCACGTGGCCAAAACACGCAAGCGTGAAAAACCTAGGTAACTAAATTCGTGGGACCCACCTTCCTGCGCGCTCTCAATTCGCGCTCTAGAGCGCAAAACCAAAATTCGCTACTAAATTCGCGAATTTATGAAATTAAGTGCGCGAACTCGTTGTTGGTAGAGCGCGCACTCTTTATAAGTAGTGCGCGTCTTATCTGAATTTAAAGCGCGACTTTTTCAAACAAAGGATCGTGCACTATACTTACAAAATGTGCGCTTTATAAATTTTAAAGTCGAGAATTATATAAAAATTCGTCAAAATGTTGTGAAAAAGATGAATTACAAAAAAATTAAGTGATAATGTAAAAGTTTTCACTCTTTGTATGCATTTAGTGATAAAAATTATTAATTTTGTCATAGTAATATTATTTAGGTAATAATGGTGACAAGTGCAATAGTGACAAAATATATTTTTAAACTATCACTAATAGCTATTAATGATAAATATATGGTGACTTAAGTTGTCACTATTGACAATTAGCGACACTCTTTTATTAGCAACCTCGTGACAATAAATATTGTCACTATGGTTAAGTGACAACTTTTTGGTTGTCACTTTTGGGGTATCATTAAATGTCAATAGTGACAACCTTTTTACAATTCTTGTCACTAGTATGTTTATGAAATCATTTTAATGACAGTATTTGAGTTATATGGTGACTTAAGTTGTCACTATTGACAATTAACGACACCCTTTTATTGACAACCTCGTGACAATAAATATTGTCACTATGGTTAAATGACAACTTTTTGGTTGTCACTTTTGGGGTATCGTTAAATGTCAATAGTGACAACCTTTTTACAATTCTTGTCACTAGTATGTTTATGAAAACCATTTTAATGACAATATTTGAGTTATTGTCACTTAATATATATAAGAAGTGAAAACTTTAACATTGCCACATAAAATTTTATCACTAAAATTAATTCTTTTTAGTGGAAAAAAATTAATTTATAAAAATAAATATATGTGTACACATTAGAGCCACAAGTTATTATTGATTTTATAGTTAATATCATTAAACTAATAACCAAATGTTACTTTACCAAATCAAACTCTACATTTTCACTTCTCTGACGGCAACAATGGTTGAAGTTGAACAAGATTAAAAAATTCATCAACATTCAAGCTTAGAACTTAAAATTCTCTAGCCTCCAAAACCTACGGCTTTACATTCTACACCAGTGACCAGTGTTGGGCAGGTAATTACTTGATTCAATTCTACCCTAAATCATTTTCACTGTTAAAAACTTTAATTTAATTCCGGTCATTTTTGGTAAAAATAAATTGTTATACAATTATACTTGTGTTGGCATTTGTTGTGCTGCTTGGTGTTTGTTCTTTGATGTTAGAGTTATTTGTATAACAATTTAAGTGCTTGGTAAGTAATTTGTCAACACAAGTAAGTAATACAATTTGTATCAAAGAACAATTTAAGTGCTTGTTATACAATTACACCAGTGACCAGTGCTTGTTATACAATTTTTGATGGTTTTTTGATGCAACCATTAACAAAGGTGGGTGGTAAAGCACATATAAACTTCTAGCATTGTTAGTCTGTGACATAATGATTATGGAACTTATGCTACTGATTGTAATGGAACTTATTTTGATTGTAATGATATGTAGTTATTTAACTGAATGAAATTATATATCTTAGTTATATGAAATGGTAATACTGATAATTTTGTACTTTTGTAATGTTATTTTTTCTATTGTAATATGTTATTTAATTATTTTATATCTCTTAAAAACTATTTTTTATAGACGCTTTAGTGACGCTCTCATACTTGAAATTTACAGTCACTCACGCTTTCGCGCACACGCTCACGCACACGCACCCGCACACGCTCCACGACTTAGTTACCTAGTGAAAAACAACAGGCAGGAACAACAAATCCTCACAGCTCCTGTCCAATAGAAAGTCGCCGCCAAAATGATCGAGACTATTTCTAATAATTACTAGAAATATTAATAAAATAACTTCATTCAAAATTTTAAATGCTAAAAAGATTTCCTTGCCCTCTCCCCCAATATTATAAATTAGAAAAAGCAAAATCTTAGAAAAAAGCAAACACTGGTGAAAGAGGTGAAACGACAGCGTTTAAGGATCATTGGTTTAGAACTTTAAATTCCTTCCCTTTTTCAACTCTCCACTCCACTTTCCTTTCCTTTCTTTTTTCTTGCATTTAAATTAGTTGTAGAGCATATAGCTTCGTCTTTACCTTCTTGATTAAGTCATCCCCATTTTTATATCCATCTGTGTTGGACTTGGATGCACATTCTCCTCACCCTCTTCAAATCCTGCGCATTTTCGGGTTATTTCCTTGCATAATTCTGATTTTGGTTTTTGTAAAGCGAGTGATTAGCTCCAAATTCCCCGTTCTGATGCTTGGCTATTCCAATTCAATACACGAAACATCGTTGAATCTACTATATCACTTGTCATCCCTAATTCCCTGAAAAATCGAATTAGATTTCAAATTGGGGGAAAATGGATGATTTGCCTCTACACTTAGTTCTGGATATTTTGACATCTGGTAGACTGAGAGCGGTGGATTTGGTGTGTCTGGAGCTCACTTCAAAGATTTTTCGAGCAAGTGATGGATTATTTACTCACAAGTTTCGGTCTTTAGTGGATTTTGCAGCATTTAAACTTTGTCAATTGCATCCCATTTACATTTCTCTTAGGGATAACCCGCGGAACGAGCTTTTTGATCGTTGCAATGGGAATTGGAAACGAATGTTGAGGTTTTTGCAGTCTGTCGAACAGTCATCTCAAATGGTTCAAACCTCCGCAGGCAATGTACTATTCTTCATACCCTTTTTTTTGTGTTTTGATTTCATAACTTTTAGCTTCTTATATAACTGATCCTAGTGAATAACTTTTAGCTTCTTATATGACTGATCCTAGTGAATAACTTTTAGCTTCTTATATGATTGATCCTAGTGAATGTGTGACCGCTGATGATCTGAATTGTTTTTATTCTGTTAATTAGTTTGATGCTTGATGTTCAACCATGATGTCCCTTTTAACTGATATGATACCAAGTGACATTCCATTAGATTGGAAGTTTATAATGCTAACATTGTCAAAAGATTATTGCTACTATAATATCAAATAATCTAAAATTTGATGGTTTGACGTGGTGCTGTGTAACAAGCTCGACATTCGAATGTGGACAGAAGTATGTCATTTTGGCTTGAATATAAGAATCTGAAGCTGAAGGAAAGGATAAGGAGTCGTTGTATTTAATTTATGCACTCTTTCTAACTAAGATTAGTTACAATTTTTTACTAAAACTGCTCAACAATGAAGGGATTTATGTATAACACTGCATAGTTCACCTTGCTCCTGTAGTTACCTGTTTTATCAGAAATAGTTGAACTTATAGCATAATTCAAGTATCTTTCCCATTCAAAATTCGTTGTGCTTTTATTTTTCAGAGACAAATAAAAAATGTAATCAACACAAACTGTTCTAAAGCGTCCTTGCTGTAGCTTTTATAATTATAATCGTCACTAATTCTCATAATTTTTCAGCAGATGCAGATCAAGAGTGGAAGATATCACACTTTGCTGATCAATGACTCGGGGGTATATTCTTGTGGTTCTAGCTTATGTGGGGTCCTTGGTCATGGTCCAGAAACAACACAATGTGGAGCATTTACGCCAATCAGCTTCCCATGTCTGGCTCAAGTGATTCAAGTTTCAGCCTCCCACAATCATGCAGCCTTTGTTACACAATCTGGAGAGGTCTGTCACGTCATTCTGTTCCATTTTTTTTTATCTGCTAGTGTATGATGTGTCCATGAGAACATACATTTAGGCAACTAACTGATAGTTTGTTACATTAACTGATAGTTTCACTACCAAATGTTATAGGCAAATGCACATTTATTTCCCAATTAGATGCATAATCTAAATTTTTCGATTTGTTATTCAGGTTTTCACATGCGGAGATAATTCTTCATTTTGTTGTGGTCATAGAGATACAAGCCGACCCATATTCAGGCCAAAGCTTGTTGAAGCATTGAAGGGTATTCCTTGCAAGCAGGTATAACCTTAATTATGTTCTTCCACTTATTCTGTTAAGTTGACTTGCTTACATATTAGATGACTGAAAATAAACTCCCCTTTTGGACTTATTTTTGACAGCTAACATTCTCATACATATATATTCACCATTTTTACTATTGGCCCATGCCAAAGACTGGACAGGTTGCTCATTTCTTCTTTGTCCTGGCCCAAGGATCTATGGTATCATGATGTCTATCCGAGAGATCTGTCTGAAAATATAGAAAATAATGAAATTTGATTTGTGAGGAAAGAAAATAATGAACTTGATTTTAATTACTCATTTATTTTTGCAGAACCCAGTCTGTTTGTTGATATTATTTCGAACCTTATGTTTTTCTTCCTCAAGTTCATTGTTCCAGATTATTTTATCTAGGTTCATTCGGTTGATTATAACCTCTGGAAACTTATCATTCATTATTGAAATTACAAGGATAATAAATTGGATTTGGATGAAAAATTTACATAATTAAGGCTCACGAGTGAATAAAAGAAGGGTATGAGATGAGCTCAGGGCGTATCACTGCAACCAGTCCCTTGTTGTGCGGTCTTTATACATGAAGCTGCGAAAACAATCTTTCTGTTGTATGTCTTATATTCAGATTAATAAACCCTTTACATATTGAGTAGATTTATAAGATAAAGGACTTAAATCAATTGCCAAGTCCCTCTCGTGTGTCGTAATAACAAACCATTTCAAGTTTTCATTCTGGACTGAATCTTACTAGATGTCGACGTTTAGTAATTGTAACAGGATTGTTTGATGACTGAATATCTCGTTGTCATATGCAGATCCTAGTGCAATGAAAACGTCTTTTGCACAAAGGACACTAAGCTTTGTTGAGTAGACTCATGTAATATTTTATGTTAATTTGCTCTTCTCTTCTTTGTTATTAGGTCACAATTTTCCTGTATCCACAGTTTGTCTCAGGACTAGTTTGTGGCTTGCTGTGTGATTCCATATCTTCTAAACAGCCATGTAAATATGATTTACCTTCACAAAAATTAAAGCATGAGATAATTTTTGGACAACAACCAAAAACCATTAACGTTCTTTGTGCCAAAATCTATATCTATAATAAACCTGCAGTAATAGAAGTAATTTGTTCAGGTAGCTGCAGGACTGAGCTTCACTATGTTCCTTACAAGCCAAGGGCACGTCTACACTTGTGGGATCAACACACACGGTCAGCTTGGTCATGGTGATACACAGGATAGACCTGTCCCACAGAAGGTGGAACTCCTCGAATCTGTAGTTCAGATTTCCGCTGGCCCAAGTTATGCTCTTGCTGTGACTGATGATGGAACACTCTTCTCTTTTGGATCGGGCACCAATTTCTGCCTTGGCCATGGAGAGCAGAACAATGAGCTTCAACCTCGAGCAATTCAGTCATTCAAGAGGAAGGGTATTCATGTAGTTCGCGTGTCTTCTGGAGATGAGCATGTTGTAGCTCTTGATTCCAACGGATATGTATGTAATATCCCTAAACTCGCATTTAAAATTTGCTATAGTATTATTAATTCTTGTCATTGATAATTGCAGGTGTACACATGGGGGAAAGGTTATTGTGGTGCATTGGGCCATGGAGATGAGATTGATAAAACGACCCCAGAATTACTTACCAGCCTCCGGAGCCAGCTTGCCGTGCAGGTATGTGCTAGTAAGCGGAAAACTTTTGTATTGGTGGATAATGGATCTTTGTATGGGTTTGGTTGGATGGGATTTGGAAGCCTTGGTTTTCCAGATAGGAGCATATCTGATAAAGTATTGAAGCCTCGAGTACTAGACAGCTTACGAGCCCATCACATCTCTCAAGTCAGCACAGGATTGTACCATACCATTGTAGTTACGAGCAGGGGACAAGTTTTAGGATTCGGAGATAATGAAAGGGCACAACTTGGCCATGAAACCCTCAGAGGTTGCCTTCAACCAACTGAAATCTTTATTGATGAAACAATGAACACTACTACTTGATATGATTTGTTGCCCTTTCTTCTTCAAACATATGGTGGCATACTGATTATTTGTTTATATACTTTTTTTTTTTGTTTCCCAAGAGTTCAATCCCTTTCGAGGCGCGTCGGGACATTAAGTGGGAACCCTTCCCAACAGGGATTCAAACCTAGGTTCGCTACTTTGTAGTAACTAGTACCTTCCACTAGACTAATCACATGTTGGTATTTGTTTATATACTAGTATAATATAGGTGTGACTCTTTTCAGTTTTGAAACTGCAGAACTTTCTGTCTTCTATGTGTAATATTCCTTTAGCAAAAAAAAAGGTTTGTTGTGTTGTATTTTATTTCAATATGCAGTATCTAGTAAAATGTTTGTTTTCCTTTTGAGTGCCGCCAACTAATTACTCCTGTGCTTCTGCTTCACTTTACTAATTGCTGCTGTGCTTCACTTCAGGACCTCTTTTTTTTCATTTTTTTTTTTTTTTCAAAAATAATAAAAATCAGCATCAAAGCACAAAGGCGAACAATGTTCTACAAGTGGGTGACCTCAGTCACAATTAAAATAGGGAGGCCCGGGCTCATCTGGACCTCAACAGAACCAAATAAGGAGTTTTCCTCGACCCATTTAACAATAACGGGCTGTTAAATTAGAGCTTGTAAAGATAAATTTAAACTTCTATTTGAGTTTTTTGGCCCATTATCTTTAGTCACTTCTATCAACGGGTTTGAGGACCAATCCATTGTCATGGGGTTAGAAATAGTTGATTGCATTGAATCAAGTCGGTTTCAATAATTGTATGTTGGCTATTCGACTCGTCACACTTGATCGTTTCCATTTTTTTTTTTATAACCCAGGTGTCCAAGTTTACACTAGATCAATCTTGAACCCTTAGAACCCTTGCCCTAGAACCCTGAAGGATGTAAATCGCAGGATGTGCCTCCACCAAGTCTCGGAATTCAACTATACTGCTGTACACTCTGCGCACAAAGGGGTCTTCACCACAAATGACCCTTAGACAGACCAATGCAAATACTTCCATCCAAGTTCCAAATGGGATTCGAACCTCACCCTTGCCGCTGGAACAAGCCTTATGAATTGTTGGTCAGCCAGTTGGAGATATGCGGGGGCTCCATCTTGTTTCTTATATGGATTGGTGTTGGTTCAGTATAATCGTGACTGGTTCAACATCTATTCAAATAATATTCGCGGAACTTAGGTTGATCCAGACTTAGAAATTAATTAACTTGTCAATTCATTTAACATTTACTATATAATTTTTCTTATTCAAAGTTATTAATTTGATAATTATCACATACTTTTCCTCAAACATTAATATCCAATTTCAATTCAAATGATATCTCAATCGATTAAAACTCACAAAACCTAACATCCAACACAATCTGAATCTAGTTTCTAAGCTTTCGCTGAAAACACTTGTGCCAATTTTTCGAAATTAAAACCAAGCAAACCCAAAGAAATATCAGTTCTTATGAACCTTAAAATTCTTGCAATTAAAATCTTTAGGTCTTATGGATTGGTTTTAGTCTAGATATCATCTCACTGAAATTGGGCTAAAATAAATATGCATCTAGTCTCATCCCTAAATCAAGTCAACCTTCTCAAATCTCCCGAAGCCCCCAAAATATATTTGAATCTTGTTTTAAAGGTTCTGTGAAACTGTCCAATCTAATTTCTCAAAAATCAAGCAGAAGTGGGCCAAAATTTATCCATATAGGTCCTTAATTTTCGCCCAACTCCATGAATCTATGTACATCATACTCTAGAATGGAGTTTTGATTTTTCTAAAAAAAAAAAAAAGAATGGAGTTTTGATTTAATATCTTTCCAATGATAGATAGTTCAAAATACCCATTGTAACCATTAGAACAAAGAAACCAAATATGATAACATATCATTCATATTCTTGAAAATCGAATTACTTAATTCGATGTTCGATTCAAATTAGTTTGATAAAAACTATGTTTGACATTTATAGAAACAAGTTGAACAATATTAATCATTTATTAGCTTTTGAAGTTCGATTCGAGCTCGATTCAATAAGCTAAAAATTGATATAACAGGTGTAAAAATATTAAGTTATTCGATTATCGTCTCAAACTCGCACGATCCAAGTTAGTTTAAAAATTAATTAAAGTTCAATTAATATTTCTAGCTCGTAACAAAATTCAAATAAAGCTCAAAATTGTGTTATTCGACAACTATCCGAGTGATTTACATCTTGTTATAACATGCTGTACGTTTGTGAAATACAGTTCACATGGCCAAGTTTAATTATTTGGTATTCATATCGCAATTGGGATCCAGTCATGTGCTTTCAACAAAAGAAAAATCAAAGTAGTTGGATTTTTTCCCGGGGGATGTCTGTCACTTTCTGTTACATGCAAAAGTTGCTATCTGTTTTGCATCTTTACAAGCTAGACTGTAACCCACACTAAAGGGAGAGTATAAGTTAGTAATTAAATTAAATATAATCAAACCACGAATGAAAACATTAACTTTGGAAACAGAAACGTGTTTCATCTTTACTCTAAATTTATAACACTTTGATGTTAGGTACGACTAAGATCTGTAAGCAACATGGACCGTCACATTTATTGGCTGACCCCCAATTATGTAAAATAAAAAGGACAAAATGCGAAAAACCTTTTTCAATTAAAGGAAAAAATATTAAAAAAAAAATTTGGGGGAACTATAGCTGGGAATATTAAATCAATGGTCCCACCTGTTATCTTAATTTGATACTATGCATTATTTTATTATTTTTTTATCACTATCATGAATTGTTGTACGCAAAAAGTTCTAAAATTTTGACGGAAGAAATATATTGAGACAACAATATGATGCAACTGAAGCATAAAATATTGTTGTTGGAACTTGGAATGAGTAAAATGATGCAATAGAATAAAATAAGCAGTGCGGATGATTGAAGTAAGCAAATTAAGTAGTCATCTATCTATCTATATCTATCTATCTATATCTATATACAAATAAAAGTACGAGTTCAGAAAATAGAGTTTCTTGAAATTTTTTGTGAAGACTAATATACCCCTACTTAAAAGATAATTACTAAATTAATTAAAATAAGAAAAAAATTAGGAAAAAGAAGTCTACTCCAATATGAACACTTCAGTATAAAACTAAATGAAGAGGTATAATTAAACATGAAGTCTTATTATAATATTTATTTCCAACATAAATTCATAAACTCCTAAAATCTAAAATTATCGCTTACATCAACTTTTATAATTTATTTATAATCTAAGTACATAATTTTTGTTTGGCTAAAGAAGTCAAATATAAACAATATCCAAAAGTGTCAAGGCATGCATAACCGCGAATAATCAAGACATGAAGAACAGGTGGATTTGATAAATACAAGTGAAATAGATGAAATTTTCGGTGAAAACGGTGATACTCAAATTTTCATGGAGCTCTTCTCATGGAAAGCGGTTGAAATCGATAAAAGTCGGTTAAAACATGCGAAAATGATATAAACTTTTTTTGGGTCAAATTGGTGAACACTAATAAAGTTGGTGAAAAACGAGTGAAACAGGTAAAAAGACGTCTGTGAAATTGATAAATATATATGCATTGGAATAACTTTGGATGAAATTCATGAAAATCGGATAAGATCGATGAAATTAGTAAAAAAACGGATGACATCGTTTAAAATGGGTGAGATCAGTGAATCGGGGAACATAAGTAAAATCGATGAAAACATTCTAAATCATTAAATATGATATGAAATTGGTGAAAAAACATGTAGATCAGTGAAAAAATTTGTGAGTGAAAACGAATAAAATCTATAAAAATAAAAATAAAATAGTTTAACAAAAAAAAAAAAAGGAAAGGTAGAAAATGGTTTAAACCGAAAAAATAAAAGAAATCTACGAAAAATGGAAAAAAAATAATGAAAGTTGGTTAAATCGATAAATTAAATGATAAATCGAAGAAAAATATATTAAATTGATGAAAAGTTAATGAAATCAGTAAAAAGACAGGTTAAGCCCCTGAAAAAATGGATTAAACTTATGAATTAAATATGTGCTCGAATTTTCTTGGAAAACAGGTTAAATCGGTTAATTAAAATTGGTGAAACGATAAAAGTCGGCTAAAGCATGTGAAAATGATAAAAATTTGGATGAACACTGGTAAAGTTGGTGAAAAACGAATAAAACCAGCGAAAATGCTCATGTAAAATTGATAAATGCATATGGAATTGAATAGCTTTGGATGAATTTCTTGAAAAACGAACAAGATCGGTGAAATTAGTGAAAAACAGATGAAATTATTGAAAATGGGTGAAATCATTGAATCAGGAAAAAAGGTAAAGTTGGTGAAAACATGTTTATTCAATGAGATGTGAGGTGAAATTGGTGAAAAAATATAAATCAATGAAAAAACGTGTGAATTAGGTGAAAACGAGTGAGATCTTTAAAAATAAAAAATAGTTAAACCAATAGAAAATGCAAGGTTTACACCAGAAAAACATAAGAAATCGACGAAAATGGAAAAATAATGAAAATAGGTAAATCGATAAAAGAATGGATAAACCGATGAAAAAATATTTTAAATCGATGCAAAATGAATGAAATCAGTGAGAAGATTGGTTACACCCGTGAAAAGAATGAACTAAATAATTTTGCTATGATCATATTTAAAAAAGAAAGAATTACAAGATCTTATGAATAAATCAATCATCAAATTATATTTGATTATTATAATTTAAAGTTATCATTTTTTTATGGATTAATAATCTTGATAATAAATAAATTGAATATTAGACATTAATTTGTCAATTTTTTGTGATATGACAAAGTTAATTTCGTTAAAATTTATAAAATTTACTTATGAAATTAACTAGACACGTACAACGTACGTGCACTTTTCTAGTACATATAAAAGTACGAGTTGGCCTAGGGAAATTTCTTCCCTTTTTTGTGAAGACTGATATACCCCTATTTAAAGTATATTGTGATATTTAACTTAATGGCAAAAAGGTAAATAAAAAAATCCTAGAAGTATAATTAGAGAAGAAGTCTATTATACATCAACCTTATAATTATCTTTTAAAGTTTTACAACTCATTAAAATATTAATGATAAAAAAAAAAACTTATTCTATATTTCTTCAAATATTTCTTTGAAAAGTTGTTAAAAAGTTATTACTTATAAAGGAACCTAAAAAATATTAAGAGACTAAAAAAAATTATGTCACATTCATGCTACATGAATAAAAAAATGTACCATTTAGTTAACTAAAAATGTATAATTGACTTAAGCCCAAAAAAGTCAAAAGATAGAAATTGTTAAAATCAACAATTCGATCAAAAATATATGATAAAAATAGTAAAATCAATAGGAAAATGGATCATATAGAAAGAAAAGCGAGTTAAACAAAAAAAAATGCTGAATTGATAAAATAAAAAAAAAAAACAAGGATAACCGGCAAAAAAATGGGTAAAACCAGAAAAAAAAATTGAATGACATCGGCTAAACACGGGATAACAAAAAAATGGATCAAATCAATAAAAGAACAAAAAAAATGGTGAATTGATAAATCATCAAGGTTAACCGACAAAAAAATGGGCAAAACCGATAAAAAAAATTGAATGACATCGGCTAAACACGGGATAACAAAAAAATGGATCAAATCGATAAAAGAAAAAAATGAGTTAATTGGCAAAAAAGAAAGGTGATATATGTGAGAAAATATGTTAAATAAGCAAAATAATAAGTAAAATCAGACTAAAATTGGGTCAAACCGGAGAGAATGAATGAACTGATTAACAAGTGTAAAAATCAACTAATGGGTTAACTTGAGAATGGAAGGATCGTTTGATAAACTGGATAAACCTTAAAAAAATTGTGAATGAATGGATTAAAATAACTAAAAGAAATGATAAACTCAATGTAAAAGTAGACAAAATTAATATTTCTTTGTAAGTTTTTAAGAAATTATAGTTAATCACGTGCAAAACACGTGCACTTTTCTAATTTGATTAAAAGAAATAAGTTAATAGAATGAGTGAACTGATTAACAAATGTGAAAATCAACTAATGGGTTAACTTGATAATGGATGGATCAACTAACATAAGAAATTAGTTAATCACATGCAAAATACGTGCACTTTTCTAATTGGATAAAAAAATAATTAGTTAATTACGTGCAAAACACGTGCACTTTTCTAATTTGATTAAAAGAAATTAGTTAATCACGTGCAAAACACGTGCACTTTTCTAATTTGATTAAAAAAATTAGTTAATCACGTGCTTTACGTGCAAAGCACGTGCACTTTTCTAGTCAATTATAAAAACCATGATAATGAGAATATGTACTTGCATAATTTTTGTTCACACAAACTAAGTCCACAAGCAACCTTATTAAAATTCATAAACTAAACATGCTCATATTCACAATATGTTCCCTCAACTATTTTCGATGGACAATTGTCAAGAAATAAATATGTGCGCCTAACACCAAAATGGGACAAAATATCCATCCCCAATTTTCAGATCATAGAGACATAGACTCCAGAATCTCGCGAAAAACTTGCAACATATTTGCAAAAGTTACTATTCCAGTTACACTACAGTCATCTTCTATCACCCAAAGATAATTCACACGGTGCGCAATAGCTTGAACCATGACTGCCACCAATGAACTCCCGGGATGACACACCATCGCCTCGGGTCGTCTCACCATCCGAGCCGAATTACTACTAGATCTACTATACCTTCCCGTCATCGACAATGGCGTGGTTGGCGATGCCAGTTCCTCATCGGAAGATGAAGAATTAGTAGTGTACTGATCGATAGTGGCGAATTCTTCCATCATCCACTCAAGGTTTCTCTCTTTCAGCCTCGACTGAATAACCCTGACAATTTCCTCGGGTGGGCCCCCGTAGTCGAGGTACGCCATTAGGTCACCCGCGGAGAGCGTGGTGATGGCAGCCGAAGCAGTTTCGTCGCAGCAGACGAGCATGGAGGGAGAGATTTCTCCGATTAAAATCCCGTCCTCGTCAATTACTGCTACTGAAGTTTGATCTACGAGGGAACGGGAAATGACATCGATTGCTGATAAGGCAGGGGAATAGTAGTCCACCGCAAAGAACTCGTTGCTGATGATGCCGAGAGTGTCGATGGAGAGTGTGGGGATTGGGGAGAATAGGCCTATTGAGCTGAGAAGAAATCTGATTACGTCTTCTTTCGTTAGCCAACAAAATTCGCGGCCGTTGTGAATGGTTGATGGACTAATTGATGGTACTGATTTTTGAAGGAGATGTTTTCTCTTTGAGTAGCTCTTAATAGGTACGACTAAATTCTGAGCACCTTGAAGAATTAGATCTATGGCTTCAAGCAAGCTGCAAATATACACACAAAGGGAGAATTAGGCTAAGAGCAACTACAATTAAATGAATTATAAATTCTCGGTTTACATACTATTTAAATCATTCCGACAAGTAAAATGCAAAAATACCCCATCTGCTTTACTTAATTAGCAAAAATCCTACTGTGTTTCCATTCCGGGATACATATTTTCCCGAAAAATGACAATTATATCACCAAAAAATTGCGAAAACTCCCCTCTTAACTTAAAAAATTATCACTGATCCCCTGTTACCTTTAAAGTTAACAATAACCCATTGTTCACTTAGAAAAGTTGACAATAAACCTCCCTTAACCTATGAAGAAATTTTAAAATGAGGATTTTTGCTAATAAAAAAGGAACACTGGGGAATTTATTAATTAAAAAACACACGGGATTTTTTTGCCAACCAGCGATTCTTACATTGAGCTCTGTTATATAGTATTATTTTATTAGTAATTTTATTATTTAATCCATTTTTTCATCTTATTACATTTAGTCTCTCCTAATTAATTAACTACCATGAACATGTCCTTCCGGATTTGTAAATTAGCACCTCAAAATCAGAATATGTATGTATAATAGATCCACATTTACATTTCACTATGAAATCCAAAAAAATAAAAACCATGGATGAAAATACATATACATTTGCCCTAATTTGAAGGAAAATTACATGATTTTATCGAGGGAAATTGCAGAAACAGAAACAGGGGAAGAAAACAATGAAGCCTTAGTTAATGAAGAAATTATTAGAAAAGAGTCATAGTCACACCGAAAGCATGAATCAGTTACAATACAACAAGTAAGAGAGAGAAAGAGAAATAATACCTTGAAGAAGGCTCCACGTGCTTAACAAGTCCTTTAACTGTTGACAGCAAAACAGAGACGGGTGATTTTAAAGCTACCGCCGGTGAAATTAAGTTATCTTCTCTGCAGAGGTAACAAATTATGTCCACCATACACACTTTACCCACACACTCACAGTACTCTTGCAGATTTCTAGCCTTCAATGAGTGGTTGTGTTCACAATTCCAGACGCTGATAAAGTGGTCGTCGTCGGTGGATTTGAGGGCGGCGAGGGCATCGGCGACGGTGGCGGAGGAGGAGAGGGAGCGGAGAGGCGGCTTGCCTAAGCAGAGATCAGCCACCTCATAAGCTAATAATCGAGCTGCCATGCGAATCTAAGAGAAAAGTGAAGAATTTTAATTAATCAAGCGGAGAAAGAAAAAATAGTTTATTATTGAGAAATGAAGTGAGTGAGGAGGGTGTATTTATTGAGTAATGTGAGTAGGTGTGGAAGTGATAGTGATACAAACAAATGGAGAGAATAAAGGCAATTGCAGAAAGGGTATATAGAATTTGGGGTCAAATTAACATGATAATTAAGTTTTTGGCCTTTCTTGTCTGGATTTTATTTGGAAAATTTTGAAAACTCTTGCTTAATCATCCAAATATAAATGAGGTATTTTCGAAATAAAATATTAAATTGATTTGACATCTAACAAATTACTTTCAAAATATCTCTTTACTGTCATATAACTCAAACATATTTATTCCTAAAAAAAAATCACTATTTTACACCAAATTAGTCGAACTTTTGGAAACATTGCACAATTTTTATATTTCCTAGACTAAATGTATAGGGGTTAACTATAAATACTTTGGGGATACTTTGGGGAGGATCTATACATTTTGCACTATTTGGTTCGAACTGTAAATACACAGTCTAGTAAATAAAAAAATAAAATAAAATAAATTGAGTGTTAAACTAAGTTGGGTGTGATTTCGATGAAATCCCTATAATTAATGCTTAAATTAGGAAAAGATAATTCTAAGAAAATAAAATGGAATTCGAGTTTCAACTGGACAAAAATTTTGACGGCGATGAACATATTACATACCTAGCTAGATATATTCCCGGAGTAAATTATGCTTGAATTGGAATTCTTCTTTGTTTATATGTCATGATTTATGATGTTTATTAATTGATACCTTAATTCTCTTGGTGACAGTTTAATTTTACAACCTTGTTCGTATTATATTAAATTTGATGAGATATGTATTTACGTGATTTATCTGAAATTTGATTAGATATGTACTTTTGTGATTGATTTGAAAATCTTGGCCATTTATATTCTTATATTATTTCACTTTTTAGTATTTTACGTTTTAATCCTTTTTTCCTTGACTATCTTGATGTAAATTAATAATGACAATTCTTAAATTTTTATTCTTACTTCATTTATTGAATGTTACAAAAAAATTCTTTTTCGTAATAAAGACATATTTTTCTAAAAATATCGTCTCACATATATTAGGGGTGAATGTTACCTTTTTTATACATTAGATGTGATAAATGTTGTATGTAGCCCTGAAGACAACGCGGACTGGATAGATATTGATGTTGGGTAAAAATAATCAATGGACGTCTTCGAGATTTCTTCGTTCTTTTTTTTTTTATAACCCAGGTGTACAAGCTTACACTCGACTAATCCTGAACCCTCAGAACCCTTGCCCTAGAATCCTGAAGGATGTAAATCGCAGGATGTGCCTCCACCAAGCCCCGGGTTCCCATCATACTGTTGTACACTCTGCGCACAAAGGAGTCTTCACCACAAATGACCCTTAGATAGACCCATATAAATGCTTCCATCCAAGTTCCAGATGGGATTCGAACCCCCACCCTTGCCGCTGGAGCAAGCCTTATGGATTATTGGTCGACCAGTTGGAGATATGCCCTGGGGGCTGATCCTTCTCCAAACTGTAAATGTTGACTTGCACGGGACAATCTTGCAGAGAACTGTGTTCTTCTTTTCTCTTTTCTTTTCAAAAAACTTTTATTTTCTATTGAATATGAGGTGCTATTTATAAAAAAAATAAAAATGTGAAAAGTCATTGTATTTATGTCAAAAATTTAAATAAGGGTAAATGGGTCTTTTTGGGAGATGGCATAAATGCTATTCTTTAATATTTATTTATTTAATTTCTTTATATTATTCTAAATATGATAATTACTAATATGCCATTGAAGCATAAATTACTACTATCAGATATACAATATATCGGACTTGTCATCAATGTTATTAAAACCGGACCGATCGGTTCGACCGTGAATCGGAGGTTGGTTTGGTCCGATTTACCCCCTAAAACCACTTACTCCAAAATCCAGTTTGAACCGGGTTGAACCGGTCCTAAACCGCCGAACCAGTATGGACTGGTTCAACCCGGTTTTGAATTTCTTTTTTTTTAATTTTTTTAATATTAAAAATAAACTCAAAATTCTTGTAAAAATTGGGATTTGAACACCTAACCTTTAGAGTGAAACATGACTTCCTTACCATTTGAACTACAACACTTTTGTTGAATTGTTAATACAAATTAAAATTTATAAATTATAGAAACTTGTAGCCAAATTTATTTATAAATTAGATAATTAACTCAAATAAATATTTTGCACATTATGAATGAAAATTAATACTCAAATAATAAATCTTTATTAAAATTTGTTCTATAAAATATTTCTTTTCAATATTATTTTTAAAATAAAGAGTCGAATCGATATAATATGCAAGTTTGACTTTGAATATTAGACTTTTATACATAACCATATTTTAAAATTTGTGAATTTCTTAGTTTGTTGTATTTTTAACTTACACAATTAAATTTTTATAATTATAAAGAAATATAATCATTTATATGAGCATACAAATTAGTATCATATTACCGTTATGATATAAGTTAGATAAATATTATATGATTTAATTTTAATATAATATAAAAAATCTTATATTTTTAATCAATTGTAGGATAATGTTTAAATTTTATGAATATTACATATACTTTAAAAATAAATATATTTATTATATTATTATGACGTCATCCGGTTCGACCAGTGATCCAACCAATTCGATCAGTAAAACCAGTAACTAGTCGACTTACCGGTTCATTGTCCGGTCCGATTATGAAAACATTGCTTGTCATCTATTTTATGTCATTTCACCAGTACTATGTACGTAGATAGTACTAGGGGTATGAACGGGGGAAAAAAGTGCTGAAACTTTTTCTGAAAGGCCACGATCCAGTGGAGCCCCCTGTGGATATTTTGTCCCTTCAATTTTTTATACTAGTTAGGTGGTAGAATTTTTGAATAAAAAAAAGTAATTCAAAATAATTTATGCAGCAATTTTATTTGCTAATAATCATCTGACAATAATTCAGTTCCTATTCAACGTGGCCAAGTTTTCTTTTTCTTCCAAGCAAAATGGTTGATACTTGGATGGAAATTTGATAAAATACACATTTTAACTTATTTTTTAGTAGTTTCTCCTTAATCAAAATTTCAAACGTACGTATTTATCGAAAATATTTAAGATATTATGTTTTTGAATCAATCAAAATAAAATCTTTAATTTCAAATAGATTGGACTAAGTCCACTTACAATTTATTATATTTAGAGTTTTAGATTAGATTTTCGGTCCACGCACCTGTAGAGTAATTTCATTTCTACTTAAACATGTTTATTCGGCTTAAAGTTTCTAAATGAAAAAATGTTTATTGAATGTTCTAGTATTTAAATGGCCAAAACATACCACATTAGCACAAAAACGTAGAAAGAAATTAATAATTAATCATTGATACTTTACTTCATAATATGTACATGAATTGAAAACGAAAAAAGCCAAAAAAGCCACTTATGTTGAGTGTGGTGGGTCAAGACTTAGTAAGGCCATCTCCAATGGTTCAGGGCTAGCCCTGGGGCTGCCCCCCGGGGCAGCCCCAGGGCTAGCCCTGAGCCCTGTCGTCGTCTCCAATGGTTGGGGCTCCGTGGGGGAATTAATTCCATTTTGAAACTTTGCCCACTCTCACCTATTAATATTATAGTTTTAAATTTTTTTAATATTAATATTAATAATAGTAATTATATTAATACTCGTAATTTAATTATTAATTATATTAAAAATATTAATATTAAATAGAATATTTAATAAAAGTAATCATATTATTTGTATGAGTGTTAAATTAAATGGACTATTCTAATATTAAATAGTATATCATAATTTTATTTAAAATATCATTAAATAATTAATCATATTATATCTATATAATTAAAACAACACATTAATTAAAATAATACATTAATTACTATAACACATTTATTAAAATAAAACACTAATTAAAATAACACATTAATTAAAATAACACATTAAATAAAATCACATTAATTACAATAACACATTAATTAAAATACAACACATTAATTAAAATTACATACAACACATTAATTATACAAAATCATACACACATTAAATAAACCATACACACAATAAATACACAATAAATACACAACAAAAAAAAGAAAAAAAAAAAGAAATCGGGTCCAATCAGGTGCCGCCACTTGGCGGCACCTGACTTAAAGAAGGGCGCGTGTTTACACGCGCCCCCTTCTTCCCAATCGCGGCCCGGGCTGGGCGCAGGGGTCCGCCGAGCCCTGCGCCCAGCCCGTTCCGCCCCGCAGCCGACCCCGGCCCCCGCCCCGCACCGCTGGAGATGACTCGCCGCCCGCACCCCGACCCCGGCCCCGGCCCCTTCTTCACCGCTGGAGATGGCCTAAAATTAGCAAAAAGGGCTTGCAAATTGCAAGATATACATTAGATGGTGACAAAAGCAGGCTGTGTATAATTATTAAAACAACGTACAGTTGAACTTATATATATCATGTTCGGACGATGAATACAATTCATGGCCCTTATCAAACAAGTTGAATTATAACATGCAAGTACTTATTAATTTATTATTTGACGCGTCCACACATGCATACAATCAATCAAAACATGATCAGTTTCATGTTGATGCATGTGAGTTATAAGTTTGTCATTTTTTCTTTATAATTATTATAATATTATTAATTTCTTATGTTAATCCTTTTTCACTTCATTAAAAAGATTAAAAGTTTCCCTAAAAAAAAAGAATAGATTAAAAGTTGCGGGCAACAGGTTCCGAACAAGAATAGCAGATTCCAATTTTCGAACATGTCGGGCCCCTTTAGGTCTGTTTTGATGTATTTTTATAAGCTTAATTCCATCTTGAGCCATTTTCACTTTTAAATGTTATGCGACACTTAACCTCTCTTGCCATATGTGATTAATTAGGGTCTATTTAGACGTATTTTGGCTTGGTTTAAAAAAAAAATAGTATGTTGGCTCGGTTTTAAAAAAAATAGTATGGTGGTTTCGGTGAAATCTTTAAAATCATATTTGGTTAGGTTTTTAGTGTTGGATTTTGTGTTTTTGAAAAAGTTGAAACCCCACTTGGATTGAGTTTGAATATTGGGGTTTGAGAAAAAAAAATAGGTGGTAGTCGTCAAATCAATATCTTCTTTTATTGAGTTTAAGGGGAAAAGTAGGAGGTATGTGTCAAATTAATTTTTTATATGTTTCAAGAGTTTTGATGTGGGTTTTTGAATAAATTTTTGATGAGTTTCATGGGCGTTTTGTCAAATTCCATTTGAAAGAGTTCTGACTTCGCGATACCAGGTCAAAATCCATTCAGATAGATCCTAAGGTTTATATTATCAATTTTTTTGTTAGGTAAAGTTATAATAGATGGAAATAATATTGTATTTGTGTTGTATACAACTTTTTTTTGATAGAGATCCTACATTTTTGTATAGAGTATGTTGAGCTAGTGGACTGATATATCATATTATCTGTATTTCATAATATGTTTATTTACTATTTTAAAGCTCATATCTAATTTTATTTTTATATATCCAGCCGCCCAAAACAATAAGATTTTATGCATTAAAAATTGAAACGGCAAAACAGAAACAAACACGGTTTCGAAACGGCAACATTAATGCTGTTGTTCAAATAAAATTTGATAAGTTGAAAAATTGAGCAAAATGCAAAAGTGTTCCCCTGTATTATCAATTAATTTATTTGATTTGATAAAAGAAAAATACTAGATTATTTCTGTCAATTAAGAAGAATAGAAGAGATATTTTATGCATTTATCTTTAGTTGATGGGTTGGGGTTTTTGCCCATATCCTACGCCTATCAGATAAGAGCAATGGTACGCCATTCTAAGAAAGGCAGTGAATAGTTCCATCATATCTTGGTTGGAACTTAGCTTATCATGTAAAATTGTGTGCCAATACATACATTGTTCTTATAAATTACTACTCCGTACATTACCAAACAAAATAAGCTATTGTACGTCTCATCAATAATAATAATAATAATAATAATAATAATAATAATAATAAAGTAATAGTAATGTCGTATTTCTGACAGCTGTATTTGTTGTTATCAATTTTCTGTACTTATCCGTCCCCATGTGAAAGGTACGGACAGATCTCCACAGCTCACCACAGCCCATACATTTTCTTTTCTTCACCAATTTCTTTTAACATGTGCACCTCCACTGTACTTTCAACTTTCGTGTCGGGCTTAATTAAGTCCATTTTTCTTTAGCAAATAAGAGATCCAATTTTCATTTCATCAAGTCAAAATGGGCATTTAGGGCCTCCAGGGAAATTCAAATTTGAAGCAAAAGTGCTTTTATAAAGATACTAGATAGTTCTTCTAGACTTCTAGTTGTGTCACCTATATTAATTTCTTAATCCACTTTTTGTTAATATTTAAATATAGGACTAACTCTTTAAGAAGTTTTGATAGTTGGCAATAAGGTTGGTTCTGCCCAAATGTTTTTATAGTTTGATTACTTGATACTCTTTTGTTGTTTCAATATTTAATGCATGATTCTTGTAATATCTAGTGGACTAGTGTGATTGGTCAAATTAAAGCTCAAGCCTCAACTAAATAACTAGATGCATTTAATGTTAAATGACATTATTTCAGACAGGCTTGTATTATCTCATCTCAAATTAGGAGCATTTTCATCAACAAATTTTCTTACAACAGCAAAAAGATTCAAATCATAGTAAGCATTCATCAACATATTATCGACGCTAAGATGTATCTGGATACACTTTGGACCATAACAAAAGCGGTGTTCATTAACGGTAACTTCAGCAGATAATGAAAAATGTATTTTGGGAGTGGGTGTTGCTTGTCACTCCTTCCACATGTCGGCAAACTCATCGACTTCCAGCGGATTTTCAAGCTCGTGCATCTTCCTCCTTGTTTTGGCTTTAACTTTCTTTGCATACTTTCCAGCCATTTTCCTCTTCTCCAATGACCGAATCTGAACGTTAAATAGTTTGCACCAAGACTCATCAGCCAATAAATTCTTACAATCTGATAATTTATTTCAAACTATGAAAATATAAAACCCTCAGACAGACAATTTGATTCACTATTAGCTAATTGTATTATGAAAGAGAAAATGATGTATCAAAATTCAATCTTCGCACCAGAAATAATGTACAAATATTTGCATTTTCAACAGATCTTTTTAGGCATAACATCTTGAAGCTGAAATAGGCAGGACTAGAAGGATAGGAAGAGAACTAACCTGGTTAGGTGAAACGTAAAAGGGATTCTCATATAGTGTTGGACCACCGAAGCTGCCACCAAATACCTTGATCGGGTTCAAACAGAATCTTGGACCAACCTATCCACAATTACACAATATGAATAAATACTTTGTATAATAACATCAGATAGAAAATGGTATTCAATTACAAACCTCAATTAATGTCATCTTTTCTAGGTCTCCACGATCCAACTTTTGTGCTCCATTGTAAGGACATGATATCTGCTTAAAGAGAAAAATATCAATACATTTTCCTTTTAAAATATAACACAAGATGATGTTAATACTGGACACCAACAGCAAGAACTGATAAAATTGTTTGTTTTTTAGTAGCAGTTCAGCTTCAGCTCCAGAAATTAAATAGCAGATCTAATAGCAAGTACAAACAGTTTTTGCTATCTCTCTCTCTCCCCCTCTTCCCCCCCCCCCCACCCCACCCCCATCACTGGGTGCTGCTTTTTTTCTTCTTTGGGGGTGGGGGGGGGGGGGGGGTGATGTGGTGGTCTACAGATGACTCTCTACTACGAAACATGTATTGGCCTACTTTTTGTTTCTCGAAAAGGAATGACTCTTGCATGAAAATAAATCTCATCATTATGACGAGACCCCTTATGTCTATCAAACTCTCACATCTTTGTTGATTATTTGTTTTCTCAGCTGCTGTTCCAGAGGAAGCTACTGAGACAGTGGTTTTCTCAGCCAGGCAAGTGGAAGCGACCGTGGTTTTTTATTATAAAAGATAGTGGAAGACACATTTGTTGGGCTACCAGGGCCCTATCTTTTGGATGGAATTAATCCACAGAACCGAGAAGAGATGGAATTGACACTGCACCATGGGCGGATGTGCAAACTTCACACAAAGGAGCACTATAAGATGTAGAACAATGAACATTTACAGATCTGGAACCAGCTACACTTACTAAGTAGATATTCAAGAAAACAAAGAGCAAACACAGAAATGAGAGGGGACACTTACAGTTGGAATTCAAACACCATAACAGTTTAGTTACAAATAAAATGATCACTTCACAACTAAAATGAACAACCATGTAGCTCTTTGATATTGATTATCTTCAAAATGCTAACCAACTTAAAACAGTTGATCACTCAGTTAATGACAGTTTATCACTCAGTTAATGATTTAGCCTTCAACTGAAGTTTAAGGCATCCAGTGTCGCACTTGCAATTTTCTTTGATGCTGGAATTCATGTATGAGTAGCATAAAATAATCGAGGACATATGTGCTAGGTAGTTATATTAAGTGCAATAATACTAACCATGCTTATTTCCACAATATAAAAGGCAAGCAAAATAAAAAATAGTTCTGGTAATATAATTACTTAAACGACCGATGATTTTCCTATGATAAAATGGCCAATTATTTGCATATACATTGTTACTAACCTGGTAATTCCGAAACCATATGTGGTCATCAGCAATTGAGAAGACAAATACATGATCATGGTAAGGTTTAGATTTTCTGTGGTCCTTTGGGATGCCAAATATCTGAATACAGAATAGCAACAAATCAGAATCTGAATCCATAAACAGTTCACCAATATGTGAAAGGAACCAACAACTCCAAGTAAGTAACAAATGGGGTGGTAAGGCACTTAACAAATTTCAATAGAAAACTGATAAGGGACCATAGTTTGATAATTGAGACAGAAACAAGCTATTTCAAGTAAAAATATGCTTGAACCGAAGTGACCTTCAAATTAATGAAAACAGTTTAATGAAGGTACATACTATAATGTTGAGAAACAAGGACTTATGCTAGTTTTCAGATTCCACACTTAATTCTAGACCTAGATTCTCTAAAAAATTGAAAGTGACGAGCTGAACAAACTAAAAGTCAATATTAGTGTTATATGTACATTGTAAGATCTAACAGGTCATACCTGTGAAATCATCTCCTTCAAAAGAGTCCAATGAGGTTTTTCATCAAATTTGGATGAGAAGGTCAGGATAGGTCGTGAACCTTTCAGATGGTTTCCAGTGAGTTTCAGTTCTTCCATCGTGTGCACTTCAAGGAATAGAACATTTACACAATTAGCATACTCCCGTTTTAGGAAGTAAAAGTGGGAGATAGTTATTCACTACACCACAAGTAGACTAACAATAAAAGGCTCATGCATCTAACCACACATACCAGCATTGACCAAAAACTTGACTGATGGACCATTGGGGCACTTAGCCATCCACAAATAGAGGTCTTTACCTTTCCTGCACTGTAATGAACACAAAAAAAAATTACATATGAGTCCATACAACTGCAATCAGCATAATAACAGGATTTTATTGATCCCCAAGCATACATTTACAAATCAGGATATTAAAATTTTCCTATGCATTGTTCTGCTAACGCCATCCGCTACAAAAAGTTTGTACTTCCAAAGACTGCATAGCATACCTCAAAAAAAAGACAAGAGGAGCAGCTCTTGAGCTCGACAAGCTCATTCAAAGCCGTGCCTTTACTTTCCTTGGCTTCAACCTTGTTATCTTTCTTACAATGAGGTAAAAGGTCTACCAAATTCAACATCAAATGCCGATACCTAAACATTACCCATTCAACAATTAAAAATACCCAAATCAAAACTTAATAAACGCCAAGATAAAATTTAAATACCGGTTACTAATCAATAAAAAAAAAATGAATTCACCTGTAGCTAATTCGGCGAGAACAAGTTACTAAAACCTTTTCTTTGTTCCTGAAGCCCGGAGTCTCATTTTCTCTTTTATTTTCAGCATTGGTTTTAAAGCCAAGAAGGGTTCTTTTCGGCCTTTCAGGAGCAATCTCTTCCTTCTTTACGTCCGCAGCAATGTCCGCTTCACTCTGTTTTCTCTTCTTTCCCATTGGAATACCTAATTTTTATAATATACACATAAATTCCAAGGTAGAAACTATGAGGAATTGAAAAATATACACGCAAGAGACATGGGTAAACGCTTACTTTGTATTTATGCCCGACGTTCAAGGTTTTTATTTAACTGTAGGAGGAGGAAGAAAAGAATAAAAAGTTATGGAAGATGAGGATATTTTAAACCCTAAACCCTAATGAAGAGGAGAGGCAATCCAAACTTTTTATTAGTTTTGGGCCTCACTTCTTTGTATTGGGCTCAGTGGACATACCAGACGGCCTATGTTGATGTATTTCTAATAATTTTAAACTGGACTAAGCCCACACCCAGGAACGGATCCAGGATTATAGAGTCAGGACCCAAGTTTACACATCGCTAAAACTAATTGACAATGATATTCAGTATAATTTATTTGCATATAATAGATTATAAACAAGAACTCTATATATTGAATTGAAATGCTGAAATAATTGATTAAAAGAAAATTATATACAACGCTCTTCATATCATTAAAATTCTTAGTATTTTTATTTTAATATGAATAATCAACAATTTGCAAGGTAGTAATCTCTCATCTTGTTTCTAAGCATATTTTTCATCAATTTTATTGTTGATAATTGTTGTTTTTGTTGTAGTGGTAACATAAAAAACTAATATCAAGCGAATCAAACAATCTTTTAAAAGTTACATTATAGACTTTCTTATATTCTTCAACGGTAAACTTAGCACAAACATTATTAGTAACCATGTATTCTAAATTAAGTCTAAACAAACGTTCTTCTCGAATAAAGTAGACTTTCTTATATTCTTCAACGGTAAACTTAGCACAAACATTATTAGTAACCATGTATTCTAAATTAAGTCTAAACAAACGTTCTTCTCGAATAAAATAAGTGTTATTGACAATTTAACATGGAAATATATTTGTCTTTTTATTAGAATTGTCATGGATATATAAGGAGTATAAGAAAATAACTTTGAATTAGATCAGTGGTTGAATATTGTAAAATAGTAACACTAATTTCTAAAAAAAAAAAGTTGTTCTAATTTTTATTCCTAAAATTCTTGGGGGGCCAAGAACCAACCCCCCCCCCCCCCCCCCAACCACCACCACCAAAAAATAAAGTACCTACATCCGGCCCTGCTTACACCCTTTGATCTCTTCCTAATTTTTTAATTTCCAATTTTAGTGAAGCAAGAAAATAATAAATCATCCATGAAAAGGTTAAATGTAAGCAATGTCAATAAAAAAATATACAGTTTATATTGAGCATAGGAATGGACTTTGATATGCCCTCCATTCCAGCTTCACCCTCACTCCAACTGTGTGTATGCAAATGCCAGAATAATACTAAAAGAATTACTGAGAAAGAACATTGCTTAGTTTACAGTGCTTTCAAGTTTCAACTCTACACTTGCCGATTATAGAAAATAAAATCGGTTTCTAACCTCAAAGATATACAACATCTTTATATTAATGAGGCTTCTCGTGTGAGCCCCTGCAGACCAGGCAGTCACACGCACATGTAAAAAAAAGAATTACTAATATAACAATATCAATGGATCTGTACAATTTTTGCAAATATAGATGTGTAGGAGCACTTATTTTGGACTCCATTGCTGCTGCTTAAATTCGAACTGGTAATCCAAAGCTCTGGAAAGTCCTGATTTCTCCTCTAAGGCTTGCAGTTACTATAACCATACCCCATGCCGAACTATTTTGACAAAACCCATTTGAGAAATCCACACTAACACGAGGACTAGTACGACTCTTAGCAGCCGAGATTCTATCAAAGAGGTCAGTAGATAGACTTCCATTAAGTGGGCTATTTCTGCACATAGATGATAATGGAGAGATCTTGGTGTCATTAGTTTCTTCAACCGGTGTAGTCGGATGGTCAACATGACCGTGTTTCACTCTACCACAAGAATCTTGAGACTTCAATATGCCAGGCCAAGGGATTGCAACAGATACATCTTGACAATGAAAGAGCTCATAAGATTGATTCACAGTAACACCTTTACTTCTGTTTGGTCGGGATTCACCTTCATGTCTCCACACATAAACATATGAATCTTCACTAGCTGAGATTGCATATTTCCCATTGGAGGTCATTGAAGCTGAAATTTGACTGTTCGTGTTACGAAACCCTGTCAAATAAATGACTCAGAAACGCGATCATGTAAAAATAATATATAACTGAATTCCTCAAAGTGTACAAGTTCATAATATCTTGTATATCATAACTTTCAGAAGTTTCAATTTAATAGTAATATATAGACAACGGGAGAAAAACTAAAATGCAAGCCAGAGTCAATAAACCGAGGCTCTCGGAATCTAAAGCACAATGAGGAATTTAGCATAACCAAAACACCACCTTAATGAATTTAAATTTTTATTGTTATGCATCTCATACCTTTAAATTTGTGAACAAGTTTAACACCATCTATGACTCGAATTCGGCAATCTGCAGATGTGATAAGCACTTCTGATGTACTTCCCGGCGCGAACTATGCAATAAAACAAAAGTAGTAAAGGTAAGAGTATGTCGGATTTGAATCATAAACGTAAGAGCAAAAACCAGTGAGATTACATAAACAAAAGAACTACACATAATGAGCAGGTTTACCTGGAAACCAGTTATTTTCTTCTGATGAGGTTTCTTCTTTTTGTTCTGCAGATTGATCTCGCTTTTCTGCAGCAACTTATTATCTGGATAACAAGACACGGGATAAATTGTTTGCCCAAGTACAAAAAACTTATCTTTCTCAATACATGTATGTATCATTTCATACCTGATGCATTGTATAGGCGGCAACTACCCTTGTATGAACCAACTAGTGCTCCCTACCAAATTATACAATCATATCTTTGAGAACAATCTAAATGTACGCAAAGATAAAGGGGATTCCTATAATGTTTTGCCAACATTAAAACAATCAATCCAAGTAACATAATACATGCCTGACCTGTCCATCTGGGGTATAGCAAGCTGCAGTGACCATTTCATGCAAATCATTCCAGTCAACAACTTGACGATCAGAGATACTCCATATTCGCACCTTACAATCTAGGGATCCACTTATGAAGTATCCATCATCTACTGGATTAAACTGGATGCATGTTACTGTATCATTTAAAACAGAAAAACTCATCAATAGATATAGTAATCATGTCAATAAACAAAACACATGCTCCAAATGATATACTACTTGATAGAATGCCATACCATTGAATGGAAAATTAATTCTTTTTTATATATAAGTATATAAATCAACTGAAATTATGAGGTAGGGGAGTACACCTTCTGAGCATCCATTGGACCATATCTTGGTTAAGGGAATAATCTATCTTAATCATTAAGATAAATTACTGAAACTCTCAACCGATATGGAGCAACTTAATTTTTTTACTCAGGATTTTACCCATATCCGTACTCCACGCAGTCGTATTTATTATCAAGTAGTCAGAACCTACCCAACTACCCTCCTTATCTTCCTAGCGGAGCCATGCCAATAAACTTCATGGTTCCAATATGCCAACCCCTTCAACAGATTTATGAGGTAGTTTATAGAAATAAACAGCTAACAATTACATTCAACAATTATTTTCCCAGTAAATGGTTTTGGTGTAATAAAAAATGTAAACCAAAATAAAAATATTATATTCAACAAGTTACCAAATGGTCCAAATCTTTAAACTTTTAGCCTTATTTGAATCGATAGATTTGGAGCTATGAATTAGGACCACAGCCAGCTCAACATGTATCAGATTTCAACATCTAGACTTGTGTACAACAAGCCTTCAGTTAGTTGAAGGCTTCAAGTTTATAAATAATACTACAAAGCATCCATATTAAGATTTTATCGCTCGTATGATCCCTTCAATGATGACGAACCTCCAGATTGATCCAACTGCAAAAAATTACCACCTTTTCTGGTACCATTCTCTTCACCTTTCTACAACCTCTCTTCAGTGCCTTAGATAACTATGAAAACATCATTGCAGTCATTCTGCCAACATGATCCATCCTAATGCAACTTCATAGACATCAATATAGGCGTGCCACAGACAAATATTCAGTTTTATAGTTGCCGGCTCAGTTGATTTACTTCACCAACCCGACACACCTATGGGCCTATCAAATCCTAGAAAAATTCTAGCAATAAAGTATATTGAATGCTGGAAATTACCATAGTCACTGTGTGAGAAGATCTTTAAACAAGTCTTGCTAGACAAGTCCCACAGTCGCACCGTTTTGTCCATAGAAGATGATAGTAATTGCTGAGAAGATAGAATTGTAAGTGTCGGACTAAAATTAAATAGAAACAACAAACTTTTCAATTGCAAAAGGAAAAATAAATGAAGTTTATGAAGACACTTATTTGTCAAATGAGAAACATAAAGGAAAAACGCCAACTAACCTGAGACTTGGACCAAGAAAGATCCAGTACATCATCTAAATGTCCTTGAAATGAACAAATGGGTTTCTCTGAGAGGACAAACACTGTCTCAGGAACCAAAATTTGTTCAAGGCTCACAGATTTTCTACTTATAGATGACCTTCCTCTTCTCTTCTTCTCCAAGTGTCCATCTAAATTTGGTGAGACTGAAGAGGGTTCTGGTGATCCATTTGCTAGAAATAGAAGATTGATATTCCCATCATCTGATTTGTCGAAAAATAAATCTCCCTTCCTCTCTGTTTCCAGAACCTGCCACACATGAATCACACAGTCCTCTCCAGCACTAGCTAGATACTTCCCATCTAAACTGAACTTTATTGTCCAAATTGAGCCATTGTGAGCCTTAATCTCCTGGCTCTTATACATTGCTGTAAGCTCTTTAACAGACTTCCCGTACTGCCTAGCCCGAATTCTCTCTGGACCATGAAAGGAAACATCCTGGCTATCATCCGTGGCTGAACTTGATCTCCTCCCACCCTTTTCAGATGATGTATCCCTCTCGTCACTAACCCGCCTCTCCTTATGCCCTGTAACTGAGTTCGCCACATTTTTTATATTCTTCAACCAACTCCGCCTTTTCTTCAACTTAGATCCATTCCCACAGCTCCCATTAGCATTCAAACTCAAATCTTCCTTAGTCCCATCCTCAACATTCTGCCTCCTCATCAACTCCTGTACAATTGGCGATGTCCCAACATACATCTCGGACGAAAACTCCTCCATGGTCAACTGACGCCCAGTTCCCACTTCCTTAATCTTTTCCCACATCCCATCATCCCTCACCTCATTCACCAGAAACTCCTTCCCGTTATCCAGATTTTTTATCATACAAACCACATTAACATCATCCCCCACATTACACTTCAAACTGTCATCCAACTCCGCATTCCTCGAAACAGGCAACAAACTGTTAAAGCTCGCATTTCGCATATTTCCTTTAGGTAGTTTACTTGGAGAAACAGTACTAGTCACCGGAAATTCATTCCCACTTCTACCACTCTGATTATAATTATTTACATCAACACCAATTCCAGTATGTGAAATATTTGAGTGAAATTCGGCATGCAAATTGCAGTTCACATCTGACTTTGATCGAACGATGGCAGCAGAAGCTCTACCACTCTGACGACTAGTCTTATCACAATTAACAAAAACACTGGTATTATTCTCATTATTAGTATCATTGTAAGAGGTGATCTCACCAAGGGAGTTGCTCAACGAGAGAGAAAGCGCGTGGCGGTGGCGGAGGAGGGAGGGGTCGCGGCAGAGCCCCATCTGCCGGAGAAGTCGGAGGCGGCGCTCCTCCACCGACAGCGGCTGAGACATCCAAACGCCGTAGTTTTGGGAGGGGAATCTGGGAAGTACCTGGTCATTGGAATCGGATTCCTCTTCGGGTTCGGGTTCGGAGGTAGTGGAAGGGGAGCAGGAGCAAGAAGTGTTGGTGGAAGAAAGGAGTCGGTCGAGTGAGTCGTGAAAGCAGAACTCCTCCTCCTCCTCCTCCTCGTCTTCTTCTTCTTCTTCCTTGGTTTTGCTCATCGTTGGTCTTTCCCCATAGAAATCAGTTCACAATGCCCGATCTATATCCCACAAGGTTCGGGCCCAAGCCCGACAATCGATCCAGGCAATGTCAGTGCGTGTATGTATGAACAAATGTGTGTGAAGTGAAGAGAAGAGAAGAGAAATGGTGTGTGTGTGAATGGAGATATGGAACAATATTGGAAGGAGAGAAGAAGGGTTTTAACTTTTAGCTTTTAAGTTGGGGAACTCGCTTAAGCTCAATCTTTCCTTTTTATATGACCTTTTTTAATCACAATTATTATTATATTATAATCAATCATAATGTCAAAACAGAACATGCTTCATACTTTGTAATTTTATTTTGCTAGTGATGCTGTACATACTGCAGACAAAAGTTGCATCCCCCTTTGGATTTAATCATTTATGAATAACTATATTTTATTAATTCTTTAACTAACACAACGTGGAAAAATTCTTACCCAGACCGGGTTTGGCCGAACCCAAAGCAATTACATGGCAAGTGTAATACACTTGCTTTGGGATTGGATGTAACTCCCAGGAGAGTGACCAATCACAAAGCAAGTGCAATACACTTGCTTTGTGGTTGGATGGGTTTGGCCAAGCCAGACTTGGACAAGAATTTTCCCACAACGTGACCATTCTGAATCTATTACGTCGCAGATGACATAATAATAATATCAACCCGGCCCAAATTGTAAATTTAATTAAATAGCAGACAGAAATTACGAAAAACAAAAGTCATTAGTATTAAATTAAATTTGAGTGTGTTAAATTCATATATTTAAATCTATTTATTTTATGGTTATGACAATTAATTTTGAGTACATTAAGAGAGGATATTCTGCAAATGTTATTAATTTATTAATTAAACCAATAAAACACAGTCTAAAAAATCAGTTATATGTGAAACTTGTATCGTTATGAATGCTAATAGAATTGTGTAACACATTAGATACATAAATACATATTTACCATCATAATTTAAATATATCATAATTTAAATATTGGCTACAATGTTCATATCACCTTCAGATAATTGAACTGTAATGGATGGCCACGTTCACCTCACATGACTATTATCTCGTCTTCTGGAGTGAAAATCATCACGTGACATGGTAAAAACGTGAGGCCAGCGTTATAATTTTCCCTAAAAAAGATGAAATTATGTGAAAATTTTCCCTCCAAAGTAAGAAAACATGATTATTTTTCCTCCAAAAGACGAGATAATGGTCATGTGCAGTGTACGTGGCCAATCATGTCCATATTCGTCTAATTATTTGACGGTGATATGAATATTACAACTAAACTTTAAATTGTGATACTAAATGTGCATTTATGTATCATGTGGTATCAAGTTATGCAATTTCCCCCATAAAACAAGGAATTTAATGAAAAATGCATTTGGATAGATAATGTTATTTGCAGAGAATTCATAGAACTTATCTTAATCCATCAATGGCCAAAGAGAGATGTGAACGAGAGTTAAAAAATTATTGTTCACAGTTCTTTTGTATGTTTAATTGTGTAATTGACTTAAAGATTATGTTTGAATTTGAATTTATTTCTACAATTCAGTTCAAACAACTTTTATTTAATTAGAAAAAGCAAATTGAGTTCAAATGGTTTAATATTCTTATTTCGTTATTATAGTTTGTCTAATAAGTGAAGTTGAAATTGAGATTCAAAGCTATCAAACAATGAATATAACTCTTTTTTTAAGAATAACAATGCATATAACTATAACTTAATTTATTATATAGCGGAAAAGTCAAACGAACTCTTCACATATCATACTCGAACTAAATTCCAAATAGCTTGTTTAGGTAGACCTATTTCGTTTATTTTTTCATTTCTTTCTTCTGCAAATGGTTAAAGATTCATAATATTAATAAGTAAAATGCAAAAAAACATCATCTGTGTTTTATTTATAAAGGATAAAATATTTTTTCTTATTTTTATAAGTAAAAAATCCCGCATGTCAAAGGTATTTATTCCTTTCTTCGGCTGCAATGTGCTTCGGTGTAAGTACAAGCGTTATTCATAATTTATGAAAAAAAAAAAAAAGTGAAAATTATAGCTCTAAATATTATTTTCTTTGAAATAAAATATGAAAATACAATATTTCACTTACGAAAAATTGACGATAACCCTCGTGTTCTCTCTAAGTATGGCAATACCCTTTTGCAAAAACTCTTAATTTTCAACCATGTACAATTAGCTAATAAAATATTAACACGGGCTTTGTGCTAATGAAATATTAATGTATAAGAAATTTTCCATTAAAAAAAAAGATTTTTTGCCAATTAAAAAAAGTCCAAGGGGTACTTTTGTATTTTACTCTAACATATTATCAATGAAAAAAAAAAAAAAAAAAAGTAATGTAATCAATAATGTATAACGTGTTAATGATTTATATGGTTCCAGCCGACCACGTGGCTTGATTCCTAACAGCCTGTTTACTTCATAATCAACACACTAATAGCATCCAAAGCTAAATCAAGAATTCAAGTTGTGTTTCTTTTTTGATAATCAAGTTGTGTTTCTTATATTTCGTGATTTTGGTTTTACAACCTCACAAAGAAGGATATCAATTAAAGAAGTGCAATAATTTATTGATGAGTTTCTGTACATCTGTTGTCCACGACCTTTTGTGATATTCTCAAATCATTGATAATTTGATACTAATTTAAACATAAGCACTATTTCAATATTTGTGAAGTAGCTCAGAACAAATTAAGACAGAGTATGGATACAATAATAGCGATTGCTACAAATCTAAATTATTTAGTTCTAGAGAAAATTCTGAAGATGGAGAGTCGAGTGGCAATAAGTTTCATTGATGATTGACAATGTTTAGACTTTAAAGCTTAGGTATCATACTTTTAGGTTAGTTAATTGTTATAAACTTCTAGTAATTTTAGTTTTTTTGCTTGAGTTTTGTTATTTGGGACTTAATTTAGTATTAACGAACTAAGGTGATTTGATTTCATTGTTTTTATATGTCTTATTCAAGATTTATGATTATTATTTTGAAAATTATATATATAAAATGTGCTTTATTTTAGCCCCATAAATCTTTGCGTGTCGCTGCACTATTCATCTCTGACTACTATGTCAGTGCCCGAGTACACCATAGAATCTTCTTAAACGTCTTTTGAGGATTATTGTATCATGTAATTTAGATAAGACGTATTATGTTCGTATTTCATTAAGTTAGTAATCCTTCGTCACACTTACAAGAATGTAGATGCACATAAATAAAGCTTGTGTTTCCCTAATAGCTTGGGTTAAGAAAATACTAAATTAAGATGGGTTAAGTACCTTATAGCTTGAGCAAGATATGCAAGCAAGGTATGATCTATGATAACTTATCCTCTTCATATCGTGCTGGTAATTGTCATCTTCGCTGACTGGTGAAGAATTGAAATCAGATTCAGATTTTTTTTAAGATGGATATAGGAAAATGTCGAAAGCACATATATATAAGTACCATTTTCAGTCACAAACATTAATTAGCTTGTTATGGTATATATCTCTCCTTAACATAGCTTACGACAAATGATCCATCAATTCCTGTCTACAAGAGGAGTGAATATGACATGAGGATATAAGGATTTTGCTCTTTTTTTAACACAACAAACATATCGATCACTATTAATAAATGTAAATACTACTAATGTTTATCAAAAGGTATAATTAAAAAACACCATTGCCTACTCCGGTCGTGTAAAGAAATCCCGAGATAGGGCGGTCACCATCTGCGGAGCATGTTAAATCGTTGGCATGAAGAAAGTTAAAAAGTAGAAGGCATAAATACATAATTGATATGCTGAAGTAGTGTCAGTCCCAAAGAGAAATCCATGTGGGAAATCTGATCTTTTGATGAGAAAATTTTCATCATTGGATGATTGCACTACACAAATTGCTGATGATTAGAAAATGGGTGACTGCGTGTGCAATTGTAAGATTAATCATTTCTTCCTTTCAGTTAATAACCAAAAAGGCAAAACATGGGCGTAATGGACTTATTTTTGCAATCCACAATGGAGACCAGAGTTGAATAGTAAAGCATGAATACATGTCCTCAAAATTAGATGAAATTACATAAACACTATTTGAGTTTTAATAACTGTAAAAATACCCCTACCATCAAACTCCGTTAAAAAAAATATAACAGACCTCATGAAATTTCACCAACCTGTCTTTAAAATCTAGCTAATAATCTTAAAATGATCAAACCACATTTATTGGATCAGTTGAATCTACATAATATGGGTGGATTATTTAAATGTTTAAGAATATATGGGTGGATTATTTGTAGTTTCAAAAGTTCATGGTGTATACCGTATAAGGAGAATTAAATGACAAGTTAAATTTTCTCATATAATTTCCTATCTCTATATTCAACCTTAAACCAACCGGCTAAGGCCTCACCAACTATTGGTTTGGTATTCTTTTTTTTGATCTACTATATGTTTGCTGATTAATTCTTCGTCTCTATAGTCTAAGACTGCGTTCACTTTGCAAGATTGGATATCAGTCCAATTGAATTAATGGGCCATATAATTAATTAGCCCAATTATATAATCTGCCGTTCGGAGTATTGTATTGGCCCAATTGAATAAATCAGTCCATATATAATTGGGCTGTTCGGTTCACCCGACTAAATATGTCGGACAATTTTACCCCTGAGAGTTCATGTGATCTGGCCGTCAATTTTGGATTCATCCTGGCCATTCATTCCGGAGTATATTAACTAATTCCCAACCCTAATTCATACTTCATTTTGAATCTCACTTTCTCTCTCCCCGCGACGGCGTCTTCGTTTGTTCCTAGGGTTTACGTTTTCTCACCATTTTCACCTCTTTTCCTGTGAAGTTTGTTCCTAGGGTTTTGTTGTTCACTTTGCAAGATCATTTCTGTTGTGTTACCTTGTTATTTGTTGCTATTCATTCTCATTTTGAAAGCGAATTCAAAATCTTTCCGCGACGGCGTGTTCATTTCTTCCTAGGGTTTACGTTTTATCAAGAATTTCATCTATTTTCCTACATAATTTGTTGCTATTGTTAGCTGAAACACTTGTTCGGGATCGTTTCTGTTATTTTCGTGTGTGATTTGTTGCTAGGGTTTCCGAGATTCCTCAAATCAGCCGACGAGTAATATACACGGTAAATTTTTTGGGCTTTTGTGCGTTGATTTGTGGCTTTCTTGACGTATTATGTATTGTTCTTTGTTATTACCCTATAATGGATCTATGTTTCTTTCCCAAAATTAGGGCTTTTCAACAGTGAATAAAATACCTAATTTTGACTATGTTTTTTGCAGCTATGGAGTCCCATTCTAACTCAAGGCCTCGTTTTGGGTCTGCCCACTGCTCATGTGGGCTGCGCGTTAGAATCTACACCTCCTGGACTAGGGATAACCCTGGGAGAAGGTTTGCTCGCTGCCAATCTGTAACGGTTAAGTGTTTATTCACGTGCCTTGAATTTTTTTTATTAATAATCAATAACTTTTGGCAACATCTAATCAATCAATTTATCTCATGATAGGAGGACCAGTGTGATTACTTCGAATGGATCGACCCAATGATGTGTGATAGGTCCCGGGTTATTATCCCTGGTTTGCTACTTCGTGTAAATCGCACTGAGGCTGAAAATACCCGACTTATACGTGAACTTGATGAATTGTCTGCTCAAATGCAATTAACATCCAAATATTTAGATTAACATTCAATTTTTTGCTATAATTCCATGAAGTAATAACTGATGGAATTCAGTAATTATAGGAGTACTTTTTTAATTTAATAATATGTCAATTTAAAAAGAACAGTCCAAGTGTCTAACTATTAACTTTATTATATAACGATGAAGATAGACTATACTTTAAGCTAGCAATACACATTAAATTATCATAAGTTGTAGGTCAAACATACTTGAGTCTTTTGCCCTACATATATTTTAATTTAATTCGGAGCTAATACGAAAATATATGGAAGGGGTCTTAACAAGCTAACTTGTGTCGAACGATACACTGTTCAAGTTCGTTTGAATTTCGTATCATGCTTGGAATTGTGTTTGAACTTAGTTTGATTGTTAAACGAACCGAGCTCAAATGAACTCGAATCGAGTTTCGAGTAGCTTGATATTTTACATGTATTTTGTCAGTTTTTAACTTATTAAGTCGAGAATGATGTTCAATCTTGCTTGATATGTGTGACAAACCAAACTCAAACGAAATTTTATTGAAGGAGCTCGAATAGAGTATCAAGAAGCTTGATTTTCATCCCTAGTACCAACCCCCATGATTCAGGACCCATTGTCACTCGTAACTAAGATATATGAAAATTCTTGTGTACATCAAGTTTTTCGTAAGCTATGCTCAAAATCTTAGAAATATGTTTAAGTGAATGCAGAAAACCCCCGATCTACACATGAACTTTCCCAAGATATATATTGGACAAGTAGATATTTATTCTTTAGTAAGGACATTTGCCTCTAACATGTCGGTGGCCCTAAGCGGCCACATGTGCCTTACCCTTAGGGCCGACCCTGCCCAACAATCATATAAGGAGATACAGAAGTTTATGAAACCGCAATGCATATTCTTAAAACCTCCATAAGTTTCTCAAGATTTAAATGTAAATGTTGCTACTTGCCCAACAAAATGACAGCCTAACAGAAGAAATGGTACATTACTTTTGCATACTAAGATGTTTACAACTCATGTCTTTTACTCAAGGGTTTACAAACAGAGGACATTTTTATACTTTAGAGCATATGTCTCTGTTACATAAAGTATATGATTCAGCTTAACTAGATTCCTATAACAATTATCAGATGAATATGTCACATTAACCTTTGTAATTTAACCAGGCTTACTTAAACGCTGTCATGCCAACTCCTGCTTCTCCAACTCCGGCATAACGATTTGAATTTGAACCTCCTCTAGCTTTAGAATAACTTGCATAGTAGAACTCGGAGATTATGCCAGTGAAGAAAATGAAAGCAGCTCCTGCTGCAAAAACGCCCTTTCTCACCGTCTCACAAGATGGTGGAGAATCAAAAAATTTTGTCCTGTATTTGGTGTGATAAGCATTCCTCACAGAACCAGCCAGCAAGCACGCCTCAGCAATGATAAATGCCACCCTATTATTTCAACAACATTAAATCAATAATAGTCTATAAAAAGGCAATGTTGGATTAATTGAGTAAGAAATTCCAAATTCAATTACTTCAAACTTTGATTGTAATTGTAATGACTTTTTTACCAGCAGATTATGAAAAGAAGAACAGCACAAGCCCTTGAACCTCCGGGTTTCAGTGGATTTCCGCAGCAGAAACATTTGCTTGCAACCATTATAATTATTTGACTCACCATAAGGAATAGAAATGCACCAACGCCATACCCACTCGCAATGTCAGAATCGTAGACACAATAATCATAGTAATTCTCGCTGTCTGGCTTAGAATGGCCCTGGTTAATATTGACGAATTCGGATATTAGGAACGAATAATCCATCCCAATATCAATGTGAGATGAACAACTGGTGAACAGTTTACACAGCTTAAGAATTGCTATATCTAACATATGATGTATCTTGATTTAATAGGATGAAATCAATAATTATACATACCCAAGTCAACAAAATACTGACAAACATAAGTATTAAAAAATATGTGAAGAGATCCTCAATATTCAATATCATGTTTTCAAGAATCTCAACTCGGACCTCAAAATTATCACTCAGTTTCTCAATTAAAGTCTAAAGTAGAACAAGGATTAAGAATTTCAAGTCATTTCACGAAATCCATATCATCAATAACAAAAATACTTCAAAAATTTAGGAAAAAGTAAAACACACTTAAAGCTAAGGGATAAAATGCACAAATTAATGAGTAGAATGGAGAAAGACTTTTTTTTTTAAAAAAAAAACTTACAGTACTTCTTCTCTGCTCCGCGGCAACAGCTAACCCAAAAGCAATAAGATCAAAAATGAAGACAGTAATCATTAATAGTTTGGAAGCCATTGAAGTAAAAGTTTCAGTTTTCGACTTTTCGCACACACATACAAACAATAGCCGGCTTCTGGTCCTTCTGGATCTAGATCTTTGATTTCTTATTTCTTATATATATAGTGTTGAGTTTCTCTCTCTACATTTGTATACAATACATTTTTTTTTGGTCCAAGGTATACATAAAGCAGTAGAGTAATGAAGAGTTAAAGAGCAATTACTTCAAAATTAAGAGAGAGAAAATGACAGCTCAACACTTAACCAACTCACCTGCAATTCAGAGGACTTGCTACCAAATTAAGGCAAAATTTTCATTTTTATCCTTTCAAGTGGTTGCATTTTAAATTGACCATTTCCGGTGAAATAAGACATACATTGATGATTTTCGATAATAAGGACTGAAATTCAGGAAGATGACACAATAAATGGTGTATATAATCGATGCACCATAATAAGGACTAATTTTAAAATGTAGTAACTTTAGAGGGCAAAAAATAAAATTGATGTTGGGTAAAAATGATCAAGGAACTTCGTCGAGCTTTCTTCTCTCCTTGACCCTTCTCCAAATTATAAACGCTGACTTGCGCGGGACGAACTTGCTCAGAACTCTTATTTTCTCTTCTTTCTCTCTAGAATAACTTACCTTTTTTTTGTTGAAAATGAGATGCTATTTATAGGAAAATTTTGGGAGGTGAAGAGTTTCCTCCATAAATGTAAATGAATTAAGTAGGGGTAAAATAGTCATTTTGACTGGTGATAATTATTTATTATCAAATTTATTAATCAGAGAATTACTAAAATGCCCCTATATCATAAATTGCCACTATCAGCACTCAAAATTGAAATTTTGGTACCTTGCATTTTCGAATTGTATATTTTTTGATAAATTGCTCAATGTTTTATAAAAACAATATAGTTCTTGGGTGTAGAAGTGCCAAATTTTAATTTTATAGTGAAAAATATCAAAATGATGTACTTTTGGGGTACAAACTGTCAATTTATGAGTTCATTCAAAAAGTAAGTTACTACTCCATGTCTCCCTCCATATCATATTATTTGTCGCTTTGACAAAAAAATCTTGTTCCATATTATCTGTCGTTTTGAAGTTAAATGAAAAATTATTTATTTTCCGTAGATTTACCCTTTTATCATAGTAATTGTTCTAACTCCTAATTAAGAGAGGAGGGAGATAAACTAATTATTACTCTAATTAAAGAGTATTTTTGAACTTTTATCTTGAAATGATGACTATTTTATATGTTTATTAATATATGTGTCATTATTCAAAATGACAAATTATATGAAACAGAGAATTCTACATTATTAAATATGGAGTATGATCGAAAGTTTTTCAACATTAAAATTGCAAAAAATACAGGTCTTTTTGCTCGATTTGCAAAGAACATTCAAGTGCTATCTGAATGGTTAATTAAACAAACTTTTTATTTTCTGGAAAAATCTTATCATACAAGTTTTTCCTTTTTTTTTTAAGCAATATTCTCGTAAAATTTCTCTTTTGAGAAAAAATAGAAACAAACTCTATTTTGAATTGACAAAAAATATTATATTTTTTTTATTTTACTTCATTTACATAACTATGTTGATCTGATATAAAATAATTTATCTCTTACTCAATTTCTTTTCCCTAGAAAATTATAATATTGGTTATACAATGGAGCACTTTACAATATTGATATCACTAGATACATAAATGCATACAACAATTTATATATTGGTTGCAATGTTAATACTACCATCAAATAATTTGGACCGAAATAGATAAAATCGGCCACACACACCACATATGACTGTTATCTAGTCTTTCAGTGTGAAAATTATCACGCGATAATGTGAAAAAATGTTATAAATTTCCCTCGAAAATATGAAATACGGAAAATTATAGGGTGCCGCTAATACCAAATTATGTGGTATTACCACACAATGTGTATCACATTGTACGGTACATGATCACATTACATAGTATTAACCCCATATACTTAGTATGATCCCCACATTATGTAGTATTTATTCCAAATTAGGTGGTATTACCACGCAATGTGTGTCACATTCTATGGTATAAATTATACTCTTTATACCATACAATGTGATACACATTGTGTGATAATACCACCTAATGTGGTATTAGCGGCACCTAACGTAGCGGCACCTAACGTAGCGGCACCCTAGAATCCCCCATGAAATACTGCGATAATTTTCTTTCCAAAAGTGATAGAAACGTGATTGTTTTTCCCTTAAAAGACGATATAACAACCATGTGCAGTGTTCGTAGTTAATTTCGTCTATTTATTTGACAGTGACATGAATATTGCAACCAAACTTTAAATTATTGTAATAAATGTGCATTTACGTATCAATAATATCAAGATTGAAAAATGCCCTATTATATAGTATCAAAAATGAAAATTTTCCTTCTATAATCTGTAAAAATAAATCTACAACTTTATAAAAACCTAACCTACTATTCATTTCATCTTTAAATACTCAAACAGAAGTCTCTTAAACTACTCTTATGAAACCCATACAAATCGACCCATTTCCATAATAAACCAAACCATTGCATTCATTTATTAGCCTGGCAAACAAGGATGTATTGCCTTATTCTTTTAGCAGCTCTAGATAAAATAGAGAATTGAGAAATAATAATAATAATAAACCGAGGATCCAACTCATTTAACCAATAATCAGTCAATGACACAAAACAAAACAAATCATTTTCACATTTTGGGCAAGTGTTCTGGTGTAAATCACTTTAGCCCCAGTTCAACTATTTTTAAAACATAAAAGCATGATATTCGGTTAAAAAAATTAATTTACATAGGAAATAAGAAGATCATTCTTAAATTATACAAACAATTACACCAGGAGTTTATACATCTTATTGCAGAATACAAAAAATTGCATAATACAGATAATCAAATTTATATATTAAAAAACAAATAATCAAATAATTTTTGCTTCATCGGTGCACACTTTGTTTGATATTCCTATATTTACGTTGCTCGAGTTGCTTAAGAAATCTCTATACCAACTAGCCGAGAGTTTCGGAATCCTGTTTAATGTTTGAGGATCAATATGATACAATCCGAATTTCGTTGTATATCCACTTGTCCATTCAAAATTATCCATCAAGGACCATATAAAATAGCCACGCACATCAGCTCCATTCCTGCCAATAAATAAATATGATTGGATACCAAGAAGTTTCACATAAGATTTGTCAAATTAGATGTTAATTTATTTAGCTTAATATAACATAGAAAAAACTCATGTTGCAGATTTTTGGCTTGTTTTAAATATAAGTTCCACGATTATTCGTGTAAGATAGCTTACATACCTTATAGCTTGAGCAAGATATGCAAGGTATGATTTATGATAATTTATCCTCTTCACATCTTGCTGGTAGTTGTCATCTTCGCTGACTGGTGAGGAATAACCTGAAATTGAAATCAGATTCAGATGATTTAGTATATACAACTAGAAGGATTGATATTTATTTACCGAAAGAATGTCGAATACACGTATGTAAGTACCATTTTCAGTCACAAACATTAGCTTGTTATGGTATCTCCCCTTAATGTAGTTTATGATATCTTCCATGCCTCTAGGGACAACAAAAAATCGACCCATTCCCGTCTTCCAGAGGAATGAAGAAATTGATAACAAGGATAAGTAGTCTTAATAATTGTAAATATGTTTAAAAATCATAGATAAAACAAGGCAATTTCTTACTGGTTCCCCAATTGAAACACCATCGCGAAATCCAGTAGAGTAAAGAAATCCCCTTATAGCATGGTCACTACCTGTGGAGCAGGTTGGATCGTTGCAGATACAACTGGAATGGATACAATCCTTTGCATAGAGTGTGCCATAATGGTTTACCCCGATAAAATCTATGCTGTCTCTTAAAAGTAACATTTCCTCTGAAGAAAACTTTGGTAATTGGCTTCCAAGATAACGCTTCATTTCTTGAGGGTAGTCTCCAAATACAAGTGGATCCAAAATCCTTTTTTTTCAAGGACAAAACAAATCTTCTACAAAATTAAATCCTTTTTTTGTTTCCTTGTTTTTTCTTTTCTTTGATGCTATATTTGGTTCTTGGATTTCAGTGAGTAACATGATTAAAAAAAAAAAAAAAAGACCAAAATACGGAGCTCAGTGTTCTATTGTTTTATGCGAGAAAAATAATTTCCTTAGGCGTTACTCGATGTAATCCAAGAACCAAACATAGCCTGAGGGGTCAGTTCATAGAATCCTTTAGGCTTTCGATTCCCTTATAGAAACCCAATTTAATAGAGGAGGGAGGGGTGGGACCTTATTTGATTGCTAATTTGCTACACTTACCAAGCAAAATTAAAAGCTAAGGCCCTATTTGCAGATTCCTCATCCTCCCAATTTAATATGAATGCATGCACGGAAATGTGTCATTTCTTGAGGGTAATCTCCAAATACAAGTGGATCCAAAATCCTTTTTTTTCAAGGACAAAACAAATCTTCTACAAAATTAAATCCTTTTTTTGTTTCCTTGTTTTCTTTTCTTTGATGCTATATTTGGTTCTTGGATTTCAGTGAGTAACATGATAAAAAAAAGACCAAAATATGGAGCTCAGTGTTCTATTGTTTGATGCAAGAAAAATAATTTCCTTAGGCGTTACTCGATGGAATCCAAGAACCAAACATAGCCTGGGGGGTCGGTCCATATAATCCTTTAGGCTTTCGATTCCCTTATAGAAACCCAATTTAATAGAGGAGGGGGGGGGGACCTTATTTGATTGCTACACTTACCAAGCAAAATTAAAAGCTAAGGCCCTATTTGCAGCTTCTTCATCCTCCCTGTCATCTGTAAGTGGTACATACATGAATGCATGCACGGAAATGCCTATCATACCATTGACTTCAGACTGCATATAAATCATCTTCTTAAGTAAGAACGATATAAAATATGATGAAACATCTTAAACTATGCTGAGGTTAATATTCAAGGTCGGTCCTTGCCTTGAACTGCTCACGATATAGTTTAGAAGCATTTGCATGTGCCAACAACATGTTATGAGCTGAAATCAAAGGCTCAACATCTGAATTTCCACTGGCACATCGGCCAAATGGCAGTGAACAATGAGCAGGTGGATATATTCCTCTCTCATAGGCCATTTCAGAAAATAAGTTGGGTTCGTTGATTGTAATCCAATACTTCACTCGATCCCCAAAATTCTTAAAACATATTTCAGCAAAATGGACAAATTCTTCCCTATCATACAAGACAAATAGTAGTTCAATCAATTCAAAGAACAACATCGTTCCTAGATAATTCACAATATAAAATCTGCATAATTCTCTCTTAAATAACATATTTGGCTTTGTATTGTTACTCTATCAGAACAAATTAGCATTTCAGATAACGAAAACTGGAATTATACATACTGCATTAAAGGACTAAGCCAGGCCCCATATCTTTCTTCGAGCTCTTGAGGAAAGTCATTGTGGTGAATTGTCACAAAAGGCTCAATTCCTGAGGTAAAAGTAATTGTCAATTGAAGTAAACTAATGATCTAATAAGGAAAGGTCTAAAATCATACAGTAACATGAATAATTAAGGTCATAATATTGTGTGGTACCTCTTAATAGGAGATTATCTATAATATTGTTGTAGAATAGGATAGCAACTTGGTTAACACCACCAAACTTTCCTCCTAATTTTAATAATCAGAAACACAGTTGTCAAGTAACTAAAAATTAAGAAATTAATTAAACCAAATTGGAAAAACAGAACATACTGGGAAGAACTCTACTCCATGAAATTGAGAAGCGGTAAGCGTTGACCCCAAGTGAATGCATTATCTCAATGTCTTCCTGTTACCAATTAAAATAATTAATTAGTTTTAACAAAAGGAGAAACAAACACTTTCAATTGATGGAATTCACCCTAAAATTGAAAAAATGCAAAGAGTTACTAATTAAATACCATGTAGCGATGATAATGATCATCAGCTATATCACCATTGTGCCCATCTGAAATAGTACCTAATTAGCCAAAACATACAGAAAATTTAAAGCAGGATTAAGGAAATTAAAATGTGGAAATCCATGAGAAACTTGATTTTAATTACCTTGAATCCGGCAGAAAGCATCCCAGTTGCTTTGACTTCGACCATCTTGACGAACTGCTCCTTCGATCTAAATTGCACAAGGAAAGTAAGTAAATTGGAGGGTTGAAATAGAAATGTAAATGTATAGTACAATACAATACTCCTTCCTACTTGATATGCAGAAGTGGCAGTTCCAAAGAGAAATCGATGTGGGAAATCCGATCTTTTGATGTGCGCATTATCATGGCGGTTGTAGGATTGGACTACAGAAATTGCTGATAATAATAATAACAGAATTAGAAAATGGGAGACAACTAGTGGGAATGTAATTTTAACCATTTCTTCCTTTGAGTCGGACAAAAAGGTTATTATTCTTTTACGCATAAATTACACGTATTTAACTATCTACTAAAGCATGAATCATGTGACAATGTAAATTATGGAGTATAATTTAATGCCAACTGGTAAGCCATCATCATATCATTAAATGAAAGTAGTTTATATATATTATTATTAATTAATACATATAAGAGCGTATCTTGCATATAAGAGCGTATCTTGCCGAGCTACAATATCTTTTCAACCAACACTTTTTCCTTTTTTATTCTCCTCCCAGGCTCAAAACCACGTCGTCTGATTTAAATATTAAAAAAAAATTGCAGAAAATGTCTCAAATGTTATTATTCTTTTATGCATAAATAAATTACACATATTTAACTATCTACGAAAGCATGAATCATGTGACAATGTAATTTATGGAGTATAATTTAATGCCAACTGGTAAGCCATCATTATCATTAAATGAAAGTAGTTTATATATATATATATATGACAAAATTCGGATCGTTAATTGTTTTAAATAAATATCGGGTAGAGTTCGCCTAGGATCTAGATCCATAGAGACATAATGGGTTTATTAAAAGATATCAATTACTCAATTTCTTAAAATTTGAAAAAAATACTAAATTACATATAATTAAATAAGTAATAAAAACGAATATTAAAAAATAATAGTTAACCCACCATACGCCCAATTAATCAACTACCGTGAACCCAAGACTCCTCCCCCCTCCCCGTTTAGCTTAAATAGGTATAAGGTGGGGATGGGCTGCGACAATAAACAATGAGGTAGGTGGGTGGATATGATTGAAAATCAAATCAAGTTATAAGGGATAAGATTAAAATCAAATCAAGTTATGCGATATTTGGACTCATTCGATAAAAGTTCATTTAAGTTTAGTACGAAAATTTGTCATATAGATAAAACAAGTTGAACATGATATATACATAAAAGTTATTAGACCACTAACATGCCTAACATACCCATTTATGTTAGAATAAAGTATATTGTAGACACATAAAGTTTATACTTAATTAAATGATGATCCACACAATATTATATGTTAGTCAGTGATTCTTGAAATTGATTCGGAGGTGATCCTCCAACTTATTCGTGAAGCCAACATCGATTGTCATCTACTTGGGAGGATTATTAATGATTGTAGAATTGTGTTGCAAAAAGTCGTTGGAAAGCCGAAACGTTCACACGCTTGGTAACAAATGTGTCAATACTATGCCACAAATGGGTCATGGAAAACAAGGAACTTGGGATGAGGTGCCTGAGAATTTTTTGTACTTACTTAAAGAAGATATAATGTAGTTGTAGCTTGTTTGTACCCAACAAAAAAAAAACTGTCTATTGATATTTTGGAATTTTACTAAATTTAATTTTAAAGATATAGTTAATTTAATTATTTCACTACAATAAAATAAAGTATTTAAGCCAAAATATTAAGTTGTATGGTTAAACTTGTCACCATTAATATTAAGTTAAAAATATTTAAATTTTGTTGCTAAAATGATCTTCTTAAATATATTAACGAAAAGAATTGTAAAAACAAGTAACCATTTTAAGATTTAGTGATGCACAGGAGTGACAATCAAGATATTGTCATAAATCATTGTGTTAATATTTATGGTAATTAGCTAGATTGTCATTAAAAACGTGTCATCAATTTGTCTATATACCATGACAATTTAGATTATTAAATTTTGTCACTAATAGTTGTTAAATATTTTTTGAAAGTCACTACTATTGTTATCATAAAGCCATTGTGATAATTAGAAGATACATGTCAAAACTGGCGATTTTTAAAGTGTCACTTGATATTTTATTGGCCAATGAAATCGAGTAAAGTGTCGAATTGATATTTTCAAGCTAATAAAGTCTTATGGTTGCACCTTCTTTTTGTTTTTTTGACATATCTTTATGTTGGCACCTAAAGATATGCACAATTAAATCATATAAATCCCTTTTGATTCGAGAAGTGTATTATTATTATTATTATAAAAAAAAAAAAATAGGGATAGTGAAAGCTTATGCAACAGAGTGATAGAGGGAAAATAATTCTGATAGAGATTGTAACCTTATATTTTATTTTGACGATAAAAATTAAAATTGTTTCTTATCTTCAATTTCGAGGTCAAGAAATATGATGGCGCTACACATATTAAACAAGCTACTCTGAAGACAGCTTGTATGTATTTCTACATATCATATTAATATATCATATTCAAATTTCACTTACATAAAATTAACGAGTGTAGCTTATTCAAATAATTAATAAAAGTTGGGCATTAGACATATATAGCTGGGGAACAACTCTTTAATTCCAACATTTCTGTCATCTTTTAAGGTGATCTTGCATGCTTTCCACATAACATTTTGTCAAGTTCAACTTAGCTTAATTAGTCTAAGATTTATATATTTTGATACAACAACAAGATGTCGTAAATATTTGCCATTTTCAGTGACTAATCTTAATTTTGTGTAGTACTTCATTTTGATTCTTAAATCTTCGTGAATCTTATTGTAGGTTCATTTTTAATCTATTGTAGGAAATCAAGCTTCCATTTTTGTAATTGAAATTATGTTGGTATTTGGTTACTAATCCGTCACTAATAATAACGACAGATTTAATTTCGTTGGAATCAGATCGTAGGTGAAGCCTCCTTTTTTTTTTTGTAGTGATATATTGTTTGTCATGTCCTATATCTTGATCGTGTGATCAAAATTTCTTTTTAGAGATGCCTTCTATCTAATCCATTAAACTTGGGTAGTGATCTATCACTAATCTCATGCATTATTTTTACATTGCATTGACAACTTCATGATATGATTCATAGAGGATAGAGGAACTCATTAACTATGCAAGCCTCACTTTTATTTTACTTTATTTTTAATTGGTATTTCCTGTGATATTTTTGTGTTAAAACTAACGTCTCACGTGGGTTGAAAATTAAAATTAAGTTTACATTACAAAGCCTTAATCGATCATTAATTCTTGAATTAATTTTTGAAGTGAGTTAGAGTCAAACAATTTCTAAATGATGTATAAAATCAAATATTGTATAAACCAATAAATTAAAAAGTTATTCAAAATCGGCCAATGATTCAATTTTTTAACTCTTTTTCTTTCTTTATTGAATAAATGATCGATAAGAGGATTTCTCATTTTGAATCTACCTTGATATATAGATTTCCTAAATTGTCAACACATATATAAATCCAACAGAAGAATAGAAGAAAGAAAATAATTAATTTTATTCAAATATGCCACTTATCCATCATACACAGTTTGATTTATTTGATTGCGCCTCTAACTAAGGTTTAAATACGTGCAAACAAAATAAAATAAATTATGGAGAGAAGTCAGAATCTGAGCCTCGTGTACGTGTACTTGCAGAGGCCTCAATTTCCAGTACTAAATTTCCAGAAAAGCCTAGGACGGGCCCCTTTGACCTACCCAACTTTTTTCAAAGCCTCATCTTTTTTCGTTTGATGAACTTTTAAGCCACCACGTACACAAAATAACATAATCAAGCATATCATGAATTAATCTTAAAAAATAAACAAAAAACAAAAAAAATTCAACCTTTGACCTGAAACCAAATATCATGCCAGCTCAAAATCTTACTGGAATTGATTTTGCAAGGTGGAGGTTGTAGAGTGAAAGAAACCCGAAAAGGCTCATAAAAAGACAAGAAAGCGCTAAAGTACAAATGACCACGTGTTGATAAATATTGTTCAATGTAGAACCCAAATTGCAATAGCATACTCACACCGTCAAACGCATGGTTACATGAATTTTCTTTTTTTTTTTAGAGAGAATGGTTACATGAATTATGGATGGGTTTTTTTCTTTCTTTCTTTTTCTTTATTTATTTATTTTTTTTTTATCAAATTATGGATGAGCTTGAGATAAAATGAATGAACAGAGAAGAATTCGGGACTATAATTTTCAGTCTCAAATTCATCTTAAGTTAATTTGGATACCCAATATCGAATACCTACAAAATGGTGGGATCGAACAGATTTGTCAAGGTTAAAAACTTTAAAAAGGAAAATGAGGTTTTAAGAAAGTTGTTAATGACTTTAATCCAAAACTATTATTCATAATATGGTTGATAATAGTGTTATTTTGTGATAATTTTAACATGATCATCATTGACGAATATTTGGCACGGCAAAGTGTATCAAATTGGTAATTATTTTGGGAGGACCTAGAGACCGTGGGATGAAATTCATACGATGAATGCGGGTTGAATTAAATATTTCACATAAATGGAATATCAGAACTAATTAAGCACTCATTAAAAGATCTTGAACAATAATCAGATAGATTATAGATGAGTTAGATTCAAGCTATATTGAACGTAGTTCAATTTATGTGATTATTCTATGTTATTAATTAAATTCTCATGTAAATGTGGGTCATCTTCTTCCGTATAATGCCCACCACGTGCTACCCTCAATCAAAAAATCCCACTACGCAGTAATAGAGGATGGAGCAATTCCGTATAATATACATGTTGTGAGTTGTCATTATTTGTCCAGATTACTAAACATGGACTATCAATATTCGTGTATTACATCTTTACCTACATGTTACAATACACAATGTTGAACTTTCATATCTATTTAACGGATTGAATGTATTTCATCTACATATTCAATATATGCACAAGTAAATAGGAAAATGTTGAAATGAGTAAACCAAACCATATTAAACTTATCTAATGCACGTGAATCCAATAATGCGAAACAATTAGGGTGTAATGTATGTGGATGAGATTTGGCTCAGTATCGTGGGTTTTGCGAGACCAAGCCAAAACCTTTTTCAAATGAGTTTTCGTCAAACCTATAAAATCATCAAAAACCTATTCAGAACTCACACTCAAACTCTTCAAACCCGTAAATATTGATTTGACACCTACCATTTATTTTTTCCCCCAAATCTCACTAAAGAAGACATTGATTTGACACCTACTACCTAACTTTTCCACTAAGGGTGAGTTTGGTCCAGCGGTTGGAGCTCTCAAAAGCACTTATAGAATTCTATTGTGATTTTTGAAGTGTTTGACCCTGACTATTGAAATTACTTCTGCTCAATCGTTATTTTCATGGTGTTTGGCCCCCAGGATCATAATCACTTTTGGGATCTCGAGAAGCAAAAAAAAAACAACTTATTTTATAAGCTACTAAAGTGTTACTTTTGTAAAAGCTATTATACAAAATCAATTATTCTATAATTAATTTTTATAATAATTAATTATTACCAAAATCAATATTAATAAAACCAATTCTCCTATAACTGATTTTCGAATCGCTAGGCCAAACTCACCCTAAATCTCAACATCCAAATTCAATCCAAGTGGGGTTTTCAACTTTTTTAAACCACAAAATCCAACAGCTAAAACTCATCCAAATGAGGTCTCAAATATTTTATCGAAACCACCAAAACTATTTTTCTTAAATCGAACATCATAAAATCAAGCCAAAACCCATCCAAATTGATCCTTACTAATGGAATATGGATTGGACCCATTTTAGGCCTTTATGCTGGCGCGGCAAAATAGCAATTTAGGTCCCCTAACTTTCACTAGTCTGCAGAATTAGGACACTTAATTTTCCAGCAAGCAATTTAAGTCCCTTAACTTTCACTAGTCCGCAGAATCAAGACACTTAATTTTTCAGCAAGCAATTTACGTCCCTTAACTTTCAGTGGTCCGCGGAATCAGGACACTTAATTTTTCAGCAAGCATTTTAGGTCCCTTAACTTTCAAAATCAGGACACTTAATTTTTCGACAAGCAAAATACATCCTAACTTTTCTATACCCATAATTTTACTCCATTTGACAAAACAAACACCCACTTGACAATTACTTAACAAACCGTCTACAACTATTTAACAACACCAATATTAATTCAAATCCCCAAATTAATTGTCCAGTTGGCAATTATGGAATTTTCAGCGAGTTGTGGACTAAAATTGCGGTCAAAACAAACAAACACCCACTTGACAATCACTTAACAAACCATCTACAACTATTTAACAACATCAATATTAATTCAAGTGGGTGTAGACGGTTTGTTAAGTGATTGTCAAGTGTGTGTTTGTTTTGTCAAGTGGAGTAAAATCGCGGGTATAGAAAAGTTAGGATGTATTTTTCAGCAAACATTTTACATCCCTTAACTTTCATTAGTTCTCCACTTGAATTAATATTGATGTTGTTAAATAGTTGTAGACGGTTTGTTAAGTGATTGTCAAGTGGGTGTTTGTTTTGTCAAGTGGAGTAAAATCACGGGTATAGAAAAGTTAGGATGTATTTTTCAGCAAGCATTTTATATCCCTTAACTTTCATTGGTCCGAAAAATCAAGATACTTAATTTTTCAGCAAGCATTTTACGTCCCTTAACTTTCACTCTGCGAAATCAAATCTATAACTTTTTTATATCTACAATTTTAGTCCACTTGACCGCAATTTTAGCCCACAACTCCCTGAAAATTCCATAATTGCCAACTGGACAATTAATTTGGGGATTTGAATTAATATTGATGTTGTTAAATAGTTCTAGACGGTTTGTTAAGTGATTGTCAAGTGGGTGTTTGTTTTGTCAAATGGAGTAAAATTGCGGGTATAAAAAAGTTAGGATGTATTTTCCTTGTCGAAAAATTAAGTGTCCTGATTCTGCGGACCAGTGAAAGTTAAGGGACCTAAAATGCTTGCTGAAAAATTAAGTGTCCTGATTCCGTGGACCACTGAAAGTTAAGGGACGTAAATTGCTTGCTGAAAAATTAAGTGTCCTGATTCTGCATACCAGTGAAAGTTAAGGGATGTAAATTGCTTGCTGGAAAATTAAGTGTCCTAATTCTGTGGACTAGTGAAAGTTAAGGGACATAAATTGCTTGCTGAAAAATTAAGTATCCTAATTCTGTGGACTAGTGAAAGTTAGGGGACCTAAATTGCTATTTTGTCATGATGGCGCTAATACAAATATATATATATATATTGAGATTGGACGCCTTAGTCCCAAACTGATTCCGTGATCTTGTAATGTTGTGTGTTTTATGGTATTATGAGATTCGTGTACCTAAATACAAAATACTTTTCACATCTGAAATTTTAAAAAATTAAGAAATGATTTATTGGATTTATCGAACAAATTGCTCATAATATCATCTGTAACGACCTAACTTTGCAGGTTTGTCGAATAACACCCGATTGAACTGTCCATTTGTAAAAAGATTAAAATGCTGATTTTTTATTATTTTTATTTTTCTTAGGGAAATTTACATAGACACCCCCTGACTTTTACCTTAATTACAAGGAATTACCTTATTGTTTGAAATATTACAAAAACACCCCCTCAACCAAAAATTGTATTACAAGGACATCCCCTTGTTACACAAAAAATATTATCAATTTGGTCCCTAAAATCATTACAAATACACCCCTCGAGGGGGTATTTTTGTAATATTTCAAACAGTAGGGTAATTTCTTATAATTAGGGTAAAAGTCAGGGGATGTCTATGTAAATTTCCCTTTTTCTTATCATGGAGTAAAAAATCAAAACTACATTGGAAAATTTAAAACGAAAATTCTTACTAAGCTATTACTACCAAGTGCTAACCGACGAAAAAAGTAACATACTTTCTATAATTTCTAGAAGTTATGCGAGGAAAAACACGTGGCAGAGAATGGAGACTCATAAAACATAGTAGAATATATTATTATGTGTATTTATTAATTAATCGTGTGAATCTAATTCATTCAACATTCATGCACTTGGCCTAAAAGGACCTCATCCTTTTACCATCGGATAAGGTCGGCCTTCCGATTGAGCCGAACCATCTGAACGTGGCATCTTCTAAACGATGATACCTTTGACTCTGAAAATGACCACTATACTTATCTCCTCTTCTCTAATTCAACATTATTATTATTATTATCCCGCCTTATAAATATTCCCCAAGTCTCTCCATTTCCGAAGGAAAAAAAAAGAAAAAGAAAAAGAAATAGAAGAAAAAAAAATCCAAAACCATCATCAATAAAAGAAAATATAAATGGGCATCCGAGAAACCGACCCACTTTTACAATTGAGTTTGCCTCCGGGTTTTCGGTTCTATCCGACGGATGAGGAGCTTTTGGTGCAGTACCTCTGTAGAAAAATTGCAGGGCATAATTTTCCTCTACCTATAATTGGAGATATTGATTTGTACAAATTTGACCCATGGGATCTTCCCAGTAAGTATAATTTTTCGCTCGCATAATAACAATGTCAAGATAAATAATACAGAATCTTATTATTTATTCTGAAATAATATTTTTGTTTGAAGGTAAAGCTATATTTGGAGAAAAAGAATGGTATTTTTTCAGTCCAAGAGACAGAAAGTATCCGAATGGGTCGCGACCGAACAGAGTAGCTGGATCCGGATATTGGAAAGCCACGGGTACGGATAAAATCATTACAACGGAAGGAAGAAAAGTTGGTATAAAGAAATCCCTTGTTTTTTACATTGGGAAAGCGCCCAAAGGCGCAAAAACAAATTGGATCATGCATGAATTTCGACTCTCTGAATCTCCAAAGAAAAATGGCAGCGCCAGGGTAAGACCATGTCTTTTTTTGAATAAATTGATTTAGTTAGTGAATCTCCAAATAAATTAAATTAATGAAAAAATATTATATATTTTGTTGTGTTTAGTTGGACGATTGGGTTTTATGCCGAATTTACAAGAAGAGTTCTTCACCCGGAACCGGACAAAAGCCCGATATTTCCTCTAAGCAGAGCAAGGATTATAGCCATGCATCATCGTCTTCATCTTCATCTCAATACAACGACGTCGTGGAGTCCTTGCCGGAAATCGACGATCGATTTTTCTCTTTGCCAAGGATGAATTCCCTCAAAAATTTGCAGCAAGGAGATCATAAGCTGAATCTACAGCTTTTGGGCTCAGGAAATTTCGATTGGGCCACACTTGCTGGGCTTCACCCTCTACCCGAAGCCCAACCGAGTCAGACTCAGCAGCCCAATTTGAATCATCAGAATGACATGTATGTCCCTGGTATGGCCCGGCTCCGGGAAAATGTTATGGACGAAGAAGTACAAAGTGGGCCTCAGCGGATGGATAACTCGGGGTTGATCTCAGTTCCACAAAATGCGGGCGTTTATTCTCAGGGTTATACCAACTTGGTTAACCCGTTTGGGGTCCAATACCCATGCCAGCCGGGTGGGTTGGGGTTTAGGCAGTGAAGATATGGTAGGTGTCAATTTGGGGAAGGATTAGGGTGATTAATTAGTATTATGTATATAATGCATTTAATTATTTGGGCCAACATTTGGGCTTCATTTTTGTTAGATAATAAAATTCAAATTTCCGAAGTGGCCCTTTAAGTTCGTACCAGTTGGAAGGTACCATGCAAGAACAGAACACGGGACGACACAATAGAAGTACGAGCTATATATGATGTAGGGAAAAAAGGGCCATTTATTTTGAAATAATTTATATTAGTCAAAGATATGTTGGATTTGTGACTTGAGATCCCGTTTGGTAATTGTTAGGGTGTTTATTATTTATATTAGAAATATTATTCTATTAGAATTCTGTACTAGCATAATAGCATTTAGAAGAAAATTAGATTATGAATTTTATTCTTTTTAGTAATGTTGGTATTTTAGGGCTTGTGTCTATATAAAGTCTTGTAAGCCGAAAGGCTGAAGATAATTTTTACTATTACTTTTATGAACTTTAGTTATTTTCTCTGTCTTGAGAATAAATTTTCATAACTTTGACGTTGATCTAGCTATTTGCACTTCCGTTTTGCGTCAAGTGGTACCAGAGCAAGGATTGCTTTGTAATGGCTACAAGACAAGAAGAAATCAACAACCCTACTGACGTTGGTCGTAGGTTAGACACCCTAAAGGCATATTGTCGTGAGATTCGTGACAACATACGAAAACTCACGTTCGCCATCACTAAGGGGGAGGTCACTGTCAACAGGAACTTTGTGCCAGAGTTTGCCCATGGCCTTTCTGATTGACACATAAACTCAGATGTTTCCAGCTTTGATGGTAATCTTCATGTAGAAGACTTTAAGATTGGATCTCGGAGATGGAGAAATTTATGTCTATGAGGGAGGTACCCGAAAATAAGATGGTAAAATTGGTTGCCTCCAAATTAAAGGACGTGCTGCTTTTTGGTGGGATCAAGTGCATTGCAATAGGTTGCGACAATATAAAGATCCAGTTCGTACATGGAGGAAAATGAAGCAGCTATTGTTGGAACGAGTTATGCCGATTATGAAAAGTATTTATATTAGTTATATAAAAATTGCACGCAAGGTAACATATTTGTTTCCAATTATACATCTGAATTCATTAGGTTGGCAAAGTGGGATAATTTGTGTGAAACAGATTATCTAGTGCATTCAAGATATATCAATGGTCTTAGAACTTCTCTCCGAAATCGAATTTGATGAGGCTTACAATTTGGCTCTGGAAGCTGAATTTTTGGAGAAACAGACTGCTAATATTTTAGTAAAAAATTGATTGGTGCTAAGTAAAGTAAAGAAGTAACCGCCATCACTCCACAAGTGTCATCTGGAGATTCTTTAGGTGAAGATAATACTCAATCCAGAGAAACCAACACTTATCTGTTCGATTTAAATAGTCAAATAAACATTAGCTCTCAAGAGTTAAATCCGAATCCTGTTGTTGGTAAACATTATCAGTCCACTATTTTGAACGATGAGGTACATATGGATACAAGTCCTACAATGTTAGATATACATGCTAGCGAGCATGTCGATTGTAGTTATAAGGATCAAAATAGTATTTATTTGTTCGACATGGATGATGATAAATTAACTATATCCCCGAAGAAATTTGTCGTCAATCATCTCATCGAGATTGATGCCTTTAGTATTGTTGATCTTCCAGAGAACAAAAGATATTTCAAAGATGCTCGATGTTGCCGGAGTGTACTCTTTTAAAGAAGACGTACTTCTTTATTCATGTTATAGCGCGGGGACGAGCTCTTTTGAAGAAAAGGAGAATGATGTGGGGAAAAAAAGGGCAATATTTTGAGATAATTTATATTAGTCAAGGATATGTTGGATTTGTGACTTGAGATCCTGTTTGGTAATTGTTAGGGTGTTTATTATTTATATTAGAAACATTATTCTGTTAGGATTCTACTAGCATTAATTTTATTCTTTTTAGTAATGTTGGTATTTTAGGGTTTGTGTCTATATAAAGTCTTGTAAGCCGAAAGGCTGAAGATAACTTTTATTATTACTTTTATGAACTTTAGTTATTTTCTCTGTCTTGAGAATAAATTTTCATAGCTTTGACGTTGATCTGGCTATTTGCACTTCCGTTCTGCGTCAATATATGTGTATAATGATACAAAAAAAAAAAAAAAAAAAAAAAAAAAAAAAGCTAATAGTGTAGCATACAAGAAATCAATTGATATAAATCGACCGGATGCGAGTCAATTCATTGTTTTAGAAATACTTTGATTCTTATTTAGAGTATAAACAACAAGGATCTGATTGTTTTGTGTTTGAGAAAGTAATTTGGGAGAGTAGTGGAAGTTTGTGAAATAATCTCGATTTGCGTAAAATTGTTTGTTTGAATTTTGAGAGAGTGGTTTGAAAAATAAAGTAGGTGTAAGTTTTTTTGGAAGCGTTATGTTATATGTATAATATGTATAAGACTTTATATTAAATTATATTTGTTATGAGATAAATTGTGTAGGAGATATCAAATCAGAGTAGAGTTTGTATATGTTTTGATTAGATATAAGAAAATTGTTCTTTGTTTGAGTTTTGAAAGAGTAGTTTGAGAAAATTGAAAGATAAAAACTTTATTTCAGAAAATAAAAAAGATGTTGTTTGGTATTTTTCAGACAGAAATTTTTTTGGGAATCGCCAAACAAACAACCCAAATCTCTCAAAAACCCACCGTATGAATGAAGACCTTTGGAAATATCTTTTCATATATTGTAGACTATTATATATAAATTGTGGATAAAAATTAAGGAATTGTCAGCTCGTAAGTGAGGTTTATTTTTTCAAATGAGCCGAAAATATTTCAAAATTACTTCACTCTATAAGTTGTGGGTACGTAAAAATGTTAACCGAGTACTTGTGAGACAAACACAAGTCAGTGATCATTAGTTATAGGATCAAATATTTTTTCCCAACTTTTTATTCTAATTAATTTCTACTAATTTGATAAAAAAATTAGACTATATTATGAAAATGGAAATAGTTCTAACATGTGATGTACGAATACTCTTAAGATTGGGTTTTGCAGATCTAGTGTCGTATATTCCTAATAATAAAGCTGGTCCTTTAAGGGATCTGAAAAATAATACTGAAGAACCATTAACCTTAACAAAAACACAACAAATCCCAGTAAATCGAACAATCAAATCAACCCAAATTTAACTAAAACCTAGCTATGATTAAAATCTCAATGAGTTATTACATGCACTAGCAACATATTATCTGATTTCGTTTTCTTTTCATTAGTTCACCATTCAATTTTCGAAATTTAGTTCCATGTTTCCTTTCTTAACCGAAGTACATTCATATCATGAATCAAAATTATCACTGTTTTAGTTGAAAATATCAAAATATTTCAGTTTTCCAAGAAATGAAAATAAAAATAAAATCTAATTTTAAAGCTTTTTAAGTCTTTCAAGACTCGTATTTTAAGAATTAATAACTTATTCACAATTTTTTTTTTGAATAATTCTGATCCGACAAACTTCAAATATTTAACTATTAAAGAGTACATTGAAAGCGAAATTTTAATCATTGATTAAATATTCTGAGCCAACTAAACATATACTTGTAGATTCTTGCAGTTAAGACCCCAAATTAGACAATGTCATAAGCCATATATCATGCAGCCATGACGACTCATGCATATGGGTCGCCCGTACATAATTTCAAATTTGGGCTGCAATTACTACAGAGTTAGACCAACTAACTTGACCTCTTAGCGGATTAGATCCTTTAAATGAAAATACCGAAATGTTATACACTTATACTGGCATATCTAATTAAGTGAGAACTACCCAAACTATTCACTAGATTTAATGTAATTACACAGACAATAATTCTACATATTTAAGAAATTTCTCAACTATCCATAAAATATTGGATTTATTATCGTTGCCCTTTTATGTTATTAAAAATTTTGAATGTCAGAAATACCATCTTAGAAAAGAATTTTAATGTGAAAAAACTGGTGAAATTGAAGGAAAAATATGTGAAACCAATGTATAACGGATGAAGTCGATTTGTCACCCTTGAGATTTGTGATTCCTTAAATGCTACTCAATTGTATTTCTGGATTTTTTTTAATCAAATTAATTAATGATGTAAGGGGCAATTATAATTCAATACCTTAGGGGTAGTTCGAGTAATTTTCCATACATTATGGGTAGTCCGTGTAATTACGCTAAATCTCAAGGGTAGTTTGACTAATTCCCCCTTTAGTTAACCCAAACTCGAAATGATCCCATTTTTTAATTTGAACTTCATCCGATTAAACATATTTGTTCAAAATCTACTTATAATATATTTTACAGCAGTTTTTGACTTAATTAATTTGCTTTGACCAAAATACTAATTTCTCCCTATTTTGATTTATTTTATTTTATCTAATAATTACATCATACATATTATAACCACATTCAAACCCACACCCACGTTTTTCTCCTTATTTTGATTTTTTTTATTTTATTTAATAATATAACTACCTCCAAACCCACTTACAATCCCAAACCCACTTACAATTCATTTTTTTCCATCTTCTCTTCAATAAGTTTTAATCATTTTTTTTCAGTTTCATAATATTTTCACCTTTCTGATATTAATATTTTCCTTACCATAACTCATTATATTATGCTCTTTCCATTTCTTTTGACTGAACAGTTTGCTCTAGGCAGTTGCACAACTTATTTCTTAAAAAAATTCGGTTTTCATAATGCCATAATTGATTGGATAAGAAATTAATTTTTCAATTTCATAATATTTTCAAATTTAATTTCAAATTTTTATATTTTCCTTATTTGCAACAGCGCGTTCATACTTCTTAGAGTAAAGGAACAAGATGAAGTAGGGGTGTTTGAAGTATGGTAGACGGTTTAACTCATTATGTTATGCACTTTTCATTTCTTTTTATGCGATTTGGTTGAACAATCTACTTATAATATATTTCACAGCAGTCTTTGACTTAATTAATTTGCTTTGACCAAAATACTAATTTCTCCCTATTTTGATTTATTTTATTTTATCTAATAATTACATCATACATATTATAACCACCTTCAAACCCACACCCACGTTTTTCTCCTTATTTTGATTTATTTTATTTTACTTAATAATATAACTACCTCCAAACCCACGTACAATCCCAAACCTACTTACAATTCAGTTTTTTCCATCTTCTCTTCAATAAGTTTTAATCATTTTTTTTTAGTTTCATAATATTTTCACCTTTCTGATTTTAATAATTTCGAATTTTTATATTTTCCTTATTTGCAACAGCGCGTTCATACTTCTTAGAGTAAAGGAACATGAGATGAAGCAGGGGTGTTTGAAGTATGGTAGACGGTTTAACTCATTATGTTATGCACTTTTCATTTATTTTTATGCGATTTGGCTGAACAATTTGCTTTAGTGCATATATATTACATTGACTAAGATATGTGTTCTTTTTACACGTGTTAAGTTCTTAATATTCTTAGTCATTTCAAATGTATTTTACTTTACATGTTATCTTCATGTTTGTAATCAGGTATTCTATGCATTAGGAAAAATGTTTCAAGTCCTTAAATGTTTTGACTTTTTTTTTTTTATGATAACAACACTTGATAAAGGGATAGACAGAAAATTTAGAGAATTTTGGTGGTGTTTTTTATTTTGTAATCGAGAGGTAAGCTTAGCTTTTTTTATCTCTTAAATTTTTTTGGCCAAGATTTTAAGTCTTCAAATGTTTTTAATTTGTTCTGTTCTTATGATAACAACAGTGGAGTAAAGTATATCTTAAGCAGGCAGTTGAGAAGATTTTGAAGGTGTTGTTTATTAATCAAGGAGATACGTATTATATGCCACTAATTCCAAGTGTTGTTATCATAAGGAAAAAAAATCAAAATATTTAAGGACTTGAAACCTTCAATTCTTCCTAATGCATAGAATACCTGATTACAAACATGAAGATAACATGTAAAGTAAAATACATTTGAAATCATTCCAATTTCTCAAACAAACTGCTTGCCTAAGATTTTGTTTATATTTAATGTTCAACGATCAATTCTTTTGACCCTATACCCCGACATGGGTTCTACGCAATTCGATTATATTTTTTCTTTATATTTTAATGTGAAGCATTCTGGTTATTATTATTTTTCTTAAAATTTGTCTCTTTGTATTAAAATTTAATTAGTGTTTTTATTTAATACTTGCGGGTGAGCAAAGCAAAAATTGGCACCAAATAATCACATCTTCAATTACCATATTAACATTCAACAAATTCAAATTGGAAAATTTCACTTACATACTGTCGATACCAAAAAATAAAACTCGCATAAATATGACAAAATTTTTACTTTAATTTTTCATTCGTTTTGCAGGTATTAGTTTAACATTGATGGCGTGCAAATATTCCTATGTAGCTTAGATGTCCAGAGTGATGTATTTATAAAGAATATAATTTCATCCTCTATCCTTTTTTTTTTTTTTTTAATATTTTACATTATTTTTCTTTGTATATAAATATTGTTATTTTCATATTATATATATATATATATATATATATATATATATATATATATATATATATATATATATATATATATATATATATATATATATATATATATATATATTTGGTACAATCATTTTATATATTTAACCATGTCGTACAATAGATATTTTTAATATATTAAACAAGGTACTTAACATATATATTTTTTAAAACTCGTGCATAGCACGGGATGTATGCTAGTAGTAAATGAATATACAACATAGTGAACCGATTCTCTTTAAAATCTGAATCAAACAACATAATATTTCATATTAATTGATATACATAATATAAGTAATCACCATAAATCCATTAATTATTATTCTCATATTAAAAAGTATTTAAAATTTAATTGCAATAATTTTGTTTTTAATGTGTGATTAATTTGTAACCAGATAAATAATCACTTTATATAATCAACTGAAAATTAAGAACTATTTATTCTAATATTTATTTTTATTAAAATTAGATATATATGATCGCCATGATTCTTAGTTTCATGCTTTACTTCTCTACTACTGTAAAAAAAAGATGGTTTACAGCATATCATTTTCATGGTCATCACAAACCATTAAAGAGCATCGATTCACATTTCAACAAAATATAAATGAAAGGATATAATTCAAGATAACTTTGTTCCTTTTCCATATTTGGATATGCAACATCATCTCTTATGGCCCGTTTGGATGGATGAATTTGGGTTGAGTGGATTTGAAATTCCTTGTCAAATCCATCATGCTATTTGAATACAAAATTAAATCCATTCATTTGAAATCCTGGATTTTAGTCCAATGGATTTCAGCCCAATTTTAAGTGGATTTGAAATTCCTCCTAAAACTAATCATTTGAAATGCACTTTAAAAAAAATCTATATTAAATACTTTCAAAAATTGCAATTTGATCCCAAATTTTCAAAAAGCCTAGAATTGCAATTCAGTCCATAATTTCAAAAAATTAAAATTTGCAATTCGGCTACTATTTTCCGAAATTTGAATTGCACTTTTGGTCCCTCAATTTTTGGAAATTGCAATTTTGACCCCAAATTTTTGAAGAACCCAGAATGACAATTCAGTCCAGAATTTTCATAAATTAAAATTTTCAATTCGGACCCTAATTGTCAGGAACCGAATTTGCACCTTTGGTCCCTCAATTTTTGGATATTGTAATTTTGACCCTAGATTTTCGAAAAATCAACAATTGCAATTCAGTACAATAGTTTAAGAAAATAAAAAGTTTCAATTCGGCCCCTGATTTTCAGAAATTTAAATTTGCACTTTTGGTCCTCAATTTTTGGAAATTACAATTTGACCCCAATTTTTTGAAAAACCAAGAATTGTTATTCAGTTAATTTTGGAAGATTAAAATTTTCAATTCGGCCCCTGATTTTCAAAAATCTAAATTTTCACTTTTGATCCCTTAATTTTTAAAAATTGCAATTTGACCCCATATTTTCAAAAAAATCAGAACTGCAATTCAGTCCATAATTTTCAGAAGATCAGAAGATTAAAATTTTCAATTCGGCACCTGATTTTTAAAAATCCAAATTTGCACTTTTGGTCCCTTAATTTTCAAAAATTGCCATTTGACCCCAGATTTTCGAAAAACCCAAAGTTCCAATTCAGTCTAGAATTTCATAAAATTAATATTTTAAATTCGGCCCCAGATTTTCTGAAATCCGAATTTGCACTTTTGGTCCCTCAATTTTCAAAAATTATAATTTTGCCCCAAATCGATTTATGCAATTTTATCCCGAAATCAACAACAAGAATTAACTCATAGAGCAAATTATAAGGCACCATTGAAAATTTCAAATAACACAAATGATATATACCAAACAATGGATTTTAAATGAATGGATTTGAAATCATTTGTAAAAAAATTTATCCAGACAATAGATTGCAAATGAATGAATTTTAAATCATCGAAATTTCAAATCCATTCATTTGAAATCCCTCTTCATTTCAAATATATCCATCCAAATGGGCCCTATTCCAATGATTTGAAATCCATTCATTTGAAATTTGAATTCATGAAAATCTGGGGTCGAATTGACAATTTTAATCTTCCTAAAATTCTGGATTGAATTACAATTCAGATTTTTTAAAAAATCTGGGGTCAAATTTCAATTTTTGAAAACTAAGGGACCAAAAGTGCAAATTTAGATTTCTAAAATCTGGGGCCGAATTGAAAATTTTAATCTTCCGTAAATTTTGGACTTGCAATTCTGGGTTTTTGAAAATCTGGGGTCAAATTGTAATTTTATGTAAATTAAGGGACCACAAGTGCAAATTTAGATTTCTGAAAGTTCTAAACTGAATTGCAATTCTGGGTTATTAGAAAATCTGGGGTTAAACTGTAATTTTTGAAATTGAGGGACAAAAGTGCAAATTTGAATTTCTGAAATACATGGGTCGAATTGAAAATAAGAAATTTTCTAAAAATTTTGGACTGAATTGCAATTTTAGGTTCTTAAAAAAACTAGGGTCAAAATTTCAATTTCCGAAAATTGAGTGACCAAAAGTGTAAATTTGCATTTTGGAAAATATGAACCGAATCGCAAATTTTAGTTTTTTTTATTCTGAACTGAATTACATTTCTAGGTTTTTCGAGAATCTGTGATCAGATTGCAATTTTCGAAAGTATACGACGTGGACTTTCTTTTTAAATGGAATTCGACTAGGTTTTAGGATGAATTTCAAATCCACTTAAAATTTGGCTGAAATTTATTAGAATAAAATCTAGGATTTAAAATGAATGAATTTAAATTTGTATCCAAATAGCCCGATGGATTTGACAAGGAATTTCAAATCCACCCAACCCAAATCCATCCATCCAAATGAACCCTTATGGATTTTGGATTTGACTAATCAATTCAAGTTATCAAAGTTAGTAATCACATTGGAGAAGTTAAAAATATATATTAGTAATTTTTTTTCCAAGGGTTTAATCTATTTCGAGGTGAGCCAGACACATTATGTGAGAACATCTTCAACATATTAAATAGGAATCGACGTGATCGACATGAGTTACATGACATATTCAGTCGATTACGTCTATTTCTGCCACGCGTCTTAGGTAGTTCTATTTTATAATAATAATTTGAGTGTCACGTCAGGTGACAAAGACTTGGTACATCAGCCATGATCCTAAAGTATTTTACTTATTTTAGATGTCTTAAAAGGCAAAGTTCAATATTTTTGGTAATATAAGAGACCATCGCACATTTTCGCTGTGGGATTTTATCATTATTTTATGCCTTTCCTGCATTCTAAGTTTCTAAGTCCTTTTACTTTACCACATTTTTGCATCTTTATAGGTTCGCAAAATTCAGTAAACATTGTAGAAGTTGTGACAAATGTGTGGATGGATTTGATCACCACTGTTGGGTTCATTTATATGTTGTTACTTAGTAGTAACTTTTTATCCAACAAGGAAGCTAATTTAATTTATTTGATATTGCAGTGGCTAAATAATGGCGTTGGGCGTAAAAATTATGTCACCTTTGTCATTATTGGGTACATTTCGAACGAAATTATGGGCTTTGCTTAATGAATACTAGCTTAAAACTCGTGCTATGCACGGTATTATAGTAGTTCTTTAGTATATAATTTTAATACTATATTAAAAATTGATATTTTTGTCCATTTCATAATATAATACTAACACTTAAAAATAGAATAATAAAAAATAACATAGATACTTGAAAATGAACAAAAATCCGTGAATATATGAACTAACTCATAAGAAATGCAAAAGTTTAAATATTTATTTTACTAATAATAGTCAATAATACAATGTAAAGTCAAAATCTCAATGTATTTTATCGGGAAATGCAATTTTACATTCCTTTAGAAAAATATATGAAAATGCACCAATAAATAAATTAAGATTTTCAAATTTTTAAAAGTTGTGATCTGTTGGGAAGATGAGAACATTTTTCCGACCAATCAACAACTAAAACAGTATTAACTGTAAAACGAACATTAGGCCTTGCAAACTTTGGTGATACTGGAATGATAAATGAAAATGTTCGGTGAAAGAATGAATTCATTTGCTCCCGTAACAACTTTTTCAATTCTCCTAAAAAATATAATATGTCATTCAAATGAAAGTTTTATTTCAAGTAAAAAAAAATTTTAAATTTATACCTTCTCTTGCAATGTTTTGAAATAAGAAGCTTTGTTACGAAATATATATTTCGCTTGATCATTAAGCAACTTCAAATCAATGGTTCCCGTGCTATCTCTTACAGTCATATGAACACAGAACCTACAAAAGTAAGATAAATATAAATAATAAATTGTTTAAATACATATAAAATTTCTAAAATGATTAAGTACACATAAGATTAAGAAGTATACAATAATGTACCAACAACCACGTCACAGCCGCCAATACGATATATTTGTTCACCATTAGGTCTACACTCGTCTCCACTTGAACTCATTGTGTACCACATGTTGTCCATATCAATACTACCAATACGTGCAAGAATGCGAAAAAACTGAACCTACACAAGGAAATACACAACGTTAAAGTAATAGCATTTAATTACATTCCCGTGATGTGCATATTCTTTTATCCAAATCCTTTTAGCATTTGAAATTTTTAATGGTTTGGACATAGAAAACCTGTTTGTACGTAACAGTGTCACTAATTTTGTAGCACACCGATTTTCCAGAAACTTGTTGAAATATATATATATATCAGTTTTTCAATTTTATTTAGGTTTATAAAGAAAAGATGCACTATATGGGTACAACAGAAAATTCGTATCTTCTTTTATGGTCTTTTCTATATGTTAAATCGAGGATTTTTTTTTTTGGATTTAATGATTAAGCCTTACCTTCAACGGAATATTCGTAATTTAACATTAAGTCAATTTAATGATGTATTTTGAATTAAAGTCCTGTTTTTTCTACTATTAACTAAAATGTACTCAAAACTTTTAAAATGAAAAATAGAATTTTATTAATTTTATGGGGTTATATATGCAAATTTAGTGGGTTACATAAACAATTTATCAATATCATCCATTACGTTCATCTTTGAGTTCATTTGGGATAATAATTATTACTAACTTGTCATTTTTTTAGTGTGTCATTCACCCCCCCTCCCCCAGTTTTATGATTTTAACTGGTTGCTTGATTTGTCATAAGATGTTTTTGACTTGATTTTTAGATGAGTTGGGTGCTTAGTTTAAGGTCATCAATTTTTATTTTGCTTCTTATTGAAAGTATTATGATAAAGAAAATGTACTCAAAACTTTTAAAATAAAAACTTACTAATTAAAATCATACTAAGTGATTAACGTGGATAATATAAATATAGCGGTATATTTATATGTTCATTCCTAGAATATAATAAACTCCCACAAAAAGAAATAATATTTCATTAAAAATAATTAAAATAAACTCTCAAAAAATTTGATAATTTAAACATTTTGAGTAATCAAGAAATATCAAAAATATATGTAAATGAACAAAAAAAATGTTTAAATACATATAAACTACTACGAAAAGCAAGAGATCCTATGAAAATTAAATATTTATTTCATTGAGACTAATTAAAATCATATTAAGTTATTTACGTGCATAAAAATAATGTGTAAATACAAATAAACTACCACGAAAAGCAAGAAATCCTATGAAAAGTAAATATTATTTCATTGAGTTTTGTGACAAATAATATAAATATGGAGGTGTATTTTCATTAAGTTCATTCCTAGAATTATAATTAAACACCCCCCCCCCCCCCCCCCCCCCCCAACAAAAAAAAGAAATAAAATTTTATTAAAAATAAATAAAATAATATCTCACAAAATTTGATAATTTAAACCTTTTAAGTAATCTAGAAATAACAAAAATATATGTAAATGAACAAAAATATGTGTAAATACAAATAAATTACCACGAAAAGCAAAAATATCCTACAAAAAGTAAATATTAATTCTAATAAAGTATATTTTTATTAGATTTTTAACTGCTATTTATTTTTAATTTCGATCCAATCGATCCAAAATATGATACAAATGATCCCAATTAAACATGCTATTATAAAATCACACTCGGCTTCAATGAACCTTATGGTTATAACTAATTATCCAAAAAAGAGATAATATGATTCAAAACTATAAATACAGCCCAATCAATGAACAAAGAGATGAATTTGTTAACAAAAATCAATCAACAACTATAAAAGAGATGAGTGTCATTAGTGGAAGATAAAAAATGATTACCCTCCTCGGATCGCTTTAATAGGACCAAATTACTTAGCAAAGAAAATATATTTGTTAATAATCAATGAAGAAAACTATAAAAGAGAGGAACTTGTTTACTCCATTAGAAGTGTCTTTAGTTGAAGACAAATAATGATCACCCTCCTCAAGTCGCGATAATGGCTGGAAAAAAATAGTTAATGATTAGTGTATAAAAATATAAAAAGTGGTGACAACATAAAATGCAAATGAGAAAACAATGGGAAGAAATTTTCAATTTTTATCGTAGAAGCAAAAAATTCTCCAAGAAATTAATGTGTATAAAAGGTTTACCTACAATCCAATTGTACAATTAAATAAAAAGAGAAAATATTAATCAAACTATATTACCTATTGAAGAGAAAATATTAATCAAACTATATTACCTATTGTCATGCTTGCACACTTAAATAAGATAGAAGACAGGAATGGTGATGAGAGATTGGGAATGAAAGATCATTACATATTAAAAGAAATACTACTTTTTTTTTTTTTTGAGATAAAAAGAAATACTAATTGTTAAGGGTATATATAGTGAAATTAGAAACGAAAGATCATTCCGTAACTTAAGCTTAAGCTAATCAGTGTAAAGTTAATTTCCATGATTATAGCTAATGTATCTAATTTGCAGCCTAATTACCATATAATTAATTAATCATCATAATATAAGTATATGATTAGGCAATTATTTTGAAATTAGTTTCATATTTTTTTAAGAAAGTAATGTCTGCATCAGTCAATTATTTTGCAAGCCAAGCAATTTTTTCTTTTAAAAATTTTCCTTGTGAAGATTAATTAAAGATATTAAATATAGTGTATATATATTTGGTTATATGACCAATCATATTTTTTAGAAATAAAAATAATTCAAAACTCTAGAAAATTAGGATTTTAGTCAAAACACTCAATTGGAGTCAACACCCACCCTTCAAATCTAATCTAATACATATATATATTTGAAGGGTGGGTGTTGACTCCAATTGAGTGTTTTGACTAAAATCCTAATTTTCTAGAGTTTTGAATTATTTTATTTTGTGAAAAAAATTTGATTGGTTGAAATTATTATATGAATTTATATTGTACATATCATCATTTAGGTAATAATATCTATAATATGCATAATTCATGCCAATTAGTACTAATCATGTAATTACATACTCCCATAAATAGTTTCACCTAAAAAAGAAGAGAAAACTTTATTAATTCCTAAAATTTCTCCCCTAAATAAGCTACGGTTATATTTCATAAGGATGTTTCTTTTATATTCATTTTTTCTTGAACATTTGATATCATATTCTCTTTGGTTCTTCCATGAAAGTCATGGTTTTAATTTTCTTCTTCATTACTATGACTTGAGAAGATTTGAAGCTTTCGATTTTTCTATTCTTCTTTTTATTTCTTACGATTATACAAGGTTTTATATTTTAATTTCGTGTTTATTTGTATTTTATTTTTTTGTTTTAGAAATAATTTAATTCTTTTAGATTTATGATCATACGTGATAAGCTTTCGATTTTTCTGTCTTTTTTCTCAATAATACCGACAGCTTCTCCCAATTCAACCAGGTCACCGTGAGTAGGACTCCGGCCATCGACAGATCCAAGATGCACTCCTACAAGTAAAAGGAGTTTGAATAGCTATTGGTTGTACTCGAAAGGTTATGAATCCGTAGTTTTATACGGATACTACCGGGCGATAAAGTAAAAATTGTTTTTTATGATTATAATATCATGTTGTACAAGGTTTTTATATTTTAATTTAGTGTGTGTTTGTATCATTTTTATAGAAATAATTTAATTTTTTTCTTTTGTGAAATTTTATGATATTACGTGATAAAAACATGCATTTTTTTAAATATCTTTTGTATTATTTTATATTATATATTGATTCAGTTAAATTTCATGTTTATTTATTATTTACTAATTTTCGTACAAGATTTTATGTTTTGGGTTTTTTTAATTGTATATTATTATTTCATTGCGGTTTTTGTAGTTTTTATCTTTTTGTCTTGTGAGATAAACAAATCGAGCTGACTAATTTACTTTAAACTTTCAATTTTTTTTGTCTTTTTTCTCGACTATAATATCATGTTGTACAAGATTTTTATATTTTAATTTAGTGTTTGTTTGTATATTTTTTTATAGAAATAATTTAATTTTTTTTTCTTTTGTAAAATTCTATATCTTATGTAATAAAAACAAGCATATTTTAATATCTTTTGTATTCTTTTTTACTCTATGTTTATTAAGTTAAATTTCATATATACATATATATATATATATATATATATTGTTTATTAATTTCCATACATTTTGTACTTATTCAATTCTACTTTATTATTTCATAGCGTTTTTTTTATTTTTTTTTATTTTCATCTTTTGGTCTTGTGAGATAAACAAATCGAGTTGATTAATTTGTTTTAAACTTTAAATAATTTCAGTTGAAGTTTAATTTTTATGTATTTTTTCATATATCATATGTTCCTTCCATAAGAAATTATATAAATACTTTTTTCTCATAAGGTTTTTATATTTTAATTTAGTGTGTGTTTTTATATTTTTTTATAGAAATAATATAATTTTTTTTCTTTTGTAAAATTTTATGATCATATGTGATAAAAACACGCATTTTTTAATATCTATTGTATTATTTTCTACTCCATGTTTATTCAATTAAATTTCATATATATTTATTGTTTATTGATTTAGTATAAGATTTTTATGTTTTGGGTTTATTTAATTGTACTTCTATTATCATGGAATACTTCATATGTGTAGATTATTTGCATCTTATATCTTAGTATTTCGCCATAATATTTATCTTCATATTTCCTTAATAAATATATGTATTAATTAGTGATTGTACTTGACATCATAGTTTTCGAACTATGATGAAAGGTGATTCATATTTAATTTTTTTTATATTTTTCATTGAGTTATCACACATTGAATTTCTTCATTATTTTAGTATTTATTGTACAAATAATTGCTAATTAAATTTTGAATTTTCTTTTTCATTTTACACAAATATAGCATATATGTGAACTCTAAAAGTTGATTAATATCTTTTAAATCATGTAGCTTCAATATTTTTTTTTTGGGTATCTTATTATTTTTGTTGATCTTAATTTTTGTAATATACTAATATCCTATTTTAAGAATGTTAGATCTTAATTATCTTTTTTTTTTAATTTTCCCTAGCTTTACATCTACATCTATTTTATTTTTTATACCAACTACGAAAATATGAGTAGTAGTATTACACCTCAATTTAGATATATGTAGATTTTTGTGAGCTTAATAATTAATTTTAACTTACTTCCAAATAAAAAGATTTTCCAAAAACAAATTCCATAAGCACAATTTAAACAAAAAGAATAAAAGAAGTTTCATTATTCTTTTGTTTGTGTTTTTAGGTTAACGTGACGTAAATCTAAAGAAGAGATATAATCTCTAGAAACAAAAAATCTTATTTGTTTGAATCGTCAAAAGTGTCAAAAAAATTCATAAAAGACATGATAAACAAGGTGTCAATTTTTAATTCTCAAACGAATCACGGATCTAATGCTTTAAATATTTGATTTTATGAATGACAATTGTTAACTATTAATTTTAATTTATACAACACGACTATTAATTTAAGATTGTATGTCCTTTAGTACCTTTTATTTAAAGATATATTTTTTTCTTTTTTAATGTATTTAAATCGTGCATAGCACGTGTTTTAGGCTAGTATATATATATATATATATATATATTTAACTTTATACAACTACTCTCTCTCTCTCTAGCTTGTAACTGAAGATGGAGTTGGGGTTAAACACACATGCAGGTCGAAATAGGAAAAATTCTTATCTAAACTAGACTTGTGGTCTTGTAATGTCACCCCATTTAAAATTTTAAAGTAACTTAATATAGTTAAATTAAATTATACTAACTCAACCTAACCACACTAAACTAGAGTTGAGAACAAAACATCACTTTGTAGGTTTAATTTCTTCTCTTATTAAAATTAAAATGAGAACACTACTTTTTGAAATGATTTTTTCATCTTTCATACAAATTAATGTTGAATTCCTAAAGAAATTTCAGAATCTCCTCCAATTTGGAATATTAAAAGTTTTTCAATGACTCAAGTTGGGATATTGGTTCTTCATCACTTCTATTATCATACGGAAATGAGTAAGGTAATTCTGATTTTTTCCAACCACTCATTGTTACATAATTACGTTTGGAACATGAAAAATGAGAAATGAAATCTATAATGAGTTTATTGACTATTTGGTTAGATTGATTCAAAATGCATACCAACACAACAAACTTTTTTATTTAATAATTGCATGTAATGTCATGACTATAATTACAAGGAACTCATGAAATCTTCAGTACATATAAAATCTCTTTAATCATCTTTTCGGACTTTTATTAAGTGGTATTTTTGTAAAATTCAATGCATATTTAATTATTTCAATAAAATGTTTCTTAGGATGTTACATATTTAAACTCAAATTTTATAAAACAGTTTGCATAGGATGTAACCTATTTAAAATCAAATATAACAGTCCAAGCATAATAATATTTCATAGGATATCATATACAAAAATGACAATATGACAGTCCATTATTTCACAGTCCATGTACAGCCAAATCTAATTGGATGGAGACATTTTGTTACCTGTGGCAACTTGTTTAGTCGGTCTTTTTTTTTTTTTTTTTTTTTCAATTTTCACCCCCACAATTTTGATTAGTGAAAGTCTTTTGCAATTTTCACTCCCACAAATTTGTATAGTGGAAATCTTTTGCAACTTTTACCACTGAATTTAGATTTTATTGTAATGTGACATTCTATAATTTAAAAATCTTAAAATGCATGAAAAAAAAATTAAAAAATATCTCAACTTTAAAAAATTTCAAAAGAACACCTAAATTATACGATATTACTCATATAAAAAATAATTCATTACATTCCAAATATTAATTTATCATTTATCAATATTTGAATATAAAATATCTTGAAAATTACAATAAAAATTTAAACTCATAATTTAAAAGTATTTGCAATGCCTATAATTTAGGGTTTATGACATAATATTTAATTTAGGGTTTAGGGTTTATTTTATAAATATGATTTATTTTTATTTGATGATTATTTATGGGGTTTTTTTTTTTTTTGTAATTTTATTTTATGGGAGTTTATTTTTATTTGGGTTTTTTTTTTTTGTTATTTTATTTTATGAGAGTTTATTTTTATTTGATGATTAGTCATGGTTTTTTTTTTTGCAATTTTATATTATGGGCTGTGATGGTGGGCTGTGAGGGCATCTCCAGTGATGGCTTCAGTCCAAGTCCAGCTTTCCCTCACTCAGTCCAGCTTTCCCTCAGATTCCAAGTCCAGCTTCCCCTTTCCTTTCCATAAGTCATCTAAATGATTCAATCTATCAATTTCATTTAATTAAAATTCTCATTTTCCCCATTCTCACTTAATAATAATAATAATAATAATAGCAATAATAATAATAATAAAAATTAAAAAATAATAAATAAATATAATAAATAACAATATGATATAATTTGATTGACATTAATAATAACAATAACAACCAATATATTTTTTAAAAAAAAAAACACAACAATACAATAATTAAATAGTTCACAACCAATAAATTTTTTTAAAGTACATAATAATACAACCAACTAATAAATAAATAATAAATAACAATAAGGATTTTTAAATTGGTGCACAATAATACAATAATTAAATACTTGATTTACATAATTTGGAAATAATAAAAATAATTTAATATTGACATTAAATTTTCGAAAATAATAGTTACATTAAATTTACATTAAATTTGATTCTATTAAATAAGAGTTACATTTTTATACTAAAATTAACTTTTTAAAAATAGTACACAAATTAAATAAAACTAAGATTAAATAAGAGTTAAATTTTATTTTATAAGGTATTTTAAAGAATTTTATTTTAAATTAAAAGGGTTTTTAATTAAAAAAGAAGAAAATAAAAAGAAAAAAATGGGCTGGGCGGGCGAGTAGCGCTGACCGCTTGAAGCGGTGGGTACACCCCTCCAATCCATTTTCCTCTTTTCACCCCTTTATTCATTTAATTTGATTTTCTCACCCTTCTAAATCTTAATCCAACCTCCCCTCTAAACATAGGAGATGCCCTGATGCTAGTATAGTCGTATCATATAACCTAATTTAAACTCAAATTTTATAAAACAGTTTGCATAGGATGTAACCTATTTAAAATCATATATCACAGTCCAAGCATAATAATATTTCATAGGATATCATATAACCTAATTTAAACTCAAATTTTATAAAATAGTTTGCATAGGGAAATTCTTACCTAAACCAGGTTTGGCCAAACCCAAAGTAACTAAAAAGCAAGTGCATTTGAAATTGTATGTAACTTCCAAGAGAGTGACCAATCATGCACCAAGCAAGTGCAATACACTTGCTTGGTGATTAGATGGGTTTGGCCAAGCCCGGCTTGGACAAGAATTATCCCGGCTTGGACAAGAATTTTCCTAAACCTATTTAAAATCAAATATCACAGTCGTCCAAGCATAATAATATTTCATAGGATATGATCATATAACCTAATTTAAACTCAAATTTCATAAAACAGTCCAAACACCACAATATTTTAGCACCACCACTAGCCCTACATTCATAGCGGCGGCCGCTTTGGCACTTTACCAAAACAACCTGAATTTCTAAACATGCCAATGCCAAGTCACCCCGTGATAGATCCGAAACCTTCGTTCAAAAAGACTATTGCCAACTTAAACGAAATAGATGTTCTAACCATCGTTGCAAACACAGTTGTCGGATTCGCCATCAATAGAGAACAATGGTGGATGTTTTGGGTTACAAACAAACCCATACGTCCGATTTCATCTAGGGTGCAGTTCGGTCTCAAGTTGTTTGCACTTAGTAGCTCGATCGCCTACGCCCAGTCTGCAGGCAGGCTCATGGGGTATTTGCCCAATGATTTCGACCGTGAATACTACAAAAGAAACAGTAATGATGTTTAAGTAATTTTATTACTCCAGTTGTTTATTGTTAATTTTTATGGTTTAGGAATTTTAATTATTATCTTTTTATGGTTTAGGGTTTGTGGGATGATACCATATATGTTGCGTGTTTTATATAATACAATGGATTCCTTATTGTTATTCTCATTGAGAAATTATATATCAACTTGTATATCAAGGATGATCATTTGATTGCTTCTTCTGTAGTTGGCACCACATTCCATTTCAAGTAAAAGATATGGTAGGTGTCAATTTGGGGAAGGATTAATTAGGGTGGTTAATTAGTTTTGTTTTGTGTATATATATAATGCATTTAATTATTTAAAATAATTCAAATTGATATAAATCGACCGGATGCGAATCAATTATTGTCACACTTTTAGAAATACTTTGATTGTTTTTTAAACAACAAATCTCTCAAAAACCTATGCATGACCTTTGGAAATATATATCTTTTTATATATTGTAGACTAGTATTTATAAGTTGTGGGTAATTTAAAGAATTGTCAGCCCACAAGTGAGGTTCATTTTCAATTGAGCCGAAAAGATTTCAAAAAATTACTTCAACTTGGGTACGTAAAAATGTAAACCGAATACTTGTGCGACAAACACAAGTCAGTGATCATTAGTTATAGGATCAAATATTTTTTTCCCAACTTTTTATTCTAATTTGATGATAAATTATACTCTATGAAAATGGAAATAGTTTTAAGATTGGGCTTTGCAGAGTGTCGTATGTTCCTAATTATAAAGCTGGTCCTTTTAAGAGATCTGAAAAATCATACAGAAGAACCATTAACTATAACAAAAATACAACAAATCCCAGTAAATAGAACAATCAACTCAACCAAATTTAACTAAAACCTAGCTAATCACGAAGGCCCACTTAATTTATCACACGCCTTGCTCATATTTATATATATACATATCAAGTTTGACAATTTTATAATTAGAATCTCAATGAGATATTTCATGCACTAGCAACATATTATCTGATTTCGTACGTGCTCTTTTTATTATTTCAACTTTCAATTTTCGAAATTTGGTTCCATGTTTCTATTGTGACTAAATGTCCCACATTGGTTAAAAACAATAGTTAAGTCCACCTTATAAGGTCTTGGACAATCATCACCTTACAAGCTACATTTTGAGGTTGGGTTAAGACCCAAGCCAAGTAAGTGGAATTAGCTCAATCCATGTAGTGAGTTCTAATTAATAGTTTCCTTTCTTAACCGAAGTACATTTATATCATGAATCAAAATTATCACCGATTTAGTTGAAAACATCAAAATATTTCATTTTTCAAGAAATGAAAATAAAAATAAAATCTAATTTTAAAGCTTTTTAAGTCTTTCAAGACTCTCTTATTTTAAGAATTAATAATTTATTCTCAACTTTTTTTTTTTTTTGAATAATTCTGATCCGACAAACTTCAAATATTTAACTATTAAAGAATATATTGAAAGCGAGATTTTAATGATTAAGTATATATTCTGGGCTAACTAAACATATACTTGTAGATTCTTGCAGTTAAGACCCCAAATTAGACAATGTCATATGCCATCATGCAGCCATGACTCATGCATATGGGTGGCCCGTACATTTCAAATTTGGGCTGCAATTACTACAGAGTTAGCCCAACTAACTTTACCTCCTAAGAAAAGAATTTAACGTGAAAAAATGGGTGAAATTGATGGAAAAATGAGTGAAATCAATGTAAAACGGATGAAGTCGGTTCGTCACCCTTGAAGTTTGTGAATCCTTAAATGATTCTCATATGTATTTCTGGAATTTTTTTATTCAAATTAACGTCGTAAGGGCCAATTGTAATTCAATAACTTAGGGATAGTTCGAGTAATTTTCCAAACATTAACAGTGGTCTGTGTAATTACACTAAATTTCAAGGATAGTTTGACTAATTCCCCCTTTAATTAACCCAAACTCGAAATGATCCGACTTTTGAATTTGAACTTGATCCGATTAAACATATTTGTTCAAAATAGTAAATGAATATACATTCATAGTGAATAGGTCCTCTTTAAAATCTGAATCAAACAACATAATATTTTCTCTGTCCCATTTTTCTTTATCTCTTGCTACCGTTGACCAGTCAGTTCGATTAAATTTACGAAATTTATAATAAATAATCTATTTAATATATTTCACTTATAAAGTAGATAATATCATATGACACCATATATATTAATATTTAAAAAGGAGAGAATTGCATTTTTGGTACACAGTTATAGGCCAATTCCCACTTTTGGTACACAGCTTTATGTGTCTAACACATTTGGTACACCTCTTTAACAAAGTTCAACACATTTGGTACAACCGTTAAATAAATTGCAAAATCACCGTTAATTCCGTTAGTTCGACACATTTGGTACACCTCTTTTACAAAATTGACATGTGCGCGGCACATGGCTGCCCAAAAAAAAAATTAAACTTGATAAACTTTTATAAAAATCATCATATGTATTTATTATATTTATCATATCATATTTATATAATGATAAAAAAATATGTATTTATTATTTATATGACATGTAAAATATAATAAACTATATAATGTCATTTATAGTTTAATACTGGAAGAAGAATAATATATAATAAACAAGTTTATCAAGTTTCAATTTTTAAAAATTATTTATAAAAATAGTTTATTATTTTTATAGTTTATTATTTATAAAAATTATTAAAAAATATGTCTTTATTATTTATATGACATGTAAAATATAATAAACTATATAATGTCATTTATAGTTTAATATTGGAAGAAGAATAAAATATAATAAAAAAGTTTATCAAGTTTCAATTTTTAAAAATTATTTATAAAAATAGTTTATTATTTATAAAAATTATTAAAAAATATGTATTTATTATTTATATGACATTTAAAATATAATAAACTATATAATGTCATTTATAGTTTAATATTGCAAGAAGAATAAAATATAATAAACAAGTTACTTTAATTTATCATATTTATAAAAATTATTAAAAAAAATGTATTTATTATTTATATGACATGTAAAATATAATAAACTATAATGTCATTTATAGTTTAATATTGGAAGAAGAATAAAATATAATAAAAAAGTTTATTAAGTTTCAAATTTTTTTTTTCTTCTGGGCAGCCATGTGCCGCGAGCATACCAATTTTGTAAAAGAGGTGTACCAAATGTGTCAAACTAACGGAATTAACGGTGATTTTGCAATTTATTTAACGGTTGTACCAAATGTGTCGAACTTTGTTAAAGAGGTGTACCAAATGTGTTGGACACATAAAGCTGTGTACAAAAAGTGGGAATTGACCTATAGCTGTGTACCAAAAATGCAATTCTCTCCTTTTTAAATATTAATATATTTAAAAAGTATAACACCACAAATGTGAATAACTTAGCAAGATAAATCACTTAAAAGATTAAAAAGTTTGACCGGATACTGAAGCTAATGGATAAAAATAATGGAACAGACGGAGTATATTAATTGATATACATAATATAAGTAATCAACATAAATCCATTAATTATTATTCTCACATTAAAAAGTATTTAAAAATTAATTGCAATAATTTTGTTTTTCATGTGTGATTAATTTGTATCTAAATAAATATAATCAACTGAAAATTAAGAACAATTTATTCTAATATTTCTTTTTATTAAAATTAGGTATATATGATCGCCCTGATTCTCAGTTTCATGCTTTACTTCTCTATTACTGTTAAAAAAGATGGTTATAGCATATCATTTTCATGAACATCACAAACAAATAAAGAGCATCGATTCACATTTCAACAAAATATAAATGAAAGGATATAATTCAAGATAACTTTGTTCCATCTTTCCATAATTGGATATGCAACACGATCTCTTACAGATTTTGGATTTGACTAGTCAATTCAAGTTATCAAAGTTAGTAATCACTAATCACTTTGGAGAAGTTGAAAATATATATTAGTAATATATATTTTTTCCAAAGGTTTAATCCTATTCGAGGCACGTCAGACACATTATGTGGAGAAGTTGAATATAAATTTAGGGACGAACATAGAATTGTTTAAATTTACCAGTGTTTTAAATTAATATCTATAGTATATTCTTAGTACCTAGCTCAAAACAACATTTTTTTTACCCAGGTTAATTTGAAAAAAGAGTTTCAATGGTTAAATACATATTTCGACCACTTTTAACTGATTGAATTAATAAAAATGACAGAGGCTTTTGTCTTGGTCTACAAAAATGGAGTAAGTGATTTGAAGTTAATTAACAACAGCTAGCTAGCAATCAGTGAATGCGATGTTTAGCTTAAAATATCTTAAGTATTGATTAGGAAGGGCATAACAGGCCACTTGAGCACCTTTAATTGCATGTATTTCGTATAAAGTTCTTTGCGTTAATTGGTGTTTTTTCCATTTGAAATAGGAAAAATTTCACGTTGCCCTCTAATCTTTAAATTTTTTTCTACTTTATCCCCTAATCTTTGTGAGTTTCAATTAATTCAAGTGAAGTTGGGTGGCAAAATAGAAAAACGTTCAAAGCCACAACATTAAAGTTGAATACAATATTTCGTTAGATTATAGCTTTTTGCATTTTAGGGAGCTGCCTGCGATATATTTAATATGTAAAAGGGTTAAGTGACCATTTAAAATATTAGAGGGTAAAATAAGAAAATGTTCAAAGATTAGGGTGCAAAATAAGATTTTCCCTTTTAAAATATTATTAATGAAGTTAATCCATTTATCCTTGACTAGCATGACTTCTGGTTGTACGCACATGTGACTAAAGGTATATTGGACCAACGTTACATGCAGATTAAATACAATATTTTTCACGTATTTTGTGACTGAAATTTGCTGGTTAAAGTTCAAAATAACATGATAATTTCTTGATATAGTTAATTATTAGTTTCTGTTGAAAGGAATAGAAATGTAAATGAATAGTCTTCGATTAATTAATTAGAATAGCCTATATTCATGATAATGTTGCGTAAAAAATGCTACATTTTTTTTTTCTCTTATCAAGTTAATTTTTAGACAAAATATTTATTTCACGTAAAATGTGATATATATATATATATATATATATATATATATATATATATATATATATATATGTGTGTGTGTATTGCAATTAATTACCTACCAAATTTTACTTTAGAAAGTGCATCAACAACTACCAAAACCACATTCCCCCATTCCATTACAGAATCATGAAAAAGGACAATAGATAAAAAAGAAAAACACATTTCTCAAGTCACATTGTTTTTTGTAATTTTTGATCTATAAGAAATCGACAGTTATGGTTTTTTAAATACGAAATTGCGTACATTATACATGTCCCGATACATTGATCATGTGTACAAGGTATGGTGTGTGAATGGAATACAAATTTTCCAAAAAGTGATTCGATGGACAAACAAATTCATCAATTGTTACTTATTTTGTTAAGTTCAATGTTGTAATGTTAGAAACGTAACCCTAGTAACCCAATTTTGATATGTCTAGTGATAACGATGGTCAAAAGAGAGATGATAATAAATGCAGGGGAAAACTGTAAAATTGGTCCCGTAACTATTGATTGCTGGTAAAAATGTTCAGTAACTTTTTGGGCTAGCAAAAAAGTCGTGAAACTAGCTAATTTTGGCAATATAGTCCTATTTCAGCTGCCAATGTATCCGCCAACTACCCGTCCCTTGCTAACGTGGAAAATTAACCCCCTCGCTGACAGTCAGAAAAATTATAAAATTGGTCTCGTAACATGTTTGCTAGCAAAAAAGTCCTATAATTACTTTTTGAACTGACTGTAACTAATATATTTTGGCAATTAAGTCATGTAACTAAGTTAATTAGGCAATTTAATCATATTTTGGTCCAAATAGTGGTTTTTTTCCCCACTGTGTCCGCTAAATCACCTACCCAATTTACACGAAAAATTAACCTAAACATGACGAACACTACCTTAGAATTAATTTAGACTCACAGTAATATTAGAAGGTAATCAAACAATACCAAAATTTACTATCATAACATTGAAAAACTAAAAAACAAGACTGATAAAATGAATTCCTATGAGGTACCTTATCATACCAGATTGCCCAAATTTGCAACAAGGCGCATATAGGACAAAAATAAAAAACAACAAAATATTTTATTTTATTTTCTCAGGGGAAAAAAAATAACTCTCAAATTATTTAAGAACGATGACAAAGGATCTGAAATTAAGCTCAATAATAAAGTTGTTACATGTAAAATTTAAATTGAAACTTAATCTTGAGATGAAGATGAATATAATGTTAGAACTTAATTACATGTAATTTTAGTTACAAGACTTACTTGCCAAAATATAGTTTTAGGACTTTTTTGCCAGTTTCAAAGTTCCATGACTCTATTTGCCAGCAAGCAATAGTTGCGGGATCAATTTTGCATTTAGTCCACATCAGCAAGCTAGGGGATTAATTTTCCACGTCAGCAAAGTGCAGATGACTTGGCATACACGTTGGCAATTCGGGCTCATGAAATAGGACGATATTATCAATTTATCAAAATATATTAGTTACAAGACTTTTCTGCTAGTCCAAAAAGTTACAGGAATTTTTTCTCCAGCGAAGAATAGTTACGGGACCAATTTTATAATTTTTCATAAATTACACATTATAATATGAAAACTAGCTCTATGTATACCCATCTAGGCTTAGGTTTTCTTTGAAAGTGGCATGAGCTCTTTTTTCTTGTTATAAACATACAATACAATATACTTCATATTTTGATGAATATATATATATTATAGTATAATATGATTAAATTTAAATGATGTTGGGAAAGAAATTAATTAAATGAAAGTGATTTGGTAAGAGTGATGGATAATTATGTGAAACGGAATAGAGTGAGGGGTGAATCACATTGACATGTGAAAGGGAGTCATGCAATTGTGACTTTGCCTAAATCTGTTACGAGGAATGATCATGAGGCTGCGCGCTTTTCTTGTGCCGCAATATCTGCCCTCCTACTCCTACTCCTACTACCTTAATTGTTTAACAATTCACATCCATCATCACGTACACACATACAAATCTATAACATGCAACATATATCGAATATTAATTATGTTGTCTCAACCTTATTAATTAATTACATATCTATTTAAAAAATTATATATGAGAACGCGCGTACTGATATATACAAAATTAACCTTATGTATATATATTTTGTAATAATATAAAAGTTTATTTAATTAGTGGCTACCCGGAGAGTAGCTATCCGCTATTCATTGGCACAGAGTGATCGTGGCCAGTTGCCCATCGGGCGGTCACAAATTAACTTTCCGACATATAATACACTGAAACATAATAGCCTACAGAATATTCTTGAATAGAGAATCTTCCTTTTCTAACAATCCATCAATGTAGACTTGGAAAAATATTAGTTTTGTATTGGAAATAGTAATTTGTGTTGTTACTAAAATAATGTACATACATGTTTGCGTAGGATAGATTGCATATACAAAAGCAAACATGTAAATTAAGCTTTTAGAATTTAGTGTGTATGTGTACATATAATTAAAGCGTCTGTCTATTTGAGCTAGCTAGCCTTGTGTGAAATATCTTTTGCACTTAATGACTTAATTTTAATTTCGTGCATTATATATACGTACATATATATATCCAAAATCATGAAAAACTATGAATACGTGCATGTGCACACACACACATATAAGATCTTTGACACAACAAAATTGGGAAAGAAAAATCACCGTATATATGTGTATATACATTATTATATATAGATGGTGCACATGCTTATTTATAAACATATAAAAGGCAAGTTAGGTTTTCCTTGAACTAGAAACTGATTGATACCCTATTCTCATTATCTTTAGTAGGAAATTAGACTTCAACGATTCTACAACCGACCACATGCACAATTAATTAATAATTACATGCATCACCTCCTTTTAATTTATTCACAAAATTTTAATTAATCGGCATATAATGAACGTTTTACAAGTCCTATTTTTTCATTGATACAAAATTTGGATCAAAATTAAGTTTATGATGTATATATGTTTCATCAGTTACCTTAACATTGAGATAAATATTTTTAAAATACCAGAATTATTTTTGAATAAATTAATAAATTAAGAAAAATAACAGAATTTTAAGGCAAATAAAGAGTTTTCAAACTACAGTGTGGGTATTTTATCTAGTTTTTTAATAACATTTCTTTAATTTAATACTAGTAATTAATTAGTTTACTTTGATATCATTGTAAATGTACGTATTCACCATCTTAAAAAAAAAAAACTACACCTTATTTTCTTCCAATGAGTCAAAAGTTTTAATTTTTGATTGTTTTCGACGAAAATAATGAAAATTTTAATTTACACAATTAATGTTATTAAAAAAATAAGAGAAGTCACTGGTTCTTGTGTAGTATTGTATATTCAATCCTGTAAACATAATCGATTGTTATCATTTTAGAAATTCTAATTAACACCGTACATAATAAATTCATAAAACTGAGAATCCATGTATTGAAGTTTGAAATTTTCCTGAGCCAAATAATCACCATGTGGTGAAATCAGGATAAGTTAATTTGTAATTAACATTATACCCCTATGAATTATGACATTAAGGCCCGGCCGTGTCTGGATGCAAATTGTTCCACATTTGAAATCTTTGATGTTGCCATTTAATTACTCCATCAACTAGGTTATAAGTTATGTCCAAATAACTATGTGATTAATTAGCAGCTGGCATTAATTGTTCAAACTTTGAAGGGCCTATGTATATCATGAGGTCAATTTTGCTAGTTAGAAGATAATCAATTCCCACTATTTATTTAACGATTCGAGCCCACACGTAATTCTATAAATGAATGGTTAAATATAATCAGATCATGAACTTAAAATTCACTATCAAGTCTAAAACAAACAGAAAAAACAAAGATATTGAGGAAAATATATATGTTATACTCGGCAAGAGCTAAATACAAAAATGCCCCCATGTTTTGGTTTATTGGAAAAAAATCATATGTTATTTTTATTAGCGAAATTCTCCTTACATATGTTCTTTTATTAGCAAAAAGAACCTTGTATTGACATTTTATTAGTTTAACATACCAATTCGAAATACCTTCATAAATTAATAGGGGAATTATTGTCACTTTTAGAAGTGGATGGGGGTTTATATATTGTCAATTTTCAAAGATAACAAAAGGTTATTTTCAAATTTTATGTGATTAGGGGTGTTTTCACATTTTATGGTGAAGTATAATTGTCTTTTCTGTTAGTATCAGTACACAATATATTAGTTTTTCAAATCAATTGTAATTTTACCTTCATTATTTAACCTTATTTACACATTTATTTAAGTAATTTAATTATATATACTAATAAATTAAATAATAAATAATATAATATTTCATAAAATTCATAAAATTCATAAACATAAATATTTTTCTGACAATTTACGAAAACAAATATTTCATAATTATTAAAAAATATGCAAAATTTTATTATAATATTTTGATGATATATTAAAAAAATTATTATTTATATTTATACTAATAATTTATTATTTATATTTTATCAATAAATTCAATAAAATATTAATATAATAGTTTATAATATAAAAACCTTTGTTAAAATAATATGAAATTTAATAAATATTAAGAAAACTTAAAACAAAAGGAGAGAATTTCGTGCAGAGTTTATAAAGTCAGAAGGGGATTTGGTGAAATAAAACTTGAGACAGGGATTTCATGCAAGTTTTCTATAACACAGGAGATTTTCATGATTTTATAGTTAAATAAATAGATGAAATTAATCATGTTTCAATCTCACTAAACGTGAGTGTTGCACACACCCATAAAAAATTAACGAATTGGACGAAAATTTGATTTTTGCAGAATTTATAAAAACAAACGAGGGTTTGTTGCAATAAATTTAACACGAATGGATTTCCTACATGTTTTTCTTAACAGAGGGGGATTTTGTGCATTTTACCCAGATTTTTTCAAGAAGAAAATATTTGAGGCAGATTGATACTAGGAAAACTAATTATAAAAATGTCACTATAATTAAATGCGTCACTAATTCTTTACAGTAAATCTTAATTATTAATCAAGTAGTAGATTAATATATTTGTGAAATTCATGAAAATTTTAGATATTAATTATATTGTACGTCGAACATTAATAATGTCAATCAAATTGTTAGCGAAATTATTTATTTCATGTAGTGAAATTAATACCGTAATTACCCATGATCAGTATGACTGATCCCTCCCGTTCATATCAACATATATGTGGACGATCATGATCAATCAAGATCACCAGGTGATAAATTTTCATTTTCATGTAATGTAATTATATATATAGTATATTGTACGTTATCTTGTGTGTTACTCGTTCATGGAGATAAAAATGGACTACATGATATGACGCCAATGGGACTTCTGGTCCATCTTCAGCTTAGCAACATATAACCCCACCCATCTCCACCTGTGTGTTCGTTAATTTCGATAAGCTTATCTTCACCATATATAATAGTACTCAATTTTTACAATACAAATTTGTACATTCATTAATTAATTTTTTAGTAATCTATATATATATATATATATATTCACACCGTCACCTCATTTGTCCAATACTGTACTATTTCTTAGTGCAGGAGCAATATCTACATCTTTATATATAGATATTCACATCACAAAGTCAATCAGTAATTAATTATATAATATTCGAGGGAATTGCACTTTTTATACCAAACATTTACCTACTTTATACATTTCATACCACACCTTATACCACACCTTTTATAATTGCACATTTCATACCAAAATCAATCAACCTTTTTCAATTTACATACCAACGTTAAATTTTGGACGGAACTGGACACGTGCGCCGCACGTGTCCGTTAACTCTAGAAAAAAAAAAAAAAAGTTCTGAATTTCACTTTTCATACCAAACCTTTACCTACTTTATACATTGCATACCACACCTTTCAGAATGACACATTTCATACCAAAATCAATCAACCTTTTTCAATTTTCATACCGACGTTAAATCACAAAAAAGAAAAAAGAAAAAAAAAAAACCTCGCGGGCACTGTACTACCACATATGCTATTCTTAATTTGAGGAAACTGTAAAAAATCATATGATAGATGACATTCCCGTTTCTTTTTCGAAAGGGTAAGTATCTCAGGTTCGTCACTTTTTTATATTTATATTAATCCTTTGCCCCCTAAAATGATCCAATTTTACTTAAAATTGTAACATTTGATTGTGTATGATTTTCATAGATAGAGACCGTATTTTATTATATTTTGTACTCTTTCGAAAAAGAAGCAGGTATGTTATCGATCATATGATTTATTACGATTTCCTCAAATTGAGAAGACCCTATGTGGTACTACTGTTTCAATTCAAAATCATCATATTCATTAATTGATATAATTTATAATTGCCCATAAATTTAAAAATTATTTCAATTTTTTACATATTTATTAGTACTAATAACTCCCAAGGGTAAAATTGGATCATTTTAGAGGGCAAGGGGTTAATTATAAAAAAGTGACGAACCTGAGATACTTACCCTTTCGAAAAAGAAACGGGAATGTCATCTATCATATGATTTTTTACAGTTTCCTCAAATTTAGAATAACATGTGTGGTAGTATAGTGCCCGCGAGGTTTTTTTTTTTTTTTTTGTGATTTAACGTCGGTATGAAAATTGAAAAAGGTTGATTGATTTTGGTATGAAATGTGTCATTCTGAAATGTGTGGTATGAAATGTATAAAGTAGGTAAATGTTTGGTATGAAAAGTGAAATTCGGAACTTTTTTTTTTTTTGGAAGTTAACGGACACGTGCGGCGCACGTGTCCAGTTCCGTCCAAAATTTAACGGTGGTATGTAAATTGAAAAATGTTGATTGATTTTGGTATGAAATGTGCAATTATGAAAGGTGTGGTATAAAATGTATAAAGTAGGTAAAAGTTTGGTATAAAAAGTGCAATTTCCTCTATAATATTCCATTACTGATAGAAAAAAATTAACAAACATTAATCTCTATAAAAATAAAAGAAAGAATATTCTACTTTGCACTTACACCATCTGAACTATTGTTACTCTTGATAGTCATCCCCAAACCTTTTTAATTTTTGCCAATCAAACCCCTTATGTTAAGAAATCGCCCACTCAACCGTGAAAAACTAATTAAATGTCCATTTTACTCTCCCATAACGGCTTCTTGAATTGATTTCAATGAAGTATGAACTTTGAAACATTGAATATTGCTTTAGTTGGTGGAAAAAGATTGTTTCTTCCATGTTTATAATTTATAACCCAAAAATTCAAACAATTATGTTGAAATAATCTCTGTATAAAAATTGTAAGTTGTAACCAGAGCATCACACTAAAAGCATCATATACCATGCTTAGTATTTCCAAATGTAGAAACACTCTAAACCAAATGGTGTTGTTTATTTACTTGTATACTTGTTTTGTAATATTTCTGCATTTGAAAATATTAAGCAAGATGTTATTCCATATGATGCTTTAATTTTAAAGCACTTATTACAATTTTTGTACATAGATTTTTTAACATCACTGTGTGTTTTTGGGTTATTAGCATGTAAAATATCAACTTATGTTTTGTGTGATTTTTCTAGATAGTAATTATATCAATTTCCAATTTTTCAAAGTTCCTATTTCAGAGTCAATTCAATGGGAGGGTAAAATGAAATGGACAGTTTGTAAAAAAATATGGGTGTGATCGAGAGAAAATTAAAAGTTTTGGGGATGACTATCAAATGACAATAGTTCAGGGGTGTAAGTGCAAATAACCCCTACTTAAACTAGAAATAGAGTATAAAACATTATATTTGGACTTTGGTACACTTAATAAAGGTTATTGTACCAGATTGCATCAGTTTGACCCAGTCTTTTGTTTGATTACCTAGATTCAATACCTGGTAATTATCCAACACATGCAATCTCATGATGACTCGGATATTGATAGAGTAAAACATATTCTACACCACTAAAAGTTATATAACAATTTCATAAAGTACAGCATATATAATTAAAAAGAAATCTAAAATTAAAATTAAGTACTACAAAAATGATATAAGGTCAGAAATAAATGCCTAATAACATTATTAACATAATGCTGAAATCCCAACTACCAGTACTCTCAGGATTCGACTTATCCTCGTATAATAATAATTATCCTTTTTGTCTTGTATAGTTGGATCGATCTAGAAAATCAACACCAATTTCACATCAAACATAAAATTCTCACTTAGCTCTAAAGTGCTTGAAAATACTAATTAAAAATAAATAAGTCACGGAATATTTTTAATAAGAACCAAATAAAATAAAATAATCAAAGTACTATATAATATAATGTTAGTTTTGATGTTATATGCATAACAAAAGCGTGACATAAGAGGAGGCGTAAACACCCATTCCCACCCACACTTATTCTTCGTCTTATCAATCCATCCATTTTTTGTTGCCTTCTTTCTTGCTATGTGGTCCCCCACACAAAAAACCCCCCTGCCACGTGTCTCCTCCTCATTCACCTGTATTCACGCGCGTGTCGGTTTATTAATCGCCTAATTTTTAGTTCTCAATTCCTAATTGCGTCATCACCAAGCCATAATCTCCTCACACTCACAATCATTAAACGTCAAGCCGAATCGTAAATTCTTCCATCCAAAAGACCATTATGTCCTTATCCTCGTGCCATGGAACAATCTGATTGGTCGTACATATGCATAGCTATACATGCAACGTACGTGATTAATTTGATTCTATACCATGACAAAGAAGCATGTATTTTATACCATATAAAAAGGTGGGCTAAGCTAAGTACTCTAAGCAAAACATTTTGTTTAATTTTTGTTGATATATATTGATTTATATTCATACCATGCTCTTCTTCTCTGATAAGTTTCCAAAATCCAAAAGCTTTCAGCAAGGTAATCAATCGCCGAGTAATTAATTGTTGATAGATTTTTTATTTTGATTATAGAAAAGATTAATTATCATAAGCTGCATAGTTATGGAGAGCACCGACTCATCGACCGGCTCACAGCAGCCGCAGCTGCCGCCGGGGTTCCGTTTCCACCCCACCGACGAAGAACTGGTGGTTCACTACCTCAAGAAGAAGGCGGCCTCAGCCCCTCTACCGGTTGCCATCATAGCCGAAGTCGATCTCTATAAATTCGATCCTTGGGAACTTCCAGGTATAGAATTAAATTCAAGATCAGTCCAATATCTTAATTTTCATTATTTAGTTAGTTAGTTAGTTATCATTTTTTATTTTTTTCTGAATATTTTAGCTTTTATGTACATTTGAATTTTGTAGTTTAATTTGGTAGTATTTTATTTTGATATGCATATAAGATCTGATACCAATATTATTTTTTCCCTTTTTTTTAGCAAAGGCAATATTTGGGGAGCAAGAGTGGTATTTCTTCAGCCCAAGGGACAGGAAGTATCCGAACGGGGCGCGGCCTAACCGAGCGGCTACATCCGGTTACTGGAAGGCGACCGGAACCGACAAACCGGTTCTTACAGGCGGAGGAACTCAAAAGGTTGGGGTTAAAAAGGCTTTGGTGTTCTATGGAGGGAAGCCACCAAAAGGGATCAAAACCAACTGGATCATGCATGAATACAGGCTCACCGACAATAAACCAAACACAAAGCCTCCCGGTTGTGATTTTACCAACAAAAAGGGCTCCTTAAGAGTAATAATTTATCCAATCACTCCTTAAATTATCTATCTATTTATTTTGGGTTTAATTAATTAATAAAAAAATTAATTTTTGATTTAATTTATTTTAGCTGGATGATTGGGTTTTATGTCGAATTTACAAGAAGAACAACACGCAGAGGCCCATGGACCAAGAAAGAGACGATATGAGCGATATGATGATTGGTTCGATCCAACCAAACTTATCCTCATCAATGCCTAAGATGCAAGTATTCAAAGCGGGCTCGAATTACGCGGGGTTTGAAAATGAACACGCTTTGTATGAAGGGATGATGAACAATGATGCAATGAATAATTCTCATTTAGGTTCTTCGGGTTCAAAGCTCCCGTTGGCACCTAATCTCCCCCACGGAAAAAGAATGCTTCCCAATTTATACTGGAACGAAGAAGGGAACGTTAACGTTAATTCTTCGCCTACAAAAAGATTTATTTCCGAAAATATTGATGGAAGCATTGGAAGAACGGATGATCATACATCGAATTCAATAGCGACGATTCTAAGTCAGCTCCCGCAAACTCCTTCACTGCAGCAACAAGCAATGTTAGGTACTCTTGGGGACGGGGTTTTTCGACAACAACAATATCAAGCTTCGGGTTTAAATTGGTACTCTTAGTTATTAAATCCCAACTTAAACATGAAATTTTAATTTATTATACTTTTATTCAATGAAGTGATAGAATTATTCTTATTGCTGGAGTTCAAGATTTTGTCACTAGGGGATAAGAGAATATATACTATATATATGGGGAGGGGAGTAATTAAGTATTTAATCTAGTTTATTTTAATTAGTATAGATGAGGCGCGGTATATATTTGAATTTGCAGGGTTTTTTTTCTTTCTAAATTAATATTTCTATTATGTAGTATGATGATTTAGAATGTGTACGTACTTGGTTATTGTAGATGAAAATTAAGCGAAATCTTGTAGTGATTTTGTAGACTATAGAAATTAGTTATTATTTTGTTATGCAATACAATAATACTTTGTACTAGCTAGCTATCATGAATTAATTAAGACACCGCATGTATTATTATTAGTTTTGCTGGTTATTGATTGAAACGACTATATATTAATCAAGAATTATTAAGTGTTTGTATCCTATCTTGTTATAAATGTCTCTTGATTTTTTTTATTATTATATTAACAACACCTGTTGTTTGTTGTTTGTTGTTTGTTGTTTGATTGATATATATTTCGGATATATAATTAATAAAGCTTTGAAGGGTTAAAGATGAAAGTGACCCGGCCAGGCATGGCTTGGAGATTCTTTTACATCATCACAGCTAGCCCTAATATCAAATTTACTGTAAAAAGTAACTTTATATGCTCATCACTGCGTTTTCTTTTTCTACTGCTATATATATATTTTACCAATTCAAGTTTTTCTGTTCGCATGCATGCTTAATCAATTATAGAGTAATTGCTATACTTGTTAAAAAATGAAGTTATGAGAACATTAATATCTTCCTATAAAACAAATTATACATTGGGGTAGATGAAGTTAAACTAGAATTTTAAATTAAACAAAAAATAGGCTAGAATTTTAATATAAACAAAAAATAGGCTAGAATTTTGCCAGATTGATCTTGTTGTTATTATTACCATTTGAAAAAGTGCTCTTAAGCTTCCCTTATTATAAAAACATTTAACTTATTTGCACAACCAACCTTAATTGATCCAATTTAGACCATTTACTTCTTTCAAAAAACACATAAGCAAGTTGTGTTTGTGTTTCAGTCAAAACACTAATTTACTTGACAGCCATAACCTTCCACTATTTATACTCCATAACCGAATATTACTTAAATACTTAACCCACAAATGAAGAAAAAATATGGAAAAAAGATTTTAGCTAGAAACATATGAATCGTAATGCAAACTAACAATATCGTATATATAAAATTGTCCATAACAAGTGTAATGTTCAAGCACTTTCCAAATTTGTAACATATTTTTCATTATGGTTACAACTTACGAGTTACAACACATGATAAAGTGCTACTAATTAAGAGAATTGGCTAGCTATGAGTATTGTGCTTTGTTAGAAGTTGAAAAAAAGGAAAATTTACATGTGATAAAAAATTTGAGGCACACACGATTCCACAAGAAATTAATGTTTTGATTTTTTAATTTTAGGGTGCTGAGAATTTAAAGACATATTTAATTTGGACTAATGTACATTTCAAAAAATGCATAGGACAAGATATCATATATTTTTTCTTATTTGGAATTATGAAAATATGTTGGTTATTATTTTCTTGGGAAAAAATATAAGATTATATATATGTCATTTAATTTGTAAGCTAAGATGAATGATTAATTTGTATTTGTAATATATCAATTGCTAGCTATTGATTACCTAAGTATATATGAGTTAAGATGCACTTTAATTCTTGGCTCATGGAAGTTAAAGTGACCACCCAAAAATGCTAATTACAGTATTCACATACATGCCATCATTTTCTTTAAGATATATAGAGAGAGTAAAATAACTTTAACTTTTGCTCTAGAGAAAGCATTCTTCGCAAATAGAAAAATAATTAACTCATCAAACCCAACAATAACATCACATTATCTAAAATTGTCCTAATGCCAGCTTTCATATCGAAATTTCCTTGATTTAATCTTCGAAAATATTAACATGTATCCCGTTGTGGTTGTCCTTTTCTCTCTTCGTTTGAAATGACCTGCCAAAAGTATATACATATATATATATATATATATGTTCTACAACCACAACCGTAGGTCGATTGATCGTATTTTGAATTTTTTTTAATTACAACAAAATGAATTTAATTTATTTCCTTACGTACCCTTACCAGATGAAAGAGAATAATTTCGGTAGGGTCCAAAAGGTCAAAGATACATGCTCAATGCAAAAATTTCAGTGGATCTTCTTTGAGCGGTAAAGTTTAGCTAAGCTCAATACTTTAAAATTTTGAATATTTGTCTAATATATTCTTCCATACATATTCATTTAAACATTGATTCTAATTTATTAAAATAATCGATAGATAATAATAGATATATATGCCAACGTAATGATGTAAAGAAAGATGTTTATAAATTAGATGGTGATATATCTAGCTATTTTGTGTTATGTTTTTTCTTTTAAATATATGAATATGATCAATTACTTAAACTATTTTTAATATTTTACAGTATTATATATATTCTTTTATCCGGCCAGATGAACATGATGGCGATATATATATATATATATATATTAAAGACCCTAGCTCGTCATTTTCTTTCTTGAATAAATATCTTTATGACTTTGGGTCTGGGACCATCTCACCTGTCATTAAAAAGGAATCATTATCCTAAACCACACAAATTTATTATCGCTAATATCATTCCCAATTAGGAAAAGAGTACAAAAAAACTTTAATAAATCATCTCATATCACTAGTGCTTAATTAGGAAATGTGATAATGTGATGGTGGAGTGGAGATACACACAATATTAATTAATAGTCTATTATGAAATGAGCTTTCAATATACCCGGCCCGTAGAATCATCTTATCACTAATTTGTTTGTTTATTATTGCATACAAAAAGTCAAGGAAAAAGCTCATTCATATATTAATATATATATATCTCGACTAAATTAAATATTATGCACTCAAAAGTGTGAATAATTATTTACACAGCCATCCTCTTTGAGTTCAGATGAAATTACGTATTCATCCATTTCGATCAGCTATAGTGATTATCCCTAATAGTTAATTAATTAAATAATTCATGAGAAATACTAATAGTATATCTCCTATATATGATTTTTAGATGTATGTGGCGCCTAGGCTGCCTAAATTGATGCATGGATTTTTTCAATATTTTAGGACAAGTTATGGACTAAATGAGACTTTTGGATGATTAGTCATAAAGTATGTAGGAGACAGCCATGTTGGGGACCTATATATACTAACATCATTTATAGTTGGGACAGTTCATAGGATCGGAGCTTAATATTATAATAATTATTATAATTGATCTATAGTCATGTTTTAATACCAGATGCCAAAATGGGCTCCTTGAATATGACTCTGCAGCTAACATACCAATTATATTTCCAAAACCTCAAACAAATTAAAGTGATTGGCACTAAACACTTTGAATATCTACTTAGCAAAAATATATGTCCCACCTTAATTACCTTTTTTTCTTTCTTTAATAATTACCCCCAACCGTTTACAATTAATTCAAATTAAACCAAAATTTCATGGTCCAATTTCGCCAATTTCACATGAGAAGAGGAATCACGACTTGGGAAAATGTAGTGTACGCACCAAAATACTAAATCAAATCTTGCACGGTAAATAAATACACGTATGTTGAAAGAGTCCAAAGCAAGCCCTCTTTTCAGAATGGTCCCATGAAAAACATATTACAAGCGAAAAACAAGCAAATGATCTGTACTATGTACTAGTTGGATAATCACTACAAGAAACACGGATTTTAGTGACAAAATATTAAGTGACATTGTTGAAATTGTCACTTTTGGCATACATTTAGTGATAAAAATATTAGTTTTGTCACAATAATAATAGTGACAAGTGCAATAGTGACAACATATATTTTTAAGTTGTCATTAATGACTATTAGTGACAAGTTTATGGAACTTAAGTTGTCACTATTGACAATTAGTGACATCCTTTCAGTGACAACTTAGTGACAATGAATATTGTCACTATAATTTAGTGATAATTTTTTAGTTGTCACTATTGGGGTATCACTAAATGTCAATAGTGACAACTTTTTCACTTTTCTTGTCACTAGTGTGTCTATATACATCAGTTTAGTGACAATATTAAAATTCTTGTCACTTTGTCATTTACTATTTTGTCACTAAAATTTAAATTTTTTGTAGTGAATTGTCAAGCTTACTTCTACCATTACCATTACATACTTCTAGGCGTTGATCAAAATTCGAACATATTTCACCAAAAACGTTCTTCTTGGGTCAACCAAAACAAAATATAGTGATTTATATTTCTTTAATTTACAAATTTTTCAAAAAAATATTGAAAGTTTCCAAGAAATTTCCAAAAAAATTAAATATTTCACTAACCGAAATATATAAAAATAAAATAAAATATTAATCCAAGATTATATGGCCTATATGTTGCTCTTCTTTAAGGGGCTAAATGGGCCTGTATATGTGTTCTTGTTACAATATCGCAATTAATTTACAAACTGCAATCCATTGTTTGTTGGCATGTGATTTTGCAAGACAATGTTGGGCATTGTCCGGTTTATCCTTGTCTAGTTACTCATGTAATTCTCTTGATGTTAGGGACTGGTTTTCGGTTCTATGCTCAAACTTGGATGCTTTAGACTTGGAGTATGCAGTGACTTTGGCTTGGTAGATATGGTATAGTCGCAATAAGGCACTTTGGGAGGATGTTCTTTGTACTCCATATGAAGTAGTTCAATTTGCTCAAAGGTTCTACAATAATTTTAAAGTTTCTCAAAATCTCTCTTTTGCTTCAGTCCATTTGAGGCCTGCTATCTCCAATTGGAAAAAGCCTTCTGCTGATTTTATAAAAATAAATGTTGATGCGGCAATTGATGTTAATACTAGCAGCATTGGTTTTGGTTTGATTGCCCGTGATCATTTTGGGAGGTGTTTGGCATGGAAATCGGAGAAGCGCAACTTTCTTCTTGAACCCGAGGCAGCGGAAGCAGCGGCTATGGCTTTCGGTCTCGATTTTGGAATTGCTAAAGGGATGGAAACATATCAACTTAGAAGGGGATTGTCTAGCCGTCGTCAATGGAATTTTAGGCTCCTCCTCAAGTTTCAAGTTTCACCCGTTAGGCCACTTTTTTGAAGATATTAAGCGTATGTCTTTGTTGCTAGATTCTTTTGTGTGTTCCCATGTGTTTAGGGAAAGTAACTCGGTCGCCCATGCCCTTTCGAAACTAGCGTTTAGCATCATCCCGACCCCTACTATTCTCCCTAGCTTTATTCTAGATCTTGTAAACTTTCACTTGAATCATTAATTTCATCTCCCCTGTTCGGGGCTTCTAAAAAAAAAAAAAAAAGAAGAATCGCTAATAATAAAGTCAAAGTCACACACCTCAAAACATCTGGGCCATAGACCAATCCCCCTCTGAGCTAGTCCTATCTGATTTTGGGCTTTATCTCTTATGTGTTTGCCAAAGAATTGGATCCGTTGAGCCCAGTTTATGAGGCGTTTTCGGGTTATCCGATAGAAATTTGGGTTTTTTCTTAACCTAATTCAGCTCGGGCTACCTGAACCGTTTAACACCTCTAGTACTATATTGAAGTGATTGATTGGGTAATCAAGTAACCTTCAATTTGATTCTAAATTACACAACCACCCTTCATCAATTGTCATCCCCAAAATTTCTTAATCAATTGAACCCTAAACCCTACATGTGAAGTGGTATTCAACTTCCAGAGGTGTCTTGAAGATGATACACAGATTACCTGGGAAGAACGACAAGACGAAAACTTGGACTCTGTGTTCTTCTTAAGGAGTTGCGCAAAATGCCATTCATATCGAAAATTCAGAGGCAGTCAGATTACAGCAGTTTCCCTTCTTCTCATCCAATCGTGATCGACAATGGCGGCTCCTATTTTCGCATTGGGTAAATAAAAATTTATTTTTGCATACATCGGGAATTCGCTTATTCGATTTTATTTATATTATTAAGTACGGCTTAGGAATGGTTTTTGTTTGTTATGCAGATGGGCAGGGGAGAGCGAACCTCGAGTTATTTTCAGAAACATTATTCAGAGACCACGTCATAAGATTACTGGTAAATTTTAACTCACGACGTGTTCTTCCTTCTTTCAGAGTATCACAAGTCAGAAAATTGGCAAAGCACATTTTTTTTATTGGAAATATATGGAACTTTGTGCCTAGAAAGTATAGATAAAATGTGATATTTTGTTTTGGTGGTGGTTGTTTGTTAAAATGTCTGCAAGATACGCAGTTGAATTAATAACAAGAATTGATGCCTACCCTACCTTTGTTAGAAGCTCTTTTTGCTTGAATATTTGACAGAGAGGCTTTTGGTAAGGTTATTTGGCTTTATCTAGGCGTCCCATGCATAAATCTATTTCGAATGAAAGGAACTCACATGGACTTGTGAATTTATCACTTCTACCATTTTATGAACCTTATTCATGAAATCTAGGATCTAATTACTTGTCTCTCTCAATTCATTCAAAGTCCGGATGTTCCACGGTTTGAACATTTTTGGCCTTTTGGCATGTCAAGTTTCATCAATTATCAAAAAAAGAAAAAGGCAAAAAGGCAGCCCCACCTCTACATGCACTAATAATGTGAATATTCAGTCATTTTCTATACGGAGTTGCTTGTTTAGAATGCAGGCAATACTGCATTATCACATAAGAAAATTATAGTTAATAATGCACTTTAAGATTGTCAATTTTGCCAATGTTGCTTGTTTCTCCTACTCACTCATCATTCGCTTTGGGAAACTGATGAAATGTGATGGCAGAGTACTTTGTTTTTGCTTATCCATGTTCTGTATCAGATTGCATGATTCTGATAATTTGATTTAACTGATCCCATTGCTTTTACTTAAACTCAAAAACTATTTATTAAAACTTGTTCTTTATACAGGTGAAACAGTAACAGTTGTAGGTGACCATGATCCTGCATTACTGAAATACTTCGATTGCACTAGGTCAGGACCTCGCTCAGCTTTCGACAGCAACGTTGTTTATCAGTTTGAAATAATGGAATATGTAAGCCTGGCTTCATGTTGTTGCGATTAGTCAGTCCCTTCATAGTTCCTATTTCTTTGCACATATAAATTTTCTTATCCCTCACTATTTCCACCCTATGCAGAACTAGAATATCTTTTTCCTCCCGAACAACTCTGCTTATTTACTTAAATAGAAAAGATAAGCCAAAAGTAGTTGCTGTGACAATATAAGTAAAATAAATGTGTAGTTTTAAAGGAACATTACTACTTTTACTTCAGGTTTAGGACATGAATACCCTTGTGAGACCCAAAAAAAATAATCTTAACGCTGTTCAAGATTGTAAATCAGATTGTCAGGAGTAAAAATCTATCACAATGCTTACACAAAATCTCCTTCCCTTATTCTTATCATGGTGAAGGTTGTAAACTGAATACTATTACCTGACACTTCAAAAAGCTGACTTGCCGAGCAAAGTTATGTATAATGCATAATTGAAGCTTCTAGCTGTCTAGCATTAGTAGTTTCGTGAAACTTCTTAATATTCTGGGAAACTTTTTATGATATGAATCAGCTTTTTCCAAAAAGGCAGCCAGGTATTCAAGTATTTTCTTCAGTCCTTGACATGTTTAACAATGTATATTTTTGTGCCATTTTGAAACTCTATTGAGCAATTTTGAAATCTTCAAAGTTTAATTGCTAAGATTCGATATATATTTTTGTCCTTAATATAAGAAATAGCCACCCTGCTTTTTCTTTGGGTCAAGGCCACCCTGCTTTTTTCTGAATTATGTGTTCTTCATTAAATACTCTTAGAGAAATCTGATTCATTCTTCATTCTTTTGGCAACAGCACATTACTATTCGTTTCTATGATCTTTAAAGGTGAAAGTTATATATGTGTCCCATTTATTGGACACTACGTCATTCTGAAATTAGAAGCAGTTCAACAGATTGTTGTTTATTAGAACTTAGAAGCAGTAGAAGTGTATACTGTCATGTTTAATTTTCGGGCTTCTCATGCTATTTTGGTTTGTACCTTTCTTTTTTAAATGTAAGACTAGATATGACTCCTGAATGAAGTCATGCTATTTTTGTTTGGTAACCATTTTGCCTTTTTATTCTAGATTCTTGACTTTGGCTTTGATCGACTGGGTGCAGATCAGTCACAGGTACATCTGCAAATCGTTTTATTTCTTTCGTAGTTTGTTTTACTTATAGTAAAAAAACAAGAGAGTAAAAAAAACTGGAAATTGCTGGAGAAGCTCGGAAGATATATAGAAACATATGAACACTGTGGCTATATAGATGTATAGTATGTTATTGGCCATTAGTTCAATGAAATGAGAATTTAAGAAGAGTGACTTTACAGAAATTCGCTGAATGTCCATCCATTTTGTTGGCTTATATTAAGATATCTTTGTGCTCATGTTTTTTTACTAGTGACATGTAGGTCTTTATTGAGAAAAGCTTTAGAGGTTAATTTTTTGAACAACAAGAATTTCGCTTATAACTAAAGGCTTAAATGATTTCTTTTTACAAGTTTGCCTTGCACTTTCTTTTTGGAAATTAATATTCTGTTATCCATGATATTGGAGAAGCAAAGGTGGTGCTTCTCAATGTTCTGAAGGGATAATGTTTTGCATCATCTCCTTTTTACTGACGTATTCTTTATAAAATACATGGCACCATCATATTTATGCTTTTAGTTAGTATTTTCATATATTTGAGTGTATGTCTAATTAAAATAAATTTAGAATGTGCGATTCGAGCTTATCATTTTGCTGCCTAAGCTTTTGTTTCAATGATGGTAAACAGATTAATCACCCTGTCTTGATTACTGAATGTGCTTGCAACCCAGTTCAGTCTCGCAGCAAAATGGCTGAACTTCTCTTTGAGTCCTATGGAGTTCCATCAGTGGGTAAATATTTGTTCAGTCCTATTGGGGGATGCCTTTTGTTTTATTTATGATCTCATCTCATTTTCTGATTTTGAATCCTTTGCACTTTCTTAGGTAACTTTGTTGTCATTATGTTCTTGTGATTCATTCCTGGCTCTTTCTTGTCACTGCAGCATTTGGTGTTGATATGGCATTTAGCTACAGGTACAATCAACAACTAGGAATATGTAGCAATGATGGTCTTGCAATCTGCTCCGGATTTAATACAAGCCATGTCATCCCGGTATGCTCTTAATCTAATTACTGATTAAATATTGGTAAATAGATTAACGGATTTTATTGTCACAAGAATGCATAAGCCAAAGATGTTATAGGCATAACTGGTAGCCGTTTAACCATGTAAAAATGAAATGTGAATGAACCAACACAGCTTGTACTTAAAATTCTATATCAGGTTCATTGCCATGCCAATGAAAGTCCTACAATTGCCTCTATTCTTTAACAACTCGGACCGAGTATTCTTCGATTTTCTGTACATATTACCTATCAAATATTTATTCATAAAAAAAAAAAGCCTACAAATACTTGATGGAATGCTTTGGAGTGTTCATCCGAGCATTTAGAGTTCTCTAATATCGAGGTTTTCTGTCCTCCATATTTTATACTGTCGTTTCTCTTTTTCATGCGATGGTCGGATATCAGAGTTAAGTGTGGCAATTCAGTTTTTCTTTTTTGTCATCAATACTGGTGGAGTGACTTAGGTCATGAGAACTATAAGCCATTAGGGCAATTGTTTGATTGGTAGCTGAATCTTCATCTAGAAAAGTAGTTTAACGCAGAAAAAAAAAAAAGTTTCAAGTTGTGGTTTTCCAGAATCATCTTCTATTGAAGTTGAATGGCTGAGACCAGAAAACATAGCTGCGTGTCAGGATTTTTAATACAATGAGTTGGCGAAGATACTAAATTTTATCCTTAAGCCCAGCCTTTGAACCAAGACCCTTACTGACTTTGCAGTTTGCACCTTTGCAACTGATGGCAATCTCCTGAGTGCGATGTGGCAGCATCTCCTCATAGCTACTCACTCCCGTCGCAGAAGCCCCACCCACCCCAACCCAAATAGAAGTCACCCCCTACCCGCCCCTCCCATCTGCATTCACAAGAAAAGGCTTAAATGTGAATGTGGAAACTCTTTTTTATTATTATTGCATTTAAGTTAATAATTTAACTATTGAGACGGGCAATATATAATCATTTGCTGCTGGGACGAAAGGCAATTTAATTTTTTGCCTATCCTGCTTGATACATATAGCTGATTGCGCTGATATCACAAATTTGTCTGAAATTGAATTCCACTAAGTAATCACATATCCTTTGCTATGCTCAAAGTTACAAGAAGTACCCTATATTTATGATATCTACTCAACCTCGCTGATTTTACTGCTGCTATTTCCAATTTCAGTTTTTTAATGGAGAACCTGTGTTTGAAGCATGTTGCCGGACGAATGTTGGTGGATATCACATCACTGATTATCTAAAGCAGCTTCTTTCACTAAAACATCCGCATCATATGTGAGCATATTAAGCTCCATTCTATAATTACAAAACATAAAAAAATGATTAACTGAGTCTTCAATTAATATACTTCATTAAACCAGGTCTAAGCTTACATGGGAGAAAGTTGAAGACCTGAAGATGGAACACTGTTATATTGCATCAGATTATGCATCTGAAGTTAAATTGTTTCAGGTAACAATATTATTGAGCAGTTAATCAGTGTTTTATCTCCTTGCGCACAAACAATTATCAATATATTTTTCTCAGAGAGGGGACAAGAAAGCCGAAGACAAGACTAGATGTTGGCAGCTTCCTTGGACTCCCACACCAACAGAGGAAGCCCCATCGGAAGAAGAAATTGCTAGAAAGGCTGCTCTAAGAGAGAAGCAAGGTCAAAGATTGAGGGAGATGGCTGAAGCTAAGAGGTTTAATAAAATAAATGATCTTGAAAATGAGATAAGAGACCTGGAAATGCTCTTACAGAGGCTCAGGCATGCCAGAGAAAGTGATATTCCATCAATCCTAGGAAAAACTGTATATAGTTCCAAACAGGATGTAGAATCTTCCCTTACAAAGGCATCACAGTCTTTACGTAAAGCGAAGGGTGAACCTGTTGAAAGTGTCGAGAAGATAGATCCTTCCACTGATGAAAAGTACAACCTTATTAAAGTTCCAGATGAGATGCTCACACCCGATCAGGTTCTTCAATTATGTGGTTGCTAATAAGTTCCTTATTGCATAAAACTGTTTTGTCAGAAGTATTTCTTGTTTTAAGTTTGATTTGCATGTTTGTGGTCATCACTAATCTGTGTGGTTTTTTATGAGAACTATGATACTTTCATGAACTTTGCTCGAGTCTAAAATTCAAATTCTATTTGACAGCTCAAGCAAAAGAGGAAACAGTTATTTATCAAATCCACGTCTGAGGCACGACAGCAGAAAAAACAGAAACAAGTTGAAGAGGAAATAGAAAGAGAAAGACAAAAGAAGCTCGAAGAAGAAAGACGCTTGTAATCTTTTATGAAATTTTCTTGATTTAATAGTATGATGATTCATGATTGAGTGCTAGTTGTAACCAGACAAATTTCAAACCACTCTAATTTAATTTATTTTTGAACAGCTATTACCCTTCTCCTTAACCTTTTTGGTATTTTCAACACAGAGAGAATCCAGAACAATATTTGGAGGAGCTGCGTGCAAAACACAGAGAACTTTCTGAGAAAATAGAACAGCGAAAGAGACTTAAGACAAATGGTGGACATACTAATGGAAATCATAATGCATCTAGTGGTGTCGGTCGTGGGGAGAGGTTAAATCCTTCCCAGAGAGAGAGGATGCGTCTTTTAACCACAGCAGCCTTTGACAGAGGGAAAGGAGAGGATACATTTGGTACAAAAGATGAAGATTGGCAACTCTACAAGCTTATGAGTAAGGATAATGATGATGATTACGATAAACCAGATTTGGACGAAACCGAGTTAGCTCGCATCTCTACTAGGCTCCGGGTAAGCTTTCATTTTGCATATATTGTTTACCAATTGTTAGTACATGCATCTTATAAACAAACTACTTTTTGTCCAGGAAATCGACCCAACCTTTATTTTCAAATCAGATTTAGGGTCCACTTCTGAAGAGGCACCACGTTTTGTTCCTCAAACCAAGGAGGATTTCCAGATTATACTTGGAGTAGAAAGATTCAGGTGTCCAGAAATTCTTTTTAATCCGAACCTGGTTGGGATTGACCAGTCAGGATTGGATGAAATGGTTGGGATCTCGATAAGGAGGTTGCCAAAGGGAAGTGAAGATTTGGAAGGAAGAATAACCAATTCAATTCTGTTGACTGGTGGGAGCTGCCTATTTCCGGGCATGAATGAGCGGTTAGAAGCTGGAATTCGAATGACCAGACCATGTGGGACGCCTATAAAGATTTCTAAAGCATCAAATCCAATTTATGATGCTTGGCGTGGAGCTTCTGATTATGCTGCTGCTATGCAATTCCCGCAGCAAACATTTAGTAAGATGGATTATTATGAAAAGGGTGAAGATTGGCTTCGAAATTATCAAATAAGGTACTCGATTTAATTTTTTGAGCTGTAAGAGAATATTTTGCCAAGAGTTACAGTGACTGGTATATGTATTTATTAGGGCTTCTTCGATGTAGTATCATTCAGTCGAATTTAGATTTCATAAATTAACAGCTGATGGTATATTTAAGTGTATTATTAATGTGAACAAGTAGTATTACTTACTTCTAAGGCCAGATTAAATTGTATTCGTAAATATACACAAATGATGAGATGATCAATTTGTGAAAATATTGAAAATTTACGGGCGCAAATTGCAAAATAAATACGTCAATCGTATTCCTTTTAACAACTAACAATAAACAAGAAAAAAAAATTTAAGAAGAGCCAATAGTGAAGATTGTCATCCGTTGGTTTGGAACCCAATCTTTTAGACTGCAAGTAAGTCAATTTAATCAGCAGACTAACAACAGCCTATTGCGTCACAAGTGAAGAACTGAAGATTGTTATCCGTTAGTTTCGAACTCCGGCTTTTTTAGAGTGCAAGAATGTCAATTTGGCGACAACATGCCTATCATATCAATTCAATATTAGAGAAAAACTCACATTAGTAGGAATTGAACACACGAGGTCCTAGTCTCAGCTTTGCCCGTAATTACAACTAGGTTGCCTACAACATTATTGGCGTGTTTGATAGTTATTTGATAATAACTTAATGTAATTTGTAATTTAACAATGTTAATGTAATTATTATTTCTCCAAAACAAAATAAAATACCTAAACCAGCAGCCTCCTCTTTAGTTCGGCCGCTGCATAGAAGAATTGCTCAAGACATGATTATGGTTGTATTTGAAAAGGTCGTATTTCAATTCATAATAATAAGCATTTATTTTTCAAATTAAAAATAATTTAAATTTGAATCTTACCTTCAAGCTATCCTTCGATATTTGAGCTTTAGAAGCAATACACCAATTTACCAGAACTCTAGGATCAACAAAAAATAGAAAAGAGTAGATGAATTTAAGGTCCCACCGAGACTTGAACTCGGGTTACTGGATTCAGAGTCCAATGTCCTGACCACTAGACCATGGGACCAATTTTGTTATGTTCTTGCCAATAAAACATATTCATAATATAATCAGACGCTTCTGCCAAAATGATACCTCATCCCTATGTGTATGTAAAGTGTATGTGTATAATAAGTAAAGTGTATGTGTATGTCAATTAATATAACATCAATTTTTTCGTCACTACAAAAATTTTACAAAATTGAACTCATTTTTTAACACTATAAAATAGAACACATTAAATAATTTATTTTGTAGTTAGTACAAATAAACTTTCAATAAAAATTAATAAGTGAAATATAATATAAGGAAAATGAGAGAGAAATTTATGGTAATTTAATATAATATGTTCGACGCTCATCGAAAGAGATTAATTCATTGAAAAATAAAAATAAAAATGTATATTATTATCTCTAGTCCATGATGAGATAATTATAAGCCTTTATAGTGTAAATTGTGTTTACTCGAAAGTTTTATCATACATAATGATTTTCACAATTATACTACAAAACAAGCTATATAAGAGTGTAATTAAAAATTATTGTAGGTAGGGATGTAAACGAGCCGAGTAGTATCGAACGACACATTATTCGAGCTTGGTTTGAATTTTATCGAGCTTGAAATTTGTGTATGAGCTTGATTTGATTTCTTAACGAAACGAGTTCAAACGAGCTTTTTATCGAACGAGCTCGAGCCGAGTATCGAGTAGCTTGATATTTTACATGTGTTTTTTCAATTTTAGCTCGAGCCGAGCTTCAAAAATTATCAAACGAAAAATCTTGTTCAAGCTTGTTTGATTTATTTTACGAACCGAGCTCAAACGAGCTCGAACCGAGTATCGAATAGCTTGATTTAATTTTCAGCCCTAATTGTAGGGGCTTACCACCTTACAAAACAGATCTAGGAGAGACAATTAGACACCGCGTGAGGAGGAGAAATCTAGGAAGCTTGCCAAGATCAGCCAACCCAAGTGCTTTAAAGGTCGGTCTCAATATGGATATGATTATCTAATTATTTGCAAAACGTCCAATATTTGGAGGGTATTTTTGTCAAGTTAACTAACTAAATTCAAATGCAACTATTTTCGTCAGTTTTAGTCAAATGTGGATATTATAAGTTTGTTATATGTATTTTGGATTTAATAACACATGCATTACATGGAGGATATTTTCCTCCATTCACCTAATTTAATCCAACATGTATCAGAGCCTTGAAAGGGGCCTAATTACGTAAAGCAGCAGTCTTTTGTGAACATGTCATGTCGTCTGAAGGAAATAGTAGCGCATTTGTGCAACCAGCAATTCCAAAACTTGATGGTCACTATGATCATTAGAGCATGTTGATGGATATTTTTTTGAGATCGAAAGAATATTCGGGACTCATTGATGATGGAATCCCAGAAGTAAAAGAAGGAACAGTTTTGACGAAGACACAATCAAAAGCAATCTCATAATTGAAGTTAAAGGATCTGAAGGCAAGAATTTTTTATTTCAAGCAATTGATAGAGTTGTTCTTGTTGACCCTAAGTTCACATATTATTTATGATGATAACAAATAATTGTTTTGGACTAATGTTTTATTTTGAGCCTATTAATTGTTAGATAATTTATAGAGAAGGCCCAATATAAATCAGCTTATTCAAATCCAAGTAAAGAAAGAAGATGTATTCATAGGAGGCCCAAGTAGTTTTTGGAGAGCTTAATTTCTATAAAGGAAGGGAAATTATGGCTCAAGCTCAAGATCAAGTCCAAGATACTTCAAGACTTTTATCTCTTGAAATTAAAGGTTAAAGAGGGGCTTTTGGCACTTTGCACCCTGGAATTATAGGGTTTTGGCACTTTACACCCTAACTTAAAAGTTTTCGCACTTTGCACCCTGGAAATATAATTTAGTTGGCACTTTGCACCCTAGTGTGTGTTTTGAAGAAAAAATTTATTGATTGAAGAGTATAATAGTTATTTTCGAATATTGTTGGCACTTTGCACCTTAAAATTATATATTTTGACAATTTGCACTCTATTATATAGTATATTGGCACTTTGCACCTAAAAATATAATTTCTGGCATTTTCAACTCCGACTTAATATGATCATCTAAATTACGTAAATAACATGCAATACAATAATATGTTAGATATGTAAACATGTATTTTAGATAAAAAGTAAATAATCTAGAGGATACTTGAAAATAAAATGAAGACAATGTCTTTTTTTTTAATCTAAATTTACTGAGAGAAAATATTAAAATAAATTATTATAAAGTAAAATAAATTTAGAATAACAAGTTTATGATTGTTGTGTATATGAATGACCATTTTATCTCTACAACGACATTCGTGAGTTTGTTTTTTTTAAGAAAAATACATTAGGGTACAAAATGTCATACAAATGATATTTTTAGGGTGCAGAGTGCCAAAAAATTTAAATCGAGGTGAAAATGCTAATATTTTATAATTCTATGGTGCAAAATGACAACATTCTATATTTTAAGGGTACAAAATCTATATTGCCAAAGTGCAAAGTGAAAAAAAAAAATTAAAAATACCTATTCTACCCTTCTACCAATGAATTTTCTCACTAAAACACACACTAGGGTGCAAAGTGCCAAATAAATTATATTTCCAGGGTGCAAAGTGCTAAAACTTTTAAGTTAGGGTGCAAAGTGCTAAAACCCTATAATTTCAGGGTGCAAAATGCCAAAAACCCGTTAAAGAGCAAAGCCTTAAACTTTTTAAGAAAAATCAAAATCTTTTTAACTCAATCCTTACCATATGAATTGAAATTAATTCAATGCATTAAAATAATATTTTCTCCATATCTCAATTTTGTGTCTTGATTCACCGTTTAAGTATTTGATTTTCAAATCTAACCTTTTTCAAATCTTTCCTTTATCAAATTAATTCAAACCGTTGCATATTCACCAAAAGTGATATATTCACTCTATACTATATATTTCAAAACAAATTGCCTTGATTACAATTTGATTTCTTGATTCTTGTCGGCAGACTTGATCAAAGCAATCAAGGAAGATTTTTTTTGTGTATAATAAGCCTATTCTTGGCATGAATTTTTGAACAAATATTTGGATTGATATTTTCGGTAAAATGCTACAAGAAATCAAATCATATGTTATTGATTGATATTGAAATATTCTTGATGAATTTTAGGGAGCCTATTCTCGGAAGATTATTTTGAAAAGCTTAATCAAATCATTGATTTAATTCTCTTTTCAAATTTCTTTGTAATCTTTCCTTCTTAAAGATTAAAAGCTAGGCTATTTAAACCCCCTAGCTATTGTTCATTCAAACACATCAAAATATTTTCAAGAAAAAGTTTACACTTGCATATTACTCTTTAAACACTCTTGAAATTCCAAGCCTTAAATTTGTTACACTCCATAAATCTTTTCTCCTTTGCTCTTGCCTGAATTTCTTTGAGAGAAAAGAGAGATATCATAGTTCTTATAGTGCCGTAGTTTAGCTCTTTGAGAGAGTATTGAGCGGTTCTTATTGTAATTGAGAGTTCTATTAAAAGCATAAAAATCGAAGGATCTAGGGAGCTTTTGAGTATTGTAATAGACACAAGAACGAAGGATCTTGTGGGCTTGTTTGATAAGTGCAAAAAGACGTCAGACTTTGTAAGCACGACCATAAGATAGTGAAGACCAAGAACTACTTGAAGAGTGGACTAAGCATTTGCCGAACCACTATAAACGACGGTGTTATTTATTTTTCACTCTTTAATTCTCATATCGTACATTTGCTATTTCATTGACTAAGTAATTTATTAAACAAAATATTTTATATAAAAGTGATTTTAATTAAATTTTTAAAACAACCTAATTCACCCCCCCTCTTAGGCAGTTATTATTCTTCAGTTCTTGAGACCATTCTCAAGAAAGATACTGCTAAAGACATATGGGACTCCTTAAAGAAGAAATAGCAAAGCACTGTTAGAGTTAAACGAGCTCAGTTGCGGGCTCTTCATAAAGAGATTGAAATTTTGCACATGAAAATTGGAGAATTTGTTGATGAGTACTTTGCAAGGACCTTGACGATCTCAAATCGGATGAGGATGCTTGGGGAGAAACTAGAAGATGTGGCAGTCGTTGAGAAGATCCTACGCTCTATGACTTCCAAATTTGATTATGTGGTATGTTCGATCGAAAAATCTAATGACATTGATAAAATGTCAATAGATGAGCTGCAAAGTTCATTGTTGGTGCATGAACAGCGCATGTCAAATCACATTGAAGAAGAACAAGCTCTCAAAGTGACTTATGATGAACATTTCTCTGAAAGAGGCAGAGGTCATGGAGGCTTCAGAGAAAGAGGTAGGGGACGCGATCGTGGCTACGACAGAGGAAATTTCGGAAAGACATCCATTGAGTGCTATACTTGCCACAAAATGGGTCATTTTCAATGGGAATGTCCTGATAAAACAAGAGGGAAGGCACATTTTGTTGAAACAGAAGAAGAAGAAGTGTTATTGATGGCTTACGTGGAGAATAAATTGGCTGAAAATGGAGAAATGTGGTATCTTGATTCTGGATGCAGCAACCACATGACAGGTAACAAAAGTCTTTTCTCTGATTTAAATGAAAAATTTCGAGAAAATGTCAAGCTTGGAAATGATACTAGCCTTAGTGTTATGGGAAAAAGAAATGTTAAATTATTGATGAACAAGAAAATGCAGAATATAGGTGATGTGTTTTATGTACCAGAACTTAAGAGTAATATGATCAGTCTGGGACAATTGCAAGAAACAGGTTATGCAATTCTGATCCATAAGGGGATTTGTCAAATTCATGATCCAGAGAATGTTTTAGTTGCTATTGTCAAGATGTCTGGAAATCGAATGTTTCAGCTAAAAACAGAAACTTTGGAGGATCAAACATCTCTCAAATCATCTATTCAAGACTCTTCATGGTTGTGGCACTACAGGTTTGGACATTTAAACTTAAATGGACTCAGAACTTTGCATCAAAAGGAAATGGTAACAGGGCTTCCTCAAATTGAAGCTCCACTTTGCTTATGTGAAGATTGTGTAGTTGCAAAACAACATAGAACATCATTTAAAGAGAGTACTTAGAGAGCTAGTAAAGTTCTACAATTGGTTCACTCAGACATATGTGGACCCATGAATCCAACCTCCAACAACAATAAAAGGTATTTCCTAACTTTCACTGATGACTTTAGTAGAAAGACATGGGTGTATTTTCTCAAAGAAAAAATTGAAGCTTTTGAAGTTTTTAAAAGGTTTAAAGCACGAGTCCAGAATGAGACAAAGAATACTATTCAATGCCTTCGAACAGACCGTGGAAGAGAATACACATCTAACAAGTTTGCAGGTATATGTGAGAACAATGGAATCCAGAGACAACTTAACTGCAGCATATACACCACATCAAATGGTGTGTCAGAAAGGAAAAACATAATCATTATGAATATGGTGAGATGTATGTTAGCAAACAAGAACATGTTGGTTTTAAAGAACATACATGCTTTAAATTCAAATATTCAAAGCAAATAAAATAAAAGAATCATAGTTGACAATTGGAACCGATAATTGAATCACAGCCTAAGAACCCCGGATTTCAATGTTCTGAATGATCAAATAATATCTACCTCCAAAAAGGAAAATACTTGTTTTCTTTTTGTTTTCTCTCAAAAGATTTTCTCTCCTTTTCTTTCTATCAATTTCAAATTGAGTTGTGTGTAAAATAAAATAAAACGTCTCCTATTTTATTTAACTGACAAAAGGAGAGATAGAGAGAGAGAGGGGGTAGTGGCTTAATTGTAGGAGTGGGTTAGTCGGGAGTTATCTAAAACTCCCACTAACCAACTGGATCTCGGATCGGATTCGGGTCGGCCCACATGGGCGCCCCAGATCCCATCCGGTCCAAATTAGATCAGTCCAACAGAACATCCCCACAACTTTTTGGCCTGAAGCAGTCAATTGGACTGTCCACGTTCTCAATCGAAGTCCAACACTTGCGGTGAAAAATATAACTCCCTAAGAAGCATGTTCTGGTCGCAAACCAGTTGTTGATCATTTTAGAGTGTTTGGCTGCGTGGCTTATGCGCATATCCCTGATCCAAAGAGAAAGAAACTTGATGCTAAGGGAGAAAAATGTTTATTGCTAGGTGTAAGTGAATAATCTAAACCGTATTTACAATCCTATAACAAATAAGATTTGCATTTCTAAGGATGTAGTGTTTGATGAAAACAACAGCTGGGATTGGGAAGCAAAAGAAAAAGAAAAATCAGTAGCTATCGAACTTGAAAGTAATGAAGAAATTGAAGTTGAAGAGAATACACACGGTGATGGAGAAGAATCAAATGAATCTGAATTTGATGGTGTAAATGAGGCAGCTGAAACTTCAGCACAAAATTTGCAATGTCCAAGGAAAAAACCATTTTGGATGGCTGATTATTTAAGTGGTGAAGAGCTAGATGATGAAGATACATTTACTCATCTTGCCTTGTTTGCAGGAAGTGATCCTATTTTATTTTGAAGAGGCAATTAAAAGTTCAAAATGGAGAAAAGCTATGGATGCAGAAATTGAAGCTATTGAAAAGAATTACACATGGGAATTAGTGGAGCTGCCGAAAGGGATAAAAACAATGGGAGTAAAATGGATTTACAGAACAAAGTTGAATGAAAATGGAGAAGTTGACAAGGTCAAGGCTCATTTAGTAGCAAAAGGTTACACCCAAAAATATGGAGTTGATTATTCTGAGGTATTTACTCCAATAGCAAGGCACAACACAATAAAATGGTTATCTCATTGGCTGCCATGAATGAGTGGACCATTTTTCAGCTTGATGTAAAGTTTGCATTTTTACATGGAGAGCTTGTGAAGCAAGTATTTGTGGAACGGCCACCGGTTATATAAAGAAAGGAAACAAACACATTGTTTACAAATTGAAAATTGCTCTTTATGGACTAAAATAAGCCCCAGGGGCTTGGTATAGTCGGATTGACGCTGATCTTAGCAAGGCTGGATTTCAAAAGTGTCCTTATGAACATACTCTCTACATCAAAACTGGATATGCAGGTAAATTTTTTATCGTGTGCTTATATGTGGATGATTTAATATTTACTGGAAATGATAAAGGCATATTTAAGGAGTTTAAGTTGTCTATGATGCGAGAGTGTGGGATGACTGACTTAGGAAAAATGAAATACTTTCTTGGCATAGAAGTGATTGAATCTGCAGGTGGCATTTTCATTTGCTAAAAGAAATACGCTCAAGAGGTCTTGGAAAGGTTTAAAATGGATGAATGTAATCCAGTTCAAGTACCTATTGTTCCTGGAACTAAACTTACTCGAGATGTTGAAGGAGTAAGAATTGACAACACTCATTACAAGCAAATAATTGGAAGTTTAATATATTTGACAGCGAGTCGGACAGATTTAATGTATGTTGTTAGCCTCATTAGCAGGTTTATAGGAAGACCAACTGAACTTCATTACCAAGCTGCAAGAAAAACACTTCGGTACTTGAAAGGCACAATCGACTATGGCCTGTTCTATAAAAAGGGTGAAAGAAAAGAATTAGTTGGTTTAGTGACAGTGACTATGTTGGGGATTTGGATGATTGTATCACATCCGGATATGTTTTTATCTTGAGTGGAGCTGCAATTTCTTGGTCTTCGAGGAAGCAAGTTGTTGTTACTTTATCCACAACTGAAGCGGAGTTTATAGTTGTTGCTTCATGTGATTGTCAAGTTGGCTAAGGAGAATTTTGGAAAAGGTTTAATATACACATAATGGTTCAATCATATTATTTTGTGATAACATCTCAACTATCAAATTGTCTAAAAATCCAGTCCTACATGGAAGAAGCAAACACATTAATGTGAGGTTTCATTTTCTTTGTGATCTCACTAAAGAAGGAACTGTAAGGCTGATCATTGCAGAAGTGATGAGCAAATTGCAGATATTCTAACTAAACCCCTAATGGCTGCAACATTTATGAAGATGAGGGCATTGCTTGGCATGTGTTCCATAAAAGGTGTAAAATGATTGCTCTCGAGCATTCAGTTTAAGGGAGGATGTTGAAGATAATTGATATTATAAGATATTTTTCTGTTATTAATAAGTCCTATTAATTAGGAATCATGGTTGTTTCGTTTGTTTTGTTTAGGATTTCCAGCCCACGTTTTTGTGACGCAGTTGTGGTGTAAGACTATTTAAAAGTCACTTATCATTTTATTGGAAGATTGCATATTTTTCACAAATTATCTTGCTTCGTATCAGATTTTTTGCATTTAACATAATTATGTTCCCAAAATAAATTGTCTTGGTGAATTCAAAACGAGCAGGACCTCTTGCTTATGTGAAATTATCAGTGAGTGGCATCATACTTTTAGAACGTCACATATTCTTATTTATGTTGGATTGAGTGAATAATTTGTTTTGTTTCTCTTTATTTAATTAAGCAATTATTTGACGTTCTTAATTAATGATAAAGCTGCTAACTAAACTCATCACGAATCACTTTTAATTTCTTTAAGACCCACTTGAGATGCACAATTAATGATAGTAATCAAAGTAGTCAGCTAGTTTGAATTTTATTTCTCATCTACTATCTATTATATTTTCCTATATTCAAATCTTTGATTTGATGGTACCAAATTGACTAGTCCTTTTTTTCTCTTGTCCGGTCCGAATATAATTTTGAAAATGATACGTGGAGTGGAGGTGTGATCTATTCAACTTTACCAAATAGTCAATACCAAAGTCGAGTGGAGCCAAAAGTTCATTTAAATTTTGCCGTAGAAATAGTTGGCAGCAAAAGAAAAAGTCACCTAATTATAATTTACAAAACTAGCTGGTAGTCAAAACTCAAGTGCTGCATAAATTAATCATGCATGCTTACACTTACTAATCATAATAATGATTGAAAAAAAGCTCACATCTACTGCCTGCAAACGTCTAGATAGCCTCTCCATAGATTATTTTTGGATGTGTGTGATGCACATTTGAACACACCATGCAATAAAATACGAATACTTAGGGCCTGTTTGTTTGGCTTTTCTAAAAAAAAATTGTGTTTTCGAAATGTCAGACAAACATGTTTTCCTTTAGTCAATTTTCTCAAATTACTATGTCAAAAGTCAAACAAAACAACTACAAACTCTACTATGATTTGGCATAAAGTAATGTATCTCTTACCCAATTATCTCACATAACAAACATAATTTGACATAAAGTCTTACACATTTTATACCTACAACCTAACTCTTAAAAAAAAAACTTACACATACTTTATTTATCAAATCATTCTCTCAAAACTCAAATAAACAACATTACGTAAATCGAGATTATTTCATAAATCTCCGCTACTATATCAAACTACTTTCCCATACACCAAACAAATAGACCCTAAGCTTCTTATGTATTTTGATTAAGAAATTAGTTTATTATATCAAAAGAAAAACTCCTTCCTTTTAAAATAATTGGAACATTTGTAAAAATTTCGTGTTTCAAATTACTCCTTGTCTCATTTGGATTTTTTATGCATCTTTTTAGTTTTCTCTTTTTGACTTTCGGATTTACACAATAAAGTAGAGTGCACAAATATCAATTACATTAATTAAAACAATCATTAAAATTGTAATTTTGACATTTTATTTTAGAAAGGGACCAATATTGAGTTTCTTAATATGTGTGAAAATATCAAATGTGTCAATTAATTTGAAACGAAGAGAATAATTAAGTTAATAACATGATCTAATAATTCCTAATTATTCCTTTTAATTGAACCAACATAGTTCGAGGATCAAACAAGATTTAAGAATACCAACATTAGATAGACTTTTAAATTCTTCTTTTTTTAGTAAAACGGTGCAAGAGGATGAAAAGATCAATTTTAATTTTTAATATTCAATTAACAAGTACATAAAATATCAAAATATACAAGACTAATATTAATCTAAGAGAATATTTATTCGTTTAGTGAGATTGGATATGCTCAATCTTCACCGTTCATAATTATTATCATAACCATAATAATAAACAATAAATACATCTTTTGTGTAATAGCATTAATTGTGGCACACACCAGATCTGGAAATAGCAATGTGTGTGAAGTAGCACTGCTGCAAAAGAATGGGCCAACACAATTAAACTAAAACACATGGGCAAGGATTTATATCTAAAGCAAACTCGATCAATGAGAATTCTCACTTTCATTTCCTTGTCAAAGTCGTACGATTCATGCCCTACCAACAACAACTAACATGGATCTCAATAAATACCCTCCCTCTAATTCTATCCATCTTTTCCGTCTTCTTCTCACTCTTATTAATTGTTAATAAATAAAAAACTAATTTAACAAATACTATCTCCTATTTTTTTTAGAATTTTTCTTTTTCACTTTGAAATTTAACAAATTACTTATTTCTCAATTTATCCTTCATATCAACTATGTATTATTCTCTCTCTTTTATCATTACTAACCACGGGTATTTTATATATATCTTTTGATTTTTTCTTAAATTTATACTATTATTTATTAGGTTCCTTAAATAATTAAGTCAATAAAAGCAATTAAAAGAAAAACAACCACATCATAATGCTATTAATTTCGTTATGAATGCAATTTAAAATTTATGATATATATCCCAAGTTTTTCGGTCCATTTTTTTAAGGTGCGTGTATATCAATGTCAAGCTATTTTTATTTCAAGAAATAAATATATGCCCTACTAACATTTTTCAGGAAAATAATATGAAATATTTACGCGAAAATAAAACTTTTCCAACTATAAGCTTAAACGGCATAACATAAGTATTGAAAATGGATAAATTAAGTAAATATTTATCCACAATATTTCATTTCTAATACAAGTTATCTAGGCAACACTTCGTGTCCCCAGACCATCTTCATTTTTTTAACAAAAGTATACAAAGAAAAAAAAACTATATAATATAGTAATATATTTTTGTAGGAGTATATGGTATTTCTAAATTAATGAGTTAAAATTCAACAGAGATGGTTGAATCTCCAATCCAGTCTCACTTCAGCGGACCCCACCAAGTGATGACGTGGCTTCCGAAAGGAAACAATATGGCTACTAACCATAAACGCGGTAACCCGCTCCGAAACCCGAATATCCTCCATTTTCAGTTCATTTAATCTTTGCACGTACTCTGGCACGTGCACCAGGTCCCACACCACCCCCAAACCACCGGGTTTTAGCACCCGCACCACCTCACCTAACACCCTCATCCGCTCCGCCGCCGCCGCCGCCGATTTCGGCCCGAACTCTTTCCCCACCGTGTGTACGAACGCCGCCGATACCACCACGTCAAAGTAGCTGTCGCTGAATGGAAGCGTCCTTGGGTCACCTGGCCTGCACAATTATGCAGCATCCAATTAGATAGCCATTTTTAACTTAAATATTCGTAATTAAAAGTATTAGAAAGAACCCTTAACTTATTTACATAGAGCAATGTAATACTTGAATAGTAAACAAAGTAATATCTGTATTTTACTGTGCTAATCAAAATTAAAGAAACAATTAAATCTTCAGAAACACAAGGGTCTATTTGTTTGAATTTTCGAAAATCTTTTTATATTATTGGAGAATTTTTTTGATATATTTTGGGATTTGTATGAAGTTTGAGATATAGCGAATAACAGGTTTAATTTTCAAAACTTGGTAACATTTTTAAGAATTTTGAAAGGAAAGAAGAGAATGAGATTATGCTAAATACTAAGAAATATGTTGCAAATCATTAAAAAAAAAATTAAGAAAATTTTATTTTGAAAATTGAAATACTTATAAAATAAAAAAGGCTTTAATTAATTTGACTTTTCAAGAGTACTGAAATGCGAGAAGCCAAACAAACATGCCCTTAATATTTAGTAAGTAGGAAGAAAATATTTGCATATTTTTTACTTTCCGGCGATCTTACCGGCACGTGACGTACTCCTGAACACCCTCAAGGCCAGCGGTCCTCAGAGTATGGGTCGGGTTAGGTGCAGTGTTCCGGGTAGGGTTAAGCCCGACAACCCGGCCAGAGGATCCGGATTTCTTCAGCTGGAGGGCGACGGCGTTGAGTAAGATGCCACGGCCGCAGCCGAGGTCAAGGGCGGTCTTGACGGAAGACCAGTCCGGTACGGAAGAGACGATCCGCTGTGACATGTCCCAGTGAAGTGACACGGCGGAGTATAAGAAATCTGCGGCGGCAAAGAAGAGGCAGACGGCGGAGAGGGCGGTGACAGCGCCAGTAAAGCCCGCGGCGAATCGGGCCGAAGCAGGGCCCGGAAAGAAATGTTGCAGAAGGAAACAAGTAGGTTCAAAGTAGAGTAAGAATAAAACTGAGAGAATGGAGAAAGCTATGGCGTTGATGAGGAGGAACAATGGTGTTTGCCAATCATCGACACCGTAGATCGCGTAGATCTGTGTCCAATCTCTCCCTGTTTTCCCCATTGTTACAATCTGCACTATTGGTGTTCGATGAAATGTCTCTTTGTTTAAAATATATACATACAGTATATGGCAGAATAAGAAAACAAGAAAGGAAGCTGATGAACAGTTGATATCAGATCTGGGAAATGGAGGTGAATAATTTGGTGATCCCAACAAGGGAAAAATGGAGTTATTATGAACAGTGGAAAGTACGTACGGTATTTTTTTCAGTAGAGAGAGAATATGAGGCAAAAATGAGTGAACATTTCTACATGTACAAAATGGAATGGAGCAGTCTTTTCAGATAATTAATAGAGTAGAACAAACAATGGGTATAAAAATAAATCCTTGTAAATTGTAATGATGATAACCTGCAAATTGGCATATATATATATATATTTTTTTTATTTTTATTTTTTGACTGAATATTATTTATATATATATTGGGGTGGGGTGGATGATTGAAAGTTTGAAACCATTCTTTCTTTCTTTTATGCTAAAAGGGATGACGAATCTTTATCCTTTGTTACGTAATCACGCGTTTTGTAATTGGTATTATTGAGTTTGAGTGATGGAAAGAGTGTGGGAGTGGAGGTTTTTGTGTTGGGTTTATGATTTTCGAGGACAAAGCACAAACTTTTTTTCTTCTTTTCTTTTGCAGTGGGTGAGTCAGGTCTACATTGTAAAATTTTTTGGCGTTTTGTCATGAATGTGTATTTTATTTTAGTGTAGAAACTTTCATTGTAAATGCATACTTTTTTATTAGGCCTCATCTGATTTTAGGAAAAATTAATTTGGTCAAGCTTTTCAAAAGTTATTTAAGATATTTACAAAATAATCCAAATATGATACGAGTGTAATTTGATTACAAATATTTAATATAAAAACAATGTTAATTAAACTTTCAAAGGTAAGATTGCAAATTTTGTCCTATACTATATCTGCTTTTTAGATACAGTCCCATACTTTAGATAAGTATCAAATTTAGTCCCATTATTTAGAAAATTTGTGAATTTTTATCCCATCGTAAGATTTTGGATTGAAATCGCCGCTTAGTTGCCAACTCGACAATTACGCGTCAAAATAAATTTCCATGCGGACTTATAGGAAATTGACAAAAAAATTGCAATTTCATTCCCATAAAATTTATTTATTTCCTTTTTCATCCTATATTATAACACAACAAGAAATTTAGTTGGTTGCAATTTTTCTTTTCTCATTTTCTCATATTTGCACATATTTTACAAGAAATTTGCGGATTTTATTTTCTTCTTGCAAGATAATCCTTTCGTAAATAATTGTTCATATTTTTTCAATGCATTTTTTTTTTTTTTGTGTTTCCATTGTACAAATTATTCTTTCTAAAGTAAAGAAACATTACCTCTATTTTATAGTAATTACTTCCTCTAACTTTCCACAATTGCATAGATTGTAAAAGCTATTTAATGATAAGAGAAATAAAGTATTTCTTTTAAACAAAATATTGAATAAATTTTCACATTTTAGTAATAATTATGTTTTTTTTATAATTAGATTGTTTGTACCAAAATTATGTTCTTAATTCCAAACATTTGTTACCACATTTTTTTTTTTTGCAAATTTCTCGTAAATTCTGTGATTGAGAAATAGGAAACGAGAAATCGCAACAGACTAAATTTATTGATGTGTTATATATAGTATGAGATTAAATATATGAAAGAATATAATTTTATGGGATTGATATTGCAACGGTGTCTTTTTACCAATTCTTCAAGATGACATGTATAAGCCTACGAGAAAAGTTATTTGACACGTGGTTGCCGAGTTAACAATTACGTGGCGATCTCTATCAAAAATCTTACGATGGGACAAAATTAGCTAAAAAAGTATGGGACTAAAATTGCTACTCATCTAAAGCGCGGGATGATATGTTAAAACCATATATAGTTTGGGACCAAATTTGCAATTTTACCACTTTTAAATTAAAAAAAAAAATAGCTGACATTATGTTATCTGATAACAAATAAATCATGTATATTTTAATTAAATTTGATGTAAGAATTCCACATAATAAAATCCAACTATCTTGAAAAAGAGAGAAAACTACACCATCAAATCTCCAGTATATCTTGCAATACATTTTTTGAATATTGATTATTGGTTTTAAATGATATATATATTATCATGAATTGAAGCTGGCCTAGTATGTGAGTAATTCATTAATATTTAAACATAAGAAAATATCAATTATTTTAGTTACAATACCATATTTAAATCGTTGTCACTTTTAAAACATTTAACTCAATAGTCCACTTTTCTTAATATTCGGGTTTTCAATTAAAAGTACATCAATATCTTAGAACGGAGAGGAAGTCCGTTTCGTGCTTCCTAGTAATTGCATTACATAAATCAATCATTCTTCCGAAATCTATATAAATGAAATTTGTGTATGTAAGAGCTTCTCTTATGGTCATCACCATTTTTTTCACCAAATCCTATATTTGTTGTAATGGAGATGAGTTGATCTCTATGATTAGCACACAATTTCACCAAATCCTATATTTTTCTGATTTGAACTATGACAACCAAAACTTTCTTTAAGTAGTGGCGCTAAGACTTGAAAGAGGTTCGTTTGTTATGAGTATTTCAATTTTGTATATTTCTAATTTCGTTTAGTATATTTTTATGTTGTTCAATTAACTGTGTGTTTCATTAAGGAGTTTGTCGTCATGTATTTATTTCATGCATTATTTAGGTTTAATAATATAAATGTGGCTTATTGTCATTTTATTAACATTGTATTTTATTAAATGATTTGTTGTCGTTTATTGCATTTTAATTATTAATGATAATTAGTGTATTTGTTTGATAAAAATCAATAAATTAATTGATTATTATACAATTAGTTAACAAAAATGTAATATTCATTGTTATTAACAATAGTTTTTTTTATTAATAATAATTAGTGTATTTATTTAATAAAAGCAGATTATTTAAATATAGTTAGATACATATAAATAACAATAAACATGTCAATACGTTGCTAATCATGCAATTAGATGCTAATTTTCAAATAGGGACAATTACATCAAATCCTATTTATTTTCCTATATTTTGGTGATAAATATAGGATTTGGTATAAAAATGTGAAATGGTGGAATGGTGAGATGCAAATTCCTTCACCAAAAAATTTTGTGTAAAAATAGAATTTGGTGAAATGATGAAATGGTGGTTGACCACTATGAGAGGCTAAAACAAAATCTCTATAATTTTTGGTGTTATGGTGATTTAGTGATTTAGGGTGAGAGGCTAAAAACATCTAAATTATGTGAAAAAAATAGAATTTGGTACACCATGAAAAAAGCTCTACCAAGGGTTGCACTCCTACATGCAAGAAGCTACATAATTAACTTCTTTGTATTGCGACCGGGGACGGAAATTTTGTGGCTCACGAAGATGTTGTGGAAGAGGAGAATTTTAGTTGATATTTTTATATGAGAAATTAAAATAGTGAAGTAGAAGGGAATAAATATATATGAGAAATTAAAATAGTGTAGTTTCTCCTTATAATATTAGAGAAGATTTCATTTATCTTTCTAGCTTCCCTAGCTCTTCTTTGTTGCACTTTTTCCCGTTCAATTACAGTTGTTCTAAAACCCTCCGAGTTATTGAATTTTGATTTAAAAAGAGAGACACATTGGTGATATTAATACTATTCTAATGTGTGAATCACACTAACATGTGATAGAAAAACTTAATAGAGTCTCACAATAATTTGATTTATTATAAATATGAGTCATTTTAATTAGGTGATTGGTCTAGTGGAAGAAAGTAGTCACTACAAAGTAGCGGATTCATATTCAAATCTTTGTTAGGAGAAGTACCCACTTAATGTGTCCGACCTGTCTCAAAAGGAATTAAAGTCTTGGAAAACCAAAAAAAAAAATTAGAAATTGAATGATCTTTAACGTCCAATAAAATTGTAGGCCGAACATAGATCAAAATTTCGTTTCGAGTGTATTTTAAATATTGGAAACTTTTCGAGATAATACTAAGGCAAAATTGTAATTTTTTTTCCTAAATTAAGAAAAATAAGAGAGTTTCAGACAAACAAATAGTTTCGAAATTATATCTTATTTTCGTGTTGCTTGATTTTAAAACGAAAACTTTTCGATATTTTCAACGGAAAAGATGAAAATTTTGATCCATGAGGACGAATAATATAATAAAACAATATATACATACTTTACATAAATAGACAACTATTAAACTATAACTCAATCCAATATTCCTTATGATAGTCTTTTGGGCATATAAATATATATATATAATTATTTTTCCCTTATTGGTTTTTTGGCATTATTCGTTCCACATCAGAAAACATCACTATGTGACAAGATTCGATGTTGAAAATTTACATAAGTTTTAGTTATTAGTGCTTAATACATATACACACACACATATATATATATATATATATATATATATATATTCAAATTAACCTTCAAAAATTTATGAAACATGTAATGGAAATAAATGAATCAGAAATTGATTCAATTTATTGTTTATTTGTCTAACTGTACATGTCAAATAACGTTGTCGGTGGGATTAGTAAATTGTGAAAGTGGAGACGCATTGCACCGAATTTGAATAATCTTACTCAATATTTAATGCGAACAGTTTCGGGTAAAAACGAATCTGTGCAATTTAAATTAACACTTTAATACCTACAATATAAAATATAAATAGGTAGTTCATAGAGGATTTTTCTGAGTCCGTTTTTTTTTTTATGACAAGATTGTTTTCTTTCCCCCCTTATTATACATATATAATATATATTTTTTGAAAAATTCTTGTTCAAGTCTGGTTTGGTCAAACCCATTCAACTACCAAGTAGTGTATTGCACTTGCTTTGTGATTGATCACTCTCATGGGAATTACATCCAATCCCAAAGCAAGTATATTACACTTGCCATGTAGTTGCTTTGTGTTCGGCCAAACCTGGTTTGGGTAAGAATTTCTCATATTTTTTGTACACACACATTCTAATTTATGACCATCTGTTTATACTATTTTTTCGAATCTGGAACTGAAATACGCTTGGAACCCGACCCATGCATGAGCATACACACCATTCCCGATCCCCCACCTAAGGTCCTGTACTAGAAGTTTCTTTGCCCCACATATGTAGGATTTTTTTTTTTTGAGATAGTGAATATATTGTTACATCAAATAACATATCGAATCGAAATTTTACAATGATATCAAACTAAACTAATTACTAATATTATACTAGAGAAAGACTAATATTGAACATTTGAACTAGAGAAAATATCCACATTCGTGGTAGTTAAACTCATGACCTCCTGGTCATAGTGCTCATACTTAACCACTTGTTTAAGGCCTCATCGGTCCCCACATAGGTATAATATCGACAAATTTATTTTCTTTCGTTTACATTAATAGAGTATGAATTTAGTATGATTGCTGCCTTTAATTATTTTTTCAAAAAGAACACGACAATTGCCCTCATTGTGTTCCGCTAATCAAGGACGATTTAGTAAACGGGAAACCAAAATCACATAATCATATAGTATTTAATATAGATGTTTCTTATATATTGGGGGTTTCAGATTTCTTTTCTTTTTCCATGTAAAAAATCTTATTCAAAAAAGGAATTAAAAACATGGAATAATACTTTACTCCAATGACCGCCTCTAGTTTTTTTTATTTAATTTCATGGAGACAATATCTTTGAAGAAGCCATCGATACGTACAGATTCTTTTGAACAAGTCCATTTATATACGTGTCGATCTATACGGATTCACGTACCTTTTTTAATTTCCTCCTCTTTGTGAATCCCTCTTTCTTCTTCTTTTTATTATTAGCAATCTGATTTTGACCACAACCCTATGTAGCACGAATATATATTTAATATCTCATATGGGTTCCTATTGCGTAGTCCACCATGAATCCTAATAAATTTATATTGTTTCAATTTACCTTTTATTCTAAATTTTGAGTAGTTCATACAAAATTGAATCTTTTCGTTAGTTTATAGATTATGCATGGTTTGAAAGTTTCAAGAATGTTTATGCCGGCAAAATATTTTTAATCATATATATATATATATATATATATATATATATATATATTTTTATCTATTTAGCTATGTATTTACATATTGAAGCGGAGAGCGCATAGAAAATAGGTTCTCCCAATGTGATATTTCCTGCAGGATTCAAACTTAAGTTTCGGCTCTTGAGATCATAAGCTGCTATCACTTGTTCCAACCTCCTTGAACACACATGTAAAATGTACATATACACGGAAATATGACTCAAGCGTGGATATTAGATCTGCGCTGACTCTTGGCAGGCTCGTATAATTCGAATGTAATTCGTTTCTAATCAATACAATTACTATAAAAAAAGCAATTGTATTCCCCCTAATTATATATTGCTATTTTTATATACTTCGATTGTTTTCTGTAGACTTGAAAAGTAAAATATTCTTAATCAGTTAGAAAGAAAAAAAAATATAATGCTTGCGTTTGCTCTCTATTTCCTTTTTTTATTTATTAAACAATTTTCATTTTCACGAATGCCGATTACCCCACCAAAAAACAGAAAATAAGAAAACGCGGTTTGTGAAAACTGGAAGAATTTTTTTTGAAAAAAAAAACTACTAGTAAATACATAATCTGCATTTAGTAATGACAGGGTATACCATGCCAATTGCCAAATATAGCATAATTTGTTCAGACAGAGTATGAGGTGACTATCTAAACGCGCAATAACCTGTCGATTAAATAAACAACTATATAAGCATGCACTACAAGCTAAAATAAGAGATAAAAATATTCCTAGTCAACTAATTCTAATGCTTGCAATTTCAAATCGAGTTAATGACAATTTATCAGTCATATTCATAATATTCATAATATGCAATTTATCTTCATGTGATTTGAAGAAGAATATTTATCCTTAATAAACTAATAATAAAAGTTTTACATTGTCGATTTGATATTTTTAAATATGACATTTTATCCTACTGTATTATGATAAAGTGACAATTTATCCCATTGTGTTATAATTATATAGCAGTTTATCCCACTATATTAAATGTGACAATTTATCGTCTATATTAGAAAATTCCTTTCATGTTCACTTTTAATTTTCTTAATTTAGACAAGTGAGTTACACTCTCGGGCAGTGAAAGGGGAATTTGTGAGTGTAGCTCACAATCATTTTGTGCTTTTCTTGAAGAAAAACCCATTAGCTAACTAAATTATTTGTTGTATAATTATTGTTAGTTATCTGGTTGTAACATAATTTTCATCTCATGAAGTCATGAAAATTATATTTGATCAATAATTTTGTTTAATATAAATGGCATTACCATTGCTCTCTCAGATATCAGCTACGCATAAGATCATCTTAATTAATTAACCAAATCAAATAATTAATGTCTAGTTAAAGTTCTATCTGACATGCATGTATATGATGATCAGATGATAAAACAAGATTTATGAGTTTAAATGAAGTAGGAAGATGCATACGCGTTGTACGTATTCAATTAATTTCTATGTAATTTTTCTTATGCACAAAAATATTATAAATATAGGTATTAACAAAAAATTGAATTTATCACAAAATTATATAAATATAATTTTTTTAAAAATTATAAAGTATTATACTTAGCTTTATTTTCTACATAATTTATTTTAGACTTTATCAAAATCTATAAAAAAACTTAATATTTTTGTATAATTACAAACACATTTAAATTTCTATCTTCTAATTTTACGACGATAAGAATAAATATCTAATAAAGTAAATTCAAAATTCAAATACACAAATATGACCTCAAATTTACTAAATAGGATAACAACTAGATCTTATGTCATTTTTAGGATCATACCACGTGGTCTTGCTCAATTACTCGTATAAAATTAACATCTTATTTGTTTTAATTTTGAATTATCATTAAAAAATTATGTTATGTTAATTCCTTTAACATACCATGCCTTATATTCCGGCCGGTCCTAATCTAAGTATCTAACTATCCTTTTTAAGTTCATTTTGCCTTAGATGCTAAGTCTTTTAACTTTTAATGTCTCCTAATTTGACTATAATTCTTGAATTTCTTTTGCTTTTAAAATCACACAGGGATATTTTGATACGCACAATAAAATTAAGAAAGTAATAGTAGAGATTAACGTACCTAGCATTATGAATTTGTATTTCTTAAAGTTAATTTTACAAATAGCTTATTGAAGTAATTAAACATGCATGTGTTTTGATCCTTAAAAACTACCATACCCCTGGCTAGTTAGTTAGCGACTGATTTGTTGACTTGCAATCATGAGTCTAGCGATGATTGATGAAGGTCTCCACTGGGAAATTAATAAATTCAAGATTAGTTATTAATGTCATATATATATATATATATATATATATATAAATAAATAATTAAGTAGGAGTAGTAGATTACTTGTATTAAAGACAATAGACACGGGGAGATGTCAGACGACGAAGCTTATATATACAAGATTGTTATAGTAAAAATTACTAGCTAGCTCATCAATATATATTTAAAGTGGATGCTTTTCGAAGGAAGCACATAGTCATTAATTTGTAATGCAGAGATCGAATAATTAATTATACTCCTAATTAACTAACTGATGCATCATTAATGTGCAAGGCAAACATTTACTAATTAGGAGTAGAATATTACTATTATTGGTGAAAACGATGCAGTAAATTAATTGACCTCCTATATATTGCGTTCACACGAATATATATATACTATATTAATGGTGTAATGTAGTAATTCTTGTCTCATTTCATTGGGTTTACTAAAGACCTTGTTGTTTTGTTGGTTTCATATCCACTATATATAGCACCTAGTTTTAGGCAGACCCATCAGACCAAATTAAGCCGATCAATAAATTTTGCATCATAAATAAATTCAACTTAATGTAAAAACACACCTCCTGCTTGTCTAACTAAAAGTTAAAAAATTGTGTTCTATTTTGAAATTTCATCATAAATTATACGGAGATCTTTTTATCAATTTTTTAAGTGAATAGGCCGGGGGTTTATTGTTAATTTTAAAGCTAACATGGGTTATTGATAATTTTTTAGTTTAAGAGCGGTGTTTTTACATTCTTTGGTAGGGTATAATTATTATTTCGATTTGGGGTGGGAACTTTTTGCTCAAAAAAATAAGCATAAGATTTTTTGCTATTAAAAATAACACATTTTTTTAATAGTAGTTAGTCAAAGCACAAGGGATGATTTTGCATTTCATTCTAATTAAATTAGTTGAATTTGGGATTACATTGGCCCTTTCATGGTATTGCAATTAATCTTAAATTTTTTTTTTTTAGTTTTGTTGGAATTCATGAGTTAAAGTCCAGGTCTACAGGTTATACAAAACTATAAACATATATAATACTAATATAACAATTAAGAGTTCACATTTCGAATCATTATTGTATCATGTATATATCAATACAAAATTCAGAAATGAACAACAGTTTATTAATATATATATATGTAGTATTAATTTATAGGGTAAATACCACTTTTGGTCCCTCTTATCATTAACTTTTTACAGAGTGGTCCCTTTTGTATTTTTTTTCCCACTCTAGTCCCTACTATGAATTATTTGTTTCACTTTAGTCCCTACTATGAATTTTGTGTTTCACTTTAGTCCTTATCAGGTGGTTCCGATAACACGTGACATGCATATGAATATTTTTTAGGGCATTTTCGTCCATTTACTATTGAGACTATTTGAGATATTGTTAAATTGGTGAGCAATTTTGGTGTTTGAAAAAAATTTTAGGAAAAAAATTTAGTTTGGAAAGAAATGTACGATTAAGTTCGATTGGAATGAAAGCCTAGTTTGGAAATTTAGTTTTTTTTTTAAATAATTAGAAAAATGAAAATATCCATGTTAGTTTACTTGAAATGACAAAATTGCCCTCATGAGCATATCACATGTTATCGGAATCGTCTTGGACCACTTGAAAATGACTAAAGTGAAACAAATAATTCATAGTAGGGACTAAAGTGGAAAAAAAAACATAAGAGGGACCACTCTGTAAAAAGTTAATGATAAGAGGGACCAAAAGTGGTGTTTACCCTAATTTATATATATAAATACCGTAGCTGATCAGGTGATCTTATTCGTTTGAGCTAATCATCATATTAATTAAGCTAGCCCTCATTATATTTATATTAGGTTAATTAATTAAATTGTGGAACCTTGAACGCAGAGCCATTCACTAACGAAAATTTTGTTGCAATTAAGATTCGGATTAATCAAACTGAACAACTCTGAAGTTATATTGAATGCCTTTGCAACGCTGAAGCATGTGTCGCCAGCTTTTGCTCCATAAGTTTCTTCACAAATCAAAACTGATTGTGGCCGTGGGGCTGCATTTTAAACAGACCAAAAACAGAAAAACAGTAAATATATACATACATAATATATGTTAATTTGTTCCTTTAAATTGTAAACTTTATCCAAAATTGAGTATAGCTTGTAAAAACTTTACTAGTTTAAAAATGAATAAATAAGATTTCATACAGTCGAGAAGCATTCGGCCTTAAGCCACGTTTATTAGAAGCAGCGAAAGCGTTAGGATCACCAAACTACGAAAAACGACTCCTCTGCTCTTTTTCATTTGAGTAGGCCTATTATAAAAAAATTGTATGAAATATTAGATTTTTTGTTATATGGTGTGTTTTGTTCAATATTGTAACAATCTTCGGTTCTAGCTAGGAAATTAGCCGGCCGGCGGCCGCATTGTTCACTCAAAATTAATTACTAACTTTTAGCTGCAGCATGGTATTTGTACGTAGATTAATTTATGTAGTGTTTTAAATAATATGCATACAATCCCCTGTTTTTCTCATGGATCTCATGAGAATAAATACCAATTAAAACTGAGGATTTAAGTTGAACTTTAGATGTAATACATAACAAATTCTTGTGTGTTTTTTTTTTTTTTTCCTATCCCACATTTACAAGATGAAGAAGTTATTATTAGATTTCCCATAAATAAGATAGGGATACACCTATTATATTGCTTTAGAGAATTTGACAATTAATCTTTTACTTGAGGAAGTAAATGAAAATAAATAAGAGAAACTTTATATTTAAAAACATCTTAGGTAAGAGCTTCTTTAATCCAAATAGAAGTTCATTACACAATGATTATTTAGTTTCGAGCATATATATTTAATCACTAATGTTGAATTTGGATTTGCGAGGATTATTTAATTGAAGGTCTAGGAATATTGGATTAATATAGTGAAAGAGATTAGTACTTATAATGCATCGGGTTCAAATCTCTGATTGAAAATATTCTCACTTAATGTATCAAACTCGTATAGTAATGGAAAATGTCAAGACTAGAATACCCCTAAAAAAATTCTCTAATTGAAGGTCTAACTTCTGAGTGTTTTGAATCTGGTCAGACCACCATTAGCCCTAGACTGACACTTCTTCGTGGATTAGTAAATTTACCCATTTGTTTTGGGGGTCCAACTTATTTTGTAAATCGGCCTATTTGTTTGGGCCTACGCCTATTATCCACTAGATCACTACTATCACCTGTACAGCCCTTAGACTACCAAATCCGGCCCAAATCATGTAAGAATTAAATTAATTAGGTTAATGCTAAACCCAGATCAATCGGGTGTTTAACTTTATTAAACTTTTTCATTTTAGCTATTTCATAAATGTTTGTTAGCAATTTCCTCTATTCGTATTCGTAGAAGTGTTCAAATTAATTTTCAGGGAGTGAAGTGCAATTAAATTTCATAGTACAATTTTACAGAATTTACATCCGAGTCCTCTCTCTATTCTATTTATATTTCTCAAGGACAACCGGCTTATCTCCCAACTAAGCTCACCCGAGTCATCTCGGTCAACTCCCCCCAGGGCTCTGAAAATGACGATCGTACCCTTACGGGCGTATAGAAATTACAGCCATCAACTAATTAAGCTCGATCAGCTCGTACCCCAGCAGTTGAGATACATGACTTGGTGGAGCGACTCCTCTGCTTTCTTCCTCTTGTCTTCTCCGCCGGAGAACCCTCCCAGATCGGAGTTGAGGAAGCCGGAGATCGGCCGGAGATCGGCCGCGTCGGCGCCGGACATGTAGCGTTTCTTGCCGTGGTTGAGGGATTTGAGGCCGGACTTAAGCTTTTGTCCCTGATCGGAGTGAGCGTTCACTACAGCTACACTGGCTGCCATCCAAGCTCTGTTTATATAACTCATTTTTGTTTTCAAGAGATTCTCTTTTCCTTTTATATTTATTTTATGGATTGAGCGTTTGTAATATTATTTATGTGTCTTAGGACGAGGAAGGATATTTATAGGCACGTTGAGGGCTAAAATTGGAAATACATTACATTTTTTTGTAAGATTCGAACTGTACAAAATCAGATCATCTCGTCACTTTTTCATTTTTATGGTTGCTCATCTCGTGATATTTTGTTTCTCGTACCCAAATAACCAGAATTGCATAACACAAAATTTAAAATTATGTTACAATTTTGTGTTTAATGTTTCAAAAAGTAGTTTCAAATAGTAATGGAGGTTGGAAAAACTATTTCGAGTTATGTAATATTTGTTTATTTATGATGTTAAATCATATTAGTTACTCGTTTTATTTCTAATTAATTAACACATTTATAAAAAAACATTCATGTTTCAAATTATTTGTCCATTTGATTTTTCAATGTATCTTTTTTTTTTTTTTTTTAATTTAATCCTTCTTACTTCTAGATTTACATAATAATAGATATTAAAAGGATATCTTTGATATTTTATCTTAGAAAAATAATTAATTATTGAGTTTTTTTAACTAAGTGAAATTGACAACTGTACCTATTAAATTGAAACGGAGAGGGTATGCGAGATAAGTTTGCAAGATATGTTATTTTATATCAAATTAAAGCATAATTTGTTTAGGTTTTTTTCGATGTTTATTTGACTTTTGAGAAAATAGTTTGAAAAAATTGAAAAAAAATAAATTTATTTCAAAAGTTAAAAAATATGTTTTCACCTTTTCTAAATACAAAATAATTGTAGGAAATGCGTGAAAAACAACCCCTTAGTATTTGAGAAGAGATTATTTAGTACAATCGCTGCACCACGTCATCAAGTACATGTGGTGTAACCCATCAATACAAACAGGACATGTGGAATGATAATCCACATCACTCCATATTCTGGCTATGTTCCCAAAAAATTATGTTTACATTGCCAGAACATGGGTGATATGGATTATTACTCCACATATTCAAAGTGCATTGGTGAATTGCACTACGTGTACTTAATGACGTGGTGCAACGATTACAATAAATAATTTCTCGTATTTGATATGAGTACAAATAAAAGATGGGGACGAGAAAGTGACTCTTGCTAGAAACTTGCATAAAGTTGAACCATGTGCGTGCTAAAATTATGAAATATCTTAAATTCTTAATGAATGATAGTTAAATAAAATTCAATAACAACAATAAAGTAATAAAGAAAAGATTAGAAAGAATATTTAGTAGCAATGAGAGGGAAGAGGTGGCATCCCTATCCAGAGTTCATAATCAATGACTCATCTATGCACCCAATGTAAAGCCAACAGATTTCAAGAACCATAATTGATTTTGATTGTGCTTTAGTTTTGAAGTGGGTCCCAGATTTTTTCATTTGTTCCTTAACCCTAATGTTTGTACTTTACTGTAAAACCAAAAAAAAATAATAATAATAATTTTGTCGCTTAGAGGACCAATGTACATTGGCGAGATTCGATAGAAGCAGACAGTGCGGGGGTTCAGTGGGCACGTGGTTGTGGTCATGGGTCAGCCATTGGCTAAATCATCATTTTTGGGCATGAAGATGGTGGCGGCCCATGGGGCTTCACGTGATACTAGCTGCTTTATTTTCAGAAGTTTAATTGGAAGCCTTGTTGGATATGTCCACACTATTAGAAAACTCGAAATTGCAACTGAATTTTTGCAACATAAATCAGTTGGAAATGTAAATAAAATTGCAACCGACATAATTTCGATTGGAATCGGAGTTGAAATTACAATATGTGCATAATATTTGCAACCGAATTCAGATCGGTTGCAATTCTGGGCCAAAATTACAATCGAATTAAACTTCGGTTGCAACCCAAATTCTGGGCCAAAATTGCAACTAAAATAAAAACATCCTCATATGGTAAAACAATTCAAGAAAAATTTATTGATGAAGTATGATTAGACATATAGGGCCTATTTGGGTGGATTTTATTCGGTCTCGTCTGGCTCGATAAACTGAGCAATAACTCTTTTAAATGGAGTTAGGCAAAATTCATGGAACTCATCGTGAACCTATTCAGAAAATCATATTTAAACTCTTGAAACATAAAAAATATGGATTTGACACAGACCATCTATTTTTTCCCTCAAACTCTTAAAAAAATACATTGATTTGACACTTATCACCTACTTTTTCTTCTCAAATCCGAGCATTCAAACCCAATCCAAGTGAACTTTACCTTTTCCAAAACAACAAAATCCATCATAAACCTAAGCAAATGAAGTTTCAAATGTACGTTTCACTGAAACCACTCAAACCATTTTTTTAAACCAACACCTGCGAAACCGAGCCAAAACACTTCCAAATATTTGTTTGGTGTTTGAAAGCGTATTGAAGGTTTGCGAAATAATTTCAATTGCGTATAACGTTGTTTGTTTGGATTTTGAGAGAATGGTTTGTGAATTAAATAGGTGAATATCTTTTGGAAGATTTATATTGTAGGTATAAGATAGATAAGACTTTTATGTCAAGTCATATTTGTTTTATCAGATAAGTTGTGTAAGCGATGTGTTATTTTAAGTCAAATTAAAGTAAAATTTGTATATGTTTTTTTTTAATGATAAGAAAATTGATGTTTGTTTGATTTTTAGGAGAGTAGTTTGAGAAAATTGAGAGATGATAAATTTATTTTAAAAAGTAAAAAATATATTTATTTATTTTTTCCAAACACGAAATAATTTTTAAAAAAACCAAACAAACATGTCCAATGGTTTATTTAATAATTAAAAACTGATCTTTTTTTTTAATAAAATAATAACCAAGTTTGTGGCACAATTAAAATTTCATAAATAATTAGAGGACAAAATTGTCCAAATGAATTCAAAACAACTTCTAAATAATTATAAAAATGCCATCAAACATAAAAAGCACATCCTGAAATGCTTCTAACTTATCAGCTTATTTTAAGTTAAGCAAAAGCAGAAAGTGTTGCAAATACTTAAAAACAGTTTTCGGGCAAAAATAAGCTCTGGGGCTATTTTCAGAAGTTGCAAACAACCCTTTAGTGAATGAATTCTATTAGTTTCTTAAAATAAAAATAAAAACAGCTAGAACCTAAGTTAGAGAACATATGGCCTTTAAGTACAACCCTTCATGAGTTGTAGCTTGTTGCTTAAAAGCCAAATTCTTGAGCATGGCCTTTAAAAATATTCAAATGTGGGACATCTTGTAGCATCTTATGTACTTAAGAAGTCATGGACTCATGGCCTCAAAGAAAAGTTGCCCATAAGCAACTGAAAAATGTACAAAGATCAGACAACAAACATGGCCAAACATAACAGAAATTAACTGAAGAATGAAATAAGTTACTTGTTACTTCCAAACTCATAATTATAAGTTGTCATTGATCAATGAAGCAATTTCGAATTTGATGTTCTTCAGGCTACTACTATTCCTAATTAGGAAATCTTTGTACCAACAACCTGAGAGTTTTGGCGTCCTGTTCAATGTATGACGACGATCAACATGATACAATCCAAATCTCAAGTTATATCCGTAAATCCACTCAAAATCATCCATCAACGTCCATATAAAATACCCACGCACATCAGCACCATTTCTGTCAACAAACAAGATTTTCAAAACGCACAATTTATGAGGTATGATTTATGAGGACGGGCTTTTATAGATTTATGTTGTTAATACCTTATAGCTCGAGCCAAATATTTGAGGTATGATTTATGATAATCAATTCGCTTTACATCATGTTGGTCATCGTCATCACTGTTTTCGGGTGAGGAATAACCTGAAGTATAACAACAAGAGTCAAAATTCATGATGTACAACACATTCAGGAAAAGTATTTTCATATTTTAAAATCAAGATATATACGTACCATTTTCAGTCACAAACATAGGCTTGTTATGGTACCTTTTTTTTATATATTTGACAATCTCCTCCATACCTTCAGGAACAACATAACTTTGTCCTGTCTGCAACCAAAAAAAAAAAAAACATCTAAACTCACCAAGCAATGTAAATATAGTAAAAGTTGTATCTAGCGAAAGAAAATTAGGTTCGATAAGTTCATTTAATTATACCGGCTCTCCAATTGGAACTCCATCCCGTTCCCCAGTAGTGTATACAAATCCCTGAATTGCATGGTCACTTCCTGTACAAACGGAACCATTGCATAGGCAAGTCGAATGGATGCAATCCTTTGCGTATAAAGTCGTGTAATGATTTATTCCAATAAAATCAATGCTATCCCTTAACATCACTTGTTCCTCAGGGCTAAAGGTCGATAATTCATTTCCATGATATTTACGCATTTCTTGTGGATATTCTCCAAATATCAATGGATCCAAAATCCTTTTTAAACAAGAAAAGAATCAAGGATCGTAAATTAAAGGGTAATCGACGTTCTACAAGTTACATAATAATTTTCCAAGCGACAAATGTAAATCCAAATGTGACCTCTTACCAAGCCAAATTGAAGGCCAGAGCTCTGTATACAGCTTCTTGGTCCGCTCGGCTATCTGTATATGGTCTGTACATAGTCGCAAACACTGCAATTCCTATAGTTCCCCCCTGTTTGGACTGAACAAATACCAATTTCAAGTTATTTTATAACAATGATTATGACCCCAAAAGCATATTGTGTTGAGCTTCGATTATGATCATAAGTGCTTGCCTTAAACTGGTTGCGGTAGAGCTGAACGGCTTTGGCATGAGCCAACAACATGTTGTGAACTGCGACCAAAGGCTCGACGTCTGAATTGCCATAGGAACAGTTTCCGAAAGGCAGAGAACAACGAGCCGGTGGGCAAACTCCATATTCAAAAGCCATTTCTCCAAATAAGTTAGGCTCGTTCATCGTAATCCAGTACTTCACTCGATCGCCAAAGTTCTTGTAACATGTTTCACTGAAATGGAGGAAGTCTTCCCTGCATTAACACAAACATGGTTCTGTTTTCTTCATAGCCTCAATAAGAATATCAATTAATCCTTAAAAAAATTAAGAGAATTGGATCTGTACAAACTGCATTAAAGGGCTGAGCCAGCCCCCATATCGATCCTCGAGTTCTTGAGGAAAGTCATAGTGATGAATAGTTACAAAAGGCTCAATTCCTGCATCAGTGCTTGACTCAGATCATAAGCACTCAAACAAATCATGTACTAGTGTTTGAAAATCATAAGTCTGGATTTCATATATAGTAATACCTTTCAGAAGGAGATTATCTAAAACTTTGTTATAGAACATGATTCCAGCTTGGTTAACTTCCCCAAACTTCCCTCCTTCACAATGGTAGAAAGATCGATGCTTATTGCTTAATTATTAATAGTCGAGTAATCTTAAACAAATCGAGGAAAACTAAACTAAGCTTTCTTTAAACCAATCATTTAAATCACTCAAACAAGAAATTCCTCATGAATAAACTAGAGATGAATCTGATCAAAGCAAAAGAAGACATACTAGGGAGAATTCTCGACCATGAGATGGAAAAGCGGTAAGCATCCACTCCAAGAGAATGCAGTATTTCAATATCCTCCTATTACTATTAGTAAGTAGAGCTAAAGATAGTGAAATAAATCTCCTCAGTATATATTACTATGAATAAGATATCACGTACCATGTAACGATGATAATGGTCATCGGCTATATCCGCATTTTCTCCATTTTGTATGCGACCTAACATAATTGATACATGAGGATTGGTCAAAAATTTGAAAAGGAATTATACCTAAAAAATTACAATATTTGCATGTGATATATATATAGCAATTCAATTACCTTTAATCCGAGAAAATACATCCCACACACTAAGGCTCTTACCATCTTCAAGATAAGCTCCTTCAATCTTAAAAAGTAAAAATTTAATATAAGAAACTTGTTGAAAAATGAAGAAATTCAAACAGAAAGGAAAAGAGAGAAATTAAGAAACGTAGAGACAGACTTGATATGCAGAAGTGGTGGCTCCAAAGAGAAATTCATCTGGAAAATCGGATCGATTAACCTCCACATTCTTACCAATAATTTCTTTGATGAAATTATAATTTGCACAAAGCAATAGAATGAATATGAAATAAGAAATATAGTTCTTCATTGTGCATTGAGTTCCAATTTTTCATTTTACAATTGGCTGACAGTTCAGTTGAGAACCAATATATATCTATGTATTACAGAATACAGACAAACACAACAATTAATAATAGAACTTTAATTGAAATTCTTACCCAACTTGGGAACAAGAAACAAGGCCATTGTTCAACGGCCGGCCGGCTTCAATGTTTTTCATTTTTCTGTAATACATAGGGTGGGCTAATGACATTTATTGGCCCGATGCCAATCTACCCCAACGATAATATTCATAAAAATTTGACGTATTTAATTATCTAGATAAATGTAATTTTTTGATTCATAACCACAGTTACTTATCTAGCTTGAAGATCACAAATAAAAGCTAACATATACTAACATTCTTGATGCGCTGCTTACACACATTACTCAAACATATGTTGTTCCCTTATCTTTGGAACCAAACACAATGGTTTTTCCTTTTTGGATGTTGTACTAAACTTGTCCATCTTGTCGAGATTATCGTAGTTGAAACCATCAGAGAAATTCCAGTTAAAATAATGCACCAAATATGCCACCACCAATTGCACATTTTTTATAGCTACATTTGACCCGGGGCACATTCTTTGTCCTGCACTGAAAGGTAAGAACTCAAAGTGAGCTCCCATGAAATCGACTTTCGAGCCTAAAAACCTATCCGGTTTGAAGCTTTCGGGATCCTCCCAATTGTCAGGGTCTAAATGAATTGCCCAGAAATTCACCAGTACCACAGTGTCCTTCGGGATTGTGTAATTATTCAATGTGCACGTCTCTATTGTGCGATGAGGAACTCCAAATGGACCTGGAGTGTGAAGTCTTAATGTTTCTTTTATACAGGCCTGGAAATATTGACACTTGGATAAACAAGACTCATTTATTGCATTTCCGTCAATGGCCTGGTTCGCAATTTCCTCGCGAACCCGGCTTAAAATTTCTTGATTCCTAACCAGCTTTATCATTAACATCACCGTTGTTATGGTAGTACTATCTGTGCCTGCAATTAAGAACTCCTGCGCGTGCAATTAGGTAACCGATAATTAGAAGAAACACAAGGTAGCTAGAGTATTAAACATAGTAATTTCAATATATAGTAGATATATATAGGAAGGAATATGAAACCATCAAAAGAGATGCGATTTGGTCATCTGAAAATGCATTTTCAGCTAGAAACATTGAAGAAATCTTGTTCTGATTCTGAGTCATGACGATTACTCGCTCTCCTTTCCTTGATGATATCTCCCCATGTATACTTTATAAGTCGATACATATCCATACCACTTCTTTTACTCCAAAAGTCTATCTTACTCAAAATTGGAAACAAATCACTCAAACCAGGGCTACTAGCTTTTTCAATCACTTGATGCATGAAAGCCACAAGCTTTCTATCGGCTACACCCTCTAGATCAGTACCAAATAGGTCTCTTGAAGTTAGAATATTAGCAACAATATTACTAACTGTTGCAAATATAACATTTTCAATGTTTACAATTTGGCCTTGTTTGGTTTTCAAATAGTCCATCATCTCCGTCACCTTCGTTTTTCTTATCGGTGTGTTTGATTCGATGGCCTTGGAGGAAAAGATACAAGTTTGGCCTATCCCACGTAGGGATTTCCATGTGTCGTTGCATTCTTTTGCCAACACCACAGATAAATGACTTGACCCCGGGATATGGTAATAAGCTGAAGGCAAATATCTGCCCGAAAAGGCTCGATTTTTAAGAATTTCTTTGGAGGTATTTTGTGATGATGCAACCACGACAAGTTGGCCTCCGATGCGAAACGAGATGAGGGGACCGTAGATTTTAGCAAGATTATTGAATGCAATATGAGGGCTGTTTGTAAATAGGGAAATATTTCTCAAAATTTGCCATAGATAAGGACCTGGTGGAAGCTGATGATCATTTTGTGACACTCCAAAAAAGAGATGCTTCAAGAGAGGTAGCACTAGCACCAAGAGAAATACCATCAAAAATATTATCATCATCATATTATTTGGCTGCAGAGTATATCAGTTGAGGAAATTAAAATCAAACTATAAATTACTAATTAGTAACTTCTATTAAAAAAATGATCTTAATCTACAGATGGACTAAGAATTAGATCAGACGCGAAATTGATTATATAAAGTAATGCATCATGATTATAAAGCTGATTGTTATATAGAATATATATCTGAATTTTTGTGACAAAATATTAAGTGACAATGTTTAAATTGTCACTTTTTGCATATTTTTAATCACAAAAATATTAGTTTTGTCACAATAACAATAGTGACAAGTGCAATAGTGACAAAATATAATCTTAAGTTGTCACTAATGACTATTAGTGACAAGTTTATGGAACTTAAATTGTCACTATTAACAATTAGTGACAACTTAGTGACAATAAATATTGTCACTATAATTTAGTGACAACATTTTAGTTGTCACTTTTGGGTATCAATAAATGTCAACAGTGACAACTTTTTCACATTTCTTGTCACTATTATATCTATTTACTTCATTTTAGTGACAATATTTAAATTCTTGTCACTTTGTCATTTACTATTTTATCATTAAATTCAATTTTTTTAATTGTATGTTGCAACAACATTTTAATATTTATAGACTTTCAGTAGAACAGCTGAATTTCGTGAAGTTTACGCAAATTTTTTCTTGCTTCCAAATAAAATTATTACCATTATGCAGGCAATGTCCTTTTAATGGAAAATATAGTATAGAGTGAAAAAAATTGGTCTCTTTTGCGAGAAATATTAATTGTAGATATTACTGTATCGCACGAAATTAGTGACAGTGTCACTTAACAAATAAAACTCCGTACGTTAATACGTTTCCTACAATGTTCAATAAATTTTACGTAATGAAATTAGTCTACCTAAATTTTGCACGAAACTATTCTTTTATGGAGTATATAATAATAATAGCTATCGATAAATGACTGATATAATAGAAATGACTAATATCACTAGAATGAAAAATCAAGTTCGAATTCCTGTCGGGGAGAATTTTCTCATATAATATATTAATATTTAGAAGGAATTTATAAATTAAATTAATTTTTTTAGTTCTATTTTACAATTTGAATGGGTTACTTTCAAGGAATGAGTGATTTGCTCAGATAGAGCACTCATGCCACACCATGAATTTTAATTTTTGTGACCTTATTATCTAATCTAAAATTCTCTTGATTACCTCACTTCTTTTACTATTTAAATGACATTTCGTATGGATATTAATGTATTATACTTTTGGCTTTCATCTCTCCATGGTTGATATTATTTATTGTATAAATTTTTCAAGTTTAAACTCTTTTTAAGATTTTTCTAGTTCAAGTATATACATAATATACTTGGGTCTTTCGAAATAAAGATTTTATGGAACATAAGTGCATATGAGATACTCCATCTCACCACTAAAAAAACATAACAACAAATTTAAACCACAATTTTTGGTCAAAATGTTCAATGATGATGTGGCATCGGACATTTAGAATAAATAAACATATGTTAAATTATATATTAACCCTCTAATTAATATGTTTAAAAACATCTCTCTAATCTCTAATTAAATTCATATCTTCTTTCCAAAAACAAAAAAAACAAAAAAATTGAGAGAGTTGCACTTTTCATACCAAACTTTTGCCCACTTTATACATTGAGGGACACTTGTATATTCTTGGAAAATATACATGTGTCCCTCAATTTTTTTGGAAAATATACATGTGCCCCTCAAAAATAAGAATTTTAGCTTCTCATTTCTCTGTTCTAATTTGTGAACAACTTAATTATTAGTACACAAACACAATGCTCTCTGTCTTTGGTGAAAAATAAACTATTTTTGGGATTTGTGTTCGGTACTTGCACAATTGGTACGAATCTGAGGCTGAAAAATAGTTTTTGGTGCTTGCTTTATTGACCATGACAATGAGCTTTTGGACAGAAGAATGCTCCGCAACCTCAAAGCTCAACAAGCCCAATGGAGGGTTGGGCAGTGGTTGTGGTGCTGAAGGTGATCACCCATTCACCCCTACCAATTTTTAGATATTTTTTGCTCAATTGCAAATATTCTTGAAGAGATAAAAATGATGACTTAACGGACACGTGACCTTTTCTATCCCAAAACTAATGGTCAGATGAAATTGACAATTAAGACTATCAGTGTAAGATCATGTGAAACATTTTTAAGGAAAATGCACTTTATACCCCCTCCCAAAGCTACATATTTTGAATTTTACCACCCAAAGGTTCAAAATAAGTACATATGAAATCCTTTGCACTTTTCCCCTTCAAATGATTTTATGCCAATTTTGATCGTCGAAAAACTCATATATGTGACTCACATATGTATTTTAAGGTTAGTAAATTAGTCTAAACGTACATGACGTGTATTTTTCCCTCTTTTATTTACAAATACAATATTTTTCAACTTCACTAAAATTATTTGAGGCAATAAGGTACTTATTTTGTACATATGGATGGTAAAGTGCCACAATATATAACTTGGGTGGGGGTTGGGTAAGATTATTTTCAATTGACTTCATAAATCATATGAAAATTTTTGTCAATTTTTTTTAAAAAAAAAGGGTGGGAGGGTTTATTGCAAAATTTAAAGTTACCAGGGGCTATTGGTAATCTTTCAAGTTAAGGGGATGTTTTTTCATCATTTGATGGGGTAAAAATGTCATTTCGACTTAGGAGGAATATTTTTTGCTAATAAAAAAAATACATATTTTTTAGTTGGGCAAAACATAAGGGGTGTTGTTGAATTTCACTCATTAAAAAGGGTAAATTTGTCTTTAAGAAAATAAATTATTTTAACTTAAATTTTAAGAGGACACGTGTCACCATGATAAATGCTATCTCATGTTCTCCCCATCCCTCAAAATCTCATTTTAGACGGACCCAATAAACTTCCCGAGAAATTTACTTTTGTTTCTTGGGTCTTTCTAAAATAAGATTTTATAGAACATAAGCGTATATGAGATACTCCATCTCAACCACTAAAAAAAGTCAACAGCAAATTTGAATCACAATTTATGGTCAAAATGTCCAATGATGATGTGGCATCGGACATTTAAAAATAATAAACATATGTTATATTACATACTAACTCTTTAATTAATATATTTAAAAAAACTCTCTAATTCTAATTAGTTTCATACCTCTTTCCCCCCAAAAAAAATCGAGGGAGTTACACTTTTCATACCAAACTTCTGCCTACTTTACACATTTCATACAAAACTTTTCAAAAAGACACATTTTGTACAAAAGTTGGACAACTTTTTTTACATTTCATTCGACCGTTAGTTTTTGGATGAAAAAGATCACGCGTCAAGCACGTGTCCATTTAAGTCACAATTTTTATCTCTTCAGGGAATATTTGCAGTTGGCAAAAAATACCTAAATAGGTACAAATTGGGAGGGTTAATTGCAATTATTGCCGCCACCAATTCCTCCCTCTTCACCTCAGGTGTCACAAGCACCGCCCAACCCTTCCCCACCTGAAAACAGATATTTACACGAGCGCAGTTGGACTTGTAAGAAGTATTGTGGCTAACTTTGAAAATTCATATGAGGGGCACATGTATATTTTCCGTCGAACAAAAATTAAATAAAATTATTTGAGGTGGTAATGTGTTTAATTTGTGCATATGGGTGGTAAAGTGCCACAATATGTAACTTTGGGGATAAGATTTTTGTCAATTTTTTTAAAGTAGATTTCATAAATTATATGAAAGTTTGTCAACATTTTTTTTTAAAAACAGAGGGTTTATTGCAAAATATTAAAGCTACGAGGGGTTATTGGTAATCTTTTAAGTTAAGGAGATTTTTTTCATCCTTTGATGGGGTAAAATTATAATTTCGAATTGAAGGAGATATTTTTTGGTAATAATAAAAACAGTACAAGGCCTTTTTTGCTAATAAAAATAACACAAAACTTGTGTTGTTGAAATTCACTCATTAAAAAGAGTAAATTTGTCTTGAAAACGTAAATTATTTTAACTTAAATTTAATTGGACACGTGCCACAATGATAAATGCTATCTCATGTGCTCTTCATCCCTCAAAATCTCATTTTAAACGGATCTTGTTCCTTATATTGTGGAGTAATTCTTTTCTTTACATATGTTACTTACAAATTACAATGCTCATTTTCCAGAATTTCTATGTATATAGCCAGGTACAATTTTTTTTTGTTTTTTAATTCCTTTCGAAGCTTGTCGGACACATTAAATAGGAACCTATTTCAAAAGCTATTCGAACATAAATTCGTTACTTTATAGTGACTAGCCTTTTCCATTAGATCATTCACATGTTGGTATATAGCTAGTAACAACTAGCTAGAAGTAATATTAATATGTATATATAATACGTAAGATGGAGCTTAATTTGTGTTTTATATTATGGGATTTTAGCACGCCACCCCCGATATTTTTAATTTTTTGTATTTTCCCCCCTATAATTAAAAAAATATGACAATGCCCCCTAGAAGTTGACATAAATTTTCTTTGGCCTTTGATCATATTTAAGTAATTTTCAAAGGCTAAAAAATCACTCAGGGGTCTTGTGCAATAACAAAAAACTTTTAGAGGGTTAAATGCACAAAATTTTAAAATATCCAAATGTGACTATTTGAAAAAATAAAAAATAAAAAAAAATATTTAGTTATATTTTTGTACGAAAATTCAAATTTAGAAGTTTTTTTTAACGAAATTTTCATTAGTCCTATTTATTTATTTACAAATAAATCATCTCTGTACTAAACTTGTTTTAATCAAATCAAAGAAATTTGTTAGTAAAACAATTAGAATAAAAAATATGTTATATGACTAAATTAGATTAAAATGTGATTATCAAGGCAAGGAATTAATGTGCTTTCAAATGTTAATATTCTAATAACTTAAATTAATAGTATTTTGTGCACTTAGCCCCCCAAAAAATTGAAAATTATTGCTCTAAATCCCAAATTTGTAGTTTTACCCTTTGAAATCCAACAAAATATTGATAAGGGGCAAAGTGCACTCACTTATCAATTTCTAGAGGGCACTATCTCATTTTTTCAATCATAGGAGAGAAAGTGCGAAAATAAAACTTTTACATAGGGTGACTTGCAAAAAATCCCTTATATTGTTCCAACATCAATTTTCTTTTAGGCTGACGCCTATTATAAAATTTAAGTTTCAAGCATAGACTAGAGTAGTGGCCGTATAGTCGTTACATTCATTTATTGCACGCTTCTCATTAAATAATTCATTTAATTGGCAAGGAATTAAGAATTATGGGTCTATTTGGATGGATTTTGACTCGATTTCATGGATCTCGAATTAAATTAAATGGTTTGAGTGGTTTCGACAAAATATTTGAGACCTCATTTGGATGGGTTTTGGATGTTGTGTTTTGTGGTTTGAACTTTGAATAAATTGAAACTCCACTTGGATTGAGTTTGGATGTTGGGGTTTAGGGGAGTAGGTGTCGAATCAATGTCTTTTTTAGTGGGATTTAGGGGAAAAAATAGGTGGTGAGTGTCAAATCATTAATGTTTTATATGTTTGAAGAGCTTGAGTGTGAGTTTCTGAATAGGTTTTTGAATGTTTTATGGATTTAGCGAAAACTCATTTAAAAATGTTTTAGCGAAACCCGCAAGATCGGACCAAAACTCATTTACTTACACCCTATATATCTGGCAATTGACATTTTACATTTATTATTTTGTCCTTACATTCCTAAAATCTTGAAGGTACCACTATTCTGTTTTTATCTTAATTTAATAAAATCTTGAAGGTACCACTTTCATGTCTAAGCCCTAAAATGTCACTTAACAGTATAATTAACGTTTTTAATTCCTGATATTTTAAAAAATATAACTAAATTTAGTTTTTGTGATATTTTCTTTAATATTTTATCAGATTTGATGCTATTAAAAATCATTTTTGTTGTAGATACGTTAAAAATCGATAAAATATAATTAAAAATATCAAGCTACTCGTTCGACAAAGCTTGTTTTGAGTTCGACTTGTTGAAAAACCAAAACAAATATAAACATTATTTCAAACTCAGATACATAATTCAAACCAAGGAAAGATATATATATATAGAGAGAGAGAGAGAGAGTCGTGGCCCATTCTAATTTGCTGTATTGGTACCCAACGTGCAAATTCTACTCAAGCATGAAAAGGTAGGTGAATTAACTTGTGGATTATAGTTCACGGCAAGCTATAGTCAACTACTAGTAGATTGAGTCCTATATTTAAGAAAGAAATATCTGATCTTGAGTTCTGATACAAATATTACCAACTATTTTAAAAGGTTTTCTTGTTTGTTCAAATCAAGGGACAAAAAGCAAGATGCTCCCGTTACGATAATTTTGAGGGAAATTATTATATGAAATATTCATAAAAAAATATTGTATTATTAATTATTGGGCATTAAACTTCCTATTAAAATATTTATTACATAGAATCAGTAGTACCAAATCCATCATCCGCTCAAGTTTTGTACTATTAGGCCATTTCCAACCGAAGCCATTGCCCAATTGCCCAATTGCCCAATTGCCTGCCTAATTGCCTAATTGCCTTGCCCTCTTGCCTTGCCCTCATGCCTTTTCGACCCACCTAAAAAACTCATCTCCAACCGAAGGAAAATTAACATCTATTAATTCAATTTCACAAATTTCCCCACTCTCACTCTCCCCACTCAAACTTTTTTTAATAATAATAATAATAATAATAATAATAATTTTTAAATAGTTACACAAGGGCAATTAAGATAAAGGCATTCTTAATAATAATAAAAAATAAATAAATGAATTCCAACTCTAAGATCAACTAACAATTAAAATCCTAAGGAATAATTATCACAAAATTAACAGCGGAAATGAAAATTATCAAACTAATTAATTCTTAACTCAATGCAATGCTAATTCTTCACTACATAATTTCAAGTAAATGCTAAAACTTTGCAATGTTTGAACATATCAGCGAGCAGAAAAACGGTATATCAACTGTGACATTCATTTCTTCATTCATTAAAACTTTAGCGGAATTATATTCTACTCCGTGAGAAGATTAAAACGGTATATTGTATGTTCGAATCGGAGTATTGGTGAATGAGAAATTGAAACTCAAAGATTACCATTTAAAATAGAGAAAAAAAATTTATCCCACATTGAAAGATGAGTAAAAAAATTTGAGGTTTATATATGATTTCTCAAGTAAAATGTGTAACAACTAGCAACCAAAAGTCTCTTCCCTCGCGCGCGCGGGGGGGGGGGGGGGTGCAAATCATGGATTTCACGTCTTCAAACCTTGAAGACTCGTGTGAGCCCGCGACCTGCGGACACGAATGTCGTTCCGAACAGCTTAATTCGGACAAAAAATGTTTTGCCGAAATTCTTGTCCATTTTTTTTATTAAAACAACCGTTTCTTTAATTCGTATTTTGCCCCTTCGAGACTTTTTTAATTCATATTCTACCCCTGAAACATTTTCTCACCAAACATTTAACCCCACCCGCGCGTTCCCAGGCCGGCAAGCAGGCAGGCAATGGTTGCCTGCATGCTTGCCGCCTTGCCTGCCCAACATCCCCTGCCCGACCTGCCCATTGCCTCGACCGATTGCCAGCCACCATCTCCAACCGAACCAAGCCGGCAACCCCCCGACCTGCCCGACCAGATTTACTTTTGAAAGTGTTAATGAATCTCGGATATCCGCCTAATTTGGATTTGATGGTAATTTTGAAGATCCGACCCGAATTCTATCCCGTTGACAAGGCTAGACTTAAAATGAGTCATCATCATGGATCGAAATTTCCATTTTTTCCGTCGAAAACACCAAAAAAATTTCGTTTTTTAATCAAGCGAAACAAAAACAAGATGTAATATTAAAAGAGAGAATTTCATTTTTGATACCATAACTCAACCTACTTTAGGGATTTGATACCACAATTTTTTTTCCCGACACATTTCATACCATAACTCAAATCAACTCGACACATTTGATACTTCCGTCAAATTGAAAACAGAATTGTCACGTGATTGTCATGTGGCCGTTAAAACTTTGCACATTTGATACCATAACTTATGTTGACTGATAATTTTACCCCATAACATTTCAAGTTACCAAAAAAGCCCCACATCTCCAAATTTAGTGACGATTTTAGTCCACATTGTTGCAAAATTTCCAAATTGACTCGAATAAGACCACGTGCTGACCAATTTAGAACTTTACACATTTGATACCATTACTTATGTTGACTGATAATTTTACCCCATAACATTTCAGGTTACCAAAAAAGCCCCACATCTCCAAATTTAGTGACGATTTTAGTCCACATTGTTGTCAAATTTTCAAATTGACTCGAATAAAACCACATGCTGACCAATTTAGAAAATTTTACTTATTTTATTTAAATAACTAATTTAATTTATAAACAATATTAATAAATTAAATAATACATTAACATACCAAAATTAAGAAAATATATTCTTTTTAAATATCAAATTTATATAATAGAATTAATATATTTAATATTTATTAAAATAATAAATTATATAATTTAAAACTATTTAATATTTATTAAAATAATAAATTATATAATTTAAAACTATTTAATATTTATTAAAATATTAAATAATAAATAATTTTAATTTAAAAAAAAATCCCCACCCCACCCACCAGCTCCCCAGCCTTCCCCCCTACCCCCCGATTCCCAGGTCGCCGACGGCCTGGGTCTTCTGTCCCAGGCCACCGCCGGCCTGGGATCTTCGGTCCCAGGATCTTCGGTCCCAGGCCGGCGGCGGCCTGGGAATCTGGGGGTAGGGGAGGGGTGGGTTGGGTGGGGTGGGGTGGGGTGGGGATTTTTTTATTAAATTATAATTATTTATTATTTAATATTTTAATAAATATTAAATAGTTTTTAATTATATAATTAATTATTTTAATAAATATTAAATAGATTAATTCTATTATATAAATTTTATTTTTAAAAAGAATATGTTTTCTTAATTTTGGTGATAGTTATGTTAATGTATTATTTAATTTATTAATATTGTTTATAAATTAAATTAGTTATTTAAATAAAATAAGTAAAATTTTTTAAATTGGTCAGCACGTGGTCTTATTCGAGTCAATTTGGAAATTCGGCAACAATGTGGACTAAAAGCATCACTAAATTTGGAGATGTGGGGCTTTTTTGATAACCCGAAATGTTATGGGGTAAAATTATCAGTCAACATAAGTAATTGTATCAAATGTGTAAAGTTCTAAATTGGTCAGCACGTGGTCTTATTCGAGTCAATTTGGAAATTTTGCAACAATGTGGACTAAAATCGTCACTAAATTTAGAGATGTGGGGCTTTTTTGGTAACATGAAATGTTATGGGGTAAAATTATCAGTCAACATAAGTTATGGTATCAAATGTGCAAAGTTTTAACGGCCACGTGACAATCACGTGACAATTCCGTTTCCAATTTGACGAAAGTATCAAATGTGTCAAGTTGATTGAGTTATGGTATCAAATGTGTCGGGAGAAAAAGTTGTGGTATCAAATCCCTAAAGTAGGTTGAGTTATGGTATCAAAAGTGAAATTCTCTCAATATTAAAACTATTTGTTTACCTTAAACTCTGTTATTTTTCTAAATTTAGTAACTTTTTTTATAATTTTTCTTAATTTTTTCGAAACATTTTCGAAAAATCTCGAAAAGTTTTCAATATTTGATTGACCGAAACATATAATCGAAACAAAATTTTGATCCATGGTCATCATAATAAACTTTTTTAAGACCTAAACCAAACAAAACCGAGCCCATATCCAAATGAACTGGGCCCTGATCCATGAGAACGGGCCCTTTCTGAAGAGTGATGCATTTGTTGTCGGCGATTACTTCAAAGACTAATCTCTGATGCAGAAACTTCAGTTCATATAGTGTAATTAAAGTTCACAAGATAAACACACACACACACACACACACACACACAATTTTAAGCCTGTGATAAGCAAACACCCAAACTGGCAAACTCATCATTGATTTTTTTATTTTTTTTGATAAGTTCATCATTGATTTTTGATACATATATATATACATATGTCTTTCTCAATGCAAATAGATTACAAAGGTAGCTGTTTGGCATTGTACTAATTATATGAACAAGTACCGAATAAATCTACAGTTAATTTTCTTTAATTCTTCAACTAATTAGGACCCCAACAGCTCAAATACATAACTTTTCTAAGTGATTCCTCCTCTGCTTTGTTACTATCAAAATTACTCTTCGAGAATTTGTTCTTGGCTTGTGAAAATGATTTGATGGCATTGTTCTTTGTATGCTGTTGAATCCATCGGCAAAAGCCTTGATCTTTAAGTGCTTCCACAGCCCCCACGCCAGTCCATGCTCTTCCTGAATTCATTCTTCACGAATTTGTATTTTGGAGGAAAAATATTGATATTAAAGATAATTTTGTAGAGATTTGGTTATTTATTATTGACTTTTGGGAAGAGTTAGATGAAATTTGTTAGTACGATGATTGATTGATGAAGAGAGAGTAGGAAGTGTATATATATAATAAATACTAGTATTGAGTATCATGTTGTCTGTGGGCTTCAAGATTTTTCCGGTGGTTTTGGAAGTTGGATTTCACTTTTTCTTGTGGGCGGAGCGGACGGTTGTATTGTATTTGTAATTTTGTATAAATGTTCATGTCATTGTCCAAATGACATTTGTAGTAATTTTGTATAAATGTTCATGTCATTGTCCAAATGACATTTGTACCCTTTCACTATTTCTTGTTTTTAGGTTTATTGACAATGACTATCAACGGAGGATTTATCATTCATTACTCATTACTATTTTGATACATTAATATTTTATGCTTTTAAACGAAAAGATTGACTCCAAATCTCTAACCAAACATTAAATTGGAGTAATATTTTGTGAACTAGCTCCGGAAACTGAAAAATAAGTTCCCCAAAGCATAGGTGCCAAGAGGTTCATGGTTCAACTCCTACGTTACTCTAGTTTAATATTAATATTTTATAATGGTTTATTATTTGAAATTATTTGTATTTCGACGGTTATTGAAATAATATCTGATGTAATAATTGATGATAGGTGTATTCTAAAAAAAATGCAGTTGCTCTTAAATTAGTATTTAGGTAATGAAATTGTATATATATATATATATATATATATATATATATATATATATATATATATATATATATATTCTATTCTGGTTGGGGACTTTGATTAAATTTCAGTCTAATTTTACATGTAGATTGAAAATTATATATGTTTAATTTTAATTTAATCATTTGAAATTTAATCCATATTTATCTTTTGATTGATTTTTAAAACTGATGCGGATCAATATTTAAATATATGAAATTGAGTAGGGGTGGGATCAGGACGGGATTTTGGGAATTCGGGTATTTCGGGACGGGATATCGGGTTTCGGGATCTCAAATTCAAATCCCGAAATCCGGTAGATCAACCAAGGTTCCGAGAGTTTCGGGTACCCGATATAATTTCGGGATTTCGGGACGGGACCGGTTGTCCCGATAAACTATTAATTTTTTTTAGTTTAATGCAATTTTCAAACCGCCTCGGATCTTATGTGTCAATATTGGTATGCCATTTCACCATTTTATGCACAACATGTAGACTCATAAATATATCAAAACCTCAAGATCTGATTAAGGGATATTATTGGAGAAGTTGGAAAATTGAAATCCTCTGAAATGATATATGTTGAAAAACTCGGGCGTCGGCGAGCAACGGACAGTGGCGTACGGCGGGAGTTGAGCTGTGGTGGAGTTAAGTATTTTGATTAGATATATTAACTTGTATGTTTGAATTTTAGAGAAGAAGAATACGTAGAATGAGATGTGAATGGTTGAATTTTAGATTTTAGATTAAGTATTTTGATTATATATATATTTTTTATTAAATTATGTAATCGGGACCGGGTTCCCTGATCAGGTGGGGATCAATACCCGAAACCCGTCCCGATTTTTCTTGACCGTGTTTTGTCCCGTCCCAAAAGAAAAAATACCCGTTTTGTCCCGTCCCAAATGGGAAAAAAACCCGATCGGGACGGGACGGGTACCCGAAACCCGGTTCCATTTACCCAGCCCTAAAATTGAGCATTATTCCTCAATGATCATATGGGTTGAGGAGAGAGAATCCGAAATTCTGCCATTGTAGTATCAAATCAAATCTTAAGAAAGTAGTTTTTTTTTTTTTCAAGGGTATTCAGGTCTTATACCAAACTTAATCATTTTTTGGGATTCTCGGTAAAATTCCTCTATATCAATCACTTGTTGGTAGGTAGAAAGTAGTTTTCTCGTTGGAATCATCTTCTCATAAGGAAGGATGAGATATTTATTGGGTACTCGTCGGATGATAGCCAACGAGAAAAGAGTTAAGATCAACCTTAGAGGGATTAATATCAAGATTTAAGAACGAGACTCACAACTTTATCAAATGGGACAAATCTTTTAATTAGATAGTATTTATGCCACACACCCTTATTTAATGTTTTTGGTGATTCGAACGAACTCTTCAATATTTGTAACAAACATTTTTTTTTTTATTTCTTTTAATTTAATGCATTATCTACTTGCTTACAAAAAAAAAATATAAAGTCAAATAAACATGAACTATTTTACTTGGAGAGAAATCAGAAGCTAGAAAACCACCAATTTTTGGGGGGAACTTGTGGTAAGAGATATTCTTATTATTATTAAGAATAAAAAATCTAAAACCTGTGGCCACAGCCCCTTGGTTTTGCGATAGAACCATTGAATATACAACACAGATTCACTCACTAATTCCAGTGTCCCACGCAACACGTGTCCTTCAAATTTATATGTAGTTTTAATAAAAAAGTACACCTTTAATTCATCAATAAATAGAGATCGACCCATATATATATGCAACACTGAATAATAGTAACCACTAGCTAGAGATCCCAACACAAGATCAAAATCGGTTAACACCTCTAGTGTCGGATCCCAACTCATATTTACTATTACTTCTTTTTAATTTGCTACTCTTCATTAATACTAGCTAGTATTATTTTGCATAATAATTTAATTAAGGGCATCCATCATTTTGTGCAAGAAATTAAATGAAAGGGATGATGACTACCAACATGGAATCTTCTCCGCGGGAATCCGGTAATCGTGGCCGTGTCAAGTGGCCGATTATAAGCGGCGCCGCAAGAAAGGAGGCCGGGGAAAAGGATACCGCCGCTAATAATTGTGTGGATGGTGATCAGATGATGACGAGAAGAACGAAGGAAGCAGAAAAGGCGGAGAAAGTCGTTCAACTTATTTCCTGGGTGTTGAAGTAATAAACTAGCTAGCTAGTGTACATAGTACAAGTAGTTAATTTGGTGTCTAAGTTAAGTTTTAAAAAATATGTAAATTAATTAAGTTGGGTTTCTATTTGCTACCACTGTCAAATCGTGCTGCTCTATATATATGTAAATTAATTAATGTAAGATAGATCAATATATGATATGTTCTTCTTTTCTTGAGAGAAACTAGCTAGGATATTTCATGTTTCCTACATAATGTTTCTTCTACAATTTCTACTCGTTATAAAGATTTCTCCTAAGTTGTGAACAATTATATTATAGTGTTAAATGTTGTTTGCCCTCTAAAATATACGAGTGTTACTCGAAATAGTTACCCCTCCATTTTTGTGCCTAGGTTATCCTTATTTTTATATACTTATATATCCGTTGAAATAATAATGGATATAACTATATATACTTATTGTTGAAATTATAATAGCAAGTTTGTTTTGAAGAAGTACGAAAATATTTCGTCAAGAATAATACAATTGGATGTTAAGAGCGAATTTGGTGTGAGGTTAAAACAATAATTTGCATATAAAGAAAAGGGTAATTTGGATTGAAAAACTGTAACTTTGACTACAATGAAAAATGAATAGGGTAAATATAGGGTAATTTGGATAGAAAAACTGTAGCTTTGGCTAAAATAAAAAAATGAATAGGGTAAATATTACAAGTAATACTCTAGGTGTAATTGGTACTTTAGAATGAATAAATTGTATATAACCATAGTATCTAAAGGTTTATCCCAAGGAGAAATCCCCCTCCTGTATCAGAGGTCTCTTGATCAGAAAGGATTTAAATCGAGGGATGTGCACGGATGACAGGATCCTAAGGGAGAGAGCCAACAGGATACCAACCCAACACAACCCCACAATATTTCAGTGGAGAATTGTGCCACACAAGGTTCGAACCTACGTTGGAGGATTAACCATAGTATGTAACTACTGAGATAGTAAGACTACAAATAGATATATATAGTGAGTTAATAAAATATTAGACATGAGGCTATTATATTATCGTATTCATATTAAAGTCTTGTACATGTTATTAAAAAAAATATATATATTCTATTCTTTCTAATAGTATTTTTCATGTTCGGTTCAAATATAAAATTTTAATGTTTTTCTTCCACAAATCAGAGTATATTTTTGTTCCAAAGGTGAAATCGCTCACCCCGGGCGCCCCTCACCTCCCTGTCCGACGGGATTGTGAGAGGAGGTAAATCATGGTGACTCAACCGGCAACAGAGGCTGGGACCAGTACTCACTGCGCACAAGGAGCCCCCCTCATTTTTTGAGAGATTGCTCCCACACTGCCGCTGGTGAGGTTCGATCCTTGGTCACTTGTTCCAACTTCCCCCTCTGAGACCGGTTGAGCTGCCCATGCGGACAGAGTATATTTTTAATACTACGAGATTCTACTAAATTGTAGAGATGTCAATCGACTTTATGAGCGGAACTTTAAATTGCTCAAACTCAAATGGACTTATTAGCTATAGGTTCAAATTCGATGTTTGATTAAATTTGTTCATGCATCTTTACAGACTTCGAATTTACACAATAGACAAATAAAAACTTATGAATGGTTGAAGCATGTATAAATTGACTAATTTACTTAATACACTATAATAAACAAATCTTACACAATTACTTCATAGCATACAACAATAATTTGATAATATTATACACATATACTATTACTTTTAAAACGTTTTAAATATAAAAAATTCAACTTAATAAATCACTTAATTAAAATATTAAAAAAAATTGACTTCACATCATAGCTAGTTAAGTAAAAATTATGGGACAGAACTTCCATATTATTATGTTTAATACCAATAATAAGTAGTGTATAAAATATTTATTTCTCAAATTCATTTTTTAATTTAATAACTCAATCTCAGCCCAATTCAATTATTCGGGAAGAACAATTAAATTTCAGGTAGACTCGGCTCAATTGGCCGTACTACTAATTAATATAAAGAATTTGTTTGATCATAAAAGAATTTGGCCCAAACTCAACATACTAGTGAGAATGGGTTTTTGGTTACAATCCCAATCCATCAGTAACTACAAATTAACTTGAAGAAAAACATTAATTAATTGATTCAAATTGGGTTGGGTAAAAATGACCCAACCTATATATGAACAACTTTACTTTAAATACCCTAGCTAGTAATAAATCTTTCGTACCCTGCAAGAAAATTGAGACATTAATTGGCCATCATCAAATTCAGAATTAACACTATTTCTAGAGACTGAGATTTTTGGAAAAATGAGCTTAAGGCACGTTATGAGTAGGGTGTGGATGAGAACATTTCATCAAGGGCTAAATAAAGATCACAACTCCAAAGGATTAATGAAATCTCCTTCTCCTTCTCATCAGAATCAGGGCATCACTTCCAGTTCCAATCACGTTCGGAATTTTTCGGAATCAAGTTTCAATTGCGAAGAAAAGCGAAGGCTGATGAGGAAGGCACAGAAAGATGAGAATGTTATGCATCTCATCTGTTGGGGACCAAATTCTAATTAATAATCATGTTTAATTAAATATTCTCTCAAAATTAAAATCTATGTATGTTGTGTTGTGTTGGACTTCTTAAATTGGTCTTTCATATATTTTGTTAGAATGGTATCTATCTATGTATCATTCATTTTGTTTCATAGACATATAGTATATATCTAATTTGGTCATACATTCAATTAGTTGTAACATTTTTCCGATTTGCACAATGCACATGGTGCGGATATCTCCAAACACTAAGGGCATCTCCAATGGTGAGGGGGAGGGGAAGGGGGATTTTGAGGGGGAAAAGAATTGTTGTCTTCAATAGTGAGGGGAAGTGGGGAGGGGAGGGAGAGTGGGAGGGGGAATGAGAGACGAAGGGCAAAAACTTGCCCTCTGGCCATCTTCAATGGTGAGGGGGGGGGGGGGGGGGGGGGGGGGGAGGGAGAGGGAGAGGGATTTTGGAATTTTTCTAGAATTGTGGCTACGTTGCACGGATATGGATTCGGCTACTCGGACTCGACACGATTCGGATTCGGCGACTTGTTTTAAAAAAAAAATTAAGATACGACTCGGCATGTATACGTATATTTTAATAAAATAAATTTATATAGTTATATATAAAAAAAATACCTTAGCATCAAATTCATTATATATATTATCAAGCACCTCAAATATTCAACATTTGATTTGTTGATACCATATTTGTTGAATTTCTCATTATATATATTCACTATATTAACTCTTTCCTACCTTCCCGTTACTGTTCTAGGTAGGATGACATTAAATTTTAACTTATCAAATAGCTGATGGGTTGATTAAATGATCAACGAACAAAGTGAATTGATAAAAGTATACCAAAATATAGAATTATTTGTAAATTAATATTTGATATGTAAAATCAAGTGCTTTTATGCACAACTCAAATTACTTGCAAGTCTGTTGTCGGTGACAAGTAATCAATGCAGATAAATCGAAATGGGTGAAGAAAATTACAAGATAAAAATCAAAACTTTTAACATAAGTTATCAAACATACTGTCAATTGTCGGCATGGACGAGTAAATAATGAATTAGTCTAATTTTAACAAGTTGTCACCACAAACTTTGCCACCGTAAAAATGTAGAGAGAAAGAGAAAAACTTACCTTTGAATTGATATTTGGAAGAGAGAAATTAGGGTTCTTGAATTTGGGATCGATCTAGGTTTGTAGATTCAAATATACTACCTGTTAGAGTGTGATGGGTAGTGGTGGGAGTAAATGAAATGAAGAATTTATTTACTTAGTCATTGGTCTTTGGATTTGCCGATTTGGATTTTGGATGAAACGGGCAGAAGGAAGGAACAAGGAAGTGAAGGAACTCAATTAGGAAAGTATAGTTTCAATTTAATTTTTTATTATTTAGGTGCGTAATTTGCATTTTCAACCCAAAATTTTATAAAAAATTGCAGAAAGCCCCCGCTGAGTCCATGACCGTGTCGACTCGGCAGTTGACCGAGTCGATTCGGGTATTCGATTTTTTTTTTATTTTATTTTCTCGGACTCGTCCCAGCCGAGTCGAAGGCGAGTCCGAGTCCCCTGCGAGTCCGACTCTTCAGCTTGCTATTCTTTGAAGTATCCGTGCTTCATAGAATTGTGGTCTTCAATGGTGGGGGGGAGTGGGGAGGGGAAGGAGAGTGGGAGTGGGAGTGGGAAAGAAAGGGCAAAAGCTTGCCCTTCCTTTGCCTCCCGTCTCACTTGCTACGCATTTTTTCTTTTTTTATTCATTGCTTTTTATTTTTATAAATTTTGTGTATGATTTAATAAATTTATATTTTAAATTAAATCTTTAAAGAAATTAATTTTAATTGGATATTTTAAATTTGTATTATAATTTAGACAAAATGTACAAATTAATCGAAGTATAAATTATTTTATTATTATTGTTGTTGTTGTTGAACAAATTCTCGGGTGTACCGGTCAAAGTCAAAGGTCCATGAAACTCCAAGTTTTTATAAAAAGAACTTGGTCAACACATTAGGAAGATCGACCGCCTGGTGGAGCTAGCTAGAAATCATAGTATATAAGTGAATACATTCTTAGGAATTATTAAGGGAGTATATATGTATATGTATATATTTAGAGTAATTGGGACACTTACACGAACCGGTCGTTCAGACAATTTTTACCCAGATCGACCTGAATAAAAAAGACATGAATTTTGGAGTGTTTAGTAGTTTTCCTTAAATATCGAGGGTAAATGAAAACTAGAATTAGTACATGGGTCCTTTTGATCTGGAGCATTGGATCTACACCCCACCTGATGGTCGAATGGCCTAGCATTGATATGCATGGTTGATTATTTCACGGCCAAGTCAATGATGGGCCCCGGGCGCGCGGTTAATCGTTCCAAGTAAGTTTTTCTTAGTTGGGTTCTTAAACTCTAACTTAAGCTCTCAGGCCATCTCCAACAGCTTTCTTAAATTTCAGCCTCTTATCTTAAAATATAACTAATGAACAGTGTTATACAATTCCACTTTTTACTCAGCACTCCAACAGTTAGTTTATTTTAAGAGACTACTTTTTAACAACCATATCATTTCACTCAAATAACTACTTTATATTTTAACAAATAACTTTATTTATTATTTTATATAAATAATTATATAGTTATAACACTAATTGATTTTTATTTCATAATAGAAAAAATGGTTTTTTTTAAAAAAAATATCAATTTTTAGTATTGACATTTAGCGATGCCCCAAAAATTATAATCAAAATATTATCACTAAATCATCGTGACTCGTTAATTATCGCTAAAGAGATTCCATTATTTGTCAATAGTGACAAATTTTTTATAATGATATTCAAATTATAAAATTTGAATTTTAAAATTTTTATTCAAATTTGTATGCATTTGAATTTAATTAATATGTATTTGAATGTACAAGCAATATGGATTTAGTTAGTACAAACTATGAATTTAAATTTATTATTAATTTAATTAGCAATGCCTCCAATTTATTGTTTTGCATAAAAGTACAAAAGTTTTTTGTACTTTCCTACAAATAATTGCATATAGCAATTCTAATTTGGCCATGGGTATTTGGCAAGCCAAACTTATAAAATTTAGCAACTCTTAAATTATAGAAGTGCTCTTGGAGAGCACTTTTTATCAAAATTTTAGCAAAACTCTTAAATTTTAACTTTTACAATAGCTCTTGGAGATGGCCTCAGTTGCAAAGATCGAGTGAGTGACATATAGAGGGCCTCGGAGGTTGTGCCATAAATAACCACCGGTTCATGGTCGAGGATTTTAATCGGTCTTTATTAGATGGGTCGACAATCGACATTAACATGGGTACCACATAAGTGGTACGAAATATGGTATATATATCTACTTCATTTGTATACAATCCTAGGTTCCACATTGGGAATTTACAGCTTATATATAGCTTCTACTGTACTTGGCAGATGGTATCTCTCTCTTTTTATTATAATTCCACATGATCACATATATAGTTATCTTAATCAAGTTATAGCCATTTTCTATATTTTGATAAATGTGCTATATATTGAAAGCATATATACGCACGAGTACATATATAAATAAAAGGGAAAGGAAAGATGACAAAGATCGACGTAGTAGAAAATGAATCAAATCCCATAGAAAGTGTTAGTTAATTAAGTTGATCAATTAATTAGGTCCCCAACAGCTCAAAAACATAACAGTTCGGAGGGACGATTCAGCCCGATCAAGCTTCTTGTCATTTGCCTCTTTAGCTGCAGCTAGAGATGAAGAAAGGGTTCTGACCTGTTCATGATAGCAATTAGAACTATGATCAACAGAGTGACTAATTATTTGTAGTGTAGTTTTGTTGGCTTCTTCATCTTTGCAGATTCTTCTTCTTGTTTCTTTTGTCTGCATCATTGTTCTCTTTCCATCACTCAATATCATATCCATTTCAAAACATCAAAATTAAAAGAGGTTTCTTGTAATAACACTCCCCTTGCTTTAATCAAATTGATATGATTTGGCCGAGATTGAGAGTTGAGAGGTGAAGAGTGGAATTGAACTGGATATACACAATATGATCAACATATTTATAATGAATCTCAATATCATATTTGTACTTAAACAAATATTGAAGGTTCACACATATCGATAATGTATCAACTTCTATCTCAGTACTTTAGTGTCTTATTTGGTGTAACACCAAATTTATGAATTGAAGTGTTTTAATTTAGAATTTAGGTGGACTCAGTACATATACACTTTATGAACGTGCCAAGTTAATTTAAATACATATTTATATGTAAATGTGAAAATGAAAGGCATAATGATGAAAAAGTGAAACATTTTTAATTAGCTTGTTGTTTGAAGGTACTCCACTTTGCCAGAGAAAGTAGAGATGCAGATTAGCAAGTAGATTCGAGCTTATCACTAAGTTTACCACTAATTTAAGTGCAATTTGCAATTGATTTATCTCTTAACCCTTTAGGAAAAAAAAAAAAAAAAGGATTTTATTTTGTTTACTATCACTCAACAACTCATTTCTAATTACAGATTTTATTTTTTCTTCTTTCATTAAATGAAAGTAACACAGATCACGAAGAGATTGGTTGCACAGACAGTTGCATTGCATGTTACTTCCGCGGACATTGGAGCAAAACCAGAAAACATATTAAATTAAGATTGGTGGCCGGATAAGACCAACAAATTTACATGTCATATAAAGCTGCAAGTGGTAAGTGCTTAATTTGAAGATATAGATGAATCCGAGTTGCATCGAAGTAGTCGTAGAGTACTAAGTGCGTATCTAACTATATCGAATGAGATGTGGATGTTGGAGTGTTTGGTTATTCTGGTTGACCTGGAGGGCATAATCGTCTTATGATTACATGTTCGATCATTTGAGGGGTAAATACCATATTTGGTCCCTCTTATCATTAACTTTTTACAGAGTGGTCCCTTTTATATTTTTTTTCCCACTCTAGTCCCTACTATGAATTATTTGTTTCACTTTAGTCCCTACTATGAATTATGTGTTTCACTTTAGTCCTTATCAGGTGGTTCCGATAACACGTAACATGCATATGATTATTTTTTAGGGCATTTTCGTCCGTTCACTATTGAGACTATTTAAGATATTGTTTAATTGGTGAGTAATTTTGGTGTTTGAAAAAGATTTTAGGAAAAAACTTTAGTTTGGAACGAAATGTACGATTAAGTTCGATTGGAATGAAAGCCTAGTTTGGAAATTTAGTTTTTTTTTAAATAATTAGAAAGACGAAAATATCCTTGTTAGTTTACTTGAAATGACAAAATTGCCCTCATGAGCATATCACATGTTATCGGAATCGCCTTGGACCACTTGATAAGGACTAAAGTGAAACAAATAATTCATAGTAGGGACTAAAGTGGGAAAAAAAACATAAGAGGGACCACTCTGTAAAAAGTTAATGATAAGAGGGACCAAAAGTGATGTTTACCCATCATTTGAGCTACCATGTGGACAATTCTTTTGATCTAGCAGATGCACGAGAGGTCGGGGTCTATTCTTCCACATGGATGCGGGTTATTCATTTAAGCATATTTCATCAAGTTTAAGTAAATAAGGATGACTGACCCGAAATATGACATATCGATGCTATTAATTTTTCACATAAATTCTATTCTTTTCTTACCTCATATTTTGGTCTCCACGTAAACCACTGGGAATATTGAATAATTATTAACCATCTAATCAATCAAATACTTAAGAAATATGATTCCCTTTCGGTAAACAGGGGTACGCACGGAACCATAGGACTAGTACATAATTAGATTAAAATGAAATTATTATCAAGTACTCTTTTCATTCTTTTTTACATGTCAATTTAGAATTTCATGATGGGCTTAAATGATAATTTGATGTTTTTACCTTTTTTCATTAAAAATTAAAATCCTAAATATATTTAATATCTCCCAATTTTCAAAATATTTATTCATGTTTATCAAGGGTAATTTTGTTCAATTACCCTTTTATTTTCCTAAAATCTAGAGCATTAAATAATTTCTTAATTCTTATGAAACAACCTTAAACGACATGTAAAAATGAATGAAGGGAGTAGCATTTTAGAATAATCTTAAAAAAAATAAAAGGAGGGTAACGATAAATCAGCACAAGTAGCAACAAACGTGTCGAGTGCTGATTGGTTGCCACCTGACATCTCAAATATTTAAGAAATTCCAAACCCAGATAATGTTTTCTTTATATCCAGTCCCCCCTGTTTCATTTCCCTTTCTTCCTTCCGCGTAAATGGGAAATCGTTTTCTACTCTGAGATCTCATTTCCAGAATAAAAAACAGAAATTCAAATTCATTGAGTAATGGCGGCAGTGACTTCAGTTTATCTTACTGCGAGAGTTCAATCCTCGGACAGGAAATTCACATATCCGTCCATTAGCAATTACTTAGGGTTGAATTTGGATGTCTTCAAGCTACGTTTGTCGTACGGTTCGTGTAATTTTCGAAGCTCCAGCGCAAGTTCTCCTATGGTAGTTCATTGCATGTCCACTGCCACAGGCAAATCTCATTTTTACTAATTTTTGTTTTATTAGTGTTTCTCACAATTTGCATTTCTCTATTTAATTTGATGAAGAAAGTTGGCACCTTTTTTTTTCTTTTTTCAAAAAAAATCTAGTAGTAACACACACAATTTAGATATTTGATCTTAATAAATTGACTGATTGAATGTAAGTCTAGATTTGCCTTTTGAATAATTTTATGGATTTTTCCTAATTTACAGATGTGCCTACTGTGTCTGAGACAAAGTCAAATTTCTTAAAATCATATAAGAGGCCAATTCCGAGTATATACAACACCGTATTACAAGAGCTGATAGTACAGCAGCATTTGGTGAGATACAAGAAGTCATACCGCTATGATGCTGTGTTTGCACTTGGTTTTGTCACCGTGTATGATCGACTTATGGAAGGGTACCCAAGTGACGAGGACCGAGACGCCATTTTCCAAGCTTATATCGAGGCTCTGAATGAGGATCCTACTCAATATAGGCACGTCTAAAACATTCTCTTATAAATAAATGATAGCTATTTTGTGTTTTTCCAATTAATTTTTTCCTGTTAAATTTGAATGTATCTGAAATTCATTTGAAGTGCAGTTGATCTGAAATATTAACCTTTCTATGTGAATATTAAAACTACTCTATTGAAGGATGTTGGTCTCTGATTGAGGTGGCCAGTGCGGTACCCTAAAGCTAAATATTCATACTGCAGGACCGACGCACAAAAATTAGAAGAATGGGCCCGTGCTCAATCTGCCAGTTCATTAGTAGATTTTACATCCAGGGAAGGAGAAGTTGAAGGCATTCTCAAGGACATTGCACAAAGAGCAGGGAGCAATGGAAGTTTCAGCTACAGTCGATTCTTTGCAGTTGGTCTCTTCCGCCTTCTTGAGTTATCAAATGCTACTGAACCAACCTTTTTAGAAAAGGTACAAAAAAATTCTCCAGATTTTTTGCTAGTGTAAATATTAATATCATTGCACGTAGCATGTCTTAAAGTGTTTCCTATTTCATAGGAATTGGGTGGTACACCATTGTTATTGCTTTAGCCAGTTGCGTTACTATAGGAGACCATAGATTCAAAATTTGCTACACCAATGATCTTAAAATTGTTGAAAAAGGGTTACAGAGTTCTCTTTTTCTACTCATCATCTGTTGAAATGAGGAATACGTTAGACGCAGGATAATTATTGCCTCATATTTTGCTATCTAGAGGAATATGTCACACTTATGCTTTTTTTTTTGCTTACAAGGCCTTCTTAGAAAGAAAAGCATCAAAAAGTTATGAGTGAGTGTTTTTCTATTTGCTTATCACAATCATGTTTATTTACATAATGGTTCATTTCTTTAATGGTTTTACAGCTTTGCGCTGCACTGAATGTAAATAAAAAAAGTGTTGATCGTGACCTTGATGTCTATCGCAATCTGCTTTCTAAGCTGGTTCAAGCAAAAGAGCTCCTAAAGGAATATGTTGACAGGTAATTTACTCGACCAAAACTCCAAAACAATCATACTATAATTCTTTACATTCAAATGTGTGGTAATACATGGATGATCTTTAACTTTCGTAGTGAGTAAATAAAACAAGATTATTCTTCCTTATAAGAAACTTCCTCGCGTTAGGAGGGAAAAAACAAAAGTTCACGCTGTGTGTCTATTTAGTGACGTTTTACCTTTTTTATCTTCAGGGAGAAAAAGAAAATAGAAGAAAGAGCAGCATCACAGAAAGCTAGTGAAGCTATCACAAAATGATTGGGGGAGTACCAATCTGTTGGCTGGTAATGTGCAATTTCTGTTACATAGCTCAGTATCAAGATGGATGTATACATGAGTTGATATATATAGTATTAAAGCTAAAGAGTTGGGATCTACAAAATTCAGGCGGATTTAAGAATAGCGGCTACATAAGTGTTAAGTATCCAGGAATAGACACCATCCTGGTGTTAATTGTCACGATTAGCTTCCGTGCAACAGTATGTTATTTTTGTTTAAACAGTAATTTGGTGTCAATAAAAGAATTTCTCCAAGAATCATATTGATCAAACTTGATTGTTCCTCTTTTACCAAGCTCTTTTCTGCTAGTACAGAAAAATGTAAAATCTACTGTGTATTATCTGTTCTGTTTGCCAATTCAAAGATATTTGGTTTCTGTGTTCAAGTTCTAGTCATTTGTAATATGTATCTGACTACATACCTCAAACTTCATTTTTCCATATCAAGTACCAAAAACCAGCTGAATATAAATCAGATATTATGCGTTAGCTTCCCCGGTGTCCTCTATTATTTATCATTGATATGTGATTCATTCGGTTAATAGAAATGCTACACTGGAGCGACATTCAATTTCACATGCCAATAAAACATCCCAAAGTTATTAACTACTAAAGAATCAGCCTCAAACTTAGTTTTATGGTTAAAGTTGAGATAATCACATAAACCAAAGAATAGTTAACGAGGTGTAATTGACTAACTGAGAGAAGAAATGTCAACCTCGTCTGGAATCTTGAATGTGTCTGCTGCCCCAAATTTCCTCCACTCAGCACCAACTGAATTGTCTTCAATGTCGCTATCTCTTTCATCAGCTTCCTGAGTAGTCGGAGTTGAAGGGTCAAGGACACTTTTGGATCTGCAATCATGGACAGCAAGCATCTTTACTTGTCCATGATGAGATATTTCTACAACCACTGTTTCATCGTTCACTGGTAGAGGTTGTTTCCATGGTTCTCCATCAATCCTCATGTAAGTCTCACTAGCTGCACCTTTATGGAACTCAAATCGAATACGGTGTGCCTGCCAATAATTTAGTAGGTTCGATTATAAACACATAGAGTAATTTTCCAATTGTAGTCCCTTCCACTAGACCAATCACATGTTGGTTAAGCCTTGAAATCATCATGTAACAACATAAGCAATTACTTCGAACCTGTGCAAGACGCGTTCCATGTCCATTTGGAGCAAGTAAAACTAGTCCATGCCAAGCGTCTCTAAAACCAACAATCTCAAGGAGGCCATCATCCACGAAAGGTGCAGTTAAGTCTCTCTGGGTATCAAGTTTAATCAGAACAAAATGTTTTTAGTTAAATGATACGTCTTTATTGAGACTACTTACATCACGTCTTTTGCAGATGTTTGGAGTTCCCCAAGGATTTAGCCCACCAGAAAAGCTTGGCAAATTAAGGCATACAATTGACCTTATACTGTATGTTTTGAAGAAAAGACACCGTTATAGTAACTTCTTATTATTTCTTCAGGAACCAAATTTAGAAGCTATTTCTTATAATGTGCAAAAAAGCTGTACCTGTTAGGAATATTGAGTTCTTGCCAATGACCGTGCCTTTTCATGATCTTAACCTTGCAAAGATGAGCTATATTCCTGCATCATAATTATTTACTTGTACCAAATAGAGACAGATAGAGGGCAACCATATCATGATTTAACATGTAACACGTTCCTCTTTCGTGGATTCATTTAAAGTTCAAGCTAAAACCTGTATTCATATTGAAGAAAGCATATAATAAGCTGACCTTGAAGCAGGGTGAAAGAGAGAAGCAAGAAACCATCCTTGTGAGCTAACAAGCTTTGCGTATGTACTCTTTAACATGCAACAAACAAGAATCTCTTTACCAGAAGGATTTATACTAGTTTTACGTAAGCCTAGTTTTAGAGTATGAAGCTATCATCAAGAAACTAGAAGTGTCTCTTACAACATATAATATTTATACACACAAGGAAAAACTTATTTCCAGACCATCAAGAACAATGAGGAATTAACACAAGCAAACCTAAAAATGTACATTTAAAAAGCAAGAGATTTTATAGAAGTATTCAACTTTATATATTTAGGTTGCCTAGAAACATCTTCGAGTAATTAATAAAATCACTAAATTGGATACCGCGATGATTCTAGAAAATAATACTTGTACAAGTTTAGATGCTATCCAAATAATACCTGATTGATTAGTTGATTTTTGAATTTCTCTGGATGCAGCTTTCTCTCAGAGTGGAATGCATAAGAAACTTGTGCATCCATCCCTGAAGACCAGAAAAGTAGGACAATAAAATTTAGAAAAATTTCTTAGAAATAACTATATAATACAGTAACAATGATTAATTTAGTAGAAATCTTAAGTCAACCACACACGATCTGTTTACATTTCTGTACTCACCCATGCTGAAGTAGTTCCAAAATCCACCACGGAATGTGTCGCAGCCTTCCTGAAACGTTTAAAAAATTAAAATTTGAACATCAGTTTCTTCAAAGGTTTAGCATAGTAATCAATGGATGAAGAAAAAACAACTAACCACATTGAGATCATCTGTTGAAGAACACCGATTAAATGCATGCAGTGAATGTGGCAACTCCAGAGGTGCAATTGGATCACAAGATCCTTCTTTTGGTGCTCTCATCCGCATAAGAATATGCCAACTATCGGTTGCACAATCAAAAACAATTCTTCAGATTCATATCAGTTCATTGTAGTAGATGTCAATCTTCAAGAAACAAAGAGTTATAAATATCAACGAAATACGTGATAGGAATGGAAATTACCTGTCTATCTTCATCTCTTTTGCTTTCAGCACTTGTTCCATGAACGAGAGCACAGAATTACGATCGGTTCCTGGATTTCTTTTACCCTGAAATCAATTCAAGTGCTTAAGAAGCAATATTGTTGAACATCTAATGTACAAGAGACATGAAGTTCCATCATTTAATTACAAAATAACAATTTTCCATACCCATCCAAATGCAAATGGAAGGTTGTTTCCAGTTCCCAAAGGCACGGTAGCAATTGGTGGTGGCTGCGACAATTTCAGATCAGAAACCACCCCAAGAAGCCATCCAGCTGTACCATCTCCACCAGCAACCTACATATTAAAAATCTTTCAGATGTTTCAAAAAAGATATATCATCGATTGATCAACCTGAACAACTAGAGTATTATGAAAGATCCCTTATCACACAACTCACAATTATTTTCAATTTTTTCTCAAGTTCACGAGCAAACTCATCACCATTATTCTTGAGTTTTTCGAGATTGAGATAAACCCGATGTAGAACACTATCAGGAGATTCTTCTCCTACATCAAAAACCTGAAAAAAATAAGTTAGATCAGTGCATGTTAAATAAATTGTGTATATGAATGGACAATTAATATGGACTTGTAACTTATTTCACCTGCGCTTTGTTTAGGATTGATCGATATGTGATGAGGAGATCTCCACCAAGTTGGCCACCACTTCTGGAATTGATAAATACCAAAAGAGGGCACTCGGGAACGATATCAGGGGAACATTCCTTCTCCGAGTCTGGCACAAGTATATAGCTAGGTATGTAAAACTGCTTTATATACTTCTCCGAATCAAGATTCAAACTTGTCATTCCTACTGCAGAACAAAGGGCTTTTGGTGTCAATTATTTCAGCAAAATTCAAAGAAGCAGCTATTTTGCATAAATAAAAATGTTCAAAGATATGATGGAGGGCACAATACTCCAAACTGATTTATTAGAGCAGTTTAAGTTTGAAAATACATTGATTAATCAACAATCAGCGAAGCTATTTTATACATGAATTGTTAATATAGTTTCAATTATATAGGTAACTTGAGTAAATACAACTCATCACTAAACAAATAAATAAAAAAATATTTTCCAGAAAGCAATATAGTCAAAAACATGTCAAGACTAGTCAAAAATAAATACCCACAAACAAATTATTGAATTATGCGATTCAAATTCAGATTCAAAACCTATCAGATTCAATCCAGTGGTAATCATACACCATACAGAAATAGAAAACTGAAAAGTGAATTCCAGGATAAAATTATACTTATGTTTAAATCAGAAAAATAAAAACGATTTCGAACCTGGGAAAGTGAAAGATGGATTCTCGGAGGGATTACAAGTGATTCAGAAGTGAAAATTTGGATCTTAAAGAATGAATTGGAGGCCAGGAAAAAATATAAATATATAACGCGTGAAAATGAGTCATGCGTGAAATGAAGGTTGACAAATGAGAATTAAGGAAATATATTTATTATTGTAATTATTTATTAATTATTAGTATTTCCAAGCAAACATTGGGATCGAAATGACGTTAGTCATTATAGTTGACCCTGTCTGTGCTTTTTGTTCACGTTGATTTGTGTGCATAATATACTAGATATTTATATTAAGTCAAAATCATGATTATTTCTTAAATTTCTTCACTTTTTGGGGTTTTTATTGTGGGGAAAAAAAAAAAAAAGAGTTTAAATTCAGATATTAGAAATTTTCTTGAAATGTTATTAACGTTTCTTGATTACTAAATTGAATCACCAACATTTACTCAAACATCTCCCAAATTACCTTAAAGTCTTTTTTTTAAGAGGCACTAATTACATGTTCAAGATTACAGTGCACTTTTGCAATTTTGCCCTATCACTAATAAGTACCTCGGGATTAGTCCGCAATAAAAAAATTCTTTGATTTATGAAATGATGTACCACATTATCAAACATATGATACAAAAAGATCAATTAAATTTTGAAGTATAATTTTAAGATTGAAATCTAATTTTGTCCTCAATGCCAATAGATTAATTAGTTAGTATTGAGGTTGAAAAGCAATTAACAACTTCATACCTCAAAAATGTTACTTCTTCAAAGTCAAGATATTTTGTGAATGAAGAGGCAGGCACGTTTGCAAATAGCTAAAACCATAAGATTAGAGAATAATTAAAATATCTAGTTTAGTATAGGGCTGTCAATGGGGCGGATTTCAATCCGGATCCGTCCGAATTCGATCCGATTTATTAGGATAATTGTCCGATTAGAGATTCGATGGACATGATCCGATTATAAAGATTCGAAATTCGAAACTCATGGAGCGAATATGGATTTAGGTCGATCCGATCCGTTAAAGATCTGTATCCGACAACAAATAAAAAGAAAGATATATATACAAAATGATTTATAAAAATAAGTATCATTAATAATATTTCAACGTCAATTTAAGAAGATAGTAATATGTAATTCGTTTATAAATTTATTTAAACCAATATATTTATTCTACAAATATGAATATAGTCTAGAAACTTTGAAAATGAAGCTAAAATTAAATAAAATTGAAAAGATAATAAACTTATTTTAGGAAAAACACATCAATTTAACTTTTAAAATACAAATTTATTGGATCCGAAAAATATCCGATATCCGGCCAAATCCGACCAAGATCCGTTGGATTAAAAAAATCTAGATCCGAGCACAATCCGAACAAGATCTGAATCCGACAGAATTCGATCCGATATAAATGGAGCCGAATCTGGACGAGCCTGATCCGACCAGAATCCGACCCATTGACAGCCCTAGTTTAGTATAGCGAATAGCGATAAACCAAAAGTAAGATAATTCTGAAAATTTTGGATAAAAAGTACAATTTTGTAACATACAAGAGAAAAGGTAATGAGATACAATTGTTTACATCATACAAAGCAATAAATAAAAAATAAAAAAAAAAAGGATGGGGGAAATTTTTGAGTTTTGAATAGGTGAGATCGAGCGAGCTATAGCCTATATCCCATACATGAAACCTGAAGAATGAAATTTTTCTTTGGTAATCTCATCAATACGACCAATAGTGTCTTTAGACAAATGGTTTTTATGATCTCCAACTTCCCCTTTTCTAAAGAAAGAATTATATGGCAACTTGAACCAACTTGGAGATTCATCGGACTTGTTCACTTCAAGCTTACTCAATACCTCAAAGCTACAATTCCTTACAATTTCTTCCACTTGCTCTTCTTCATTAATATTGTCCCCAAAAGGGCATCCTAAAAACTCACCCAATTTCTTCACATGACTTTTTGTGTCGCAAATAAGGTCCTCAAATGTCACAAAATACACATTATTTCCCCTCTCAATACTCATATCTTTGTACCCCATTACATGATCATAGTAAGGTCCGCAAGGAACAACGCCACGACAAAACTTTTCCGTTGCCTCGTCTAGCGACCACGGCTCCTCCTTAGCCTTCTCCCACTTGTTCATGAAATGCCATGTCGAAATTAGAGTGTCCTTAGGATTTCTTGTCACGTAAACCACTTTGCATTCGGAAGAATCAAATGTTTTAGCCATGAGTTGGTACGGAATGTGTGTAGCAAAAATTCGTCGTGGCTTGGAAGAAGTTGTGATTGTAAGAGGTTGGTCTTTAGAGGATGCATAGAGTTGAACTTCTAAAAAGGGGACCAATTCGTGAGGATGTTCCGTTGCTAAACAATGGATTGAGGGTCGATTGACGATGGAGTAAAGAAGGGATTTGAGCCATGTAGTGCCTGTTTTTGGGAAAGAAGCCAAGATTACATCACTTGGAATCGGCTTAAAATTGTTGATAACTCTATTAATTGGTTCAATAAATTGAGGAAGAAGCCAAAAGTCACCAACTTGACATAGATAATCTTCGCCCCACCATTTTTCTTTTGGGAGTGAAGATAAATCCATATCTGAAGGAGAATTCATGTAAATGAAGGTTAACAAAAAAGCAAAGGATTAATTAGAAAAAGAAAATGGCGATAGTTAATTAAGATATAATTGCATGCAGAGTAGAGCTTGAAGTTCAGTTTTATAAAGGAAAATTATATGATTGACTTTGAAAGGTGGCCGGTAAGTCAAAAAACTACAATGTAAGTAAGGAATCTTTTATTAAAAGATTGAGGGCCGAGATTTAATTTCTTGTGAGGAATCTATAAGCAATAGCTGGTATGCACATGGTGGTAGCAAATTTAGGTACCGGACATTTAATTAGAACAGAGTAAATATAAATTGTTGAAATGGTAAAGGGAACCTCTTTTTTTGCAAGAAGTAAGGAAAAAGAATCACCAAGAATAATACAATTGAATGTAAAATATGAGATTAAGAACAAATTTAATATAAGATTTAAACTAACAACCATCTATATCTATATATCTATTATATATATATATATATATATATATATATATATATATATATATATATATATATATATATATATATATATGTGTGTGTGTGTGTGTGTGTATTATATTTATATTTGTTATTTATTATTTATTATATATATTATATTTATGTTTATATTTATTTATATATATTATATAATATTATTTATTTATTTATTTATATTTATATTATTTATATTTATTATATATATATACACAAATAAAAGTACGGGTTGGTCACAAAAATTTCTTTCATTTTTTGTGATGACTAATATACCCCTTAAATAATAAGTAAAATAATTTAATAATCATACTTCTACATGAAAAAGAAGTCCACTTTAATATAATCACTGTTGTATCAAAATAATAGTAAATACAATAAAATAATTAAATAATTATACTTAATCATACTTAAATGAAATATAAAAGCACGGTTGATCACAAAAATTTCTTCCCTTTTTAACATGATTAAGATAAGAAATGTACTTTTATATATATTGTGTTAAGACTTAATTTCATTATATTCGGCCTCATTTTTATGTCGATCAATTTTATTGGATCAATAAATCTAAAATAGAATGAAAGGGAAAAGGTAAAAATGGAATGAAAATCTTAAAACATATTCATATGACCCCTGGATCATGTTTCATGTAAAAGGACGAATATACACAAATATTTGCTAAGAGTAAGCGTAAGCTGACCCGTGAGCTTTTCGAGCTTCCCTTCATTCGCTTCGCGGGATAAACTCATTCATCCGTTTTGGTTCATTCTTTGACTGCTCTGCTCCCCCCAAAAAATGAGAGACTTCTTTAATAAGATTGCAGTTTGCTTTTTACTTGAGTTAGAGAGTCGTCTAGGCCTGTCCATTACGGATTTACTATTGTGTGTCAAGATTCTAAGTGGATACCTTAGGCGTCATCACCTTCTTCTTCCATATCAACTAAACAGTAATAAAACCTTTTTTTTTCAAAAAATAGAAAATAACAAAACAATAAAAAATAAAATCTAATCAATTTAACAAGACAAATTTCAATATAAACACTTCAAAATAAAACTCATACATAAGCACAACACAAGATATAAATTTATAACAAAAATACATTGAATTATAAGTATAATCTAACTAGGAAAAGAGACAGTGAAAGTATTAGTGCAATATATATGATAAGAGAAGTATAAATAAAATAAAATGAAGTGTATTTCCGAATCATCTTAACAAAATCAAGAAAACAATATGGTGATGTGTCAATTATTGAATACAAAATCAGGTTTGAACTTTTTAGATTAATTTTTTTCTTTCTTTGTTTTTTTTTTTAAAAAAAAAGGGTTAATTCAGCAAAATAATAAGTAAAATTGACTAAAATTAGGTTAAAGCGTAGATTATGGTTGAATTGATTATCAAATAGGATAAAATCGACTAAATTTGGGTCAAATTGGGGAGAATGAGTGAATTTATTAACAAATAAGATAAATCACATAAACGGGTGAAATCGGTGTTAACAAAAAAATTGTAAATTTAGTGTAACAGTGGGTGAAATCAACATCTCTTTGGAAAGTTCTTAAAAAATTATCTCATATCAAAAACCTCAAAAACAGTAAGAACCTCAAAAAGAAAAAAGAAAAGTTGCCACCTCCATGCTATATGAATAATAAAAAGGGAAAATTATTTTTTTGGTACCATAGGATAGGCTGACTTGCACTTTTTGTACCGCTGGATATGAAAATGTAAATTTGGTACCATAGGATAGGTTCTCATTGCAATTTTGGTACCAAACCCAAATTTTCTACAAATTTAATGGCAATTTACCCCCTACTAAATGCATAATGTTGAATTTAACCCCTCATGGTTTAAAAAAGAGCATTTTACCCCTTGAAATTTTGTAAAAATTTCACATCGCCTCCCTGATATTTTTATAGGCGGCACTTAATCCACTTTTATTATAATAAAGTGATTTTTTTACCTATTGTGTTATGATAAATGTGGCAATTTATCCCCCTATGTTAAATAAAATAGTTTGCATGCATACTCTCAATTTCGGCAAGTGAGTTACAATCTCCGACTGAAGGGGGTAAATTGCTTCATTAAAATTTTACAGGGGGTAAATTGATTTTTTTTTCAAATTATAGAGGGATAAATTGAACATTATGCTTTCATAGGGGGTAAATTGCCATTAACTTTGTAGAAAAATTGGGTTTGGTACCAAAATTGCAATGAAAACATGTCCTATGGTACCAAATTTGCATTTTCGTATCTAATGGTACCAAAAGTGCAAGTCAGCATATCCTATGGTACCAAAAAAGCAATTTTTCCATAATAAAAAGTACTATTTAGTTAACATAAAAACTTATAATTGGCTTAAAGAATGGTTGAAATCGGTGAAAACGGGTAAAATTCGATTAAAAAAATATATGATAAAAATGATAAAATTAATAGAAAAATGGGCTAGATAGAAGAAAAACGAGTTAAAATAAAAAGAAATGGTACAATTAATAAAACAACATTGTGAACTGGCGAAAAATGGGTAAAATTGATAAAAAAATTTAATGATATCAGCTAAACACGGGACAACAAGAAAAATGGATCAACTCGATAAAAGAAAAAGAACAAAAAGATGAGTTAAATTGACCAAAAAAAAAAGGTGAAATATGTGAGAAAAAAATTAAATCAACAAAACAAAAACAAAAAAGTAAAATCGACCAAAATTTGATTAGACAAGATAGAATGGGCGAATTGATTAACAAAAGGGATAAAATCAACTAAAAAAACAACGATAAACGGGTAAAATCGGTAAAAAAATGATATCAACTAAACACGGGATAACAAGAACAAAAACGGATCAAAACTATTAAAGAACAAGAGCAAAAAAAAGATTTAAATTGGCATAAAAAGGTGAAATAGATGAGAAAATAGGTCAAATCAACAAAATAATAAGCAAAATCGACTAAAATTGGGTTAAACGGAGAGAATGGAGGAATTGTTTAACAAATGAGATAAAATCAACTAAATTTGGGTTAAACAGAGGAGAAAGAGAGAATTAATTAACAAATTGAATAAACCACAAAAGGGTTACATCTAGGGGTGAGCAACCGGTCCGAACCGGACCGAACCGAACCGATTTTCGGTTCTACCCCGGTTCGGTCCCAAAAATTCATGGACCGTTTACCAGACCGAACAAGTCGGTCCGGTTTGGTACAAAAACCGACCGGTCCGGTTCGGTTCCGGTTCGGTCCATGTGGACCGAAATCTTCAAGAATACTCGCTTTTCAAAGGAAAAATTGTCCGGTTCTGTCCGGTTCGGTCCAAATCGGTCCGGTTCGGTCCAAATCGGTCCGGTTTGGTACATAATTCAATTCCATCATTAGGGTTGAAAGAGGAGAGTACCGGGTAAGGGAAATTCGGACCGGGTTCGGGTAGTATAATAAGGGGAAAAACAATATATCCTAAGTGGGTTCGGGTCTTCGGTTCGGTTCGGGAAACCGTCGGTTTTTACCGAAAACCGAATACTCCCTGGTTCGGTTCTCACGCTATAACCGAATACCGAACCGGTTGGCCGGTTCGGTAATCGGTCCGGACCGAACCGTCGGTTCCGGTTCGGTTCGGTCGGTCCGGTTTGTTTTGCTCAGCCCTAGTTACATCGGTGAAAGAAATAGTAATATAACAAAAACGAAATGGTAAACTCAGTGTAAAATCAATATTTCTTTGAAAAATTCTTAAGAAATTATCATTTATTAAAGAACCTCAAAAACATTATAGATTATATGAATAAAATAAGTATTATTTAGTTAATTTGAAAACTTTCAAATGGTTTAAGCCGGAAAAAATTCAAAACATAGAAATAGTTAAAACCGTTGAAAACGGAAAAAATTCGAATAAAATATATATATATATATATATATATATATATATATATATATATATATATATATATATATATATATATATAATGGTAAAATTAATGAAAAAATGGTTTAGATCGATGAAAAAGGAGTTAAATCAACACAAAAAATGTTGCAATCGATAAAACAACGGAGTAAACTGGCAAAAGATGGGTAAATCGGTAAAAAATTAATGATACTGGCTAAACATGGGATAAAAAATGGTCAAATCGATGAAATAACAAGAAAACAATGAATTAAGTAGAAAAAAAATGTGAAATAGGTGAGAAAATAGGTTAAATCGGAAAAATAATAATAAATTCGCCTAAAATTGGGTTGAACCGAAGAGAATAAGTGAATTGATTATCAAATGAGATACACAAAAATGAGTGAAGTCGATGAAGAACAAGTTAAATTAGTAAAAAATAAATGATAAGCTCAATGTAAAAGCGGATGAAATCGGTGAACAAATATGTTAAAATAATTAAAAAAATTGCAAACTCAGTGTAAAAGCGGGTTTAAACCGATAATAGGTTCACTCAGTAAAATTGAGGTAAATTGGTAACATCGAGTCAAATTGGTTAAAAATGGATTAGGCATGTAAGGAAGTAACTGAAAATGGATGACCTCAGTAAAAGACATGTATACCCAATAAAATTGGTGAAATCAATAAATAAAAAAAGGGTTAAACCTGTGAAAATAATTTAGGTGGAAATATCAAGGTCAAGAAAGAAAAGAAATGATGTTGTCCATTCGTTCAAATGGTAGGCTTAAAATAATATTTTTGTAGACTTGTAGTTTTAAGTTAGAAATACTTAGTAATTATAGTTCATTTTTTATTTTCTAAGTTTTTCTTTTAGGTATTTATGATCTCAACTTTTATTTCTTGGTAACAACATAATATTTAAGTGATTTAGTAAAAAATTACATAGTATGTCTTTAAGACGATAGTATAATGAAAACTCATTATATATGATGCAATTAACGTATAAAATTAATTAGTCACGTGCAAGGCACGTGCACTCTCCTAGTTAATATAAATAAAGGGGAAAGGTAGTTTGGGCATAAAAATGTAACATCAACAAAATCATTATGTCTCACAATAATAGGTTAAGTCAATGTCAAGGATGGGTTGGGTTGGGACTAATGAAACATATGATCACCACCGATGAAACTGTATGTTCATATCTCACAATAATAGTTCATATCAAGGATGGACCGGCCCCCCCCCCCCCCCCCCCCCCCACAATTAAACCTTTTGAACAAATTGTGGTCCGAGTTATACACATACTAAAAAATATGAAAGGTGGTAAGTCGAAAAAACAACAATGTAAGTAAGGCCATCTCCAATGGAGATGGCCGGGGTCGGGGCGGGCTGTGGGGTGGGAGAGACGACAGTCTCCAATGGGGCGGGCCAGGGCTGGGAATGAGCCGCGACCGGGATTTCGCGGAGCTCTGGCCGCAGCTCGTTTCCGCGTGGGGCAACTTGGCGTCCCCTGATTGGAGCAGTTTCTTTTTTCTTTATTAAAATTAGCATATTTAATAAGTTTAAATAGGGAAAAATGTATTAAATAAATAAATAATTAATAAAATTAAATTAAATTGTAGAATTGAATTATTTAATAAAATTTGTAGAATATTAATTGTATATTTACTAGTATTTAATAAATATATGTAGTCACCAATTTTTAATTGGATTATTTAATATAATAAAATTTATTGTTTTAAAACTAAAATCATTAATAATTTATTAGAATTATAATTAAATTTATTTATGGACAAATCATTAATAAATAAATAGCCCGTCTTATTTTAATATATTTAATTGTAATTAAAAATTTAATTATTTCACTACAATATTGGTGGTGGCTATATTTTTTTAAAAATATCGAATTAGTTAAAAATAAAATTAAACACTTATACAAATTATTTGGACTAATCCTTAATCTAAATCAAATATTTAAATACATATTTAGTCCGATTTCTTATATTTCCTTTCTTGTTTGTTGTATTTCCTATTATGTATCAATTTTAATTTTATGATTATTTACTCTCTTTAATTTTAATATTTAAATATAATTAATAATTTAATTATATCAATAAAATAATTATTAGTATTATTAATATTAATATTAAAAATAAAATTAAAAAACATTCTAAAATTGTCCTAGGAGAAGTTATGAGTTCGGACGATTTGAGTCGAACTATCCTAGGACAACCCATGGATCATGGACCTACAGCTAACCCATTGAAGATATTCGTCAACAAACAGAAAGCAAAGCTCAATGTAGACAGAACACAAGTATTTACATTCCACACGTTACAGATTACTACTAAATTATCACAGATCACCCACCCTCTTGAACTGGAAACACAAATCCATGAACTGAGAGTGAATATCTTAATTGTAATTAGCAAAATGAAATATCCAAGAACACCATTTAAAAAATTCAATAAAATTATAACTTCCTCAGTGCTTCGGTGAAGATAGCTGCAAATGCATCCAATTTTTTCTTAGGTCTAGACAAACCAATCTCCAGACCTCCTTCATAGTACCTCGATTTACAAAGCGACATCGAACTATCCCCATCAATCGAAGCCGATTCAAACTTCTTAGGCCTTCCCCAACCGTAATCCGCATCATATAAATCGAACCGCGGCGACCCCGCCACCCCAAACAACCGCTTTCCGATTAATTTTCCAAACTCCTCAGGCCATTCCTCCGCCCCATCAAGTATCCCATTCGGATTATAAACCGTCTTCTTTACCGCATCCCCTACACACTCAACCGCCACCATAAACCCGTCCCTTCCTTTCAACCTTCCATTAGTAGCTTCCGCCTTCACAAAAGACAAACAGTTTCCGAAATATGCCGCGGGGAGTGGCGGATTTAATCGTCCGCGGCACTCCGCAGCGAACCCGAAGTACTCTGGCTCTTCTTCAGGAACAAGTTCAGTATCAGTTTTCACTAAACAAACCCAAACCAAAGCACAGGTGACGGTAAAAGCCGTAACGTGTGGCATTTCAGGCCGTCGCGAAAGGACGAAGTTTTTTAGTAACAGAATGTCGTCCCTTTTAATTACGAAAGTGGCGCGTGCTCTGTTTAGGGGGAATTTCATTGGAAGAGACTCGATTGGGCGAGATCTCTTCATTAAATTCCAGTAAATTGAGTCCAGCCCCTCGGGATCTTCAACACCGGTTCTATCGTAGAATGGTAACGATTTATCGTCGATTAGCTTCGCATCGCTGCCGAATCGGTTTACGGAGGCCCAAGCTTTGATGAATCGGACTATGCTACTAGCGTCGCCGATTGCGTGGTGGTTTGTAAACCCTAGGCAGATTCCGTGGTTGGGGAAGAGTGTTACTTGTAAAGCTAAGACCGGAAATACGACTGCGTTTGACGATTGCTTTCCAGGAGGGAGATCGGGGACGCAGGCGTAGAACTCATCGGCGACGCGGGGGTGGTTGCCGGTGAGGTGTTTGAAGTCTTTGTTGCATTCGGCGATTGTGAGCGAGACGGAATCTCCGACGGAGAAGCGAGTGAAAGGTCTTCCGGCGTCGACGGGGTGGACTATGTTTCCGGCGAGTGGGAGGAAATGGTTTAAGGTTTGCAGAAGTGATTGTTTGAGCTTTGGAACTAGGGTTTCTAAGAAATGGGGTTTGGAACAGGGGAAATCGAAGAAGAGGAGACGTTGGACGGGGTTGTAGTACAGCCAGGTTATGTCGAAGTGGAGGAGAGGAAGAGTGAGCTCCGTTACGGTTTCCGGCGACGGCTGGATTTCGCAGCGGTCGAGTACGGTGGCGGCCATAGGGTTTTCGTGAGTTTCGGCCATCGAAGAGGTGGTAGATGGTGGAATGAAAGGAAAGAAGACTTTTTGTTGTTTTTTTTTAAGTGTGGAGTAGGTGAGATAACGAAGTAGAATAAATAATTTAAATGTTCCAAATTGACTTGGTATATTTGTTGAACGTTTTTCCTTTTACACTTGTGGACTGTTAGGTCTGTTGATCCTTTCTTTTCTATTGTATTGTGTATTTGTGTTTCTTAGAAAAATTAATATGATGTACCAACTTGTATTTGTAAGTTAAGTTTGAGAATATTTTGATCTTGATCGTTCTTTTTGTTTGAAAAAGAGGTGAAAAAAATCTAACTTGAATTTTCATTACAACTGCTTTCAAAATCTTAGCAAAACATTGAATTTCCTACTTTATGTATGCTTTTAATTAAAAGATGAAGGGTTCTTCAAACCATAAATGACATAGTACCACTAAAGTAAATGTTTTGTTTTGTGTTTTGTATTATCTTTTTTCTTATTTATTTTTTATATATAATAGTATTTTTTTTTTCTCATCAATAATCAAGAATCTTACGTAGCTGGCATGATTGAAAGTTTAAACCTACAACCATTTATCTAATCCCATCATAGAAATGGATCTTTCAAAGGAGGTAGGTGAAAAATTATATGTGAAGATGCATATTGTATTGCACATGTCAAACTAGATAACATATGGTGTTGAGGCTAGAGTACTGGTCTGCACAATGAAAATATTTAAAAAATTGATTAGATAATGGTTGTGCGGGCAAGTTAGACTTGAAGAAAGTATCTTGTTTGACACTAAAATATAGTACTAGTCAAATTGGGAGAGATGTTGAAAATTTCTTGGTGGGAGTAAAAGTTAACCAGTCGAGCTAGATTTAAGAGCATCTTCAACCGAAGCCATTGTCCAATTGCCCAATTGCCTGCCTAATTGCCCAATTGCCTTGCCCTCTTGCCTTGCCCTCATGCCTTTTCGACCCACCTAAAAAATTCATCTCCAACCGAAGGGCAATTAACATATATTAATTCAATTTCACAAATTTCCTCACTCTCACTCTCCCCACTCTCCCCACTCAAACTTATTTTAATAATAATAATAATAATTTGTAAATAGTTACACAATCCTAAAAATAAAGGCATTCTTAATAATAAAAAAATAAACAACAACTAAACACAATTAAAGCACAACAACAAAGATTATAAGAAGTTGGATCATGGGTATCCAGGGGGGGAAGTGAAATTATCATCGCCTAGATTGGTCTCGCCTCCGGACGAATCTTCTCCAAACTGTAAAGACCCTTTTAGTTCTTTTCACAAACCATGGGAAAATAATAAAGATGGTTTGATGATGATGCAATGCAAGACCAATTAACATAAACTTTGATTGTCAGTGTCCTTTTGCAAATAAACTGAAAGGTGTGCTCATTAAATATATGTTCCAATACAGAAACAAAGCAATCATCTTGACCTTACTTTAATGGTATATTGTATGTTCGAGTGTACGCTCTAATGGTTCCCTTCTATGAGATCCAAGAAATCATTCATATGTAAAATTTAGCGAAATTATATTCTACTCAGTGAATAGATTAAAACGGTATATAGTATATTCGAATCGGAGTTCCGGTGAATGAGAAATTGATACTCAAAGATTACCATTTGAAATAGAGAAAAAAAATTTATCCCACATTGAAAGATGAGTAAAACAATTTGAGGTTTATATATGATTTCTCAAGTAAGATGTGTAACAAATAGCAATCAAAAGTCTCTTCCCTCGCGCGCGCGCGCGCGCGCGGGGGGGGAGGGGGGGTGGTGGGGGTGGTGCAAATCATGGATTTCACTTCAAACCTCGAAGACTCGTGCGAGCTCGCGACCTGCGGACACGAAAAGCTAAATTCGGACAAGCTAGTTTTGCCATTCTTCAATACTTTTTTGTCTACCCCAACCCCAAAACACCATTCTTTCAATACTTTTTTGTCTACCCCAACCCCAAAATATTTTAAATATTCAAATTCTACCCCTAAAAAATATTTTATTTAAACTTTTCTCCCCACCGCCGCAGCTCCCAAGCGCGCCAGCGCGTTTGCCGGCTGGCAAGCAGGCAGGCAACCATCCCCTGCCTGCTTGCCCTCACGCCTGCCCCTGCCCACCCTGCCCAAACTGACCGCTTCCTTGCCTTTGCCATCTCCAACCGAAGCTGCCTCCCCCTCCCCCTCATGCCTGCATGCCGTCTTCGGTTGGAGATGGTCTAAGGTCATTTTAATCGACGCGGGTAAAAGGACATGAGAGGAAGGGAGAGTTATCGCCAATTGGAGATGGCAAAGGGCAAGCGGACGAACAGTTTGGGTAGGGGATTGGGGCAGGCAACAGGGATCAACCGCCTGCTTGCCAGTTGGGCAACACTCTAGGCTCGCGGAATTGGATGGGTGGTTGGTTTTTTTCTTTTAGTTAAATTTTGTTTAATGAATTAAATTGTGACTATTTGTTTTATTTATTTTTAAAACTTTGTAAAATATTTTTTTTATAATAATATTGTGTAAAAATTTGTAATTAGTTTTATTTATGTTTGATAATAATGTATTTTTTTTATTTTTGTGTTAGAGTTAATAACGTGATTAGTATGAATTTTGAAATTTCAAATTTCTGTATTCCTAAAATCACCACAAGAAAAATGAATTTTAGCGATAAAATATTAAGTGACATGGTTGAAATTGTTATTTTTTGCATATATTTAGTGACAAGTACAATAGTGACAAAATAAATTTTTAAATTGTCATTAATAGCTATTAGTGACAAGTGTATGAAACTTAAGTTGTCACTATTGACAATTAGTGACACCCTTTCAGTGACAATAAATTTTGTCACTATAATTTAGTGATAACTTTTTAGTTGTCACTTTTGGAGTATCACTAAATGTCAATAGTTACAACTTTTTCACATTTCTTGTCACTAATATGTCTGTATAAATCATTTTAGTGACAATATTTAAATATTTTTCACTTTATCATTTAATATTCTATCACTAAAATTTAAATTTTTTATAGTGAATTCCTACAGATAAAATAATTAAATAAACTTGAATAATTTTTGGTTAGTTTATTATTAGTATTATTATTATTATTATTATTATTATTATTGAGTGAGAATGAGAAAAAATTGTAAAATTGAATTAAAATGGAGGTTGATTATCCTTTCAGTGGAAATGAGTTTATAAGTGAATCGAAATGGCACGAATTCAAGAACAATTAGACACAGGAAGGGGTGATCAACCGGACAATAGGAAAACCACTTCGATTGGAGAGCCTAAAGTATAATAAATTTATCATTTGCTATCATACAAGAATCCTTGTAATATGTGATTTCGGATAATGTTCCATAGCCCAATGGTTTTTTTTTTTCCATGTTCCCATGATATTGCCAGAACTATGTTTCTAATTATTTTTTATAAGCCTATGTTCTAATTATTATCAGAGGAAATTACTCTATTCGACATCGATATCATTTGTCATAAAATTAAATGAAGGAAAGGTGAAATTGAATACACCTCCATTTCCCCCTGTCCTTCCTACACATCCAAATAAAATTGTGAAAAACATTTTTTAATTATTTTCTCTCAACTACTTTTAATTAAGTATATTGGAAGGAAAACTCATATTAATAATTACGAACTAGAAACAAAGTGTAACATTAATAGATCTACAAAGTACAACTACTAGAACATTGTAGAGTCACCAAGGTCAGCTGCTTTTAATCAAATGAATTGTAGCTGTAGAAATTACATTATAAATTATTTTAAACGTTATTATTTTTGCAGGTTACTTCGTTAACATGACTAATGGACAATTTAAGTTTCTATAAAAATACACATATGACCCGTTGTGAATAATAACAATGAGCGTTTTATCTCCTATCTTGACAGGGTTATCGTACGTGCACACAAAATTTCTAGTGGACTTAATTTGGATTAATTTTCCCTTGATAACATATTTAAAATGTTAGGGCATCTCCAATGGCATGGCTCCGAAACGTAATTAATTCCATTTTCTTCCCTTGCCCACTCTCACCTATAATTTTAGTTTTAATTTCATTTTTAATATTAATATTAATATTAATAATACTAATAATCATTTTATTAATATAAATAATTTAATTATATTAAGATTAAAGAGAGTAAATAATCATAAAATTAAAATTGATACATAATACGAAATACAACAAATAAGAAACAAAATACAATAAATAAGATTAAATAAACAGCAAACACACGGAAATATATTTTTAGTATGTATTGAAATATTTTATTATTTAAACTTTAAGGTTTTTGAATAAGTGTTTAATTATTTTCTTAACTAATTCGATAATTTTAAAAATATATTGCCAAAAATAATATTGTATTTAAATGATAAAGTTTTATTACAATAAAAGAAATTAAAATAAAATAAAATGTTGAATTTATTTATTTATAATTTGCCCATAAATAAATTTAATTATAAGTCTAATAAATTACTAATGATTTTTATTTTAAAAAATTAAATTTTATTATATTAAATAATTCAATTAAAAATTGGTGACTACATATATTTATTAAATATTAGTAAATATACAAACAAATTTTAGTAAAAACATTAATTATAGGGGTTTAATTTTATTAATTATTGATTTAAATAACTAATTTTTCTTGTTTATTAACATTAAAAAACAAATTTAAAAAGAATTTAAAAAAAAGGAACCATTCAGGGGGACGCCTACCCTCTTCTTATCATGCTCGCCCACGCGAGCCCCGACCGCGGCCTGTTCCCACCCTGCCCCTGAGCCCCGCCACTGGAGACCGCCAAAGTGCCGACCCCAACCATCTTCATTGGAGATGACCTTATATTGACATTTTATCTCCAACGTGATTTCGTTCAGACCATAAGAGTGACAATGAATTCTTTTACAAAAGCATAACAAAACATATTAAATATCATTTAATTTATCACATAAGATTTTACATTTTTAAATTAACATAGCATGCTATCAAGTCGATTTTAAACAAATAAAAATAGGATTAATTACATGGACCTTCCCTGTGGTTTAGTGTATTTCGGGTCCATACCTTCGGAGAATCATAATTACAGAGACATCCTTTGAGATTTGCAAAACCTTACAAAATTCTAACGGAGACTAACAGAGGATGACTGAAATCTACACTCTTGTCCTCGCCAATTTTATTTACTTTGACCTCCTTGAGGTTTATGAAACATTACAAAAATTCGTATTTGCATATTAAACTCTAAACTTTAATAAAATTCAATTTATATATAAAAAAAACCACCCTAATTTAACATACGCAAAAAAGGAAAAAAAATAGTTTATCAATTATGCAAAATAAGATCAAGTTTTATAAAGTGTTATATATCATTTCAATATAATTTTTTAATAGTAAACAATAATTTCATCAATATGTAAATAAGATTTTATTTTCGTATTTTATAGTAAAATATTATTCAATCGTGTTTTATTTATGTAAAAAATAAATTTATGATTGTAAAATATTAAATACTTGTGAATATACAAGTCTAAAACTAAAATAATTGGGTATCTTATTCTTTTTAGGAAACCCCATCAATTTAATTAATGCAAATACCTAGTAGATAATTATTTTATTAAAAGGCTATTTGAATGAATATTTTTAAATTTTATAATTTTTTTATTGATTTTTGTAGCTAAAATTTTATAAAATATATATTTCACTTCAGAGTATTTTAGTTTATGTTAAAAAATGAATTGATTTTTTAGTTAAATTTTTATGAATTCTTTTATGAATTATTAACATATTAGCATTTTTATAGTGCAATTAATTAATGTCCAATTTTTTCCTCATTAACCATAATTTGTATTCATTATTCCTATACTTTAAATTTTTTTAAATTATGAAAAAAAATTAAAATTGTTAATATTATGGATTAAATATGAATAACTATGAATATATTTGCATTTTCATAATAATCTTTTTATTTATCTTCTAGTTTATTTTTTCTTATGATTTACAATAATTTATTCACTTTCCCTTGTACATTTAAAAATTCTATGGAAAAAAGTTTAAAATTAATATCTACACATTAATAAAATAATTTAAAGTTTTAAAGTTTCATTTATTGTTGTAACATTTACACCCAATAACAAACCACATCATTGCATTGAAACTCTTCATATGCACCAAACATAATAGGGTATAATTGTCCATGAAAATGTCTACAGTAACGTTAAGGGTAGAATAGGATTTTGAATACTGACGGTAGACCTACGGATATAAAATTTTGTAAACATCATGGGAGGTCTCTGTAACTATAGTTTTTAGGGAATTAGACACAAAATACATTAAATCACAAGGGAGGATCCCTGTAATTAACCCATAAAAATATTTACACATTCCAATACATCATTAAAAAATGAGTACTTATTCTCACAAGAGAAACTCCAATGAGAGTTTCAACTTCCTTTACCTCTATACGAATTCCAGACATTATGTTATATCTAGAGCTGTCAATTGGGCGGAGTTCAATTTGGATCCGCTGAACCCGGTTCGATTTATTAGATTAATTATTCGATGAATCTAATCCGATTATAAGTTCCGTAATCCGGAACATATGGAGCGAATATGATTTTAGGTCGATCTGATCCACTAAAGATCCGAATCAGATAAAAAATAAAAAGAATGGTATATATATAGGGCCTGCTTGTTTGGTGTTTGGGAAAGTAGTGGAGGTTTGTGAAATAATCTAGATTTGCGTAATGTTGTTTGTTTGTGTTTTGAGATAGTGGTTTGAGAAATAAAGTAGATGTAGGTTTTTTTTGGAAGAATTAGGTTGTAGGTGTAAGATGTGTAAGACTTCATATCAAATCATGTTTGTTGTGAGATAAATTGTGTAAGAGATAGGTAATTTTATGTCAAATCAGATTAGAGTTTGTATAAGTTTTGTTTAGAGATAAGAAAATTGTTGTTTGTTTGGGTTTTGGGAAAGTAGTTTGAGAAAATTGTGAGATGAAAAATTTATTTCAGAAAATAGAAAACATGTTTGTTTGGCATTTTCCAAACACGAAATTTTTTTGGGAAATGCCAAACAAACAGGCCCTATAATGTTATATAAAAGTAAGTGCACTTAATAATATTTCACTGTCAATTTAAGAAGATAGTAATTTATAACTCATTTATAAATTTATTTAAACCAATATGTTTATCTAAAAATATGAATTAGTAAAGGATGTTTGAACATATGAGATAAATTTAAATAAAATTCTAGAGTTAATAAACTTATGTTAAGAAAAAATATTAATGTAGTTTTTTAAATAAATTTTTTTTTGGAACCGAGAAAGATCTAGTATCCGGTCAAATCCGACAAAGATCCAATAAATTTAAAAAATTTAGATCCGAACTCAATTCGAAAAAAATTCAAAATCCGACAAATTTAATCATATATAAATGGTCCTACCAGTTGACAACCCTATGACAGCGTGTGCACTCTAGTTTCCTTTTTTACTCATCGTCCACATTTTTGTTGGAAAAAAATAAATAACATTGTCGTATGGGAAATTCTTACTCAGACCGGATTTGACCAAACCTAAAGTAACTAAAAAGTAAGTGCAATACACTTGCTTTGGAATTGGATGTAACTCCCAGAAGAGTGACCAATCACAAAGCAAGTTGGTGGTTGAATGGGTTTGGCCAAACCTGGGCAAGAATTATCATGTTCGAATAAGATGAACAAAAAAGCCGAGGGTCGATTGAATATCACTACATCCCTTGGCCGCGCGGGTTCGAACTCCATACACCAAACTCCAATAGCGGTTCTACGACATTCTAATCTAGATATATTCTGATACCACCACGCCTCAATCCATATTCTAACTAACTAACTAACTAACTCATACCGTTCACAACCAATTCTGATCCACTATACTCATACTACCACACCACAATCATATAATCTATCTATCCATACTATCAATCTCTAATCTATTAATGCCGCCGGGAGGAGATGTGTTGGAGTGAACGCTCTGCAGCCGTCGACCAAGGGATGATGCCACCTTCCCCCGCCTTAAGGCCCCCACTTGGATTACAAGACCGCGTTACCGATCTCGGCAGATATATGCTATCGGGAAAGCGAATATAAATTTGTTGATTTTAAATTTAATTGACTATGTGGGACGGTGGATAATAGGATAATTAAATATTCAAGGCCTGTGTCTGTAATTATAACATCCATAAAACAAAACAAATAAGTCGGCCCATTTAAAAGCCCAATAAAAGACCCACATTTAATATTGTCTTCATATAGCCGTCCGGCCAGGCTTTCAAATGGAAATAAATATTTGAGGAAATTGAAAGAAAGATTATGATCAGTATTTACTTGTATATAATATAATTCTAAGTCCTATAAGATATTATATATTTAATCAATTTCTTAATCTTTTGATTTTAAATTATTAATTTTTCAATCATTGCCTCATTTACTACACAATATAATTATATCAATTAATTTATCTAAAAAAAATATGATTGGACACCTATCAACCAACTTTCACCAAAAGTTCAACATCCAATTATACATTCAAATCATAACTAAAATTTTCTGCTCAACTATTCATTTAATTAATCACACTTTACATACAAAAGATTTAATCCAAAATGCATCCAACTCACATTTCAATTGTTTCTCGAACATATTTCAAGAAGAATCTTCAAAACATTCAACGAAAAAGAAAATTCGCCCAAACAGAGTGAAACTGAACCAAAATACATCTAAACAAGGCCTTAGTTCCTAAATTTTCCAACGATTTTATTGGTTGAAGAACACTAGGGGGTGCAATGTATTTCAAGACTGCATTCCGCCAAATTTTGGTTTCAAGGGTGCAACGCGCCAAAATACTTATTTTCAAGAGTGCAATCCTACTGAAACATATACTGAAATCGAAATATATATTAGATACGAAATATTGATCCATGATTTTATCTCAATAAATAATAGATAAAACAAACAACAAAATGGACGAGTAAAACTCCCGCCAATTTCTTCCAATAGATTTGTGTTTTTTCATCCATAAAAATATCTTCCTAATTGAAGACAAAAGCTAATATCTCCAGGCCAACCACCATACCATGAAACATTTATTTGTTTCTCTCCTTGTATTAGGACATCTCCAATGGTTTCCCGGGGCCATTCCCGAGCCAGCCTTCAGGGCAGCCCCTGAGCCAGCCCGGACTCTGGGTGATCATCTCCAGTGATGGTCTCCAGCACACAATTTCTTTCAATTTTTTTCTTCCCCACTCTCACCATTTTTATAATAGTTTTAATATTGTTTTTAATATTGATATTAATAATAATAATAATAATTTATTTTTATTCTAACATTAACAAATATACTAATAAATTATTTATAAAATTTAATTACTTTTATAGATAGAATAAATAACTAAAGCCATTTTTAATGTTACTATTATTAAAACATTAATAATTAGAATTATAATTAAAATTAAAAAAATTATTTTATTCTAATATTAATTACTATTTTTAAAATGAAAGAAATAATTAAAGCCATTTTTAATGTTACTATTATTAAAACATTAATAATTAGAATTATAATTTTAAATAAAAAAATAATATTTAATTTTATTCTAATATTAACAAATTATTTTACTATTTTTTAAATGAAAGAAATAATTAAAGCAATTTTAATGTTACTATTATTAAAACATTAATAATTAGAATTAAAAAATTATATTAAATTATATTCTAATATTAACAATACACAATCTATTCTAATATTAAAAATATTACAAATTATACACAATTAAAATTATTTTACTATATTTATAACAAATAATCAATTAAAACAAAAAAAAGGGGGGGGGGGGGGGGGGGGGGACAAATCAGTGGTGCCACCTGACTTAAAGTTGGGAGAGTGCTGCCCCAGCTCGCCGCCCAGCCCGTGCCGCCCCGCGCCCTGCCCCTGACCACCATTGGAGACGATTCTCCAGCCCAGCCCGGCCCTCATGCGCGCCTCGAGCCCACCATTGGAGATGCCCATAGTTAACCTTCTTAAAACAGGTTTAAAAAAAGAAGCTAGTTTGCGGGGCGAATCAAAAGGGCGGAAACAAATGTATTGGACTTCAAGTAATCAACAATCTCTCTGCCCATTCTGCACTGTTAGATATTTATTGTTCATCTCGAAGCCGTCAAATTAAAATTCATAGAATTAAATTTAAACAAAATGTTACGTGGAAATTCTGCTTGCTTCGGCAACATGTTATATTATAGTTATTACACTTGCGAATTTTGGTGGGGTTCAAAGAAATGAATATTCAATATTAATTTCCTTAATATCAATCGAAGTTTTTTCAATAAAATATGTTATTGGGCAGGAAAAAGTGATGGTATTAATTTTACCATCAATCCATTTGTTCAGGCTAAATTAAAATATCATTGAATTAATGGTACCCATGTTGAATAATTTTGTACTCAATAAACCATTCCCAAAGAAATGAAATGAGCAACCTTGTTTTGTTTACCTTTTCCTCAATTTTTTAATTATTAAAAATTAATTGAGTGAACAAAATAATTTTTATTTTTCTCTGTGAATTACGTTACTCTTACAAAAGGTTATATTTCTAAATAAATTAAAAAAGATAAAAAGGTTAAATAGTTATTCTAAATCCCATTTTAGTTTTTTCTATGTTAATTTGTATTTTTAAATGTTGTGACTGTTCAAATTGAACAAATATGTTTTTTCAAGTTGAAGAGTTGCGTATATTCAAAAAGACACAAACTCTGTCTATAAAAATGACTGCTTTACTACAAAAGGGGAAAATTACATCTTATTCTCTTCTCCATATTACTTATACTATATTTTACTATAGAAAAATATTCTATAATTTAAATAATTTTGCTAACTCCGTATGTGCTATGTGTTTAATTCTACGAGTACAAAATAAATTAAACATTGAGTTTCATTTCCTAAAGCTAATCGCAATTCGCAAATCTCCATGATATTACCGTGTGGTGAAGACGAAATAAATTATAAAAAAAATGCATGACACTACAACACATCTTGAACAAATTTCTATATCCTTTGTGGAATTTAAAGTCAACCAGTCAAGCTAGACTTATGGTACAACAACTAATGATTTATCATCTGCTCACATACAAGAATCCTTTTATAGTTTTAATAAGTAGTCATGTGGTTTATGATTCCTATGGCCCCATGGGATTGTTGACCAGTGGTGTCGCCCCCCATCATCAAACAAACCACATGATATAGCCACAACTATGTTCCTAATAGCAGAGCAAATTATTCTATTCGACATAAAATTAAAATGAAGGATAGATAAAATTGAATACACATCTATTTTCCCTGTCCTGCCATTACACATTTCTTCCTACATATCCAAATAAAGAATTTGTCGCACTTTCTGTCTTTTTTATTGGTTAATTTTGCATATTAATTTCTCTTAAATTATCTTAAATTTTATAGCAGATGCTTCAAAATTTGTCTTTATAATATTATTTGGAGAGTGAATCGCACTTTTATCTTCCTTATTGACCAATTTTTGCACATTTGTTTCTCTTAAACTTTTCGTAGCATATGCGTCCCTTTCATCAATATGGTGTAACACATTCGTTCTTCTTAAATACAAAATACATCAATTTTCGTCCATTTTAGGATGCATTTTAAATTTAAGAGGGATGTATGTGTTACACCACATTGATGAGATGATCGCATTTACTACAAAAAATTTAAGATGAACGAATGTGCCAAAATTGATCCCTAAGGAGGACGAAAAGTACAATTCACTCTCCAAATAAAATTGTAAAGAACAAATTTTGAAATAAAAAGAGACGAATGGAGTATTTTTTATCGGTAAAGTGTATAACGTATATAAAATCGTTAATTTTAACTTTGGTCGACTAGGTGGGATTGGAGAAATTATATAGTGCAACGTGGTGCAGTCCACCAATGCACTTGTGACATGTTGAGTAATAATTCACATCACCCCATGTTCTGACAGTGGGGACACATTTTTTAAAATTCTATTTTTTTGGAACATGGGGTGATGTAGATTCCCAATTCACATGTCTCAAATACGGCTCAAGATTCTCTGTACCACAATTTGTGTACCACAAGTGTGTACCACAAATGAGTAATTGACACATGTAATTATGACAATTATAATAATTATCACAATTACATGTGTCAATTACTCATTTGTGGTACACAAATTGTGGTACAGAGGATCTATACAGTGATGGACTGCACCCATATATTTGATGACGTTGCACCGATTGCACTGAATAATCCCAATTATCTATCGTGGGTCGGTGGATAGGATAATTAAAGGTTCAAGGCCTGTGGCTGTAGATACTATATACCACAATAAATTGGCCCAGTTGAAAAGCCCAATAAAAGACCCACCCCTAATATTCTGTCTCCACTCACGGCCTACATCACCTCCGTCAGCCCCACCATTGCCGGCCAGTCTCTCAAATAGAAATAGATTTTTGAGGAAATTGAAAGAGAGATGATGAGATAGAATAGATTTTAGGGGAAATTGAAACAGAGATATTGGTGAAATAATAGCATGCGCAGACCCGCCCGGCAGGCAAACGTTGTCCCCATGGAAAGGGATTGAGGCTCCGGTGAGTATTATCTTTTATTTTAAATTTTAAATTTTAAAATTTAAAGCAATATTTATCAGTGTATTAGTATATGTTTACGAGTTCTCTGTGTAAACTGTAAATATCTTTAGGGTTTGAGATAATAGAATTTATATAAATAGAAATCGAAAAATTTACTATGCATCAATAACTACTAAAACTTGCAATTTGAATTGGAAATCAATAATAGTACTTATAATGAAATCAATACCCTGTGAATTCATAACTAAAATCAATATTTTTCATATAATTAAATTATATGTGATAGGTGTATGATCTAAATCCAGCTCAACAATTCACAAAATCAAGCAAAATAACTCAGCTAACAACAAGCAATCAATCCAATATCAACTCAATAAGATAAATCAACACAAATCCAATCAACAATGTATTAATTCCTCAAAGTAATACCCAATCCAATCCGAAGGATTTAAACAATAGAACACACCAAAATTGATCAAACAGTACAAACAATTACACAGGATTGCCTAAACTACAATCGAATGTAATTAATCCAGCTCAGATCTTCATAGAACCTGAAATGAAGATGATGAAGCTTGGATCAGTCGCGCCAAAACCCAGAGGAAATCAACAGAAGCAGGAGAAAGGAAACTTACTTGTGCAGGGTGTTGAAAATGTGCACTGCGTGAAACTTGCTATTTAAAGCAAGTCTTTTCCACGTCATCAGCTGCACTTTATCCAGTAGGCTCCAGCTAGGATTAATCCCTCCAATCATGCTTCAGCTTTCCACGTCTTCATTTGAGCTGCTGTCTCTTTCATTTATAAAAACGTAATAAGCTAAAAACGTTTTCTTTGACTGACTTAATACGCAAGGGAATGCAAATACCCCCTTAGCAAAAAACCCCTCTTCCTCTTTATTTATTTTATGCATGCAACAATATGAAGTTGGACCAACAGTTGATACCTAGTAAAATATGATGCAACGTTTTATAGTATATTCTTTGCATGGCTATAAACTTTTATTATTGAGTAACAAACCTTAAACCATCCGAAAAAATGTCATCAAATTTGTCCATTCTTTCCTTTGGCAAAGACAAACCAATCTCGAATCCTCCCTCGTAAAACTTGGATTTGCACAAGGACATAGAATATTTTTCCCCATCAATGGACACAACTTCCATCTTTCTTGGCAATCCCCATCCAAAATCTACGTTATACGGATTAATAGGGGATCCACAAACCTCAGCTTGCGTAAAATCGAAGAATTCTTTATTGAAACCTGATATCATTTGCAGCATTCCATCGTTTTGAGTTCCGTAATCGTTAGCGTTCATCGCCCTATTTTTTATGTCCTCTGCTAATTTTGTCGCAACATGCACAAACCCTTCACTTCCTACCAGCTCCTGGCTCCCAACTTTTGATATCCCATGGACTAAGCAATTGCCAAAGTAATTAGAAGGAATATTTTTTATCCGAACCCTCAAATCCATCGTGAATATGGACACCTCATCGTCTTCAACCTCTTTCCCCGATTTCACAAAGCATGTCCAAACATAAGCCGCCAATACAACAAAAGTAGCCACTTGACCTAGGCCGGGTTTTTTGGTCACAAGCCATTTCCTTAATTTCGTTAGATCATTCCTGTTGAGGATGTGTGTGGTTCGGACCCTTCCTGTCGGTAAAGGAACAGTTGCTGTCTTTAAAGGAGTTTCTTTCACTAGGTTCCAATATTTGTCGTCAATTCCTTGGGGATCCTTGATGATGGATCTATCAAATATAGGCAAAGATTCACCTTGTGTGATCAAAAACTCTTTATCTCCACCGAGTCTATGGATTGAAGCCCAGATCCTGATAAAACCCACAATTGAACTCACATCGCCGAGGACCTGGTGGTTGGTGAAACCAATGCATATGCCTTGAATCGGAAACACCGACACTTGTAGGGCTAGAAGTGGGATTGTTTTGTACTCGGTCTCCTCCTTTACGGGTGGCAATTGAGGTACAAAGTCATAGAATTGATCTTCATCTCGTGCAAAATCAAAAATAAGATTTTCAAGACATTTGGTGGACTCGACGATTGTTAATGAAACAGAGTCACCAGGCATGTAGCGAATAATTGGCTTTTTGTTTTCAGTGTCAATAGGGTAGAGTAAATTGCCTGCTAGTGGAACGTAGTGTTTGAGAGTGCGGGAGAGTGATTCTTTGAGTTTTGGAATGATGGTGTCCAAGAAATGGTCTCTAGAACAGGGATGATGGTAGAAGAGAAGTCGTTGAATTGGATGGAAATGCACCAATGGGATGTCGAAGAATGTCAGCGGCAAAGATACCTCGGCCGCCACTTCTTGTGGTGGTGGTGGGATTCGGCAGTTTTCGAGCAGGGTTGTTGTCATGGTTTAGGCTTTAAGTAAAGAAAGAAAGTTTAGTGAACAATTAAGATTAACAATTTAATATATATATAACAGCTAGAGATGATTATATGAAATTTTGAACTATTTGAATGACTAAGTAATGAATAATCAAGTCATTAGACATGAATAAGACTAGTTCTAAAAGAAGCTGCCATCATTGTCCTATGAGCTTATCCTCGACCAAAATTTGCTTATTACATAATGTGAATAAAGAAAGAAGGGGAAAGATTCTGAGGTAATTCGATAAAAGATGCTACTTGTTAATGTATTCTTCATCCATTCTCACGTTTTCTATATGCTTTTGCACGACATTTATAGTTTGTGTAGACGCAGTTAGCCCCCTTGGCCCCGCTCCTAGAAGAGGGCCTATATTCATATAACTATGAGCCTCTCCAATAATCAAACTTATAGCTTAGCTATAAAGACCTATATAAAGATTAAAAAAAAATTCTTTTGGCAAATTTTACTAAAAATAGGTGCAATGATTTGAGTTTAGAAGAAGAGATACTTATTTTGATAGAGAGCTTAATGTGGTTTGATTTATTTTGAAAAGCAAGCCTTTTAAAAACATTTTAACCGAAGAAAATCAGTAATTGATAAAAGAAAAACTATCAGATTCAAGTGGCTACAAAGCGCTCCTTTTGCTGCATTTTGACCCAGGTTGGTTTGGTTTAGGTGATAATATTTTGGTTCGGTATTTTGAAGATTGTCTCGAAACTTGGGTGGAAAAGTTGAAATGTAACTTGAATGTAATTTGGTTAGAACTTTTTTAATGTAAACTAATGTCAATTAAATGATGACTTTAGTTTGACAATATGAATTGTGGTTTAGAAGTATTTTGGATATTAGAGTTTTGGGAGGAAAATGTACATCATAGGTGTCAAATCATGTCTTTTTTTCCAATCAACTATATTGATATTATTTTATATTATCTCAGGATTGATTTCATAGAAATATAACTTGAAACATTTGTTTTATGGGTTACGGCCAGTGATAAGGTTCCATATAATGTTCAGCTTTACTAAAATTCGACACGCATGGACCAAAATGGATCGAAACGTGGCCAAACTTTATGTATTGGTTCCTTACAAATACGCGAAAAGACAGGTTATTTAGTTTGTGTTCTAGAGTCAACCCATACCAAAAGATAAGGAAAATTTGATTTGTTTGTTTGCAGCTTTGAGTTGTGTTTCCCTAAACAGCGAGTAACATATAGTTATTAAATGCATATAAAAAGCAAATTTAAGTGCTAAAACAAACTCTTAAAATCAATGAAATGGTAATTTCACCCAAGTCTCTAAAACTCCTAATATTTACCCCTTACGGTAATTGCTGAAATAAAAGACAAAAAAAAGTTATAACTTACTAGTTACTATAACTACTTGCTGAAGAATTGAAGAAGGCTCTTGAGTTGCTGGAGCAAAGTCGTCGGAGGAGGGTGGTTGGTGGTCAGCGCGGAGTTGTCGGCGGTAGGAAATGAGTGATAGAGTAGGTTAGGGCTTTGAACTTTCAATTTCTAATTTATATCTCTTCGATTGCTTGCTGAATACGAACTCTCTCTCTCTTCTTTTAATATTTAATGTCTATTCACTATTGACTTTTAAAAGTCAATATTTTTCGTGGGACCGCAATAGTGGTGCTTTCTATATATCGGCAAAATAAGGTGAGGCGAGAAGGCCTCTCTACGCTTCACGTTAAAGCGGTCGCTTTTACCGCTTTTAATAACTACGGCTAGTAAGCAGCATATCTCCCCTTGTTTTGAGAAAGCAAAGTTGGCGGCCACATGTGAATTCTTTTGAATTATATGAAGCCAGTAAGCAAACGAAAAATGTATCTGACCGGGATACTATTACCTAGGTTCCTAAACTTGGAATGGATAGGATTGGTCGGCCTGAAATGAATGACCGAAAGGAACAACAACCTTTGAAGTTTTAAAACTGAATTTTATAAAGAAAATTAAATAGCCTCTGTTTGCTTTTATCCAAGAGTATTAAAAGTCTTCAAGAGCCTTTTCCACTTTGGCCTCTATTTTCCTGAGAAAATTTGGGTTATGTCATGGCTATGTTTGTACTTATTACTTATGTCTTGTCTTTGCTTGAGTGTGGCTTTCTCCAAATCTACTTGGGTCTTCATAAGGTTTTTATCTATAGATTTTGAAGGCTAAAAAACAATAAATTATTTGTTGTCCATAAAAGTAAAAAAATAAATAAATTGGCTTATAGAATTTGTACATATATCTGTGTGTTTTACTTATAATTTTAAACGTTAAGAAAAGCCTATGAAATACTATTGCAAGTGTGCGCTCACAAGTCTACCCCTCTTATAATGTTTATATATTAAATATATAGGAAAACTGAAAAAAAAGTTAAAGGAATGGATATATCCCAAATCATGTTTTAGTAAAGAGTAAAATAAAAACTCCATGCCTTTTACCTAATTGACAAAAAAATATTTATTTTATTTTTACTAGCAAATAATAGCTTATATGAACAACCTAAAGATATCTACTCCCATTCCAAGCTACAGTGTGCTTCACTCGCTGTAAGTGCAATTATAATTTCTGATTTATAGGGAAAGTGACACTTAAACCACTAGATATTATCTTTCTTTGGAATAAATTGCATAACATTCTTGTTAACTATAAAAGTTGGAAATAAACCTCATGTTCTCATGAAGTTATAGTAAAATCCTCCTGTCAATAGGTGCCGTGATCTAACAAATATTAATGCGTGATTTATTTGCTAATAAGAATAACATAGGAGTTTTTTGACAATAAAATTGAACACAGAGACATTTTTTCGTTCTACTCTTTATATTACATAATATCATATTGAAAAAGATATAATGAATTTGTAGGGAAAATCAGAAGAGCAAAAATTTGTAAGCCAAGACATTGCAGCTTCAGGCTCAAGCGTTGGCGGTGTGAGGACTTGAGGGTCGGGTGAGTACTATCTTTATTTTATCTTTCCTTTTGGTTTTGTGAATATATTCTTTAGAGCTTTATCTATCTGTGTGTGAAATGTTTATCAATTCATGTAATTTTCTGTGTGAATACTTTTATGTTTGAGATAGATAGGCAACAGTTGCTACTAAATTAGAATTTACATAAATACAATTTGAAATAGGAAAACAATAATATTATAATCAAAAAGAAAAATAATTCAGTCATCTAAGTAACTTATGAATTTATAACTAATTCAATAGTATTTTGCATATATATAATTATATGAAATTTGAAATAGTTTATATCCAGTAAAAGAAAGAAGCAGTTGCCGATCATAATCCTAAATTTGAATTCACAAAGCAATAACTTACATGCCCCTTCAGATTTTGATTGACTACTATTACATACTTTGTACCTAAAGGTTATATTCTTTGCAAGCATACAAATCAGGTTGTACTAACACTAATACGTAAGAAACTGTAAACCATCATGATAAATGGCTTCAAAAAATTTCATTCTTTCCTTTGGCAAAGACAAACCAATCTCATATACTCCCTCAGAATGCCTTGATTTGCACAGGGACAGAGAATATTTCTCACCATCAATCGACACAACTTCCATTGCTGTTTCCTTTCCCCATCCAAAATCTACATCATACAAATCAAATTTAGTGGATCCACGAACCTCAGTTGCTGTAATATCAAAGAATTCTTCATTGGAACCTGATAGCATTTTCAACGCTCCATCTTTATGAGTTCCGTAACTGGTAATGTTCAACGCTCTTTTCACGACACCCTCTGCTATTTTCGTCACAACATGCACAAATCCTTCACCTCCTACCAGCTCCGAGTGCCTCATTTTTGATATCCCATAAGCTAAGCTATTGGCAAAGTAATTAGATGGTATTTTCTTTGTTCGATCCCTCACATCCATTGCAAAAACAAGCACCTCGTCGTCTTCAGCCTCTTTATCTTCAACCTCTTCTCTTGATTTCACCAAGCAAGTCCAAAACGTAAGCTGCCAGCATAATAGAAGAAGACACTTCAGCTAGGCAGCCTAGCCAGGATTTTTAAACAGAACCCATTTCCTTAGTTTCTTAATATAATTACTGTAGAGGATGTATGTTTCTCGGACCCTTCCAGTCGGTAAAGGAAAAGTTGCTGACTTGAAAGGAGTTCCTTTCACTAGGTCCCAATACATGTTTTCGAGTCCTAGGGGATTTTTTATGACGGGTCTATTATATAGTGGCAGTGATGATTCACCTTGTGTGATAAAAAATTCTCTATCTGTGCCTCGTTTATTGATTGAAGCCCATGCCCTGATGAAACCCACAATTGAACTTGCATTGGAAAGGACGCGATGGTTGGTGAAACCGATGCATATGCCTCGATTTGGAAACACCGACACTTGGAGGGCTAGAACTGGGACTGTTTCGTACACGATCATCCTTTACTGGTGGAAATTGAGGTGCAAAATCATAATATTGATCAGCATCTCGTGCAAAGTCACCAGTAAGATAGTCAAAATCTTTTGTGGACTCGACGATTGTTAGTGAAACAGAGTCCCCGGACACGTAGCGAATTATGGGCTTATTGTTTTCAGTGTCTATAGGGTAGAGTAACTTGCCAGCTAATGGAATATAGTGTCTGAGAGTGAGGGAAAGTGATTTTTTGAGTTTTGGAATGATGGATTTTAAGAAATAGGCTGTAGAACAGAGGGTTTCGTAGAAACGAAGTCTGTGCATTGGATGAAAGTGCACCAATGGGATGTCGAAAAACGTTAGCGGGAAAGATGCCTCAGTCACCATCCCTGGTCGTGGTGGGATTTGGCAGTTTTCAAGAGGGGGTGTTGTCATTGCTATAGGCTTTAGCAGTAGCGGGAAAGATGCCTCAGTCATCTTTTGAACTGAACAAATGAAATTGTCATATATATATATATATAACTTTTGAACTATTTGCATGGCTAAATAATGAATATCAAGTCATTAGACATGAAAAGGACTAGTTCTGAAAGAAAGCCGACCTCATTGTCCTCTGAGCTTATCATAAACCAAAATTTGCTTATTAAACAATGGGAAAAGGGAAAGAAGCGGAAATATTCAGAAAATATGCTAATCATTAATGTATTTTCATCATTTTCTGTATGCTTTACACGACATTTATAGTTGGTGTAGACATAATTGGGCCCCTCAGCCCAGCCCTAAAAGATAGCCTGGATACATAGAACCATCTGCATCTTCAATAATCAAACTTTTAGCTATAACTATAGACCTATATAATAATACAAAAATTATTTTGGCAGATTTTACTGAAAAAATGGTGCAATGATTTGACTCTTGAAGAAGGGGTGCTTCTTTTGAATAGAGAGCCAAATGTGGTATGGTTTATTTTGAAAAGCAAGCCTTTCATTAACATTTTAACCAAATAAAATCAGTAATTGAAAAGAAATTAAAAAACCAGATTTTCAAGTGGCTACAAAATCTCATTTTGATGTATTTTGACCTGGTTTGGTTTGGTTTAGGTGATAATATTTTGGTTTGGTATTTCTGAAGATTGTCTTATAACTGGTATAAAAGAGATGAAATAGGACTTGAATGTATTATGTTTAGAATTATTTTAACATATCCTAATGTTGCTTAAGTGGTGAGTTGGGTTTAAAAATGTGGGTTGTGGTCCAAAAAGTATTTTGGATATTGGAGTTTCATGTCCTTTTCGAATTGAAGTTATCGTTATTATATTATGTGATGACTGATATAGAAAGATTGTTATTTTAAGTTAAAACACTTGTTTCGTTACTATTTGAAAATCATTCAAAATAATATTCGACCCAATAAAATAGCACATTTCAAAAAAAAGTTTGAGACTCGAGCCAGGTTAAGTTTATAAGAGCTTTGTGTTGTTACTATTGGGCTAAATTTATCTATTTCGTTTATTTCTTCCTCAGATTTCCTGGGTGATGTGAATTATGAACGAGGAACTCAACGACTCCTTCCTTAATTATCACTATCTGAAGAACTCCAGTCAGCTTATCATTGTAATCTGTTTGATTTCTTATGCAAAATTCCCTTTGCATAATAAGATGATTTCCAACTTTGGATGTATTTTGGTTTATACTACTATGTTTTAAGGTTTTAGAGGGTTGGAGAGGACACCATATTAGGGCATCTCTAATGACTAGTGGGGAGATGCCCTAGAGGGTATATGGGGGGAAGGGGGAAAAAAATCATCTCCAATGACTAGGGGGGCGGAGAGGGTATACCCACTAGAGGGACCCTGGAGGGACCTTGGAGGGAGGGGGAGGGGGAGCTTCTCCCATCCAAGCCCTCTCCATCACATGCTATATATATATATTTTTTAATTTCATTTTGTTTTATTTGGTTATTTTTTTATCTTTATTTAAAAATAAAAAAATTACTAAAATTTGTATATTATTTGGAGATAATTATTTTTAATTATAAAAAAATAACTTTTATTTCATTAAATTAACACTAGTATTTTAATATTGATTTATTTTAATAATTTTGGGGTTGTATTTATCACCCAAAAATAATTCTTTCTAAAAATTTAAAATAATGCGATACAATCATGAAACCCAAAAATAATTATTTCTAAAAATTTAAAATAATACGATACAATTATCATTTATTCGCTTTTACACACTGTTGGGAAATTCTCCACGACTTGCCAAGGTATAACACTCATCTCCCTAGTTCTGAAATGGGACCGGATCCATTCGAAACCCAAACACAAAGTCAAAATGTAGCACCCGAATCTCCAGAACCATATATTCCGGAAATGAATTTTTCAACTGAGCAAGACAACGTAATGGAGACTCCGACACCCCCATCGAATACTCCGACACCAAGCCAACCTAGTTCCAGACCAATTGGAACTAAAAGAGCTAAGAAGAAGAAGGCCAAAGGAACTCACACGCCTGGTCCTAGTGAGGAAGCCGCCCAAATTGAGTCTTATCGTCTTTCTGCACAAAACATGTTAATCTTAGAAGAAGGTCGTAATCGACGACATGCTGAAATGATGGCTAATAAAAAAGAGGCTGACGAATGAGAGATTATGAAAATGGATTGTTCATACATGACCCCTAATACAAAAGAATATTGGCATGAGGTGAGGACTGAAATTAGTGAAAAACGTCGTCGGGCTCGTTTATTTGGAGATTCGTCAGGAGGTTCGATTAATCTAGACGGCGGCGATAGCAATATCAACAGCAATAATAATAGTGGCAACGAATATGGCAGAGATGATGGATTTCCTTATATGAATTAATTTAATATTTGATGTAATTTTTTTATTTTCTAAGTTTCCTAATGTACTTTTGATTTTAAATTAATGTTAATTTTAAATTTATTTTTGGTGTAGTAGTAGTAGTAATTATAATAATAATAATAATAGAGAAGGATAAAATTAATTATTAAATGGGTTAGATAGAAGGAGTCATTAGAGATGACTAAAAAACTAGAAAAAGGGGGAGGGGGAGGGGGAGAGGGAGAGGGGGGGGGAGGGGGGAGAGGGAGAGGGTATTCCCTCTCGGAGTCATTAGAGATGCCCTTAGTACTCCTTATCATTAACTTTTTAAAAGTGGTTTTGTCACGCCCCAAAATTTAAACGTGACTGGCCGTACCGTCGCAACGAATTCAGACGACACGAAGCCCTCCATATGAGTCTATCCAACTCTATAACAAAATATCGAGAAGAAACATCTAATAATTTAATAAAAAGATCTCAATACAAAGCATCTAACCTCTTAACAAGCTAAAAAAAAATAAACCAAAATGCTAAAATTCACTCTAATCTAAAGAATAAATAAGACTAATTATATCTAATGACCTAGTTGCTAATAAAATAAAGTAGCTCCACTTTTGATACGCCATCCTATACGACTCTTAGCTCCACGAACTAACTAAATCTCTGAAATAATAAAAACATTGCGATGGGTGAGCCGCAAACTCAATAAGCAGTTTAAGATACAATCTTACCGGATCAAACATTTATAAAAGTATAATAATTATACATGCAAATATTATACTAACATATTTAGCAAAACTATTTCATGGAGTCAATAAACAGATTTAGAAAGATCAACAACAAATATTTTCAAAGATTAGTAAGCTCACAGACCAACACTACGACCACTATTATAACCCATGGCACGGGCTGTTAGCATATGGATATCCATGGTCCAAAACAAACATACTCAAACTGATAAACAGTTGGAGGCCAAAACAAAAATATTCGGAACTAGTTCCTATCGCTAACCAAAATTCCCCAAAGGGGCCCAAAACAAACGCATGTAAGAACTGAGAGCTTAACAAAATAATATCTTTCTCCATGTGTCAAAATCAAACAATCTTTTCATGCAATCAACAAAAGGATATTTTATGATTGATCCAAGTCGTTCAAAAATTCTTATTATTCTTTCAATTTCAAAATACAAATTGTTATCTTCTTTAGTTCAAACTTTAGAATCATAACAACGAGATATATCCTTCGAAAGATTTAAAGATACTATAGAATATAATAATACTAATAAAATACGAGTAGGAAAGCATCAAGAACTACTTACCTAAATCCTGAAATTTTGGATACTTCGGTTGTCTCTAAATTATATCTCCGAGATGCAATTGATTATTTCGATAATTGACTATTGTTCTTCCTTTTATTTTTTCTTCGAATATATATATATATATATATATATATATATATATATATATACATACCAAAAAGAGTTTGATATGTTTTATAATTACCAAACTACCTAACCTAATAGTTTCCTTTGACCGACCACTTCCTAGAGAAAAGGTAACATAATTGTTGTATAACTATACAACTAGAGTTCTAATACAAGTGCACCTTTTTATTTTAATCGGCCCATTCTAAAACATAAAATTAGAACCCAAAAATAATAATACTAATTAATTATGGACCAGCAATCTAAATATCTAATAATCAAGTTTTTAAGTGAATAAAAAGGTTAGGGATATTACAATTTCCCCCCCTTATAGAAAGTTTCGTCCTCGAAACTTAACGTACCTTTCGTAATTTCGTTAGTTGTAGCCCCTCCCTCGTCAATCAATGCAAAAACTCTTGAATTACTTTTATTTTTCTGCTCATTAGGTTTTCCCCTGTTAATCCCAGTTGTCGTTCTAAATGGACAATTTTTCACCATGTGTCCTTGTCGTCCACATTCAAAACATGCCCCTGTCCTCCAATGACATTCCCCAGCATGAATCTTATGGCAGTGAGTACATTCTTTGGCATATGACCTTGAATCTCCACTATTGGTCTTTATCATCTTATTGCCTAATCCATTCTCTCCAAAATTTTGCCCTCCTTCAGGTTGATTCCTCTTTCGGTCCCCAACATTTTGATCACAATTCTTCAAATCTGTCTCAACTCTCAGGGCTCTCTCCAATAAATCACGGAAAGTGGTATCCATATGAGATGAGACGCGAATTTGGATATCCCTTTTTAACACTTGAAAAAACCTATTCGCTCTACTTTCCTCAGAGCTGATATATATAGGGCAAAATCGTCCAAGTTCGTTGAATTTGTTTGCAGCCTCGAGTACAGTCATATCTCCAGTTTGTTTAAGGTTAAGGTATTCATTTTCCTTTGCGATTTTGATAGCACGGGGAAAATAATGATCGAGAAATAACTTCTTAAAATCTTCCCATGACAATGGATTGTTTCGGTCAACATATGCCACCTTCACCGTGTCCCACCAATACTTGGCGTTTCCAACTAAGAATGGAAGAGTCACATTGAGTCTCACTTCTACGGGATACTCCAATGCAATGAACGTTTCCTCGATGTGGCTAATCCATTTCTCGGCTGCAATAGGGTCGGCACCACCCTCAAATGATGGAAAGTTTAGTCTCCTAAAACATTCATAGCAAGATACCGTGGTGGGAAGTTGTGGCTGAGATATTTGTTGTTGCTGCTGTATAAGATTGGCTACCACTTGACAAATGCCAGCAATGTCCGCTTGGGTGGCCGGCGCATCACGATTTTCAGTCTCTCGACCTATAGTGTGATCCATTGTGCCTTCTTGTTCAATCGAGACTTCATTTTCGCTACCCATCTCATTAAAAGAGTCTCTCCCTCGACCACGATCACGTCCACGTCCACGTCCTTGTCCACGTCCACGTCCACGTCCACGACCCCGACCACTCATTCTTCAACGTGCTAAATTGTATAGTCTAAAAAAATAATAAAGCACTTGTGACAACAATCTAACCAACCTACGAAGTTTAAATAAACATTCTTCCAATAGTTTTAATAAGCCTAAGGCTAAGGATCCAAAAGCAGGCAAAACTTAAGTAACTATTTCTTACTGGTCCAAAATTTATATTACTTATTTTTTTATTTATTTATTTAAAACCCCAGAGATACAAAACCTGGCTCTGATACCAAGTTGTCACGCCCCAAAATTTAAACGTGACTGGCCGTGCCGTCGCAACGAATTCAGACGACACGAAGCCCTCCATATGAGTCTATCCAACTCTATAACAAAATATCGAGAAGAAACATCTAATAATTTAATAAAAAGATCTCAATACAAAGCATCTAACCTCTTAACAAGCTAAAAAAAAATAAACCAAAATGCTAAAATTCACTCTAATCTAAAGAATAAATAAGACTAATTATATCTAATGACCTAGTTGCTAATAAAATAAAGTAGCTCCACTTTTGATACGCCATCCTATACGACTCTTAGCTCCACGAACTAACTAAATCTCTGAAATAATAAAAACATTGCGATGGGTGAGCCGCAAACTCAATAAGCAGTTTAAGATACAATCTTACCGGATCAAACATTTATAAAAGTATAATAATTATACATGCAAATATTATACTAACATATTTAGCAAAACTATTTCATGGAGTCAATAAACAGATTTAGAAAGATCAACAACAAATATTTTCAAAGATTAGTAAGCTCACAGACCAACACTACGACCACTATTATAACCCATGGCACGGGCTGTTAGCATATGGATATCCATGGTCCAAAACAAACATACTCAAACTGATAAACAGTTGGAGGCCAAAACAAAAATATTCGGAACTAGTTCCTATCGCTAACCAAAATTCCCCAAAGGGGCCCAAAACAAACGCATGTAAGAACTGAGAGCTTAACAAAATAATATCTTTCTCCATGTGTCAAAATCAAACAATCTTTTCATGCAATCAACAAAAGGATATTTTATGATTGATCCAAGTCGTTCAAAAATTCTTATTATTCTTTCAATTTCAAAATACAAATTGTTATCTTCTTTAGTTCAAACTTTAGAATCATAACAACGAGATATATCCTTCGAAAGATTTAAAGATACTATAGAATATAATAATACTAATAAAATACGAGTAGGAAAGCATCAAGAACTACTTACCTAAATCCTGAAATTTTGGATACTTCGGTTGTCTCTAAATTATATCTCCGAGATGCAATTGATTATTTCGATAATTGACTATTGTTCTTCCTTTTATTTTTTCTTCGAATATATATATATATATATATATATATATATACATACCAAAAAGAGTTTGATATGTTTTATAATTACCAAACTACCTAACCTAATAGTTTCCTTTGACCGACCACTTCCTAGAGAAAAGGTAACATAATTGTTGTATAACTATACAACTAGAGTTCTAATACAAGTGCACCTTTTTATTTTAATCGGCCCATTCTAAAACATAAAATTAGAACCCAAAAATAATAATACTAATTAATTATGGACCAGCAATCTAAATATCTAATAATCAAGTTTTTAAGTGAATAAAAAGGTTAGGGATATTACAGGTTTTTCTTATGTTTTTTCTTTTTTTTTTTTTCACTGAGTCCTCGCTATGAATTATTTATTTCACTTTGATCATTTACAAGTTTTTTTTTTTTACAAGGTTGGAATTTTAGAATCCATGTCAATTAAGTTATATTTTAATTTTAAAAATATATTTTTAATGTTAGTTATTTGATAAAACAAGTGGGGAAAAAATTTGACTGCTGCACGAGTTAAATGTATCACACCAATGTGAATACAATGTTCCTAAAATTTTAGAATAGTGGTATTGTAATTGTTGTCTCGTCTTGGATTGTCAAAGTACTCGAGAATGTTGTATCGTGTCATGTGTTATGATTAGGACTTAAAAGTCAAATTAAGCGACTTAAGTTAATTCTCTAAAATTTGTTTGAGTTCGATTCGATATATACATATCAAGCAACTTTGAAAAATATTTGTTGTTTGATAATTTTTTAAGGTCGATTTTTGAGCTGGATTCAATAAGCTAAAAAATGATAAAAAACATGTAAAATTATTAAGCTACTTGGTACAAAATTTAACTTTAGCTTGAACAATATCACATAGACCAACCTTATATTTATTAATGATTCATTATGCAAAGTCATGATCATGAACTATAGTCTTTATGCAGACCTTAAACCATCAGCAAAAATGGCTGCGAAAGTTTCCATTCTTTCTTTTGGCAAAGACAAACCAACCTCTAATCCTCCTTCATGATCCCTTGATTTACACAAGGACATAGAATATTTCTCACCATCAATAGACACAACTTCCATCTTTCTTGCACTTCCCCACCCAAAATCCACATTATACAAATCAAATTTAGGTGATCCAGAAACTCCAATTGCTCTAACTCCGAAGAATTTACTGATATTTGATAACCAATTCTCAGCTCCTTTTAACACTTCATCCTTATTATTCACCCTATTCTTAATATCCTCCGCTATAGCCTTCGCAGCTTGCACAAATCCTTCGTTCGCAACAAGTTCCCGATGCCCAATTTTCGCCATCCCATAAGCTAAACAATTGCCAAAGTAATTACAAGGTACAATCGGATCTATCCGTGCCCTGCAGTCCACCGCGAAAATGAAGTACTCGTCGTCTTCAACCACTTCTCCCGATTTCACGAAACAAGTCCAGACATAAGCTGTTACTACAACAAAAGACGACACTTGAACTAGGTCTCGATTTTTGGACAGGACCAAATCTTTTAGTTTCTTTATGTCAGCTTGGTCGAGAATGTACGTGGCTCGGACCCTTTCTGTTGGTAAAGGAAAGGTTGGGGAGCTTAAAGGGACATTTTTCATTACGTTCCAATATATGTTGTCGATTCCTAGGGGATCTTTAATGACGGATCTATCAAACAGCGGCAAAGATGAGTCAATCAGAAACTCCTTATCTTCACCGAGTATATTGATTGAAGCCCATGTCCTAATGAAACCAACAATCGAACTTGCATCGCCAAGGGCATGATGGTTGGCGAAACCAACGCATATGCCTCGATTTGGAAACAACGACACTTGTAGGGCTAAAACCGGGACTTTTGTGTACTCGATTTCAACCTTTACCGGTGGCAACGGAGGTATGAAATCATAGAATTGATCGGCATCTCGTGCGTGATTGCCAATAAGATAGTCGAAATCTTTTGTAGACTCGACGATTTTGAGTGAAACGGAGTCCCCGACCACGTAACGAATAATGGGCTTATTGTTTTCGGTGTCTATAGGGAAGAGTAAATTGCCTGCTAATGGAACATAGTGTTTGAGAGTGAGGGTGAGTGATTTTTTGAGTTTTGGAATGATGGTTTCCACGAAATGGGATTTGGAACAGGGGAATTCGTAGAAAAGAAGTCTGCGAATCGGGTGAAAGTGCAGCCATGGGATGTCGAAGAACGTTAGCGGCAAAGATAGCTCGTCCGCCACCCCTTGTGGTGGTGGGATTTGGCAGTTTTCAAGCAAGGTTGTAGTCATTGTGCTTTAGGCTTTAACTGAAGAAAGTGAAGTGAAAGATTAAGATTAAGATTAAGATTAATGTACATGGATATGGACATATATATATATATATATATATATATATATATATATATATATACACAAAGTTAGAGATGATCAAGCTTATATCATACTAAATTAAATGACATTTTGAAGTAATTGATTGATGAAATAAGGAATAATCAAGTAAGTACTATTTAGGATTGGAAAAGAATAATGAGCCGACATCATTGTGCCGGTCATATCATAAGACCAACCAAACAAAAACGTTGTTTGTTTGTTATACGATGGGAACAAGAAAGAAACCAAAATATATACATATATATATATTTTAAAGGTCAAATCAAGAAAAAAGATACATAAGATATACTGCATTGAACTCTTGTAACTAGAATTCATGTTCATCTAGAAGCTATTCTTTATTAAAACTGTGATTTTGATGATATCTAGAACTAATTATACTACACATGTCATCATTAATTAAATTAAATTAAATTAAATTGTTGATTAATAACTTCTACTAAGACCTTGAGAAATCAGGTGAACTATGTGAAACAAGGAGGTAAGTCGAGATATGTTTGAGCTAGCATCGTAATATAATATTCTTAAAATTAAGATTTTTTTTTTTTTTTTTAATTTGAGATGAAAAGAGAGTTTTATTTTTATTTTGAAGATATAAATGAGGAAATCCCATAGATGAAAACATTTATCTCTTTTTCAAACTTATTTATGTGTAAACGATATGTAAGCTAGCCTATGTTTGCAATTCCCAGAAAATTGGACATTTAATTTAATTACCTCAAAATTGCAACATATACAAAAGAGTTTGGACTTGTACACCAAGAAATCATCGGGCTAGCTCGGGCTTACAAGAAATGCTCACTTCTTTCTTCACAACCTAAAAACAGATTCTTATCAATAATACATTTCTACCACTGTCTCATATTCCAACAAACCTTTTTTACCCTTTGTCACTCAAATTTAAGTCCGACTCTTGGAAAAAAAAAATTGAGAATGTACGTCACACTCCATGTCATAAAATATTTTAAATATAAGTTTATTATAATCTGGCAAAGAAGTAGATGAATTTCTTAACCATTTCTATCAATTGCGATCATGATTCAATCAATTTAATTGGTAAGTTTAGATAATTAGTTAATTCAAACATCAATTGAAAACTTAAATTGGACTTTAGGTATTTAGTAATTAAGGGTAATAATGTACATGTAATTTGATTAAACTTTATGAATTATGAGAAATTATTTTGCGCTACCGTTCATGGATGATGTGGTGAAGCTAATGATTATGATTGTATGATTGAATTTGAACTGATATATTAGTTTAAAAAAAAAAAAACTCATATATTCAAGGAGGAGTTATATTTAAGATATTGTCTCCACCGTGTATTGATATGTAAAATTAATTAAAATAAATCTCAATAATTTGTTTCACCGTTTTATTCATGCAACAGTTGCACCAAATAATTTTAAGCTCATTGTCAAATATTGAAAAAAGAATAAAAGCCAATATACTTGTAGTAAAAAGAATCAGAATACAATTTGTGATTAAGCCTCATTAGAAAATATTTTTTTGTTTTAATGTGGATAATTGTACATAACTTTTGACTTTATTGTATCAGTAATTATGAGAGTGCAAAGCATGTCTCGTGAAATTCAGCCCAAAGGGGTTATAAGAAAATTAATCAGATCATGGGTCATTATAACTTATATTAATATTGAACTGCACACAAATTAAATACAAGTTTTCAGATGGGCCGAATTCTGTCAAAAGTCCAACTAACAAAATGCAAGTAAATTAAATTTAGTCAGTGCTCGGTTTTATGATCCAACAATTAAGATTGGGCCAGATTATCAGTTGGGCCAACTCTCAACTAATTAGTTAAATTTTTCTTTTTTTGGTAATATCAAATTGCTACATAAGCATGTATATGATAGTATATCGTCAAATGTTGATTCATGATTCAATGAGGAATTAAAGTTACTTTCGTAGACTGAATAAACTTTAATTGACTACAATTTTTTTTTAAAAAAAAAGAAGTTTAATAGGATATCAAGTATTTTATATATAGTACAAGTTATTAAGTATAGCAGGAATGTAAGGCTCTATATGAAAGAATTTTGGGGGATTTATGTTTTTTAAAAAATAGTTTGATTGGTTTCGATGAAACCTTTATTTTTATTCTGATTGAGTTAATTTAGATGTTAGATTTTGTAATTTCGAAAAAATTAAAACTCTATTTGAATTGAGTTTGGATGTTGGGGTGCACGAAAAAAAAAAAGTAGGTGTAGATGTCAAATCAATATTTTTTATAGAGAAAAATTAGATAGTACGTCAAATAATTGTTTTTGATAGATTTCGATTTCACAAGGTTTGGGCCCTGGTTTCAAGAGGTCCGACTTAAATCACATTCGCCCAAATCTCATTTGAAAATATTTTGGTTCAATTTCGCGAGACCCGTAAGACTGAAACTCTTTCATATAAGGCATCTATTAAATCATTTACTTGGTTCCAATTTTTGTTCTCATACGAGGGATTGAATTTGAAAATTAGAGGAAAGAAAGAAATAAATTCTGTTATATGATGTTCCAATGAGTAAAATGATTTTGGACTGATGAAGTAATATTAAACTACTCCGAACCCATTAAGAAATAACCATATATACATGTATATCTAAACGGATAAACATTTACCTAACACATCAAAACATACAACCAACATGTACCAACAAAATACATACTCAATTACCAGTTAATTCTCTATGTAGATTAAAAATAAATTTTGGAATTCTAGTCACTAAAGTATGCACCTAATTAAGTTTATTGTTGTTAACTAATTACTAATATATACTTATTAATGTACGTTTAGTTATACCCATGTTGTACGTACGTGACATACTAATTTATTAAGTCTTCAACGTGGTTTCTAATACTAGAAACATCTGGATACTCTTCCTCAATATTTAATTTAATTTAATAATTAGCATGCACTCTTTACGTATACTGTCCCCATGCACCCTATACACGTATTGCATGCAATAATCCTGCAGGATCCTTTGACGCAACTAATTCAACGCCTTCCAAATCAATAAAAAAATACATAAACAATTTAACTTCTTTTAACTATAGTTCTTAATGTAAACAATCACCATCATTTAATAAATAAAAATTGGTTTGTTGAATAATTGATAATACATGACGCATTATAAATATATTTTCGTCCACACGATCAGATTTTGCGCTAATGAATTAAATCTAGATTTATAAAAATGTTGCTAGCTAGTAGAGAAATTTAATAAATTAAGGGAGCAACTATTATTCAAAGTTTGTTGAGGTTTATCCAACACCTCATACTACACAGTTGAATTCCGCAAATTTAAATATGAGGTTATATGTCAAATTTGATGACGTGGAGGCTTATATAATTAAGGAAAGATTTCCTTAGAAACCCTGGATTGGTGACAACAAATTACTCGGAGAAGAATGTTATGGAAACTAGCCCATTGAAATTAATTTTTAATCTCAATGATGACGTATAGTTTATCGATTAATTAATTAATTATCCTTTTTCAGTTTTATTTTTTAACTGGTCATTAGTATTAACTGCATGTTATCGATTAATTACTAGATTACTAGATGATAAAATGATATATGGACATGTGTTATGATCGAGTTTATGTCCATCATTTTCTCACATCGTTTGCACTAATCCTTAATAAATTGTTTATTCATAATTCAATAGTTAGAGATGCGGTCAAGATCGATGATTAACATTATAAAATTTAAGATGCATGAGGCCTTAATAGGGAACATGTATAAGATGAAAAGTTTGATTAGTTATATTTTAATATTGACCCATTTTCTTTCATCAATTTGAGTTTCATGCATGCATGCGCATCTCATTTCAAAACTATTATTAATTATAATGATGTTCAATCATTCTTAATGTACTCATCATCATACCTTGGACGTTTATGCAAGATAGAGTCTCTTATTTTCATTATTGATTTTCTAATCTTCATTGTTAATTACTAGCTACGTTTTGAGAATCCACAAAAAGAAATCTAGTTTTATAGTATTATATGCTTCATCAAGAAATTAATACATTTTCTTTTATCAATATCATTGTATTTATTTATTAATATCCGGTATCCAAGTTCCTTTAATTTGTGAAAATGGCATATTATAGTTGGCTCGTGCTAATTTATCATGCTTAGGTCTTATAAAGAGGAAATTGTACTTTTCATACTAAATTTTTAGTACCTTAATACATTTCATATCATACCGTTCAAAATGAAACATTTGATATTTGATATAAAAACTAATCAACAGTTTTCAATTTAGGTTTGGCCATTAAATCATGAACGGAAACGCATATTTTATACCAAATATTTACCTACTTTAGACATTTGGTACCCAAACTTTCAAAATAGACACATTTAATACCAAAATTGAAGGATTTTTTCTCACATTAATCATAATTAAATTGTATCTCATAATCTACAAGGAATCATGGCACAATAATTTCAAGATATTATATAGGGCAAATTATAAGCATGCTATGGTAAAAAAATTGGAGCATATTTTTAACATACCAAAAGTCACAATTTATCAATTTATGAGATATGATGTGTGCAGGTAGACAGTGACTTTTGGTACTTAAAATTATGCCCAATTTTTACCATATATAACAGGCTTATTTGTCCTATATAATATCTTAAAATTATTGTGCTATGATTCCTTGGAGATTATGAGATATGATTTAATTTTGATTAATACCCTGAAACTTTATTAATTTTTTGCGGATTATTTATTGTGTTTCATTAACTGAAACTTGTACCATTATAAAGCTCTCTTTAATAGCTTTCTGACCATATAAAGAACACAAAATTTGGCCTAAAAAATTGACGGAGAAAGAAAATGTGAAAAAAGTCCTTCAATATTTTGGTATTAAATGTGTCTTTTTTGAAAGTTTGGTACTAAAATGTTTAAAGTATGTAAATGTTTGGTATAAAAAATACATTTCCCACATTTTTATTTTATTTTCTTTTTTATTTTCTGAGAGTTAACGGACACGTGCCGCGCACGTGTCCTTTTCCGTCTATGATTTAACGACCAAACCTAAATTGGAAAAGGTTGAACAATTTTTGTATTAAATGTATCATTTTGAAAAGTATGGTCTGAAATATATAAATGTACTAAAAGTTTAGTATGGAAAATACAATTATCTCATCTTTTAAATCTTGTGTGCATATGTTTTTTTTACTATATTCTAGGGTATTCAATTTTTAGGTCTAATTTAATCTCGTTCGAGACACGTCATATATATTATGTGAGAATCTCTCGCAGCATGAATTCAAATATTAGTTCCCTATATTATGAGGACTAACCTCTTCTACTAAATAAATCACCTATTGATAATTAATCAACATATATGTGTCAATGAAAGTACTAAAATTGATTAAACCTTAACTTAATTGTCTCCCTAAAACTATGATTAACTATTTTACCTCATAAATTGGATAAATTCTAAGACGACTTCTAGAACAGTACGTGGTAAACCAATAGTACGATAAATATATAAATATATACTATCAATAGGAGATGGGCATGTTAGACAAGAAAGCCAAGGTAATGTGGACCTTAGAGCTAGTCTATGTGGAAATGAGAGAATAATATTAAATTGTTTGACCAAAAAACTTTTTCGTTAGCTAAAGGTTGATGAATCTATTACCTGAAATCTAACGACTTTGAACTGGATAGACTGCTACGGTAGAAATTTGCAACATACTTTCTTGCTTACATTGCAATGTCTCATTGATTCATGTTCTTGGGAGCTGTGTTTTGAACTTTAGAGAACTAGAGCTTATTACATTATACACACACTAACATTTTCCAAAAACGGTGAAAGTCAATGACTAGATTTTCTATTGGTTGGTTGGGACCATATATGTCTACCTCTCAACTTTTCTTCTACAATAACCGATGTGTGTTTCGTTTAGAGCAAGTGATTAGTATCTATATAAACCATACATACATTCATTTTTTTTTTATTTTGGAGAGAAGTGTCCACATAATGTGTCCAATAGTGCATTCAGATAGAGTAAATCAATTTTAAGAACTGAATATCTTTGAAAAATAAAAATTAAAGTATAAAATAAGATTGGTTCCTTTATATTTTCTTTCGAATACATAGTTATTGATAAATAGCAATTGACAGTCATGTAATTCTATGCAGTTTTTGCTAATTATTAATTTTAATGTGCTATTCCTAATTGTGATTAAGACATACCTCAATGTTATTTCAAGTTGCCTAGGACCTATTCTTAATTCGGTCGATATGTAGAATAATATCATATTCAATAATAATATTATCCGCGTCAAATAATATTAATTCTACCAATTATAAATACATGTCGTTATTGTTTTCTCTATTACTAATATTATGCATACACTCATTATCGAATTTGTGAGGCTCAAACTTCAGAAAATTGATTTTGGTAACAAATTGACTAATTTTATTAATGATTCTGGAAACAGAAAATATAGAAATAAAATACATAGAAAACTATTCAGCTTAAGCGAAATAAGATGAAATAAGCATTCGTCATTAACACCTACGTGGATAGGAAGATTGCCCCAAATTAGAAACTTGGCTTGTAGCAGGTAAACACGTGTTAGAGCAAAATGTCAAAAGAGGTAAAAAGGAAATTAAGAAACCAATTACAACCATACACGACTCAGATCATATTCCATAAGATAAATGTGTCTACACTGGTTGACGTTATTCACATGTTTGTTTCTTGTTTTGGAGTTTATCTTCAAATGTTGTGAGCAAGTATGATGAGATACTAAGAGTAAGTAGTCAACAACTTAATCAACAAATTATTTATATTGATACTTATTATTACTTATTCAAGTTCAGGAAAAATGTAAAGAACTATAAGTTCAATGACATTTAAATTACAAGAAACAATTTCCTCAGTCCCTAAATTCTAATCTTTATTTTCTTGTTGAGATGTTCCAAAACACGATTATTTTTCTCAAACACACTATCTGATCAGGGTTGTCTGAATCGAGTCTTGACTCAAATTCAAATATCGTCTAGCTTCACGGTTATGGGCTCAAACTAAAGTACAATCATGCTTGACGACTATAGACTCAAACTCTGTTTATATAACTTTTCGAACTTCGGATCTATATCGACCTCATATCAGATTTGCTCACATGAGTTTATTAGCAAATATTAAAAAAAATCGCATTCTTCAAATGTATATAAATAGAGTAATCTTACTTAATGCATAAGTATATACAATTTTCATACTTGTAATCCATTATATAAAAGTTTAAAAAAAGGTTGCAAAGTCCCAAGATCCCCAATTTTTTGACTATGTGATTTATGTATGCAGTAAGTTCATACAGTTATAATTGATACATGTGGGCAGTAGATTTTTAGTAAAGTTTGTCTTATTTCAAAATAGCAATTAGTAATTTATAACTTTCTTAAATAAGATTGTATATAACATATGTGTATATGAGATATCTTATTTTAATCATTAAAAAATTCACCAAAAAAATCTGAACTATAATTTATGGTTAAAATGTCCAATAATGACGTAGTATCGGACATTTACAAAAAATAAATATATATTAAATTACATACTAACCTTTTAATTAACATGTTTAAAAAAACCCTATAATCTTTAATTAATTTCAGATTTCTTTTCCAAAAATAAAAATCAAGAGAATTACACTTTTCATATCAAACTTCTGCCTATTTTATACATTTCATACAAAACTTTTCAAAAAGACACATTTCGCACAAAAGTTTAACAATTTTTTTTACATTTCATTTGACCGTTAGTTTTTGGATGAAAATGGTCCGTTTAAGTGACCATTTTAATCTCTTCAGCGGATATTTGCAATTGGACAAAAATATCTTTCTGCCTATTTTATACATTTCATACAAAACTTTTCAAAAAGACACATTTCGCACAAAAGTTTGACAATTTTTTTTACATTTCATTTGACCGTTAGTTTTTGGATGAAAATGGTCCGTTTAAGTCACCATTTTAATCTCTTCAGGGGATATTTGCAATTGGGCAAAAATATCTAAAAAGATAAAAATTGGGAGGGGGTAATTGCAATTATTGCCATCACTAATTCCTCTCTCTTCACCTCCGGCACCACAACCACCGCCCAACCTTTCCCCACCTGAAAACATATCTTTACGTGAGTGAAGTAGTTGGACTTGTAATAAGTGTTTGTGACTAACTTTGAAAATTCATGTGAGGGGCACATATATATTTTTCGTAAAAAAAAAAATTAAATAAAATTATTTAATGAGGTAAAGTGATTAATTTGTACATATGTGATTAAATTATTTTATTTGTTTAATTAATAACATATGTTAACATGTAATTGCAAGTTTGAAATTACATATGAAAAAAAAAAGTAGTCGGAAGTTTGATGCTTCCTTTAATTTGAGACGAATATGAGTCATGATATTATTACTTAAAACTCCATCAATTGACGGGTGTGTGTGACCTTAATTAATCAAGTGTGTTTTGTGTCGTGTACAACCATGAATTGTGATATCGAAAAAAGAAATTAAATATTGGTATAAGTATATGATATGTTTGTGTATATATAGAAACACGGAAGTTGACATATATATATGAAATTAAAAAAAAAAAAGAAAAAGAAAAAGAAGTTGACGTACATGGTTTAACGAGGTGACCATGGGCAAGACAAATCGTAATTATGAGGTTTTGGTCTCTAATCCGTAGAAGCAATCTACGAAAGAGCGAAACATTTCGTTATAATTGGGTAGGGGATGTAACAACCGTACCGACTAAAGAAATCATTTTTTAAAGACTTTTTTTTTACTTTTTCTTTTTTTTTTTTGTCTTTTTGAAAAGGTCAAAGCCATCATTTACATGCCACCTTTCTCCAACAGTGCCTTATTCCTAATTTAACTTGAGTTTAATAACTTCATCTTTGAGTTATCCAAGAAATTCAACTCATGCTGCCATTTTAGGATGACAAATTTCAACTTTTTAACTTCGACCTAATTCATAATTCGTTTGAGTATTTGAATTAAGAATTGTACCAAATATTCTGACTACACGCGTTTAAAAATTAAATAAATATCTGATTTTTTTTTTTTTTTTGGATAATTTATATCTGAATTAATTGAAAGAATAAAGAAACTCTTAAAACTCAATATGAGACACATATTAACTTACTAAACTTAAACTTATATAGTCTAACAACAAGGTTACTTGATAATTTAATTATAAAAAATACAGGACTGTACGCCTATAATAATTTAACCCCTAATTTTAAATGTATTATATATATAATAATATAGAATTTTACTGTGTAGTAATGAAATGGTACGTAATTCCTATCGTATCCAAACGAGTAGTGTAGTTTATTGCAATTGCCGGAGTTCACGTTTATGCCCTTGAACTGAATAAGCTTTGATTGCAATGAATACAAATCGCAAAAAATCCTTGCCTAAATTGGACCCTTTGTAGTCCATGTACATAATCTTCAAAACATACAAATACATGTTTTATAAATTAATGATCAGGTCTAGAAAAAAACAAAAAAACAAAAAAACAAAAAACAAAGTAGTGAATCCATGTTCGAATCACTGTTGGGAAATTTTTCCACGTAATGTGTCCGACGCGCCTCGAAAGAGATTAAACCCTTGAGAAACAAAAATAAAGTCCAGAAAAAAGACTCAACAAATCATATTGGAATTGTTCAAGTAAAACATATTTTTTAGTGAAGCGGTTCATATATCATTATATCAATTATTGTATTAGAAAATATGTTCAAATCTAGTTAAGTTTAAATATAATTTAACTATTACAATCAGTATTAAAGTCGAAAATACTCACATTAGTGAAATTCAAGACTCAAAACTTCTCAATTGTAGAATCTCAATTTTAATTTTGTCATTAGACTACGAAATCTACTCGAATAAAACACATTGATACAACCAAAATGTTGATAAAGATATTCATTAAATGATTAAGCTTTCATAATTAAAAACATCTTGTGCTACGAGGACTCAATCCACAATTCAAAACTTCTATGGAGAAAAAATAAATAAATAAATAAACCACCATGTCACAAAAATAAGTAAAAATCCTAGTCTTACTCTTAAATTTACACCAGTTTTGCTCCGACATGAGTCAATCCACAGCCGTACCCCAAACATTTCTATCAAAATGTCACGAGCAGTTGATGTCGTACCCCATAACACCACGACTCCTCCCAAAAAGTCAATGTGATTAATGGTAAATTCAATCTACTACCAAGCTAAGGTAAATACACCTTTTAAACCGCCTCATTCATACAATTAATTATTATATAATCAATATGTGAGTGGATATGTTTGATGCAGAAAAAATAAGTTATTCCAAAAATGTGAATATTGAGAAGAAAAAAAAAGAGTAATTACTACATGGAATTGTCTTCTTCTTCTTCTTCTCTAGATATATAAAAAAAATGTTATCAGTAATAGGAAAGGTAAAATTGCACAAAACGTTTCAAATTAATTATTGATTTTGGATTTTTGTCACGGACTACATTATCTTACCGAATTTTGTCCCGCAATTTATTTGTTTGAAATATCGTCTCAAACTAATTACTAATATTGATTTTTCGTCTCAAACTATATCAACTCGCAGAATTTCGTCCCATAATTTATCGTTTTGTATGAATTTAGTCCCAATACTAAATTTCTAATTTAATGAAAATGACGGTTCAATCTTGTAATTAGTTTGGAACGAACTCTGCAATATTATATAATTATTCATGTTAAAATTTACCATGTCATAACACGTAAGTAACCATGTACCGTCTTATAATTAATGGTGGGACGGTATTCCAAAAAAATATTAAATTACGGGACGAAATTCGACAAGTTGAATAGTTTGGGATGAAAATCCAAAATCAATGATTAGTTTGGGACGATTTTGCAATTTTGCCAATATGGAATTGTATACACATTTCATCCGAAACACACAGCATAGCACAGCACAGCACACAAGTGAGAGAGGGGCAGGGGCAGGGCCGGCACCAAATCCTGTTGACTTCAATATAATCACTCTCTTTCTAAGTCTCAACTATATATAGTCCATGGGGGCTCACCTTCTCATTAGGACCTACACAACTTTACACTTTTCTTCCAAAACTTCCCTTTTCTCTTTCAAACTCTAATTAATAATAATAATTGCTTTCTTTCTTTCTTTTTACACTTCTATTTGTCCTCCACAAACTCCATCTCACATTTTCTCATCATTAACAAACAAAAACAATAATGGGAAGATCACCTTGTTGCGATAAAAATGGCCTCAAAAAAGGTCCATGGACTACAGAGGAAGACACAAAGCTCATCCAATATGTTCAGACAAATGGCCCTGGCAATTGGAGATCCCTTCCCAAAAATGCTGGTGTGTATTCACATATGATCATATTATATTTGATGATAATTTTATTTCAATCTAGTTCTGATACCAATTTAATTTTGACATGATTCGTGCAGGTCTTCAAAGATGTGGGAAGAGTTGTCGGCTTCGTTGGACTAATTACTTAAGACCTGATATCAAGAGAGGAAGGTTTTCATTTGAAGAAGAGGAAACCATAATCCAACTACACAGTGCTCTTGGCAACAAGTAAGATCGATATACTCTATATATACATATATATATATATATATATATATATATATATATATATATATATATATATATATATATATATATATATAATAATCAAAAAAGAATGTTTATATAATATAACTAGTTTTAATGAAATTCAGTTTGTATATGGTGTACTTAATTTCGTTTGATAATTCAATTAGGTGGTCTGCTATAGCCGCGCGTTTGCCTGGAAGAACAGACAACGAAATCAAGAACTACTGGAACACGCACATTAGAAAAAGGCTCCTTCGAATGGGAATCGATCCAGTAACTCACACCCGACGCCTCGACCTTTTAGACCTTTCGTCACTTATCAACAACAACTCACCACAACTCAATCTTTCAAATCTCATCCGACTTCAAACACTTCTTAACCCAGATGCATTAAGGCTTGCTTTGAGCCTATCATCACTAAATAATAATAATAATAATAATAATAATAATCAAAACACAGAAGTGTTGTTGCAAAATCTTCAAGAAAATCAGTTATTAAATAATTCCCACCAGCTTCAAAACCATCATCAGGCCCCATTTATCCAACCTAATCAGTTTGAAAATATTATAAACCAACAAATCCCATCAAATCTCACCACTTCTTTAATTCAAAATCAAATGCAAGGGAATATGGGACATTATTCTACAAACTTTCAAGAAAATAGTTTGACACCTACTACTACTACTACTTTTCCAAGTTATTGCTATGATCAAATGAAGGGAGACTTTTCGGAGAACTCGAGCTTTCAGTCTATGAATAATAGCTTTGATTCTGTTTTATCGACGCCTATGTCTAGCCCGCCACCGCTGAATTCGGCTTCAGCACTTATAAATGGCAGCACAGAAGATGAGAGGAATAGCTTTTGCAGTGACCTGTTTAAATTTGAAATCCCAGAGAGTTTAAACTTTGATGATTTCATGTGATTATATATATATATATATATCCTCTCTGAGTTTAGCATTTTTTACCCATTTGTTATTGTCATCTCACCAATTTTTTTTTTTTTTTTTTTGTGAGTATGATAGGTCTTAGATTTGGCTTTTCAATAGTTACCACTATAATTTTTTTTTGTTGAGTTCATTTATAGTCATGGTTTGTTTGTAAATTATTCTTCATGTTGTCATAATATATTTAGCTGCCATATTTTTCTATACCTTACTTTCTCATTTCAGTCTTCTGCCTATAAATTTCATCTGATTAATTATATTTACCTGATTTGATTTCAAATACTATGTAATAAATAACTACTGAACATATGAGGATCTGATCTGTATTGATTTTGTGAAAATTATTTGCACTAAAATCCACCTAGCTAAGCTATTTCTTTGGTTGGGCCGAAGTCTGGGCCGGTCAAAAACAGACTGCGTGTAAAACGTGCCACTTATATGGATCAAAAACGGGTTGAGTAATGGGTTAAGTCAGTTTGAGTTGAGTCGGCTCGTTTTATATTTGCTGATGTCATGTATTCACTAATTATAAATTAATAGAAAAATATCATGACTAGGTGAAGCCAAGTCCTGGCAATAATTTTCCCATACTTAATCAAGTATATTAATTTAATATTTAAATGTAATTAAATGAGATTAGCATAATACTAAATTATATAAATAAAGATAATAGACCATTAGATATTTACACATCATAAAAAAAATATATATTTAATATTGTTATTAAATTTTCATGAATTTAGGAGAAAAAATTGAAAGAAACTTTTTAGTAAAAATTGAGTCATTAAATATTAACTAGTTTTATCTTTATATTAGTTTTAATTCTTCTTTGATCCATTTTCGGCCAACATAAATATTAACTAAAATCATCCGAAACAAACCCATCATGAATAGGAAAAAAATATGGGTTGAACTGGCCCGAACCTAACCATGGGTACTCATATTGCCACCCGTAGTTTCATTACGCGAGAGTAATTAGTTATAATAAGTGTGTAGCATGAAGCATAAAATAGTTATGTTTACTAGTGATATAATATTTTGATTTAACTAGATATGATTAGTTATTTAACTAATGACAATTTTCAGTCAATTAGATCATACCTCGTTGGTAAGTCAATAAATCTTAGATTCAACTTTCATTAATTTGAACTTTTTCCCAACTTATTACTTATGTGATTGAATTTCATCGTAATTTAACAAAGTTCTGATTCAGTGGTTTTCTCTTAAATTGCCAATTTTTTTGATTTAGTCAAAATAATAATTTGACAAATAATTACTCGTAATTAATTCAAACTGAAAATACTACCCTTTTGGCCTATATACTGACCCCAATTAAACTGACCATTTTCACTTTGCCTTTTGGCCCATGTTCTGGCCGATTAAAAGTAAACCAAAAAACTTTTGTCTATTTTCAAGTGATTACACGTAATTTTTTCTTAGCAGAAAATACAATCAGAAATTACCCTTTTTTCTTGTTTACCTTATATTCTAAGTTGTTCATGTTTTAACTGTTTCATGGATATATATAATTTGTAACATGACAGTATACTATTTTTGTCCAACTTTTATTGAATGTCTATATTCTGTTGTTTGACCAGCCAATTAATTTCATCAATGCTATTTTAACAATCTGTTACTAATTTTTAAAGTAATGTAATAATTTAAACTATATACAAAACAATGCTACAATTGAGAGGTCTATGATGCAATAAAGATTTGAAATAGAATTATCAGAACAAAAGGTTTTTTTTTCTTCTTTAGTCGTGTGCGGGGTTATCAATATCACGTGATTTGTGATTCGAATGGTGCGATATTATTTCTACGAAAGATGTTTGCATGCATGTTATATAGCACAATGTTTAATTTAAAAAATAGCATGAAAAATATTAAAGAAATAATTAATCTCCTTACAACGAAAAGTGTAACGCACTCACTGTAATTGAAGTTGAGCATAAATAAGTGTTGCATAAAAATATTAAATGAAAGTACCCTTAAAGAGATAAAATATCACACTTATTATAATACATGGAATAATTAAAGTGTAAACTTACTATAACACTATGGGTAAAATGTCACATTTATCATAATAAAGTGTCACATGTAGAAAAACACAATGAGATAAAGTTTTACATTTTTAAATTGAGTGAGTCAAAATATAGTACGTAAAAGGGTACTATGGTAAATTTATATTCTTTTTTAAGTTTAAAACTTTTAGGAAGACAATTGTTTGCAAATTGAACATTATGTAAATGAGTACAACTTGAGTTATTACTGAGATTTACAGATAATGGTTTTAATGGGCTCCCAAAAACTCTTTCTTTCATTCAGATTAGGGCTGTCAATGGGGCGGATTTCAATCCGGATCCGATCCGAATCCGCTCCGATTTATTAGGATAATTGTCCGATTAGTGATCCGATGGACCTGATCCGATTAAGAAGATCCGTAATCCGAATTATATGGAGCGAATATGGATCTAGGCTGATCCGATCCGTTACATATCCGTATCCGATATATATTACTATATGTTGTTTATATATTATGTATTTAAATAAAAATAAAAATAAAACTATCTATGTTCCACTAAAATCTTTTACTATATTAAAAATAATTTTAAAAAGAAACGCATAAAAGATGTTGGTGGACTGACCAGATAACTAATTGGGTCTACAACATATTAATTTATACTATTTAATAAGAAAAATCAAACCATAACCATTCATCCTTCAATTTTTATCTTCTCTTCCATTTCTCAATATTGAGTTTTCTTCTTCTTTGTTCCAGTTTTATATCTTTTTTACTTATATTTTTTGTTTATTCTTTTGTTCTAATTTTTATCGTTTATATTTGTTCATCATATTCCATCTTCTACAATTTTTGGCAATAGTTTCGATGAAGTAAGTAAAATATTACATTTTTAATTCATGATGGTGGAATCTGCAAGTGATTTGGAGGAAAACGGAAAAAAAAAAAAAAAAAAAAAAAAAATTGCTTGCTAAATGGATCCGGATAATTTATCCGGATCCGGGATATCCGTCGGATTCGGATCCGGTTGCTAATATTCCAGATCCGAGCGGATTCGGATCCGGATCCGGATAGAAGAAATGGAAATCGGACTCGGATCCGGATCTACCCTGATCCGGTCCGAGTCCGACCCATTGACAGCCCTAATTCAGATTAACAATAATTGAACAGCCCATAATTTTTCCAAATGGGCTTGCCAAAACATAAGTGAAATTAAGAAAGCCTGACAAAACATAATACTAAATAATTAATCACAACAGAATGAAATTCTTAAGTTGGTTTGCTGGTCTCCCCAATAATTCTACTGATAATTTTATTTATATGGAGAAACAAAAATTAAAACCTAAAGAATAAGAATGAAATGAAATGGAAAAGGACAACACAAGCTGCCAAATCACTCTCAGGCACCCTTTCCTTTTCACTGTCGCTCTCTCTCCACCCACGAATCTTTCTTGCCCTTTCCACTTCCACCATCCCCACTTTCCATAAATTAAATTATTATTACTACTATATATATAAATATAACCACAAAAGAATAAACCCATAAAATTAATTTCAATGCCTATTTATATTATTGTTTACGAGATTGAACAAACATTTCTTCTAAATAAAGTAATCTATTTTTTATTCTATGTATCCACATAATTAATATAATTTGGTATAAAATAATACATCTATTACACTTTTTTTTTCTCCATAATATTATGGATCAAAATTCCATTATTTCCGTTGAAATGATCGAAAAAATTATATTTTTGAATCAATAAAAATGATTTTACCGATTTTTGGTTGTATGTGGTAATGTAAATACATATTCAATAATATCAGTACTAAGCAAAAATGTATAATATTATTGAGCTAATTTGGGGTGATTAAACCTTTCAGGATGGTGCAATTCAAAGAAACTATGTAATTATGAATGCAAATACCGAGCGTGATAGCAAGAGTAATAATGCGTATTAATGATATTTGTAAAATCAAAGGTAAATATCACTTTTGGTCCCTCTTATCATTAACTTTTTAAAGAGTGGTCTCTTTTATGTTTTTTTTCCCACTCTAGTCCCTACTATGAATTATTTGTTTCACTTTAGTCCCTACTATGGATTATGTGTTTCACTTTAGTCCTTATCAGATGGTTCCGATAACACGTAACATACATATAATTATTTTTAGGGCATTTTCATCCGTTCACTATTGAGACTATTTGAGATATTGTTTAATTGGTGAGCAATTTTGGTGTTTGAAAAATATTTTAGGAAAAAACTTTAGTTTGGAACGAAATGTACGATTAAGTTCGATTTGAATGAAAGCCTAGTTTGAAAATTTAGTTTTTTTTTTTAAATAATTAGAAAGACGAAAATATCCATGTTAGTTTACTTGAAATGACAAAATTGCTCTCATGAGCATATCACATGTTATCGGAATCGTCTTGGACCACTTGATAAGGACTAAAGTGAAACAAATAATTTATAGTAAGGACTAAAGTGGAAAAAAAAACATAAAAAAGACCACTCTGTAAAAAGTTAATTATAAGAGGGACCAAAAGTGGTGTTTACCCTAAAATCAAATTCAGATCCCTATACAAATGTTAAAACTACATATTTATACTAAGAGCAATCCTAGCCCTAGGGGGATCCTTGGCCTAGTAGGTCATCTAGTTATATTAGGCCATCTCTAATGACTCCGAGAGGGAATACCCTCTCCTTCTCCCCTTTCCCCCCTCTCCTTCTCCCCCTCCACCTCCCCCTCCCCCTCCCCCTCTTTCTAGTTTTTTAGTCATCTCTAATGACTAGGGGTGGGCGTTTGGGTCGGGTATTTTGGGATCCGTCCCAACCCGTTTGGGTATTTTCCGTTTGGGACAAAAAAACGGGTATTTTGACATTCGGGTTCGGGTACCCGAACCCGAAATATATTTTCGGGTAGGGTATTGGGTATTAATTTCACACCCGAACGGGTATTCGGGTACCCGTTCGAGTATTTTTTTTAAAAAAAAACGAGTAATTTAGTTGGATTTTCAAGCTTGTAATTGGATATGATTGATGAAGATCCGAATGATGAGTTAAAATGTGAAATATTATTGAATGTGATTTGTGATTTTATGTCTATTGTAAGTTGTAACTTTCATGCCATGCGATTGTGATATTTAATATTTTGATGCTTTGAGACTTCGAGTTTGATTTGATTGTAATTTATTGAATACTTGAATCTTGATGGCTTGAGACATTTGTATTGTTTTGTTTTGAAGTTATTGTGTACAATTAATGTTTGAATTCATTTATTTACAATTTTACGTATATATATGTTGAAAAATATTCTTGAAAAAAAAAAGTGTGAAATTTCGGGTACCCAATACCCAATACCCGATATACCCGAAAATTTTGGGTACCCGAACTTCGGGTACCCGCCAAATCGGGTAGGGTTTCGGGTATGAAAATTCACTACCCACCAAGTCGGGTACCCGACCCGAAATACCCAATACCCGAAATACCCTACCCGCGCCCACCCCTACTAATGACTCATTCTATCTAACCCATTTAATAATTAATTTTATCCTTCTTTATTATTATTATTATTATTACACCAAAAATAAATTTAAAATTAACATTAATTTAAAATCAAAAGTACATTAGGAAACTTAGAAAATAAGAATTTTAAAATTAACATTAATTTAAAATCAAAAGTACAACCTCACAAATGCAATTTCCCCAAAGGTAGAATATACGGTAAATGGTAATAAACATTTTATGACTTACTATCTTGCAGATGGCATATACCCTAAATGGGCGACGTTAGTCCAGAGCATTAGAGACCCATCTAACCAAAAAGAGATATTATTCACTAAGCTGCAAGAGTCATATCGGAAAGACGTTGAACGAGCTTTCGGAATTCTTCAAGCTCGTTTTGCTATCATAAAGCAGCCAGGAAGGGGATGGGATACAAAGGACCTGGGCAACATTATGTTGACATGTATCATTCTTCACAATATGATTGTGGAGGACGAACGAGATGAATACGAGTGTGAGGAAGACTCGAACGATGAAGATAGTGATCCCACTAGATCTCGTAGGGCCCGTGCCACCATTTATGAGCAAAATCAAGGCACTACTGTTGATTTGGATCCACGAATAAGTCCCATATCCCTAGAAGATTATATGATCCGCCGTCACCAAATACGATTTGTAGATGTCAATCGCGAACTACTAAAGGACTTAGTCGAACATGTGTGGGACACACAAGGACAAAATTAAGGTCTATGTTTTAGTCAAACATGATTTCATGATTGTATCGTATTATTTTAAATTTTTAGAAAGAATTATTTTTGGGTTTAATGATTATATCGTATTATTTTAAATTTTTAGAAATAATTATTTTTGGGTTTCATGATTGTATCGCATTATTTTAAATTTTTAGAAATAATTATTTTTGGGTGATAAATACAACCCCAAAATTATTAAAATAAATCAATATTAAAATACTAGTGTTAATTTAATGAAATAAAAGTTATTTTTTTATAATTAAAAATAATTATCTCCAAATAATATACAAATTTTAGTGATTTTTTTTATTTTTAAATAAAGATAAAAAAAATAACCAAATAAAACAAAACGAAATTAAAAAAAATATATAGCATGTGATGGAGGGGGCTTGGATGGGAGAAGCTCTCCCTCCCCCTCCCTCCAAGGTCCCTCCAGGGTCCCTCTAGTGGGTATACCCTCTCCGCCCCCCTAGTCATTGGAGATGATTTTTTTTTTCCCCTTCCCCCCATATACCCTTTAGGGCATCTCCCCACTAGTCATTAGAGATGCCCTTATAATAGATCAAACGAGCTCCATAGTTCTACCCGATGTCTATCTCTTCTTTTGGTGCAAAATAGCCCCCATAAAATAAAAATAAAAATAGGTATAATTTTGAATCATTTATTTGTCTTGAGACTCTTAATTATTACTTTAGTAATTTTTTATATCTTAAACGTTTCTAAAAAAATATTAATACTAAAATTAGAAAATTTCGATCCTCGCATTATATACATACATAAAAATATGCCTACAACTTTTGAAAAGTAGATATACATTTAATTTAACTCAATAGTTCAAACAAATAATTTTCTTTAAAATTACAAACAAACGGGACCTCAATAATTACAAGCAAATGAAACGCATTGTTCGTGAACTTATATACCCAGCTTTTCTCCTTCCTTTCCTCCCATTTCCCCATACACTTCACGCAGAGAGAAAAGCAAAAAAAAAGTTCACATTTCTCTTTTGCCTCTCTCTCTCTCTCTTTCAAGTAAAAGCGTGCACAACTTTCTTTACCATCTCCTAAAATCTCCTCCTTTTCGGCTAAAGACTCCTTTCATCATTTTCAATTCTCACCATACCCTACTGCAAAGTGCAAACAAAGAAAAAAAGCATCAGTTCACACTTAAAAGATCTGATTTGAATGAAAAAAGAATCGTACTTCTCCATGTTTTCTCAATTAATTTTCATCATTGCATTATCATTCAACCCCCTTGTCTCACTCGCCGGTTTACTCTCCGAACCGGCTCAGCCACTAAAACCGGGCGACTACAACACGGTTCCCGCTTTCCCTGTCCAAACCGCAGCCGAAACCTGCCGCCTCGACCTTTCCGCCGAGCTCTTCGGCGGCGTGAGAGCCGCGTGTGGCACAAACCTCGACCGCAGCCGATGCTGCCCCGTACTCGCGGCGTGGCTCTTCGCAGCTCACGCGCGGTCGGCTCTGCAGATAACCAACTCGACGGCGGCGCAGCCAGCTGGATCGGACCTGCCGATGATGCCCGACGACTCACAGAAGTGCGTGAACTCATTGCAGACGTCACTGCAGAGCCGAAACATACATATACCACAGCCTAACGCATCGTGCGACGCCGTTTTATGTTTTTGTGGAATTCGGTTGCACCAGATTAGTTCCCTTAGTTGCCCCGCGGCGTTTAATGTTACTGGGAATTACAGAAATGCCACTCCGACTGCTGCCGTAAAGAACTTGGAGCATAACTGTAGAAATTCTTCATATGCGGGGTGTACTAAGTGCCTTGGTGCACTGCAAAAGGTCAGTGTAGTGTGGTTATTTAATTTTGACTTTCACATATTTATTTCTCAATGATTGATTGTGTGAATCATAATAAATGCTACACTTATGACTTGAAAATCAGTTAAGAGTTTATTTTCATTTTTTGTACACTTTTTCTAAAGAATAATAAATGGCATGTTTTTTACATGAATAACTTGTTATCTTCAAGTAGGTTGTCATTTACCAATTTAAAATCAATTTATTACATGGTATTTTTATTAGAATATTTACTTTCTTTAAGTAATATAAACGAAGAATTTCCTTAATTCCTCACGATAATAAATGATGTAACTAAAGATTGCTTGGTGACTAGAGCCTCTACCAAAAAGTTGTACTGTCTATTTCACCTTTTTTATAATTATGCTTTTTCGGTTTCTTTTATCTATTCGGCGCAATAATTTTGGTGTAGCACATAAAATTCAGATTATTCAGTTTGGCCTAGAAATAAGTTAGTGGAGCATAAAATATCATACTCTGGAAATGAGATACGCATAATGAGGTATATCTCTTGTTTGTTTTGCCATTTTTGAAGACAATGTTAGAAAAGAACAATCAAGAAAATGACATTTTGTCTATTGAAACACGCAAATATTATTCACTTTTGAATTATTGATTGGGTAGCTTGGATTCTTGTATATAATTTTTTGTGTTAGTCATTTGAATTAGAAAATATTCCTCAACATTACCCCATACTTGGTACCATTAACATGATTTGTGGTCATTAACGGAAAAAAAACTAAATATATAGGAAATTTTATAAATGCAATATATTTTATTCATCTTTGAATGTCCTTTTTGTTTGTATTATTAAATAGGTTAACACTATGCATTTTTGACAATTTTAATTTTATATTTGATTTTCATATTCGTAATATCCTAAAGTATTATGCAAATATTATAATCATAGAGGAAGGTCTAATTTGCCCTTGACCATGTCAATGTCTGCAGCTCAATGGCGAGGGCAAAAATGGTACAAAACAAGTACAACAGGAGGACCGAGCAAGTAAAATGCTGAGCAGGGACTGCCAACTGATGGGCCTAACTTGGCTACTGGCACGTAACAAAACGGCGTACATACCTACTGTTTCCGCTGTATTGCGCGCCATCATGTATAGTGCGCACCCTCCACACGAGTCCACGTGCTCCCCGGACCAGGAGAACATGCCCCTTGCTGTCGATTCTCTGCAGTTCGAGAAATACGACTCCTCCTCGCCTCCTTCAACAATGTCTAGCACTTATATTCCACTTTTGCCCCTAATCATTTTAGGTTATCTGTTTTGTGTAGGGTCTCTTGGATGAGTTGGAGAGTTTTGTCCTATACTGCATGTTACCCTTGCCCCTGCTTTTTTTGTGTATTTGATTTGTGATGTCGGGGCAGGTCACGTGAAACTAGTTGACAAAATTGGTAAATGGGGGTACTTTTGTCATTTCACTCCCACTGTAAATTTCAGAGCTTTTACCTTGTGATGTGTCATATCTGGTGGTAGTACCGACGAGATCTTACTTTTTACATTGAGGTTGACAATAGGATCTGCAATTTTTCGGATAGTTTATATTCTACTCTTTTTGTTTAATTTTATTTTCCTTTTCAAATAAAGGCAAAAAATCAAAGGTTTATGTTTATATCGCGTTTCTGAAATAAAAGTTGGAATAGATTCTAAATCTGAGCAGGTTTTTTTTAGAGATTATGGAAAGAAAAAAAATACTCCGTAATACTTTTAAGATATCTTATATTATGTCAAATTATATTTTTTTTCATAAATAAAGAAAGAAATAAGTTATTTTAGGGAATATCAAATTAAAGATTTTTTACTCTATTTTTTGAAAGTTAAATGAAGTCTAATTTATTTTTCAAAATAAAAATTGTTTGATTTTTTAGAAAATACTGAAATGTCAATGTAAGACAAACACGGCCTAATCATTTTTGAAGATATTTTTTCCTTCAAATTATGCTATTCTTGTTCTTGCATAACTAATTAATAGCCCCTAATTTCTAGAATTTAAACTTAAACTCAAATATTGCTTAAAGTTTTAAAAAGCTCCAACTGTTTAATCATACAATCCAAAGGATATTTATTATGTATATAATTAGTAATGTTTACATGAATATTATGCAAATATTTATATTTATTATTTACTGTTTTGAATTAGCTAATTAATCACCAACTAAATATTTAAATATCTACAAAGAACTAATATGTAATTGGTCTAGTGAAAGAGACTAATCATTAGACTCAAGTTTAAAACTCTGTTGAGGGAAATTATCACTTTATGTGTCCGACGTCCTCAAAAAGAGAGAAAACAAAATTATCTACAAAGAAATTATTAATTACGGTATTTTCCTTTCCAACTGTAATTCAAACCCTAGACTTGCAATTTGTTGACTTGTTCGCATAGAAAGGTAAAAAGTTTATAAAGTTTTGTAACTTTAAAACTATAACATCAAAATTGGAGGAGGACCAACTTCCCAGGACTAAGTATGTTGGTCGTGTAGGATGTAACCGATGTGTCAAAATTAGTCCTATTATTCTTTTTGAACAACATAAGTCCAATTCAAAAGCCTAAAACTTAGAAAATTCATAAGATGCTTTGTATAAAATAAGAGAGGATCACATGGTTTAGGGGAGGGAATCACGGCTGAATGTTTGTCGTCACATTGAATTTCACCTTCTCCATATACCTTATTCCTTTGTTGTTTTCATAGTAAACAAACTATAGTGCATGACCGTTTAATTCAATTACAAAATTCCTATTCATAAAGCATAAGTGGAGCTACCTAATTAAAATTAATACTTAGATATTCGTGATAAAATTAATACTTTTCAACTACGCTGGTAAATTTAGGATGAAACTATAATATCAAAATTGTATCTTATATTTGAATAATAGTTTTTAAATATAAATTTTATTTAATATTAAAAATAAATTTCATTTAATTATAATTTTGTTATTGTTAGGCCGTTGTGGTTTGGTCTCAAAAATTGGTTTGAAAGTTTTGATAAAACTTTATAAATATAATTTGGAGAATGGTTTCAGTAAAATATGAAGATGGTAAATATTAATAAAATAATAGTTAATAAGTTTGAAAACTTGAAATATGATTTCAATTGAGACTTGGTGGTTGTGGTTTGAGGAAAAAGATTTGGTGATAACTGATAAATATTAAATCATTAAATTTTTAAGAATGTTAACCCAATATATTTGAGCCCAGAACATAGCACAGACCAGACCAGACCATTATCAAAATACCCTTTCAGGTTTGTATCGAGAGCTGCTAAGGTGAATATTCTGGACCTAATCTATTTCTCACCTTTAGGCCCAAAAATTTCATTATGGGCCTTAAACTAAAGATTTTTACATTTGCTTTCTGTTTATTTGAGACCTCAGTACTTATTTCAAATCCTATTTTATAAATAAAAGCAAAAATCTAATTCTTTCCTTGCCATCACAAATATATAACATCAATTTATGATATATAATATTTCCTATTCATGCTGCATAATAGATGGCACTGTCTTGTTGCACATTTTTCTTTTCTTTTCTTTTAATCCTATTATAATAACTCTTAGGAAAACTATAGTTTTTTAATAAAAAAATTGTGACAAAATTAATTGTCAAATGATATTATGTTTATAAACTCCTTTTTCACTTCTTAGACAAAACAACACTGTCTAAATTAATTGGAATAAGAAAATGGTACCGATGGAGTATAATTGGAATAAGAAAATGGTACCGATGGAGTAATATTTCTTGCACTCAGAATAAGTCAATTTGCCCCAAAGATTTCACTTAACATATTATTTGAATTGTGTGGTCCTATGTATACACTTGTTGGGAGACGATGATGAGATAGAAAATCTTTTGTCGTATGCATATTGACCCAAATCAGCTTCCGAAAAATCTTCCTCAAAACAAATATGTAATTCAGGTTTCTCATAGTTGCAATTCAATTAAACAATATAACTAGATTGGTCTAAAACTAAGTTGGAGTTCCCAAAATTAAAAAGAGTAAAAGTCCTATTTTTCACCAACCTTTCCCTATCAGCCATAACCAATCTAGTGTTACCCCTGCAAATATACCTCCTAAAAGAAACAAAACCAGTATGTTCCCCAATGCGTTCTGCTCCGGCCCCTGCAAAACTCCAATCTTAATTGTATGAATCAACTTCAAACCAAGTTTAAATCTTATAGTATGAAACCAAACTAACCTTATACCCTTCTGGTGCCGAAGTTAGGACACAAACGGTAAGATAACCATTACTTAGCCCCAAGAAAGAAGTAAGCATTATCATCCATCCCTGATCACCGTATTTAGTGGTGAAATAGAATGCAGGAACGAGTAAAAAACGTAATAGAATTGCTATAAGAAGTCCCTTCCGAGACTTCAACTTTACGCTTTTTATAAGTGGTACATATCGCCCTATGAGATCCCACACATTGTACATTGCAATAAGAACAAGTGCATACCTGAAATTTGAACCTATATCATCAGAAATCTATTCCATTTTTATTTTTTCATTGGAATATTATTTTTGGAGTCTTACCATCCACCAAGGCTATGTGATCCAGTATCTTCAGACAAAAATCCAGGAAAGATTGACAGTGTCAAGGCATATATCATAAACATATCAAACGCATAATCTATGTTCTGTAATAGTAATTCTTTGTTGCTTAGTCGCACCATATCTTTTAGACCTTCATAACTCTGCAAGAAATCAGCAAAAGTCTTGTTTTAGTTTACATCAATCAAGTTCAATTAATTTTTCATAATATAATTGGGATCTAATTTACTTGTCCTGGAGAGAGTCCCCCAGCAGCAAGGTCAGCGGACACAGTCTTTGATCCCTCTGAGGCAGCTTTTGATCGGTAGTACTTCACGATTGGAAGCTTGGGGAAAACAAATGCATAAAGGAGGACACATCCCAACTCAAAGAATGTCGAGATAGAAAAGAATAAAACTGCATGAGAATGAAAAACATCTTATGTTGCCTTATGCTCAAGTTAGAAAAATAAAAATTATCATAAAGATGAACATACTGGCTCATTTTCGAAGACCATTCTTAGAATTCTCAAATGCTGCTTTCGTAATCAACCTCAAAGCAGATGTGAGTGCCCCGGATGCAGCGAGTCCAGCTAGAAAAGACTTCAAAAGAATGGAACATAATCATTTTTTCGTATCTTAAAAGGCAGAAAAAGGAACCGCTAAATAGTATGTTTGTTGTAGAGATTTGACATCAACCTGAAGGAACTCAGGCAACATAAAGGAGAGATCTCCTATCATTCCACCCTGAACATGAGCATCAGCAACTCCAAAAGCAGCACTGATGGCACATACCCCAATGAAAGGACCGATTCCTCCTCTTCCTGACGTGGCTAAATCTAGCTGTAATATAGTATATTGAAAGATGAATCAAAATATGGGTTGGGAAGAGAATGCCAGAGCTTGATGTTGTAAAAAAGGCTTACAATAAGAACCATAAGAGTGCTTATGAAGAATGCTATGTATCCAAAAAGATTGCGTCTTCTAGTATTGATGTTAGCCTCATTGTATGCTAAGATAGCAAGAGTTCCAAGAGCAAACGGCTGGTACACGAGAGTAAGGACCCTTGAGGGGTGATACCGCTGCAGATCAATAAGAGCATATTCATTCATTCTATCAACACAAATTCTCCCAAAGCATATGAAGCAAAAAGTACTTTCCTAATCAATCCTGCTTATTGGGTATTTTGAAAATATCTATTCAGTCGTGTCATACTGTGTATGTTGATATAAGATCTCTACTTGATCTCTTTCGAGTAATTTTACACTAGTGGCTGCTCCTTAATCTGATGGTTAATAATGCACGTAAACATAATCATTCTTTAAAAGGCCCAAATTCAACCCTAAAACATTTCGGACGTCATTGATACATTTTCTAAATGCCTTTATTTACTTCCAATGAGTTAAAATGTAATGGAACCAAAAGGAAAATCAGCATCAACTTGCACTACTAACTGAAAAAAGAAAAGTAGTCAAAATCACATCTCATTACAGGCACTTAAACAGTTTATCCTCATGAAATACTACAGTGACAAATATTTCTTCAAAACGCTGAAGGTTCTATTTTTTTTTCTTTGCTGCACATACTAATTTCAAGCATACATGATTATATTTCTGTAGTAGAAAGTAAAATTTATAAACTTAGAAACTCAAGGTGATGACCAATCTATTATTTTCTGAGTGTATCGCATCTTTATATCTTGAAGTGCATATAGAATGAATATGTATAAAAATCTGAGGAGAAAAGCTTTATGTTAAACCTCTACAAAGGTTCAGGCTGCATAAAAAGGATGAAAAAGTTATTTTCTCCAATTTAGGAAAACACAAAACCATAATGTCCCAATTTAACAAAACAAAGAAATATAGCAAAACAAAAATAACATTTATATTGTCATTATTTTAAGTAGCATACTAGCATATGGTAAGGACACCATATAGAAAATTTGATGTCCTTTAAAAGTTGTTTCTTAACAGGGATAGTTGGTTTTCAGTCAAAGCATGATCATTAGTGTTTTCCATGATATCCTCAAAAACCAACTCCCGTGAACAAATTAGGACAGTACAAACTTCTCTTGATTGAGCCAAACTCTTCATTTAATTGATCTATTGAAAAGACATAACATGGATTTATGAAAAAATACTAGTACTAAAAAAGGAATTACCGGAAACAAGTATCCATAATAGTCTCCTATTGTGGTCATGCTGTTCCAAGCAAAGAGGCAACCATTTCCAAGAAACCAACATACCACAATCGCGGCATACTTGCCCTGCATCATAGAGAGATAAGGATATATATATAACGGTCAATATTATAATCAATTCTTGGAAGTGAAACATACAAATTCAATTGGCCCTTGATTTCAAACCTTTAAACTAACTCCTGCACTAGCTTCAAGTTGCATATTCATGTTGTTTGCTCTTCAAAACTCTTCCTACTTAAAAAGAAAATTGCAAAGCCACCTCATCTTAGAGAAATCAAATATCAAATATTCAAACAAGCAACATCTGATTTAATTGCAAATACACCATAGCTAATAGCTTCAAACATCATAAACTCAAAAAAACCACGTGGTTTCATAACTTTACCCAAAATCTAACCAACATAGACACAAACAGACGGGTGTATATTCTTAATATTGCATGTTATTTAGCAATTTCACGAACTATATAACGTAATCATTCATACTACAGAAAATTTAATGGTATGCATCATAAACTTGATGTAAACATAGAATTATATTATAACAAAGGAAAAGGGGATCTTACATTTTTGGGAGGGAGGGAGTTTGAAGCAAAGTGATTAAAATTTGGGAATTGTATTAGGGGTTCCGAAATCGTCGCGTATCCTAACAAACTCATGATAATTTTTCCAGGCTAACTTTTCGCAAAAAATAATTCTATCTGATAAGATTGTGGGAACATATCTTCCCACAAGAAAACTACCTTTAAAAGGCTACTTCTATTAGCTATTCATAAGTAATGAAATTATTTAGGTGATTGATTTATTTAGTGAAAATGGTTAGTCCATAATTCCATTTTTGTCTATGTATGAATTCAGTCACCTACTCTGATTTTTTTTTGAAAATGAAAATAAGAAATTGAAAAGGCTATTAGCATTGGGATTTTATGACTTAGATAATATTATTATTTTTATTATGTTTGAGATTAATATGAAATTAGTTCCTCATCACGGTCATCAACTATATGTCATATTAAATGACTATCAGTTGTATAATCACAGGTTTACTATAATGTTGCTCATCGAAAAAGACATTAGTAGAACAAATACTAATTTATTTCCACGTTTAAATTATGACAATAAACAATTTAAAATATTTTCAGATTAAAATAAGCTAACGCGCTTCTCTAGAGAACCGATGGACTTTTGATATAGGCATATTATTATACTATATAAAAAAAGTAAGTTCTGCTTCTTCTTGGAACCTTGACTCCGTAGACCGAAGTCTCCGTTTGTTTGAGTTTTATTGGGTGTGATAAGATGCTTGAAGATTTTTTTGAGATTCTCAATTTTTGTGTATTTGAGATTTTTTGTTTGTTTTAAACTTCAGAAATAAAATGAGCAGTAGGTTTAACATTTAACACATTGGTAGGTATGGTAAGAGATTATGAAAAGGAAAAAAACATTAAAATTAATGCTCTTAAAAAATGGCTTTTGAAATTAACAGAGCAACTTGTATGATAAAATTGTTTTTAAAACATATTTATTTGATATTTTAGAGAATACTATTATACTTCAATTAAAAAATCCAAATAAACGAGGCCTATATTAGTCTAGATGTTTACATAAAGGGATAAACCAAATAAATTGAAATCTAATAATGTCGATATTTGTTCACACCATGTAAGTATCTTTTCTAGTTTATTATTAGTATTTTATAATTGTATTTATTAGTAATTTTTTGTACTTGGTACTTGAATGCATTCATTAGCTAGCTTGTTTGATGGAAAATTATTGTTCAGAGTCTAAGACCTAATTTTTTTTATTTTTATTTTTTAAGGGTTTAATTCCTTTCGAGGCGGGTTGGACACATTAAGTGAGTACCTATCCCAACAGGAATTCGAACATGAGTCCGCTACTTTATAGTGACTAGTCCCTTCCACTAGACCAATCACTTGTTGGTGTCTAAAACTTAATTTAATCAAACTCATCCATCCACAAAGTAAGAATATCATATTTATTTTGTGATTGATCACTATCCTAACAGTATCAGTATTTTTTTATACGAGTAAAAATATGATATACTTACAAAGCACAAATGTCTTATATGACATACTTATAAGCAAATATGATATACTAACTCTAACATCAATATACTTGCAAAATTGTATGAATGTTATAAAGCTGCATCTTTTGTTATTAGTAATGAAACACAGAAACAGATTTCCTCTGCAAAATATTTTCTTCCTTTCGTGGCATCGTAAACATGTCCACTATAATAAAGTTTCGGAATCTCATCAAATTCTTATCTTTGAATTTTTTAAAATATATTAATAGTCAATAGTTAATTATAAATCATTTCAAGAATGCCCAACACAAATTAAGAATTACAAATAGATGAAAACTCATATTAGTGGGGATTAGCTACGGCCTCGTTGGCAATTTTTTACCATTGATAAAAGAAATATAAAATGATGTAATATTAATTTTCCATATGACCTGTTAGTTCAATATCTAAATGGTTGTCTCTTTATAATTAATTGTTCTTTTCTTCATTTTTCATTTTTCAACATTCTTTCCATTCTCATTATAAATATTTTCCATTAAAAGTCGAAACTAAATCAAACCTTCATAAAAAGCAAAAGGATTTATTAGGTAAAATGATAAACTATATATACATACATACATATATATAACACAAACTTTAGCATAACTCATATATTGAGTAAAACGTAGACAACCTATTAGAGTATTTGGTAATATATTCTCTTGTGCGCAGGTAATTAATACTAAATGATATCGATCTAAAACAAATTCATGTCATAAAATAACCCTTCCACCTCCGCCTCATGTTGATCTGGTAAATGACTGATTTCACCTTGATGATCATAAGCAAATGGTTCATTCCAGAAATTTTCCTGCATTACAACTGAATCTGAGGAAGTGTTACTAATACAATTATAATCGTCGTCTCCATTATCAATCCAATTGAAATCTTCAGTCGAGAAAAATGAACCGGAGCTCGATAACTCGCTATAATTAAGTGACTGAGGCTGGAAAAAATCACCAATTGGAAAATAATCATTTTCGCTATAACACTTGGTTGGATCTGCTATAAAAGGTTCAGTAGTCCAGAGATTGATGTGATCTTCTTCCAATAATGTTGAATCTGAAGAATTAGCTTCATATGATGTCCCAATGCTAATTGTTGCAGTTTGATTATTATTAGTACTACTACTACTACTACTAGTACTAGTACTAGTACTAGTGTGTTGTAATTTTGAGCACTTGTTGTCGTCTGTTGATAAATTTGCATTTGCCCCTTTGTTTTTCTTTATGTGGGCATGCCAATAATTCTTGATATCGTTATCTGTTCTTCCAGGCAATTTATCCGCGATGAGTGACCACCTGTAGTTATAACCATTGGTAATTAATTAAACCATAGACGATTTTTTGATGTAAACAATTTCATTCATTCAAGAAAAGAAAAATCCCTTAATTAATTAAAAAAATAATAGTAATTATTAAGTAGTCATGTATTAATGGATTAATTCTTACTTATTGCCAAGCTGTTGGTGTAGTTTGATGATTAGATCTTCTTCATGTTTTTTGAAGTTTCCTCTTTTGACACCCGGTTTCAAATAATTCACCCATCGCAGTCTGCAGCTCTTCCCGCATCTCGCAAGACCTGAAATCAATTATATATATGATGATTGCGAATTATAACATACATAGTATACAATAAATATATATATGCAGGTATTTTAATTAATTTCATATAATTAAAAAAAGGATATATATATTAATATACCTGCATATTTAGGCAGCAATCGCCAATTCCAGTGACCATATCTCTGAACATAAGCCCTCAACTTGTTGTCTTCTTCTTCACTCCATGCACCTTTCTTCATTCCATTTCTGTCAAAACAACCTGTTTTCACCATTTTCATAAATTATATATACTAATTATTAGTATATATAATCTCTATCTGAGAGAGAGAGAGAGAGAGAGAGTGAGTCACAGAGAGAGAGAGCTCACTCTCTAATCTATATATATGCATTGATTAATACAAACAGACAAAATAAATAATTAATTAATTAGTAAGAGACTGAGTAATAATTTTCAAACTGTCAAATTAATTAAGTAGCTAGCTAGGAAACAACACGTACATGGGAAAAGGGATAATTGCCACATGCTTAATTAATTAGTGTTTAAAGAATGACCCATATTAGAAGGGACCAGGAGACTTCACTAGATCTCTTCTCTGCCCTGCCCCGACCCCATTTAAATATAATTACATACTCATACTCATACTGTATTTGTTTTATATATCATACTCCGATCCATCCGGTCTATTCTTTTTTTTTTTTCTTTTTTCTTTTCATATTCCTATTATAAAATTACTACATACTAGTAGTTGGTATTTAGATATTTATGATGATGATAGACCTTAAATAATAAATGAGACACTTGGTACATATATGCCTACGTACGTACTAAATTCAATCTTCAATGCTACCTATTTAAATAAGCAAAATTAAAGGAGGAGTTATAACTTATAAGTACTGTAGTAATTATTGAAGAACACATTAAGAAATCTTCTCTGACAAAAAATTAAAGTAATGAACTGAACTAAAATTAATCCATCCATTAAACTTGAATATCACAATTAATTAATTGTGAATCAAACATTCATAATTTATTCTATAATTACATATATAGTTCGAAATCTTTGCCAAAAAAAAATCTTGCTACCTAGATCTATTAATTACCTACCACGTTCATTAGCTTTTCGAATTAAACAATCACTCTAGACTATAAATAAAAGATAACACAAAGTTTATTTAATTTAGTTGGTTGAAGGAATACTGCCCAACGTTAGTTTAAAAGAAAAAATTGTTTATGTTATTTTTTAGCAAAAGTTTTAAGTTAAATAGGATGGCATTTAAATGAAGCATTTTATTAGACCAGGTCTAAGAGATTTTCATGCTACTTTTGGTTGAGAATATACCACATTATTATGCAAAGGCAATTAAATGGTCCAATATTAATAGGTTAAATCAAACAACTCGACCCTCAGTTTTTAAAGTTGTTTATGATTTTGTCTCTCATAGATAAAGTGTTATACTTTCATCGCCCTATTAGATAATACTCTATCTGTTACACTGATAATTTTTCGGGCCAATTTGCAGCAAAAACATACCACGTATTAACACGTGCATTTTTGCAGTGGTATCTTTGAAATACCATATATGTTTTTTTTTCTTTTTTAATATTTCAGTGCTATACTTACGTCCTTCATGTTAAAATTTTGTTTCGTCGTCCTTATGTTAATATTTTATTTTATTTTCGTCCTTTTGACGGGAATGAACAATGGTTTTACCTTCAAAATTTGTAAATTCAAGAAAAATTTGCGTTTCTAAAATCAAGATTGTAGAGTTGAAACCAAATGCTAAATTAATTTGATATAAATAATTAAATTTTCTATAAGCATATATACTAGAATCATTTGTTCCAAAATTAATTATACAAAAGTGGGTCAAATTTGGTTCTTCATCTAAGAAATAAATCTGAACGTTTCATTCCCAAAAATACAACAAAATATTTGAAGTTGAAAGATTTTTACAATAAAACGAGAATGAAAATTGTGGGGTTAAAAAATAAAAATGGAGCCAATAAATTACTTTTATGCAATAGATTTTATAAAGGTAAACTTAATGAATAAACGATGTTATTAATGTATAGAACTGTTGGTCTGTTAGATATATATGTATTTTCCTAATTATGTAAAAGGTCTTGTAGTAGTCCTATATATCAATATATAAATGAGTAATTTTACATTAATTTTCAGTTTTTTAAGACTTAATCCTCGTTACCTTTAATCTCGTGCATCATAAGATTGTGATTTGGTTCTAATTTTTTAAATATATTGTACTTTTCATCTCATACTTTATAAATGCGCATTTTTTGGTTCTAAGTTTTAAAATATTTTATACTTTTAATTTCATGGAATAATCTAATTTTAGTATTTTGGTCTCACAAGAAGATTTCAGTTTTACATTTGTTTAAATGAGCGTTGAGATCAAAATGTAAAATATTTTAAAGAATTAAAGTCACAACTACAATTTTTTTAAATATGAGACTAAAAGTACTCCCAAGTACAATAAACTACAAAGAACTTTTCTCATGGATATATTCACGGTAAAAGTTACTTAGGGTCTATTTGGATGGGTTTTGGCTCGGTTTCACGGGTTTCGATTTAAAAAAATTGATTTGGGTGGTTTCGATGAAACATTTGAGACTTCATTTGGATGGATTTTGGCTCTTGGGTTTTGTGGTTTGAATAAGTTGAAACCTCACTTGGATTGAGTTTGGATGTTGGAGTTTAGGGGAAAAAATAGGTGATATGTGTCAAATCAATGTCTTTTTTAGTGAAATTTGGGGAAAAAAGTAGATGGTAGGTGTCAAATCAATGTTTTATAGATTTGAAGTGTTTGAATGTAAGTTTCTAAATAGTTTTTTGATGGTTTTGTGGGTTTGGCGAAAACTCATTTGGATGGGTTTTGGCTCTGTCTCACGAAACCCACGAGACCGGGCCAAAACCCATCCAAATACAGCCTTAGTGTTCCAAATAAACTAATGATTATATCACACATTTCATTAAGTTATGTTAAAATAAACTTACAGATGAATCTAACAAGGGATTATTGTATTTTTAATCAGGGGCGGAGCCAGGTATTCAAATCGAGGGGGACGAAATTAAAACGGATTTATTATTTATATTTATAATGTAATTATTACAAAAAAATTATTTAAATGGCTACTGTCAAAATGATTTTTTTAATATGTCTGACAACTTTTAAAATGAATTATATACAAAAATTTATATAATCAAGTAAAATAATTAAAAATCTGAAATATATAATCAGTTCTATATATAAAAGTTATTTTTCAAGGGTACGTACTTAGGTCATAGATCTGATTTAGTCTCTCTTTTGAGACGCATTAGACATATTATATTAGAACCTCTCCCACGAGATTCAAACACAGTTTCGTCACTTTGTGGGACTAGTTAATTCCTTAAAATCAATCACTCGTTGGTTCTATATTATGAATTAAACAATCATTAGATATAAGAAAGTTATGAAGTAACTTGTAAAAAGAGTTGGATGTGCATATCAATGATAACTTGATTATATCAGAAATATTTAGACATTCTAGATTGTGTTTTACGTTTTTCCAAGATATCAAATTCATCTAATAATTAATAAATCTCAAAATTTTAAGCAATTTCTATTCAAAATATATAATATTCAAGTTAATCCCACTTTCCCCCCTGAACTTACAATAGAATCCCACTTTTCCCCCTCAACTTAAAAATTTTCCACAGTCCACCCTCAACTTACTTAATTGACGACACTGTTCCCCCTAAACAAAGTTTCTAGCAATTTTCTCAACGGAAGTCAAGAGCACGTGAATTCCACATGACTCTCTTAGGGTAGTATAGTCAACTCAAGTTCAGGGGGGAAAGTGGGATTCTATAGTTAATTCGGGGGGGAGGGGGGTAAGTGGGATTTTGTGAATTTTAGCCCGGAAAATGGTGATTTTTAAAGCCTAAAAGCTCATTATTTGATGAAAATAATGTGTTACCTACCATTTTACTCATTAAAATTAAAATCTATGTATAGAAAACCAATTGCAAGGACCACATATACTCAAACCCACTATTAAAAGATAGAAAAGAATTATCACACATATAATGCCTATACAACTCATCGATTCAATTTGACAGAGACTCTAAGGGTGAGTTTGGCCTAGCGATTCGAAAAACAATTATACGAAAATTAATTTTACCAAAATTGATTTTGGTAATAATTGATTATAATAAAAATTAATTATAGAATAATTACTTTTGTATAATAGCTTTTGCAAAAGTAACACTTTAGCAGCTTCTAAAATAAGTTGATTTTTTGCTTCTCGAGATTCCAAAAGTGATTATGATATTGGGGGCCAAACACCATGAAGATCACGATTGAGCAAAAGTAATTTTTATAATCTGGGTCAAACACTTCAAAAATCACAATAGAGAATCTAAAAGTGATTTTAAGAGCTTCAACCGCTAGGCTAAACTCATCCTAATTCTTTTGCCCTAGTTGAAATATAATTTTGGCAGGAAACTGATTAAAGTGATTAAGTAGACTATATTACCCCTAAGAGAGTCATGTGGGATTCACGTGCTTTGACTTCTGGTGAGAAAATTTCAGAAACTTTGTTTAGGGGGGACAGTGTCATCAAGTAAGCAAGTTGAGGGTGGACCGTGGAAAAGTTTCAAGTTGAGGGGGGAAAGTGGGATTCTATCGTAAGTTTAGGGAGGAAAGTGGGATTTGTCCTATTCAAAATTAATTATGGAAAAAAATAGATTAGAAATCTATTTGATAAATTTTCGTATGAAATTTTCCGTATTACTTGAAATTGAAAAGGTAAGTAAATAGTCTGCTCCCTTTGTTTCCAATGAACGACTTTTGATAAATATTAACTAGTTTGGAGTCTTGGAATTAGCTAGGAGACTTATTTAAAAAATGAGATGATTGATATGAAGGGTAATCATACACTGATGCTAAGAAAAATCAAAATGGCTAGGGGTGCGGGTGCCCCCACCCGCACCCCATGTCCCTCTGCCTCTGTTTTTAGTGCCACAACTATAGTTCACTGGTGTCTATTCCGTAACTTTTTTTATTGAAAAATGTGTTGAATCAAAATTTCTAATTTTCATGTCACATGGCCCGCACATGGAGGCATTCCGGCTAATTTTGAAATTGGACTTCAATCGGCACCAAAATTGCCACTGATGTTGAAGTTGTGACACCAAATGTATCAGCCCAAAAAGTTACGGGATAGAAACGTCGATTAGGTATAATTGTGGCACTAAAAATACAATAATCCCAATCTAATAATGACAATAAGTGTTTTTATTTGTCCATAATTTAAAAATTAATTAAACTTATATTGCAAGTTGTCTCTTTGCATTAAGATTAAGCCAGAATCAACTATATACACGCATGCATGAGCCACAATAAAATTAGAATCTTAATTCAACTTGAATCTGAACTACTGAGGACTAATCTAATAAAGTCATAGATCTAATTCGATTAAGATAATTTTATATATAAATGTCATGTGAATATGTGTGTAGCATTAATTGTATTTATGGTCAATTTAATATATAGGACACAACTTAATATTTTTTATTAATCATCTCATTTTTATGTGTCATACATACACGTTTGTACCCCCACACAAAATGCGCGCTAAAAGATTGACCTCAATACTTGTTCCAACTTCCCCCTCAAAGGTGAAATCGCTCACCCCGGGCGCAAGATTGACCTCAATACTCTAATCACGTGTACTGTCTTCAATTCAAACAATCATAACAGTGATTATCAATTCATGAGTCCTGATGTTGTATAAAAATATTCAGGGCAAAGGTGGAACAAGTCATTCAATCTATAACAACATCACAATAATAAAATAAAGTATGCGCACAAATATTGAGAGAAAATTTGTATTGTAATTGTAATAGTAAGTTGGTTCCTGTAATAGTCAATTGGTTCCTTTGTTTGGAAATAAAGCTACCTATTTATAGTTACATACAGGGGTACAATAGTCTTTTCAGGAAAGACGTTACAAGTAATAAATACAAAGACGTTACAGACGTTACGAGTTTATGATAAAGACGTTACTAACGTTACAAGATTTAAATGATAAAGACGTTACAAATCTCTCATTTATGTCAACTTAGTGTAATCTCTTAATTGCCCTCGGGTACAAAATTTGGACACATCAAATCCTTTTCTATTATTTTTGTATGGAAACACCCAACCCAAACCCAGACCGGTTAATTAAAGATTGTGTTAATGATCAAAATCGTATTATAATTCACTTTGTAAGTAATCATCAACCAGAAAAAATAAGTCAAATAACAGAAAAAGAAAAAATGTATCATTTTTTATCAGCGCTTCTTCACCTCTTTTGTTTGCCTCGCATCTAGCACTAGATTTGAGGTTAATTTTATAGTCAATGTCACAACCCACGTGGGTGTTGACGCAATTTTATTTGGTTTTGGTAAGAAAAAAAATTAGGTTTCCGTGGTTTTGGAGCACGATTGATGTGGTTTGAATAATTTGAATACTAGCTTTTGTGATTTTCGAAATTTAAGTAAAGATTTAAATTGAATTCGGATATTGACATCTTAGAGGTAAACATAGTTATTAATTAAGTGTCAAATTATTAAAAAAAAAAATAGGCATACGTAATGGATATCAAATCACTATCATTTATATATATACCAATGAGTATTTGATTTAATGAAATGTTTGAACCCTATAAATTGAGTTGTGCTAGGTTTTCATGTATATAACATATCTATAGCAAGTCTAAGAATTCGAAACTCATATATAGAGAAACCCAAAAAAATAATCTTTAATACTATTTTATTTGATTTAAGAGGACCAAAACCTTTGGTATATGAAAATCTTGATAGTACTTTTTTTCCCCTTAATTTATTTGATTCTAAAACTTTTAACTCTATATAGTTTGATGAGCAACACCTGAAACAACATGAATCTATAAAACCTTTCCAGTGCTGGTTAATTTCAAGAACAAATATCTTAATTAATTCCTAGATTGATCTCTTGTTTAATTTTCTTCATCTCACCTATAACTTAATATGGACTACTATATATTTATTTAGTAAACATATATAATATCCACCGAGATGAAATCGATCATAATGTACAATTTCATGATTATATGTAATTTCATATGCATGCAATACAATTGCACAATAAACTTAAAAGAGGAAATTTTTATAACTTCCATAAATATATATATATATATATATATATATATATATATATATATATATATATATATATATATATATATATATATAAAATAGTACTCATTTTATAACACTATAATTAAATTTTTCAATTGTGCCAACAGCTCCATGAATCGTTGATTAAAAAATATGCTACTCGCGGTCAACAAATAATAAACTGAATAGAGAAGAAACGATTATTTATATTAATAAAAAAGTAAAAGTTACTTTGTTTGACAAACGAGGAAAATGTGCGTTTACACTACCAGTTTTTCCAAGTGGAAAAATTGAGTTGACTTAAGTCATGGACTTCTTCTTCAATTCTTCTTCCTGTTGGAACTGGAGAATCGCGCGAGATAAAACACACGCGCAAAGAATTGAACCAACCAACGTATACCTTAAATGGAACTGATGGAGTAATATTTCTTGCACTCATAATAAGTCAATGTGCCCCAAAGATTTCACTTAACATACTACTTGAATTGTGTGGTCCTGTGTATACACTGGTTAGGAGACGATGATGAGATAGAAAATCTTTTGTCGTATGCATATTGACCCAAATCAGCTTCCGAAAAATCTTCCTCAAAACAAATATGTAATTTAGGCTTCTCATAGTTGCAATTCAATTAAACAATATAACTAGATTGGTCTAAAACTAAGTTGGAGTTCCCAAAATTAAAAAGAGATTAAAAATCTTATTTTTCACCAACCTTTCCCTATCAGCCATAACCGATCAAGTCTACCCCTGCAAATATACCTCCTAAAAGAAACAAAATCAGTATGTTCCCCAATGCGTTCTGTTCCGGCCCCTGCAAAACTCCAATATTAATTGTATGAATCAACTCCAAACCAATTTTAAATCTTATAGTATGAAACCAAACTAACCTTATACCCTTCTGGTGCCGAAGTTAGGACACATACGGTAAGATAACCATTACTTAGCCCCAAGAAAGAAGTAAGCATTATCATCCATCCCTGATCACCGTATTTAGTGGTGAAATAGAATGCAGGAACGAGTAAAAAACGTAATAGAATTGCTATAAGAAGTCCCTTCCGAGACTTCAACTTTACGCTTTTTATAAGTGGTACATATCGCCCTATGAGATCCCACACATTGTACATTGCAATAAGAACAAGTGCATACTTGAAATTTGAACCTATATCATCAGAAATCTATTCCATTTTTATTTTTTCATTGGAATATTTTTTTTTGGAGTCTTACCATCCACCAAGGCTATGTGATCCAGTATCTTCAGACAAAAATCCAGGAAAGATTGACAGTGTCAAGGAATAAATCATAAACATATCAAACGCATAATCTATGTTCTGTAATAGTAATTCTTTGTTGCTTAGTCGCACCATATTTTTTAGACCTTCATAACTCTGCAAGAAATCAGCAAAAGACTTGTTTTAGTTCACATCAATGAAGTTCAATTAATTTTATTAATATAACTGGGATCTTATTCACTTGTCCTGAAGAGAGTCCCCCAGCAGCAAGGTCAGCGGACACAGTCTTTGATCCCTCTGAGGCTGCTTTTGATCGGTAGTACTTCACGATTGGAAGCTTGGGGAAAACAAATGCATAAAGGAGGACACATCCCAACTCAAAGAATGTCGAGATAGAAAAGAATAAAACTGCATGAGAATGAAAAACATCTTATGTTGCCTTATGCTCAAGTTAGAAAAATAAAAATTATCATAAAGATGAACATACTGGCTCCTTTTCGAAGACCATTCTTAGAATTCTCAAATGCTGCTTTCGTAATCAACCTCAAAGCAGATGTGAGTGCCCCGGATGCAGCGAGTCCAGCTAGAAAAGACTTCAATAGAATTGAATAGAATCATTTTTCGGTATCTTAAAAGGCAGAAAAAGAAACCGCTAAATAGTATGTTTGTAGTAGAAATTTGACACCAACCTGAAGGAACTCAGGCAACATAAAGGAGAGATCTCCTATCATTCCACCCTGAACATGAGCATCAACAACTCCAAAAGCAACATTGATGGCACATACCCCAATGAAAGGACCAATTCCTCATCTTCCTGACGTGGCTAAATCTAGCTGTAACATAGTATAATGAAAGATGAATCAAAATATGGGTTGGGAAGAGACTGCCAGATTGATGTTGTATAAAAGGGGGCCAAAGGAAATATAAGGCTTACAATAAGAACCAAAAGAGTGCTTATGAAGAATGCTATGTATCCAAAAAGATTGCGTCTTTAGTTTTGATGTTAGCCTCATTGTATGCTAAGATAGCAAGAGTTCCAAGAGCAAACGGCTGGTACACGAGAGTAAGGACCCTTGAGGGGTGATACCGCTGCAGATCAATAAGAGCATATTCATTCATTCTATCAATACAAATTCTCCTGAAGCATATGAAGCAAAGAGTACTTTCCTAATCAATCCTGCTTATTGGGTATTTTGAAAATATATATTCAGTCGTGTCATACTGTGTATGTTGATATAAAGATATCTACTTGATCTCTTTCGAGTAATATACACTAGCTCCTTAATCTGATGGTTAATAATGCACGTAAACATAATTTTTCTTTAAAAGGCTCAAATTCAACCCTGCTCAATGGGTGGCTCTTTATGTCAAGCTCTCTCATGCCTTATACTTATTCAAATGCCAATATCCAAAGGGCACACCGAGAAAACATTTCAGACGCCATTGATACATTTTCTAAATGCCTTTATTTACTTTCAGTAAGTTAAAATGTAATGGAACTAAAAAGGAAAATCAGCATCAACTTGCACTACTAACTGAAAAAAGAAAAGTAGTCAAAATCACATTTCATTACAGGCACTTAAACAGTTTATCCTCATGAAATACTACAATGACAAATATTTCTTCAAAACGCTGAAGGTTCTATTCTTTTTTCTTTGTTGCACATACTAATTTCAAGCATACATGATTATTTTTCTGTAGTAGAAAGTAAAATTTATAATCTTAGAAACTCAAGGTGATGACCAATCTATTATTTTCTGAGTGTATCGCATCTTTATATCTTGAAGTGCATATAGAATGAATATGTATAAAATCTGAGGAGAAAAGCGTTATGTTAAACCTCTACAAAGGTTCAGGCTGCATAAAAAGGATGAAAAAGTTATTTTCTCCAATTTAGGAAAATACAAAACCATAATGTCCCAATTACAATGAATAACATTTAAGAAAACAAAGAAATATAGCAAAACAAAAATAACATTTACATTCTCATTAATTTAAGTAGCATACTGGATAGTTGGTTTTCAGTCAAAGCATGATCATTAGTGTTTTCCATGATATCCTCAGAAACCAATTCCCGTGAACAAATTAGGACAGTACAAACTTCTCTTTATTGAGCCAAACTCTTCATTTAATTGATCTATTGAAAAGTCATAACATGAATTTATGAGATAATTGTAGAAGAATCACACGTACTAAAAAAGGAATTACCGGAAACAAGAATCCATAATAGTCTCCTATTGTGGTCATGCTGTTCCAAGCAAAGAGGCAACCATTTCCAAGAAACCAACATACCACAATCGCGGCATACTTGCCCTGCATCATAGAGAGATAAGGATATATATATATATATATATATATATATATATATATATATATATATATATATATATATATATATATATATATATATATATAATGGTCAATATTATAATCAATTCTTGGAAATGAAACATACAAATTCAATAGGCCCTTGATTTCAAACCTTTAAACTAACTCCTGCACTAGCTTCAAGTTGCATATTCATGTTGTTTGCTCCTCAAAACTCTTCCTACTTAAAAAGAAAATTGCAAAGCCACCTCATCTTAGAGAAATCAAATATCAAATATTCTAACATGCAACATGTGATTAAATTGCAAATACACTATAGCTAATAGCTTCAAACATCATAAACTCAAGAAAACCACGTGTTTTCATAACTTCACCTAAAATCTAACAAACAAGACACAAACAGACGGGTGTATATTCTTAATATTGCATGTTATTTAGCAATTTCATGAACTATATACTGTAATCATTCATACTACAGAAAATTGAGTGGTATGCATCATAAACAATGATGTAAAAGTCAGAATTATATTATAACAAAGGAAAAGGGGGATCTTACGTTCTTGGGAGAGGGGGAGTTTGAAGCAAGTGATTAAAATTTTGGAATTGAATTAGGGGTTCCAAAATCGTCGCGTATCCTAACAAACTCATGATAATTTTTCCAATGGCTAACTTTTCGCAAAGAAAGATAATTCTCTCTGTATAACAGTATTTCGGAATTACACTATATGATAAGATTGTGGGAAAATATCTTCCCACAAGAACACTACCATTAAAAGGCTACTTCTATTAGCATATTCATAAATAAATAAGTTATTTTTAGGTGATTGATTGATTTAGTGAAAATGGTTAGTCCATAATTCCATTTTTTGTCTAATTCAGTCACCTGCTCTGATTTTTTTTTTGAAAATGAAAATAAGAAATTGAAAAGGCTATTAGCATTGGGCTTTTATGACTTAGATAATATCCTATCATATCATATCATATCAATTTTACGTTCATACCTGAGCTTGTTAGTGGCAAGGCTATTATGGATGCAAGTCCAAAAAAAGAAACGGATTCTCTCCGGGCATCTAATCTTCCATAACCAGTCCCAGCTTCCCAAATTGCTTGTTTCGATTCGGTTAAGGCACCTATATGCTGATTTGCAAGTGAAAAGGCCATGAGAGGTCCCACTCCAAATCCTCTTGTCACTGCGGTTAAGCTCAAGTGGAAGAGGCAAATTTTTAATCAAATCCCATGTCGAATCCGGTAAGGCAGTCCCCAATTTTCCTCTATCCCAAAGACCTCGTTCATTAATAATGTGGGCAACTTTAAGATTCAATTCACCATCATGGATCTCTCCTTCCACGGTGTTCGCAAGTGGTTCATTCCCCACCCAAATGTCATGCCAAAGAGAGATGGTATTACCATCACCAATACGCCACCTAATGCATCCATCCACCTCCTTCAGGCTCCGTACAATGCCTTTCCATGATGAGGAATCACATCCCTTAATCTTATAAGAAAGCAAGTCCTCATTTCTAAGATATTTATTTCGGAAAGTGTCACCCCACAATCTATTTTCCCCATTTAAAGTCCTCCACCCAACTTTGGCAAGAAGCGAAACATTAGATTTTCTAGCTTCCCGTATACCTAAACCCCCTTCCTTCTTTGATTTCGTAACTTTGTGCCATCCCACAAGGTGAAGCTTTCTTTGGGAACTGTCCGAAGACCAAAGAAAATTGCGGTTCAATTTGTCAAGTTGTTCACAAGTAGAGCTTGGGAGCCAATTTGTTTGCATCACATGGTTCGGAATCGCCCAAGTAACCGCTTGAATAAGTGTAGCACGCCCCGCAAGCGAAAGGAGTTTTGCTTTCCAAGCCGACAAACGACTCGCAACACGATCAATCATATCCCGAAAAGTACGTGTGGAGACTCTTTCGTGGATAATTGGAACCCCCAAATACTTGCCTAGATTATTTGTACGGCCTATATGAAGAATCGACGCAATTTCTCTCTTGATTCTCCCACCTCCCCCACTAGCAAAGAAGACTTTAGATTTAGGGAAGCTGATCTTCAAACCCGAAGAAGCACAAAAAGCATCCAGAATTCTTCTAATGCAACGAGCGTTCTTAGTTGTAGCTTTCGCCATAAGTAAAAGATCATCCGCAAAGAACAAGTGTGAGATGTTCGGCCCCCCTCTACACGGGCTAAGGGGTTTCCATTTTTTACGTGTCACCTCTTCGCTAATCATATACGAAAGTCGTTCCATACACAACACAAATAAATAAGGTGACAACGGATCTCCTTGCCTTAAGCCACACGAGGGTTCAATAACTTCCAAAGGTTCCCCATTCCAAAGTATACGAGGCTTGGAACATTTGACACAAAATAAAATAATTTTGATCAAGGCCGTCGGTAAGCCAAAGAAGTTCAAAGTCTGCTCCAAGAAAACCCAACTAACCCGGTCGTACGCCTTCTCTAAATCCAATTTAATCACCATACTCCCAATCTTGTTCTTTTTCCTTCTTCTAAGGCTATGTAAGAGTTCTTGAACCATCATTATATTGTCATGAGTACCTCTCCCCGGTATGAAGCTGCTTTGAAGAGGGCTAACAAGATTCGACATGAGCGGTTTCATCCTTTCGACAATAGTTTTCGTAATAACTTTGTAGAGAACATTACAAAGCGCAATTGGTCTAAATTTTGCAATCGATTCGGGGCTGTCCTCCTTCGGTATAAGGCAAATAAATGATTCCCCCAAGGCCTCATGAAACCGTCCTTGGACCATTGCATCTTCAACAAATTCAAACACTGAATCCCCTACATAATTCCAATATTTTTGATAGAAGAAAGCTTGTAGTCCATCCGGACCGGGAGCTTTATGGGGACCGAGGCTATTGACCACCCTTTTCACTTCATCCTTTGAAACCGGTCTCAACAAGTTGGTTACCTCATCCGTAGTAATAGTTTTCTGAAGAGGGCTGAGAGGGATGTTTGAATTTCCCAAATTTTCATCTTGCCGAAATAGCGCAGTGAAGAAATTAAAAACATGTTGTCTTAAGAAATCTCTATCTGATTGCCAATTTCCATCAACCTTAAGAGCAAGAACCTTATTTTTTTTTCTTCGACAAATAGTAGTCATGTGGTAGAAGCGTGTATTTCGGTCCCCCAACTCCAGCCACTTCACCCTCGATTTTTGATACCAAAGTAATTCCTCTTGTATCAAAACTTCATTATATTCCTCAATGAGAGCTTTTTCCAATGCACACAGATTATCATTTTCTCTCACGCAAATGCTTTTTTGGATGCCATTAATCCTAGCAAGAAGAAGTCGTTTTCGAGCGAAAATATTACCAAAGGACTCTCGATTCCACACTCTAAGGACATTAGGGAGTTTACTTATAGCATCAATAATCGAGTCTGAATTAAGCCAAGTATCACTCACAATCTCTTCACATTGGGGGCTGGTGGTCCAAGCCAATTCAAACCGAAAGGGTTTATTTGGGGGCATAAGATCCAGACCATCACACAGTGTAAGAAGAGGGTGATGGTCGGAATGTGTCCTCGGTAAATGCAATACCATACCATCCGGAAACTGATCATGCCACTCCGCATTTACAAGTGATCTATCAATTCTTTCTCTTACCCTTGCAAGCCCTTCCCTCTTATTTGTCCACGTAAACTTTGGACCCCGAAATCCCAAGTCCATTAAGCCACAATGGTCAATCATATCTTTGAATCGAAAACATCTTCCCAAGTTCGGTGCATTACCACCACGTTTCTCATCCGATGAAAGCATTTCATTAAAATCACCCGTCAAAAGCCACGGTAACTTAACCGCAGAACTCATCTCCTCCAACTTACGCCATAACATTTCTCGAGCCGATGGATTGGGGTTTGCATAAACCCCAGACAACAACCATTTAGCTTGAAAATTATGCCCTATAATAGCATGGATAGCTTGTGGGTTAACATCAAGAACTTCAACCCGTATATTATCAGTATTCCAAAGCATCCAGATTCCTCCCCCTCTTCCCACCGTAGGTGCTCGACGAACTCCAGAGTATCCCAGTTTATTCGAAATATAAATTGCTCGATTTTCCGAAACTTTAGTCTCAAGTAAAAAAATAACATCAGGATTATGTACCTTAACTAACTCCCGAAAGTTTATCATAAACTTTTCGCTCCCCGCTCCTTGACAATTCCAAGTTAAAACTTTCATTGATGACATTAGAGGTTGTTGAGGCAAATAAGTATGAACTAATTGCTCTGCCTATCCAAAGTTCCATTCTCTGGTGTGCAAGGTCCCTTTCCAGCACGCTCCACACCACTCCCTGTTGTTTTCGCTTCACCGAAATTCTCATCGGCCAAATCAGGGGCAATATTGTAATCTCCATCACCCTCTTGCAATAAAGTTCGAACACCGAGAGGTGTTGCCTTCGAATTTTCTTCCTCTATTATAATAGAGGTTGGTGCTGTGGGTAAGACGGCCTGCAATCCACTTGAGCTGGTAAAATGGAAAGTCTCAGGTGTGGTGAAATTAGGGGATTTGTTTTGCATCTCTATCCCACTGTTAAACGATAAAGGCTTGTTTGAAACATTACTTGGGTCAACGTTTTCTTTATTCAGATTATTAAATCCAGCCCCAACAATTTTAACCTGACTGGATGTATTAAAGTCATTAATAGGCCCAACTTTTGGACCATTATCTGTGAGTACCGATCCACTACCCAAAATTCCTCCTGATGTATCCAGGCCCATTTTTGTCAAGCCCATTTTACCTTTTAGTTTAGAGTCCTTTCTAGTAAGGTTATTGCTCCCTTGTTTGAAGCTACGCTCCCCTTTTTTCACATAACCTTGGTTCACGCGCCTGTTTTCAGCCATATGCGTAGTTTGACTTGCTGAAATATTTGTGCATTTTGCCTCTGTCCCCTCTAAGCCAACATCGACCGTTTCTTCAACATTTGATGCAAGATGTTGAAATCTATTTTTTTGATTCACTGAAGTACTTTCCTCTTTAGGCTTTCCTTGAAACCTTCCCCCTCTTTTTTTGTCCCGACTTTGAACTTGCATCCATTCACCAAATTTTTCTGTACGGACCTTCACTTCCAATTGACTCGGTCTAGTATTAACTCCACTCAGTTTCGATTCACTCCGAGTTGACTCATCTTCTTCCATAGCATCCCCCTTATTTTGCAGCAGCTTAGGGCATTCCGTTTTTCTATGCCCCACTCTTCCACATTCATAACAGAGAACCGGGAAATTTTCATATAGAACCGGGAATAGTTCCCCCCCCACTTCAACAGCCCTTTCCAATGGTTTATCCATATCAACCTCCACACACATTCGGGCATATTTTCCCTTCGTCGCCCAATACGTGTCATGATCAATTTTAATCGGTTTCCCAATACTCTTTGCAATAGAGTAAACAATAGCTTCTTTATAATATTCAGACCCTAATTCTGGGATTCGTATCCAAGTAATGGCGGTGGAAATCCGATCAGTGGAGGCTCGGAAATTAGGCTTCCATTGTCGCACCACAAGGAAGTGACCCGCAATCATCCACGGTCCTTCTGTTAGAATAAACTCCTTTTTCACTTGGTCATGGATTTTTAGGATATAGCAGTTATGTCCAAGATCCAGTAGCTCAAAGTCTCCACTGAGTTTCCACATCGAGTCCAACTTGGTCGAGAGCCAGTTGAAATTCCATGATTTCCCCATGATTTTCAGAATTAAAGTTTCCTGCCAAGGTCTTCTAATGTTCTCCATAAGCTCATCTTCAATAATGATTCTAGGATACGGACATTCCTCCGTGGCCGTGACCACCTTGATTCTATCGAGTTCAAACATAGTTTTTTCTTCAAATCTCACAGCCTCCTTTTGGACTCTATCCCCCAAAAGTTTCTGTCGGAAAGAAATCTTTTCCGGCAACGGAGTATCCCCCTTTGTTGCTCCCTGCCCAGTCTCACTTTCCATAGGAGTCGGTTCTTGGGTCATAGTGTGTGTCCTAACTTTTTTGGGACTCCTTTCCTCCAAAGAAATGGGTGGTAGGTGGTGATTCATACGAACTAAGTGCTTGAGTGAAAGACTTTTCAGATCTACAGTACAAGTAAGGTTTTCTCAATGGTAAAGGGCATTTCTAGAGAGAGAAATTTTACCCAAGAACACTACCATTAAAAGGCTACTTCTATTAGCATATTCATAAATAAATAAGTTATTTTTAGGTGATTGATTGATTTAGTGAAAATGGTTAGTCCATAATTCCATTTTTTGTCTAATTCAGTCACCTGCTCTGATTTTTTTTTTGAAAATGAAAATAAGAAATTGAAAAGGCTATTAGCATTGGGCTTTTATGACTTAGATAATATCCTATCATATCATATCATATCCTATCCTATCCTACTTACTATTATTTCAAGGGTGTCTTTTGGTCAAAATACTTAATTTTGACTCAAATTCTTTTTTCCTAGAATTTACAATTTAAAAAATAAATAGAATTTACGGGACTTCCACGTCTGAATGCATAACATTAAAGAAATTAAAAAAAAAAAACAATGTTTATGGGACTCCCACGTCTCAATGCATAACATTAAACAAATTTGAAAAAAAAAAAAAAAAACAATGCTCTAAAAATTATGGGACTCCCACGTCTGATGTTTACACTCCCACGTACAATTACATGAATAACATTAAAGAAATTTTTTAAAAAAAAAAAAAAAAAACAATGCTCTAAAAATTATGGGACTCCCACGTGATGTTTACACTCCACGTCTGATGTCTAAAGAAACAATTACATGCTCTAACATAATTTACACTCCCACTTCTGGTGTTTAAAAAACGTATCACCTTATAATTCATGATGGTCCGATCCAGCCCAACCACATGATAGGTGATCACAATTCATCAATTTAATTCCATATATCAATGTTATATGTCTCAACAATTTATGGGTGTTTATACCACATCTTCTTTTTTTTTTTTTTTTTTTTTTCAGATTTTATATTCCGGAGAAATTCACGAAACTTTAATCACGGTTCATCAGGGCTCAAAAGCTGCAGGTTCGTTCTACTTTTATCAATCCACTCAATTTTTTCATTTCATGGTACATATTTTATTTGCATTACTTTGAGGTTTGACAAATATCACTAAATTTTTATAAACATGGGTTCTTTGGTTTCATGGAATACAAAGTTACAGTGGAAACATTATAACACGGACTTTCTGAAGAAATTGACAAAACTTACATCTACGCAAGCCCATTTTCAGGTATTTTCTTTTCACGGATAAGTTCATGTCAAATTCAGATGTTCAGTATTGAAATTTTGCAGTCTGTCCAAATAATGATTTCCTCATAGAATTCGCAGCAACATTTTACTCATTTTCATGTTCTAGGGAAATTATTTATTTTCCTCATATCTTTCCATTTTATATTATATTACCCTGATCGGGTCGGGAAACACACTCCCTTCAGTTGCTCGCTTTCACTCGATTGTTCACCAAAGCCCAAAGGTGAATGATTCAGTATTGCTATTATATACACTCTTTATGCGGTTATATCATAATTCTCCTCTTTACTTTAATTATTGTTTAATTAGTATTGTTCGGAACTTAAATGGAATTGTAGGTATCTCCTGTTTCTACTTCCTACAAATATTATACATACCACAATTTAATATTGTTTCACAGCGATTATCTGCATTAAAGTATGAAGCTAGCAACTCCTCAAATTGCCTGCTAACCAGAAAAACAATAAGTGTAAAGTTACGAAGTTTGGATAGGATAAAATAGGGTACATAATATAGCATGTAGATTAGCACACTATTATGTGTCAACCAAGCCACTTTTATACAATATTGTGGTACTAAATATCGTGTCCGTAGCTGCTACAGTAGTGGACAGTATTGGATCTATAGACATAAAACTGCTACATGATCAAGCTGAGTATATATTTCGTAATAGAGCTATTTTTTTAAAAAGTCTTCAAGAAAAGGTACAATACAAATATTAGCTCAACTTTAGTTACTTATATACTACGACGAAGTGTTGTCGATCTGATGTGTTGTATTATTCAGCAAAATGGTAGCAATTTGTTGAAGGAACACATCTACTCCATCCTAACACGCGCATTTACATTTATCATTCGTGTACCGTCAACTTGGGGAAGATCGAATGTTTGTTGTGTTGAAAATTTTGTCTTACCTGTTGACTGGTTTGAAGAGTGCGCACATCTTCCAAATAGATTGTCTATTCTAGGCTAAGAAAAGTAAGTCATTTTTCAGTTCATTTTATTAAATCACATATTATTGTTACTGACTTTGCAACTAAAGATAATCAATAAAGTACGATAACAATGTTATTGAGTTGCTAATAAGTTGTCATTTGTGTTTTATGCAGATATCACTTCACCAATGAAAGTGTACAATATTGAACATGGAGTTTTCATCACTTTTAGAAAGATAGTGCATCATTGTTATGTTTTAATATTGTTTTAAGATCATAAATATTTGTATTTTTTTTGTCACATCAACAATTTTACGTACTAAATATCTAATATGATATCGTGCATAGCACGGGTTTAGGCTAGTTATTATTATGTTTGAGATTAATATGAAATTAGTTCCTCATCACGGTCATCAACTATATGTCATATTAAATGACAACTATCATTTGTATAATCACAGTTTTACTATAATGTTGCTCATCGAAAAAAACAAATACTAATTTATTTCCACGTTTAAATTATGACAATAAACACATTAAAATATATTTTCAGATTAAAATAAGCCAACGCGCTTTTCTAGAGAACGAATGGACTATTGATATAGGCATATACTATATAAAAAAAATAACTTCTGCTTCTTCTTGGAACCTTGACTCCGTAGACCGTAGTCTCCGTTTGTTTGAGTTTTATTGGGTGTGATAAGATGTTTGGAGATTTTTTTGAGATTCTCAATTTTTGTGTATTTGAAATTTTTTGTTTGTTTTAAACTTCAGAAATAAAATGAGCAGTAGGTTTAACATTTAACACATTGGTAGGTATGGTAAGAGATTATGAAAATGAAAAATAAAATAAAATTAATGCTCTTAAAAAATGGCTTTTGAAATTAAGAGAGCAACTTGTATGATAAAATTGTTTTCAAAACATATTTATTAATTGATATTTTAGAGAATACTAATATACTTCTATTAAAAGATCCAAATAAACGAGACCTATATTAGTCTAGATGTTTACATAAAGGGCTAAACCAAATAAATTGAAATCTAATAATGTCATATATTTGTTCACACCATGTAAATATCTTTTCTCGTTTATTATTAGTATTTGGTAGTTGTATTTATTAGTAATGTTTATACTCAGGTACTTGAAATGCATTCATTAGCTAGCTTGTTTGATGGAAAATTATTGCTCAGAGTCTAAGACCTAATTTTATTTTATTTTTAATTTTTCAAGGGTTTAATTCCTTTGGAGATGAGTTGGATACATTAAGTGGGTACCTCTCCCAACAGTAATGCGAAGCTGAGTCCGCTATTTTGTAGTGACTAATCCTCTTCCACTAGACCAATCACATGTTGGTGTCTAAGACTTAATTTGATCAAACTCATCCATCTAGGGCTGAAAATCAAACCAAGCTACTCGATACTCGACTCGAACTCGTTTGATAAAAGCTCGTTTGAGCTCGGTTCGTCACACTAATCAAACAAGCTTGAACATCTTTTTTCGTTCGATAACTTTTGAAGCTCGGCTCGAGCTCGACTCGATAAGCTAAAAATTAAAAAAATACATGTAAAATATCAAGCTACTCGATACTCGGCTCGAGCTCGCTCGATAAAAGCTCGTTTGAGCTCGGCTCGATTGAAAATCAAACCAAGCTCAAACACAAAACTTCAATCTCAATAAAAATCAAACCAAGCTTGAACTTTGTATCGTTCGGTATTACTCGGCTCGATTACATCCCTATTATATTTGTTTTGTGATTGATCACTATCCTTACAGGTGACATCCGTATTTTTTTATAAGTGTAAAAAATATGATATACTTACAAAGCACAAATGTCTTATATGACATAATTATAAGGAAATATGATATACTAACTCTAACATCAATATACTTGCAAAATTGTATGAATGTTATAAAGCTGCATCTTTTGTTATTAGTAATGAAACAGATTTCCTTTGCAAAATATTTTCTTCCTTTCGTGGCATTGTAAACATGTCCACTATAATAAAGTTTCGGAAACTCATCAAATTCTTATCATTGAATTTTTTTAAATATATTAATCGTCAATAATTAATTATAAATAATTTCAATAATGCCCAAACACAAATTAAGAATTACAAATAATAGTATTAAACTAGATGAATACTCATATATATTAATATATTAATGGGGATTAGCTACGGCCTCGTTGGCAATTTTTTACCATTGATAAAAGAAATATAAAATGATGTAATATTAATTTTCCATATGACCTGTTAGTTCAATATATAAATGGTTGTCTCTTTATAATTAATTGTTCTTTTCTTCATTTTTCATTTTTCAACATTCTTTTCATTCTCATTATAAATATTTTCCATTCAAAGTCGAAACTAAATAAAACCTTGATAAAAAGCAAAAGGATTTATTAGGTAAAATGATAAACTATATATATATAACACAAGTACTTTAGCATAACTCATATATTGAGTAAAACGTAGACAACCTATTAGAGTATTTGGTAATATATTCTCCTGCAGGTATTAATACTATAAATGATATCGATCTAAAACAAATTCATGTCATAAAATTACCCTTCCAGCTCCGCCTCATGTTGATCTGGTAAATGACTGATTTCACCTTAAATAATCATAAGCAAATGGTTCATTCCAGAAATTTTCCTGCATTATAACTGAATCTGTGGAAGTGTTACTAATACAATTATAATCATCGTCTCCATTATCAATCCAATTGAAATCTTCAGTCGAGAAAAATGAACCGGAGCTCGAAAACTCGCTATAATTAAGTGACTGAGGCTGGAAAAAATCACCAATTGGAAAATAATCATTTTTGATATAATACTTAGTTGGATCTGCTATAAATGGTTCAATAGTCCAGAGATTGATGTGATCTTCTTCCAATAATGTTGAATCTGAAGAATTGGCTTCATATGATGCAGCAGTTTGATTATTAGTACTACTACTAGTACTAGTACTAGTACTAGTACTAGTACTAGTGTGTTGTAATTTTGAGCACTTCTTGTTGTCTGTTGATAAATTGGCATTTGCCCCTTTGTTTTTCTTTATGTGGGCATGCCAATAATTCTTGATATCGTTATCTGTTCTTCCAGGCAATTTATTCGCCATGAGTGACCACCTGTAGTTATAACCATTGGTAATTAATTAAACCATAGACGATTTTTTGATGTAAACATGCATGCAATTTCATTCATTCATTCAAGAAAAGAAAAAACCCTAAATTAATTAATTAAGAGGATAATAATTATATACTATTAATTAATTAGTCATGTATTAATTAATGTATTTGATGGATTAATTCTTACTTATTGCCAAGCTGTTGGTGTAGTTTGATGATTAGATCTTCTTCATGTTTGGTGAAGTTTCCTCTTTTGACCCCCGGTTTCAAATAATTCACCCATCGCAGTCTGCAGCTCTTCCCGCATCTTGCAAGACCTGAAATATTCAATTATGATCGATGATTATGATTTGTGAAGGTATGATTAATTAAAAAAGAATATATATATATATATATAGACCTGCATATTTAGGCAGCAATCGCCAATTCCAGTGGCCATATCTCTGAACATAAGCCCTCAACTTGTTGTCTTCTTCTTCACTCCATGCACCTTTCTTCATTCCATTTCTGTCAAAACAAGCTGTTTTCACCATTTTCATAAATTATATATACTAATAATTAGTAGTATATATAATCTCTATCTGAGAGAGAGAGAGAGAGTGAGTCAAAGAGAGCTAGAGAGCTCACTCTCTAATCTATATATATATATATATGCATTAACTAATACAAACAGACAAAAGAATTAATTAATTAATTAATTAGTACGTGTATTAATTTTCAAACTGTCAAATTAAGTAGGAAACAACCCGCAAGTACATGGGAAGAGGGATATATAATTGGGCATTAAAAAAATAAAAAAAATAAAAAGAAAAAGGAAGGTGGTGCCTAGCTAGCTCATTATTGCCACATGCTTAATTAGTCTTTAAAGAATGACCCATATTGGAAGGGGCCAGGAGACTTCACTAGATCTCTTCTCTGAATCTCTATCTGCCCCGCCCCCATTTAAATATAATTACATACTCATACTGTATGTGTTTTTTATATATCATACTCCAATCCGGTCTCCGGTCTATTCTTTTTTTCTTTTTTCTTTTCATATTAATTCCTATTATATATAAATTACTACATTCTAGTACGTACGTAGTAGTTGGTATTTATATATACTATATGTCATATGATGATGATAGACCTTACGTAATAAATGAGACACTTGCAAGTCAATCTTCAATGCACTACCTATTTAAATAAACAAAATTAAAGGAGGAGTTATAAGTACTTTAATTATTGAAGAACAAATTAAGGAATCTTCTCTGACAAAAAATTAAATTAATGAACTGAACTACGTACTATTATTTATTTTTAAATTAATCCATCCATTAAACTTGAATCAAACATTCATGATTTATTCTATAATTACATATATAGTTCGAACTTCTTGCCAAAAATAATCTTGCTACCTAGATCTATATATATATTACCTACAATGTTCATAAGCTTTTCGAATTAATTAAATAATCACTCTGGACAAAATAAAAGATAACACAAAGTTAATTACTCAATTTAATTGATTGAAGGAAAACTGCCCAACGTTGTTCTAACAGAAAAAAATTGTTTATGTTATTTTTTGACAAAAGTTTTAAGTTAAATAAGATGATATTTAATGAAACATTTTTTACTAGACCATGTCTAAGAGATTTTCACACAACTTTTGGTTGAAAATATATATACCACATTAGTATGCAAAGGCAATTAAATAGTCCAATATTAATAGGCTCAATCACACAACTCGACCCTCAGTTTAAAGTTGTTTACGATTTTGTCTCTCATAGATAAAGTGTTATACTTTCATCGTCCTATTAGATAATACTCTACGTATTACACCGATTATTTTTCGGGCCAATTTTCAGCAAAAACATAACACGTGCAAAACATGTATGCATTTTTGCAGAGGTACGTATCTTTGAAATACCAAATATTATTTTTTTTATATTTCAATGTTACACGTTCGTCCTTCATGTTAATATTTTATTTTGTAATTATGTTAATAATTTATTTTCGTCCTTTTGGCGGGAATGAACAATGGTTTTACCTTCAAAATTTGTATATTCAAGAAAAAATTGCATTTCTATAATCAATACTGTCACTACTAGAATCACTACAAGAAAAATGAATTTTAGTGACAAAATATTAAGTGACATTGTTAAAATTATCACATTTTACATACATTTAGTGATAAAAATATTAGTTTTGTCACAATAATAATAGTGACAAGTGCAATAGTGACAAAATATATTTTTAAGTTATCACTAATGGCTATTAGTGACAAGTTTGTGGAACTTAAGTTGTCACTAATGACAATTAGTGACACCCTTTCAGTGACAATAAATATTGTCACTACAATTTAGTGATAACTTTTTAGTTGTCACTATTGGGGTATCACTAAGTGTCAATAGTGACAATTTTTTCACATTTCTTGTCACTAGTGTGTCTATATACATCAGTTTAGTGACAATATTAAAATTCTTGTCACTTCGTCATTTACTATTTTGTTACTAAATTTAAATTTTTTGTACTGAATAAGATGAAATTTCAACGGAAATTTCGACATACTTTACAAAGAATCGGTTGAAATTTCAATATTTCGACAGCAAAATCCGTCACAGAAAGGCTCTTCGAAATTAAAATTTCGACAGATTTTTCGTTGAAATTTTAAAACTTCGATGAAAAATTTCTGTTGAAATTTCAAAATTTCGATAGATTTTTTCTACAAATAAATTTTCTACAAGCATATATACTAGAATCAATTGTTCTAATATTTGTTATGCAAATGTGGGTCAAAATTGGCTCTTCTTTTCAGAAATGCATCTGAATGTTTCATTCACAAATATACAACAAAATATTTGAAGTTGAAAGATTTTTACAATAAACGAGAATGAAAGTCGTGGGGTTAAAAAATGAAAATGAAGCCAATAAATTACTTATATGTAACAGAATTTATAAAGGTAAAGTTAATGAATAAACGATGTTTTATTGCACATACATTGTACGTGTCTAGTTTTATTTTCATGTGTATTTTTCGTAAATTAGAGTAAAATTAGCTATTTTTATGTCGTAGAATATCATATATTTATTATTGATCAATTTATTTTTTAAGCATAAGAAATTTATTTTTATTAATTATTATTGATTTATAAAAAAATGATAATATAAAATAATGTCTGATTTAGTCGTTACATCTTATAAAATTGGTTCTAAAATAAAATCATAAGACAATTATTTAGTTCATTTCATCATAATAGTTTTCATGTCAAGTTTATCCGTTATTTACCGATGACACATATTTCATCCGTTTCTTAATAAATTTCACCCGAACGTTTATCTATTTCACGAACATTTTTTCTTACTGGTTTCACCAGTTTTTTAACCAACTTCACCAGTGTTTATCAATTTCACCCAAAGTTTCATCAATTCATATGCTTTCACTGTTTAATTTTTTTATCGATTTTTTTGCTTTTTAATCGATTATAACATTTTCACTGTATTTTTCCCTTTTTTTGTCGATCTTTTTTCCAATTTAAACCAATTTCTTCCAAATTTACCTTGTTTTTGTCGGTTAAAGTTTAACTCGTTTTCACCAATTTCATATGTTATTCACCTAAATTTTTCATTGATTAAACATGTTTTCACTAACTTTAAGCTTTTTTGACTGATTTTATCCGTTTCTTCACAAATTTGACCAAAACTTTCATCGATTCATATGTTCTCACTATTTAAACTTTTTTTATCGGTTTTTTTTAATTTAGCAAGTATCCATTTATCGGTTATAATATTTTTCATTGTTTTCTCATTTTTGGTCGATTTATTTTGTTTTTTTCTTCAGTTTAAATCATTTTCTACCGATTTCACCAATTAAACTCTTTTTTTAACTGATTTCACTCGTTTTTACCATTTTAACCCTTTTTACCTATTTTTCATGTTTTTAAACTAATTTTCACATGTTATTCACCTGAATTTTTCATTGATTAAATATGTTCTTACCAACTTTACGTTTTTGATTGATTTTATCCTTTTTTCACCGACTTTACCCAATTTTACTGGCTTTCATTGGTTCATCATTTTTCTTAGAAATTTCATTCGAATTAATTTTCTTTGGTTTCACATATTTTGACCAGCTTAAAGAGCATTTTTTTTAACCGATCTTACCCGTTTTCATCCATTTTTCACAAAATTTACCCGATTTTTTTTATCGATTTCAAGAGCATTTAAGATTTCACATGCATTTTTTTCACCGGCTTAAAGTGCACATACGTTATACGTGTCTATTTAATTTAAGTGGTATTTTATTGTAAATCAGAGTCAAATTAACTCCATTATGTCATAAAATATCACATATTAATGACTGCTATTCAATTTATTAACTTCATCACGGGTATGTTCAGCGATATTTTTAGTTTTTTCGGTCTAAACCATTTTTCTAATGGTTTGCCTTTGTTTTTGTTAGTTGAACTTTTTTCATTTTATTGATTTCATTCATATTTACCATATTAACCAATTTTCACATGTTTTCACCCTATTTTACTCTGGTTTCACATATTTCATCATTTCTATGTAATTTCATCGATTCACCGATGTCATCCATTTTTTTCGCGAATTTCACTTGAATTTTCATTGATTTCACATGTATTTATCGAATTTTTAACTCAAATAATTATACATCTTCAAATATATACTTTTAAGTATATCTCAAATTTTTCACTTACCTTATAATTTCAATGATATTTCTTTACCGATTTAGGTCATTTAACTTATTATATTAATTAGTTTAGTTCAATTTTTATTGATTTTATATATTTTTTGCTGATTTACTCGTTCTTAATCAATTATAACATATTATCCATTGTTTTTCCTATTTTTCATCAATTTCTTTTGTTTTCTCCTATTCAAAAGAGAAAAAAAAATCTACTGATCTAGTTCACACTGTTTTTGTTAGTTAAACTTTTTTTTTATCTTTTTCTGATTTTACTTATTTTTCCCAGTTTAACTTTATATTTCACTGATTTCACACTATTTACATACTTTAACATTTTTTCAATGATTTAACCCATTCTTCATATACTTCACCCGTTTTTCGCTTATTTCACCGATTTGTTTCTCATGTCTTCACAAATGTCGCCAAAATTTTCATCGATTTCACATGTATATATCGATTTTACCGGCACTTTTCATTACCGATTTCATTCATTTTTTCAATATTTTATCCAGATCGATTTTACATGTTTTCATCAATTACATAAAATTATTCACACTTTTAGTATTAGTATAGATATAGATATAGACAGATCTAACTGTTCGATATTCCTAATTACGTAAAAGTTCTTGTACTATTGATTTATATAATCTGATATATATGATTGTAAACTTGAATGGAGAAAGAATTTACCGGAGATGATTATCTTGAAGAATTTAGAGAAAACTGATATCTATTTTATTAATTGAATGATTAATTACAAGTGTATATCTACATAAGCCTACTCTCTAATATAATCTAAATACAAGGGCAAAATAGTAAATACACAACAAATAAAACTTGACTTAAATAATTTTAACCTAAATTACAACGGTAAACTAATTTTCCCCAATTTGCTCTTCTTCTCTTTCTTCCCTGTAATTGATTTCTTCATTTATAGAGCTTGAAATAAGCTCTGCTTGTTTTCCTTTTAATATGTAGTAGTCCTATATATCAATATATAAATGAGTAATTTTACATTAATTTTCAGTTTTATAAGACTTGATCCTCGTTACATGTAATCTCGCATCATAAGACTGTATTTTGGTTCTAATTTTTTAAAAATATTGTACTTTTGATCTCATATATACTTTATAAAAGCGCATTTTTTGGTTCTAAGTTTTAAAACATTTTTTATACTTTTAATTTCATGGAATGATCTCATTTTAGTATTTTTGGTCTCACAAGAAGATTTCAGTTTTATATTTGTTTGAATGAGCGTTAAGACCAAAATGCAAAATATTTTAAAGAATTAAAATCACAACTACAAATTTTTTTAAATATGAGACTAAACGTGGTCCCAAGTACTATAGAACAAGAAGGAACTTTTCCCATGAATATATCTACGGTAAAAGTTATCTCAGTGTTCCAAATAAACTAATGATTATATCACACATTTCATTAAGTTATGTTAAAATAAACTAACAACGATGAATATAATAAGGGATTATTTATTTTTAGTGCCACGATTGTAGCTAACTGTTGTTTTTACCCCGTAATTTTTCGGTCTGACGTATTTGGTGTCATAACTTCAATATCAGTAGCAATTTTGTTGTCAATTGATGCCCGAGTTTAAAATTGACCCGAAATTTCCCCATATGCGGACCATGTGAAATGAAAAATGGAGATGTTGACCAATCAACGTTTTTTCATTAAAAAAAATACCAAAATTCAAAATCATAACTTTTCCTATAAAATTCACCAAACATTCCCTTAACTATATTGTTACCCACCTTCTTCTTTTTCCCCAAATAAAAACATCCAAGTAGCCTAGTTCTTGGTTGATGGAAATAATAAAAAAAAATTAATGAAAAAGGCGTTGAATGGTCAAAATCTCCAATTTTCATGTCATATGGCCTGCGCATGGGGGAATTTCAGGCAAATTTTGAAATTGGGTCTCAATCAACACCAAAATTGTCACTGATGTTGAAGTTGTGGCACCAAATGTGTCAGCCTGAAAAAATTACGGGATAGAAACGTCAATGAGCTATAGTTGTGATACGAAAACTGCAATAATCCCATTCTAATAATGACATAAGTTTTTTTATTTGTCCATAATTTAAAATTTAATGAAACTTATAATGCAAGTTAAAGAAGTCTCTTTGCATTAAGATTAAGCCAGAATCAACTATATACATGCATGCATGAGCCACAATTGAATTATAATCTCAATTCAACTTGAATCTGAGCTACTGAGGACTAATCTAATAAAGTTATAGACCTAATTCGATTAAGATAATTTTATATATGAATTTCATGTGAATATGTGTATAGCATTAATAGTATTTATGGTCAATTTAATATATAGGACACACCCTAAATTTTTTAGTTAATTATCTCATTTGTATGTGTCATACACGTTTGTACCCCCACACAAAATGGGTTTAACCGCGTGTATTAAGTATATATTAACTCAAGTCCCAAAACGCGCGCCAAAAGATTGACCTCAATTCTCTAATTCCATGTATTGACTTCAATTCAAACCATCATAAACAGTGATTGTCAATTCATGTCCCCTTTTCAATTATTTTTGTATGGAAACACCCAATCCCAAACCGGGTAATTAAAGATTGTGTTGATGATCAAAATCGTATTATACACTTTGTAAGTAATAATCAACCAGAAAAAAAATTCAAATTACAGAAAAAATAAAAAATGTATCATTTTTTATCAGCCCTTCTTCATCTCTTTTGTTTGCCTCGTATCTAGCACTAGATTTGAGGTTCATTTAAGGTGTATGTGGATGAGTTTTGACCCGTTTTGCGAGAATGAGTCAAAATCCTTTCAAATGAGTTTTCGTCAAATCCATAAAATTATCAAAAACATATTCAGAAACTTACACTCAAACTCTTCAAACCTATAAAACATTGATTTGACACCTACCACCTACTTTTTTCCTTAAAACCCGATATCCAAACTCAATTCAAGCAGGGATTCAACTTATTCAAATCACGAAACCCAACAGGCACATCCAAATGAGGTCAAAGGTTTTATCGAAATCACTCAAACATTTTTGTTAAACCGAGACCCACGAAACCGAGACAAAATCCATCCAAATAGACCCTTATAGTATGTCACAACACATGTGGGTGTCGACGCAATTTTATTCACTTTTGGTAAGAAAAAAAATTAGGTTTCCGTGATTTTAGAGCACAATTGATGAGGTTTGAATAATTTGAATACTAGGTTTTATAATTTTCAAAATTTAAGTAAAGATTTAAATTGAATTTGGATATTGACATCTAGAGGTAAACATATAGGTACTAATCAAGTGTCAAATTATTAAAATCACTATCATTTATAGATATCAACGAGTATTTAATTTTAATGAAGTGTTTGGTCCCTATAAATTGAGTTGTGCGATGTTTTCATGGATGTAACATATCTATCGCAAGTCTAAGAATTCAATACTCATATATAGAAAACCCCTAAAAAAATAATATTTAATATTTTATTTTGATTTAAGAGGAAGGACCAGAACATTTGGCATATGAAAAACTTGATAGTACTTCCCCCCCCCCCCCCCCCCCCCCCCCTTAATTTATTTGATTTTAAAACTTGATACAAATGTGTTTTAACTCTATATATTTTGATGAGCAACACCTGAAACAACATGAATCTATAAATCCTTTCCAGTGCTGGTTAATTTCAAGAAAAATATCTTAATTAATTCCTAGATCGATCTCTTGTTTAATTTTCTTCATCACACCCATAACATACTATATATATTTATTCTAGTAAATATATATATATATATATATATATATATATATAGGGTCTATTTGGATGGGTTTTGGCTCGGTTTCGCGAGTCTCAGTTTAAAAAAATTGGTTTGGGTGGTTTCGATAAAACATTTGAGACTTCATTTGGATGAGTTTTGACTCTTGGATTTTGTGGTTTGAATAAGTTGAAAACCCACTTGGATTGGTTTTGGATGTTGGGGTTTAGCCGTTTAGGGAAAAAAGTAGGTGATAAATGTCAAATCAATGTATTTTTTGGTGAGATTTGGGAGAAAAAATAGGTGGCAGGTGTCAAATCAATGTTTTATAGGTTTGAAGAGTTTGAGTGTGAGTTTTTGAATAAGTTTTTTATGATTTTATGGGTTTGGCGAAAACTCACTTGAAAGAGTTTTGGCTTGATCTCGCGAGACCCGCGAGACCGGGCCAAAACCCATCCACACACACCCATAATATCCACCGAGATGAAATCGATCATAATTTACAATTTCATGATTATTTATATGTAATTTCATATGCATGCAATAAAATTGCACAATAAACTTAAAAGAGGAAAATCTTATAACTTCCAAATTTGATATATCTATAGTACTCATTTTATAACACTATAACTAAGTTTTTTTCCATGAATCGTCGTTGATTAAAAAATATGCTACTTGCGGTCAACAAATAATAAATGAAAAGAGAAGAAACAGTTATTTATATTAATAATTAAGAAAGTAACAGTTACTTTGTTTGACAAACGAGGAAAATATGCGTTTACACTTCCAGTTTTCTAAGTGGAAAAATTGTGTTGACTAAAAGAAGTCATGGACTTGTAGCTTCTTCAATTCTTCTTCTTCCTGTTGGAACTGGAGAATATCGCGAGTCCAAGTCCAAATTAACACACGCGCCAAGAATAGAATAGCTAGAACCAACCAACGTAGACTCCGTACCTTTTTCTTCTTCTTCTTCTTATCTGATTAATTGTTTTTCTAACATCCATAGAATAATATAATAATTGCTCATCCATTCACATTTAATGTTCAATTTGTCGTATTACTAAATGTTATTAGTAGATTCTCTAACGTACTAACATTTATATTGAAACGTACATATCAACAACATACATATGTATCCTATTCACAATATGACTATTTGAAGCAGGGCAGAATGTTGGCGAATTTTCATCATAAATATTATAGATTTTGAATGCATAAAATTTAACCCAAGATTGAAAAACCTAACCGGATAAATTCTCTCCTATGTTCACAATATAAATATAAAAATATCAACTATTCAAAACTAAAGAGATAACTAACAGTAATCTACAAATCTCATCCTTGATAAAATCCTCACGTCAGTATCACTACTTGATTGAGAGATTTTCAGGATAATTTCTCTTTTATACTTAATATTCCAGCGTGTATAATATTCGCATTGTATGTACCTTTTTGGTCTCTCTCCTTTCCAATTAATTGAGTATAACATTGTTTCAAATAACTTTTTGTATTTCATAATTTACACAATCTTACATGATAGAAATATACTTGTTCAGTAGAATAAAATTTACCACTATATAACAAATCCAAAAACCCAAGCTACAACAGGAGATAAATCTAGCTAATATACATAACCTTACATCGAAAAATGCTACAGTTCTATATATATACACAAGCCATACTCTTCTTCTAGTTCTAGGTACAATTATATATGTTTGAAAAGTGAGTTCCTAATTTAACAAATCACGGAGAACAGATGGTAAAATAACCAGTGGTATCTCCTTCGGACCCGCCAATTTCCAGGCATAAATGTTGCAGAGGGCCGATCCTGCTACTTTCCAAGCAAAATTGCATTTTCTGATCTCACCTTGACTTATTGCATAGTCATATGTCACATGATATATAGCCAGTGCTTCTTCGTATATCATTTCAGTATTCTTCGTACTTTCTTCCATCTCAGCCGCATCATAGAGCAACTGCAATTATCCAAAATATTAACTTGATCGATATGAAGAATGATACTCTGTTCTTAGGAAACAAACTTGTTTTACCTACCTGCTTGTACTTTTTGATCACCTCATTTGCTGCAGCATTCTTGAATTCATGTTTAGGGTCCAAAGCTTTGCTCATTTCCCTTCGATATTCGTCATATCTAACTTTCCACATATTTACATATCCCTCGGGTATTGCTATATCGAAACATGGCAATTTCCAGATTTCTGCATAAAAGCAAAAGCAAAAACAAAAAAAGAAAAATAGTTGAGTTAGGGAGAAGGTCCAACTCTTCTTTTCGCTGAACAAGTTGGGGTTATGCATAAAAGTAAAACCACTAGGTCTATCGATCATCAGAGGAATCCACTCATTAATTTATTTTCATGATTGACATTCAATGAATATACACCTTGTTTTGGCCCCGGCTCATCTTTAAGTTTCTCTACTATATCATGAATTTGACCCAATATAGAGGTGGAGTGATAGGATGACTCAGCGTCCCTTCCCATGTGATGCGGATACATATCTGCTATCAACTTGCTTGGTACTTTCACCTGTTCTAGTGCATAAGTGGTTACGTTAAAGATCGAAGTATCTAAGTAACCAATATATATGATTGCCACAAATGTGATTTATCATAGTAATGAAGTAAATCCAATTAATACCGATTCTATAACACACACATCTGAAATTATATACAAACAACCATCAGATTCAACTCCCAACTATTTTGGAGACAAATGGTACTTGTAAAGTCTAAAGACTACTAAAAACCCACTTGATTATAACATTAACATTATCAAGTTTGTGAGCCTAGGTAGTTCATGTTGTAAACGATTAGTGATTGCCCATGGTCTAGGCAGATCAGGGGCCCACAGTATATTGAATATAAATATACATATTCATTAAAATCCTATTCGAATAAACACCATTTAAGACTAACTACATTTAATCTCGATCATACATTAGCACTACTTATACCTCTTAGCCTAGCCAACTTAGTACATCTTCGACGAATCATTATATTCCAAAACATGCACATGGGGTGCTCCAATTTCTAATAGTAATAAGATATAAATACAATAATTAGAGAAAAGAGCCTTCACAGTTTCAGAGCTACTATCTCATGGCACAGCAATTCTTGAAAAAATCATCAGTAATTTAAGGTTTCGTAAGATGGTGCTAGAAATAACCATATCTTTGCATAGAAAAAATACTTATAGCAAGCACTAGAAGTTTATCAAGCAGTAAAAAAGATAGAACAAGTTACAAAACTAACCCTTTTCCCACTTTTTGGAGCATCTAAGGCATCATAGTAAATGTCAATCAATTGAATCATCTTCTTCTTCAAGCTATCCTTTTCAAAGGCACAATTATCCTTCAATGTCAACAGTCGATCCATGTATGATAGCCAGCTATGACATGCTGTAGCCATGTTGAAGCTGGAAGAGCAGAAATTCATCAATCAACAAGCTTATAATTACATGGTAATGTTAACTTAAAATTTTTAAAATTTAAATTTCAAGGATGTTATTTGTTATATATTTCTTCAATATAAATATCTTAATTAATATAAAATTCTTATTGCATTATACTACTTGAGTTTTTACAAGCTTTTAGTTTTAGTAAAATAATGTTTAAAAGAAAAAACATATTTTGTATGAACTACCTGGCTGTGTCATGTCCTCTATTTTCTACATATAATATCCACATATATGTTGTGTCGTATTGGTGTAGCCATGTCAGTCTCCGTGTAACATAGCTTTATTACTTACAGTTTGTTGGTAAGTTTAATAGATGTATTCAATCATTTCAAGGAAACTTTGGCCTAAAACTTAGTTGCTGAACATACATGATAAACTCCAATTAATTTGCAGATGCAAACTAAATACCTCGGTTTGCTAGCTTCCAAGAACAATCGAAAAAGTTTACATTCCAACTCAGCAGGTGAATCTGGTAGCTTTCTGCTATTTGAATCTTGTGTCATGTGGACACGTTTCCACGGTTCGTTTGCCGTGAACTCTTTCAACAGCTGAAATGTATGAGATACAAATAAGATTATGATAATTGGGAGATACAATTTTCAGAATTATTATATATCAATTCTGCAACCTTGTTAACTAAATTAGTAAACAAATGCAAACCAGTCATGCTAAGGGCCAGCACCTGCTACAGAATCATTAGCAAACAAATGCAAACCAGTCATGCTAAGGGCCAGCAGCCTGCTACAAAACCAGCTATCCTATGAACATGTGTATTAAAGGACATTATACCACATTAATTAGATTCAATAACTGTTAAGGTTAACTAAAGCTGTGTGGCTAAAAATCAAGATGGAAAATTAACAAGGCCCTAAAATAAAGTTTTTTGGGAAAAATGTCCTAATGGTAAAAGGCTTTTTTTGTTAAGTAGGCTGATTAAAGTGAGCGATGTCCTCCACAAACAAATTACTCCATGTTTAAACATGTTCCACATAAATTTGAGCACATCAATAGCAACAAGAAATGAATCTATTCTACAATTCAGGTACTGAAGTAAATAGATGTTGGACAACAAAACTCTTTGCGTTCTTCCTCTTCCATTATCTCTTTACAACATTTTGTGCCTGTTTGTGGGTTTCAGAGTAGGTCTCAGTGGGCTTTATCTATTGCATTTTGAACCGCACAAAGTTCTAACTGGCACTCCATTGTCAATATAAATCTTGAATCTGCCTTCTATAGTCTATATTTAACATAGTAATCAAGAACATGAAATATTGGAAGGGGAAACTTCTACCACCTAGGAGCAAAGAGCATTAATATCTCTAATGTTGATAACTTATTTCTGCAACATTAAGTTAAATATTAAATAAGAAGTTGCCATGCAACAACTAATATATCATTCAATTGTTTAAAAACCTGATAAAGAGGCTAACCTCAGGGTTTCTTGAAACCCAGTACATATCCCCATCAAAATCACCAGTGGCCATTTCATAAGGTGCTGACCTCCATCCTTTAGCGGAAAAGAATATACCATACTTGGAATTTCCGACAACCTCTTCTAATTCCTTAACATAGACTGCCTTCATTACATGTATGTCCCCAAAGTGCAGTCCAGGATGCCGGTATACCAATACCTGCCCCGAAATTTGACCATTTTCACTGCATATCAAACTAAAACTGATAAGAGGAACTACTTATTATTTTAAAAAGATTGAATCTTCTAGATGATAGCTCAAAATTAAAATGTAAGAGTCCCGAAAATGTAAAAAATTCTCAGTTCCATTTGGACATTGTTATTTAGATTTGCAGTAGACAGGGTCTTGTACATCTGCAGGTACTCATGGTGGTAGTGAAGCATCAGATTTTCAGATGAAAAGACAGAGTGCTAGCCAAAAGGAGTCCTGCCTAAGTTTTTATCTCTATCTCTATCTCTATCTCTATCTCTACTATTATAAAAGCATGAATATTTCTTAACTTTTTTGTGCGGACTAAAAATGATATTAATTCAATGATAAACTAAAGAGGTATAATTAGACATGGAGTCTTGTTATATTTAATTTATCTCCTACATAAACTCCTAAAATTTATAAAATCTCTCTTAAATCAATTTTTGTAATTTTTATCTTCTTCGCTTATAGACGAATCATTAAAAAATAATATTATTTTAAATAAGCCCCAAAAAATATATATATAATTATTATATTTAGCATCAGTAATTATTGGAGTAAGAAAATGTTAATTTAAAGATTTAGTACACCATAATATTCACTCTAAATATAAAATTCAAAATGAAATTCATTTAATTATCATTGTGTTACAAAAAAAATTATTAATATTGAATCGCTTCTTACTATGAAAGAATTAAAAATAGTTATGACTTAGCTAATTACGTAATTTTACTTTAGCTAGAATAGAAAAATATAAAGAATATTCAATAATATCAAGACATGCATAACCTCGAAATTTCATGGAATTCTTTTCGTGAAAAAACGGATGAAATTGGTGGAAAATGGTGAAATCAGTAAAAAGATGTTCCACTCAAATCGATAATTTCATGTGAAATTGATGAAAATTCGGGTGAAATTCGTGAAAAATGATGAAGCTAGTGAAACAACATATAAAGCTAGTTAAATCGGTGAAAAATTAATAAAGTATGTGAAAACGTGTCAAATCAATGAAAATTCAGGTGAAATTGGTGAAAAGAACATGTGAAATTATTGAATAAAATGTGTGAAATAGGTGAAAATGGGTTAATATGATAAAAACATTTAAAAGCGGTTTAATATGATACAAACGTGTGAAATCAGTTAAAAGTTAAAAAAGAAGTTTAACCGACAAAAGAAGGTGAAACTGGTAGAAAAATGGTTTAAAACGGAAAAAAAAAAAACAAAAGGACAAAATCGTAAAAATAGTGAAAATAAGTTATAACTTAAAAAAAAAAGGGTAAAATAGTTAAAAAAACATTAATGGTAAAATTAAATAAAATTGGCTAAAAAAAGGTTAAATCAGTGAATAATGAATTAAATAGGTAAAAAGGGGTTAATTTGCTCTATTTTACGACATAATCAAATTAATCTTACTCTAGTAATTGTTGTAATGTGATGTATTACAGCTTTAGATTTCCGTAAAGAAACACACACATCAATCTTAGAGGAAGGCACAAGCAAATTACAAACTATCATGAGCTAAAGCAAATGAAAAAATAATAGAAAAAGATATAAAAATAAAAAAAAAAAGAACAAATAATAAAGCCAAGGTTCTATCATTTGATGCAAGAAAAACAAATTTCCTTAGTGTTTTACACACTAAAAATCGAAGAGCCAAACATAGCCTTAATGGAGATACTGATAATATTCTACAAGCATCACTAGAAGAAACTACTGAAACAAGTGATTGCCCCAGTTTCAAACTAAGTTGATATTGTATAATTACCTTGTGCTTAAGGGGAAATGTCAGAACATACTGTAAGATATATGTTAGAACATAGAACAGGATATGTTGAAATATAATGTGGGATATTCTTTGAATAATACTATAAATGATTATGGCTAGATTATTTTAGGAAAAAATAGTTATGCCTATATAGAACCCCTTCTTATACCTCTCTAAACATCATGTACACCGCAATTTAACAAACATGATGTTCATTCTCTTCTCTTCTTTTGGTTATTCTAACAAGTTGCATGTCCTTAACACAAACCAAAGTATTTTGTGAGCTTTCATTGTACCTAAAATATTGTTATTGTGTGGAAGAAGGTAGTGGACCTTGTAAGCACAAATGTTTTAATTTTAAGAAAGGGGAGGGTTCTACAGCTAGCATGGTATTTGTGCAAGTGCAAAAGAGCAGGTGGTCATTGCAAGCATGGGGTTTACTTCTACCATGATATCAACAAGTAGTGAACTATTTGAATTGCTTTGGATAATCTCAATGAAGTTTGGGAAGTGTTTCACTTGAGTAAGTGGGTTGAGGCTCATTATAATCATACCACTATAAATTCTCTTTTATTTAGTTTTCTGCACTTCAAAATTTGTTTTTGTGCAAACGTTTAGTAATTTGATCACAAAGAGTTTACTGTATATAACTAAATTCAAATCTTACTAGAACTTGATTTATCGTGTTATTATTTCTGCTTCACTAAACCTTTCAAGCTTTTTAAGAAAAGTATTTTGTGCACTTACAGGATAACAGAGACTTCATCATAGTTCAAGACACCAGTAGGATCAGCAGTCCCCATCAGGTAAAAGCAATCCCCAATTGGTATCTTTCCTTCTTTGAGTTTACCTTTTCCGTCCCTTTGTAGTTTAGACAAACAAAGTTGGAGATAAGGTTCATTAAGAGGTATCCCTGAGGAAATCATTCTTTGTGCCACAAAACCATATTCTAGTCCATCATGATTTGCAGCAACTGCAAGAAGAAACACGTCGTTTAAAACAATTATAGATAAAATTATTAACAGAAAGAAGCAACTTGGAGTTAATATACTGTGAAGAGATTTAATCAACTAAGGTCTTAGTGGAACTAAAAGTCAGGTGGTTATGAGAAAATTACTCAAGAAATACTTTAAGATACAAAATTGAAGGAAATATAACTTGTACTAGAAAATTCACAGGCAAAAATGGAGGAAGGAGCTTCAGTTTTAACCATTAGAACAAATCCAAGCATTTTTTTTTCCACTGAAAAATTACCTCTAAGAGCTGCACGCCTGTTGGAGTAGACATTGCTAGTGTCTTCCAAAGCATTAGTCAACAAATTCAGAAAGAATTTCTCAGGAACCCCTCCATAGCTTAAAAGAGCAATCAAATTTTTCGACAGAGAAGTTCTACCTGGTCTACGACTAAAAGATAAGTAGTAAGAGTCAGCAAATATTACTCAAAAGTAATTCACAAGACAATGATATTTAATCGTAATGGACTTCTTGCCCTCCAGATACATATTCTTATGTTCACTAATGTGATCTAGAATATGTGAAATACAAGTTCAAGTATTAGCTTATCACCATGTTAATAGAATCCTAAAATAAAAAATAAGTGAGAACCAAATGAAAGATATAACAATTAGCTTTGACAGTAATCCAGTAATTATCACCTCAATCGAATTGGAGGATGCCAGAATCAAACATAGAACAATAATATGGCTCTACATGTCAGCTAAACAATCACGTGAGATGCGGCCCTCGCATTATTTTCAAGTATAACCATTTATATTGCATTTGATTGCTATAACAGATGTTAAGAGTTGGCCTGATGGGGTTAAAAAAGGAAAAGTTATAGACTCCCTTGACTCATTATAAATAAAAAATTGTTAATTTACTTCAAAACCTCAAGAACTATAGTCCGTGCATCAATCACCTCTTAAACATTTATATCGTCTACTGTACCATAGCAGTTAAAGATAAAAAATCAGAACTTCTGAAAGAAATAAAAGCCGGTGTGTAATTACAAATCAGCTTCATATTTAGTTGTGCAAAATACCTTATACCCCCTAAACTATACCCTGTATAGCCATAACCCCCTAAAGTTGACGATAACATGTATGAGGAATGGGAATCAAAAAATAGTCTTGTCAGCTCAATTCAGAGAACCGGCTGAGGAGATCTAGGAAGCTATCAAGGACAGGCTGCCACTAGATACCTACTTCCTCCTTCTCAAGTAGAATGCACTGCTTATGTCATCTTAATTTCATTTAAATTTTATCCTTGGTGCAGCCAATAATTGCTGTCTCTCAATATCGAGTTAGGGCAGATAAATCAACCAACCAGATTATTGACTAGAATAAAAATAACATTGGGCATCACGATAGAATGCACAGAAAAACAGAGAAGAAATTGTTCTCAAGAAATTTGGGGTTGTCATATCCCCTCGCAATTTCATCCTTGAGTAATTAGCAGCAACAACCATATATAATTTGTGAAGATGAATCTATTAGAATTAGTACACATGGTATCAATCATGAAATTCCATATGCTTTTGTTCAATATATTTTACAAATATCGCACCACCACACATTCTCAACAGAATAGTTAGCACCTTTGGGAAAATCCAAATTATTTCTTCTAATTTTTTAAGTCATAAGACGACAAGTTGAATTGTTGAGTCATAAATACAAAACACATCCACGGGCATAAAGAAAAGACTGCAGAGTACACTTAATTTTTACAACTTATATTGGAAAACATGATTGTACTAAAAGTAGTCATTCACATGCAGACATGTATATAGCAATCAAATGCAATATAAATGGTAAAGCTAAATTAATTATCAAGTGACAGATACCTTACGGCAACAATCTCCAACGAGTTAAAAGTTTCTTCATTTGCAAGTGTCTCGTCTTTTCTAACCTTAATCATTGAAGGTCTAACCTGAATTGTTCCCTGTTCAAGCTGCAATTGTAGGGTAATTAGAAATTATTCAATCACAAAGTAAAAAAAATAACAAAAAGAAAACAAAAACAATAATGTTACTTATATCTATGACTAAGCTAAATCAGTTTTCTAAGATATTACTTTTAAAACTTTCAGAAGATTTCTCATGTGCACATCGTGGAAGAAAATTTAAGGATTCATGTTCCCATCAACCAAAACTGTTAGCGGACTAGAGCTGGAAAGGCAAAAAATAAAATCTTATGTGATACTAATAAGAGATGGCATAAAAATATGTTTCCAATGGTGATCCATCATATGCAACCAAAATTACTATCCTACTACATATGCAAAAAATATCTCCGGCTTCCAACGTCTAAGAAAGTTATGGAGTATTTCAAAGAGATGGCAAATAACATAATAAAAGCGACTTGATAGAAGGGGGAAAAAAAGGTCCAGGATCATTCTTCAACTTGGATCGCGTATAGACTTGTGGTAGAGAGCATTCTCATTGTACAACAAAACAGAGATATTGAAGAATATCACATTAAGATTTCTATTGATTTTCCAATGTGGGAGATTTAATTTGCAAAATATAAAAGCTTTATGAACTGATTACTATCAAATTACAGCGAATAAGGCATGGTCAATAGCTATTTGCTAAAATGAAACCCTGCTAATAATGAAATGTGTGTTCTGGTAGCTAACTCAACACCGTTGCTACTTCTGCTCATCTTTTCACAATGGATTAGATTGGATACTAGCTGAAGCCAGAAGTAAACTTATGTTATCTTAGCTGATATAATATAATCATAATATTTGACAACATAAAAGATGTGTGCATATGCATCTACCTTTTTATTGACAAGAAGGGTCCCCTTAACAGCACAACCATGGTAGAACAACCGACACTGAATCAATAAAGGCTGAAACAACGGAACAAAAGAAAACATATCAAGTTTAAGAAATAAACACACTGGATAATGAATAAAAATTCTTGCATTGCTAAGAAAAGGTATAGATGAAATTGAGTAACTTGAAAAATAATTACCGGTTCATTATTCCTGGATTTTGCTCCTCTTTCTTGACAAGGTAGATCCCCAGAGCCCACAAACTCGTTATTTTTCTAAAGATGGAAATAGAATGATAAATTATATGAACACAAAATTGCACTTTATGACAGGCCAAGCTCCTCATGGAAGACTGGAGCTAGACGTCAAGCATGCCCAAGTACTTTTCACAACATTCGCATTTAAACATATGAGTAAGGAAAACATGCACATATCAGTAATCATGTTGATCTATGCTATTGCAGGAGATAGAAACCCTACGTAAAAACTTGGATGCCCGAGCATCAACAGTTTGACAAAGAAGTTACGATTTGGCCTTTGATACATGACATAAAGTGAAATCAATAATAATAATAATAATTAAAAAAAAAAAAAAGAAAGATCGGTTTCCTTAAGGGTGTTGTGGAATAAGCAGAGAAAATTGGATATCAACTTTGGAGTTTGGACACCTAAAAAGGATATAAAGATGCCCAGAAGTCAGATTAACATATAACAATGCATCTAACTTGCTTGCTTGGTTTACCGGTTCCACTGATTAGACTTCAAACTGCTCATCTTACAATTAAGTAATGGAGCTGGTGCAGTAAATAAGGTACATACAAATGTGTGTTGTGCATCTCAAATGCACCTCGCATTAGTTTTTGTGTGTAATAGCTTACTACAGGTTTGATAATATAACTATATAAGGGCATTAACTTTGATACCGTGGCTCGAATTCTATGTGACATGGCTTAACTTATCTACGATAAAACCAAACTTGTGTGATGCTTTAAGCTCAACCCACCTTACAGAAGCCGTCTATGCGCCTACGACTCATACCGCTTTAACCAATAAAACTTAATTAAATTATATAAACATATACTAACATCATCGCCCCAAGGTTCCAACCACAATGAGGACTTTGGGCACCCTTAGAGAAACCAAAAGCAAACTCTTGGTTACCCAACCTTCAATGTGAATTTCGTTCATCAACTTAAAGAGCCTCATGACAGGCGAAAAGGCAGAGGGAGGCTACCTGAGGCTTTCTAAGCATTCCTTCATTATATTAGTCTTAACAAATACTCCCTCCGTCCCATTTTAATTGTCGTTTTAGGTGTTTTCACACATATTAAGGCACCTACTTTATTGCCTCAATTTTAGGGAAAAAACAAATGATATTCCTAAAATACCCTTACATTCTCTCTCTTCCTTTTTCTTTTATTCTCTCTATCTTTCTCTTTCTATCTCTCTTGGAGTAATAAAGTAAGAGAGAGAAAAAGTAAAGGGCAAAATGGGAAAGTATGTAATTAATAGTGCATTGAAACTCTAAAGTGACAAATAATTTGGGACAAAAAAAATTCTCTAAAACGACACTTAAAATGGGACGGAGGGAGTACAATAACTTATTACAAACAAAGTAGGATAAAGAACTACAGTGATCATATCACACTTAATTAAGCTCAACAAGATTCATCATTTATATCTCGACCATGTTTACAATCTCACGTCAAATTCCTAAATTTCCACCGATTCATATTTTTCACAAGTAAGAAACAGTCCTGCAATAAACTTTAACTTTAAAGTGTCAAAGAAGAAAAATGTTCTGCATGAATATTGTCACATCATACTCAAAAGAGCTCCAAATAACCTGAAAATTGGTAAATAACTCCTAACACCATGACGAATTTTCAAGTAAAAGGGGCTTCGTGCTCCCCATCCACAAAGTCACACTATTGATGCCGGAAACGTATGTCAGACCACATCATCACATAATCAGCTTCTAAAACATGCAAACATGTTTTTAAGATGGTCATACATTCATTGTTCTTTCAAGATTTTATTTCTAGAGACTAGAACTGATTCAAGCAGTAGGAGTTTAGGTCTCATCCATAGATCACATGGTCGAAAATCTATGAAGCAGCATAGCATCTTTCTCCATGTATAAAACCATAGAGATCTTCTTACTCGAGAAGAAAGAAGCATGAAGCATACATTTTGGATTTGTTACACATGCAGTTACAAATTGGTAGTCAAACACTTTGTCAGTGTGATTCAATTTTAGAGATAGTTATCGATAGAGAGAGGCCAATAAAGAGATGAACTATATAGTTGACTCCGTGACCATATCTAAAAGTGTTTCACTGAGGCGAAAAATATGTACTATAGTTGAACAATGACACCGGTTCATCTTTTCATAAAACTGTGGTCCCCATTAGATATCCATCATAATATATGACAATCATTTAAAACTTGAGTGAAGTGTACTTGGTGATTTTGATATTCTTGTGAAATGGATGATAGGGGAAGAAAGAGGGAATGAAACACAACTTATGCCATCATCATAAGAACCCTTCTAGAGGCAATTTTTAATGAATAGAATAGATTGGCCAGTTGGGGAAAAGCGAGATATGAAGACACAGAGTATTGAAAAATTTCTCACTATAGCCAAACCTACAACTGCTTATAAAGGTCACAATTAGGGTTGGCAAAGATAATTAAGCAAAAACAAAAATAACGTTCTATGGAATTGAAAAGGAAAGAAAAATCTACATGCATCATATGTTGCACATGTTAAAGGGGATAATGTTTACCATAAATAACTCTTCACATGTTTGATATATTGAAATAAGAATGTACACAGTTAAACATATAATAATAGACATTCTTATTAAAAAAAATCAAAATTTTGACCTCAAAGCTATTGTCTGTTATATACATGGCAGCAGTAAAATCTTTTGGGCACTTCATTGCCAAATCTTCTGATATAAACCCAGTTCCGTCGGTATGTATAAGAGCATTCCCCTCTTCATCATGCATGATAGAACCATTCCCATCCTAAAATAAAAAATAATAATAAATACCAATATTTCAACTGCAGATAAAAACAATATCTTCAGGTAAGAATTGAAATGAAAAGCACATTACTATACTCTGAAATATATATCGTCAATTTCTATTATTTGGACAGCACCAAGATCAATTTGCAACTTAATTGTCTTTGACAGGATCAAGGAGAATCTGATAGCAGAAAATAAAAAGAATCATTTATCACAGAAAGATACTGAACAGATGTTAATTAAAAAGGAGAGATATACTAAAACCAACCTGGCCATGTACTTTTCTAAGGTTGGGACCATGTGTACATGCATAAAAAGGCGCCTTGCATTGCTGATGCTTTTTCCACGGAAATCATAATTTTGATCATTAATATTAAGGGCAGCAATGTCAGTATGGACAAAGTAGCACTTAATAGTAGCAGGAGAGGCCTTCTTCTCCTTCTCTGTTAGGTTTTTTTTCACCTTTTTCCGCTCATCTTTGAACACTGTACAACAGCCAGCAAGGGCATGATAGACATTAACATTATAACAAAACAAGAAGCAAAATCACAAGCAATTACCCAGTTTTAGAATGAGGTAAGCAACATAACAAAACAAGAATCAGAGGTTCTTAGACGTGGGGAACAGGAGTAAGGTTACAAAGAGTATGAACCAATGGGAAAAAAAAGCATGAATCATTTCCTTTATGCAATACTTGGACCTGCGACTCGAGTTATATTTCCATATTTGCCTTTGTAAAAAAATGTTAGTAATTTTAACTAAACAGATACATGAGGAAGCACGACAGAAAATGAATGTGCTCCACAGAAGGAAATAATATAAATGATTACCAAAAAGATTTTAAGGGTCGATCAAAACAATTTAAAATAATCACCAAAATATCGATAGTGCCTCAAACCAACAATAATTCCTTCATCAACAATACTGTCCATGCTATCTGTGCTACCCTCGAAAAACTTGACTATCAATATGTTATCATCTCCAAGTGACCTTTGTAGGTGAGTCCTCGGACCATTCAAATATGGACCCTGTAAGAAGACAATAAGAGCAATTAAGCAATAATGTTACCAAAATAATAAAACCATGCAAGTGATACCATAGAAATCCCTTCATGCTGAGAATATTATATTAGGTGGATTGCATCCCCTATGGAGCGTTAATAGAAACATTCCGCTTGTTTCACTCGCTGATGATAAAAAATACAATAGCAGAAGACTCATCTTATTTGTTGAGTGAGTCGAGCAGTAAAAATGAAATCTACAAAATGCCAATACCAAAAAATGCATGTAAATTGATACTGACCTTGAATTTATATTTTCCATCTGCACGTACATCACAGTAATAAAGATGAGTTTTCCCAGAATCCCAATCATAATACTGCAATGGTGGGGAGGGGGGGGTGAAAAAGGTCAAAAGGTATTGGTGAGATGCCAAAGAAAAGCTAATGCATAATTTGGTCACCACAGCATAATTATACGTATGCATACATATATAAACATATAAATGCATATATGTGACATGGTGATCAATTGAGGAAATTAATACTTACAAAAACTACAACTAACAAAAAAACTGATTATCATGGGAGACTAGATTTGGAACACAAACGTAATATGTAATACTATTTAGTAACTATTTTCATCTGTTTTGAGCACACAATGCACTCCACTCCACAAATTACAAATCCAAACCCCTTTGGGTATGTTAACAATAACACTCTCTATTATAGTAGCTATCATTATGCATATGTTAATTTTAACTAGTACTATTTCTTAAGCTAGAACATAAAGTTGAAAAATAGGAATCTCATTGAAGAGAAAAATTTAATACATGAATGACAATGTTTTAAGGCACTAAAATGAACAGCCGCAATATTTAAGATGTATATCTGACCTGGCTGCGTTCCACCATGTTGTTTTTATCCTTATCCACCATATACTTTCCATACTTATTCCAAATATTGGACTCAAAGTCTGACATTGCTAGATCTTCCTTGCTTAAAATGTCATTGGCACCATCAACCGTCACCACATCTTCCAACTTTTTCCTATACAGTAAGTAAGATTTATTACGATTTGATATGAGTCCGATATATGCATCATATACTAAAATGAAGAGATAGAAAACTAACCCCCCACAGTAGCTCAGAACCAAAAATAGTTTCCTGTATTCAAGTTTGCTCAGGATTATCATTTGTTCACTGATTGCCATAGACTTTGTCTTGTCTTTAAGTTCATCAGTAAATGATAACTGGTGTTGGGCACCAGGGCCTATGCATTGTTCAGTGTCATCTTCAAATGATAATTGGCGAATGATATTATGAGGGTCAGACCTATGCAAAGTTGATACGGCAGAATTCATTTGAGAATTTAACAACTGATGCTGGGCACTAGGGCCAATCCTTTGTTCAGTGTCATTTTCAACTGATAGTTGGCGAATGAAATTATGCGGGGCGGACCTATGCAATGTTGATACGGCGGAATTCATTTGAGAATCTAACAACTGATGTTGGGCACTAGGGCCAATCCTTGGTTCAGCGTCATTTCCAAATGATAGTTGGCGAATGTGATTATGCGGGTCGGACCTATGCAAAGTTGATACGGTGTAATTCATTTGGGAATTTAACAATGGAGACTGCAGACTTACCCTACCTGCATGATAGAAATCTCCATGTAAATCAAGCAACAAATAATTGTTGGAGAAAAGAAAAGAAAAAAATGGTGACAGAGAAGCATTAAAGCTAGTTTTCTTCATTTGTACACCCTCTGTCGCAAATCCCAAAAAAAAAATATTTTTACTCTTATTTACATTTTGGGATGTTCAAAACAATAAATGGAATTATTTTCTCACGTAAAATAATGATTTAAAATCAGTAAATCTCAACCACCATAATTCTGAGAGCACTGTAAAAGAAAGAAAGAAAGAAAATTCCACCTTTCTAACTTTAACTAAAACTCCATACTAAAACAAAATGGAACGAAAAAACTTGGGATGTAAACTCGGAAACTAAAATAAAATACTATTTATGTATCCAGCAAGTACTGTCGTCAAAGAAGTAAAATAAATGAGGGCCACCCACAATGCAAATAAATACCTACTAATTTCCTTTTTTTTTTTTTCTGTTCAAACAAGTAAAAAAATTAAACTTTTCAGAATTTCCATACTGATTTTCTGGGGAGAAGCGAAGGGAGAAGCAGAGGAAGGTGAGAAGGGCCTTTTACTGGGAGAGCTGCGTAGAGCCGCGTACTGAGCTGGGTGTTCTTTCTTAACCAAATGGTTAATAAATCCACCGAAAGATTTAGTAATTGTTCGACCTGAAATGGTATTCAGAATTCTTAGGGCATTTTCCTCCCCGATAACTGACAGTAATTGTTGGGCATATTTGTCGATCGGTGGCTTGCCCTGTTCTTCACAAATCTTTTCTACCATTCGCTTCACTTTTTCCGGTAGAGTAACTTGATTTTCCATCTTCCTTAGCTTTTAAGAAAGACGTTAATGGTGGTAGAGTAAATATTATAGTAAATGAGTTTTGAGTTTGGCTTTTTGGGTTTTCAGTTTCAGTGGGTGGCGTGGCGTGGGTCCTTCCGGAAAGGACAAGTGCATGCAAAAGGAGGAGGGGCAGAGGCTAGGCTACTTCCCCCCTTTCTTTCAGAAGAGGTTTTGTCGTTTTCGCCTGAAATTGAGATTTCAAACTTTTAATAATTACAAGGGATAATAACCTTAACGTTCAATTTTTTTTGGAGTAAATAGCAAATTAACTCCATGTGTTATATTAAATAGGCAATTTAACTTTGTGAAGAATAAAAGTACAAAATACATATTTGTTTGGTATCTAGGAAATTAGTTTGAGAGAGTGATGGGGTTTGTCAAATAATCGAGAATTTGTAAGATTTGTAAGACTTTATGTCGAATCATATTTGCTATGTGGGATATATTATTTTATGTCAAATCAAAGTAGAATTTATATATGATTAATTTAAAGAGATAAAAAAATTATTATTTATTTGACTTTTAGGAGAGTAATTTGAAAAATCGAATGATATAAATTTATTTTAGAAAGTACAATGGTGTGTATTTCGTTTAACACGGAAATATTTTGGGAAATGCCAAAGAGGCCTTAAGGTCATGATGAGCAAATTTTATTTTTAATACTATAAAGTGATTGTTTTTTAAAATTAATTTTTTATTGTGACATCTTGTCAATTTATGTCATTTGGTATGTTATCGAGTCAATTATTTTTTATTAGACTGAGAAATATAATTTTCGCCAACAATATTATATGTCGAGCATGTGACATTTAAAAATTTCAAATTTCAAATTTTGTCTCCAAAAATTGCACACGCGATAGAAAGAGAGATTTTATGGGCCTATTTGTCTCGCATTTCGGAGAGTGGTTTGGGAAAGTGGTAGAGGTTTGAGAAATAATCTCGATTTGCGTAATGTTGTTTGTTTGGGTTTTGGGAGAGTTGTTTGGGAAAGTAGCCGCAATTTTTGACTTTTCTAATATAGAGAGAAATAGAAATAGAGTAGAAAAGTGGCCTGTTTGTTTGGCCTTTCGGAGAGTGGTTTGAGAAAAACAATTACTGTAGCTAATTAATTGGGAAAGTGGTTGGATTGTTTGTTTGGCCTTTTCGAAAACCGAAATTTTTTTCGGAAAAGCGAGACAAACAGGCTCTATATTTTCTAAAACGTCATTCTTTTCCGCAACTATAGAAATACTCAAATAGAGTATTTGTATTAGTATCAAACTTAAAGTATGCAATGTTCTAGTAAATTTAAATTTTGAGGAGGTGAAATGCAATTTCAGCTAAACTTCGATGATGAATAGAGAGAGAATTATATTTTGCCAGGTACAAATTGTTGGAAACTGGTAATCTGGAACCTCGTTAAAAATTTAGTATTGCTTGATAGAAGCAAAACGCATGTGGTAAAATCCAATTTGGGAACTTTGAAATCTTATAAAGCAAATCCAGATTTCATGGATCCAAAATCTTTCCAATAGATTTTGCAATCACATGTTAGGGCAAACCCAATGGGAGAGGTTGGGCTGGGGGAAGGGTTGGGCTTCTGGATATTAATGGGGGGCTGGAGGTAGGGTAGGAGGCAGCTGGGGAGCTCCAGCTACCCCGGCAGGCACGTTCAGCGGCAACAATCAGGGTACGTCAAGTGGCGTCCCCTGATTAAAATATTTTTTTTATTCTTTAGTTTTGTTTTTAATTTTATTTTTAATGTGTGTATTATTATTTATTAGTTTTGTATATTTATGTAATTTGTGATATAGTTTTTAGTTAAAAAATTTTGTTTAACTTTTATTGTTCATAGTTTTTATGACATCTTAATTTATTGAATTAAAATTTTAATTTTCATTTAAAAAATGAAATTACAAATAAATTATTTAATTAGAATATAGGTGTTTATATAATATTTGAAAAATATAATTTTTCAATTACTTTGAAAATATAATTTAAACACTTAGACAAAAAAATTCAAATTCATACTTCATTTATAATATTTTTGTAAGCATATTTTTGTGTTGAAATTTTTGTTAATATATTTATCATATTAAATCACCAACGTGAAATTTAATAACTTGCAATGAAAAATAAAGTTGATGATATTTTATCAGATTTTCTACAATCTAAATACCAAATAGTGGAGGAAAATTAAAGTTGATAATTGGCAGAGAATCTTATAATGTTATCAGACAAAGAAATAAATGGTGTACGTGACTTCTCAAATAAATACAACTTGCAACTGTGTATATCTGAAAAAGTTGATGGCATGACTTTTCAAATCAATACAACTTGCAACTGTGTAAATCTGAAAAAGTTGATGGCATGACTTCTCAAATCAATTAACTTGCAGCTGTGTATTTCTGAAAAAGTTGATGGCAAGATATAGGTAAATTACATTATTGAAAATAATTTTGAAGTATTATCAACTTTACCCTCCTTTCTATTATCCGAATTTCTCTATTTAATTGGGTTCTTTGGTATCATAACTTCATTCCACATCCACACCTTCTAAACAAATACAAAATTTTCAATCCAAAAATGTCCAAATTGTGGTCGAACGAAGAAGATATAGCATTGACGAGAGTGCTCTGAGGATAACATAGTCGGTATAGGCCAAGAGGGAAAATCTTTATGGATGAAGATTATCATAATGATGTACCAAATTCTCGATGTTTTTGGTGTCCGTTAGCCGTTGGAAAAAACATGTTTTCAAAGGCATGAACAAATGGAACATTGATGTATTAAAGCACATAGGCAATGCTGTGAAATTATAGTGTTTCATACTGAATTACATTATTAGCATTATCATCATTTTATTTTATCGTTCAATTTTTGGGATTTGTAGCATCGTTTGGCGTTGTTATTATATAAGGTGGATGCCGGAGCTCCGGAGCTCGATGTGTGAGAAGAATAAATTTAGTTTTGGGCTTCTATAAACAGGAGCAAGCAGAAAATATTTTGTGTGTTGATTCTTTTTTCTTTTTTTGGTTACATTTGTGTGTTGATTCTTGTGGTTTTCGACAATTGGGTTTGAGAAATTTAGAGGAGAGTTTGATTGAGAAAAAAAGAAAAAGAGTAGTTTTTTTTCATTGTTTAATTTTCTTCATATGAATTTTAATTACAGCAAAAGTAGCAGTGCACCCATATATATATATGATGAACGATTTGGTTCCCTCCAACGCCAATCTGGTTTATTTTCAGTTTAAAAAAAAGACACATCTTTTTGCATGAAATATGCAGCAGCTATATTTTGGACAAAAATGTAACCAAAAAATAATTCGGACAAATCCAAAATACAATCACTGGAATAATTACCGAATTATGTAACAAATATCTCTAATTCCGTGTTTCTTTCGAAATACAAACATTTACATAAGCCAAATACATACATATATCAGGATTCTAAAACAATACGATTATTCAAAAATTTAAAACCTAACTTACTAATTAAGTAATGTATATAACCAAGTATTGGGTTTGCATTTATGCCAATAAAAATCTAACACACATATTCTGAATCATTAAAGACTCACAGAACTAATTTGTCAATGAAGTATTGTTCTTCGAGTGATTGGAAGAAGCATTAGAAGTATTGTTCTTCGAGTGATTGGAAGAAGCATTAGAAGTATTGCTTTTCGTCTGTGACGAACTCTGGCCAGAAGAGGAAGAATCAGTAAAGAAAATAATATCTTCTTGACTTTCGACAAACACTTGCAGCGAACGTGGAATCGAGGGCAAGTTCACATCCATAACCCCTTCAAGAATCTGAACCACCTGACCCATTGATGGTCTAATATTCTCATCATCTTGAATACACCAACATGCAACTTTACATATTTTCAACACTTCATCTACATCAGCTTCTCTATCCAGTGCAGGGTCCAATAGACCAAGTACATCACCACCGTCGATCGTGACACTAGCAGCCCAAGATGGGAAAAATTTAACCTTCCCATCTTCAGATGGCTCGGAGTTTCTTCTTCCGGAAATCAATTCAAAAAGCACCATTCCGTAGCTATAAACATCGGCTTTAGCCGTAATGGCAACTCCCGATATCCATTCCGGAGCAAGATAACCTCTAGTTCCTCGCATGGTTGTAAGAACTCGACTAAAATCACGGCCCACGAGCTTTGCTAGACCAAAATCCGCCACTTTAGGACAGCATTCGGAATCGAGTAGAATATTCTCCGGCTTTATATCGCAGTGAATTATGCAATCTCTGCACTTTTCGTGGAGATAGACCAAACCCCTAGCTATTCCTAACGCAATTTGGTACCTCGTTTTCCACTCCAAACCCTTGGATGAATCCTTAAAAATATGAGAATCCAACGAACCATTTTCCATGTAATCGTAAACCAACAACTTCTTATTACCGTCCGAGCAAAACCCGCGAAGCCTTACGAGATTCATGTGTTGAATAGTCCCGATTGTGCTGACTTCTGTCCTGAATTGCTTCTCCCCTTGGTTGATGCTTTCGAGTTTTTTCACGGCTATGACAGTTGAATCGGGTAAAGTCCCTTTGAAAACAGATCCAAAACCCCCGCCCCCTAACTTATCCGAAAAATTTTTGGTTGCGTTTTGCAAGTCTTTGTATCCAAATGCCACTAAAGTACCCTCCATTTTTGTCGAAGTTGCACCCTTTTGGTTCCTACGTCTCCATACTACAGCAGCCAAGATAATTGCTAATACAACAGCAATGGACCCCACAGTTGCACCAATGACAACCCCCTTATTGTTCTTGGAGCTAGAAAACACGGAAGAGGAGGCAGCAAGCCTGATATAGATCGTCCTTCCACTATTATCTCCTTCGTTCAGTTGTTGCACATTCAAAAGTTCATCATTCCATATAGAACAACCATTGGAATCATAGGAATAAGCTCTGCAAGAACAATTACTCAAGCAGGCAGATTCACAAGCACCCGAGCTTCCAGCTGCTCTCGACTGAGAATGTTCGGGTATTCTCACATTTGGGTTCACCAAGAACCTATCACTTCTCTGGTTAGAACTACTACTACCATTATTCTCACATTCCAAATCAATTTCATTCACGCATCCACCAGAATAATCTCCCAAACTCCAATCACTCTCGGACCTATGCCTAAAACCCCGTAAACAACTACAGAAGGGCCGTGAATTCTGATTGCAAGAACCAAATGCCCCACAATAAGCATAGACCTCACATTGCTGCCTTGGTTGAGACCAAAACAAATTCCAATCATTTATACTATCATACCAAGAAAGCATCTTAATCTGCCCAGAAACATCCATAATGAATCTAGACACAACAGATGGATTGTAAAGAGAATAAGTGAAATAACTCTCGTTCTCGTTATCAACATAACTAAAATTATAGATATAATTCAATCTCATTTCAGGGACTAGGCTAAAAATATGACCATTCCAAGAACCACTAGTCCAATACTGTTCACTCCTATTCCACCTGATAAGATACTGACTCTCATTTGGATCAAGCTCAAGAGAAAACAAACCCGGTGCAGGGTCTTCAGAGTTCCTCCATGAAGTTAAGAGTTGTTTCCTTTGTGTTCTTTTATTGTAAGCAATTTTACCGCCAGGTAACCATGTATCGCCTGGATCATTAAAACTTTCCCATAAAGGTTGACTAAGATTTGAATTTGACCTAGACCCATCTCTCAAAACTAAATTCCCACTATCAAGAAGTACTGCAATTGTGGAATTATTCGAATCCGTGGAATTTAAATCAGTTGACCAAATTGGGGTTTGGGAATCATTTAAAAGCACTAAATTACCATTTAAAATTCTGAGTTGAGCAGAGTTGATGTCTGAAATGGGTGCTTCTCTGTTAGCTACCCAAACTACAGTTTGTATGTGGATTCTATTGTACCATATGCCTATGTAGTGGTTTGATGAATTACCTCGAGTGAAGAATCCAAGCGCGAAATTCCCACCTGAAGAAACGATGGTTTGATTGCCGGAAAGAGTTTGGTTTGCTGAAATGGTGTCGGCTGAAACGGAGGAAAGGGGATTGAAGCAGAAATATAGTAAGAACAATAGATAAAGAATCGTACGGCAATAATTCTTTGTTTTCATGGCTGTACGGACGAAGTATGAATGCGAGAGAAAATTTTGTTTTTTTCAGATCATTATGTGATCAGAGATGGAGGTGTTAAATGCTATGCAGCAAACGCTGTTTCATCATCATTCAATTCAATTAATGACCAAAAGAAAGAAAATAGTGTAAATAATATCTTGAATCTTTTGTCAAGTCAACTTCACTTTAATTGACCGTTGTGCCCCTCGGCCATCATTCGAAATGAATTTACCAAAACAAGTAAAAAACAAAACGAAAAAGCGTTTTGACCAAAGAAAGGAAGAAGAAGAATGTAAAAAAACGTCCATGTCAAATTGGTTGTTCTTGAAAAAAATGAAAAAAATGGTTGTTCTTAATTACTCCAAGATTCAAAAATGTTTGGTTTGAGTAATTTATTATTGGATTGAAGTATTGAAATATGTTTGGTTCAAGTCTAATTGATTCAATGATTAAGTGAAACGGTAAATATATTTTTACATGATTGAATATATTCGATTATTAACAAGGCATAAAAAAATATTTGATCCAGAAATGTAAAGATTATATAATAGGAAAATTAGTAGTAAACTACAAAAATACCTTTAAAAGAATATCTAATAACAAGGCTACTATTAAATTTTAAATAATTCATATTTATAGTGAGATTCAAACTCAAGACTTTTTGAATTTTTGGATCTCAACGTGACAAAGTTGCGATCAAGTTAAACCATCCAGACCTTGAATTGAAGTAATTATTTGCTAATTTCTCTAATTTATTACGTTTAGAAGAATTGATTACAAAGATATCTGCTTTCAAAGCAAATTCAATTAAACATTGATGGAGAATGTCCTAATCTTGTTACTAAAGTCTGTATTTTGCTTATTGAAGAATTAACTACATCTTATGCTTTTCAATTTATTAAATGTCAACAAACTTATTTTGTAATTGTTACTCAAACAATATGATCATTTTTTCTTATTTATGTATTGTTTAATTTGTCTCATAATGGTTAGTTGGTTTCAAATATGCCTTAAAAAAATATTGCAGCGGTAAATGGCCACGAAGACGATGATCATGATCATAAAAGGAAAGGTTATTTTGCAGTGATTGAGATTCTTTTTATGTGTGTTATTAAAATAACAACATACTTTTATTTTTATTATACAATTCAAATATCTTAATTATGTGAACTGAATTTCTTATTTAAGTGAAATGCTCAATTAATTATATGGTTTACATAGATTTGCATGAACAATGGGTGTTTTGCAAATGCTTATGAAAAGTGATTTTTTCCCCTTAACAATATCACTTTTTTATTGTTTGTTTCACTGTTTTTGCGATTGTTTCTCAACAAAATAGCAGTCAGAAACCGCTTTTGGAGAAACATTTAAGACCCTATTTTTTGTGCATGTTGGCATTTTTGTATTTTTTAGGAAACCCAATAAGTAATTCATTAAAACTCAACATGATCTAGTACAAAGTTTGAGATAAACTCTAGAAGTTCAAGAATAAGATGAGACACCACCCTAGCTATATAGGGTGTGAGCTACAACATCATTCTCTCTAAACACGTGAGAGCACTTAAAAGATGAAAAATTACAAGATAAACGTCTTATGTCTTCCAACACAGGGCTAATGTAGCTTGAAGAATAAGAGGAGTTTGTGATGCTTTCCATTACCAATTTGCAATTCCCTTCAAGCATGACGTTATTCCAGTTATGAGCCTTTCAAAATCAACTAATCTTGCTGCTATCAAAGCTTCCGCAACTTATGATTATTTGAATCTCTCGCCTTGATCCCAATCCCACAGCGTTTACCAAGTTGGTCCAAGGCCGCATCAACACTATTTTGAGCCAAGAAGATGGAGGTGGCTGCCAACGAGTTGCATACATGTTTGGAGTTGGTATACTTTCTCTAACGCGACTTTTTATCCAAGCCTCCAAAGGAGACTTGTACTTTGCTTCCCAAAGCAACACATTTCGAACATACTGACGATGTTGTATAAAAATGTTCAGGGCAAAGATGGAATAAGCCCTTCGATCTATAACAACATCACAATAATAATATAAGGTTTGCACACTTATTTCGAGAGAAAATTTGTATAGTAATTGTAATAGTGAATCCAGTTCCCTCTATTCGGAAATAGGGCGACCTATTTATAGGTACACACAGGGGTATAATAGTCTTTTCAGGAAAACGTTACAAGTAGTAAATACAAAGACGTTACAGACGTTACGAGAGTTTATGATAAAGATGTTACAAATCTCTTATTTAAGCAAATTAATGTAATCTCTTAATTGCCCTCAGGTACAAAATTTGGACACATCACATACCAAACATACCAAATGTTTCTCAACATTTTTATCCTTGTAATTGAATATATTTCAAGTTACCCTGCCTCTTTTGTCTCATTGTTATCCTATTATTAATTTTAATTTGAAATTAATTGTAATGTGTATAAAAATATCTAAAGTACATTAATATTTTTAAGAATTGATTAATAAAATAAAATATGATTAATTGGCTTCGTAATCAGTTATATAAAATAAACAAATCCTAATAACTTGACAAAATTTAAGTTAATGTTAAACAATATTTGATAAATTAATTTTGAAGTTACTCGAGTTCAACTCATGTTTGTCGGTAAATAAAATTAGATTGGTCGAACAAAAATGAAATCCAAACATAATTTCAAAGAAGATAATAAAAACACCAAGCAAACTTGAAAGATAAGTTTTTCGATTTTACTCGACTAGTTATATAATTAAAGCTACTAACTATGTTATAATCCTTATTTATATAAAAGAAGGGTATAGGTATATGTGACACATTATTAAGAAAATAATTAAAAAAAATTATAACATCAAGCACCTTCATATATGCTTAAAATAAATTTTTTACTACAGGTCAGAAACCAACCACCCACTGCTTCTGAAAAAAAAAATATCTTTTTTGAAATTTCAAAAAGAATAATGATTTCTAATTTTTGCTTAAAATAAATTTTTTACTACAGGTCAGAAACCAACCACCCACTGCTTCTGAAAAAAAAAATATCTTTTTTGAAATTTCAAAAAGAATAATGATTTCTAATTTTTTCGGAAGCATTTGCAAATACTCCCATCATATTGCTAATAGCCATAGCAATTTACCTAATGCCGGAGCAAGTAGGCTTTAATTCACTAGTCCCAACCTATCTCTTCGTAAAAGAATTAATAAAAAAATATTAAAATTAAAGAACACTTCTTTTTTTTTTTTTGGATCTTTATGACAAAGCTTGTTATGCAGAAGATTGAAAAAACGGTGATCAATTATCAATAATTAAATCAAGGAGGAAAATACTACTACTAATTGAGAGGATATTTTCGTCTTTTAACATTAACCATTGAAATTAATATACTCAGATTTTATAATTTTCTTCGATTCTTTCATTTTCTTATACTGTACTTACTGAAATATTGGAGGATTAAAGATTATGGTGTAATATAGTAATAGTATTCACAAAAAAATTCATAAAGTCACTTAATCGAGAGGATATTTTCGTCTTTTAGCATAGGTAGCAGCTGGAGGGTCATACACGTGAAGTGAAATAATAATTTTCTATTTTATTTTTGGTATTAATAAATACTACTACTATTTCCCCGGTCCAATAGAAGCTCCTACCGATTATGCGAAAATTCAACCCACTGCTGGCCAATGGCCAATGGGTGGACCTGACCATATAAATTTTTGTTTTGATTTGGTCAGTTAAAATCTTATTATATTTTCCTTGATACAATCATACTTATGTTTTCATCATCATTTTCTTTTCTTTTACCAGCTGATAATAGCATAGTTGTAAAAATTACAAAGAGATTGGTCACGCTCATAGAAAAGTCCAACCTTCTCAAATAGTATAATATGAGAAAAATAAACACGCCAATCTTAACCACACTAAAAATAATATAAACAATTACTTGTAATTGATCGAATTAATGAAAAGTGATTAGTTATTATGCATATATAACATATTATAAAAAATTACATTCTTACAAATCCCTAATTTATGTATTCTACAATATTTAAATACTATGAGACAGATAACTATATACTAAAAGTATGTCAGAAAAATAAAGAGTACGCACAAATATACAATTCATAGTCAATTATCTCAGTTCAAGAATGACATATAGATAATTTATTTTTATTTTACTCTTTTAATTCCATTATTAGACTTGTGCATTTATTGCATTTTGGCATATTCCCTCGTACTAGAATTCGGAATTTATGCTATTTTGTCTTTGTCTTCTGTTTAATAAAATAATAAGAATGTGATAAATGTAAAGATAAGGATAATTTGATGGATCAAATGTTCGATAAATTTTATTATTAAAATACGGATAAATTTCTATTTATGAATCAATCAAAAATATAATGTAGGATCCTACATCAACTTGTTACTTTGATAGACTATTTTTCAAGTATTTCTGAATGTATTTTAAACATACCACGAAAATAAAATTTTAATTTATGGCCCGAGTCAATTCCAACCTCCTATGACCCATTTCACATCTTAAATAAAGTGCAATGAAGAAGTTGAATTTCCACTCCTCTTTAGTAGGATCGGCAGAGTTGTCCAACACGAGTGAATCTAGTTCAAATCGGTTAGATCAAACTCAAAATTACATTGCTTTGGGATTGAATAACATCCAATTAATTAAAAAAAAAAACTATAATGTACTTCACATAACACATGATTGGATTTATAAGGCCAAAATTATTTTGAGCTATTATTGGTCTTCAACACACTATAATATATTTGTAAGCAGAGTAAGCAACCAAAACTTAACATGGTGTGATCCCATTTCAGGGTTACTTAGATACTACACTAGTGAATTTAATTCATTGGGGTTGGATGAATGTCACATAGACATGAAAGAACAAAAAAATTTCCTTTCATGCTCACGTGACACTCATCTAGCACCCGAGTGGATTAATTTCACCGGAGTAGGTACTAATTTTTCCCGATTTCAGACACTTGAATTTGATCAATGCATAAAATATGCATTAAGAAAAAAAGCATAATTTATAACTTATTTCTACGGAAAAGGGTTTTGAAAATCGCTTCAAATAATTTATGATTTTCATACGAAACATAAAAATATTCTCCCGTCACGATCGAGTGATAATCCGCATAATTGCATAACCAATGATCCTGAGGTTATGAAACGTGAAATATCTAATACTGATATATATTTTATGAGCAGGTGATAATTAGGTAAGAAATTTAATACTGATTAATTAACACGTGATGGGACAAGTCTCGTATGATTCTAGCCAGTGGGTCCTGCTAACCAAAATATTCCAATCACAACAAATTCAATATTTTTAGCAACGCTCGAACAACCGAAATACATAGGAATTAGGATACGAAAAAGTCTATTCTAAAGGGGGTTTTTTGCACTTTGCACCCCCGAAACATGGGAAATAGGCACTTTGCACCCTCGAAACTTAAATTTTGCACTTTGCACCCTCGAAATATGAAAAATGTAGCACTTTGCACCCTCTTTTATTTTCAAGCAAAAATTAAAGGGCAAAATAGGTAATTCAATAGTATTGACACTTTGCACCCTCAAAACTTGAGAATTTCGCACTTTGTACCCCCAAAATAGATTTATCACTTAACACCCTCTAATTAAGAACAAATAAGCAACTTCCACAGCCGAAACACAATAAATGGGCAATTTGCACCCCAAAATACAAAATTAACACTTAACACCCTCAAATTAAAAAAACTCAAACCCCTCATTTTTTTCAACAAAGTTGACCGTTGGAGTGAAAAAAATCTAAGGCAAAATAGCTATTTCATTTTTTTTCCTTAAATTTTGCAAAATACAATTACAAATACTAGAATACTCATTTCTCTCTCCATCTTTCTTTTCAACAATATAACCATAAATAATTAAATAAAATACAAGTAAACTTCTCGAAAACTCTCGAAGACTCATTGTCTACTTCAAAATATCAAAGACCCATAAATTATTACCTATTAAATTTTTTTCACCTTAACGGTCATCTTTGCTAAAAAAAAAAGGGGTTTGGGTTTTTTTTTTTTTTTAAGTTGAGGGTGTTAAGTGTTAATTTTGTGTTTTGGGGTGCAAAGTGTTCATTTATTGTGTTTCGGGGTGCAAATTGTTGATTTGTTTTTAATTAGGGAGTGTTAAGTGTTAATTTTATTTTGGGGGTGCAAAGTGCCAAAGATTTACAATAGAATTACCTATTTTGCCCTTGAGTTTTTGCTTGAAAATAAAAGAGGGTGCAAAGTGCTGCATTTTTCATATTTCGAGGGTGCAAAGTGCTAAATCTAAGTTTCGGGGGTGCAAAGTGCCTATTTCCTATATTTCGGGGGTGCAAAGTGCAAAAAACCCTTCTAAAGGCTTAGAGCAACCCCAATGGTAGTATGCAAAATTGAGTATGGATAAAGCATTTTGCATACCTAAATAGTGTTTTGCATATCTGGTAAAAGTATTTCACTCCAATGCATGAGTACCCAAAATGAATATCCATTTTTTTTAAATAATTTATTAGTTTTATCAATTCATTTATTCATTTTTTCCTACTCAATTTTAAAATTTATTAATAAATAGAAAATGAAATTTGAAGTTGAAAAATTCAAATTTTGAAAAATAAAAATCAAGCGAGATATTCGAATTTTAAAAACTATTAATAATCATAATTATAACTTTGTTTTAGTATATGTAAATTTTTATGTTTTAATTAATGTGTGCTTTAATGTAATATGTAAGTTTTTATTTTTAATTAATGTGTGCTTTAATGTAATATATTTAAGCTTTGTTTGTTTTATTATTTAATTTGAAGTGTCTTTTAATATAATATACTCCAATTATACAGTTTAATTGTGTGCTTTATTAAGATATTTTCTTTAATCTTAATTAAAAATAAAATAAAATAGTATTAAACATTTAAAGCCCAAAATTAACCTATATTAAACAAAAAATAAAACTTATAACTGAGATTCAAGCCGTCTTCTTCAGCAGGAGGTCGTCTTCTTCAACAGAGCAAACCGCCCCAATCTCTATTCCTCTATAATTCTTCAAGTCCCTCTATCAATTTTCGATTTTGTTACATAAAAATCAGAAGATTTCTGGAATTTTGACTTGAAGAAGAAGTGGTATTTAATGGCAAAAAATTGAACCAAAGGCTATCTCTCCTCCAATGGATCTCCAACGGTAACTTGTCCTTTCCCTCCCATTTTCCATTCTCGCTTTCTCTCTCCTCCGGAGAATCCAAATATGCAGCCCCAAATCCGAAAATGCAAAATGCATTCTCCTTTCCATACCTCCCTTGGAAAGTGAAAAAATATAAAAACTGTATGCAAATTGACGGTTAGGTGTTTGCATACCCATTTTGCATTCACCATTGGGGATGCCCTAGATGATAATAATACGAAAAAGTCTATTCTAAAGGTTTAAGATCATAATCAGGGGCGGACCTAGACGACTTTCGTTGGGGGGGCCGAAGATTTTTTTGGTAACAAAATCTTGGTATTTTTTCATTGTTTTGATAAAATAATAAAAATTAACTTATGGTAAAGTAATACTATTATTTTATTCAAGAACAAGTGAAAAAAATATATTTTTCATATTTCAAGTATACGAATCTTTAAACACGTAAATATAATATAATTATGATCTCATAATTCAATAAAATTATATCTACTAAAGAACTTGAATCTTGCACAAAGACAAAATCCATGAGAAACATCAGTTATTGAATACTTTAAAAAGGAAAAACTAAATAAACTTTAGGGTGAAAGAGTAGATGTGTTTATGTCAATTAAATTTTTATAAAAAGAAGTATATATATATATATATATATATATATATATATATATATATATATATATATATATATATATATATATATATATCATATATGTCAATTGGAATATATATAAAAAGAAGTAAATATAATAGTGCATGAGTAGATGTGTTTATGTCAATTGGAATATATATATATATATATATATTCCAATTGAACAAGATGAAGAAAACATTTAGTCTCCATAAAATAAAGAAAAACATTAATCTTAATAAAGAGAGGGCAAAGAAAGCAATTAAATCTCCACAAAGAATGGAGAGGGAAAAATATTTATTCTGTAATAATATGCAATTTTAAATTTTTGGATCTTCAAAACTATCTGAAGACCGGACACAATCGTTGCAATAATTGAACCCAAACCTTCCACTCCTATTATAAATGTACGAAAATGAGAATTGGAGGCCACTTACTTATTTAGGCGTTTTTTCTTCCTTAGCCAAAATTCTCAATTATATTATCCCCATATGTATGATGAACCTGTAAAAGCTGAACTTTCTCAACTTAAAAACTTAAATACTAATAACGTCCCATTTTAATTAACTTTTCCTTTCAATATGAATAGATTGATCAACATCAGAATTCAGAGAGAAATGACACCAACGGAGATGAACTGTTAATTTTCATCTATTCTAACAACTTCAAAAATACACAAGGATGATATGATTTTATTTACATTATACCTTAAATATTAGTAACATCATCTCCTCAGCGATATTTCTGAAGTGGCATAAACATTAGTTAATATATACATATTCCTTATTCGTCATCAGCAATTCTAACACCACGACTCAATCTCCTCAATAAGCTTACCCTACTAACGCGTATGCCAAAAAAATAAAACTCATCCATTTTTCTTTTCTTTCCCGCCTTGGTAGAATTACCTTCCGAAGCTAATTTAATATTAGTATCTTCACATGTTCTATTTTCTACCTCTTCATTCTCAAGCTTCTGTTGTACCCTCCAGAATGCTTGCTTAGTTCCACAAAGGTGGCCAAAGTAATAAACAGGGTCAATACAATATGGTGAAGATGAGACGATACCTTTGATATTGATTGGTCGAAGAAGCTCAACAAATTCCTGTATCTCAGCAAAACACGAGTGATCAGAATATGGAACTGTATATATGTATTCATGATATCTTGTAGCAATGCCTAAATCTTTAATAAAATCATGCTTCTCGGAAGATTTGGTGATGTCTGAGCTCAAGTTGCTCTTGTTAATGCAAGAGGATGAAGGAGATGAGCCAAAATTGTTCTCGTTTCCTTTTAAAGGTTTAGTAACCCACGGAAGCCCTGATGGCATAATTCCTATTGTTGGAGAGAGTTTATTCAGCCCTTGTAGAGTATCAGTGCTAAAACTGTATCGAGGAATAGCACGAACTCGAGTGAGAGAGGTTTGGGTAGTGAAGTTGTCATGGAATCCGAGAAGATGCATAATTTGTAACCTTTCTGGCCATACCCAGATCTGCAATGGAGTTCAAAAGTTATAGACTACATTTTGGGCAGCATTTAAGCATGAATTAATGGATGGTTTCATATGTCAAATCTAAGCATGAATCAAGAGTAACAACTACTATATGATCTGAGCATCACAGAGTGAAAACATAGGCTGCATTGACATAAGAACACGGAAATAATAAACAAACAAGCTTATAAGAAAATAAACTTCAAATAGCGACCTAAACAGAATTTCCTTAATTTCTGAAGCCTGTTGTACAGTTGAAACTAAAACCCTTTATCTTTCTTTTTCTTTTTTTTTTAAAACAGAACTAAAAACTTCAACAATTAAACAGAAAGAATTTAGCCAAATAATGAAATATAAGAGAGATGAACAATAGCAAATCCTGATGCTTCAAGAGCAATTCTAATTGTTGAAATATCTGCAGAATATAACAAGTAGCAACTTATATCATCACTAGCTTTTGCCTTGTCTATGGAGAATCACTTTTGTGGACTTGTGGCCAGCACTTTCGTTGTTTTGGGTCAGTGTTAGATATTATGGCCTGTTTACTGGATTACATAGGGAGCAGACTGTACCTTTATGTTCAGTTCACGCGATATGTAGAGCAATAGATCCTCTTTACCCAATGAGTCAATTCCAATAACGATTTGATGCTCTGGATAAGAGTTGATTATATCGACAATCTGTAATGAGTATCAAATGCTACAATTACTGATGAATCCTTTTCAAGGAATTCAACTACAAATGATGTTCATAATCATCAGATCTTCTAACAAAAGCTTTGAGCTCAAGTTATAGCTGATTCCTTCTTAAAAAAACGATCTTCCAGTTTCACATTTCACACAAACTACAAAAGCTCATTACAACCTTATACCTCACACATTTGAAATCATTTTAACTGAATATTTAATTGGTTATAATAACCCATTTACATATGGAAAAGGTTTGGGGAGACAAGTCATGCAACCTCTAGTTATTTTTTTTCTTTTTTTTTTCAAATATTCCAACCTTGACAGGAATGATAAAGAAAGACACTTTACCATTCGATATAGGGAAGATAGCTCTTTAATATAGCTGGTCATGGGAGTCATGCAGCCCTAGTTATTTTTTCAGATAACTGAAGTAATAAATAAAATACAGCTGATGGCATCAGCGGTATTCCTTTTAACTCGGCATTTTAAGCATTAATATTCTAAAGTCAAATTTTGATTTGCAGTTTCTGATTGGCTGACTTGATTCCGTGAAAAATCAATCATTAGAAATTTTCATTGTGTAATTTTATTTTGGCGGCAAATAAACTTAAACTGCACCAACTTTATGTAATAATGAGGCCATACCACCTTTACACAAAAGTAAACAACATAATATGTACCTTCTTGGCAGCAACTTCACGAGAAGGAAACGAGTATTTTGGATTGCAATAAGTATTATCTAGGTACAGAATATCCAGTTTCTTGTTTTTGAGAGCATCAAGTAACATGGTCCTCCTAATTTCTGCTTCAACACTAGTCTTTTCCCACCGGAAATCCCCAGAGTAAAGCATACATCCAAATTCACCACGAAACAAGTACATAACAGAACCTATATGAGGATAGTGCAACCAGAGAAATACAAGGTTTTAATAGAGAAATTAGAAGCAAGATGACATAAATTAGTACCAAGAGGGGAAAAAAGCACACCACATAGAGATGCGAAAGTAAAACCACAAAGAAGAAGTCTATTAAACAAAATAAACTGCAAATGCTTTGAGATTAGATCTTGAAGATATTGAATAGAATAAACTGCCAAGAGATGTTTCGCCATCATCCTGCAAAGTGTCTAATGGATACTCCCACACAGAAAAATCTGGAAACTAAGCTGTAGATATTTAGTGTTTCAAACATCAAAGGACAACCAAGCTTGCTATACATAATTACCACATTGTGCAGGTACCTTAAGATTGTTATCATTTCTATTAGTAGTTATATAAAAAATCAGCAATTTTAAGAGATATCTCCCAATGACAGAACAATCAGAGATCATCAACACTCTATAGTGGATATGAAAATCGAGGTTCTACAGAGACACCTTAGTGAAGACACATAAGGCAACACTTAAAAGCATCCATGAAAAATTAAATCAAACAGTTGGCGGACAAATTAAAAGCACTAACAATTAACTAAAAAAATAACCAAACTCAACCACAAAAAAACATGACCAATTAATTAAAGCAACAGATCAAGCACAGAGAATGGAAAATAAACAAAAAAAGCAGCAAAAACGAGATCACTAACCCGGGCAATGGTGAGCATCGATGGCCTTGACATATACAATGGTGGGGTCACCAGAAGAAGGAGTGATCAAGGAGAGAGTATGCCAGGTGCCGATATCGAGGATGCGGAGGAGAGAGAGGTCGAAGGAGGGGAATTTGCAGGGGAGAAGCCTGGCGGTGAGGCGGGAACAGAAGAGTGGGCCCCGCTTCCACGTGGAGGAGAGGCCGGCGGTGTGGTCCGCGTGGAGGTGAGTCAGGAAGTAGGCTTGGCTGCCGGTCCTCCATTTGTCCACCGATATTATTCCGCTCTCCATTTTCGCGGTTTTGATTCTTTACTGGGAAGAGGGGAAATGTATTTATTTGCCGGGAGATTTCATTTTGAAACAAAAATTTATTTTTATATGGTGAAAATTGGGTTATTTGCCCTTACACCCCCCTAAATTATCGCCGAGTTGGTATTTATCCCCAAAACTTTCAAATTTTTAGCAATCACACTCATTCTGTTAACAATCATTCATTCCACATATTAAGGCAAAATTGCAAAAATCGTCCCATACTAATCACTGATTTTGGATTTTCGTCTCAAACTATTTAATTTGGCGAATTTCGTCCCGTAATTTAATATTTTTTTGGAATATCGTCCCACCATAATTATAAGACGAAATTGTGCATTTGCCGATGAATTATCACATGGCTGCTTAAGGGTCATGACATAGTAAATTTTAACATGAATAATTATATAATATTGCAGAGTACGTCCTAAATTAATTACAAAATTGAACGTTATTTTCATTAACTTAGAAATTTAATATTGGGACTAAATCCGTACAAAATGATAAATTATGGGACGAAATTTGGCGAGTTGATATATTATGGGACGAAAAATCAAAATTAGTAATTAGTTTGGGACGATATTCCAAAAAAATATTAAATTACGGGACGAAATTCGCCAAGTTAAATAATTCGGGACGAAAATCCAAAATCAGTAATTAGTTTGGGACTTTTTCTGCAATTTTACCACATATTAAATATTCAATTTACCCTCTCTCATAACAACTATTTGAATAGATTTTTTTTTATTCAGAACTACTTGAATGGATTCTAGTAAATACGAATCTGAGAACATTGAATATTGTTTTACTTATATTACAGTTTTGCCTCAGGAAATCACACAAAACAAAAGCTAGTTTCTTCCATTATTCTAACCCGAAAACTCATACATTGATGTTAACACGTATGTATATGAATATTGTAACAAGGGTATCAAAATAAAAACATCATATGTAATAGCAACATGCATAATATTTTCAATGGACTACTATTATGATGCCCTTATTACATAATATGCAATAATAACATTATTGGAAATATAAGGCATGATGCTATTGCATGCATATATATGATGATTTTATTTTGATGCTCATTGTTTTAGTTCTTGGGTTATAAACCTAGAAGAAACTAGCTTATTTGTTGTATGATATTTTAAAGCAAAATCATAATATAAATAAAATAATATTCAATGTTCATTGTTCCATAGTTCATATTACTAGAATTACTTCAAGTAATTCGAGAAAAAAAATAGTTCAAGTAGTTCTTAAGGGGAAGGGTAAAATGGACATTTAATAAGTGAAGTAGATGGTTTGTAAACATAAGGGATTTAATTGCCAAAAATAAATTAGGGGTAACTGCCAAATAATAATAGTTTAAGGGATGTAAGTGAAAATTAGATCTCCCAGCATTACTTACTATTCAGTGTGAGCGCGCAAAATAATATGAGAAAACTATTTCCTATATTTGTTTCATATACTTACAATTATAAATTGCACTTTTCGTCTTAATTCTTTAAATAATTTCAAATTTTTTGTCTCAGTGCATCAAGTCGATCAAAATATGAGACCAAAATGCTAAAGACTATTGTAAGGACCGTAAGTTCAAAATAAATTAATGAACTAAGACCAAACACGCAATTAAATTTAGTGAAAAATATTTTAAAAAATTGATACCGGAAGCACAATTTTGTAAAGTGCGAAATTAAAAATAAATGAAAATGCATTTTTGCCTAAGGTTGTTTCTAATTCTATTGGCTTTTTTCAAGTTTCTAGCCTAGGTTCTTTTTCACATAAAATCGCATCACATATATACACACCACATTTTTTAATTGTATTATCTTTATTGTTTTCTAGTCGAGCTATTTTTAGATTTTTGATTGTTGTATGAGTAACTTTAATTTGTTCCTCTTTAGCAGTCTACGTCGACTATTTGCTTAAAAATTTCAAACTTAGGGAATCACTTTTCAAACTGAACAAATTCTTCACAAATAGTTTCCAACAAATTTAGGACAAAATCCAGAACCCAAAATTCACTACAAGAAACAAGACACAACACAATGCACCACAAGCGATTATGTTATTATTCAGATTCAACATAAAAAACTTTCAATTTAAACTGCTCCCAGAGTTCCCTCACTTCTGCTCCTACGAATCGAGGAAGAGGAATCATTCCTCAAGCTCACAAGCCTGCTGCTAAAGTCGATAATTTGTTGTCCCGGAGTCTGGCCGGTTGTCTTTATCCCACTGGGGGGCAGTCGCCCCCCATGCCTGCTCCTTGATGGTTTATGCGAGGCCATCACTTGGCTTTTCCGACCATGATTCAATGATACTTTCTGAGCCACAATCCCATGTGTTCCCTTCCTCATGGTCTTGACTTCTACTCTAAGGCCACGGTCAATTTGATGAGCACTAATGCCCAAACGAGCTGATCTTTCTGCTGTGTCCTTCATTGTCCCGACTTTAACTGATTGTCTGTTGTAGTAAGTGAGGTGAGGAACAAGGCTTTGCACGTATTTCTTCAATTGTTCATCACCCACATTTTTCTGCGCTGGATTTCCTTCCAAGCTGAGTGCTTGCAGACAGTTGTAATTGGCAGCAAGTTGGCCAAGACATTTGGTTGTAGAAATTTTGTTGAAACGTAAATCCAGGACGTTCAATTTGAGGAGGCGATGGAGACCTTCAACTTCACTGATCTTGTTACCGGCTAAGTACAATTCCTTGATGGAAGAACAACCTCCTAGGCCTTTAGAACATATAAAACAAGGGTGTTAGTCTAAAATAAACAAGGGCTATTATGTTACCAAATGATATGGAGATGTTAGGTACACAGATTTATTCATATGATTAAAATGAAGAAAAATAAGATTTTCTTTCACTAAGATCATGGTCCTCAACGATGTGACATTACAGTGATATCTCCAGTAGTACCTGGCAGAAAATAGAGGTTCTTTTGATGACTCGCCCCAAGCAACAAGTACCAATTTGCTTAGGACCACACTCGTTATTTAACTCAAACTCTTTAACTCTTACTAGCTCAAGCCTAACCATTATTGTCTCTGATGTTAAGCATTCACCATATATATTCAATTTAATCCAGAATGAAGTTAAACTTCTCAAGCAGACTTTACAGAATTCATACTAGTGCTCAAGTTTACTCGTTATCGGCATCTACTGAAAATAATTCACATAAAATACAACATACACTAAACCAAAATTATTCAAATTATTTTGAAAGATTCCAGAAAAATTGGTGCTTTCCTTTGCCATCTTTATCCTACAAACTTTTATTATAGTCAAAATTCATATTGTTCAACCTGCCATTTCTTTTTTATGGATAATTGGATAAACAAGTTTGAAGTAAGAATAGCCTGATCATACGTTAGAGAAGAAGTCATACCATGTCCAATCCTTAATATACGGTTATAGCTCAGGTCAAGCACACGAAGTCGTGTAAGATCCCGTAACCCTTCAATGGTGGAGATATTGTTTCTTGCAAGATTCAAAATGTGGAGTCCTCGAGGGAGAGCACCAGCAGTTATCCTCACTGAGCAGTTATACAATTAAACAACACAATAAATCACTATTAATATGGTGGCACTTAGACATAAAAAAACATTATGGATGAGCAAGAGAACAGACCTATGGCATTTCCAGATAAATTAAGTGCTTTAAGGCTGGCAAAAGCACTGAGAAAGGGGATCATAACCAATCCAAGGTTATTCAGTTGAGCTGCTGTAGCTGAGACATTCAGAGAAGATATGTGTCTCTTTGCATCTTCCATTCCAGGGTTGACCTGGACATCCAACTTCATAGCAGTGGGTTCCTTTAGTAAATCATAATCTTTTTGTAACTCATGATTGTCATATGAAGCAATTTCATTGGACTCGTCCAATGGGCTAGAGTACTGAAGATCATTAACCCATTCCTCAATTCGTTTTAACCGAAAATCTTTAGTTGGTATTTCATCCCAATGGTGAAAATAAGTTTCTCCTTTTATTCTTTTATCCATATTTACCCCATCTGTTACAGGTAATATCCAGTCTTTTGCTGAACCAACATAGTTATAATTCTCATAATTGTCCTCAGCAGGATTTTCACCATTAACTTTGTCATTGTTATAAACAAAATCATCCAGATCTTGCTCTTGTACCTGTCTTCCTACTTCATGCATTATGCCTTTCTTCCTAGAATCATAACCATTTAGATCCTCGGCAGATCTCGAATGTGTCAGAAATGATGTAGAGAGTCTCTTAGGGGAACTCATGTTGGGCAAAGAACTTGATTTCACAATAACAGATGGATTACGAGGTGTACCAGAATCATCTGCACCAGGTAAATCATCTGCACCAGGTAAATGGACGTCATACGTTTCATCACATTGCTTTTCCAGTACTTGTGGATCTCCAATTGAAAATATGGATTCATCTTTTGCAAAATCAGAATTCACTTGAACAGAACCAGAGGGGATAGGTTCTTGAAATTGATCTGACAGGCTGAGTACATGATGGTTGTTGTTATCTCGAACAATTACCCCACTGTGGTAAGCAGATCCATCATAGGAATTTTTTCGCTCCATTTCATCCTCTGAACCACCTAGTCCAGAGGTTCTTTCTTTCCAGTTCAATACGCTTCCCAAAGAGCGGCACTTCTTCATCTTTGCATTCTTATGAACCACAATATCGCAGTCAGTGTTGTATCTGCTCTCTATTTCCTCTGATCTGCAGTCACGCTCAATAGGGGAGTAATCAGTTGCATTATCAGCATTACTATTGTGTGCATCTCCCTCTTCCTTAAAACGTGGCCTATTTTCTGCTGTCGAATAAGAGAAGTTTTTCGGAGTGATATCTTTAGGGGCATCTTCCAACGTCTTATGCATCACTTCAGAAGATAGCTGAACTGTTTTCTATTTACGAAAGGATGGACTAGATAAGCAATTGATAATGAATGATAAAGAATTAGCTAAATTATGAAAAGAAACCAAAAATTATAAGATGACTCGCTAACCTTCTGTTTGTGGGAAACAATGTGAGCTTGAAAGCATGAAAATCTTACCATCCTTACAACCTAAAGGTTCAGATCGGCTCTAATCTTACTAAAAGTTTGAAGGCTTTTGTCAACTAACTGGTCCTATTTTCCTAAAAATGCCGGACAAATATGGAAGTGAAATCACATGTTGCTACTATGCTTCCTGGGATTCAACCAAGGGAATCTTAGCCATAGTCAAGCGATAAACCCTCTGAAATGCGGCACATTCTCCAGATGTGTGATGATCTGGACTTCCTCAAAACACATAATAATATCAAAAACTCGTTTTTTCCCCACACCTGCTCAGAGGTGTGAGAAACCTTTGGTGGTGTTGAAGCTGCCAGACTGAAAGAGGAATTTTTTCAACAGCAAGAGCCCAAACCCGATGATGCATGTAAGAGCCAAGTACCTGATTAGGATAGGAAGGATAAAGTTATAAATAGAAAGAAAAAGGAAAACCTTCAGGTCAGGTAATATATGCCCAGATGTACATAAAGAAAGTTTGACGCACCATTTGATTTATTACGGAAAATTCTTGTCCAAGCCTGGCTTGGCCAAACCCATCCAACCACCAAGCAAGTGTATTGCACTTTCTTTGTGATTGGTCACTCTCCTGGGAGTTACATCCAATCCCAAAGCAAGTGTATTACACTTGCCATGTAGTTGCTTTGGGTTCGGCCAAACCCGGTCTGGGGAAGAATTTCCCATTTATTACGTGCTGAAGGAGGTTCACCCTCGATTATTTGTTTATTAATAATTCCTTTTATTATAGTTTGTTCACAAACAAAGAGACTCAATTTCAAATTTTAGTAAAAGACAGACTGGCCTTTTTTTCCTTATTTTCCACATGAATGCTATAAAATTACACATGAAGAAGCAACTTAAAAAAGTAATTCTGAGGTATAAAAGTTAAAAATACTCAAACGCTATACCTTTTCACGGTTTCCAAAACAACTGGTTTTTGCTAAAGAATTTATAGCATTTTAACCACCAAAATCATCAGGCGTTATCAGATAAATACAGGCTCTACTGAAACTTGAATGATGCAAGACTTTTTGTTGAAAAGACATATACTACAACTGAACGTTACTCAAATAAGCATGCTATCAACATTTATTTCTGCCAAGCAGCACTAGCATTAATGAGCAATCATCACTATTAGATCACAAATTTTAGACATTAAAGGAAAACTGCACGAGATTTTTCAATTATTGATCCAGCTAGGTAAAACAAAAGAAAATTTCTAATAATGATAACTACGTAAAACATCACAAATATACATCCTATACAAATATGTATATCAATACAGAAAAGAACCTCAGAACAGTGAAAATATTACTACTTACTAAGCACAGATCCAATTTGACGCCGCACTTCAAAATAAATCAGATAAGGAGCTCATTAGCCATTTTCATTATGGAAAACAACACACAAATTGGATCCGAAACCAATCTAATTAAAGGAAAAAAGAAGCAGTGATTTAAACCTGTCGTTAGCCAGATTGCTTGCAGACTATATCTTCTGACGACGATAAATGAAAACACGACCAACAGATCAAAATATACGAGTAAATTGGGTGAGATTTATAGTGAAATCAATTGGACTCGTTCCAGATATCTGAAATCATTCTAGATTATGAATTTATTCTAGTTTATGATGAAGAGAAAAAATAGTGAATTAAATTATAAGATTCTCCTCACCTAATTTTGTGTTCACGGAAAGCAATGAGAACGAGTCGTGAACTTGTACGCAGTTGAATTTTGTTACAGATTTTTTGTTTTGAAAAATTAAATTACTCTCTCTTTCTTTTGACCTTTCCACACCTTTTTCTGTAAATATATTTATATCCCATTCCAAAATTTCTGACTTATTCAGTCAAAGCCTAAAATGCCCTTTTATTCCTTTTTTATGGCCTTTTTTCCTATTTCTAGCTATATTGCAATAGTAGAAATTGTTACTGTCATAACAAAATTAACATATTTTCATAAATGCCCTTAGCATTAAATTCTTTTGATATTCTTATTTACTAATTTTTCTGTACCAGTATTAAGTTATAATCAGGGGCGGACCTAGACAGCTTTGGTTGGGGGGGCGAGATTTATTTAAGTAGCACTCGATATTTTTCAGTTATTGTGATAAAATGACAATGAATTGAAATTAAGTAATACTGTATATTTATCTAATAAAAGATGAAGAAATATATTAGTAATTTTTTTAAAGAGTCCCATTCAACAAATGGCTCAAAATATTGAGTAATCTTAAAACACACAAATATTTTTACAACATATATTCGGTTTTGTGAAAAAAATGCTATAAAAAGTAATTAAGACTTATTTTCTTTATTGTAGTGCATTTGATAAAATCAAATATTTACATTAATTTTCGCAAAATTAAATGTTGACACCAAGCAATATTATGTTTTAATTTCTTCATTTCTTCATCAATTCTTTTTATTAATTATGAATACATCCATCCACCAAACAATATTAAATTTTAATTTCTTCATTGTTTCTTTTGGTTATAAAAAAATGATATGAAAATGAAGAAGAAATTTGAGATTGAAAAAAATATGGTATAAAAAAAATGAAGAAATTAAAACGTAATGTTGTTTGGTGGATGAATGGATTCATAATTTAATAAAAGAGACAATTTTAATTTTATAAATTAATAAAGATATTTTTATTTATGAAAGGGATGGGAGTATTTTTGGAATATAAACTACATAACTATAACAGAGAGGGGTAATTGTTGCAATAAATACTTTAAAGGGCTAACTAATACCACCCCTATATTTTAAGGGGGGAAAGTGTATTTTACCCTATTGATAATATAGAAAGATTGATCTCATAACTAAAAATAAAGAAAACTTAAGACTGAGGAATCGAACCAGGGCCACAATGTTTAAGTGAGAATCATTCTACCAACTCCTCCACAGACAAGTTTTGAAAACATTTGACAAAGTTCTATATAAATATTTTGTTTCAGAATTTTCTTGGGGGGGCGACCGCCCCCCCCAGCCCCTGAAGCGGTCCGCCCCTGGTTATAATTAATTAAATTTTCCTAAACACCAAGCCCGATTTCTTCCTTTTATATTTTTTTCGTCAGCCACTGACATAGGCAGGGGCGGATGGAGAGAGGGACAAGCGGTGTCTATAGCCCCCTCAAAAAAAAATTTTTTTTTTGGGTTTTACTATAGTTGTAGTTTGAAAAAAAAAAATTCCCAAAAAATTAGCACAATAAGCAATTCTTTAGTTCAAGTAAAAAATTAATCCAAATAAGAAATTGGTCCAATTAATTCGACTCAAGATTAATCCACCCTAATATTATTTAACTCTACCCAAGCCTCAATTAAAGTTTAAATTTTTTCCTAACTTCCAACATCTTCAATCCAAACAACTTCTCTTTTTCGAGCTCTCGGTCTATTCCAATCAACTTGAAAATTATATTAGGAATATTCGTTCAAGTGATGAAATTTTTGGCTTGAATTAGACTGGTGATCTTGCTAAGGAGATGGTTGCAACTAAAATGCATGTTGTATTCTCGTTTGTTTACAAACTTGTGACATAACGCTTATTATACCTGTTGGAACTGCATAAGTAAATAGAGTTTTTCGGCTATGAAGATAATAAAGAATCAACTTAGTAACCGAATGCACATATTTAGTTGTATTTTAGACGATGCTATCATATACCGATTTTAAAAAATGAGAAATCGTCATGGTCAATTATTAATGTAAACACGTAGATTTCTGGGTTCTTTTAGGACTATAACGAAATAGCATGTGTAATTAAAGTATCTCGTATGAGTTATTTTTGTCAAACTCCACTTTTCTATTTTTGTTTTGCGTCTATATTTTCTCGTGCATAATATATGCTTTATGTTTAACTGATTTTTTTGTACTATTTAGCCCTGGACCGAAAATCCTGGATTCGGCCCGGCATAGGGTCGCTACCATTATCACTCTTCAGTTGACAACCTTCCACTCGTTTCAGCCCTCCACTAACTCATGAATAATTTATTATTTTTATTTTTTCTAAATTTTCTTTTCTTAACTTTCTTGCTCATTTTTCTGAAACAAAAATATGAAGTAATTCTGTTTTTCTTAAACCATGGTTTTCCAGTACTAGAAAAAAATTGAATTTTTTATTCCAACCTTCAAAGAAGAAGTGAATAATACTAGAAAAACCTGGTGTTATATGAGATTATCAAAAAAGTTATTACTTTTTTTTTTTAATTAATGAATTCAGAACAATTAAAAAAAGGGGAACAAACTAGACTTTCAAGAGATACAAATGAAGGATGTTGAATTATAATTCCCCAGGATTCAATAATACTTTTGGGCTAAGGTAATAGTATCTTTTTTTTCTAAACAATTGAGTAAAATTATTACATGCTATTAAGAACTTAGTCATACATTGTAGCTATTAATTAATAAAATTAAAAATAACTTGCTATTAATTAACATGCACTTACTATAGAATATACGTAACAATTGTTTTAGAACTTTTTTTAATCTAAACAAAAATGAAGATTAACTATGTCATAAGAAATGGAGTATTAATATTTAGAGAAAGATTGTTACGAAAAATTATACTATTAAGATTTAACCAATGCTTTTGTTACATAATATAAAAGCAAGAAAAATAAATTTTATCGAAATAGTACAAACTTATAAGATGGCTAGTGATATTGCCAGAGCACAAATTGTTGGTGTGAGCAAATTTTCATTATTCTCTAAATTGCCCTCAAAAGTCAAAAGCTTAATTATTATTCCTAAGAGCATTAAATTAAGCTTTTAATAAACTAACCCCTCAAAAGAATTTACATTTTTATTGCATCGTCATCATAGATACAAGCATCTCTCTGTTCTTAAAGTCACGGTTTCTCCATTTTTAATCAAAATCTCAAGTTCATTTGGCACAATTCAGTTCAGTATCTTACGCAACTAAGATCAATGACCGAAAATCTAAATTTATTTCACTTTATTCTAAACCCAAACTCAGTGTTAAATTATCGAACCAATATGTTATTCAAAACTGGGTGCAATCAATAATTTTTACTTTTTGGCCACTGGGCAAGTAATTGTTGCATAAATCGACAAATCGATCAAACCTCGACGAGTGTAAATAGATTTCTTCCGAAGTTATGGGAATGGGATTGTATTTGACGTTGGTGTTGTACATTGCCCATAACTTTTGTAGATTAGAACCAGACTTCAAGTTTGATTATATTACCACCATGAAGATTTTAATTAGCTCAACAAAACTATAACTTATTTATCTCCTTTGGTGTTGAGGGATGTGATGAATCCAGGCATATGGAAATTTAAGAAGTTCTACTTTAAGATTTTCTCAATTTTTTAAAATTTCGATATCCTCATATAAGATTAGAACTTGGAAGTTTAAATCTCTAGCAATGGATCGTTCCATTTATATGAACATTCATCATCTTTGTTTTAGATCCGAACTGAACCAATTAAACAGAACAAATTTTAGAAAAAATCATCCAACAAATATGCCGTAAAACACAGAGCAATGGTCGAGTTTTTAGTTATATATTTCTCTTTAGAGATCAACAACAAAAATTAGAAATTGCGCAATGAAGAAATTAAATATGAAAACTGGGAATAATTCAATTCATGGAGGGATGGAGATAAAGTGATCAGCTTAAGGAAATCGATGTGAACTTTCACATTTGCAAACGGGAAAGGAGAGACAGGAGGAAGAATTTAATGAGAGAGAGAATGGATTTTTCAATGTTTGACTTTAAAGGGTATAATGGAAAATTAAATTATTTTGCTCTGGAAGCAACAATTTGTGCTCTGGCAAATATCGCTAGCCTTATAAGATATAGGGCCCCAAAATTTAAATTTCATCTTAGGCTCCAAACCTCAAGGAAGACAACTAGAAAAGAAGGTATGTGGATTTAATTGTCCCTAACAATTAACAAATAGTGGAGTCCTTTGCCTGGTGGTGCTGCAGGATAGGAATCAAAATTAGGATATATTTTTTTTCGCAAAGATGTAAAGAAGAAAATGATGTACAAACTTGACACCATTACTTTTCATGTGGGATTCCGCAAATGTTATCGGAATCTATCCATTGTGAATCCCGTTCCTGTAAGAAAATAACTATTAATAAAAAAATTGTATGAAAAATGAATTGAAAATTCATTGTAATTTGATTGTTGAAAGTAAAAAAGCATACTGCTAGTAAAAGAAGAGGGATGTGGATTAAGTGAAGGGCTTAATGCAAAATTTAAAGGGTGATTTACTATCGATTTTTCTGAGATTTAATCGTTTTATAAAAAAACTCCCTCTAATTTAGATTATGTATCAAAATATTCCTGACATCTTCAACAATCCTAATAATGACCCCTCAAAAATATTTACAAAACCCCCCCTATGAGGTGTTTTTGTAATATTTGAAACCACATTGTGTTTTATAATTACGGTAAACCTCAGGGTTGAGAGTGTAAATCACCCAAATTTAAATTCATTTTTCCAAAACTACTGCAAATTAAAGATATGTGGTGTTGGTGTAATTTTCAAATACTAAAGGGGTCTTTTGTAATTACCCAGAATTCATGAAACGTCATCATGTAATTAACCCAAAGCTGAAATTTACTGGAAAAAAAAAGAGAAAAAGAAACCCGAATTTGGGAAAAGCTAGGAGGACCCTTGATTCCATTCGAACTCCAGAAAATGGCCGTTCGTTCACTGAGAAGAATTCTACTGCTGACATCTCCGAAACCCGTATCATCGTCGTCAATTTCAACTACTACGCGACAAAACTCGCTGCTATTTTCTCTCTCGAGTAACTTTCCAGAACCTTCCACTTCTTCAGTTTATCCTCCTTTCTCACCCTCGAATTTGATATGTTCTCGAGGTTTATCTTCTCTAAGTGGGGAATCACTTGGCCCTGCCGCAATTGATTACCGGTGAGTAAATCCCCTTTGTCTATTAATTCTGATTGAAAAAGATAAATAGATGATAAACGTATGATATGTTTCAATTAGGTGTTGAATGCAATAATTTAAATGCTCTGTTCAATGATATCCCTTTTGGCTTTTGATATTTCTTTGTTAATATGAAAAGGAGAGTGTGTTAGATTTGAAATTTGTCTCACATAAGTTTCTTTTTTTGTGAATAAAAAATATGCAAAGGATGGTCTTCTAAATTTAAAACTTGTCCAATTGTTGAATTGGTGAAATATGAAAAATTGATTTTCAGTTTTGTACAGCTCAATACTTCAGGAAGATGAGTTTCAGAGGTTGGCTAATTCCACAATCCATGACCTCCTTGAAAAGCTTGAGGTTATTTTTAAGGGATTTATTTTCTTTTGATTCTTATATTACACCTTTTACTGCTTCTAAGATTGTTGCCATTTTATGGAACCAACATGGAAAGGGAAAGGATTATAGCCATTTTCGGGTTGATGCCGTAGGTGTAATGTCATAACATTATCTTCATATGATCAAGGTTACTAGGCATTATATTGGTATTATTGGATTGAGATGTTTAAATAAATCGATACATCGAGGTATTACCACTAGGAAAGTTTAATAAGAACCTGCATTTTGGTGGGACTCAAACCGAGATCTCTGAGCTCTGAGGTATCTTGGACTAAGTTCTTGCTCAGAACCTCTTATAACTACCCTTCTGCAACTTTCGTTTTGTCCAGCTTGTGACAGTAATCATGCTTCCCTGATGCATGGATCAATAGTTCCATACTTTTCCACCAAATATGCAGAATTTTTTTTTTAATTTTTTAGTCAATCGAAACAAAACATAGAATAGTTTCTACGTCAACATGTTTATTTGATTTACAATTTTTTTCTAAATGTTTCCAAGTTTATAATATTTAATTAACCGAAATATAGCAGAAAAGCATTAATTTAATTGATGACCTTATGCCAGCACTTACCCTCCTTATATCCATTTTCGACTCAATGGGTTTGCTTATTATTTAAATAATTGTTTTTTCAGGAATATGGTGATTCAGTAGATCTCGATGGTTATGATGTTGACTATGGGGTAAGAAATAGATTGATTATTTCATTGTGGTTAGTTGTTGTCCCTGTCTGATTCTAGTACAACTCTTGTTTTTGTTTTGAAGAACGAGGTGTTAACCTTGAAGCTTGGGAGTTTGGGAACTTATGTTATAAACAAACAAACCCCAAATAGACAGATTTGGATGTCATCTCCACTGAGGTATTGATGGCTCAATGTTTTACTTATATTGTGACGTTGCGAGACCATTGTCTTTCAAAACTCTGCACCTGTTGACCATTGTCTTAGTGTGATATCTTGAGTTTATATTGCTTCGATCCATGTTCTTTTGTTTGCATTTGATTCTTGAAGTCTCAATTTATTTTGCAGTGGCCCGTCTAGGTTTGATTGGGAGCAAAATGGTGAAGCTTGGATTTATAGGCGAACTAAAGGAGAGTTGATTAAGGTTTTGGAAACTGAACTGGAACAGCTCTGTGGGAAACCTGTTAGTCTTTCTTAATTTGAATCCGCTCCACGGACAGCCCTATTTGAGGCACTTTTTTGGGGCCAAATTTTGAGTATTGGTGTATGGAGTTTAATGCTTAACGGACATGTTCTTCTCAATTATAAGTATTGGTGAGTCACAAAGCTAGGTTGGTCATAATGTGGAAATTGGATTCTTGAAAGATAAACCATAAGTCTTGAACTGCAGTTGAAGGTTTTTTTTTCTTTTTTTTTATAACTTACCTTTACTGCTATAGGTATATATACACGGAGAGTGTTAATGAGAGTGTTGAACAACCTTGAAGACTTGATACCTTTGATTATATTATTAATGTGCATTGATTCCATGGATCAAAATTTTCATCTTTTCCATCGAAAACATCGAAAAGTTTTCGTTTTTGAATCAGGCGAAACGAAAATAAGATGTAATTCCGTAACAATTTATTTGCCTTAAACTCTGTTATTTTCCTAAATTTAGTAATTATTTTTACAAATTTTCCTTAGTGTTTCCGAAATATTTCCGAATAGCCTCGAAAATTTTCAATATTTGATTGACCGAAACATACATTTGAACCGAAATCTTGATCCATGATTGATTCTAATAAATAAAGAATTCTTGTATAAAATTATTTGTTAAGCTAAATATTATCATACTTCTTTCGCAAAAAAAGATAACTTAGTTCCTTTGCAGCAAAAATGCATTTTCCATTCATTTTGTTGTTCTTCTCTATGAGTGTTTTAATGATTTTTTTTATTTTTTATTTTTTATTTTTATCATTTCATATGCCAAGCTTGAGACCATATGCATGTAACAAATGCATTACATGTTGGTGAGACTCTCGTATATGCGGAAAACAACTTTGAATGTGGTATTGCCGGCCAATTCCAAGAACCATTATATGGGTTGCCATCAGAGACCATTCAAATTTACAAAATTTTCAAATGTTTATTGAAAATTTCTAAAAAAATTAAAAGAACTCCAAAAAAATATATTTAACCAATTGAAACATACAGCTTAAACAAGACTTTAATCCATGTATGAAACATACAGCTTAAACATACAGCTTAAACAAAACATTTGAAACATTTAGGGTCTGTTTGTCTCGTCTTTCGGAGAGTGATTTGGGAAAGTGGTAGAAATTTGAGAAATAATCTCGATTTGCGTAATGTTGTTTGTTTGTGTTTTGGGAGAGTTGTTTGGGAAAGTAGCCGTAATTTTTGACTTTTCTAATATAGAGAGAAATAGAAATAGAGTAGAAAAGTGGTCTGTTTGTTTGGCCTTTCGGAGAGTGGTTTGAGAAAAAAAATATTGTAGCTAATTAATTGGAAAAGTGGTTGGATTGTTTGTTTGACCTTTCCGAAAACCGAAATTTTTTTCGGAAAAGCGAGACAAACATGCTCTTAACTTTTGTATTTCTTATATATGACATCATTTTAATACAAGAAGTAAGTTGTGCGTTGTAAATTCTTTTTGTACTTTCTCAGTTCTTCAAAATTTTAAGGGTTAATTACAGGGACCTCCCCTGAGGTTTGGTGAAACTCGCGTTCATTCCCCTCTAAGAATACTAATTACTCGGACCTCCCCTGAGGTTTGCAAAACCTTACAACCGTTAGGGTTCCGTTAATTTTTGCTTACGTCATCATAAAATTTTTGAAGATTGCCAATTTTGCCCCCGACTTACTGTAGCAAATATGTATGGACTATATTACCCCTCTCAACAAATGTTATATTGTTGCATGAGAATGGATCTAGAAGTAATGTCAAATTACATTTGTGGACTAAAATGTTGTTAATTTTATATAAAATATGTAATGACTTTATTAATGTATATTTATATTTAAAATAACATTTTAAATATTTCTAAAGTATTTTCTTACTTATTGTAAAAATGCAAAGAGAAATACACTACTAACTCTTACAAAAAAATATTTTTATTCAAATAAATATAAACATTGAAATTTATTTTTAATGTATAGATTTCCACATTGTCCCTCTTATTTGTGTATATAAATTCAAATAAATATAAGTATTCAAATTTATTTTTATTATTATTTTTAGTGTTCTTATATTTTACTTTATAGAAAAATATTGAAAATACTCAAGTTTAAATTTTATGTCTATAAATATAAAATTTTATAATGGTCAATAATGTTTTAGAAAAAAAAATATTAAACATGTTTATAAAATTTTATATTAGCCAATAATGTTTTAGAAAAAAATATTACACATATATCAACTCAAGTTTTATTGATATGAAATAATTAAAGAACTTATTTGTTGGGAAATTATTATTTTTAATTTATATATATAACATAACAAGTTTTAAAGAAAAAAATATATATTCAATAATATTTTAATTTTTATAATAAAAATATAAATATAATTTTTTTTTAAAAACCCTAAAATCACCCCAACACCGCCGCCACCACCTTCCAAGGCCGTCCAGACGGCCTGGGATCGCCAGATCCAGGCCGGCGACGACTTGGGGAGAATATCCCAGGCCGTCGCCAGCCTGGAACCAGCGATCCAAGACAATAATTTATTGATTACTTAAACCCAATACTATTAAATAATATTTAATATAAAATACTAAAATAAATCTTGTTCACAATTAATAAATTATTTTTTACGCTATTGATAAATTATACAGTATTGAAATATGTATTTTATAAAAATTTAACTAAAAAAATCAATAAATATTTTTTTCACAAAATTTAAAGATACTAATTCAAATACCTTTTTATAAAATAATTATCTATGAGGTATTAGTAAATAATTAAATTTATGGGTTATTTCAGTTTTAAACTTAAATATATATATATATATATATATATATATATATATATATATATATATATATATATATATATATATATATATATATATATATATATATATATATATATATATATATATATATATATATATATATAAGTGTTTAATATTTTCAACAATGAAATCATAAATTTATATCTTACTTAAATACAATACAATTAAATAATATTTTATTATAAAATACAAAAATAAAATCTTATTTACATATTTATTATTACTATTAATTGCATAATTAATAAACTATTTTTTTTTCTTTTTTATGTGATATAAATCGGGGTGGCATTAGTTTTTCTTTTCTTTTTATGTGTAAATTTAATTTTATTAAAGTTTGGGGACTAATAGGCAAATATAAATTTTTGTAAGGTTTTGTAAACCTTAGGGGAGGTCAATGTAATTAAAATTGATGAGGGCATGAGGGTAATTTCACGCATTCCATCCACCTCTGTTAGTCTCCGTTAGGGTTTTGTAAGGTTTTGCAAACCTCAGGGGAGGTCCGAGTAATTAGTATTCTTAGAGGGGAATGAACGCGAGTTTCACCAAACCTCAGGGGAGGTCCCTGTAATTAACCCAAATTTTAAACCATTTATTGTTTAGCTAATTTGAATGCATGATTTTACTGCAAAAAAAATAGTTGGAATTAATTTCAAAGTTCAATAATGGTTTAATACTAGCATTTATAATTAGTTTACTTTGATACCAATGTAATATATTTGATTCGATATAGTGTTTGATGTAACAGTGTATGTATTCACCATCTTAAAAAAAAAAAAAATCACTGCTTGTTCAAATGTCTCTTAAGAAACCAATTAAACTAATTGAACTAGTAATCAGTAAAATGTTGATCCCGATCTTTTTATAAAACTTGGTGAATTTTTTTTTTGAAACTTAGCAAAAAGAGATATTGTTGTAACTTAGTAACATATTTTAGGATAACACGATTGCAAATATGACACTGCAAGTCTGTAATAAACCGAGTAGTATATTTCTTCAATATCTATTACAAAAGTTCTTTTTTTTTTAGAGATGATAACCAATACTCTTAAATTTCGTACAATTAAGAATATTATGGAAACATCCATAGATAACCCTGCTATATTTTATTGAGTATGGGATTCGAATATTTACTTAATCATATCGATATAATATGTTTTCACTCTACATTCTACATTTTTAGAAAAAAAAAAAAGAAAAATTTGTAATACCCAATACGTAAAAGGGATTTTCTTAATTAGGACTTCTACGTCGTGGGTGTTCATAATTTTTTATAAGACACATAGGAGGCGGCCCCTTACAAATTGGCCTTTTCTTTTGGGCCCATCTAATTCCCATTTCTGGTCCCCATGCCATGAATCAGCTCGTGGACATATTTGCTTCACTACAATCTTTTTCGTCATCTCTCTGTTGAAGCAAACTTATGAATTAGAAATATTATAATAGTATATTCCTGCTAGTCCTAGCTTTATTATGAGATTGAGTAGAGAATTATATTATAGATAACCACAGGGGAGGGGGCACCCGGAAAAAGAAATGAGGTGAAGTGATGTTAGAACTTAGAACAAAGACGAAATGAAAAATCAAAACTTTGCTATCAATAATTAAGGACCAGTACTTTTACAGACTTGGGGACGACTTTTCAGGACTTGAGAGTTTTTTTTTTTTTTTCTCTGGATCGAATTCAATCAAGACTCGATATCTAGTTGAGGCCCATGAAGTGAATGTGCACTGATTCTACTATAAAGTTAAATAACTATTTGTCTTTATGACCAAATATATGAATGAATGATTATAATCATTTGCAAAAAGATCACTTGCACGGTTCAATAATGCCCTCCATTTCAGTGTTCTTCTCCATCACAATTTTGATGCTGCTTTCTGATGACATTTTTACGTGCCAAGCAATAGACAGCATCAATACGAATAATCCATTAAGTGTTGGGGAAACTCTTGTATCTGCAGGGAACAGATTTGAACTTGGTTTTTTCCCTCCTGAAAACAACACCTATGTAGGTATATGGTATTATCAAATGAATCCAAGAACCATTGTGTGGGTTGCCAATAGAGATAATCCAATATTGCCCGACTCCCGTGGAGTACTCTTTGGCATTGGACATGGTGGAAACCCCGAGATCTGGTCACCTTATGGAACTTCCGTGTTTTCCGTTCCAATTTCTGACAACTCTGGAAGCTCTAACCGGACGATGCGGCTTTTGGATTCCGGGAACTTGGTACTTTCTGACGGTCTGTCAGGGAAGAGTTTGTGGCAAAGCTTCGACTATCCAAGTGATACATTCCTACCTGGTATGAAAATGGATAAGCGCATCGAGTTGATTTCGTGGATTACACCTAGCGACCCGGCTAAAGGAGACTATAGATTCATACAAGATCATGATCAATTAGGTGTGTACAAAATACTTAACAGAATAAGTATTCACTGGAAAAGTGGTGAGTCGAATGAATCTTTTTCCAAGATTTTAAATGATAAGGAAATTCCTTCTTCTGTCACCCAATTATTATTGTTTAGCCAAGGCCAAAATCAGTCGCCTCAAGAAAATAAGAGCAACAAAACTATATCTTATAAACATAAAATGCCTTCCCGTTACAATGATGAAAGAATTCTGATAGATTCTACTGGAAAAATACAATATCGACGTTGGAATAAAGTTTCAAAAAAGTGGGACTTGTTTTGGTCAGAACCAAAAGATGTATGCCCTATGTGTGATAAGTGTGGCAAGTTCGCCATTTGTAACACTATGCGTAAGCCAATATGTAAATGTTTGTACGGGTTCACACAGTATTCAGAAGGTTGTGACAGAGAAGAGTCCTCCACGACATGCCAAACTAATCAAACTTCAGCGGAGGGAGACGATTTCATCGATCTAACATTGGTGAAATCTGGGAGTCCGGACCTGGCATTTGAGCCGGCTCTGAATGAGAGTGCATGCAAAGAGGAGTGTTTCAATAATTGCAAATGCAAAGCCTATTCATATATAGGATTTAATGTCACCGATAAAGAAACTGGTAAGCAGTCTCCAAAGTGTTGGATTTGGACTTCAGATCTTTATAATCTTCAGGAGGAGGACTACAACCAAAATACTTTCCGTCTATCTGTACGTGTGCCTTTTCTACCCAAAGGTATCTTATTTATAACTTGTCTTGAATTTCTGAAACATAGAAGTTGAAGAATTCATGATCTAATGCATGTATGTTATCAATACTTCAGCTCAAGTAAACTCGGGGCAATATGCAAGGGGGTCCAAGATTAACAAGTCACACAAGAAGACAATATATGAAATTTCTTTTATTGTATCAGTTGTTGGATTTATACTAGTTTTCTTCTCTAGCTATATCTTATACCGAAGGTGGATGACCAAGAGAAATGGTAAAACATTGGACTAAACATATGTACCCTCATTAATAAACTGTTTCTAAAACTTACCAATAATTTTTCCAGGAAATCAAGGGATCACTGAACAGAATCCAGTGCCTTTGTCATATGAAAATCAAATGCGAATTGAGGACTTCATGAATCAAAATGACAAGGGAATTGATATTCCTATCTATAATTTGGATATGATTTTATCAGCTACAGACAACTTCTCTGATGCAAACAAGCTTGGACAAGGTGGATTTGGGCCTGTTTATAAGGTAATGTTGCATATATAGAGACGTACTACTTAATTTATGATGCAATAATAATCAACTTCTTATAGGGAAAGTTACCGGGGGGAAAAGAAATTGCAGTGAAGAGGTTATCAAGTTGCTCTTCTCAAGGTATCAATGAATTTCGCAATGAAGTCATCTTGATTGCCAAGCTTCAACATCGTAACCTCGTTAGACTTCTGGGATATTGCATCAAGGAAAATGAAAAAATATTGGTGTATGAATATATGCCCAACAAAAGTTTAGATGCCTTCTTATTTGGTACGTACGGTTAGTCCATGCACAAATCTTTTAGAGACATATTTCTTAATTAGTTAATGAGCCACTTTCTTAATTAATTTGCTAGATCAGAAGAAACGTTTGTTGTTAGACTGGAAGAAACGGTTCGACATCATCTTGGGGATTGCTCGAGCGCTGATCTATCTTCACCAAGATTCAAGGTTGAGGATCATTCATAGAGATCTGAAAACAAGCAATATTTTATTAGATGAAGAGATGAACCCAAAAATATCAGATTTTGGATTGGCAAGGATTGTTGAAGGAAAAGGGACAGAAGCAAACACCAACAAAGTCGTGGGAACTCTGTACGTCTTTGGTTTCCTTTAATATGGACTCTAACAATACTAAAATTACAAAAAAAAAAAAATAATAAGATTAATATATATTGCTTGTGTTACTTTAAATCATCAGTGGCTATATGTCTCCTGAATATGCAATGGAAGGGAAATTCTCAATGATGTATTCAGCTTTGGAGTTGTCGTTCTCGAAATTATCAGTGGGAAGAACACAGGATTTTATCAGCCCCAAGAAGACTAAAATCTCTTAGGATATGTGAGTTTCATGCATGTCGTAAATTTATTGAGTACGTACTTTAAATCATCAGTGGCTATATGTTGTTGCATATTTATGGCTACAATTAATGTAGGCATGGAGATTGTGGTGTGAAAACAAGGCATTGGATTTGGCTGATCCTATATTGGTGCAACAATCTCAAGTGTTGAAGTACATAAACGTCGGACTATTGTGTGTCCAAGAAGATCCTAATGATCGTCCCACCATGTCAAATGTAGTAATGATGCTTGGCAGTGAAGTAGCAACTCTGCTTCCACGTCCAACGCGACCAGCTTTTGTAACGGGGAAACGTGATTGTAGCAGTGTGCCTTCGACTTCCTCTACTAAACCAGATACAATTTCTGAGAATGAGTTTACCATTTCTATTTCTATGGTACAAGGGCGATGAAGGTGTGTTCTATTGCACCTTAGCTTGATTGTAATGTGATCTCTACTCTGTCTATTGAATTACATCAATATCGGGATGTATATTATATCACACTTTCGTGTCACATGTAGATTCAGTGACAAGGGCAAAAGATCCTCTATCACATATATAGAATTATTGACAAGTGTACAAATTTAAAATTTGTGTGGGTTCACACATACACTTGAATAGTTGATCCATCATGTGACACCAAAGTGAGACATCAAAAACGCAACATCAAAATGTGACAAATGATTCGAATATGACAAGCGTACAATTTTAAAATTTACATTAGACCACATATACTCTTGTATGGTAAAATTGTCATTTGTGACAATAAAATGTAATAAAAGATGTTTTCCTAGTATATAGTTTTACTTTTATGAGACAAAGGTTGAAGTCAAACAGTCTTGTTGATCACCTAAAAAAGGCCCACAAGAGTATAGATTGACCCGGATTTGGGTTAGGTCTGCACCAACTCAGCACCGGCTCATTAACAGCTCTTGTAGACTGTAGTTATATCTGGGGCTGGGTAATTTTGGGATTCGTTCCGATTCGATTGGGTATTTTTGTTTGGGATGTAAAAATGTGTTTTTGATATTTCGGCCTCGGGTTGAATTTTGTTATATTTACACTCGAACGAGTATTTCGGGATCCGTTCGGATATTGAATAAAAAAATTCCCAATTTGAAGATTTAAAACGTTTATGTTGTGTTTGTTTTGAAATTATTGCGAAAAATTCAATGTTTGAATTCATTTATTTTACAATTTTACATATATATATATGTTAAAAACTAAGATTTCTTCTACATTTATATATTTTTTTTAAATATGTGAAATTTCGGGTACCCAATATACCCGAAGATTTTGATGGGTAAATTTTGAGTGTGAAAATTTAATACCCGTCAGATCGAGTACTCGATCCAAAATACCCAAAACCAGAATACCCGACCCTCACTCTTTGTTACTGTATAGTCCAAAGCCCATCAATCCACAAACTTCATTTTTTCCCCATTTACTGTGCCTATAATTATTTCGTGGGGTTGCACTTAAACCCCATCCCAATTATGAGATGTAATACTGAGTACTATAGCAAAAAGCGGGTTTTTTGCGCTTTGCACCCCCAAAACATGTGAAATAGGCACTTTACACCCATGAAACTTAGATTTAACACTTTGCATCCTCGAAATATGAAAAATACAGCATTTTGCACCCTCTTTTATTTTCAAGCAAAATCTCAAGGGCAAAATAGGTAATTCTATTGTAGGTCTTTGACACTCCCCCCCCCCCCCCCCCCCCCCCCCCCAAAAAAAAATAAAATTTGCATTTAACACTCCCAAATTAAGAATAAATTAACAACTTGCACCCCCGAAACACAATAAATGGACACTTTGCACCCCAAAATACAAAATTAACACTTAACACCCTCAAATTAAAAAAAAAAAAACTCAAACCCCTCATTTTCTCCGGCAAAGTTGACAATTAAGGTGAATTTTTTTTAAGGCAAAATAGGTAATTATTTATGGGTCTTTGATATGTTGAAGTAGACAATGGGTCTTCGAGAAGTTTACTTGTACTTTATTTAGTTATTTATGATTATATTGTTGAAAAGAAAGATTGAGAGAGAAATGAGTATTCGAGTATTTATAATTGTATTTTGCGTTAGATTTTTTTCACTCCGATTGTCAACTTTGACGAAAAAAACGAGGGATTTGGTTTTTTTAAATTTGAGGGTGTTAAGTGTTAATTTTGTGTTTTGGGGTGCAAAGTGCCCATTTATTGTGTTTTGGGGGTGGAAGTTGATGTTTGTTCTTAATTTAGAGGGTAGTGCTAATTTTATTTTGGGGGTACAAAGTGCGAACTTCTCAAGTTTTGAGGGTGCAAAGTGTCAATACTATTGAATTATCTATTTTGCCCTTGAATTTTTGCTTGGAAATAAAAGAGGGTGCAAAGTGCTGCATTTTTCATATTTCGAGAGTGCAAAGTGCTAAATCTAAGTTTTGAGGTTGCAAAGTGCTTATTTACCGTGTTTCAGGGGTGCAAAGTGCAGAAAACCCGCAAAAAGCAATGCAGTTGAATTCCATGAAGATCTTTATACCACGTTACTGTATGTGATTTTAAAAGTTCACTGAGGAAATTTAAGCAATCATATGAAAATCGAATCAATTTCTTTAAATGTTTGTTATTGCTCAGTTTTGATATGTATAGGTAATAAATCTATTTTGAACAACAAATAAAAGTCAGACATCTTTTAAAATTTGATTGGAGCTCGATTGATTGCATAAAAATAATATAAAATTTGAGAAAAATATCAAGCTATTCAAACATACGAATTAAATTAAAAGTTATTTAAGCTTAACTCATTTAACAAATTTGAAGCTCAACCTAAAAGTTAAACCAGACTTAGAATAATATCTTGGTTGCCCTATTCAATTTGAAGCTCAACCTAAAAGTTAAACCAGACTTAGAATAATATCTTGGTTGCCCTATTCGATTATTTCACACTTTACCGACTATTCAATTAGAAAAGATTTGCATCTAGTTTAATAATTTATTTACACTAAGGAAATAATGAAGTGCAAATATAAGTAATCTGCGGCCGAAAGTGGATTATTATAATTCTTTAAACTCAAAATCTACATTTCTTAATTATCTAGTAGATAAGGTCCAAATTAATTAATTAATTAATCAATTTATTTTCATTAATGTATTGCCTCTAGCTGTACTCTGTTGATTAATAATGAAAACCATCTCTAGAATCTTAAACGAGAGTCCCACTTTCATCATTTGTACATCGCTTATAATGTCTACAAAGTTGTATGTAAATTATTATTACACAATCAGGTCATCATTAAAATGTATATATAATTTTGGGTGGGACTTTATGATTTCATATCTTGATTCTTGAATGTAATTATGTACTAATTTAACCTCTTGTGAGCAATTTTATTAAAAATGCAATTAATTATAGTTTATCTTATTTAAAATGTGACCTTAATATGACTTTTTTAACCGAGTAAAAGTGCATGTACAGGAATTATAAAAAAAGAAAAAGTGCATGTACAGTTTCATAAGGAGGCCCACCTTAAAATTAGCCTTCTTTTTTGGGCCCATCGATTTATGTCCTCTTTCCTCTCTGGTCCCCATCAGTCAGTCCGTGACCATACAGAACCAGTGGCCCAAAATGTCCGTAACTATAAGAATACCAACTTTTTCACTACTTGATCCGAATATGGCATGAATACGGATCTCAATCGACCCGGCACAGTTAAGATACATACATACATACATTGATATTTTATTCTTATAGGTGAGACGATAATGTTTTGTCATTTATATGCACACCTAACTTCATAATTTGATTATGATACATTTATTAATATCAATCTTTTTTCAACGTTCAATCATTTGACTTGAGTTGTTAAATATATTTATAATTTTCTATATTGAAGATTAATTGATTATTATAAAACTGTTTAACATGTGAGCAAAACTAATGCTAATTATATTTTCAAAGTAAAGATGCCATTGGAGCCGAATAGAATATAGCACTCAACCGAGTCCAGATAATATTAACAGTCCAGCTATAAGCATTTTGATTCTGAACAACATTTTTGAAGAATTGAGCAAATTGTGACCGACTAGATGCGATCGAGTTGCGGTTTTTTTTTTTTTTTCAAGTAATTAATGGAATATCTTACATAGCAAAAGGAACAAAGCCTTGGAACACCAAAACTATGCATAAAAACATGGAGCTCATGTCAAGCTGACTTAATTTCTTAATTAGCCCTTTTGTACATTATCATATGACACCTTTAACTTAATGGTGGTGGTGCTGGCACTCGACCGGTGTGGCCGGAAACCTCGAGGTATCCTTACAATAGTCGTAAATCATATGATTAGCCCTCACCCAAAGAAGCTGGTGGCTCTGATGTACGCTCAGCTCCGACATCATAGGCTCATCCCACCAGAACCGCTTCTCACCACCGCCACTACATCGCTTCATGTTATCAACCGCAGCCACCGCATCCGGACACTCGCAACCGTTGATTTCAAATCCCTTATATTCCGCGACGAATGGTGCGTGTGACCAATCGGTTTTCACTCGTCCACCTTGAGTAGCCCAATCATCAGCATTCCAAATTGAGCTATAGACCCCCATTGGTTGGTCTTTTGGGTAAGGGATTCCTTTGTGCTCCAAATTTGAGTGTACTCTTACAGGGGTCTCATCCACCAAGAATCTGTAAAAATGTGAAATTACACTTTTAACCATTGTGATTGATTGATTGATTGAAACATTTAAAGGGTACACCAATAAATTTGGCTGCTTTAGGCCAGCTTTTATTAAACTTTACAGTACATATGATTTCAAGGGTATGGACCATGATACAGTACAACATACATGTGATCAGTGTGTGATTGTGTGTGTGTGTTTGTGTTTGTGATAAAGAATACTTACACAACTTGGCGTTGGTTCCAGAGAATGGAATAGGAATGGAAATCCTTTGTGGGGTCAAACCAGAGGTTAAGTCTTTGTTCTCTGTTTCCAACTCCATTCACATACACATTGGTTTGCACATTGTAAGGTTCTCCTGTGCTGTTGCCCAGAAACTCAAAATCAAATTCATTGTGATATGCTCCTTCTGATGACATCTGCCCAACAAAATAAACAAAACAAGATTAATAAATTCTCAGAATAGAATGAAAATTCAACAGTGAATTAATTAGACAGTATGCATGTGCAAGATTTTAATTCTTTCTAAATAAATTTAATTATATCTACTGTCAAATTCACAGCTGGCTTTACACACCATTCTTGTGAAAGTCTATTAATTTTCACAGGGGAAATACAAAACCCCATCATGTCTCCTAATGAAGAAATATATATAGTCAAATTATATATATAAAAAATTACATACATAAAATGCAGTGACGGTTCCAGCAGAATCACCCTCAACAAGTTTAATCTGAAGTGTGACCTTCCCAAACATATACTTGCTCTTTGATCCAAATCCAGCACCTATTTTAATTTCCAAAAAATAAAAATTGCAATTAATGTTAATAAAATATAGTCATATATAAGTAATAAAAGGGTATATAAATAGTGTAATTTTTTTACCAGAATAGTTGTCGAGCTTCATCTTGATAAGTTCACCTTCATAGGTGAAATGGTCCATAGCCCAACTCGGTTGATAGAGTTCATCAAATCTTGATGAACTAGTACAACCCAAAATTGCTGCAAATGCAACCCAAATCAAACAAATCTTTGACATTTTTCTTCTTCTTTTTTTTAATTGGAAGAGATTATTTTTTTATGAGTGAAGGTTTTTCAGTGGAGTGGAAGAGACTGTGGAGTGGGGGTTTATATAGGCAGCTCAGCTTTATTATAGTAATATATTATGAATTTATGGGGTTCTGATTTGGCTTCATTGGAAAGCCACTCTGCCACGTCAACTTTTAACTGTAGACGTGGCAGTCCATGTCATGCGCAGTTCCCGATTTAATAATGTTGGCCAAAAGCCTACTTCATTCAATTAATTTTTTTAAAAGTAATCAAAATAAATAAATGTTGCATTTAACCTTTTCTATCATTAACGTTTCAACATAATTAATTATGCGTTTATGTATAAATTTGAATATTTTACTACCTCCATTTCATATTAATTGGCATATTTGTCAAAAAAAATATTCAAATTAATTGATATGTTTAGGTTTTAAAAAAAAAAATTCCCAATTTTGTCAATTTATCTTATTGGAGTTGATAGTATCCATAATTCTAAAGGGTTTTTGAAATATTTTACCACAAAAAAATATGTAATTACGAGGTTGTTTAACCTGTGTGAAAAGTAGAAATGTGTCAATTTATATGAAACAGAGGTAGTAATAATTTAATAAAGTTTCAAAGAAAATTAGTGATTCTAATTTCTACCTAAACAAAAAAAATTATTATATAATTTAACAATGGATATTTGTATAAAAATTATATATAAATATGGTATCGTGTATATGTTTACATATACAAGATAATTAATAAATTATAGCCAGGTTCTAAAAGGAAAGGAAATATAAACTTATCTAATCTCATCTTCATCTCCAAAACAAGGAGTAAATAAATGTGTTTCTGTAATCCTAGTTTGGCAAATTAGATTTGAGATGGTTATATTTTCCCTTAACTAGAATATAGAATGACAAATACTCCCTCCTTTTTGTTATTTATTGTTTTGGCAAAAAAAGTTTGTTACTTTTATTTGTTGTGTTAGGTATTCAATGCAAAATTAATTTTTTTCTACCAATATCACCCTTCTTGTTAATGTTTATTAAAAAGCCTGATTAATGCATTAATTATTTGATTAAAAGGGTATTTTAGAATTTTAACTTAAAAATTGTGATTATTTATTACATTTCATAATATGTGTGCAATCCTCTAAAACGACAAATAAAACAAACGGAGGGATTTTTTTCTTGGTATATTTTGATCAATTATTTAAAATAAACAAAAAAATCTTTCTCAAACTTTTGAAAATATTTTTAAGAAATTGGGGAAAAAAATCATGTTTCACTAGAAATTGCACTATATTGATAAAAAAAATAAAAAAGTTTTATAACTTATATGAAAATATATAAAAGCTTAAAATATGTTAAATACATACAAACATGAAAGATATCAATGTAGAGTGCTCAATTGCTCTCTTGTTAATGATTTAATTTACTTTCAAGAGATCCAAGATTAATTGGATCTGGTATGATTTTTTTTTTAATTAATAATTAACCATATCATAAAAATAAAAATAAAAAAACCAATTTAGAAGATGACGTGTACAATATGATCTCATTTCAAATAAAGTTTCTAAATAGACCCAGCCAAAAAGTTTATTCCAAATTCCCAATTAAATGTTGGAGCCGTTGGCTCAGTTTAGCTGGCTTGGGGGACACACAGCAGGATGAGTCGCTATTAGGGGTAAAGATAAGTATAGATGATATCCAATCACAGTGATACACGTGGAACAATACAGCTGTACACTGCAGTTTACAGTTGTCTCTGCCAATAGAGATTTTAAAAGGGCCCTGCCCCCCCAACCTTTTGGTCTCTTTATCTCAGAGCAATTCGATTCTCGTGCAATCCACCAATGATATTTGAAACAAGAGATATTTCAAATTAAATTTTATTTTTTCGAATTTGTCCTCCAACTTTTGTTTTTGGCGTTTGCGAAATAGAGTACATGATTATGTCTCTTTTAAAAAAACAAAATTTGAAAATGTAAGGGAAATCGATTTTAAATTGCATGGATCAAAATTTCGGTAAAATATATCGAAAAATTTCAAAAATATCGAAAAATTTCAAATTTGAATTTATGAAAACGAGAAGAATGGGTAAATTTTAAATTATTTGTTTGTCTTGAAATTCTCTTATCTTATTTAATTTAGTAAATTTTATTAAAAAAATTCTTAGTATTTTTGAAACAATATTTCTCGAGACATTTATATAACCGAAACATGCACAAGAAATAAAACTTTAATCCATAATTATTCACCTCTACCACAAGAAAGAATCTACTAAATTTATTACTTAATTTAAATTGTTTATTATTTTCGTCAAATGTTAAATAAATTTACAATAGAAATAACAAATGTAAAAGAATCAATGCTTTGATTGTATTTAGTGAAGTAATGATAGTAAGGACAACAGTTTAGCCTAATAATTTGAAAGAATTGATTTTCAGAATTGCTGTCCAGAGCTAATTTCACAATTTTCAGAAATATAAATTGTTCAAAACCCCTAAAATGATTATAGGTGACTTTCACTTAGGGTGCCAAAAAAATTATAATTGATATAAAAAAGAAAATCATTTAGAAATCAAACAATGTTAACTTCATAGAGATTTGAAAATGATTTTAGAAGTTCTCACACTTCTAGGCCAAACTGATTCGAATTCAAGAATTCACAGATTATAAAACGATACATAAAATACTTGAGTATAATTAAGAAAAAATGATATGGTCATTCAAATAGGCAAAATCGGATAAAAAAAACATATATCATTTAAGGAAATGAACTTCTTTGTTTTTAAAATGTCCATTTTGCAGCACATGATAATGATAAATAATTTGAATTTGCCAATTAATCTTGTAAAGATAACCAAATGTCAATGAATTTATATAATAATAATAATTTGAGACTCAAAACAAGAGGTTAAGTGTTTAATTTTCATTAATGTGAGTTTTGTTTAATTTAATATTAATGTTTGATAGTTGATTTTATTTGTAATTTAATTATAATAGAATATTATGAATTACTGATATTAAAATAATAATATAATCATCGAATTGAAAATAGGTTGATATGTTCTTTTTTTGCAAAGGAGTATATAATATTGTAAATGCGAGTATGGGTTGGCTTAGAGAATGATGGGGCGTCACTTTTATGCTTTGATGAAGCACTACCAGCTGGACTATGCACGTCGGCATCTTTATTCAAAGAATTCTTTTTGTGTTTTTTTAATTTATAAATAAATCCGTGAAATGAAATGAGTACCTCTCTTTTAGAACCTAGAAAAGTGTGCCACATAATTGGAGCTACATTTTACACTTTAATAATAATAATAATAATAATAATACTGTAGTAGAGTATTTAAAAGTGTATGAAATGAATGTATAATAAATTGATCCTGCAAGAAAATGTGCGAATAGGGAAAGAGGGCAGGTGAGAGACATGTCCCAGAATATCTTCATATGAAATGCGCTCCAGCTCTCTCCTATGTCCAATTTAGGCTTTAGGGTACAGATATAAATAAATTACTAATTTGGATAAACATATCAATTGAAAATTAGGGCTTTAACAATACCTCAAACAACCCTGTTTTGTGGATTTTATGTAGTGTTAATGTGTTGTAAAACACGAATTCGTGGAGTTGAAGGTTTTATTTTAAAAAATTAATTCTTAAGGTTGAAGTTATATTTGACAATTGCTATTAAAAATTGGGTTGTTGCGAAGTTTTTCCAAATCATATAAAAAATCCAAGGCCCTATTTGAAAGAGTTTTATTGGTGTGAGTTTTTGAATAGGTTTGTGATGAATTTCATGAATTTGGCAAAAACTCATTTGAAAGGATTTTGACAAATCTTGCACTAGCAAGACTGATTCAAAACTCATCCAAATAGGCCATAAGGTTCCATATGGTTTAGTGTTGAATCGATCTTGATGGATTTTGATTTCGTAAAATATGTTTTAGTGCTTAATTTTATAAACATGATTTTGATTGAGCATGCTATTTGGTTAGATTTGGAGTCAATTTTGCGATTCTGCGAAAATGATACCCATGTTTCGAATTGTTATATAATTAAAAAAAGAAAATTCAAACATAAAAAATCCTAAAGCCATAAACTTATAAAAAGACAATGACACATTGTCACCTAATTTTTCTTTATACAGACATTGACTTGACAATTACCATTTTATTATTTCAATCAAAGCCCCAACATTTAAACGTAATCCCAACGAGGTTTCATCAATTTTCAAAATCTAAAACCCAATATCTGAATTCAAACCAATAAAATCATTTGACTAGGTTTTGGTGCTCTTAGAATAATGAAATCATAATAAATACTCATTCCGCTGACTTAAGGTGACGCCAATTGGTGCCACTGACTTAAAGAGGGGAAAATGCAGAACACGCGCCCCTCTTTCTTCCATCTCCCTCTCGCGGCCCCGTTCTCCTGCCTGTGCCGCTAATGCCCCCATCGTCAAGCTCGTTGCCCAGCCTGTGCCGCCTTGCCCCGTCGCTGGAGACCATTTCTCCCTCCCAACCCGCCCTGACGCTCCCACGAGCTCGTTATTGGAGATGACCTAAGAAGCAAATCCTAAATTCGAGAGTAACCACACATAGGAATATTTAAAAAATATATTCCCTCTGTTTCAAATTATTTGTTATTTTACATATTTTTACACATATTAAGGTACATATTAAATAATCTCAGTTTTAGGGAAAAAATAAATTATATATCTAAAATACCATTAATTTTTAGTATTTATCTAACCATTAGCTATTTAATGTTATTTAAATTTTACATTCTCTCTTACTTTTTTCTTAAATACTTAAAATTTATAATTAAAAATGTATTAAAATGTTAAAGTGATAAATAAATTGGGATTATCAATTTATACGAGTAAATTGGGGATTTTATTTTCCCAACTGATGTGACAAGCGGTAATGATGCATTTGGTGGAAGTAGGTCTGGACAGAGACTTCTGATTGGTCGAGCAATCAAGGATAAGTATTTACTAGTAGTATTTACTGGTGAGGTGAAAATTGAAATGATGAATGCTTTAATTTGCTTGTGGAAATGAACTAACGCGCATGGGGATCTGCACGATTTTCTTGTGACTTGGACTGCAATATATAATATAATTAATTCTTTTGACATTCAACTTATGTTTCTGCAAGCCACAACATGTCGAGCTTAGGCAAACGTGCCTATTACGTAGAAATATTTAGAAAGTAAGTTAATAATAAAGAGAACAACCACAAGAATAATGGAGGAAAATTCTCCCCCATCTTTAAAAATGTTTACTCTACACCTACAATTATAAAAATTTCAATGGATTTTGCCTTTCGAGTTTCTGGACATGTTGGGCCTGTTTGTTTGGCGTTTCCTAAAAAAATTTTGTGTTTGGAAAATGTCAAACAAACATATTTTCTATTTTTTGAAATAAAATTTTCATTTATCAATTTTCTCAAACTACTCTCTCAAAACCAAAACAAACAACTATTTTCTTATCTCTAAACAAAATTTATACAAACTCTATTATGATTTGACATAGAGTAACCTATCTCTTACACAATTTATCTCACAACAAACATGATTTGACATAAAGTCTTACACATCTTACACATACAACCTAACTCTTTAAAAAAAACCAACACCTACTTTATTTCTCAAACCACTATCTCAAAACTCAAACAAACAACATTACGCAAATCGAGATTATTTCACAATCTCCACTACTCTCCCAAACTAATTTCCCAAACACCAAACAAACATGCCCGTTATAACTATTTTGATTATGTTGTTTTGAATTATCATAATTTATAGAAACTGAAATTTTATGATAAAAGTATATATATGTATGACTTCATATGTTCCCCGACTAAACTCATAGTGTAAAAGAATTTTTTTTTTTTAATATTTTTAAACTTTAAAACATGACTTTTATAGCTTCATATTTTCTCTCAAAAAAAAAAATAATAAATAAAGAAAGAAAGAAAGAAAGAAAGAAGAAGAAGAAGAAGAAAAAAAACATTGAGGACGCTTAAAATTTTTAAAAAAATGACTTTTGTAGCCTCATATTTTCTCAAACACACAAAAAAAAAAAAAAAAACATAGACTTCTATTATTAAAAAAAGCTAATTGGTTTTACACTTCTACTTCTACATATTTTCCCAAAATGTACAATAATTTTATATTTTTTTAATCCAATTTTTTTCTTTACTCAACCATGAAATTAATGCACAAGCCACCATATAAACAAACAGCAGTAACCTCGTTAGAAAAGCAATGTGATTCTCAGTAAATTCTAACTAAAGTATATTTCGAACTTATCTTAAAAAAAAAACTAAAATCACACACTAATTAAATTGAATCAGATACGTACGTTTCACTTTCTTTCTTTTTCTAAATTATAGAAAATCTCCAATATATTTAGTTCTGAAATTTACATTGACAGTAAATGCATACACATTTCCCCATTTTGAAACTATCCTCAACTGGTTTTTACTTATTTTTCTAAAATCTTAACTTTTTTATTTGTCAATCAATTAAATTTAGTTTTCATATTCTGATTTGGAACTTCAAATTCCAAACCAAATTAACATTTTTTTGTAAAATTATGTGTCTACCCGGTGGATTCAATTTATCGGGGGTGTTGGATGAGCGACAAGTGTTTATGAGAGAGCAAATTTTGTCCTCTTGTGCACACGTGTTTATCATCCAACCTCTATGAATATAATCACCGGTGTAGGAAATTAGAAAAAAAAAAAAAAAGTTTAGTTCCGTGGAAAGTAATATTAAGCCCCCAGGGCATACCTCCAACTGGTTGACCAACAATTCATAAGGCTTGCTCCAGCGACAAGGGTGGGGGTTCGAATCCCATTTTGAACTTGGATGGAAGCATTTCTATTGGTCTATCTAAGGGTCATTTGTGGTGAAGACCCCTTTGTGCGCAGAATGTACAGCAGTATGGTGGGATCCCGAGGCTTGGTGGAGGCACATCCTGCGATTTACATCCTTCAGGATTCTAGGACAAGGGTTCTGAAGGTCCATGATTAGTCTAGTGTAAGCTTGTACACCTGAATTATCAAAAAAAAAAAAAAAATTAAACCAAGCAAAGGTAAAGGTAGAAACCGCATCAATTAATAGGAAATCCATGAATAGCATAGCATAAATAATAATTCACTGATAATCATGGCTTAGAAATATCTTGGCCAGTCTCATTATGGATATACCCATAAATGGCTATATAATATTAATAGGCGTAGAAATCTTGTGGACATAATTCCCAGAAATGGCACTAACTTGACGACTTATTATTTTTTTGTTCCAACAAAGGTGAAATCGCTCACCCCGGGCGCCCCTCACCCGACTTATTATTTTTTTGGTGTAGTTGGTGGTTTATGACGCTATATACACCCACCTTCATGCCAAGCATGTCTTATCATATAATTTCCTTTTTAAAACTTTTGGAATTGTTTGTAAATACATATATATATATATATATACTTCTATTTTAAATAAAGTGTTAGAGAAGGTGATTAAATAAATTAATGAGTTAAATTCTTCCAAATAAACATGAGAATGCATGTGATCTCTTGAACAAACTTACTCCATCAAAAAACTAACTCTATTAATTACGACTTTATCATATGGAATTGCAGTACAAAATAACTTATTATTTATGATATGATAAATTAATTATGTATGGCATAAACAATGACCTATAGTACGTCATGATAGTAATTATTAGACGATTTCATTTGTAATTGCTATGTATATAGCTGGGCAGGGTGATTTATTATAATTGAATCAATATGCATAGATAAAAATATATAGTACATTATATTTGTAACACTACTGTAATATACTATTCTGTAATTTTCAAATATTTGTATTATCATATCTTTGGTGCGCAATAACAAACAACTGAAATTTATGTAAATCACTTTTGCGTATCAAAACAATACACGGTGGGAATTAATTAATGAAATTAATACATTTTCTTTTACTCAAATTAATTTAGAGTAAATATGATGTATAGGGAATATTGTAGACTTTGTAGTATAAAGTTATCGAAATTGTGTGTAGCGTCCGTGCAACATAAAGTTCCAATTAACCATTAATAGTAATTAAATGACAGACAGACACAGCGCCATAGATATAGTGCACGTGACTTTTGGTGTGCGGTGCATTATGTAATTACATGTAAGTTTCAAGGCAATGGCGGTGACGGCAGCTTCGAAAAGAAAATTAATCTCGAAACCAATCACTAGTCAGTCGCCAAACCGAATATTCCCCAGATCTCGAATACCCCATTCCATTCGCCTATTTTTTACTCAATCAGTCGCCAATCTCAATTATCTAGGTATAGTTTAACTAAACCTGTCGGATATCACGACTTTGAGTTTTAATTTGTAGATTTCACAGACCACTTCCTTCAAATTTAGCTATAGGTTATCCTCATGTCGTTACATATACGCTCAAAATTATAAGTCAAATTAAATTTCATTTTGTTGTAAATATTGACCAATTTAAGAGCCATTTTATCCCCTCTCAAATGTTATAATATAATGGTCATTTTATTTCGAGCTGTTTTACCTTCTTATGATATTGCATAATAGATATTTTATTCCTTGCGATTTTGTCTATAACTAATGACCCTTATTTACAAGAATTGAGGAATCGGATATATTGCCATTTGATTTATCACGATGAGATAAATTGCCCTATAAAAATAATGAAGAGATAATTTAATATTAACTCATAAATCTTTCCCACATATGTTTGCAGGCGTTACATTTATATGGGGCTACCTTATACTAATTTCTCATCGAATAAATTATATTTTATTGAAATGCACATGCAAAAGGTAATATAGTCCATGCCAACATAAACATTAAGCAACATTAAAAAAGTCAATTTATAGATGCTACAGTAACACTTATTAGTAATTATAACAATTTTTCTTTTTTTTACCAAGAGTTTAATATCTTTCGAGGTGGATTGTGAACATTAAGTGGGTACCTCTCTCAACAGGAATTTGAATTTGAGTCCGCCACTTTGTAGTGATTAGTCTCTTGCACTAGACCAATCACATATTGATATTAATATTTATAACAATTAGATGTGTAAAAAACTTAGAAAAATTAAGGTCTTATTTGGCTAGATTCTGGTTCAATCTCGTGGTTTCGCGAAACTCATTTTTCAGTTTCAAACATAGAAAAGACAATGACTTGATATATATTACTTACTTTTTCTTTATAAAATATATTACTTTGACAACTGCCACCTACTTTTTCCCTCCAAAAACCAATATTCAGACTCAATCCAAATAGAGTTTAAAAAGTTTAACCAAATCAATTTTTCAAAACCAAAATTCAGTGTAACCGAGCCAAAACATAGCCAACATAGCGACTTAAAGAACAACGCATATTTATGTCCTAATACGTTTAAAAAAAATTAATACATCATACTAAGTTATTTTAATAAATAGATTGAGTAGCACACCCAAACTTAACTCATTGCTCATAGAAACCAAACAAAAAAGGGCTATTATGAAAAATTATGGTTAAATTCCATTCAATTTGTCTTTAAAATTGGTTTGAGTTCTTTTGTGAAATTTTAGAAATTTGATTTGAAGAATAATGTAAATAAAATAATAGTTTGCGGAAATTAAACATATGATCTGGATTGAGATTTTTGCTGGGATTTGAGAAGAAAGAGTAAAATTACAAATATAAATCAGGTTTTAAATTAGGAAACATGGTTTCAAGTAAATTTGAACATGCCGCGACATTGTTCGATATATGGGGAACAGGCTAGACCTGCCAAACCCAGTTTTAAATGGGGTTTGATTTTGATCCAGTATAGATGAGCCCATACCGAGAGAGTATTTTCTATATAGCCCAAAAAGTTTCAATCAAGTTAATTGGACCTAACTAAAAATCGCAACTCAATTTGCAGTATTTGATGCAAATTTTTTAAATAAAATTTTTATTAGATACGAAAAAATTCGATATTCGATAAAATCCGACCAAGACATGTTAAGTCAAAAAATCTAGATCCAAGCACAATTTAAACAAGATTTGAATTCGACAAGATCCGATTTGATATAATGGAGCCGGATCTGGACAAGACTGAATTCGATAAGAAACCGACCCATTGATAGCCCTAGTCATTATTAGATGTGTAATTAAAATTATTAGTAGATGAGAGTGTGATTATGTGTATAGTATATTGCAATTTGTAATGTTTTGCTTGTAACATAATTAACATCTAATAGTGCATACAAAATTACAATGTAATCTAATTTTTTTTTTTTTTTTGGTACATACAATGTAAATGTAATGTAATTGGTTTGGAGTTATTAGTAATTATTTTAATAATTAGTATAGTAGTATATACTATATATTTTTGGAAGAGTTCGCACTTGTTAAAAATCATGAATCACCCGGAAACTCAAATGAATAATTTTATCTATCAGACTTAAATGGGACCTTGATTTTATCAAATGGTGCAAGAGTGATCGGTTAGTTTAATTGTTGGATAAAAGGTTAACTAAATATTTAAATTTTTTGGAGAATTTTTTAAAAATATTTAAAAAATATTAAGAAAATCATATAAAAAATTACTAAATTAAGTAAGATAAGAGAGCCTTAAGATAAAAAAGTAATATCAGAATTATGCCTTCTTTTCGTTTCCATTGGTTCATAAACGAATATTTTACGATATTTTCGACAGAAAAGATATTAATTAATCCCTTGGGATAAGGATTGTAATTTCACAATTAATCACGCATCCCGATGAGTACCTAAACATGAGAATTCTAATTCTATTGAGAGGTAAAGTAAAGAGAGAGGGACTTGACATTCAGCAATGGAATGAACCCTCTAAAAACAAAATGCAGAGAATAAACAGATTCTGCAAGCAAGAATAATATACTAGTAGAATATACAGACAGGCAATGCTTCATTCTCTGTAAACGATAGCGACACTTCTAGCACTAGAATAAACAACACATGCAAAGAATTGTAATCTATGAACAAAGCCTAGGTGCAGAAGATTTAGCATTATTTCTTTGGTTTGATAATCTTGATTTTATCATCTTTGTCATTTGTGTTTGCATTTTTCTACAAACCTTTTCCAATTCCACCACTCTCCACTGCATGCCTTGTAAATGTTCTTTCAGCTTCTCATTCTCATCCGAAAGATTCAGTTTTTTCGCGTAAAGCACAATTTGTTGCTCGGAGCTCTCCTCTTTCCTTCCCTTTTGTACTACTGTCTCAAATGAATTAAAAGGAGAGTCTGCGAAATCGGCTATTTCATTTGTATCTTGAAGCAAGCCTTTTAGTTTGCGCTGCTGAGATATGACAGCTAGGACTGCAGATTTTGATGGGAAGTTGGCATTTTCCCTGAGGTGCTTAAATGCTTCTGATGAGAGTTTCTCGTAATTTATTCCGCAACAGGCTTTCATCTTTTCTTCTTCAGACAATCCCGAGTGAACCTATGGAAACAAAACACAAATAACGTGCAACTAATCAATTATAGCAACCTTGATTATGAGGCCGATTTCAGTTGTAAAACGTACAACTGCGAAAAGGGTATTTGTTGGTAAAGAATTTTTGATACCTCTAGGTACAAGTTCACTGCGTGATAAACTCCATCACACGAGTCTCTAGCAGAGTCGGGGAGGGCCCTGATTAGAGCCAAGAACTTTAACGGTTTCAAGTAAGGGTCAGGAGCTACTTCAGCGAGATATAAATCCATCACCCGGGCTACTTTCTTCAGTCGAGTCAATGGCACACAACAAGCATCTTTGCCGAGAAACGATTTCAAGAACCTAAGAACTAGATTCACGTCATACAAATAGCTCGCCTTGACTGGAGACGGAACAAGTAAATTATCTAAGCTCGCTTCATCTAATTGTGAACCGATCATGCTCTCTAACTTATCCCTGCTGCATTGGCTTAAGTTAACATTTAACGCAACTCTTAGCATCCCAAATAAACTCTTGTAAGACACAGACCTTATATCCAATGAATCAAGCATCTCAATTACCGTTTCCACGATTTTAATTTTCTCGTCCGGTGTGGCAGAAGCAAATCTTGATTTTTGATAGTAAAAGAGAAATCTACATATAATCCCTTGTTCCAAACTTCTAGATACCATCAACTTTACAAGCATTTCAATGACGCAGGTGTCTAATGTTAAGAGATCTTCAAACCACCATGTTGCTCGAACAAAATTGTTCTTTAAGCTCTCGGTACTTCTTGTGTCGCTTGACAATCTGAACATAGAGCTATCTGGTGAAGAAGTGGAAGGACATGGACTCGTTTCACAAGATGATGCAACTCTTCCAATGAGAGAATCTAAGCATTTATCAAGAATACCCAAAGAACGAGCTTTCGGGAGTAGATTTTGGCATTTTCTCAAAACAATCATAAGTTCGGACCAAGTCCAATACCGAATCTCATCTAATGATTTCTCCGTTTGCTCTACCAATTTGTTCATTTCCATAAAATGGGAAGCACAAGTGAGGTCAGTAATGTTAAAGGGATTTATATTCACCTTTCCTTTATTGTAGCAAAACCTTGTGATGAGCTCGAAATTCACTGCTCCTCCAGGAAAGTCATTAAAAATCACCTTCAGATGACCGGTTACGCCTTTTGATTTACTAAAGATTTTGTTTATTCTTCCTGAATAAGAAGATATAACTCCCTACAAGAATTCATACAAAATCATAGATCAGGGACCAAGTTAAAAAATTTGCAGTGGTCACAGAAACAACAATTAAGAAACATCCGATGTTATTTTTACCAGGGGAAATTGACAATTAATGCCTACAATATATTCACCAGCACAATAATACATTAACCATACAAAAAAAGGTAGTCTACCCAATTTGCTGATAAAGATAGATGAAGTCGTTATACAGCAATAAATTCTTGAAAAGCAATCAGATGATAAAGAGACTACATCCCTGCAAAGAAGGGAAACCAACAGTACCAATTTAAAAGGACACAGTTTTTTTGCCTCTTGAAAGATGTGAGAGAGGCAAAAGTAAAGGTGTGAACAATAAATATCTTCACTACTAGCAACAATAAATGAGAGAAGTGACTTTGATTGTTCAGATGTGAGTATTAGAATAAACCACAAATTTCAGCAATATTTAGCTACAGATTTAATGATGGTTTAGTACGGACATATGAGTTAATGACAATAATTGTGAAAATTAAGTATCATTGAACCATAATGAAGTAAAAAGCAGAGAAAAAAACCCAACTCTCTAGAAAAAGAAAGAAGACAATTTTGACAAGAACCCAGAAAATTGGAACCTTTACCTTATTTACCATGAAAACCTCTTCTCCATTGACATCAACTTCAAGATCACAATATTCATCCATTCCCCAAATAAATAAAGAAGCTCAACTCAAAAACTAAGAGACCCTTTTGAAAATTATCTCAAGACAAAAGGAATAAAAGGGTAGAAGCATTAAGATTTTGACAATACTAAGTTGGTTGGAATATGGAAAGGGGTAATAGAGACAAGGAGAAAAGGTTAATTCTTGGTATTGAAAATAGAGTACTTATTTGTTAATAATTACTGCAAAGAAGCTAATGTGGTTTCTTCTCCTCAACTGGGGTGCGTGGAGAGACAAGAGTGTGAGTGAAGCAACAAGTTTTGTGGGAGGATGCACAAATTTGACATTACTTAACATGAGAATATATATTTTATATAAATATGAAATATGAGTATAAAAACAAAAGACAGATCAGAGGTAGGATATGTAGAGGCAAAGACTTGACATAAGGAGAGTTGCGTTTCAGTGTGCCCACTTATATTTTGTTGTTCCAACTTCCACCTCTGAGACCAGTTGAGCTGTCCATACGGATTCCACTTATATTTTGTTGTGTGACTTCGGATCTATTCTATTTTCTTTCTCTCTTTTTTTTTTTTAATCTAATTTTTTTACCCAACCACTTTGGGGTCTGACGTTCTAATTTGAGTTTGGAATTTAGATATAAATGAGTTTTTCTTTTTCCGGGTGATAAACTATTTTTTTCTCTTGTGTCTATATAAGGTAAATTTTGTGATTCTTGTTTCACAATTTGAAAACAAAGAGATATAGACTCGTCCGCGCTTTAAAACATAGCATTTTTCATCCCTATTTTTTAATTATTATTATTATTTTGCATTTTATTTCATTCCTAGCTCCTCCATCCAGCTTGGAACTAAAAAGGAAAATTAGAGAAATTACGGGCTGAGATTTGGGCAACCACTAAAATATGGGATGAAATCTAACGAGGTGATAGAACTTTAGAAGAAAATAAAAATCGACGATTAATTTTTAAAAAAACCAAAATAGCCAACTAGCTAGGTTGAGACAAATTTCACAAGTACATGTATATGTCAAACACAAAAATGACACTTAACGATATTTTCTATCAAAAATTTAATACCGGATGACATTCGATCAAAATATTAAATTAAGTAATCAAATTTGACAATGTGATATAATATGTGAGAAAACCCAAATTTGACAACTAATTTGGTATGAATTTCGTAATTTTGTCATACAATATGTGAACTTGAGAACTATATATACGTGGATTAATTAGGAATATAGGATGGCTTTGATGCAAATTATGTACATTATTAATGCATGAACTTCTGAGAATTATAGCATGAAATTATCTTGTTAAATAACTAGAGAATATTTATGCCATTTCCTAGACTCAAACATTTTATAATTTTCTTTGATTTGAACTTTATAAATATGACAAAGGCCGTTCAATGGTATTACAATGTATTTTGTTAACTTTTTCCTTTTTTTTTTTTTTTTTTTAAAGATGGTAAACTAAATATAATAACGAATAATCAAATCCAAATTCATTTAAAAAATACAAAAATATGAGAAAATATATTAATATTTATATGAAAAGAAATCAGTAACCAAAATCATCCTTGCAACACTAAAACAAAACAATCGAGGGTTTATGGTTCTAGAATCTCGATGACTGGCGTAGGCACAACTATTATTTTCATTTTAGCATAAAATTATTTGTAATTTTTTTTTTTTTTTTTTAATTTAGCATCTCGTTATTAGCAAATAAAAGTAGGATATCCTACTAATTACAGATAAAAATTCGGAGAACTTGAGGAATAAGGCAGCTGACGAAAGGAAATAGTTTGTTTTAATTAATATCAGCTAACTTGCTAATCTTAAAATAGGGCTGTCAATGGGGCGGATTTCAATCCGGATCCGATCCGAATCCGGTCCAATTTATTAGGATAATTGTCCGATTAGTGATTCGATGGACCTGATCCGATTAAGAAGATCCGTAATCCGAATTATATGGAGCGAACATGGATCTAGGCTGATCCGATCCGTTACATATCCGTATCCGATATATATTACTATATGTTGTTTATATATTATGTATTTAAATAAAAATAAAAATAAAACTATCTATGTTCCACTAAAATCTTTTACTATATTAAAATAATTTTAAAAAGAAATGCATGAGAGATGTTGGTGGACTGACCAGATAACTAATTGAGTCTACAACATATTAATTTATACTATTTAATAAGAAAAATCAAACCATAACCATTCATCCTTCAATTTTTATCTTCTCTTCCATTTCTCAATATTGAGTTTTCTTCTTCTTTGTCCCAGTTTATATCTTTTTTACTTATATTTTTGTTTATTCTTTTGTTCTAATTTTTATCGTTTATATTTGTCCATCATATTCGATGAAGTATGTAAATTTTACATTTTTAATTTATGATGGTAGAATCTGAAAGTAATTTTGAGGAAAACAAAAAAAAAATAAAAAAAATTAGCTTGCTAAATGGATCCGGATAATTTATCCGGATTCGGGATATCCGCCGGATTTCGATCCGGTTGCTAATATTACAGATCCGAGCGGATCCGGATCCAAATCCGAATAGAAGAAATGGAAATCGGACTCGAATCCGGATCTGCCCTGATCCGATCCGAGTCCGACCCATTGACAGCCCTATCTTAAAATATATTGCCATTTCAAGCAAGAGTTCACGAGTCAAAAGATATGGTTCGGGCACTAAAATCGATTCAGGGATAAATTAGTATATTTATTTCCTAATTTAAAGTGGTCAATGTTAATATTTTCTTTTTAGAGAATGTTAAAATAAATTAGTTGGAATGGGTAAAAAGTTAGTGGCAAAATGGGCCGAACACCACGGGCCAGCCCATGACCCGTCCTGATCCAGCTCATAGGATTGGCTTGAGTTTGGTTGAATTATAAGTAATACGAGTCACATATGAGTCAGAACGAGTGAGCTTAAATTGGACCCAATAAATTTGATTTTATTTGTAAAAAATTGATTATTAAGAAGGTTAATAAATTTTTACGAGTTTAACTATTTCCATTGATTTCATAGGTGTTCGCTAATTAAATCCATCTTCCTATTGTTTACCAGTTTCCTTCTATTTAATTTGTTTTTTCACCGATTTAACCTTATCCGATCCATTTTCTAATCAAATCTTTTGCCATTGTTTCTCACTTTCACCATTCTTTTGCTATTTAATTCTTTTTTATTGGTTTCACCTGACGAAACCAATTCTTGATCGATATAACTTTTTTTTTATATGATTAAATATAAGAAATGCCATTCCACTTTATTGCATTAATAATGTACATAATTTGCATCAAAGCCATCCTATATTTTTTTTTTTAGTTTTATAACTCAGGTGTATAAGCTTACACTAGACTAATCCTGGATCCTCAGCATCCTTGCCTTTTATCTGCGTATGGCCTACCTGTAAGGCTGAAAATATCGTCATGTGATTTATAAATTATAATGTATTAAATATTACAATACTTCAATTCCTGATACCATGAATATTAATTAGAATTATACTCTATGTGAACAAGCAAATTATGAATTGAGGTAAACTATAAAACGAATAAATAATTCTATGTAGTACAAAAGCTTAATTTTGACCATGCATTTCAAAATTAACTCTTTAATATGGTACATTGATAATATATGTATTTTATAATGTAATCGTCATCAATTTTAGTTTTTATTGTGAAATTTTTGTAATTATCCTCGAAAATCATCAATTATGTCTTATTTGTCGAAAATTATCAATTCACAAAAATATCATGTGTCGAGTGACGCTTAAAAGTTGGAGATTTCAGATTTTGAATCCAAATTTATAAATCTAAGTCAGGTGATGGGTTTATACCTTCAGATTTTGATGAAAATAGTTAAAGTTCCTTCTTAATCGAAAATACCTATTTCTATTTATTAAAAAAAAAAGTTTCAAATTCACATCACATTTACATAAAAGAATGTCATCATTTTCTACGAAATTGCCCAATTCAATACATAAATTAGTTTTACCATTACGTGGTGGAATTTGAATGGGCACTTAGTATAATTTATTTCGTATAGAAGATGATGAAATTTTTGGATGTATAGAGAAAATTTGAGGTCAATGTGATTTTGAATTTTACATGTTTAGTAATATAAAAATAGGTACCTTTGATTTCTAGGGGAACTTTAACCATTTACAATAAAAATCGAAGTTATAGACCCATCATGTGACTTGAATTTGCAAATTTTGGAATACGAATATGAGATACTCAATTTTTAAGTGTCACTCGTCACATTATATTGAAATAGGGCATATATTGATGAATTTTAAATTAAATTTTTCGATCAAATAGGGCATATATTGATGAATTTTAGCCAAAAAAAAATATATCCTGGTCAAATACGACATAGTCAAGATACCATAATAAATGGTCAATTTTGAAACGCAACCACTTTATTCTTTTAAGAAAATGTGTCAACTCAGACTAACCCATTTACGACTCAGCCTGATTAGACCCATTTTATCCGTCCAACCATGATCCGATCCGTCGCTTTTCACCTCTAGGTAAAATGTTTCCAAGCCCTTTTTAATTGAGTTAAAATGAATTTTACTCTTAAATGTACACCTAGTTGTTGTCCATTTTAAGTTGGGAAAACTGTAAACATTCTTTTAGGAAAAAATAACATCGAGATTTGAAATGATTATTTTCAATTTTCTTGAGTGAAATGTAAAGAATAGGGAAATAGTTTTTGTCATCTATATTCTGCCAACTGAGCCTCATAGTACTACATCCACCTGTGCTTAAATCCTTTCAGTAATTCTTCATTGGCCATCATTGCACAGTCTGCACCACCTAGTATTACATTTCTACCCTCTACTTTCAATCACCATCATTTCTATTTAGAGTCTTCAAAATAATATTCTCTAGTTATTTAATAAGATAATTTCATGCTATAATTCTCAGAATTTGTAATCAAATTCCTTTCAATTTTCAACAAGCTTGTTCCATATGATTATATTTTGAACAAAAATAAGGTACTATGTATAAGATAAACACTACTATGTAGTTATCTTGAACAAATTAGCTTTTTTAAACTTGTTTGTTGTTGTTACTTTTAGCTTTCTTGATCCCTAATTTAGTATTTTACTAGTATTTGCCAAAATTTTAGGCAAGAAAAATATATGCTGTGTGTATTTAACAGAAGTATACTTTTGAATTATTCGTAATTGTGGTTGATGAATATATCCATTAACTCTTATACTTTTTACTTGATAACTTGATAAATGACATTAAGATACTCGAATCTATTTTGATTCTACATCTGGGGGGTATAAGAGTAAATGCAATAGTTCATTGTCGTCTACTTCCAAAAACAAAATTAATGCAGGTTTCATACATAATTCTTACTGTCTGTGTGTATAAACAGTTAACCACAGGCCTTATTTTTGTGTCTGTCCGATCAACCCTTCAAGGTCATCCAACGGCTGATAAATAAAGCCATTTCGAAACAACCAGTATACCCTACGACGTCGTTCTCCAGCACCTGCACGTATAATGGCTGCCGTACAGACAATACCAACAGACTCATCAGAAAATTCTGCTGTGCTCACCTCCAGCTGTCAAATTCGGTACCTATCCTCCCACTTAGTATCTGACACGTGTTCCCCAAATTCCTCCCCACGTCCCTACTCTATAAGTATTAGTGAAGAAACTTTATCCATTTAATTTGCACTCTCTGCTTCTGCCTTCTTGTAGGCAATCATTAATGGAGAGAAAATTAGAGTTTCAGTTTGAGAAACAGCCACCACCGCTTCTCACCGGCGGCGAACCGTCCTACGCCGTGGATGAGGCTTACTTAAACGGCATCTACGCCGGCCTCAGTTTCCGCTCCTTGCTCACCTACGGTTCTTCCCATCCGGTGACCTACGTAGGTTCGGATGCTCCAAATCTCCTGCCGAAATCCGAACCGCACTTCATCACGAACGACGTCGTTCCGGCCGGTGTTCTTCCTTACGACTTCTTCTCCGCACCTTCGGTGTCGTCTTCTCATCTAAATATCCTCAATATGCCGAAATCCAAACCGCTCTTCGCTGCTAACGACGCCGTTTCAATCGAGATTCCTCCTCAGTACAACTTTTTCTCCGAAGCTTCGCCGTCGCAGATGCCAAATCTCCTCTCACTCGAGATGCCTCAGAATATTCCGTACGGCCAGAAGCAGAGGAGGCAGCGGCAGAGGTTAAGCGATAAGACGCGGATTTTACAGAAACTGTTGCCGCGTGATAAGAAGATGGATATGGCGACTGTACTGGAAGAGGCGTATAATTATGTCAAGTTTCTACAGGCGCAAGTTAGCGTTCTTCAGTCGATGCCTAGTACGACGAGTATCAATTTTAACGGCGGCGGTACTGGTGTTGGAGATTTGGGGAGGCTGAATCGGCAGGAGTTGTTGCAGGTGGTGGTGAACTCGCCGGCGGCTCAGACGATGCTTTACTCGAGAGGTTGCTGTGTTTACTCAATGGAACAGCTTCTTATGCTCAAGAGGAATTTACCGTACATGCTCTGATTTGATTCTAAACCCTAATTTCATGGATTCATATAGTGTAGTATCCGAATCTGTGTTCTTTTTGTATGTATGTCAATTAATGGGCATGCAATATTAACTACAAGTGAATTTGATATATATATATATAGTGAAATTAATGCTACTAATGATGTAGTCCTCAATTTACATGTTTATGTACAAAAAATATAATTCCACACCTTGAATATCCTATAGTTCATAATAAATATCATAATTTAATTATCTAAAAAATAAAAATTGAATCTCATAATTATACTATATGGCAATGGAACGTACGGTACGTCGGTACCATGGATTAATAAAATCATGGATATATCATATATGGTGGTTATATATGTCCTTTTATCAGAGAAGTGACATTAATTGTCTCACCAAGTTTTCATTAAGATGAAATCAAATATATATTGATTGAACATATTGAGCAGTTTTTGTTGTACAAATAAAGGAATAAAAAGATAAATAACTAGTTGCCTCTTAATTATAATTTCATTAGTGTGAATGAATAAATTGTAAGTGACAACCGACAAGTGGAATTTTCATGATAGATCACTCTTTTAAGGTGTGTTCAACTCTAGATCAAGTGATGACACACTGACACTTGTCATTTGGAAATGACAACTCAAAAACACAATTCCAAGCACGAAGAAGCTCAAGGAGAAAAAAAGCAAATTCTCTCTCAATTTTGAGAGAGAATTTGCTTCTTTTCTCCTTGAGTTTCTTCGTTTGTCATTTTTTTATTGGACATGACCCTTATTTATAGGTGGAATTTGAAGATCTTGTCAAATTCTCTCCATGACATGGCGCGATTTGATTGGCTCTTAATATCTTTAATGACAAAAAATATATTTGAATATATATATTCTTCCTTTAAATAATTAGATATTCTATTCAAATATTGCATTGTCTAGAAATTTCCTAGCAAATCGTGCCTTTTATAAAAATTTCCTACACACAATTACCTTATTTGGTGAGATTTAATGTAATCTGCATTATCTCTCAAATTTGGCAACAAATTTTACGCTTCTACAGAAATATTAATTCTTTGTTGTTGAATTCGATTTGAATTAGAATTACGTTGATCCTACAACCAATTAATTCTCATTTATCTTTTGAACTTGCTAATTAGTAATTACGTAGTACTATACTAGCATAATAATATTTCGAAATAAGTAATCATATTAATGTCTTCAGAAATTTCTCTCATACTCTCTATGATAAAATCACTTAAAAAAAAACAGGTGGATATTGTTAAGGATGGTAATTAGTGAGGTTGGATCCGGGTCTGGATCTAGTTTGGTTTGTGATCGTGTCTGTAATTGACTCGTCGTTGGCTTTCACTGTTTAAGATTTTTGTATATGCATTAGTGTTAATGAAAATGATAACTACATTAATTTAAAGATAAATATTAAAGAGTTAATTCATATTTATGATATTTATAATAGGGTTAATTACAGGGACCTCCCCTGAGGTTTGGTGAAACTCGCGTTCATTCCCCTCTAAGAATACTAATTACTCGGACCTCCCCTGAGGTTTGCAAAACCTTACAACCGTTAGGGTTCCGTTAATTTTTGCTTACGTCATCATAAAATTTTTGAAGATTGCCAATTTTGCCCCCGACTTACTGAAGCAAATATGTATGGACTAGATTACCCCTCTCAACAAATGTTATATTGTTGCATGAGAATGGATCTAGTAGCAATGTCAAATTACATTTGTGGACTAAAATGTTGTTAAATTTATATAAAATGTGTAATGACTTTATTAATGTATATTTATATTTAAAATAACATTTTAAATATTTCTAAAGTATTTTCTTATTTATTGTAAAATATATGCAAAGAGAAATACACTACTAACTCTTACAAAAAATTATTTTTATTCAAATAAATATAAACATTGAAATTTATTTTTAATGTATAGATTTCCACATCGTCCATCTTATTTGTGTATATAAATTCAAATAAATATAAATATTCAAATTTATTTTATTATTATTTTTAGTGTTCTTATATTTTACTTTATAGAAAAAAATTGAAAATACTCAAGTTTAAATTTTATGTCTATAAATATAAAATTTTATAATGGTCAATAATGTTATAGAAAAAAATATTAAACATGTTTATAAAATTTTATATTAGCCAATAATGTTGTAGAAAAAATATTACACATATTACACATATATCAACTCAAGTTTATTGATATGAAATAATTAAAGAACTTATTTGTTGGGAAATTATTATTTTTTAATTATTCATAAATATAACATAACAATTTTTAAAGAAAAAAATATATATTCAATAATATTTTAATTTTTATAATAAAAATAAAAATAAAAATATAATTTTTTTTTAAAAAACCATAAAATCACCCCACCCCAAACCACCAACCCCGCCGCCACCACCTTCCCAGGCCGGCGACGACCTGGAGAGAATATCCCAGGCCGTCGCCAGCCTGGAACCAGCGATCCCAGACAATAATTTATTGATTACTTAAACCCAATACTATTAAATAATATTTACTATAAAATACTAAAATAAATCTTGTTTACATAATTAATAAATTATTTTTTTACGTTATTGATAAATTATACAGTATTGAAATATGTATTTTATAAAAAATTAATTAAAAAAATCAATAAATATTTTTTTCACAAAATTTAAAGATACTAATTCAAATACCCTTTTATAAAATAATTATCTATGAGGTATTAGTAAATAATTAATTTATGGGTTATTTCAGTTTTAAACTTAAATATATATATATATATATATATATAAGTGTTTAATATTTTCAACAATGAAATCATAAATTTATATCTTACTTAAATACAATACAATTAAATAATATTTTATTATAAAATACAAAAATAAAATCTTATTTACATATTTATTATTACTATTAATTGCATAATTAATAAACTATTTTTTTTCTTTTTTATTTGATATAAATCGGGGTGGGGTTAGTTTTTCTTTTCTTTTTATGTGTAAATTTAATTTTATTAAAGTTTGGGGACTAATAGGCAAAAATAAGTTTTTGTAAGGTTTTGTAAACCTTAGGGGAGGTCGATGTAATTAAAATTAATGAGGGCAAGAGGGTAATTTCACGCATTCCATCCACTTCTGTTAGTCTCCGTTAGAGTTTTGTAAGGTTTTGCAAACCTCAGGGGAGGTCCGAGTAATTAGTATTCTTAGAGGGGAATGAACGCGAGTTTCACCAAACCTCAGGGGAGGTCCCTGTAATTAACCCGTTATAATATTCATTATATCCCCTTCTGATTTGAATAATAGTTTTTTACCTTACTACAAAATTTTTGAAGGATCAATTTACTTTCTTTCGTAAGAGATTTTCCCGAACTTTAATGCGTGAGTAAATATAAATGCATAAAATGATAAATTACCATTCTTCATGAAATGCCACATTTATAATAATATGGAGGTATAAACTACTTCATGTTTTTCAGATTTAAAATAGGTCTAAACATATCAAAATTGATGGTATTTTTGTCAAATCAGACAAACATCTTGAGTCTTTTATAGGGGAATACATGGTGGTAAAGGGCACTTTCTTAAATTACATAGGTTAATTAAACATTAAACATTGTGAATATCAAATGAGATAAATTCAAATTAATTAGTAAATCAAATGTTTTATATGCATTTGAGGTGGAAGAAGATTTGTGATGCATGAAAAAGAAAAGGAAAAAAAGAGGGGCGGGTTTGAATTCGATTTGTCTAGTATTTACAATTTTCAAAATTTCTCACTCTAATCAGATTTCATCCTTACCAAAAATTGTCGGATGATGTTTGTTATTGGGTTTGAAATAGCATGATTAGATTGTTGGGAAAATTAGTACCTACCCCGGTGGTTTTAATTTATCCGAACCCGAGTGTTGGATGAATGCCACATGAGCATGAAATGACAACTTTTTGTCCTTTTGTGCCCATGTGGCATTCATCCAACCCCAAGGAATTAAATCCACTGGGGTAGTATGTTGTATCTTGTATGGCTAGTATTGGATATCCAATTATTTGCAGTGGAATTATTGCCTTAAGCACATTGCAGTATTTAAACCTGAGTTTTAGATTCTTATGTTAACTAAACTTTGAATTAAGACAGGTACTAATTAACCTAGAGTTTTAATATTTTGATAGTAATCTGACTGTGTTACTATTAAATATATTTTTAGTCCAAGATGATTGGGGCAAATAATAGTGACTTGCGATCTTCAGAGGCGAAATCCAAGTTCGAATCCGACTGAAGACACAATACTTGGGGATGACATATACTCAATAAACTCTTCGATCCGAGCTTCCAATCCTACTTGATACACTACACTAGAGATGACCTATACCCATTGCACTCTTAGTTGTAAATACAAATTTTAGTAGATGAAAAAAAAATTAGAATCACCGCTAATGATGTCATAGCCTAGTGGTAATCATTGACAAATGTGAGACCCCAGGACCAAGAGGTCATGGGTTCAACTCCCACACTAATGTGGTTTATTATTCGTAATTCTTTGTACTTGGATAATTATTGAAATAATTGATTATAAATATATTCTCGAAATAAAAAAACTTAGCACAATCATCCCGTTAAGATTGATGATAAATATATTCTCAAAATAAAAAAAAACTTAGCACAATCATCCCATTAAGTATTATATTAGTTAAAATATATAGAGTAATAGATTATAACTATATTTCTGTTAGATTATATCGAATTTCGCTGTAGTCAAACATATTTGTGAAAAAATTTCTTAAGTTTACAAATTGTGTAAAATTTACAATTAATTGCTATGTTTTTGATAATCTTGATATAGGTGTGCAAAATCTTTGAAACATTGTTACCAAAAAAATAGGGGTTTTAATTAGCATTTACCATCTAATATTATTGTCATTTGAACATTCATGTCTTTGCTTATATATTTGAGGTCAAATTCAGATTTAATTTTCTGGCATAAAAAAGTAAGTCTTCTCTTTTGCTTCCTAACAAAAATTCTGTCCAAATCTCTATTTGTTTGATTTGTTGTGGATTTGCTTGTCTTTTTGCAAAATAACAAGCGCATTACTATCAGATCTTGAGCGAATATTGGATATCCAACTACTTGTACCAAGCCAGGTTCGAAAATACTATTGTATTAATTGCAGCGAGTAAACCTTGATTTTCTATGGAACTAATTAAAGATTATGTTATTGCTTATAATTAGTAACAAACATAAAATTATGTTAAACTCTATTTGTCAATTTTTTTTTTTTGGTTTATTAATCTATATAATAGTGTTTAGCAAGAATTAGTATTATTATATGATATTTAAATTGCATGCATGAAAGTACTCTAATTTTATGGAGACAAAAAATTAAATGTTAAATATCGTTTGTCTCTTTTAATACTTGGCATAATATTTTTGTGGTATTATGACCGGCCGGCCCAAGTGCTAGGCAATTTGGGCCGACATCTAGGGTCCTCAAAATTTATATTTACGTCCCTAGAAAAATTCAAAATTAAAACATTTATAGTTTTATTAATTTTATATACACAACATTTATCTTATCTCACTTGATTAGACTTTTTCTTCTAGAGTTCAAATCCCAATAATAACTATTTATTCATATATTTTGATTGCTCTATGTTCTTTAACTTTTTTTTTTTTTTTTTTTTTTTTTTTTTTATTGTTCATCTTTTTTCTTTTCCTTTCATAGTAATTATTCTTTTAATCTATTTCCTTTTTCAATGATTTTTTTGTCAAAAAGTTTCTTAACAAGTACTTCTAAAATTGTTCTATGTTCTGTGTATTTTTTTTTAAGTTTTAAGAAATTTCCAATAGTTTGGAGATAAATTTATGAATATATTTATAATGAGTTTCATGGGTTTGACGAATATTTATTTGAAAGAGTTTTGCCGATCTCGCAAAATCTACGAGATTAGGCCAAAACCCATCACATGTAGCCATAGTTTAGCAGATTCGTACTATATTACTGTTATTAGATTACTGAAATCCTGTTTTATTATAAACTGGTGCTATTTTATATTACTTAAATACTACACTGTGCAACACACGTGTCATTCACCAAAATGATACATGTCCTCTTTCTTAGTTTTCATTTGAGATAAAATTGTAAAAGATAAAAAAATACACATATCATTCCAAGTTGAATAATATTTTTTAATACACAAATTGAATTAAACAACCTTTATGTTTTTTAACGATAAATTCGGAAATGAGTATGAACCTTTTAATTTGCTTTTTTAAACATCTTGTTATTTGAAAATAAGGTTTTACACAAGCATATAGTAAAATTTTCCGCTAGCTTTGGCACTTTATAATTTTTCTTTTCTATATGATTAATTTATAATTTATGTTATTATATTGGATATATATTATAATTGAATATTATTATATATTTGGATATATATTATAATTGAATATTATTATATATTACTTGGTAAATTATAATTAAATATAATATACTTGACACATTATAAAATTAACAAATATTTAAGAGTTATTCTGTATATCATCTTCTGCATAAAATTCATAATTGATTTTCACATTATATCATTGATATGTATACAATATACGTGGTAGAATATCTAATTATCACTATTTTTTTAGGTAAATGACCCACAATTCTTCAAAAGTGGTGGGCAACCTGACGCACACTTCAATGTTCATTTTTGAAAAATCTGACATTAACTCTACTTATTCAAAACTAATCCAAGTGGAGTTTCAATATTTTCAGAACCACAAAACTCAATAATCAAGACATAATTAAATGGGATTTCAAAGGTTTCACCAAAACATTCTAATCATTTTTTAAAATCGAGACTTGCGAAACTGAGTCGAAACCCATCCAAATAGACCCATGGAATCAGGGTGAAAAAAAAAAATGTTATATGGTTAAATGCTATTTACTAAAATAATAATATATTCTTTGAACCTGAGATTTGATTGTTTGGTGCAATAGCAATCTGTACTCCTCGTAGCCACAATAGAAACACATGTAATCTTAATACTAATCCGCATTAAATGTTGAACAAAAGAAAAAAGAAAGAAGTTAAATTATGTTTATTACCTACTTTAACTCCTTAAGTACTATCACTTGCTTAATTTTGTCCCTAGCTCCAATCTTCCCTTCAATTGCATAAGACCATTAGTTTCAACATATTCTTATAAGGAAATTATCTTTACTGCAATACATGTTAAACGTACTTTGTCCTTGTAATGTAATTATCTGTAAAATACATGACATCACTTTTAGTATGTTTAGATTTATCAGTTTTGGAGTTTTGAGTCAGAAATATAAATAATGCATGATCTGTAAAGTGGAATTAATTTTACATTTTCTTAGTGGTGAAAGAAAATAAAATTACTTTAATTAGATAATTCAAAGTAAAAAAATTCATTGCATATGCTGCACCGAAAACCTTTAAAAAGAGATAAATGCTTACTCAGTAGCCACACTACTTCTTAGTTGGTTTATACCCTACTTTCCTTGCTCCCTGTTGAAAGGAATCCAAAGGTTGGAAAAAAAGAAAATAAAAGTAGAAAACAGACGCAAAAGCACTATAAAGTTACCACCTTATTGACAAAAGAAGCTTTTCTAATCTAAATCTCATCTCATCACACATCACATTTGCATACACACATATATATATATATATATATATATATATATATATATATATATATATATATATATTACTCTCCTTATTTATTCATCTACATATACATTATTTCCTTCACACATTTCATTCTCTAATACAATCTTCATTTTCTTGTCCCTCAAGACTATATTATATATATATATATACTTGAAAAAATGGCCAAACTTCTTGGCATATTTGCCTGTCTTGTGATTGTGGCATTGGATGTCGTTGCCGGAATCCTCGGAATCAGAGCCGAAGCTGCTCAAAACCAGGTGATTTACATTATATAGTTCAAAACACTAAGACCATGTTTGATTCTTGAATTTCAGCGAGTAAAGTACTAATGTTATGATATGGTCAAGGTGTCTGATTAACATATAGTATGCTTTTCGCTTATAAATATAGGAAAAGCACTTGAGGCTATGGATATTTGAGTGTAAAGAGCCGAGCCACGATGCTTATGTATTTGGTTTAGCAGCTGGAATTCTCTTGGTCATAGCTCATGTTTTTGCAAATATGCTCGGAGGATGTAGTGTTTGCACTCGAGACGAGATTTCAAAAGCATCCCCTAGCAAGCAGTTGTCAATAACATGCCTCGTTTTCACATGGTAACCAACATTTTCCCTAATATATATATGTATAATCATGAAATCAAATGAAATATCATATTGAAAGTCATCAAAATTTAATACGAGTATTTTGTAAATTGTAATGTATGCAGGATAATTCTGGTTGTTGGTTTGTCAATGCTGGTGATTGGGACAATGTCAAACAGCAAAAAAAGAGCTTCATGTGGTTTTACTCACCATCATTATTTGTCAATTGGAGGGATTCTGTGTATGGTTCATGCCCTGTTTTCAGTGGCTTATTATGTTACTGCCACTGCTACACTTCCTTAATACAAGGCAGTCGGCAGCATGTATGAAATGTACCTATTTTTCAACCTTATCTCTGTTAACTTTTTGACTTCAAGTGACTTCTTGAATTTGTACTTTTTTGATTATTACTCCACTAGTTTCCAGGGTTCATTATAGTGTGTTTTCGAGGTCCTCGAGACAAGATATTTTAGTATAACAACCTTTTTGAAAGTTTTCTCAGTAAATCCATCCATGTATGACTACCGCATATATCCAGTTAAATATAATGAATGCCTTATTTTGATTATTATATTTGAAAGAAAATATACTGAAGCATGTTATATGATTGATCCTCACCTCTATTGCATAAGAAGAGATTACCATCTACGGAAATGACTGTTGCGCAATGTATTGAGCATGTTTTTTCTTGCATATTTTACCAAGCAGCAGATTGATTTCTTGTATTTGCTTAGTGAATGTGAAAAACTAGGACGAAAGAACATACAATAGAAAATCAAACAACATGAGTTTTTAAGAGAAACAACATGAGTTTTTAAGAGAAAAAACTAGGTAGCAAGAGCAGTAACACATCTTTGCAAAAATACAAACTACTAAATATAGAATTACTCAAACTAAATATTAGACTCATCCTAAAGTCGGTATTTGCTAAAAAAACCCTCATTGAGCTATTAAATATGAAATTCTTGTCACAACAGTAAAAGAGTAACCTTGGCCTTAGCGCTGAGCTTCGACACATTTCCAGCCGAGGAAGTAAAAAAAAATTGGCAAGGAAGTATTCCAACTTCTGATGGCTCAGAAGGTAAATCGCAAGATGATTTCCTCGTATCTTTATAACATTATTATAGCTAAACAAAAAATCGCAGAGTAACTTCCAAATTCGTGCTTGTAGTTTTGTGCAATGGCACATTGGCACTTACCCAAAATGGATTTACAAAGCTCAGAATTCTAGTATACACAGCCATTAGACTGTTTGAAGAAATACATATTAGTGCTCTCAAATAATTGAATATGAAATACACATTATATATACAATGTTGAAAAATCATAATTTATAATACCTAAATTATATTCTAAATTGCTCTGTCTCTCTAGTAACTTGGAATTTCTTGCAGTAACATCAAAATGCACGAATTAAGAATGCAAGAGTGAATGTAACAGAATAACTACAACACACAAGAAATGTTTTTAATGATAAATTGCAGAAAAGACTTTGACTTGCACCAATAACCTACTCACATTAACATGAGTAAGCTCCATCCAAAACGAAGACTACTAAGGACCGTTCGTCAAAATGGAAGGTAATAAAATATAAAAGCATTAAGCTTGTTAATTTAAAGTACAACATTGACATGTAAAAATTGTAATAAAAGCCTAAACAATTCAAGCAACATAGTGATGAAGTTACCAAGAAATGCTTTGAAAGCCTTCTTGAATCCCAAAAATAGGAGAAAACAAATCATTTAATCATTGAATGATGAAATTATTACTTGTAATGGATACATAGTAGTCAGAGGCGAATAGCACAGCGACACGCAAAGGCTCCTGGGGCTATAGCGCAGTGCTAAAGCGCGGTCTTTTTGAAAATATATTTTTGAAAATAATAATCATAAATCTCAAATAAGACATATAAAAACAATAAAATCAAATCATCTTAGTTCATTAATACCAAATTAAATCCTAAATACCCAAAAACAAGCAAATAAACCTAAGGTACTAGAAGTTTATAACAATTAGTTAACCCAAAAGTATGATACTAAAGCAGTGATTGTGGAGGAGGTGCGCGGCAGAGGGAGAAGGCGAGGGCTTTTTGAGAGAGGTGCGGCTTTGATTGTGGAGTAAGAGGCAAGAGTTTTCTTTTTTTTTGAAATTTTACATTGGGTAAAAAAATTAGGGTTAAAAATTGGTGTTATAATTTATTTATTTATTTTTTTACTTAAGGTTCCCCGCTCAGCGCCACGTGGAGCGCCTTGGGCCTTAGCCCGCGCTATTGAGTTATAGCGCCACGCGCGCTTGCTAACCAGTAAGCGAGCGCGCGTGGTGCAGCAACGCTCGAAGGCCTATAGCGAAAAGCGCGCTATAGCGCGCGCTTTTAACTACTATGAATGGATAGTTAAAAATAGCTGAAAATTCATCACATGGAGAAAATATGAACACAACCAGAGAGTTAGTTATACAACAGCTAGGCAGATACATAGTAGACATAATCGCCTAATACATATAGGTCCAAAATCATCATCAAGGACTAAATCAATCAACAAAACAGATGTTCGATTAATTATGAACATAGCTAACTAGTTAACCAAAATTTCGATAAAATCACTAACCCAACAACTTTTTAACCTGATCCCTAATGAAAGCCGCCTTCTTATAATTAAACTCGGTCTCCTCCACAAGCAACTGCTTCCACTTCTCATCCATTTCCTTAGCTTTCTCACTCCCAATCAAACTCATATTATCCTTCACAAACTTCATACCCCACACCAAAGATGGATAGTTCCTCGCAGCATCATCAAAAGAGGCTTTCAAAAATGGGTACTTTGACAAAAAAACACCTTCTTTCTCACCCTTTTCTTTCTCATCCACCATTCTAACCAAAGTTTCTTTCTTTGCATTAGTCTCCTTAACCACATTTTTTGGGGCATTCTTAACTTTTTCCAATGAGTCACCCCATACTTTCTTGGAATGCTCAAAGGCCAAAACTTCATGTGGCTTTGAAAATACAGGGTCGGAATCATCCACACATTTCTTAATAGCATTGTCGAACCTCCTCCTCATACTACGAACCTTATTTCTCAGTTGTTCCTTTGAGTAATTAGCCTGTAATTTTCCCTTGATCCAGTCGTAAAAAGCACCGAAATCGGAAATTGGGTCTACACCTTCTATGTTTTTGAAATCGTACATGCCCTTGAGTACAATTATCTCATCCGCATTACTCCAAACCCTAGGGATAGCAACACTAGGAGGAATGTATTTTTTCTCCTTAAGCTCGGTTTGAATTTTCGGCTTTTTGATGCCTCTTGGTGAGGAACGAGACGGGGTAGTAGTAGTGGCGGTACGGCGACGTTTCGATGGCGGGGTGGTGGCTGAAGGCTGGGTGATGGGCTGTAATTTGTAGTCAGAAGGGGAGGCGTCGGATTCGGAGTCTGAATCGGTATCCGACTCGATCCACCCGTTATCCTTTGGTTTGCCGGATTTGGATTGTGGGTTTGGGGTTTTGGTCTGTTTCTGGTCCGATTCTTCTTCTTCAGATTCTTCTTCTTCTGATTCATTTTCTTCAACATCTACTTCTTGAGGAGGGGATTTCTCTCTCTCTTCTTCTTTGTCTTTGGAAGATTTGCGAAGCTGATGAGAGCGAGAGGGGGCTTTGGGCGCCATTGTTAGATCTGTTATTTGGTGTGGTGCTGTGCTGCGCTGTGCTGTGTGCTGCTAGGTTTTGGACGGAGTCGTCTATGTGAGAAAGGTGGAGTGGGCACTTTTCTGGACTGACCCGTTCACCTAAATATTACCCTAAGTTTCCATATTATTACTTTGAGTCGTATTTGGAAAAAAATACAAACTTATTTTACTTTTCTTATTTTCCATACTCACAATAATGAGAAGTAAAATATTTCGTCCTCTTGAGTTTTCTACAATCGTAAAGAAAACTAATATATGATTGGTTTAGTGTAAGAGATTGGTCATTGCAAAATAGCGAATTCAGATTCGAATTTCTGTTGGGAGAGTTATCCACTTAATGTGTTGGAAAGCCCAAAAAAAAAATTGTTAATAAAAGAAATATGTTTAGCGGCATCAACTCAACTCGAATTTAAATTTACTGGTTATATCTAATATTTTAAATTTAACGGATATGATCATTAATTTTGTGGAAGAAATTTAGTCCTCTTTTGGTAAAATGTTGAAAGTCAAATTTGCTCATGAAGACAAAACTAAACTCAAATATGGCTCTATTCAAGTAAACCATTTGCCTCCGGGCAAATTTTAGCTCTTATTTTAGTAACTTAATTTGGAAGCCGTATTTTTGTTCATCAGAAAGAAAAAGCAATGAGCTTTTTTTCTTCTTACTTTGAACAATTTTTTGTATTTAAAAGAATTAGAATGAACCCAAATCAAGATTCTATTTTTAGCATATATTAAATATATAGTATATAAATTTATTATCATATTTATGTCCTGTTTTGACACCCCAAACATTACAGATTTCAACATCATCACAAGCACATCCAGTTTATACTTATAAAAAACATTTCATTTCGAGGAACAATTCACTTGTATATATAATTACACAAAAAATAGCAATAACTCATAACACTTCCCTCCAAAATTTGGCTATCCATTTACTAAATACATAACATATTCAACCTTAAAATAGTTAATCAGATCAGCTTTCATCATCTGAACTGAAGTCATCATCCATTTGCCTCTCCCTAATTGCTGGAAATAGTCGTTTACGATAATCTGGCACAGACTCATGACGTGGTTCTTGAGAAGTCGAAGCTTCTTTTCTTGGCGCCTTTGATGGCAATTTAGTCGTACTTTTAACATCTTTACAAGCCTTATCCAACATTAACAAGAAATCACGAACTATAACAAAGAGTCGAGCAGCCTCGTCTTTTCCAGCTTTACCATGGAAATAATCTCCCGTACTCTTAACCAATTCCATTATCCTCTTTTCTTCTTGTAGTAGCCAAGTAACATCAGATTCTGAATTCTTCACGAAACTATCCAGAACATCACGGAAATCACTCTTTCCCTCTATACTCTTCATCTCATTTTCAACAAACTTTTTAGCATTTACGAGCGACTGACCAAGTTTGAATAAAGATGCACTTAGATTCTCCTTATCAACTTGTGCTGCCTTTTTAACGTTCTCGAGCTCACTGCTAAGCCCAGAAACTACTTGAAGACCGAGGTTTCGGTGATAGTCTTCTGTTTCGTGTTCGGTATCAGCTTCAATAAGATCTTCTGTCTTCAAACTGGACATACTCTGGCTCTCTCTTAATTTCCGGGCAGCTCTTATGCCTTCTGACCGAATTATTTCTTGCACGACAAAGTGAAGAAGAGTGGTCTTTCCATCGGTTCCTTTAACATCAGACAATTTTAAGAGTGTTTCAAGTTTGAATGCTTGTGCACCTCCACGGTAAGTGCCGTTATTCATGCGGTTCCCGGTTTTGAGAACGGCTTCCAAGAGTTTCAAGAAGAGTCTGCTGTTCTTTAACTCCTTACAAGCTACCTGAAAGGATTCTTAGACATATTAACTACCTTTTTATACTTAAAAAATGTCGCTGTAGAGACTACAATCATGGATCAATTTTATTTTTTTCTCATCGAAAATATTGAAAAATTTCTATTTATGAATAAATAGAAACAGAAATAAAGTGCAGTTTTGAAACTTTTTGCTAATGAAGAAATAGCACACTGGGCTGTTTGGTAATAAACATTGCATAGTCTTTTTTGCTAATTAGGCAAAGCATAGTGGGTATTTTTGCATTTCACACCATCTTTTTTATTGTGTCTTCAAAAAGTTTTCAAAATTAGTTGACCAAAACATACTCAAAAACAAAATTTTGATCCTTGATTACAATAAGTATTATTGACATTTTGCTTACAAACCTCTAAAGTTGCGAGTGACTCTTTGATTGAAGAAATTTCTTCTTGAAACGTGCTTATGAAAAGAAGTGATTCGAGACGTTTAAAAGCAAATGGAATGTCGACCATGACTTTGAGGAACCTTTCAGCTGGGCCAAGACGAGTAATGTCTCCACTGTATAATCTAAGTTTTAGTTCTTCCTCTGTTGTTGGTGCCATCTTCAACAAAGTTTGAATTAGTTCAGGTGGGAGCTCATTACCTGATCAATTTACAACTCCATCAAGAAGTTAAAAGTGAAGAAACTAATTAATATACAGACAAATCGAATAGCTAGCATGTACATTACAATCTTTACACCGTTTATTATTCAATTATTGTAAAACGTACCTTCTTCGAGGGCAGTACAGACTTCGGCTGTAGTCACATTCAATGCTCTTAGAAGAATAGCTAAATTTTGTGATTTTTTGGGATCAATAATCTGAATAAGCTTAGGAGTTTCAAAGGAAGGTGTTTCCTTTTTAACTTGGTTTTGGTTCTTATTATCCGCCGGCACGTATCCAAAGAGAGTTTCCATCATCTCTTCATTAAATCTGCAAATCCAGAGAGGTTCATATACGAGATATTTACTCGAAAGAATGTTATAAATCAAATTAAGTTACAAGCCCAATACAAAAAAAACTTACTGAAAGGACCCAGCTTGAATCTCGTGCCATACCATAGAGTGATTAGGGCTGGCGAGAACCTTATCCCAGAATAACGGCTTCAACTTCGTTTTTGGAGCATCAGATTCATCAGAAACTTCACTTGCTTCTCCAATAGAAGAGCGCCCTCGATTATGTAGGCCAAGTGGCGAAGGCTTACCAATGCCAGGCACTGGTGGCTTAGGAGGAGGTCGACTGAATTTAGGTGGTGGTGGAGGGGCGGGAGCAGGGGGTTTAGGGGGCGGAGGTGGAGGACGAGGAGCTGTTGGTTCTTGAATCGGAGTTGCTGTTCTTCCAGGAGGAAGTGGTAATAAGTTAGCATTAGTTTTATTTTCAAATGATTTTGCATCAGCTTCGGAAGAATCGTGAATTGTTGCTGAACTGTTAATTGTTGAAGGAGCCTTGAAATCTTTATTGCTTGTATTACCTGAACAACTTTTTATTTTAGCAATAAGTAATACCACTATAAGAACTCAACTAAGAAAACTCACGTACCAGAAGATACGTAACTAGCGCCAAAGTTCAGAGGAGGCATTGCATCTGTTTTCCCATCTATTGGCTCATTCTTTTTCTTCAAACATAGCAATAAGACCACAGCTACAAGAGCAACTCCTGCAATTATAGATGCAACTATAGCAACTACTAAATATGTTACGTTGTTGTTGTTGTTGTTGTTGTTGTTGTTGATGTTGTTGTTTCTCGAGGGAGTATTTACTGGTGGAGGATGATTTATATGAGATGGTGGAGAAGGGTTAACACGATGGCGTGGAGGAGATGGCTTAGGAGCCTTGACTACGGGTGGTGAAGCAGGAGAAGGAGAAGGAGAGGGGCCCAAACTAACTGGGGTTGGCTCGATTTTAACAACTCCATGGTGGAGCCTTTTTTGCATTAGGTACCTTCTCCGAACATTAGCCAAACTAGACAACTGATTTTGGTTCTCATTCGACCAAGTTTCTTGCTTAGCTCTTAACTTTTGTGATGGTAAATTATTTTTTCTTAAGCACTCCAAAATAGATTCCTTCTTCTTTGGAGGAAGACTGGGTATTGAATCAAATTCTACACCATCATAACTACTGATTGTTAATTGAGATAAATCGGAGTCCATGTCCTTAAACTCTTTGGTACAGTAGCTCCATACTTGTTTCGCCTGTTAAAAGAACACCCTTTTTATTTCTCCAAGCAGAAATGTATCATGATCCAAGTTCAAGAAATGCAATATTTTCAATATTTCAACTCTTTCATCTCTCTTGATTTTGAAATTATCTTATTGCTTTTTCAAAATTCTTGAAGAGGTCTAAAGAAAATTTACTCTTTCAGGCTGAGACCCAATTCTTAATGGCACTTGAAGATATGCAGACCAAATACAACAATTTTCTTTTTGGATCAATAGAAACATTGTTTAAAAAACAACACATACAATACAAAGCTTGAAAATGAAAGCTAGCCCTTCCAATCAAATACTAATAATTATCAGTATTTCCTTCACAAGGATTACAAATGAAGTTTATTGAATAATGATATCATAAACCACAATAAAGTATACACAAATAAGTTTACAGAGCAAAAGCAGAGAGAAATAAGCACTTCGATTAGCATACCGTATCTTCATCAATGGCAATGCCCTTAACATCCGAAGAATCTCCATTGCTTTGTGCTAATTTCCTATTTCCTTCTGAATAATTTGCTGCAAAAACACAAAGCAGAGCAACAAAAACAGCCACAATTTGAACCCTTCCTGAGTCCATTGTTTCTCAAATGATTAATACATTCACCCCATTGTGCTAACCTTCTCATTGAATTGAATCCACACAAAAGTACACATAGCTATGTCGATAACTATGCATGGTTTGAGCCTTTACCAATTCAAATTCAGAAAATAAATTCCCAACAATCAGCACGAATAATACTAATAAATTAAAATTTTGAAGCCTTGTCTGCCTTAAGTGAATTGCCCCCAGCGTCACAAAATTCCCAACAACGGATTAACACTCCTATATATATATATATATATATCAATATATATACACAAGTAGGCTAATACCTATTTTTCTTGGCCTTAAATTCAAAACCGATGTATAATATAATATAATTCCTTTTTTTCTTTATATAAGATCCTCAAATAAGAAAAAGCTATGAAATTTGGATACCCTTTTCAGAAATGGTGCTAATGTAAGTCACCTTGAAACCATTCATCAAAGGGTTCTTTAATGGCTTTTCTGAAGAGGATTTCTGTAGAGCATTTAGGCCAGAACGAATTTTTGTTGGGAATTTTATTCGTTGGAATGGTGCATGTTTTCCGGAGAAAAATGAGAGAAAGACAAGAAAACCAAAAAAAAAAAGACAAAGAAAGGGATTTTTTTTTTTAGTTTATTATCAGGGAATTAGTTACATATTATCTCATCTAATTGGATCAAAATTGCAGAATACTTTCTGAATTAAATTTGTAATTTTGATTTTTTGTCTCAAATTATATTATTTAATTTCTTTTTAATATCATTGCACCGTTATATGATGAAACTACATTTAATGTTGACAACACATGTGTCTTGATGTGGCCATTAACGGATCTATAGTACCCTAAAGATGTTTACAAAATAGAATTAGTAGTACTAATATATAGTACTTAAGTTAGTGGATTGGATTGGATTATATATATGATGATGGGACGACCCAGTTTTCTTTTGTGCATGGGCTAGAAGTGCAGAGCCCAAAGCTGGATCCAATAAGATTTGACATAATTTTTATTATCAACTCTTTAAATTATTAGAGTTCACACATGGATACCAACAGGTGATTGGTCTAGTGGAAGGAACTAGTCACTATAAAGTAGCATAATCAGGTTCGAATCTCTGTTGGGAGAGGTATCCACTTTATGTGCTCAACCCGCCTCGAAAGGGATTAAACCCTTGTGAAACAAAAAAAAAACAAAAAAAGGAAGAATTCACACATGGATTGGGCTAAATTCACTTACTTGGTTTGGGTCTAACTCAACCTTAAAAGCTAGCTTGTAAGATGATGATTGTCCAAGACCTTATAAGGTGGAACACGCCGAACACGTGACATATGAAAGTCCAACCTTGTGAATTTGCGACATGTGGGTGAAGATCCAACATACGAATAATGACACCCCGGACCTTTGTTATCTGGGTGAAGTGTGTGTTGGTAGATAATGAAGCCCATCATGCGAACAAGGAGGAGCCCATTACGGAAGGAGGCGGCCCACTTTAACCTGGTGCTATGATAACATATTAAAATTCACTACATGAATTGGGCTAAGTTCACTTACTTGGTTTGGGTCTAACTCAACCTCAAAAGCTAAATTGTAAGATAAGGATTGCCCAAAATCTTATAAGGTGGACTTAACTCTTGATTTCAACCAATATGAGACATTTAGTCTTAATATAAATCATTTTAGCTCATATACTTTAATCTTGAATCTTCTTTTATGAATATTGCTTTCGTATAATAGATTAATAGTGTAAGGCTATTGATAGGAGCAGAGTAATTCTCCTATTGTCAGAGCAAATTCTTTGAAATGACATAACTATCCTTTAATCCACATAAAAAATCCACCACCTCCCTCACTGACTCCGACTGCCGTTCTATATTACCATGACTACTAATTTAAAGATATATCTCATTATAAAATGAATTCTTTTATGTTATATAATAGGTGACGAACTTGAAACTGATTCCGCATACATACTCGGGGCTTGGTGGAGGTACATCCTGCGATTTACATCCTTCAGGGTTCTAGGGCAAGGGTTCTGAGGGTCCAGGATTAGTCAAGTGTAAGCTTGTACACCTGGGTTAAAAAAAAAAAAAAAAAAAAAAAAAAAAAAAAAAAAAAAAAAAAAAAAAAAAAAAAAAAGAACATGGTACACAACTTCGATAATAATAATATCATTAAATTACTTACATATTTGAATTAATTATAGATCGTATTAACGATCAATTTTGTAGTATTAACTATTTTAGTGAGCTTACGTGAATTAAATCGTTGACATATCATGTTCAATAAAATTTTGACTATGCCTCAAAGTTTGAATTCTGGATCCTTTCCTGAACGTGGTAAAGATTGATAAATTCGTTTAAACTAATTACAAATTTTGATTTTTCATCCCAAACAATAACAACTTGTCAAATTCCGTTTTGTAGTTTACCATTTTGCATTAATATATAGTCCCACCTTTATTTTTTTTTTTTTATTTTAAAGAAAATGTCAGTTCAATTTTTTACTTTATTTTAGAGAAAGATGGTATGAGTTTTCAAAACTAAATAATAAAAATTAGATTAAGTCGAGCTCATGCAGTTTTAGGCACTCAAAGATGTTATTTATAGAAATATAGATTTTTGGAAACCATTAGGCCATCTCGAACCGAAGCCATTGCCCAATTGTCCAATTGCCCAATTGCCTGCCTAATTGCCCAATTGTCTTGCCTTCTTGCCTTGCCCTCATGTCTTTTCGACCCACCTAAAAAACTCATCTCCAACCGAAAGGCAATTAACATCTATTAATTCAATTTCACAAATTTCCCCACTCTCACTCTCCCCACTCAAACTTATTTTAATAATGGATTTCACTTCAAGACTTGTGCGAGCGCGCGACCTGCGGACACGAATGTCGGTCCGAAAGGCTAAATTCGGACAAGCTAAGGTTTTGCCGTTCTTCAAATCACATTCTACTCCTAAAACAATTTTTATTTAACATTTTGTCCCTAATCAAATTATTTAAAAAAAAAATCAAATAACATTTTGTCCCTAATCACAAGCAGGTTGGGAAGCAAGCACGTCACAAGATTAATTTGAATCGGAGATTAATAAGCAACCAGGTGTAACTAATTCAAACAATAAAATATTGATCAATTGATGAACGATAACACAAGCACATAGGTGAAGCAAGCACGTCACAACAATTGAATTTGAATCGGGATTGAGAAGCGAGGAGGTGCAAATAATTCAAGCAATAAAATATTAATATCTGATGAACGACGAAGAACACAAGCACACAAGTGAAGCAGGGCTCGTGAATTAAATGAAACTGAATCGCGTTTGCCAGCAGGCAAGCAGGCGGTCGACCATCCCTCGCCTGCTTGCCCTGCTGCCTGCCCCAGCCCCCTGCCCACCCTGCCCAATTTGCCCGCTTTCTTGCCCTTTGCCATCTCCAACCGATGGCGGCTCCCCCTCCCCCTCATGCCCTCATGCCGGCATCGGTTGGAGATAGTCTTAGTGTTTGCAATTGTTAAATTGTGTAAATTGAAGATGAATCTTGAAGAACAGAGAAAGTGAAGAAAGAAGTTATTTCCAGTAAAAATTGTGATTGTGTGGTGTGCTTTACAACAGGTTCGAACCCCTATTTATATACAAATAGTAAGGCGGCTAATATCTGGAGTAAGAAACGCTAATCCTATTACTAGAGAAATCGCGTAAATAATATACAAAATAGAGTTACAAAAGAAATTAAATAAAAACCTAAAATCAATTCCTAAATCCCTAATTCCCAAATACGAACTGGACCTCCACTATCAATCAAGCTAGCTACTGATATGGAGATGATGCTCTTCAATACTCCCCCTCAAGATTTGAGCATGGATATCGACCAAAGCCACTATCACGGAATCACTCAACTCTTAATGCAATAACACTTGCAAATAAAAATTTATTTAACTTCAACTCTCTCTCTTTTTTTATTTTTTTTATTTGAAGGGGTTTATATAAAAGTTTTGGAAATCCCTCCAAAACATAGAAAATAACAATTTGAATACTTCACATTTTCCTATTCTAGAAAATACATAAATTTGACTTTGACTCATAAAATTATTAAACATGACCTTAATATCTGATAAAAATAATAGTATAATATTTCGCAAATGAATAATAAACCATGTACAAATATCTTGAAACACCAACCAACACAAGAAGTGTTGTTCCCCGAGTGCAGTTTGACAGCCTCTAGTAAAATGGTCATAACTGTCTCCATAGACCTTCGTTTCATAAACCGCTTATTGTTATGAAAACTAGACTTCCATAGTTTTCAAACCATATAATATTTCGAAAATAGACTAATAAACCATGTACAAATATCTTGAAACACCAACCAACACAAGAAGTGTTGTTCCCCGAGTGCAATTTGACAGCCTCTAGTAAAATGGTCATAACTCTCTCCATAAACCTTTATTTCATAAACCGCTTATTGATATGAAAACTAGGCTTCCATAGTTTTCAAGCCATATATTGAACACCTTATAATTCATTGTGAATCATATAATATTATCGTTCAAAGTGACCATATATGCTGGAACAGATTCTGAAATTGCTCCTGCATCACCAAGTAAATAAAAAGTCTTTCATAATTTCATGTTAATAAATTCGCGAGTCTAGAAATTCATTTCGTCCAATGGAACCTTCTCTTTTTAAGAACTAACATATGCCAATAAGAACACTTGACGTACTATTTATGCATCTCTCTGGCCTAATCCACCTAATTTAGGATTACTTGTTAATGGTTGATCAAATTTGATGGATCCATCATTTTAAACAAGAAGTTCTGGTCCTGAAGGTATAATATCAACCACTTGACCCATTTTCTTTTCACGTAATTTTAATTGCTATACCCACTCTTGTCGCATTATAAATTGAATTGTTACTCTTGCTTCAGTCATGATAAATCTGACCCATTCCCTTATTCCCCATACATATATAGAATATTTTAAGAAGTGAACTTCTTTCTTAGTAGCGGGGTTTGGGAAAAGAATTGAAAATGTGATTTCACTATATTTCTGATCGGGGATAGACCCTATCACAATAATTTTATTTATTAGGGCGGTAGCTCTGAAAAGATAATTTTCTTTCCTTATTTTTTTTCATCCGAGAGATATATGATCGGAAGGAGCTAATTCAGGCCACTTTGGTAAAATAAGAACAAACGTCAAACGCACATTCAAACCCTCTTTCTTATCATTATCAAGACGTGGGCTCGAACATTCACTTAACTCATGAATTTATCATGTGATATGAAAATGGGACATCAAAGTGGCCCTTAATCTTTTACCAACTACATTTACTATCATTAAATATTCTCACTTCTCTCTTTCATCTCTCTTAAATGTCGCAAATTACCATTTTCTTCTAATAAAATTTCTCTTTTTTTTCATCTCACGTCATCTTCTGCTTTCTCATGTAGTCATATGATAGTATGATACTTCTCTATCTCCATTAGGAACTGAAATATATTTAACCAAATAATTAATATTATAAATACAAAACCTTGAATTTAACTCAATTTTGTAGACCTAAAATAGATATAGACTATTTTCATAGTTAGCAAAGATTGGACCCTGGAAGTATGATTCAACATCCTACAATTGTCTACTTAAAACTTTAGTCTGCGTTCGCATATTTTGAAAGTCTAGTTTGTTCCGAATTCAACATAAATGAATTCTAATAATCTTTATTTTTTCTTTAACTCAAATTAATGCTAGGTTTTCTTTTTCTCTTTCACTCCTTCGTTGAAGGCAAGGAATGACAAACTTTAATTTTTCTTATTTTCCCGTTAGTGGTATACCATGGTGCAATTTATTGCATTCATATCACTAAATTTTGAACAAGAAACATATGTAAGAGAACAAAATTTAATTAAAAAGAGAACAAAATTTAATTTTTTTTTTTCATCTTGAGAGAAATTTAATCTGAAGGAGCAAACTCATCATACCCCTCTCGTAAAATAAGAACAAACCCACATTCAGACCCCTTTTCTTACCATTACCAAGTTGTGGGCCCGCACATGTCACGTGAAAAATTGCACCATTCAAGTGAATGTGCGGACCCATATATATGCACAACTTGATTACAGTAACAAAATTTAATAAAAAGAGATAAGTGAGAAAATTGGTGAGGAAAGTACGCAGGGGCGGACCTAGAGAGCTTTGGTTGGGGGGGCGAGATTTATTTAAATAGCACTCGATATTTTTCAGTTATTGTGATAAAAGTTTCACACCGCCTCCTTGATATTTTTCAGTTATTGTGATAAAAATAAGTAATATTGTATATTTATCTAATAAAAGGTGAATAAATATATTAATAATTTTTTTAAAGAGTCTCATTCAACAAATGACTCAAAATATTGAGTAATCTTAAAACACATAAATATTTTTACAACATAAATTCAGTTCTACAAAAAAAAAAAAATGCTATAAAAAGTATCAAAATTAATATTAAAACTTTATTTTTCTTTATTGTAGTGCATTTTATAAAATCAAATATTTACATTAATTATAGTACATATGACCATATTACTGTTATATATTGATCCATATATTTATAATCTAGAAGAAAGAAAGGAAAATAGCTTATAAATTATAACTAATCAATATAGCTTATATTTAATATAGAAGAAAGATGATATATAGCTCATAACTAAAAATAAAGAAAACTGAAGCCCAAAGAAATCGAACCCGAGCCTCCTTGATTGTGTTCAGCAGTTCAGCGTTCCACCAACTACTCCACTAACATATTTTGAAAATATTTGACAAAGTTCTATATATATTTGTTTCAGAATTTTCTTGGGGGGGGCGACCGCCCCCCCCAGCCCCTGAAGCGGTCCGCCCCTGAAAGTACGTATATACTCTTGTATGTATCTGTATCGGTGGTTGATAAAATAGAAAAAGGAAAGGAAAAATAAACCGTAATAATGTATAAAAAGTTGAATTTATTAGAAGGAATTTTGAAAATAAGTTAATATTAATTGCTCCAATTGATTCTCTGTCAATACATATCACTATAAATTATGACTTGTTCCTAATTGAACTCTATATATACATAATATATTTATATATATCTCCAGGCAGGCCGGCCAGCCACCATGTTTCCGTCGTGTTTGTATTAGTTAACCTTCTCCAACTCCAATCCATGGCCCATGAATTAGTAAACAATAAATGCATTGAGCTTCATGTAAGTAACAAGCTCAATACATTATTCAATGTTTATAACATTAAAAATCATAGGACTTCAAATTATTGTTACGATAACGTATGTTTCTGGGTAGCAAAAAGTGATGGTATTTATTTTACTTATAATCCATTTGTCGATATTAGATTACATTATCGTTGGCATAATAATGGTACCCGTGTTGTGTAATTATGTACTCATTACGAAGAAATCAATATATAAGAATGAATAATCTTTAGAATATAGTTGTTTTGTTTAGCTTTTCCTTTGCAAATTATTAAATATTAAATATTAATGGAGTGGATAAAATTAATTTCATTTTTCTCTGTGAAGGATCTCAAAATCAACCATTATTCTTACAAAAAAGTTTAATATATATAATAATAAGAAAAAACTTGATTTTCTTTTGCAATCTACTAGATACTTAGCATAAAAATATGCATCCATATCATAACCATTACATTTTTACCTATTTCTAAGTTGAAAATTGAAATTAAAGTCCTTTGGCACAATATATATACGAGTTCGATCTTTTGCGGGCTACTATTACTAATTAAAGACAGAGTTCAAGATATTTCAGTTTGCATTTAAACCATGTGAGTTTGTGTGTGAGGTTGCAAATGGACTATGTTCGGACGGGCCAAAATATTAGGTCATTTTCTAAATGATAAAACTGATTCGATCGGGTTGAACAGTCAAGAGTCAAAACTGGACAGGTCAGATCATTAATGTGTTGTAGAATATAGATATTAATGGGGGTAAATGGAAGAAATTATTTTGCGAAATTTTTATTGCGCCAAATTACCTTGTAATCTAAAAAATTCTGTAAAAAAATACCCAATTTGTGAAAAATAAATCATTTTGGATCGACATATCTCAGAAAAACATTTTTAAAATACTTCAAGATGGTCTCTAGAGAACTTCACTTGATATATTTTTAAAATTATTTCTTGAAATATGCCGATTCAAAATGACTTATTTTTTACAAATTGAGTATTTTTTTAAAGTACAAGGAAGTTTGGCGCAATAAAAATTTAACAGGGTAGTTTTCTGTAAGTTTAATATACTATGGGCCGGGGAGTATCTTACATTTTCCCATATTAACGAGCATACACTATACAAAATGAAATTACATTTGTAGGTATTCACTTATCTGAATAGGTTCAAACGGGTGCCACAATTGAGTGAATTCATTAATTACGCGTTTGCTTGAAAAAACAAGACTCTTGGAATTCGTATGGAAGTAGTTTGGTCTCATCCAAAGCAAGTCAAACCCCATTAGATAAATAGTTTAAATAGTTTGAAGATGTTTCAACTCAAATCAAAACCTACAAAATTCAACTTGAGACTTATAAAATTATTCATTTGATATTTGATCATACGTGTAAAACTATTGATTTGACATTTACAAATTACAACCTACTTTTCTCCTTTAAACCGCAACAACCAAAATTCAATTTAAATCAAATCTCAATTTTTCAAAAGTCACTAACAATTATTTAATAATATTTCACTATCTCAATATTCCATTGAAGTAATTATCCAAATCAAATTTCAAAGTTTTGTTAGAAATTTTCAAACCACTTTTTGAAATCAAATTGAGATGGAACCAACCAAACTACTTTCAAATTTGTTTTTTTGGCATGCGTTAGTCCCACAGATAGTGGGAGGACACTTAAGAGGGTTTACCACAATTACAAATAACTCTCAATTTTTATAACTTAATCCTACTATTCTTTCTATCCTTTTGATAACCAACCAACTAACACTAAGCAACCCAAAAATATCTCAAATAAATAAGAAAAACAATAAATAAATTGAAATCAAAGGCTATATATTACCTTCAAATAGGCAGCCAAACAAAGATCATGATAAACAGAGAACCATTCAGAGACTTTGAAGAGATAAAATATGATAATTGTTATAGTTTTCGACAATGTTACTAAAACAGGATCAGATCGGCCGATCCAACCGGTTCAACGTGAACGGGATATCTATCCGGTCCAGACACACCCTTATAATTGGTGGCTTTAATAATCAGTTCGAATCGGGTTGAACCGACCCAGCCGAGAAACCGATGGGTCGGTTTGGACCGCGGTTGGCCGGTTTGGACAAGTGGCAAATACATTTCTGATAAAATTGATGAAAATCTTTTGCTAAGACTTTCTTTACGAAGTGTTAGATCTCTCAGAAATGGAAAAAGGACAATACAAGCCTCTTTCACTACTATGTTCCTTGGAAGAGTTCATGATCTATTACCACTAATGTAAGAAAAGTTTCCAGAGTTGGGTCAGGTGGGATGAGACTTTACCGAAATGAGTTGGATCGAGTCCGCACTCTTTTTCACAGGCTACACAACAAGTCACTCAATATTTTGTTGAGTATAACTCAGCAGCACACGGGATATTTTAAAGGTAAATCGGACTACGTGAGACAACCAATTACAAAAAATGGTATGGTATAAGAGGGATATGGAAAATTCTTAACGAAGAGGACGAGAATCGAGCTGAATAGCAATACAGTCCTTATGGACGAATATTGAATACGTTCTCGGAAAACGAAACTCCATTTCCGCACAGGTCGGGTAACATATACATGATTCATTACATAGCAAACTGGGATAGAGAAGGAAATGTGGAATTAGAAAGGTGCATGGTTGAACTCGAAGGCTTTACAGTTACATGACTCCATATATCTCAAAATCTCCAAGAACTGCTTATTTTAACTACAGGGATCTTGATATTGGGATGAATAATGAAGGAAATACAAATTATAATCAGAATAACTTCAATCGATTAGTGAATGTGAAAAGAAATGTTGATCCATCTAACTTTTTCAGAAATGAGCAAACGTGTTCCACCTCAATTATTGTGATAGAGATATTAGAATTCACCACATGGATTGGACTAAGTCCACTTACTTGGCTTGGGCCTAACTCAACCTCAAAAGCTAGCTTATAAGGTGAGGATTGCCCAAGACCTTATAAGGTGGACTTAACTATTGTTTTCAACCAATGTGGGACAATTAGTTTCAATACTCCCCCTTCATGTGTGGGCGGGCTGAATGTGTGGGTGAAACAAGCCCAACACATGACATATTAAAGGCCAATATTTGCGAATTATTAACATATGGGTAAGAGTCCAACATGCGGATTTGACCAGACTGTGTGTATCCCAACACGCGGATTTCCCAGACCGTGTGGGTGAAGAATAAATCCCATCATGCGCGCAAGGAAGAGCCCATCACGGAAGGAGGTGGCCCACTTCAACCTGGGGCTCTGATACCATAATAAATATCACCACATGGATTAGGTATTTGGCTTGAGCCTAACTCAACCTCAAAAGCTAGCTTATAAGGTGAGGATTGCCAAGACCTTATAAGGTGGACTTAACTATTGTTTTCAACCAATGTGGGACAATTAGTCTCAATATCCCCCTTACTCTGATACCATATAAGAATTCACCACATGGATTGGGCTAAGTCCACTTACTTGGCTTGGGCCTAACTCAACCTCAGAAGCTAGCTTATAAGGTGAGGATGGAGTTTATCATTTCTTTTTTTGTTATTTTAACCCGTCCGTTTACAATTTTTTTATGGTTTATCCAGTTTATTAAACGATCCATCCATTCTCAAGTTAACCCATTAGTTGGATTTTCACATTTGTTAATCATTTAACTCATTCTCTCCGGTTTAACCCAATTTTATAAGTAATAACTTTTTAAGAACTTTTCAAAGAAATTTTTGAAGAAATATAGAATAATTTTTTTTTTGTTATCATATCGCGTCTGTTGAGGAAGATCGTGACGAATGCGATAATGGCGACGGTGATCAAACTCAGCACGAGGGTGCAGGCGACGGCGAAGCATGAACTTATGAATTTCTTGTTTTCCAGGTTCAACCTTTTGATTTCCATTTTGGTGGTGGGTAGCTATTTAATATTTCTTAGGATGTTAATTGTTAACTCTCTCTCTCTCACTGGGAATTGTAGAATATGTTAGGATTAGGAATTTAGGATGATTAGTAGTTTACTCCGTCTCTCAATATATAGATGGGTGAGAGGCGGTGCTTCTTAAAGTGTATTAATGTGAACAAGACCAGATTAAACACTCATTTTAATCTGGATAATGTTTGCAAAAATATAATATGGATAATGTTTGCAAAAATATGTCAAAAAGTTAAAAAATTAATTACATGTTTGCCACAAGAAGCCAAAAGCATGTAATTACTTGCTTAATGTCCTTTTAGACTTTGTTTTAGAGAAGTAAAAGTAAAAGTTCCACATGCAAACACTTGATAAATGCTTTCTTATGTCTCTTTCGCTTCTCCGTGTTTTGCAAGCAGCTCCTCCAAATATTGTTCCGGATTCTCTCTGTGTTGAAAATACCAAAAAGGTTAAGGAAGGAGAAAGGTAATAGATGTTCAACTATAAATTAAATCACAGTGATTAACTAATTTCTTTTAATCAAATTAGAAAAGTGCACGTATTTTGCACGTAATTAACTAATTTCTTTTAATAAAATTAGAAAAGTGCACGTGTTTTGTATGTGATTAACTAATTTCTTATGTTAGTTGAATCATATCATCATTTTTAATCATACTATGGTCTAAATGACATACCACATAATTTCTTTGATTAAATCGCTTTAAAGTTATTATCATTTTTAGGCTCTTTAATAAGTTATAATTTTTTAAAAACTTACAAAAGAAATATCGATTTTACCTGCTTTTACATTGATTTTATCAATTCTTTTTTGTTATTTTAACTAGTTCGTTCACAATTTTTTTTTATGGTTTATCCAGTTTATTTAAACGATCCATCAATTCCCAAGTTAACCCATTGCTTGATTTTCATATTTGTTAATCAGTTCACTCATTCTCTTAACTAATTCTTTTAATCAAATTAGAAAAGTGCACGTGTTTTGCACGTGATTAACTATAATTTATTAAAAACTTACAAAGAAATATCAATTTTACCTGCTTTTACATTGAGTTTACCATTTCTTTTTTGTTATTTTAACCCGTCTGTTCACAATTTTTTTATGGTTTATCCAGTTTATTAAACGATCCATCCATTCTCAAGTTAACCCATTAGTTGGATTTCACATTTGTTAATCATTTTACTCATTATCTCCGGTTTAACCCAATTTTAGTCTGATTTTACTTATTAAACATATTTTCTCACATATTTCACCTTTGTTTTTTGCCAATTAACTCATTTTTTTTCTTTTATCGATTTGATCCATTTTTTTGTTATCCCGTGTTTAGCTGATGTCATTCTTTTTTTTACCGGTTTTGCCCTTCTTTTTGCCGGTTAACCTTGATCTTTTATCAATTCACCATTTTTTTTGTTTAACTCGCTTTTCTTTCTATATGATCAATTTTCCTATTGATTTTACTATTTTTATCATATGTTTTTTTATCGAATTGTTGATTTTAACAATTTATATCTTTTGACTTTTTTGGGCTTAAGCCAATTATACATTTTTAATTAACTAAATAGTACATTTTTTTATTTATGTAGCATGAATGAGAATGTGACATAATTTTTTTTAGTCTCTTAATATTTTTGAGATTCATTTATAAGTAATAACTTTTTAACAACTTTTCAAAGACATTTTTGAAGAAATATAGAATTTTTTTTTTTTGTTATCATACCGCGTCTGTTGAGGAAGATCGTGACGAATGCGATAGTGGCGACGATGATCAAACTCAGCACGACGGTGCAGGCGACGGCGAAGCATGAACTTATGAATTTCTTGTTTTCCAGGTTCAACCTTTTGATTTCCATTTTGTTGGTGGGTAGCTATTTAATATTTCTTAGGATGTTAATTGTTAACTCTCTCTCTCTCTCTCTCACACACACTGGGAATTGTAGAATATGTTAGGATTAGGAATTTAGGATGATTAGTAGTTTACTCCGTCTCTCAATATATAGATGGGTGAGGGGCGATGCTTCTTAAAGTGTATTAATGTGAACAAGACCAGATTAAACACTCATTTTAATCTGGATAATGTTTGCAAAAATATAATATGGATAATGTTTGCAAAAATATGTCAGAAAGTCAAAAAATTAATTACATGTTTGCCACAAGAAGCCAAAAGCATGTAATTACTTGCTTAATGTCCTTTTAGACTTTTTTTTTAGAGAAGTAAAAGTAAAAGTTCCACATGCAAACACTTGCTAAATGCTTTCTTATGTCTCTTTCGCTTCTCCGTGTTTTGCAAGCAGCTCCTCCAAATATTGTTCAGGATTCTCTCTGTGTTGAAAATACCAAAAAGGTTAAGGAAGGAGAAAGGTAATAGATGTTCAACTATAAATTAAATCACAATGATTAACTAATTTCTTTTAATCAAATTAGTAAAGTGCACGTATTTTGCACGTAATTAACTAACATCTTTTAATAAAATTAGAAAAGTGCATGTGTTTTTGTCACGCCCTAAAATAGAGGCATGACAGGCCGTGTCATCGTAATAAACAACGGCGACACGAAGCCTCTAAATCAATAACAAATTGACAATGATATAGCAAATAAAGGTCTTGGTAGTAAATCATAAAACAGAACCAATAAAATATTCGGGTACAATGGACATCTAAAATTTTTCCCAATTAATCTAATACCAACAATAGTCTTAATATCATAAGAAATTGTTTCAAAATCTATTAAAATAATGAATCGTCTAAATAAGAGAAAACTTCGCCTTGACCTCGAACAATCCATCTACTTGTTTTCTTAGCTCCACAAAAAAATAATTAAACATCTGAAAGAAGAAGGAAATATGACGAAGGGTGAGTCGCAAACTCAGCAAGCAACTATGAACAGAGACCTATTGGATTATCATAGCTAAAACTTTCACAACTTATAAAATTACTTTGTCTAGAACATGGAGAATTGTCAAAGCAAATATTTCAGAAAATCATATAGTTTTGCTCACAAGATATTACATGCATGACTCAGAATGACCTAATGGGTAAACAGTGATCCCTCAGTCTAAGGGAACAGAACAGATGAGCCCATGACTAGTGGGCACGCAGATGACCCCGGGGACTAGCAGAACAGAACAGAGTCCAAGAGGTAGACTGAATACACGCATGCACTTAAGAGCTGACAAAGTGTAACAAAGTATCTCCATATATTAAAATATTACAATACCAAAAGTTCAGAAATTATATTCGAGCTCAAGAAACAATAGGAAAATGTTCAAAATTACTTACCTTAAAACCTTTGAGATTACGACACTTATGAAACCTCAACTAACTCCAAAATCTTTAAGGCAAAGCTAAAATACATAAATTTGAGGATTAATAATCTACCTTCAGTTCATGTATCAATATATTAATTACACACGAAGTCCAAGTAATAATTCCTCATTATACTATATATAAACAACTAAATAGGTTTGTTCCGAATTCAGATAAGGAATTAATAATTAATGCATCTCGTTCATATGGGAAAACAAACATAAATCTGATTTCTCAATTCCACCAATTAACTCACTAATTGCTTTTAACAGTACGTAGCTTTGGTAGTATATATATGGTGTTCATGGCCTATAATTATAAACACATATATACATCCTAACTTTAAGAATATACAATTCCCTTTGCCAGTAAGGTAATCATTTATGAATATAAAATTTCCAGCACTAGAACATATATACATATATACATATATTCCAAGCACTAGAATATAAAATTCCCTTTGCTTTCTGCTTTCAACAATACGTAGGTATGAATTAATTAATCTACTTATAAATCATATGCATAAAGTTGATTTCACATAACAAGATCATCAATCTCACCTCTGGTTTTCTTTCCTCGTGCTTCAATTTGCTTCAATTTGATAGGCGGCGCAGATTTTCTTTTAATTCTCCAAGACTACATATATGCAAAGTATGACACCTTTTAATTCTTAGGTTAATAGACTTATCTAAATTACTTATGTACCCTCAAGCATTTAAGTTACCCAACAATCCTAGTTTAATTCTTACTATTACTTTAAATGTACGTATATATCTGAAAATTGATTATTACAGTTTTGCATGTGATTAACTAATATCTTATGTTAGTTAAATCATATCATCATTTTTAATCATACTATGGTCTAAATGACATATCACATAATTTCTTTGATTAAATCGCTTTAAAGTTGTTATCATTTTTAGGCTCTTTAATAAGTTATAATTTTTTAAAAACTGACAAAAGAAATATCGATTTTACCTGCTTTTACATTGAGTTTATTATTTCTTTTTTGTTATTTTAACCCGTTCGTTCACAATTTTTTTTATGGTTTATCCAGTTTATTTAAACGATCCATCAATTCTCAAGTTAACCCATTGCTTGATTTTCATATTTGTTAATCAGTTCACTAAGTCTCTTAACTAATTTCTTTTAATCAAATTAGAAAAGTGCACGTGTTTTGCACGTGATTAACTATAATTTTTTAAAAACTTACAAAGAAATATTGATTTTACCTGCTTTACATTGAGTTTACCATTTCTTTTTTGTTATTTTAACTCGTACGTTCACAATTTTTGTATGGTTTATCCAGTTTATTAAACGATCCATCCATTCTCAAGTTAACCCATTAGTTGGATTTTCACATTTGTTAATCATTTCACTCATTCTCTCCGGTTTAACCCAATTTTAGTCTCATTTTACTTATTCTTTTGCTTATTTAACATATTTTCTCACATATTTCACCTTTTTTTTTTGCCAATTAACTCATTTTTTTTATCCCGTGTTTAGCTGATGTCATTCAATTTTTTTTACCGGTTAATCTTGATGTTTTATCAATTAACCATTTTTTTGTTTGTTCTATTATCGATTTGATCCACTTTTTTGTTATCCCCCGATGTCATTCAATTTTTTTTTTCTGGTTTTACCCATTTTTTTGCCGGTTAACCTTTTTTTTTTTTTTTTTTTTATCAATTCACTGTTTTGTTTTGTTTAACTCGCTTTTCTTTCTATATGATTCATTTTCCTATTGATTTTACTATTTTTATCATATATTTTTTAATCAAATTGTTTATTTTAACAATTTCTATCTTTTGACTTTTTTGGGCTTAAGCCAATTATATATTTTTAGTTAACTAAACAGTACCTTTTTTTTTATTTATGTAACATGAATGTGACATAATTTTTTTTAGTCTCTTAATATTTTTGAGGTTCCTTTATAAGTAATAACTTTTTAACAACTTTTCAAAGAAATTTTTGAAGAAATATAGAATATTTTTTTTTTGTTATCATTAATATTTTAATGAGTTGTAAAACTTTAAAAGATAATTATAAGGTCGATGTAGGATAGACTTCTTGTCTAATTATACTTCTAGGATTTTTTTATTTACCTCTTTGCCATAAAATTAAATATCACAATATAATTTAAATAGGGGTATATTAGTATTTACAAAAAAGGGAAGAAATTTCCTTAGGCCAACTCGTACTTTTATATGTATATAGATAGATATAGATAGATAGATATAGATAGAATATAGAATAGATAGATGAGTTGTAAAATTTAAAAGATAATTATAAGGTTGATGTAGGATAGACTTCTTGTCTTATTATACTTCTAGGATTTTTTATTTACCTTTTTGTCATAAAATTAAATATCACAATATAATTTAAATAAGGATATATTAGTATTCACAAAAAAGGGAAGAGATTTCCTTAGACCAACTCGTACTTTTATATGTAAATAGAATATATATAGAATAGATATAGATATATAGATTATTTTTCATTGTCGATGGGTTGGATTGGGCTGGGTAGTTAACATTTAAATGGGTCAAAAATGGATTCATAAGCTGGTAAAAATTGTATCAAGTGAAAAAGCACATGCTTAGATAAATTTATTAACATTTAATGATTTAATTCTTTCCTAAAAAAATGACTTAATCCTAAAAAATAAAGGAAGAAATTTGTTTGGCCAACTCGTACTTTTATATGTATATATACTCGAAAAGTACATGCGCGTTGCACGTAATTAACTAATTTCATTTGTTAGTTGAATTATATAATTATTTTTCATCATACTTTGATGTTAACGACATACTGCATAATTTTTTTGATTGACACTTTAATTATTACTATATTGTTACAAAAAATTTTAAGTTGTTATCATAAATACCTAGAACCAGAACTTGAAAATAAAAAAATGAATTATAATTACTAAATATTTCTAATCTTAAAATACATGTCTACATAACTGTTATTCTAAAATAACCATTTGATCGAATGAACAATATCAATTATTTTCTTCCATGACCTTGATATTTCCATCTAAACTATTTTTTTCCATCTAAACCAGTTTTCACAGGTTTAACCCCTTTTCTTTTATATATCGATTTAACCAGTTTTGTCGGTTATACCTATCTTTTAATGATTTCATCCATTTTCAATTACATGTCTAACCCAATTTTTAACTAAGCTTTACTCATTTTTACCAATTTCCTCAATTTTGTCAAGTAAACCTACTTTTACACTAAGTTTACCATTTTAGTTTGTTTGTTATTTTAACATGTTCTTTCATCGATTTTATCCTCTTTTACATTGAGTTTATCATTTGTTTTTATGTTATTTTAATTCGTTCTTTCACCGATTTCACCCATTTTTATGGTTTATCCCGTTTGTTAATCAATTCACTCATTATCCTTGGTTTAACTCAATTTTAGTCGAATTTATTTATTCTTTTGCAGATTTATCCTATTTTCTCGAATATTTCAACTTCTTTTTTTGGTCAATTTAACTCCTTTTTTTGTTCTTGTTCATTATCAATATGGCTTTTTTTTTTATTATCATGTCGATGTCATTAATTTTTTACCATTTTACTCTTGTTTTGCCTATTTACCTCATTATTTTATCGATTGTATCATTTTTTGATGTTTTAATTTGTTTTTATTCGATTTAACCCATTTTTTCATGGTTTTATTATTTTATCATATATTTTTTAATCAAATATTACCCGTTATCACCGAGTTTTAACCATTTATACGTTAAATTAACTTAAGCGAATTATGAGTTTATCAAGTAACTAAATAATAGTTTATCTTATTCATATTGCACAAATGTGGATTTTTTCTTAGGTTCTTTAATAATTGATTATTTCTTAAGAATATTGATTGCACCTGCTTTTACACTGAGTTTAACATTTTTTTTTGTTATTTTAACCCGTTCTTTGATCGTTTCACCCATTTTTGAGTTTTATCACATTTGTTAATTAATTCACCCAATCTATCTAGAGTAACTCAATTTTAATCGATTTTACATATTTTTATGCTGATTCAACCCATTTTCTCACCTATTTCACCTTTTTTTTTTGCCAATTTAACTCATTTTTTGTTTATGTTCTTTTATCGATTTGATCCCTCTTTTTTTTGTTATCTCATGTTTAGCCAATATCATTCATTTTTTAACCAGCTACCTTTTTTTTCTGACTTACCTTGTTGTTCTATCAATTGTCCTATTTTTTTATTTTTTTATTTTTTTATTTTAACTCGTTTTCTTCTATCTAACCCATTTTATCATTGATTTTACCATTTTTTTATCATATTTATTTTTAATAGAATTTTAACCCGTTTTCACAAATTTTAACCATTCTATGTCTTGACTTATTTTGGCTTAAGTCAAGTATAAAATTTTCAGTTAACTAAATAGTAATTTTTTTTTTTATTCATATAGCCTATAGATGGCCTTTTATTTTTAGGTTCTTTAATAAGTGATAGTGTCTTAAGAACTTTCGAAAAAATTATCGACTTTATATGCTTTTAAACTGAGTTTATCATTATTTTTTTCTTGTTTTAACATGTTATTCCACCGATTCCACCGATTTCACCATTTTTTATGTTTTATCTAATTTGTTAATCAAATCATCCATTCTCTTTAGTTTAACCCAATTTTAGTCGATTTTTACATTTATTATCCAATTCACTCATTCTCTCTTGTTTAACCTAATTTTAGTTTGATTTTACTTAATTAACCTATTTTCTCACATATTTCAACTTCTTTTTTGCCAATCAACTAATTTTTTTGTTCTTGTTCTTTTATCGATTTGATACTTTTTTTGTTATCTCGTGTTTAACTGATGCCATTCATTTTTTTTTACCGATTTACCCATTTTCTTGTCGGTTAACCTTGTTGTTTTATCAATTGTGCCATTTTTCTGCTTTAAGTCGCTTTTTTTTTCTTCTTCTATCTAACCCATTTTTTCATTGATTTACCATTTTTTATCATATATTTTTAATCAAATTTTACCCCTTTTTACCCATTTCTATGTTTTGACTCTTTTTGCCTTAAGCTAATTATATGATTTTTAGTTAAACTAAATAATTTTTTTTATTCATGTAAACTATTTAAGAATTTTACTAAGTTTTTTTTAAAGAAATATAGAGTAATAGATTTTTTTAATTTAATATTTTAATGAGTAATATCACAATATAATTTAAATAGGGATATACATATTATTCATAACAAAAAAGGAAAAAAAAATTCTTCGCCAAACTCGTACTATTATTTGTATATAGAATATAGAATAGATATAGGTATAGATAGATAGATATAGAATTATCATTAAATAGATTCCTATTAGATTTAGATATTACAATTTACATCAATCTTTACTAAATACGTTTTGAAATATTTGCAACACAGTAATTAGCCTCTACACATTGAATTATAATTATAAAATAGATTCCTAACAAATGTATTTATTACTTGTAATTCATTTATTTGATACTCTATAAATGAGTTGTAGAAGACAAAAGCTAATATCTCCGGGCACCATGAAAAAATTATTTGTTTCTCTCTTTGTATTAGTTAACCTTTTCCATGCCTTCTTCGCCCAAAAAGAAAAATGTATTTGGCTTTATGTTGAAGCGATTAACAGTCTCCCTCCCAATTCTTCAATATTGAAATTTTACTGTACATCTGTAAACGGTGACACTGGAGATCTTATACTTCTCTCTAATCAAAAACTTAACTTTGATTTCTGCTACAACAACTCCTCTAACATTTTATACTCTTGTAGCTTTTCGTGGGGTTCAAAGGTCATACAATTTGGAGTTTTCAACAATTCTGAGAATCGATATTGCTTCAATAAATTATGTTATTGGGATGCAAGAAGTGATGGTATTTATTTTACCAGTAGTCCGTTTGTTCGTGCTAAATTAAAATATCCTTGGCTAAATAACGGTACCCACGTTGCATAATTATGTACTCAATAAATCATTTCGAAGAAATAGAAATCTTAAGAATGTAGATGTTTAGCTTTTCCTTTCCAAATCATTAAATATTAATGGAGTGAACGATATTATTTTTATTTTTCTCCGCCTTGAATGATCTCAACACTATTTTGAGAATCTTAATCAATTGTTTTAGAAGGTATATATTTAATCAGTCATTTCATTTTACATCATAATTAACTCTATCTTAAAATATTTCAATTATTATTAAAGTACAAATATAAATAAACTATCATCAAAATATAAATAAACTATCATCAATACTAGTACTATTAAACTAGATAATTAAATACCTACATTAGTGGGAGTCGTAACTTCTTGGTCATCAATACTAGTATTAAACTAAAGAATTAAATACCCACATTAGTGAGAGTCAAATCCGTAACTTCTTGGTCATGTGGCCTCAACTTCACCTTCAGGCTAAGCCTCATTGAAATTTTTTGAATCAATCATTATTCTTACAAAAAGATTAAGAGCCTGTTTGTTTGGTGTTTGGAAAAGTAGTTTGCGAGAGTAGTGTAAGTTTGTGAAATAATCTCGATTTATAATGTTGTTTGTTTGAGTTTTGAAAAATAAAGTATGTGTAGTTTTTTTTTTTTTTTTTTTGAAAGAGTTAGGTTGTAGGTGTAAGATGTGTAAAACTTTATATCAAATCATGTTTATTATGTGAGATACACTGTGTAAGAGATATGGTATTTTATGTCAAATCAAAGTAATGTTTGTATATGTTTTGTATAGAGATACAAAAATTGTTGATTATTTGGCTTTTGAAAGAGTAGTTTGAGAAAATTGAGAAATGAAAAATATATTTTAGAAAGTAGAAAACATGTGGTTTGATATTTTCCAAACACGAAAAAAATTGAGAAACGCCAAACAAATAAGCCCTAAATCCAAAAAAAAAAAAGAAAAAAAAAAAGAAGAAAGAAGAAGAAGAAAATGACAAAAAAAAAAAAAAAAAAGGTTAATGATACATCGAATTAAACAAAAAAAAATCTTCTCAAGTCAAAGGCTATATATTAAGCCAACTATATTGTAGAGCAACTATTGTTATTTCTGCAATTTCAGAAATTGCCAAATTTTCCCTTCTCCCCACCCCTTCTCATCTCGATCCTTCATCTTTGTTGTTTTTTTTTTTCCCTTCTAATTCTTATTTAAATTTCTTTTTGAAAATGTTTTTTAAAGCAATCTAAATAAATCTGTTATATGTAATCAAAATGTTGCCTATTTGACTTATTCCTTCGGATCAACTTATCCAGTACGCCAGTACCGGCAATCTAATATTATTTTGTGGGCTCAGACTATAGTCAGTGTGAATGCTTCTAAATTTTTACTGAAAATTGAAAATTAGTTTTGATATTAGTTAAAGTTTTGCTTGAATTATTAAATTTCAAAAGAAATCAATATTATCAAATATACCTATAGGTTGTTAAAAAAGGGAAAAAAAAAAACTATGCTCTGTATGTGTTAAAAAAAAACAAAATCCCAATTATTTTATGCAAAAGTGGGAAGAATATATGCCACAAATTCAATGTTGAGGGAGAAAGGAATATAGTAGAAAAGAATATTTGTAGATTTTTTCCAAGTATATTTAAAATATTCATATTTAAAAATTTAATATTCGCATCATATTTTTTTTTGTGGACGCGTTCAAAAAATTGTAGAATAATTTTGGAAATGTTTTGAAATTCTAGGAATAATTGTGAAAAAAATACTAAATTAAAAAATCCCACGACAAACAAATAGTCTTGAACCTACACTTTATTTTATTTTCATTGATTTAATAACATAATTTTTTCGATGTTGTCAACATGAATAGTGAAAAGTTTGATCCATACTTGTAATAGCCTATACTATTTATAATTTTCCTTTTGCACGTTAGTCTTTTGCCCATCAAGGAAAACAATAAAATCCTTGTGAAACTAAAACTACAAATACTTTAAAATTTTACGCGATTCAGTATTAGACACCCGTCAAAGACGAAGCTTAAATATATATCCGTATGACACGTATTAGAAAGGTCATGTGGCATTATAAAAAGGGAGACGAACATTTCAACAAACGAGTTCTAGATTATTTAAAATATCGAAGTGGTCTTTGTAAAAACTTGATTTTCTTTAAATCATAACCTGATAATTAATTTTATTTTATTTTTATTTTGTCTCTATGATTTTGTTCTCTTTATTTTTCAGTTGTTTTACTAGTTGTTTTTTCCAAACATCATATTTTACAATATATTAATCATAAAAGTATCATAACCCTTAAATTTTAAATATTCATATTTAAAAATTGAATATTCGCATCATACTTTTTTGTGTCGACGCATTGGCGCATCCGTTACGTTGTCTATGGTTTGCTCTGCTGCCCCTATAACTATATAACTTAAAGTTAATTAACTCTTTTAGCTCAATTAGATGAGTCCTTAAGAGCTAAATTAGACCAGTCTACTTGTATTACTACTAACTAAGAAAAGATTCAAGCTAATTAATTAAGTTAGCATGCATGTAAACCATGTGAGTTGTGTGTTTTGAGGTTTTCAATATGCATTCAGGGTAAGTGTCTCAAATGGGCGGTTTAGCTATGCAGGTCGGGCCATAATAGACGGATAATAAATATATCACTTTCTAGATGTGACCAAGCTATTGTATATTCGGTTCGAACTCATTTCATAGAAGCTCGTTGGAGATTGATTCGTCATACAAATCAAATAAGCTTTAAACAACATTTATCGTTTGATAATTTTTTAAGCTCGGTTCGAGCTCAACTAGATAATTTAAACTGACAAATTAAGTACATGTAAAAATATCAAGTTACTCGATATTTGACCTGAACTCATTTGATAAAAGCTCGTGCAAGCTCGGTTCTCTTAACAAACAAACAAAGCTACGATTATGAAGAACTTTCAAACGAAATCCCTTTCGTCATCATAGACATGAGAAACCTTTGGTCGATATTGATAGTCAGTTAGACACGATAGACAATATTGCATGGGTTCAGACAAGGGTCACACTTGGGGAGCTATATTCTACAACTTCTAAAAAAAGCATGCCTTCCCTGTTAGCGTTTGCCCGACCGTAGGCGTGGAAGGACATTTTAGTGGAGGATATAGCATGATGTCGAACTAACTCGTGCTAATGGCCTAATTATGGACAACAAATCTATGGGAGAGGATCTTTTTTTAGCCATTAGAGGATGTGCGCAGAGATACTAGTTTAGGGCGGGGTTGGCAAAATGGGTCTGGACCCAAGCCAGCAATAACCCGCCTAGGCCCGTTAAGACCCAACCATTAGTGTATATAATTTAATGGGTTGGGTTGGGTCTGGACAAATATTAAACTTATGAGGTTTTTAATGGGTCTTAAGCGGGTTCTTATTGAAAAAAGTACAAATAGTGCTGGCTTACTGGGCTTGGCAAATGTTGCTAACTTAAGAGATTGGCTGCTGGCCCACTTTTTGCTAGTTATATTATAACTTTTACATAATTATTATATTATACATATTGGTTATACTAGTATTTTATTATGTTGCATATGTTAAATAAAAATAGCAAGTAAAATAATTTTAATAATAACGATTTATTAGAAAGTATTCTATTTTTTTGACTTTATAGTGTCATATAAAATTTTGAAGTAAAACCCTGATAGTTATATTTAACTGGTAAAAAATATTTTATTAAGTTATATATTTTAATTTGAATATCAATAAATTGTGTTTTTAGTACCTTTTTCTTGTGTAAAACTATAAATGCAACATTGATGTATAAGGAATTAAAAAAAAAAAAAACTAAATTGAATGTTAATGTTGATAGAATTTTGAAAAACAATCATCCATTTTTTTTAAAAGAAATAAAGTAAAGGGCCGGCCCGACCCGACCCGACCCATTTAGAACCTGACCCATTTTAGACCCGTTGGGACAGACCCAGACCTAGACCCGACCCGACCCGCCCGTTTGCCACCCTTAACATTCCCTAAAGTTTAACGAGAATAGCACAATACAAGCCTCTTTCACAATATCTGGGTCGAATTAATGATCTCTTACCACTAATATAAAAAGGTTTTTTGGGTTGGGTTTTGTGGAACAAGATTTTATAGAAACGAGTTGGATCTAGTCCGCACTATTTTTCGCAGGTCTACAAAACGAGTCACTCGATGTTTTGTTGAGTGGAGCACGACATGTTTTAACGGTGAATCGGAGACAACCAATTCTTGAAAATGAACTGAGTGGTATATAGAATTTTCTTAACAACGAGGAAGAAAAAATGAGCTGAATTGCAGTTCAGTCCTTATGGAGGGATATTGAGTACGTTTGCGGAATACGAAACTCCATTTCCTCATAGGTTGGGTAACAAATTCATGAGTCGTTACAGAGTAGACTGGGATAAAGGAGGAAATGCAGAACAAGACGGCACATAAGTTGGACTCAGAATGATTTATAGTTACATGACACCTTTCAAATTCTCTAAGAGCTGCTTACTTTAACTACAAAGATCTTGATTTGGAGATGAATAATAAAGGATATACAAGCTATAAACAAGTGTTTGGGTGTTTATATTTCAAGAACAACTTCAATCGATTAGTGAATGTGAAAACAAAGGTTGATCTATCTAATTTTTCAAAAATGAGCAAAGTGTTGCATAATAGATAAATGTGTGTCTTATGTGTGTGTGTGTGTGTGGGGGGGGGGGGGGGGGGGGGGGGTTTAAGGATTGTTGAACAACAAATGCACACTTGATACATTAATCTTTGATGTTACTAGCGCGACATGCATACTTGGTTTTCCATAATTTGTCCTATGACCATAGAAATAAGTAAGTTTGGTCTTAATTTACACCAGCATATAGATGAAAATTTAGAGGTATGCTAAATTTTGATTCTTTTGTTTAGAAGAAAATAGATGCAGCATACATAGCAATTTTGTCAAAAGTACCAAGCCAGGAATCTTTATATTCAGAGCTCAAAGAGGGTTTACTGCAGTTACAAATAACTCAGTTACAAAGAACTCCCAATTATAACTTGCTTCGGAGAAATTCAAGCAACTAAAAGTGCAGCATATTATTGTACATACAAAAGTTTATAGTATGATTGCTGCCATTATTTATTAATATGGTTTTGTAGAGAATAACTGATCACCTCACTGCTGGTTGATGCTATTAAATTTCCTTTGTGCTTCAATGAAGGGAAGGCTAAGATGTGGCCCCATCCCCATGGGTGGTAAGCTTGGTCCAGCCGAATGATCTTCATCCCTCATTGAATTCATCCTGAAAGTATTAACATGATCAGATGAAGTAGACGATATTGTTCTTCGTGGTAGTTTTAACTAGCTAAATGGTGTAGTCTTGATTTTGATGTAACATTATAATCGATAAAACACAAAAGTAATCAGTAACAATAAGTTAATGATGAAATTACAGTACCTGTTTTGGTTCACATAAGAAGCTTGATCAGTCATGGAAGCTGCATTCTCCTGGTGAACTATTTCTTCCTGTAAGCAGATATTAAAAATGAATAAGGTAGGCTACAAATTAATCTTCTTCTTGCAAAAGTACTACTAGATTTATTTACCTCTGCATTCTCAATCCTCAGAGGAACTGCAGGTTGTTTACCGAGCAATTTGGCCTAAAAGGGAAAATAGATTTTCAATTATCTTATGATTAATATGTATACTTGTCCTTATGAATAACTTTGGTATCCAATTACATCCAGCAAAAATATTCCCGTTGAAGAAAGAACTCACTTTGGACACTTGTATGCGCTCAATGGCACTTGTAAGGAACTGTTGAGCTACTCCAGCTTCAAGAGCTGAACTCATTTTCTCTACATCAGGTTCATAGTACCTGTCACAAGAAAAGGTTATAAATAGGACATGGAATTATTGTCAAATGTAATATGAATTCTTTTCTTTTTTGACAATTATTTGCATTATCTGATACTTGGTCATTCAAAATGAAAGCCGAAAAAGGAAAAATTGCATTTTTAGTCCCGCGGGACTAAGCTCTCATTACATGCAATTTTAATAGCAAATACTTTGTACATTTTGCACTTTGGTCCTGTCATCCTCATTCCATCTAACTTTTGCACATTTGGCCCATAGCATAGTCTCTGTCTTGAACTTTTGTCAGTTTTGCATTTTTGGTCCAATATTGGATTTGGATGGAAATGGGCTGATTGGACAAAAATTGTCGTATTTTCAAACACTGGGACCTAAATGTGCAAATTTGTAAATGAGGGATCAAAAGTGATAAAGTTCCAATTATGTGTGAGTAATTTTTTCAGATAAACACATGCCTTATAACTTGACGAGTTAAGTTTCTTATTCATTTAACTTACTTCCCCTATTACAGGTTTGGAGACCCTCAACCAAAAAAAAAAAATATGAAACAAAAAATTAAGAGATAATCGCTAACCTCATTTTATCCTGGGCCTCACGTTGTCTCCTGCTTAGTTTATCAAGCTTTTCTTCAAGTTCCTGAATTTATTAAACATATTTAAATGTAAATCTTGCAAGGTAATCAAAATAAACTTGACTTGATTCTGGTTCTGGTTCTGCTTCTGCTTCTGGTTCTTATAGAAAATGGCTGAATACTTACATAATTAACATGAAAATTGAATAACTTAATTATATTACGCTTAAGCTTTTCCAAGATTGTTCTTATTTTAGAACAATGCAATTAAGTTAAAGAGATTATATTAAAATGAAAATCACCAATCTTAGATTTTATTTCTGCAATCCCTGAACAAAATCTCTTCATCTTTAAAATATTTCTTAGAGATAAGCATGGTATTAAAGAGAATCATTTTATTCTTTTATTTGCCCACCCACTGGTACATTTGTTTGCTGAGATACATGGACTTTCATTTTTTGAGTAATGAAGAACCTTTTTAAATTAAAGTTTGACTAAAAAGGAATTTAAAAGTGAATAGTGAAAGTCATACCTCAATGCTGAACTCGTGGCAGAAAAATCAACAATGATTTGTTCATGTGAAATAAATAAAGAAAATCTAGTTAGAAGAGAGATAGAACAATAAACATATGCATGCTCATATAAAGAAGAATGACCAAAGAAAAGTTTGTACAAATATATAACTACCATCAGAAATAAAAGATTCACCAACAAATTTTATATAATTACCAACAGAAAAAAAAAAAAAGATTCACCATGAAAATGTTATATAAATACCTACAGAAATAAAAGATTCACCAACAAAAAATAATATCATTGTTGTTGCCATTAGCATTTTCTTAGTGTGTGTGTATATTTTTCTCACACGATGAAAAACATTTTAATCTCAGAAAAGAGGGAGGTACTTACATTGCAATCTTTTCGAGCATTTCTGCTTCATTCTTCAACTGCTTCAGCTTTTGAGACAAGTACTATAAATGCACAAGTCACATTAAAATCAAAATATACTTTAGATTTTTTTCCTTTTCAGACAAAAGAAATTAAAAACAAATGGATTTGAAATTTTTCTTTGCTAACAAATCCTTCCATTAAATCCGATTTTTCTAAATCATATGTATTCTTAAAGAGTAATTATATGATGCAGATGACTGAGAGAGAGAGAGAGACAGAGATTGAGAGAGAGAGAGAAAATGTACCTCTTCATTTGAAATAGGTCTGCATGCAAAAAATTATAGAGATTAGTTATAGAAAAGACTGAATGCAAAGAGAAACTTAATAAATCATTAACTTAATCACATACCCTCCTCTTAGTTCATCAGGTCGATCAACAAAGCGGAGGAAGATATCCTCAACCCTAAAGTTAAACAAAAAAATCTTCATTCTCTTGCAGGATAATTAATCAATTAATTTAATATGGTATTGATGAAAAATAAAAAATAAATATTCTTTCATATCCAAAGTTTATATATATAATATACATCAACCTTCCATTGCTAGCAAAGCTGGTGAGTCGGCCGATGGGTGAAAACATAACAAGGGCTACATCAGTGTCACATAAAACCGATAGCTCAGTGGCCTTCTTCACTAAGCCATCCTTGCGCTTCGCATATGTAACTTGACGGGTTGTTGCATTCTCGATTCGCTTCATCGCAAGCTTCTTGCGACCCATAGCAAGCGAAATGAGAACACAGAAGTAGAAACGGAAAAAAGAACGAGGGTATCTTTTCCTTTGGCTTTTAATATATAAAAAAAGTCAATGCAATTAATGATAAGACTAGGCACACATTAATTATGAGGCAATCTCCACAAGTCCTTGTGGTTTGAGCCTGATGCCTCTCCATCCGTTGATTCTGTGGGGCCAATGTTTGTTTTACCTAACTCTAAACAATTAAAGGACTGTCTAGAGCTTGGTTTAAAGCACCGTTACCACTCAATAATTTACTTACCGAAATGATGATTTGTTACCTGATAAATTTTTAAAGTCACAATCAATGGAGGATCCTAATGCAGGAGTTTAAGTGAGATTTTTCCATGCAAAAACATTAATGATTTTGTGAGGAGAAATCGAAGACACAATCCCACTACACAGAAAGTAGATCCTCTCTATCTCAACAAACTTAAATCCTCTCTATCTCAACAAACAAAAAAATCTATGTATACTTAAAAATTGGTCTGGTCTAAGGTTGTGGCTTTATTTGGACAATTAAGTAGAATTTCTCAAGTTACCCTATGAAACTATATCAGATATACTTGAGTAAATATTACGTGTTAAAATTGCAAATACTGAAATTCAATATTAAAAATCAAAATCAAAATCAAAATGTAAATCATTTATTTATATTTTCTCGTCAAGCTAAACGGCGACAAATGAAACGTGTTACAATACCGTACAAAAGGAATCGTGCAAGAATACCGTACAACAAGTATTATTATACGGATTTTCAAAAGGGATAAGTATGCACCTAGGATACATTGAAATCAAGACTAGAAGTATGCTGTGAGGAGAATATAACGTACAATTTTTTATTAATCTTACTTCTTCTAGGTCCCAAAGGTTCATAAGAGATGACTTTTATTTGTACTAAAGAAAAAACTTACTCTACTTTTGGGCCGGCAGGTTACAAATTCATAAAAGTTATATATCTACATTATCTATGAGATTCCAAAATAAATCCTACCAATCTCTTGTTAAAACGTAAATCATTTATTACTATCCTGTCAAAACCTACATAGACTATAATATACGAACTGTGTCGCAAGACTGAACAACAAGAACCACACCGTAAGACCGTACAAGTATCATATAAGTAGGATTATGAGATCACAGGATTGGAGAATATAGCAAACAATTTATCATTTTTCTACTCAATATATCACTAGTTTCATTCTTTCCCCTCTTCTCTACACCTTACGTGAACTCTTCTAAGTCTTACAGGTTTACAAGAGGTAGGTCTTTTTATACCAAGAGAAAATATAGTCTACTTTAAGTTTAAGTAGGTAATATATGATAAAAGAATCTAAGGTTTAAAAAGGATATCCTACCACATCTTTATTTATTCTAGGAATCTCTAATTATCTCAGAAACCAAATCTAAGAAAATCATATTAATCTCAAACACGGTCGCTTTACATTACTTTTCCGTATCCCGAGTAGACCATGAGCTTCATATTCTTCTCTTTAACGGGCTTCGTAAAAGAGAGTTTCAATTCAGATAACAAAAGACAGCTGCATCAGGAGGGTCAATAAAAAACACAAAGGTGTCGAGAGTCTCAATAAAGATAACAAAAGAGTGCAAGGGCATTTTGGTCATTTCATAATCATGTCAAGATAATTTAACGATACAAGAATGAATATGTTTAGATAGTACATGTAAAAAGATTTCAAAAGGAAACGAGTACAACTCGAGAATGAGACTTAAGGATCAATTCTCAATCAAATCCCTGAGAAATGAAATGATTCAGAAGGCCAACAAAGATGAAATAGTACATAAATTAGCAGTAAACAGCTCTGGTGTTCAGAGGAAGAAGAGAAGCAATTCAATAAACTCATAATAACAAAGGACAAATTGCACGATTAAGTGAAGCCAACAAGTATGAACAACTTATATAATCAAAATAAACCAATTCTGAAATGACCACGATGCTGATGAGGTTAAAGAAAGGAAATGTCAATTCACGGTGAGTTGTTCGAATCACAAATCATTACGGGAAATATCAAGGCAATCAAGAGTATAAATTCTAAAAGAGTAGAAATCACAAGTAGAGTTCAAGGAAAGTCTAGGGGTAAATTGACCAATTGGCAACAAAAAAAACAAAATCAAAATAACAAACAATTGAGTCCAATTTCCCAGCATCGACCCAAAATGATTAAATTAAATAAAATACAGAACCCTCACCTATAATCTAGGGATGTAACCGTAGCCTCCATGTCGGTCTTACCACCTAACCAAGATTGATAAGACAAATAAGTATTGGATCTAAAATTATAATATTTACCATATATATAGTACTATCAAGATTTACTAGTCCAATTGATTCATAGTACTCAACCCTCTATATACAACTATGCTTGATTTATCTGGAAACTCATGCTAAAGTTTACTAAATAGCTGAATTTAAAGTAGTAATTGCATATAACTCAGCTAAAACCATTCAAATGAACAATTTCTCTTCTATATATTACTTTTCAAAACCTAATTGAAGTTCATAGAAGCCCAAATTCTACGAATAATTATAAATCAGCATAATGATAGCTCAATAGATCAACTCCATTTCAGCCAAATAGCTAATAATTCATTCATTCTATTTATTTACAATTCCTAACTGATATAAATAAACAACTGAAAAGTAAAAAAAAAGTGCCCAAACACAAACGATTATCAGAACCTGGTCAGCCGTCCGTCGCTCGAGCATTGCGCCACTAGCTCTCCTTCTCGCACTGTAATTAATTTCCTTTAATTTTATTCCTGCAGTATCTATCAACTAAATTTGATTATCTTCAACATTGAATTTCACATGTATGTATGTATGATGTGGACGGGTAGGACCCAGGGTGTTTTGATAAAATTTTGCTAAAAGTTAAAAGTTAAAATCCACATGAAATCTTGCAATTGTCACTCAAGTCCTCATATTTCAATACTAGTGCAATTGAGTTCAAGTAATTATGTCAAAATATATTTACCTAGAATAACTAATATTATTTCAGAAAAAAAAATCCAAGTTATTAATTCTGGTGGCGTTACTGCGTTACAAAATTCATTTGACCTTTTGACTTATAAAACTGTACTCCCTCCGTCCCATTTTAATTGTCGTTTTAGAGAATTTTTTTTGTCCCAAATTATCTGTCACTTTAGAGTTTCAATGCACTATTAATTACATACTTTCCCATTTTGCCCTTTACTTTTTCTCTCTCTTACTTTATTACTCCAAGAGAGATAGAAAGAGAAATATAGAGATAATAAAAGAAAAAGGAAGAGAGAGAATGTAAGGGTATTTTAGGAATATCATTTGTTTTTTCCCTAAAATTGAGGCAATAAAGTAGATGCCTTAATATGTGTGAAAACACCTAAAACGACAATTAAAATGGGACGGAGGGAGTATTATTTATTAATTATGATGCAAAATTCAGTAGAAGAGAATTTAAATGTGCTTTAAGGTTGAACATATTAGGTGCTTCATAATATATAGTTGAAAACTCCAAAGTTATATTCAAATTTAGCTCCAGCACTTTAATTTGATACAAAATGTCAAAGCACTTAGTTTAGAAAAGAAAATAACTTGTCAAACAGATTATCTATATACTCAGCTAATGCACCCCCAACACTCATGTCTGTTTCTTCGTCCCAAGGAAATGGCTTGATCGGTTTGGTTGCTTCCAAAAGTTCATCTATTGGAATCTCAGGTTTTGATCTCTGCAGAGTAGCTACACTGCTCATCTCCCGATTATAGTCCTACGATAAGACAACATATTAATTTTAATGAGAGCGAGTAAAACTAATATACATATATATAGAAATGTATACCTGATCAGCGTGCATTTTCTTGACGAATAATTTAAAAATCTTGAAATTCTTAGGCTCTAATAGCTCGTCTGATAAGCGAAGGTACGTTACTCCAGCCATCTTATGCTTTGGTGGACCATTTTTGTTGACACCATTTGGCCTAACATTTAGAAGAATTTGATTGTAACCTGCACGATCGTATCTTGAAAGAGCATTCTCGCCAGCGACTTCAACATTTTCTATCCATCCATCGCTCAAAACTTGTTGGACTAATTCTTGAGGTCCACATTTAGCCTCGGCTGATTGTTCCGAGTTTCTCATCTCAAGACATGTGAAGTTCATAGTACCATAATGTCTCGATAACATCCTTGCAATGGGACGATAACCGTCCCTATCGTTTGTGTTGTAGTAACCTGATGTTAGCTCGCAAGCGTGGGTATCATCCTTGTACCACCAATGGATACCAGAAACCTGTTTCATTTAGCAATTAGAGATCAGACTAGTTTTGTGTGAAATGCAGAATTACCCCCTATTCTTTGCCTAATTAACAAAGATCCTGTTGTGTTATTGTTATTTACCAAAAACCCCATTATGCTATTTTATTAGCAAAAAAATCCCTCATACATATTTTGCAGAAAAAATGGGAATTATACCCCCCAAAAAATATGCAAAAACACCCCTACTAACCTAAAATTTTTAAAATAATACCCCCGTTAACTTTAAAAATTGGCCAAAGCCTTCGTATTGATTTAGGAAGGAATTTCAAATGAGGTTTTTTGCTAATTAAAAAAGAACAAAAGTGGGTTTTGCTAATAAAAATAACACAAGGTGGTTTTTGCCAGTTAGACAGTACGAGGGGTATTTTTGCATTTACCTCGATTAGTTTGATAATAGTGCAGAAAAGAGATTTGACCAAATATTTATAATACTACAGGTGAGATAATATAAAAGTGATTCTAGTTCCATACAAGTAAATAATATCATAGTGATTCAAGAATCAAGACTGTAATCAACAACAAATACTAAAAAGTTTGTTCACATGGTTGATAAAACTTACTTTGGCAGCTAATCTGACTTTGTATCCCTGGAAAACTTTGTTGGCTTCATCAAGGATTTGGTCACCATGTTGTATTAGCTTGTTAGAGTACCATGTCAAAAAGAACTTCCCTTTTTCTGTCAAATAAGTCCCATTTGATCCAAAGAAGCCCGTTTTTTCAGGCGTGTCATTGTACGTTCCTGCATCATCCGGAAGCTCCCATTCCGGGTGCCCTGCCTTAGCTGCAGCTGCTTTAAAATCATCACTCAAGTACTTGTCATAACACTACACAATTAAAGATTAACTCGAATCCTTAGAAGCCTATTTAAATATTTAAATCAAGAAACATATATAATTGTACTCTGTAGTTTAATGAATCTCACTTGAAATTCTCCAATTCCAGGGAATTTCCATCCTTGAGTTTCTGGATATGATGGATATCTGAGTTCCCCTGCAGGGCCTAATCCTACTTCAATATCCATAATAGTTCCATCTTCCAAAAGATCTGACATGTTTTCTTTAAAACTCTTCATGTAGTCACTATACATCTGCATCAAAATTAAATTAAAACTTTATCTCAAATCAAGAAATGATTAACAATATTGGCCTTGAGTGAATTTGTTTAGCTATGTAGTACCTCAACAGCTGTTCGACCCTGAAACAAGGGCCGGTTATCAACACCAAGGGAGATGTATTCATTGTTCCTGTTTCCCGTACGATTAGTGTAGAAGATATCTGGGTCTTTTTCTCCGACAGAAAGAACCCATTCTGGAATAGGAATATATACGACGTCTCCAACATTGCCACCACATTGGTGGAATGACATTATAGCTTGTATTTTCAGTCCACATTTCTGGACAAGTTGAAATAATTTCTTGTAAGAAGACCAGTCATACTGTTTGGGGGCCTTGGCCTCTATGATCCCCCACCATACATCTACCATTACACCGTCAACTCCGGCTGCTTTTAGTTCCTTGAGTTGCTTCTCGAGTTTGTCTTCGTCAGGGAATTCGTTTTCTTTGGTCACTACTCCCAACTTTAGGAAAACACCATCAAATGAAATGAACAAATTAAAAGGTTAGAATTTTTAATCATTTTATGTTAGGAAACTTGATTGCATAAATAAATGTCTTCAAAACAAACTACAATGACGCCTAACACTTGTTTCGCCCCCATCGCTAAGGTATGCAATAGAAACTACGAATAGCATTTAGGATAATGAAGCCAATATTCAATCCTTTTTTGCACTCACAGAACTAATGGAAAAATGACAGAATATAGTACAAGTTAACAAGTTAATTTTGAAAAAATAATTCGAATCTAGATTTTTCATAGACCTATTATTTTGAAAATACTCCAACATTTAAAGATTACCTGAAGCATCACGAAAATTGGCACATAGTTTGCCAAAATGCCGTTGCCAAAATTTGAAGCTATTTTCTGTGAAGAGGGACAGTAAAATACTAAAATAGTACCATTATATTGCTGTGATAATTAAATGTAATAAATAAAAATAAAAAATTGTACAATGATATATACCTCTGTAGGAGCATCAGTTGTGATAGCCTGAGGGGTTGTCAACATTTTGTCTTGTGAAAAGAAGTTGAGCTTACCCCTTAACTCTCTCCTATTTTTCTGCTCGATTCTCCTTGAAATGTCAATTGGCAATTCAGGTTTTTGGAATGACATTTTTTTAGGTAAACCACAAAGCTTAGAAGTTGCAATACTAGCCATGAAGCAATTGCTTCAAATGTTTAAGTATATTTATTTAATTTTCTTCTTACTTGCTTGATGAATTTATAGTGCTGATTGGGGGAAAAGATGTGGAGTGAGGACCAACAATGCATGATTGATATCTGAAGCAACATTTCAATTAATGGTGATTGATTGGAATAGAAGACAAACGATCAAGAAAACTTATGGTTGTCACATGTTTCCACATTTATGTAAAAAGTAGCATTGGAAAATAACCACCACAAAAGTTTTCTTTTCATGGTTTTTATTATTTTGAATATTGCTTTGTTTGTCTACTTTGTTGTCACCGTTCTCATTTAAATTCAAAACAAGAATTCCGTGCGTGAAATTTAAAGAGCCTGTTTGTCTCGCGTTTTTCAAAATTATTTTGTGTTTGAAAATTGCCAAACAAACATGCTTTCTATAATTTGAAATAAATTTTTTACCTCTTAATTTTCTCAAACTACTTTCCCAAAAGCCAAACAAACAATAATTTTTTTATCTCTAAACAAAATATATGCAAACTCTACTCTGATTTGACATAAAGTAACATATTTCTTACACAATTTTTCTCACATAACAAACATAATTTATCATAAAATCTTACACCTACAACCTAACTCTTCAAAAAAAAAAAAAAAATTACACCTCGTTAATTAATTTATCAAACTACTCTCTGAAAATCCAAACAAACAACATTATGCAAATCGAGATTATTTCAGAAATATTCACAACCCTCCCAAACTACTTTCTCAAGCACCAAACAAACAGGCCCAAGAAGTCTAAACTTATTTTCTTCCTTTTTTTTTTTTGGGTCCTAAAGCATACTATCCACTTAATCAGTGGCATCTTCGGAGAGTATCTCGATCAATTTTTCCAGTGGTGATTCCCAGTATCATGCCCCTTCTTGTAGTACATGGTCCCTTCTTGCCAATTCATCCGCGCATATGTTTCCTCCTCTACGTATGTGGTAGAGTTTGCAAGTCCATGGCTTTCTAATGAGTTCTCGACAATCTTCAATAATATTTTCCAAGGGTGAGTATTCATGTCCGCCTTCTTAATCAATTGGACCACCACTCTAGAGTCACACTCTGCTACTTGCTTCTCTATCCGTCTATTCCAAGCTATTTTAAGTCCCTCTCTTACTGCCATAAGCTCGGCTTCAGTGGTTGTAACTTGTCCCAATTTCATGCTAAAGCCTTCGATCCATTTTCCTTGGTCGTCCTGGATGATGCTGCACTCATTGTTTCCCTAAGCACACTTCCATCGGAGCTGAGTTTATATCACCCCTTATCGGGCTTTTTCCATTTTGTTTCCATACTTATCCATGCCATATGGCGCTATACCACCATATAAGTATTTGACAGATCTCTAGTTAGCGCTAGAATTTCGGCGATGGTTCCTTTAGCATGCATTATTTTATATTCAAAATTAAAATTGTTTCTGGCTCTCCAAATATTCCAAAGTGTGACAATGAATAGTAATATCCAATTAGTGTTGGGAAGCAAAAGGTTGTGGAAGTTGGCTTTGTAATTGATGTAAATCCAGTCGTCGGGGTTGAGGTTCATGAAATAAAGGTATTGGGTTGGAGGTACAATAATTTCTCAAATCCCTTTCACAACTACACAATCTCTAAGGGCATGTGTATAATCCTCGCTATACAAATTACATCTACAACATTTATTAGAGGTGGAAAGCTTTCGGTCAAATCTAAGGGACTCAGTCACCAAGCTACTATGGTTAATGAGCCACAAAAACATTTTGAATTTTTGGGGAATATTAAGCTTCCAAATCCAATCCCATTTTTTCAAATCAATAGGTAAATTACTTGGTACCAAACGAATTGTTTCATAAGCCGATTTACAAGTAACTTTACCATCGCTATTACATATCCAAATTCTAACATCTTCATGATTCAAGTTTAATGGCACTGTTATACTAAGAATTTCCTCTAGACATGGTTAGGCAAGCAAGTATTAATGCAAGACAGGTCCCACTTTCCCCTTTCATTGATCACTATCACTCACTGTAACCTCCTCCCCAATGATATCTTCCTCTGAAAGGTCACAAATATAATCTTTTATTAACCATCTATCGAACCAAAAATAAATTTTCTTCCCATTCCCAATTAACCACCTAATTTTAGGACTCGTCATTTTAATACTCTTGACCACCCCTTTCAAACGATGAGAAGCAATACCTTTTATCTTATAATCAAGGATGTCGGTTCCTTTTAGATATTTTTTCCTAAAGATATCTCCCCACACCGAACGTTCCCCTTTAAGTGTTTTCCAACCCAATTTAGCCAACAAAGACACATTACTCCTTCGAGCCTCTCTAAAACCCAAACCCCATGTTTTTTTAGAATTAGTAACCTTATTCCAACCCACTAAATGGAGCTTCCTTCTTTCGGCATTGCTCGACCAAATGAAGGCTCTATTTAGTTTATCAAGTCTATTACACACCTCGGTGGGGAGCCAAGTTTTTTGCATGATGTGAGTCGGAATGGCACTTGTTACCGTTTGGATAAGTGTAACCCTACTCGACTATGAACAATAGACACCCTAAGATCTAGGTAACTAATTCGCAAAGCGGGTACGGGAGCGTGAAGCGTAAGCGAGAGCGTAGAGCGTCATATTTTTAAAAACATGAGTTTGAGAGCGTTCCTAAAGCGTCACTTTTTTTTTTACGTATTTTATATATAAAATAATATATTGAGAGTTTTCATATACCCAAAATCATACATATTTCTATATCATTCCAAAATTGCTTTGGAATTCTATCAAAAATGAAGATTTTACAGTTGTCCTAGATTTTTTGGGTTACAAATAATTATCTTAATATATTAAATATACAATAATTTAGAAAAAAAATATTTATTTACACTGCTATTTTTTTTAATGTTTATTGTAATTCAAGTGATTAAGAATCTTGAATTTATTCAATAAAACTTAAGGGTTATATTTTTTTTTTACTACTTTTAATAATATAGTTTAACATTTACTTTATCAAAAAAAAATTAGGCTTATTGCCATAATAATGGAAAATAATGAATAATTTGACATGACCATCGCTGTTAAAGTCACAGTATTGCACCACACATGGGTCCACCACTGAAAAGATATTTTGAAAGGAGTATCAAATACATACACGTGGATGGTTAGTAGACAGTTGTTGTATAATTATTGGCTGATAACAAAGAAAAACTTAGTTGGCGTATTTGTCTCACTGAATTCGTGCTCCATGATTTGAAAATTCGCGAATATAATCGCGAATCCTCAAATCTGCTCCGATTCACGTTTTGAGAGCGCGCACGTAGTCCTAGATGTAAAATTAAGTTACCTAGCCCAAGATACCTACCAAGATTATTGGTGCACTTAATTCCAAGCCTATCAGCATGCTCCCTTCTAGACCGAGGTTCGACACCTTTAGAAAAGAAGACCTTAGACTTAGACACGTTGATTTTAAGACCCAAATTCTCACAAAAGGCTTCAAGCACTTTGTTGACCGTTTTAGCATTTTTCGTTGAAGCCTTGGCTATTAAAATCAAGTCATCAGCGAATAAAAGGTGGGAAAGCTTTGGGCCACCCCTACACGATGATATGGGTTACCATTTTTTCCTTTCTACCGCCTCGTCGATCAAATATGCCAATCTTTCCATGCAAAGGACAAAAAGATACGGAGAAAAGGGGCCACCTTGCGTAAGGCCACAATTAGGGGAAAAATAGGAGGGTGGAGGGGGGAGGGGAGGAGGAGCGTAGTGCAAGAAATACAAAACATGATAAGTTTTATGATCTCTGGAGGGAAATTAAAAAAGTTAAGCGTTTGCTCCAAAAAATTCCAATTAACTTTATCATAAGCCTTTTCCAAATCAATTTTTATTATCATATTAACTTTTTTACTTTTTGACCTTCTACAATTATGTATAATCTCTTGTAGGATCAAAATGTTATCATGGGTGCCCCTTCCCGGAATGGAATGAAATTGCTTTGAAGAGGACCAACAATTTCCCCAGTAAAAGGCCTCAGTCTCAGTGAGATTGTTTTGGTAATGACTTTATAAAGAACATTACACAAGGAAATAGGCCTAAGTTGGTTCTCTGTTTCAGGACTCTCCACTTTGGACTTTGGGTATAAGACATATGTAGGTTTTCACAATTTCAATAGAAAAATCACAATCCACAAATGCTTGATTTACTACCTAGAAAATCGAATCACCTACAATATGCCAAATTTTTTGATAAAAGAAAGCATGGAACCCATCCGGCCCCGGAGCTTTATACGCACTTATAGACTTAACTATCGTATGGACCTCACTCTTACTAATAGCTGTACTCAAGGCCTCAACTCCCCCGCTTCCAAGTTTTCTTTGGAATTTGCTTTGAGGGAGTTTTTGGGTCAAAATAATGATAATTAAAGAAACAACAATAGGAAATACGCAAAGAACGTAGAAGGAGATAGTTTTTCGGGGTATTTGTGCTAGATAAATAATATCAAAAATTGGGTCGCACCAGCTGGGCCTTTTCGATTGCATCCGTATCCTCGTGTTACAAAGACCCCTCACTTTCCTAACATGGGTCCCACTTAAAATTATGTTCAAAATTGCCCATTAACTCATTTTTTCCAATGTTAGAATACCTCATTCAAGTGAAGTTGTTTGGGACTATGGCTTCAACATTTTTTCCTAGTCGAGCTTTTGCTAGGACATCCAAAGAGATATCATCATCATTGTCGAACAAGTACCTCACCCCGAAGAAATAAATAAAAATAGAAGGATAATTGGGTTAAATCGGTGAAAAAATATCTGAAATCGATATAGAAATTGATGAAATCGGTATGCCATCCTTGATATTTTTTGTTTCCTTAGATAATCGCGGGGGAAGTTATGAAATTCAAACTTTTCTTGATGAAATTAATGTCGTAAATGGATAACTGTTTCGAAGAATTCCGAAAACATGAAAGATGGCCAATAATTAACACTAAAACTCATGAATAGTTTAAGTAATTTTCCCTTTTATGAAAATAAGACTTCACCCTCGTTATATTTCAAATGAAAAATTATATTATATGATATATGAAATTATTTAACCATCGGACTTTATTTAGGTTGAGTCTAGCTAATCACACACTCGGACCATAAATCAATCGTGTAAAAAATAGGCCTTAATCGATGTAATTTTTAAGTTATCTGTTGGTCAGGGTTTTCTGAGAGCATTTTGGTGCTATCTGAAAAGCCAAACAAACAATATTTTTAATTTTAGAAATCCAAATATCTACTCCCAATTTTCACAAATATATATCCAAGAAGCAAGACAAACACAATTTTCTTATTTATTTTAATTTTGATATAAAGTAATACTCTATATATCTTACACAACTTATTTTACATGACAAAATATAATTTGACATAAAGTAACATATCTCTTTACATTATTTCTCTCCTTTCCATAATTTATAAAAGAAATACATAGAAATTTTATTTCGAAAATATCGTTCATCAAACAAACAATGTCATAAAAATCGAAATTATTTCAAAAATCTCAAATAGCTTGTTTGGTTGTCAAGAAAATAAGGAAAAAGAAAAGGAAAAAGAAAAGGAAAACATGGAGAAATTTTCGTTAATTTTTAAGTGAACAAAAGGGTTATTGCCAAAATTGCCCTCATGAGCATATCACATGTTATCGGAATCGCCTTGGACCACTTGATAAGGACTAAAGTGAAACAAATAATTCAAAGTAGGGACTAAAGTGGGAAAAAAAACATAAGAGGGACCACTCTGTAAAAAGTTAATGATAAGAGGGACCAAAAGTGGTGTTTACCCTTGTTAATTTTTAAAGTTAACAGAGAGTTATTGATATATTTTTAGGTAAAGAAGAGTATTTTTGTATTATTTATTGGGGGTATAATTGTCATTATGGCTTGAGAGTGTAATTTTTTTTGCTAATAATATATAAGCACATAGGGCGTTTTGATGGGAAAAAAATCACAAATGGGGGATTTTGATAGGTAGACAAAATACAATGGGCGTTTTTGCATTTTATTCTAAAATTTCCTAGGATTTTCACGGGATTTCCCAATCAAATTGGTTGGAAAATTTTTCTCAGGAAAGTTACCTTCCTTTCCAACTATCCAAACAGCAAGTAAGAAAAGAAAAATTGATTTTTCCTCATTTTAAGGAACAACTTATTTTACATGATAAAATATGCTTTGACATAAAATAACTATCTCTTTAACACTATTTATCTTCTTCCCATAATTTATATAAAAATACCTAGAAATTTTATTTTGAAAATAACGATCACAAAATTCAAATAAGCAATGTCACAAAAAACCCAAACAAATAGGGCCATGGAGATTCAACTAAATAGATTGTTAAATTTTCTTTTGGTAATAATAATATATTTGTTATATGGTAAAACCTTAAAAGCGTGGATGGTTAAGTGCAAAATAAAATTGAATAGTCCATATCTAAAGAAGAAACAAAAATATTGGACTTGATTGCAATCTCAATATATAGCCTAGCCTAATATGGCCGAGGATTGCCGACTGGTATGTGTACTCCTACACCTCAATAGCAAGCAGAACCGCCGACTCCGATGAAATCCCCGTCGTTAATGAGCCGAGCGCATCCACTTAATTTTTCCGTATTCATGGAATTACCGATTTCAGGTTCTGAGGGGTTGTTGTGGTGGCAGTGGAGAAGTGTGGGGTAGAGAGGACGCCAGAAATGTGACTTTGGATGTGGAGAAAAGGACTGCGATTAATTAACATGAGAGTTTTAGAATCCCTCTTGAAGCTTAGGTATTTGATTTTTGTTCAATTTTTTGGTTGGAAAGTTGATGCTTTGTTGTAGACTATATGATGAAGCTTCTTTCGGCAATTATCTTTAGATGGTATTAGTGTTCAGGTTTGACTTGTATATAGAAGAGCAATTTAGGAATGCTTATCAACTTTTATTATGTACTAGATTGATTATGCAAAATGTGAACATACACACACTGTATTACTAACTTTGCTTGTTTCTTATGGAGTTCTGGTTAGTGATATGTTATTTTGCATGTGGAGATTAGGTAGTTCTTAAAAGCTTCTTAATGTGAAGTGTGAAGTTGATTTACAGTCTTTGTAGGTGTGGTTCTCTAGTACAGAAATTTTGAGTTGGAGCTGACTGAATTATGCTTGATTTTTATATACTAGAATCACATTAAATTTTATCTTCTCTTGGCGCCAGAATTTTTTTACCGCAGGCCGCCAGTAGCTTGGAAGTTTCCCGTCTACTAAAACCATGTGCTCTTTGAAGCATATAGTACTAGCTTTGTTTATTCTTGATCCACGGAGCTTTAAGCTAATAACTGATGTTCCATGTGTACAAAAGGAAATAAAGTTTTATGTTGACAGAAAGCAACTTCTGGTTTCTATATTAGAGCTCTTTTAATTTTAAAATTCAGCTTCTATATCTCTGGTGCTCGTGACAGTTTGGCAATGTTTGTTATGACCTTAATATAAAGTTATGTTATGCATTAAATATTTTAGGTTGCTTGCTGTCTATGGTTGTTCTTGGAAGTTTACTTGTGATAACATTATAATTTGTCTATGACAGGTAAGTATTGCTTTCTTCCCGAGTTTGTAACATTTTTTGTTTTCTTTGATGATGAGATGCCATGTTACTGTTTCTTTTGACTTTTTAGGATGGAATGTTGATGTGCATTCGGGTAAAGGTACACATTTATGCTTCTAAACCATCATGTATGAAATTTTTTGCAACTAATGATTGTATGTTGACTCAGTGTATATGTGTAAGTTACAATCTTGTTGTTGAAAGAGCTTTAATTTGCAAGAATACTTTTCCTGATTCCAGAGAACTTGAATGGATTTAAAAGATTTTTGACATGTACCAGTGATCTTATATCCTAAGGGCATCTCCATTGAGGTGGGGGGAGGGGGAATCCATGGGGGAAGGGGTGAAGAAATGAACTTTGGTGAGGAGGGGTGTGGGAGAGAGGGGAGTCTTTGGGAGGTGGATAACCACCTCCTGAGGGGGTAGGGAGGTGGGTGGCCAGACCTCCCCACCCATCTCTGTCCTGTCCTGCACATACTTTTCTTTTTCTTTTTTTAATTTTCTTTTAGTTAAATTAAGAATATTTATATAAAATATTTTTTTTAAAATCTTAAACTTAATATTAATTTATTTTATTACTTGTAATGTTATTATTAATGTCAATGTTAAATTATTTATTATTAATGTTAGTGTTCAATTTACTATCACTATAATTATTATATATTTATTATCATAAAATTAAGTGAGAGTGGGGAATTATGAGAATTCAATTATAATAAAATGGAAAGATTGAATCATTGAAGATTACTATAAAAAGAGAGTCTGAAGGGGAAGGGGAGTCCATACTCACTGGAGATGGTTGATGTGCTTGTGTAGAAAGAGAAATGTAAATACTTATTCTTTATGTGAGAACTGAGAATGGTTAGTTATATCCCCTCTCTTTGGATTGCATTGCTTACCACTCGTCTGGATTCTGATTTTATTTTTATCAGTTACAGAGCGTTGGAGAGCATGTAGTGGTAAAGTCTTCACAATATCTATGAAATCCTTGATAAAACCTGCTGATGAGATTAAAGGATCAAAGTATCAGAATCTGAGAGGTGATGTTGTTAGTTTTTTTGGATGGTTTAGGTTTAATGTTCATGTGCAACATACCTTCAATTTTCAAGTACTATGATAAATCGATGATATAAACATACAATACTCACAGGCATAAGAATTTAATTTTCGAAGTTCGAGTGATTAATGGAAATATTTAGATATACATGTATATATGAAGACTAGCATTTCAACCATACCTTAATAAAATAAATGCATTGAATTACACATCCACATATTGGATTTGTCTGTGTACTCACATGTGTATGAATCATGATGGTCGCTTATGGTATTTAATTTACTTCTTCCTATGTATTAGATTTTCATGCGGAAGGTTCATTAAATTTTGTCAAATCACAAATATTTCATTATTTTAAAGAACTCCTGAAACTGATGATCAAATAAAATGATTTTGGGGCTTGAACTGAGAATTAAATTGTCAAGGGTTGCTTTGTGAATAAACACTTGGAAAATAAATTAAAATTTGCTAAAGTTATAGGGATCAAGTTGCAAAATCTAAACGGATGGGAGTCGGATGTACCCTACTATAAATTAGGAATGCAGTCACATTTCCGCCGCAAGCACGGACACTCCCATTGCAAACCTATCAAAGTTCCACAGGTATGCCCTACGCGGCTACGCCCCTTTCTTATATTCGTTCAAATATTTCGTTAGTGAAATTATTAATGCATATTTATTTATTTTTTGTTTATATGGTTATTTTTATCTTGGTGTATGTGACTTCTTAGTAACCTAACAATAATTTACGAGTAAAAAATTAATGAAATGTTTCATAGAAATTCTAAACGGAAATATATACAATTTTTTGGTGGTATGTGTGTCGAACATCAGACTTTATTGGTATATCAATCCATAAATTTTACAGTTTAGATGATTTCAAATGATAAAGAAGAGGTTAAAAAGTAGTGGAGAATGTAGAGAATGCCTAGTTCACTAAAGAATGCAATTGGAGTGAGGAAAGTAAACGTGGGTGATGAAGGAGTGAAATGTTAGAATTTCTTCACATTTTGATCTTAAATACGAGAGAGAAGATATAAGTGGGACAAGGGGAGTTGGGATTTGACCCCTAGTATTGGCCCTATACGTTAGATCTGTTCGCCTTTGGCCTACATTATCTAGTTACAGATTGTGCATCATAACATTTAATGTATGTGTGAATGTCAATTTTCAATTGCCTCCCTAATGCTTCTATTTCCAATAAGTTTCTCATTTTAACTGACTTATTTGTCTTCATACATATATACTTTTCTAAGTTTTGCTTCCAGAAATTGGGGATATTTAAGTCCAATAGAAAACACTGACTAAGCCACAATTTTTTAAACTTATAAAATTTAGAGATTTTCTATCAATTGCAAGTACTTGGGTTTTAATTTGAGCTTGTGAAAGTGTTAGACCTAATCGTAGTAAGCCCGTGTTTGAGGTTCCCATTTGTCTTTATTTTTTCTGCAATTGTGCTATCTTCTTGTTGAGATGTATGCACATGCATTTGTTTACGCCAATCCCTTGATTCTGGTATCTTTTTAAAATAAAGAGAACACAAATATTTTGTTTTCTCATCATCTATTGAAGATCTGAATTCCTAAATTTACAGAGAATAGTGATAAGTACATGTGGGGTGTAAACTCACATTGGTCTATATCTATGTTTGAGTCCTTGCCCCTTGAAGTGGAACATGGCAATCACATGACAACCTTTATACAAGGAAAAAACCTACAAGCCAAAGAACAGTGTTGTTAGATGTTTTGACAGATTAATTAGTTAGAATTAGTAAACCCAGTATTCTCCATGTGTCTTTTTTTTGTAAACAACACCATTTGTATTAATAAAGGTAAAGTACAAGGGGTAGTGCAGAGGTTGCACTAGAAAGTATAACTTGGCTAGGAAGTATTCTCCATGTGTCAAACGACACAGGGTCAATGTATGGATATATTATGCAACACTGTGCAAAGGACTTGAGTGAATGAGTGCATGAGATTTTTGCAACTAAAAAGAGTACTATAATGCGTAAGAATGCTAATTCATACAAAACATAAAATATAGAAAAATAGGATGAATCATATATCACGTGTAATACAACCTTGTATTAAGGTTTAAGGACTTGATATTAAAAAGGAGAATTTTTCTTATATGTTCAGAGATGTATCCATAGTTTAGAGGCTATATATATAGGGCAAGAACGGTGTGGTTTCCTAGCATATATAGAAGCCAAGTTAAATGTATACCAGCTAACGAATAGTTCTCTTATCCTCCAATTTAACACGAATAACATGTGTAATTAAGTTAGTTTACCATTCCCTTGAGATCAAGACCCTCTAAATCATGCTAGTCAACAGAAACACCAGAAATAATCTCTACTAAAAGTAATAGTTATGTGGGTAGGGGTAGCTTCAATTTTTCACTGCAAAATCAAGCTTTCTACCATCAATGTCAATTACCTATTTCATGTAACACACAATTCAGAACCACGATAAAAGTAGGTAAAGTTTTTTAGTTTCTGAATTTTTAAATAGTCAGAATTACTAGTACAATGTATTATATGTGATTCACTTTGTTATGTTTTGTCTACTTTCTAATACATACATACTTTTATTGATATATGGCAGGGAAGAATTTGGTCTGTCTTTTATGGCGGAGTTGAGTGAGGCCTCTCATAAACATCGCACCACAATTAACAATCTCCCAGAATCCCTCCTCCTCCATATCCTTTCATTTCTCATGACTTTAGATGCTATCAAGACTTCTCTTGTTTGCCGCAACTGGCGCTACCTTTGGTATCAAATCCCGTCCCTCAAGTTCGACATTGTTCCATTCCACTCCCCACCAAATACATATGTCGAAACACGAGAATTGTTTATAAGATACGTTAATCAAGCCCTATGTATTCGCCCCCCTAGCCATTTGGAATCATTCTGCCTCCGTGTTGATTGTGGTGATGATATAGATATTGTCATTGTCGTCTCTTGGGTTCTCTATGCCATCAATTCCAAAGTCACTGAGCTTGATCTGGATTTTAATACCAGCTCGCTATTTTATATACTTGTCGAGCAAAATGAAAATGGTGAAACAGTGTCTGAGGAGTTCAAATTTGATTTTGCCCATCTTAAAAATAGCTCGGTTAGGCATCTGAGGCTCTCTAGAAGCACCATTTGCTTCCCTTCCTCTGTTTCCACCTCTGATTTTCAATCAATTCAATCATTAGATTTATGTAATTTGATTATTTCGGATTCGGATGTTGATCAAGCGATTAAAAGCTGTGTCAACCTCGAGTACCTGGCTATCCAAGATTGTCGTGTAGCAAATCATTTAGAGATTTATTCATTGAAACTTAAGCAATGTCATATAGAATGTGTTTATCCAGAATCCTACATGGAATCATCTATGTTAGTGATTTATGCACCTAATCTACAAATAATCCACATTGATGATGTTTTAATAAAAAAGTGTATTTTGAAAGAAAGTCCGGACTTGGTATTTGCTCAAGTGAGATATTACGATATAGTCCTGCTATCCTATAAAAGCTGGTGTAACTTGATGAGCTCATTAGCTTACACAAAGTATCTCACTGTCCAAAATATGTACTTTGGTAAAGCAGAGTTGCTTAAGGTAATTATTTTTTCCTTCTTAATTCCTAGTGTATGGAAATAAATATTTGTGGTTTTTTCTCTGGTTTGGTCTATAAGTGTTGGTAGATCTAGGTAATGAGATTTTGCAGTAGGCTCTCAGAAAATTTTCATGATAACCATATAAGTTGCATTCTCCATTAGAACTGTTAATTTTTATGATTAAATTCAGTTTCAATTATCATTTGTTAAAATATGGAAGATATCTTTGCTCAATTTTAAGCAAAATTAGTAATATGTCTGATAGGCAAACTCATTCTGTCTTTGAATTCAACCTTAAGATGCTATTTCTAATTGTACTTGAAAAGAGAATATGCACATTGTATAATAGGTTAAGCCACATTCAGTTTGTACTTTGTAGTATTACCTTGTAATTTTTTTTTTTTTTTTTTTGAGAAGTGTTACCTTGTATTCAGGGCCAAATTGAACTGTCTTATTGAAAAGCCTTATAACATTTTAAACTTAAGAAGTCTAAAGTTATGTTTTACTAATGGACAGTAATGGTTATTGACCTCCTTCAATGCAAAGACTCATCTTTCACTTGTTCCATATTTTTCTGAAAGTGTATTGTATTAACATTCAGGATTGCCCCTCAAATGTTCTGTTAGATTCTCACACTTGATTCTGCATGTACTTAGCTTTTTGACACAGAAGAGGATGCCTTACAGTGTTACAAATTCAAAAATCTCCGCCATTTGCAGCTGCTAAGTGACTACACAGGAAATAATGTTATTGGGATTTGTTTATTTCTTGAACACTCCCACACACTTGAATCATTAGTTATTAACTATTGTGACGACATTGACGAAGAACTTAATAATCGTGAAGACAGTGATGAAGAAGACTATTGGTACAAAGACAATGCTGATGAAGTGAGTATTATTTGTAAAATCAAATAACTTATTGCAAATTGGGTTTCCTAGAAGTTGGCATTAACCATAGTTCTTATATCCTTGTATTTCTTTCTAGGAAGGAGTAACAGAAGATTATATCAGCAGACCAGTTACTCTCCACATTCCTCGGTTGAGGCATGTCACAATGAATAATTACAGAGGTTCTCAAGAAGAACTATATATTCTTGGGCTCCTTAAAATCCATCAAGTGGTCTTGGAAGAGGTGGTGGCCATCCCTGAACAAACTGGGGATACCAAGTTAATGCCATTTCCTCTTTGGAGGGCTTCAGATTGCCAATAAATTCTGGTAAGCTTTTATCACTTGTATAATTTTGGACCATCTGTTTTATTTGGTAAAATATAGCCTTTTGTGTTCATAGTATAAGATGTCAAATGAATTCATTTTTATGTTGAAAGAACTCAATTTCATATTGTGATCTCATTTTGCAATAATTGGAAACAAATACTTGGAAATTAAATATTTGAATATGCTAACAGATTAACACTCTCAACAACACAAAAGAGTATCATAGAAGTATCTCATAAGGGACATGTTTTACTCGTTGTTCTCAATAAATTTATTCTCAAAAGCAATATGTTTCAGTCTTAATTCGTACTTGGAAATTTAATCTCATTCTTCACTATGTAACAACAGTTCAAGTTTCATTGCATCTCTGCTAGTACTTCATCTAGCCTTAAGAAATTTTATCGGCTAAACATGTGAATTTATGAATGATAGATGATCCATTGTTTTTTTGTATGTTTCCCGCATCAGATTTTGAAGTTGGAGCACAACCATACGCAAGACAAGAAATGTTTGAAGAAAGTGATTGACTGCTTTGATGCTTAATATTTTTAAGAAACAACAATGTGTTAGCCTTTTAAAACAATGATTTCTTTTGTGAACCTAGGCTTATCCTTTGAGGATTTATGTTTGTTTGTGTTTGGAATCTGTTTGCTGTTAGATGGGAAATTTTATGAATTATTGGATTCTCAATCGCAAATGAATTTTTTTCGCAAAATCGGTGATTTAGTTTGAGATTTTGTTGATTAGTCTAGCTACAACATCTGAGCATGTTGTACATTAAATTGATGGAATTTATGGATATAAACTATCTTTGGAATATTCTGCATGTCTTTGAAAGAAGTATTCTCACAATGTTTCTTCCTATCAACTTAGTTGGGGAAGAAATTATACTTTTACTCCCATATGATTGGATTCTGTGCACTTTTAGTTTCAAATTTTACAAAATTGTATTTTTGGTCCCTATTTCTGGAATAATTTGTACCTTAGTCATGTTGCATCGTGTGGGATCAAAAGTGCAAAATATAGACAATCTTTTGGGTCTAAAATTTGTAAAAATGGAGATTTAATGGAACGAGATGTGCAGAATAATAGCACAATTTTGTAATATTTGTGACTTCTTCTATCATAAGTTCACAAACTATTATACTTATAGTATATCTTTTTAGTTTCATAATCTAAAATATTTTTCAATTATTAAATCTATAGATAATTAAAATTATTTTTCTAGTATACATATTTCCATATTTATATCATGTGTAATTTTTATAGTATTTAATTTTCATCTATCAAGAATAAAATTTGAAATCTAAATTTACGTATACAACCATGTTTTTGTATTATTGTCATAATTTATGCACGCATTTTTTAGAATCAAGTTGCTCTTAAAATTAATCAAAATCAAGGTCAATGTTGGTTTGGTCTGGACTCTGGAGTAAAGCCAGCATATTTCATGAAAAAGATTCTAAAGGTGTATGTTTTGTGTAGAGACTACTTCTATGGATATTTAATGATTTATCAAGTGGAACCTAAATTAGAGGAAGGTTTGATCATCAATGGAACTTGAGAGATGATCTTGTAATTTCAGTCCACGCAATTTATAAGAATTAATTTTCAGAAAAAAAGTTGAATGAGCAAATGGTGAATGTATGGGATACTAAGTTTTTAATATAATATATATATTTTTATACTAAGTTTTTTTTGTAGAATGAGGAATTTGAACACCTGATTTCTTGAATATAACATAACATCCTTACCATTTAAGCTACATTATTTTTTGTTAAACTTTTAGTATAAAAATATATATATTATAGAAAATTTATAACCAATTTAATTTATAAATTAGATTACGATAATTAACTCAAATTAATATTTTACACATTATCAATAAAAATTAAAACTAATTTTAGTTTTATGACATAATTTTTTATTAAAATTATTTATATAAGATATTTATTTCCATCTATATTATTTTTAGGATAAAGAGTGTCAAAATTTAAAAATCAAATCAATATACTATTTAAATATGATTTTGAATATTAGACTTATATACATAAACATATTTTAAAATTTATTACTCTCTTAATTTGTTGTATTTTTAACTTTGAATTTTATATTTTAAGTAAATAAATATAATCATATTATATTTATATGAGCTTACTAATTAGTATTTTATTACCGTTATGATATAAGTTAGTTAAATATTATGAGATTTAATTTAAATATATTTCAAGATTTGTATATTTTTAACCAATTGTAGGATAATATTTTAAATTTTATTCATATTGTATACACTTTAAAATTAAATATATTTATCATACCATTTTGACATTATCCGATCCGACCAGTAAAATCAATAGCCAGTTAGCTCATCAATTCACTGTTCGATTTGATTCTGAAAACATTGCCTTAAAGACAATTGTTGTGAAGTACGATATTTTAAGACCTTGAGAGAAAAATTCAAATACTATGTTTAAAGACCGAAGTCTAGAGTAAAAGCCAGGTGTAATTTTCTTCTAATATTTTTTTTTGGAAAGTCCTTGTGTTATTTTTATTAAATAAATCTCGTTAATTTTACTAGCAAAGAAAATTCTCTCCCGAGTTGGACTATGTTTCACTCGTTGTAAGTGTAAATATTCTTCATGTAACCTGTAAGGAAAGTGAAAATTGTACTCCCACAATAAAATGCAAAAGCACACATGTTCATATACAAAATTGGCAATAATTCTCCCTATTAATTTTAGAAATTATCAATAATTCCTATATTCACTTAAAACGTTGACAATAACCCATCTATTTTAATGTAAGAGTGCTCATTAATTATAGATATAAGGGGGTTTCTGCTAATAAAAAAATAATATATGGAGATTTTTGCCAACAAAATTAAAACAAGGGGTATTGAGTAATTAGACAAAGCACATGGGCTGTCTTTGGATTTACCTCATCAAAATATTGTTTTTAATGTATATTTCGGTCAGCTAAATATTATAAAGAATTTGAAATTTTCAAAAATCTTTTGAAATTACTGAAAAAAACTTTAAAGTAAATTAATTAAAACGATTAAGAGGGTCTCAAAACAAATAAAGAATTCCTAAAATTTTCATCTTATTTTCATTTCAATTATTAAAAAAAAGAGAATTTTCAATGTTTTCGACGAATACAATGTCAGTTTTTGCATTAGTTTTATATTGGGAAAATTGCTTTTTCGGTACCATAGGATAGGCTGACTTGCACTTTTGGTACCATTGGATATGAAAATGCAAATTTGGTACCATAGGATATGTTTTCATTGCAATTTTGGTACCAAACCCAATTTTTCTACAAAGTTAATGACAATTTACCCCCTATGAAATTCATAATGTTCAATTTATCCCTCTATAATTTGAAAAAAAATCAATTTACCCCCTATAAAATTTTAATGAAGCAATTTACCCCCTTCAGCCGGAGATTGTAACTCACTTGCCGAAATTGAGAGTATGCATGCAAACTATTTTATTTAACATAGGGGGATAAATTACCACATTTATCATAACACAATGGGTAAAAAATCACATTATCATAATAAAAGTGGATTAAGTGCCGCCTATAAAAATATCAGGGAGGCGATGTGAAATTTTTACAAAATTTCAAGGGGTAAAATGCTTTTTTTTTAAATCACGAGGGGTTAAATTGAACATTATGCATTTAGTAGGGGTAAATTGCCATTAACTTTGTAGAAAAATTGGGTTTGCTACCATAATTGCAATGAAAACCTATCCTATGGTACCAAATTTGCATTTTCATATCCAATGGTACCAAAAGTGCAAGTCAGCCTATCCTATGGTACCAAAAAAGCAATTTTCCCGTTTTATATTGTGTGGTACATCGGAATGATATAAATTATTGATAGATCAAAAATATGCACACAGGTTAATTGGCGAGGCACCAAACTTCTTAAAAAAACTTTTTTTTTGCAAAAATAAAGACACATTACTATTTATCAAAAAAAGATTAAAGATTCGTTATTAGTAGTAAATAAAAGTAGCACAAACAGCCAAAACTACAGCAAATTATGTAATTAGTATTTCTCCTTTATAATTAATAATGGGCTTCACGTGACACAGTACTAGTGCATCTTTCCATTCCCAACCAACAGAAAAATGCAAAAAACACCTCACCCCACACCCATCTCCCTACCTACAGAGCAATAGCATTGCTAGGACTGGGAAAAGGAAAAACAAGTTAATCCAAAAAGAGACCCACCCGACCCGACCCGATGCAAAAGAAAGAACCCAACTCATAATCAGATTCACATTCATAGTTGTGTTGAAAAATGAAGATGTGCTATATAGGAAAAGCTACAAAGATCTTCATCTTCATAGTAACCGTTCTGGTTGTGACTGGACTTGTATTGGGATTCGGTTTGTTAAAGCATCATTCCAAATCCCAAAAATGCTCACCTGATTCTTGCTCACAAACCACCCCCCTACTTTACCCTACCCCCACCAACCCCAATCCTTCCAACCCTATTCCGCCTCCACCTCCGCCTCCGCCTCTTTATCCGGGCTCAAATTCATCTCCTCCGCAATCATTCTCTTCTCCGCCACCACCTCCATTGTCGTTCTCGCCACCTCCGCCCGTGCCGGTACAGCCATCCTCATTTCCGCCTCCTCCTCCGGTTATGGTGACGGGGGCGCCGCCACCGGCATTTAGTCCTCCTAGCCCCGTGACGGTGACCCCAGGTCCTGTGAATAATTCTTAATTAGCTCTTATATGTTTATTTATTTATTTGACCTTTTGGTTTTTATCTTGTAATTCTATAAATTTATTTTTCAATAGGGAAATTGGATTTTGTGCAACATTTTAATTGAGATCATACTATACTCCAGTTGATTACAAATGTTGTATGGCTATTGTGAATTGATAAGGATACAGTCTTGCAAATGGCTATAGAAATTGATAAGGTTGTAGATTTGCCCAATGGGTTGGAATTGATAATTTTTTTGCCTCAATTTCTAGTTGTTAAATATTATTTTTTTTAGTTGGGTTACAAAAGATAGATATTTTTATAGATATTGATAGAGTATAACAAGATATAACATTTCTTTTGTATAATGCCATCATCATGATTTAATTTAAATGGCTGAATCCGATGCAACCTGGATAACGGATGATTATCTCTGTAGAAGTAGAATTACAAACAAATAGTAGAATAAAAAGAATCAAGAACCAATTTGCATATTAAAAAAAATCATCTTTGTGGCTACTCATCAGTCTTGATATCAAAAGTTCAAGAACATTATGAGGATTGAACCAAACCCAGAAGCTAGACCAAACACCGCATTGACCTTGTTGGCAGTTGAAGGTGGCGGAGCCAACAATGAACTGCTCGGAGATTGAGCGACTGTAGGTGATAGTGTGCGTGGTACGTTGGATGGCGGCAATGCATTCGGAGCAGCTGGCAATTGTGAACTCGTTGGTGATGGAGTGGGAGCGACACTTTTTAGTGGCGATGGAGAAATTGGACGACTAACTGAGGGTGTTGGTGGCGGTGATGGAACCGAGGGACTAGTAGGAGGTGGTGGGAGTGGAACAGAAGGAGGTACGGCTGGCGGTGGAGATGGAATCGAGGGAGTCGTGGCGGGAGGTGGTGGTGAAATTGGGGGAGGGATGGTGGGTGGCGGCAGTGTGACCGGAGGAGGGGTGGCGGGTGGAGGCAGTGTAACCGGAGGAGGGGTGGAGGGCGGTGGACGTGGAACCGGAGGAGGGGTGGAGGGCGGTGGACGTGGAACCGGGGGAGGGATAGTAGGTGGTGGTGGTGGTGCGATGGTGTCGATTTGGACTTTCATGCCAGTGCGACAGTGACCTGCTGTTCCACATATGAAGTATCTGCTGCCCGGGGTTGTGAGAGGTATGGTCGTGGTTCCTCCATTGAAAGGAGCTTGTAAAGGGTTGTTTGCCGAGCAGGAATCAAAGTCGGCTTCGGACACTTCAGTAACATCATGATTTAGCGAATGCTGGAAAACTGCATGCAGAAAAATTTCATGATTAAAAACACCAAATCCAACTCTCGAGATGTGCCAAACATGACTTTCAAAAGGAAAAAAAAAAAAAATTAAAATTTGAGTATTGAGTACTCACTCAAGTTATCTCCAACTAAAAATGTAACTGAAGAAGCCCAAGTTTGATAATCAATGCCTTGGGTCCATCCCCCATTTGGACCTCCTACTGAGTAATCAACTGCAAAACCCAAATCTATGGACATGGCTATTGTAGCCAACCACAAAAAAGCTTTGAGCATTTTCATCTCGACTAGTGTACGTAGCTATAGAACCTCCACAATGTATGTGTATATATATTGTATGAGAATTATTAGTACAATTAATCTAACAAGACGTGCAAATGACATGGTGTTTATTAGACTATTTCGGACATTTATATCAACTTGGTATTGGACATATTTCTCTTTCATATACTCCATGATTTAGTACAGGTCACATTAGTTGAATTTTTCATGAAGTTCATTATTTTCAGGTCATGTTTATGACATGCCTTAACATGGATCACAACTCCTATAGATTGGATTGGTCAAAGCTTGTTTTTTTTTTTTTTTCTTCCTGGAGCAATACCAATGTTAAAATTCCTAAAACAAAAATGTAACAACTGAATAAACGTACACACATATATATAAGAGAGCACGAGGGCGAATGCATAAGACTTTTGGAAAATTAAAATTAATAGTAATACTGTATTACTGTGTAAACTATAGATACATCACCACAAGACTACGAAATCAGTAGTGCTTGTTTGGATCACTTTGATCTGTGATGAATTTCAAATTATTAAGTAATGATTTTATTATTATACTTGCCAACCAAAGGCAAAGCAAATGATAAAATTATTCTAATAATGAATCGATGAGTCGACTGACCATTAGTTTTATTGATCGGACTAGTCGAATCAAGGGGTGAATCAGTATGATGTCATAATGATATAATTAATATCTTAATTATAAAATATATGTTATGTACATAACTATTTTTTAAAAAATACATAAAACTTTGAACAATATCCTACAATTGATTAAAAATATACAAAAGAAATTAGATATATTAAAACTAAAATCATGTAACATTTATCTAACTCTTTTTTTTTTTTTTTAGTTTTCCAAGGGTTTAATCCCTTTCGAGACGGCCCGGGCACATTAAGTGGGTACCTCTACCAACAGAGATTCGAACATGAGTCCGCTACTTGTAGTGACTAGTCATTTCCACTAAACCAATGTTTATCATAACGTTAATGTAAATATATCATGATTATATTCATTTTGAAAATATATAAGTGTAAGTTAAAAATACAATAAACTAAGAGATTAATAATTTTAAAATATTATTATGTATATATTAATTTTAAAGTCAAGTATTCAAAAATCGTGATTAATAATTTAGTAAGTGTAAGTTACTATGAGATTTATAAGTCCATATATATTAATCATGATTATGTTCATTTAAGAATATAAGTGTAAGTTAAAACTACTAAGTAAGAGATTAATAATTTAAGAATATGATTATGTATATTAATTTAAGTCAAATATTCAAAATCAAATTTATAAAATATATCAAGATGATTTTGAAGTTTTACAACTCTTTATCCTAAAACTATAGTTGAAAAAAAAATTATTCGATAGGCAAGATATATATTTTCATAAAGAAAAAATTAATAAAATGTTTTGTCCTAATACTAAAAACTAATGATGTTACTTTGACGTTAATTGTCATTAACTAATCATTGTCATTAACTAATCTATAACACTACTAGAAAAAACAAAGATTTCGACCTACTTTTTCCAACCGAACTAAATTCGGTGGGAATATTCTTAAATTCCAACCGATAATATCCTAGTCAGAATTTTATTTGAAAATCAATAAAAATTCCGACCGAAAATAATTTCAGTTGGAATTCTTAATCAAATTCCAACCGGAAAAAATTTCGATTGGAATTCTCATGGATATTCCGACCAATTTTAAATCGGTCGAAATACTTTGTCTCGAATCCGCAAAAGAAATTCCGACCGAAGCAAAATCGGTCGGAATATAAATAAAGTAGGTTACTAGAAATTTATAATTTATTAGTTTGTAGTCTACAAAGTTAAAAAAAAAAAGGTGTAGCGTGCTAAAATGTCTTATCTAATCCAAGAGATTAGGTGTTCAAATTTCTAAATTAACATTAAAGAATAAAAAACTAAGAATCACCAGTCAAACCGGTCCACCAGTTCTGGGTGATTAGCACTGGTTTTTGAGGTCTCCGATTTTAGGGGTTTGTTTGAACTTGACAGACTTTCGACCCGCGGTCGAATCGATCGGACAGAACGGTCTGATTCGAGCCGATATTAATAACATTGGTTAAACTCTCAACGAAGGTAATATATTTTAATTAGCTAATAATATACAATAATACATATATGAAAAGGAATCGAAAATCTACACCATACACATTATATGCAAGATATATTAATAAAGGATAGTATGTTGCTGTCTTAATTTGTCTATCACGATCGACATATATTTCTGAAATTCATCGATGTCAAAAGTTAATCCAATATAAAAATAAGGGTTTTTGGCATTTTGCAACTTGAAATTATATGGTTTTGACACTTTGCACCCTGACTTAAAAGTTTGATACTTTGCACCCAGAAAATATAATTTATTTGGTAATGTACATCCAAGTATGAGTTTTGATGAGAAAATTCATTGATAGAAGAGTATAATAGTCTTTTTCGATCTTTTTTTTGGCACTTTGCACCCTGATAATATAGATTTCGCACCCTAAAAATATAGAATATTGGCATTTGCGCTCTAAAATTATAAAATATTGGCGCTATCAACCCGATTTAAATTTTTTGGCACTCTGCACCCTAGAAATATAATTTGTATGGTATTTTGCACCCTAATGTATTTTCCTTAAAAAAAAATCATGAATGTCGTTGATGTAGAGATAAAACGGTCAGTCATATGCACAACAATCATAAACAAGTTATTCTTAATTTATTTTACTTTATAATAACTTATTTTAACATTATTTCTCTCAATTACATGTAGATTAAAAAAATAATGTCTTCATTTTGTTTTCAAGTATACTCTAGATTATTTACTTTATATCTAAATACGCGTTTATAAATATAGCATGTTATTTACATTATTTAGATTATCATATTAAGTCGAGGTTGAAAATACATAATAATATATTTTTTGGGTACAAAGTGCCAATATTTTATATTTTGAGGATGCAAAGTATCAAAATCTATACTTTTCGGGTGCATAGTGCCAAAAATATTCAAAAATAACTATTTTACCCTTCCATCAATGAAATTTTTCTTCAAAACAAACAATAGGGTGCAATGTATCAAAAATTTTAAATTAAGGTGCAAAGTGCCAGAATCCTATAATTCTAGGATGCAAAGTGTCAAAAACCCTAAAAATAACTACCAATTTTGGTTTAACCGAGGGCTCTAATTTATGAGTGATGACTTCCTGTCTCATTACTAATTAGGCTATCACTGGGCCAGGTCGGATTTGGTTCAACCCATATTCGACTCTATTTTTGTCGGATCAAGTACGGGACAAATTCATATTTTGTTCAAAACTAAATTCTTTGACTCTAACCAATCTTGGTTGGATTTGGTCAAACATAATCTTTTTTGGATCCATTAAATTCTTCACTTTCAAACTTTGCATCGGTATATTACTTTACGATTTTATTTCTTTAACTTAAATGTTCAAAGTTTCTTAACTAATTATCATATTTTTTTTAATGAAAGTATACTAAAAAATTAAATTGTGAATGAATTAGTAAATAATATATTCTTAAATTAATGATAAAATAATATAAATGATACTTATTTTAATAAAAAATTACGTATATATAATTTTATTTATTTATTGTCGGATATAGGTCTTTAATAAATCGGATCGACTTAGACTCATATTTGCTCAATATATTTTGGAGTATGAATTTTTATAATTGAATCAGATTCATCGAATCTCTAAATGAATTAAAATCATTATAAATCGGGTCAAATGAACTCGGATTAAATTTCGTCCCATTGACAGCCCTATGTCCCATAGTTAAAAGAGAAATGGGCTATAGTCTACCGTTATAAATTCATGTAGAAATTTTAACATGAAAGCCCAATAACTCGGCCCGCTAATTTATTTTTTTTGGAAAAATCTTGGCTTTGGTATTACTTTGTCGCATGATGGACACAAAATAACGAATTGTGTGCAGTGAAAAATAATATTGAAAAACGAGGAGGATAAATGATAAGGGAATAGAATAACAAATTGACAAGATAAGGAAATACGTACGTACGGAGTAAAATAAAAACATCTCATAATTATATAATTCTAGCTAGCTAGCATCAAATTTTCTAGAACAAATTAAGGCTTTGAGAATCATGCATGCATGCTTAATTAATTACTTTCCAAAAAGTGGTAGTCGTCCAATGGAGGGAGGTGGCGCTGATGAAGCTGGGGAGGAGTGGAGGAAGGCGACGGTGGAATCAAGGTAGGTACTGGCGATGCGGATCGATATTGTGTCGATTTGGACTTTCATGCCAGCGTCACAGTACGTGACTCGATGTACCACAAATTAAGGCCGGCTTGGGTCCATCTCCCATTTGGATCTCCCCCTCTGTAGTTAAACTCCCAAAGCCAAGTTGATGGACATGGCTATTGTAGCCAACGACAAAAAAAAACCTTTGACCATTTTCATCTCCATTGGTATTAATTGTTGTTTATACTCGATCGATCGATCGGTTTTATATATTTATAGAAGATAAGTTGTTGATTCATTCTAATATCTATCTATCAAGACGTGCAAAACATTATGTTCTGCACCATTAATTATATCAACAAATTGTTAATTAATTAAAAGGCGTATTTCTCTTTCACTTGATTTAGTACAGCTCATTTTAGATGTGTTTTTTTTCTTCAACTTCATTATTTATAGTTATGTTTAAGATCTGCCATATCTTGGCCCGGAAGAATAAATTAATTTTACTTGTTTTCTAATTGGGCTAAAATTCAATTTTGGTACCATAGAGCTGGGCAAATTTCATTTTTAATACCAAAAGTTCAAAAATCATACAACCGTTAAGTTTTGTCACGGCCGTTTAGTCTCCTTCGTTAAGTGCATGTGAGGGGCACGTGGGGCACTAATCTGCCCGTTCAATTTTGGTACTAATCAGCCCGTTCAATTTTGGTACCGTAGAATTGGGGAATTTTCAATTTTCATACCAAAAGTCCAAAAATCATACCAATTCTCACTCAGCCGTTTCAAAATAGGGGGGAAATGCAATTGTCTAAAATTGAGCAGGTTATTTTTGCAATTATTGCCTTCTTCCTCCTATGGACGATCACCGGCTTCCGGTGGCCGTTTGTCGAAATTGGTTGAAGATTTTTGTTCCTCTTGTCATGGGCGGAGCTCAACCGTCTATGGCAACCACTTGGGCGGAGCTCAACCGTCTATGGCAGCTACAATAAACCTATGGAAAATGATGCCCACGGTCAGGGGAAACTAATGCAACAAGAATTACGTTGGTTAAGAATCGAAGAAGAAATCACGATTCGAAATTTCGAAAATTTGACCAACAATTCAAAAATTAGAACTCAAAATTCGAATAGATTACTCAAAGGATTGAAAAGATCTTTATATGTACGAGTTCTCCACGACAAGGGGAACATAAACCCTCAACCAATTCCGACCAAAAGCCACCGGAGCCGGCGATCGTAGGGATGGGATCGGGACTGGTTTTCGGGAATTCAGGTATTTCGGGACAGGATTTTGGGTTTCGGGATTTCAAATTTAAGTCCCGAAACCCGGTAGATCAACCAAGGTCTCGTGGGTTTCGGGTACCCGATTTAATTTCGAGATTTCGGGACGGGTTTGGGAGTCCCGGGAATCTAAGTTGCAAATTTAAATTGTGCAAATTAAACTTTTTTTTAAGCTTATTGTTAAAATGAAATGAAAAAAAAAAGTAACATGACTACTAGTCTACTGTAGAACAAACCACAAACATATCACCACAACCATTTCAAAAAAAGAAAAACATAACGGAATTTCGTATGAAAAATAAAATTTGCCCAGTTCTATGGTACAAAAATTGAATTTTATGTTCCGACGGGCAGAATCCGACCCACGTGCTCAGCCCGCCCACGAAGACTTAACGGACACATGGCAGAAACGTTAAGAAAATTAACGGGAGTGCCTTTTTTGAAACAGTTGAGTAGGAACTGGTGTTATTTTTGAACTTTTTGTATGAAAAATGAAATTTGCTCAGTTCTATGGTACCAAAATTGAATTTTTGCCTTTCTAATTGATATGTTCATTTTTATTCGGAATATTAAACTTTCTTGTCTTTTAATCTTACCTACCAACATATATACACTATTTTTGGATGGATAGAGTTAAAAGAACCCACCTAAAGTTAAAACAAAAATAATCACGAAAATTATGACAAAAAAAATTTCAATGTGGATTTCTGAATTATACCCACGGTCCCCGAACAAAGTTTTCTAACAAAACAAAGCCACAAGATCCTTAAAGCTGGCAAATATATATTTTTTTTGGTAAGATGCAAATATATTTATATTTGAATCAGTCAGACAATTCTTCGATCTACAACTTTTTAGGAGATTTACATGTCTATTTTATTCTGACTAGCTACTGAATATTCTTGAAACTTTCATAATTACATATTAAGTTCCATGTTTCTGGGATGATGAATAAATAATGAGAGAATTGTACTTGTATTATCAAATTTTATATCCATTCTCACTTGTGATACCCAAAAAATTCAGATCGATTCATTTTGGTATTACAATTTAACAAATTTATTCATATTTTACACATCGTCGTAAAAATCACCGTTAGAAATTTGTCAATAGATATTTGACCAAATAAAAGTGTCCGGTTCCTACTATAGAACCTATCACTAAAATTCCCCTAAAAGGAAAAAGGCTAATTAGCGGAGAGAAAATGATTTTCCATAAGATAGGAAATGTAAAGTATTATAGTCCCACATAAAGTTTGTGAATAAGTGATCATTTTTTTTTTATTTATGAGGAAGGAATTCAATCAAAACGAAAATATAGAATAGTATTTTTTTTTTATATTCTAGCATTTACGAAAAAAATCCTAAAATATATCTAAATGATATAATTTAGCTCAAAAATGAAATTTTGATCCATGTCAACGATTACTTTACTTCATTAATCATATTTATCGTGAAACATCTTATCAATCTACAAATTTGATTGTTTCAATCAAAAGTGGTATGTTTAATACTAATGAGAGAATTTCATTATTGGTATCACAAGTAATCACATTTTAAGGTTACGGTACCATATAATTTAAAAACATACATATTTGGTATCACATGTTAATTGTCCTCTACACATTTGGTATTTCCGTCAATTTTTTGATAGAAAATTCAATTTTTGACGGAAAATTGATGAAAGATTTACAGAATTGGTCCTATAGTTATAGCATTTGGTACCAAATAATTTAAAAACATACATATTTGGTATCACATGTTAATTGTCCTCTACACATTTGGTATTTCCGTCAATTTTTTGATAGAAAATTCAATTTTGGATGGAAAATTCAATTTTTGACGGAAAATTGATGAAAGATTTACAGAATTGGTCCTATAGTTATAGAATGCTGCCAAAGTTTGCCCAATATATTTTATGACCGACAAGTTTACCCCACAATTCACAAGTTTGCAGCATTTTAATTAGTCCCAATTGCAAATATAAGAAGTATGCATCCTATTTATAAATTATATATAGTTTAATTATTAAATTTCTTACACTAATTAGATTCTATATATAATTTATATAAACTAAATAATATTTTATATAAAATCCAAAAAAAATATCAATTAAATTTATTGGATTTTTTAAATTTAAAAAAAAAAAATCTTTTAAACTCATTAGATTTTACATATAATTTATTAAACTTAAATAACATTTATTATAAAACTTGAATTTTTTTTTGAAAATAAAATAAAATATATAATTTTATTTATTAAATTTGTTATAATTAAAAAAATCCTAAATCCCTCATCCACCTTCCCTCCAAACAATTCAAGCCGCTGGTGGCCTAGGTTCACCGGTTCCAGCCCGCTGGAGGCCTAGGACCTCCCAAACCACGATGACATGGGTTGATCCATTGCAAATCTAGGTCGTGGTGGTTTGGGCTCTCTAATCCCTGACCACCATGGTCTGGGATCGTCGGTGGGGTAGTGGGTTGGCGGGTGAGTGATGTTTTTTTTTTTTAAATTTTAATTATAATAAATTTATTAAATAGAATTATTATTATTTACGCAATTTTAAAAAGGTTTTTTTTCTTCAGATTTTATAACTAATGTTATTTATTTTTATATTGTATGTAAAATCAAATTATTTTAAAAGATTTTTTAAAAAATTAAAACTTAAAGTATAAATTTTCAGAATTTATATAAAATATTATTTAATTTATATATATATTATATATAGAATCTAATTAGTTTAAAAGTTTTTTTTTTCAAAATTTTAATTCTTAATAAATTTAATTTATATTTTTTTTAGATATTATATAAAATATTATTTACTTTACATATATTATATATATAATCTAATTAGTTTAAGAGATTTAATAATAATAATATAAAAGATTTATAAATATGATTTATAGTTTTATTTTATTTTTAATTGGGACTGAAATGCTTCAAACTTGTGAATTGAGTGGTAAATTTATTGGTCATAAAATATGTGAGACAAACTTTGGCAACAATCTATAAATATATTAATTATGCAGATTTTCCATCAACTTTCCTTTTTTTTTTTTTTTCTTTTGAGAGAGGAACCAGAAGGTAATACCATCAACTTTCCTTCTAAAATTTAATTTTCTGCCCAAAAATTGAAGGAAGTACCAATGTGTCGATGACAATTAACATGTAGTATCAAATATGTATGTTTTTAAAGTTATGGTACTGTAACCTTAAAGTAAGATTACTTATGGTGCCAAAAGTGAATTTTTTTCTATTACTAATATAAACCATGAAAAATTTAAAAATATCAATTATTCATGTGTTCAACTTTCACTATTGTTGATCTATATACTAGTTTATTATCTATTATTTGCAATTCTTTGTATGGACAATTATTGAAATGATGAATATATTATTAAAAAAAGTAATCAAACAATCAAACAAAGGTTATTCTATTGATAATTAAATTCAATTAGCTTAATTACAAGACAATTAATTAAAAGACAAAAGTAACACAACTGGGGAATTAATTATTCATTATAGATAATTAGTTGCATCATTAATGAATTAGATGCTGATTATCCAATAAAATAAATAATATGTACCATATTAAAATTAAATTATGAGGTTTCACAAATTAAAAGAATAACTAAGCTAATTGGAACAACAACTAACTAGAATAAACAATGTAAAAGACAAAATAGAGTAGGAAGAGAAGTTTTTTTTTTATTTCATAGATGATTGTGTATACAATTCTATGTATAAACACCTTACAACACTGCTATTTATAGGACTAGAAAAGCAACTCAAAAGCCCAAGATTGCAAGACAATTAGTACTTCATTAATGTTGATCAATACATAATGTATATGTCCTTTCATATGTTGAGTTCAAAGGTTCATCATAAGGTTAATGAACTTCCAAATGCATCCACCTAATATTAGGTTCATAACAAATAAATAATAATTACGAACAACACATTTGACACGCAGACAAATAAACACACACACGTATTCATATGGTGGTGGATGACTTGTTGGTCACCCTACATAGCTTCTTTGTACGCAGGTTCTTTATTAAGCAAAGCACCTGTGAGCAAATTAAAAGGCCAATTTATGTTAGTTAGTTATAGTACTAATTAATACGATATTTTTCACGTGGAATTAAAAACTAATTGCTAATACTCCTATAAAATACATGTAGCAGTTAAATTTAATTACGTGCCTTGGACATCCTCTGAGAACATAAGATGGGTGTCGGGTAATGAGTTAGTTCTGGTGAAAGATTTTATTTGTTTTTGTGATTTTATTGTACTTGTTGTATTTATCAAATGGCCAAACTTCATCCAACAATTATAAAAGCTCCAGCTGGCTGATCTTTGTGGCACACTTCGAGGAGCTATTTCAACTGCATGTAAAATGTACAAATTAAAAATAAAAAATAAAAAAACGGAAAAAAGAGTATTTTATTTTGTCAAGATAGATATTGAGAAAGAATCATATTTTTATTACTAATAATTTACTATTACTACTACTATTCTTTTGTTTTTAATTTAGCGTGTAATAAGGATATCTAGTTGTATAAACTATATATGATAGATAGTTAAAATCCACAAATATTTTACGAATATATATACATATATATATATATATATATATACACACGTAGTTGTAATAGTCACTAATACAAATGAAATAGCATAAATAAAATCAAATATATAGTTTTGGGTCCTTAATGTTTGCTAGGAGAATTAGATCCATAAAATATCTTATAAAGTTTTCAATACAACAAATTGTATCAATTCTTCTTCAAAAAAAAAAATGCAAGGTATTCGCTTGTGTTACTCAAAACATACACGTAATTATAATGTGAAATTTTATTAATAAAATAAAAGCTATATGTACTATAAATATGCTGGCACATGCAAAATCCCCCATACATAAAATGATAGACATTCAATATTTTTTTTTATTTAAATAAGAAATTTTATGACGAATATATAATAGTACACGAGCAGTAATTCTATGAAATAAAAATTTCACTCACGTGATTTTGGTGCATATTATATATATATATATATAATACAAGGAGTGTATTGCATTAATCATATTATTTTTTAAGCTATTCTATTCTCTTAAATTAATCTCAATTGATTGTATAAATGAATTGTATATATAAATTACATTGTAAAACGAATTATTAAGTCATGAATTCACACAAACAAATTATTAAAAAGGAATTTAATTTATAGTAGCTTAATTACCAATAGGAGAAGGTTGATGCGCTGAATCTTTTGAAAGTAGGCGTTCTATTGCCCCACGCTTATCCTTTAGCGCATTTATCCGGACCTCAATATCCCATGTATGATTAGGTATCTCCTTTCTGCAAGTTTTAATAATTAGTAATTAATTAGTAATTACCATGCATATATATATATATATATTTTTTTTTTTTTTCTTTTTTTTTGGCTAGCTAGCTAGCTGTTAATTAATGATTTCTTCTATGATATATACTATATATATATATACCTGCTATGCTTGATTAAGACGGTCTCAACTTGTGAATAACAAAGAACAACAGTCATGAGAATCCTTAAAATTGCTGTGAAATGAAGAAGAGTATTTTTTTCGGATTGTAATATTTGAGATGACTTCATATCAAGAATCTGGTCGGCTAGATCGAGCGTGGGCTTGAAAATAGCGTCTATTGATTCGGACCACTTGTAGAATTCGTCATTTGGATTTGGACCACCACCTAGTACTAGTGTGTCTGGTTGTTGCTTCAGTAAAGCAATCGACTTGGCTAGCTGGCTTGAGCCGTGAGCCACCTGCTGCTTTAGGAGCCGGAATTTACCATACATGGTCGCAAAAGCTACTAAGGCTAGAATACCTTGTGTTGTCAATGGGATATTTGTGTGTACTTCTATTATAGCCATTTCCGCCATTTCCTTTCCTTTTGATTCCTTGTTTCCTATCTATTTAATGGAATTCACAAATTATACAATATATATAATTATATATACATACATAATTAAAAACTACTAGTTAATTAATTAATTATAAAAATCTTTCTGAATTGTATGTAGATATATAATTAAAGAGATCTAGCTAGTAATTAATACCGATCACATGCATTTAAGTAATTTGATCATGACTTAATTAATATATAGTAAGATGTGATCGATCGAGAATGAAAATAACATTTTGGTATGTACGTACCTGTTTGCGTATGCTGTTTGCGTAAGGTCGTATAATCCCGGTTAAGCGACGGTCACCGAAGGCCTTTTGTACCTCCGCCTCCTGCAATTTTATATATAATAATAATTGAGCTCTTTGTTTATTATTTTATTGTATAAGTATTAGAGCTAATTATTTTAAAATGTTGAGGCAATTTTAGAATATATAAATAGGTAGAAATCTGGACGAAGAAATTTGTTATTATGTGAAATTTCTATTGCATGCAATTAGTTATATATGATTTCATGCCAATTTAATTAATTTGCATAACACGATTGATATATATATCAATTAATTAATCACCTATGTATATATATATATATATATATTAATTGTACGCGCGTACGTACCTTTGGTTGGGGGACGGAGGAAGGCTGATGCTGATCGGCCATGATGATTTTAACAAGTTGAAGAAGATTTCTCAAACCAGGTTCATCATCATCGTTATGAGGTGTCATTCTGCTTGCCAAGTTTAGGTATTCTTGCTTGTTCACGTACAAGGGCTCACTGTCCAGCCCAGCTATTATTGTATTTGTAGACATAATATATGTTTGTGTATTTTCTTTGTGTATTTTATTTTAATTAATTTGCATGAGAGATCGATCGATAAATATATAGAAAGGCCAGAGACCATACGTACGTAAAGAGTATATATATACTGCATGCTATTATTTGTTATTTAAGTATGGAATAATTAAAGAGAAAAGACAATATATCATGCATGCATCACAAGTTTATAATATATACCTTACGTACTTCCCAAGTGAAAATTAGAATCCGCCGTTGAGTGGAATATGATACAAATTGATTGTTTAAAACACAACGTGATTCATGCATCACAATCAGATACACTACACACTTTTGTTAAAGAAACTAGCTAGCTAGGTGTTCTACACGCATGCATCTTAAGATTATATATATTTATATACGGGGAAATTACACATTAATTTGTTATCATATAGTATAATATAATAGGGTACTTTTCAACTTTGGTATATTACTGAATATGTAAATGGAGAGAATTTCACTTTTCATACCATAATTCAACCTACTTTAGGGATTTGATACCACAATTTTTTCTACCGACATATTTGATACCATAACTCAAATCAACTCGACACATTTGATACTTCCGTCAAATTGGAAACGGAATTGTCACGTGGCCATTAAAACTTTGCACATTTGATACCATAACTTATGTTGACTGATAATTTTACCCCATAACATTTCAGGTTACCAAAAAAGCCCCACATCTCCAAATTTAGTGACGATTTTACTCCACATTGTTGCCAAATTTCCAAATTGACTAGAATAAGACCACGTGCTGACCAATTTAGAAAATTTTACTTATTTTATTTAAATAACTAATTTAATTTATAAACAATATTAATAAATTAAATAATACATTAACATAAGCATCACCAAAATTAAGAAAATATATTCTTTTTAAATATAAAATTTATTTAATAGAATTAATATATTTAATATTTATTAAAATAATAAATTATATAATTTAAAACTATTTAATATTTATTAAAATATTAAATAATAAATAATTTTAATTTAAAAAAAAAAATCCCCACCCCACCCACCACCTCCCCACCCTTCCCCCATACCCCCCGATTCCTAGGCCGGCGGCGGCCTGGGAATTGGGGGTAGGGGGAGGGCTGGGTTGGGTTGGGTTGGGTGGGTGGGGTGGGGATTTTTTATTAAATTATAATTATTTATTATTTATTATTTAATATTTTAATAAATATTAAATAGTTTTTAATTATATAATTTATTATTTTAATAAATATTAAATAGATTAATTCTATTATATAAATTTTATTTTTAAAAAGAATATGTTTTCTTAATTTTGTTGATAGTTATGTTAATGTATTATTTAATTTATTAATATTGTTTATAAATTAAATTAGTTATTTAAATAAAATAAGTAAAATTTTCTAAATTGGTCAGCACATGGTCTTATTCGAGTCAATTTGAAAATTTGACAACAATGTGGACTAAAATTGTCACTAAATTTGGAGATGTGGGGCTTTTTTGTTAACCTGAAATGTTGTGGGGTAAAATTAGCAGTCAACATAAGTAATGGTATCAAATGTGTAAAGTTCTAAATTGGTTAGCACGTGGTCTTATTCGAGTCAATTTGAAAATTTGGCAACAATGTGGACTTAAATCGTCACTAAATTTGGAAATGTGGGGCTTTTTTGGTAACCTGAAATGTTATGGGGTAAAATTATCAGTCAACATAAGTTATGGTATCAAATGTGCAAAGTTTTAACGGCCACGTGACAATCACGTGACCATTCAGTTTCCAATTTGACGGAAGTATCAAATGTGTCGAGTTGATTTGAGTTATGGTATCAAATGTGTCGGTAGAAAAAGTTGTGATATCAAATCCCTAAAGTAGGTTGAATTATGGTATGAAAAGTGAAATTCTCTCTATGTAAATGTGTATTTAGTACCACAATTTAAATATTGGTTGCTATGTTCATATATATCACCATCAAATAATTGAAGTACTGAAATGAAGTTATGTTTATATTATTATGAAGAGGGTAATTTTTCAAATTTCCCTTATTCATAAATTTACACTCATCAGTCATCACCACCCTGGTTATATCTCTAGTTCAATTTAGAAATCTATCTACATCTATATCTATATTATTATTATTATTATTATTATTATTATACATATAAAAGTACGTGTTTGGCCAAGATTCCTTTTTTGTGAAGACTAATATGCCCCTATTTAAATTATATTGTGATATTTAATTCTATGGCAAAAATATAAATAAAGAAATCAATTAGACAAGAAGTCTCTCCTACATCAACCTTACTATGATTATCTTTTAAAAGTACTTTTACAACTCATTAAAATATTAAATGTAAAAAACAATAATACTATTACTTTATATCTCTTCAAAAATTCTTTGGAATGTTCTTAACAAGTTATCACTTACTAAAACACCTCAAAAACATTAAAGAACCTTAAAAAAAAAATTAAGCCACATTTGTTCTATATGAAAAAAAAAAAAAAACTATTTAATTAACTAAAAAAAGTTATAACATAGAAATTGGTTAAAACGGGTAAAATCGGGTGAAATTCTATTAAAAACAATACGATAAAAAAATGGTAAAATCAATGGAAAATTTGGTTCGATCGAAAAAAATGAGTTTTAGCAATAAAAAAATGGTGCAATTAATAAGCAACAAGGTAATTAAATAGAGAAAAAAAATTGATTAAAACCAATAAAAAAAATGAACGACATCAGCTAAACAAGGTATATGAAAAGGATCACATCTATAAAAGAATAAGAGCAAAAAAAAAATGAGAAAATTGACCAAACAAATACGAAATGTGTGAGAAAATAGGTTAATCAACAAAAGAATAAGTTAAATAAAATTGGGTTAAACTGGAGGGAATATGGGTGAACTCATGATTAACAAATGAGATAAAATCAACTAAAATTGTGTTAAAGGAGAGAGAATCGATGAATTGATTAACAAATGGGGTAAACCTCAAATGGGTGAAATCATTGAAAGAATGAGTTATAGTTAAAAGAATGGTAAACTCGGTGTAAAAGAAGGTAACATCGATATTTATTTGGAAAGTTCTTAAGAAATTATCATTTATTAAAGACCCTAAAAAACATTAAAGAACCTAAAAACAAAAGGGCACGTTCAGGTTATATTTAAAAATGTACTATAATAAGTCAAAACATAGAATGGTTAAAAATCGGTGAAAATGATAAATTCGATTAAAATATATGATAAAAATGAAAAATCAAGGGAAAATGATTAGATAGAAGAAAAATGAGTTAAATCGAAAAACAATGGTGCAATTGATAAAACAACGGGGTAAACCGACAAAAACGAGTAAATATATGGTATTAAAATTAATGATATTGGTTAAACATGTGATAACAAAAAAAGAGGGGGGGATCAAATTGATAAAAGAACAAGAACAAAAAAATGAGTTAAATCGGCAAAAAAAATGTGAAATAGGTGAGAAAATAGGTTAAATTACTAAAATAATAGGTAAAATCTTACTACAATTGGTATAAACCGGATCGGAAAGAATTGGTGAATTGGTTAACAAATGGAATAAAATTAAGAAAAAAGGGTGAAATCGATCAAAGAAGAGGTTAAAATAGCAAAAAATAAATTGTAAACTGTAAAAGCGGATGCAATCGATATTTCTTTAAATAGTTCTTAAGAAATCATCAATTATGAAAAGAAAATTGAATAAAAAATTAACCTAAAAAAATGCCACATTTGTGTTGTGTGAATAAAATAAATTACAATTTAGTTAACTAAACACTTATAATTTCCTTAAGTAAAAAAAATGTCAAAACATATAAATGGTTAAAACTGGTGAAAACATGTAAAATTTGAATAAAAAATATTTCCTCCATCCCAATTATTTTAATCCTTTGGTACCAGCTGTCAACTTGACTAAATATATCAAAATAATAAATAATTTAATTAATAAGTTAATAGTATCATATGACACCATATATATGTATTTTTAAAAAGTTTAATACTCCACAAATGTGAATAATTTAAAATGATAAGCCACTTAAAAGATTAAAAAGTTTGACCAGATACTGTAGCAAATTGAGCAAAGTAAATGGGATAGAGGGAGTATATGATAAAAATGAAAAATAATGGAAAAATGGGTTAGAGAGAAGCACGATTTAAGGTAACAAAAAATAGTACAATCGGTAAAATTAACAACGGGGAATCGGCAAAACACGGAAAAATCGATTGGTAAAAAATGAATGATACTGGCTAAACACGGGATAACAAAAATGTGTCAAATTGATAAAAGAACAAGAACGAAAAAAAATGAGCTAGATCGACTTAAAATGTTGAGAATAGTAGAGAAAATAGGTTAAATCAGCAAAAGAATAAGCATAATCGACTAAAATTGGATTAAACCGCATAGAATGAACAAATTAATCAACAAATGGGATACCACAAACAATGGACGAAGTCGAAGAAAGCACGGTTTAAAGTACATTATAACAACTTTAATAGTAATAAGTAATTTAGTCAAAAAATTTATGTGGTGTGCCGTTAAGACCATAGAATGATGAAAAATTATTATATTATTCAGTTAACTTAGAAAAATTAGTTCATCACGTGCGACACATGTGCACTTTCCTAGTAAAGTTAAAGTTTGATCAAACTCTTCTTCACAGTTAAAAAAAAAAAAGAAAAGAAAAAGAAGAACAATCTTTGCATTAGGTTTGGTTGTACCTAAATTATATACTATAAACTAAATAAGGTAATCTACATTTGATATTCCTAGGATTAGATCTAATTACTAAATAAATATAATACATCTTTTGTGATTGAATTATTATTATATCTATAAGAAAATAACAGAAGTTGTATAAACACGTTTTATTTCGTTATAATATAAACGTGACTCACTCAAATAAATATGGACTAAAACTCTAGTTTTATATATTTGCAGTCGCAGACATATATAGTCACGTTAAGAGTAACCATACTTACTGGGTACTTTTACTTTTACTTTACGTGAGTATCATTTCAGAATATATCCACTTTAGGTTATTCCCTTAATTATTTACTTCTTTTTCATTAATGTTACAAAATGAGACCCTTTTCGGGTACTACTATGTATATATATATAATAGTGATAGTACAACTCCAATGGCCACTAAAACTAAACTATATAGTATTATAAAATTAATCTCAATACGAAGTTCCTGCAGGTTGAAATTTATTCAATTTCCTAACTTGTCTTATCTTATCTTATTTTATCTATCTCGGATTAATAATTTAATATTTCTCCGTCCGCCCGTATTCCCTTGTCTTAATTTGTTGATATAGACTCTTAATATTTTCCTGAATATTATATTTTTTGTTTATCTATCTTAATATCTTAATCTTTGTTTATATATGAGACATTAATTATGAATAATAAAAATCCAGCAGTTTGATATATATATTCATTTTAGCAGCTGTCATTAATTAATTTACAGGAAATTTGAATCAGAATCATTAATATGGTTGAACCTGGAGGATCTGGGAGTGGTACAAGTGAGCAGCAAGAGGCGAAGAATAACATGAAAGTAGAAGCTGAATCTGGTGGTAAAGAAGTTGAAGAATCTGCACCTTTTACAAGCATTACTAGTCAACGGTCGATGAAGGAAGAATTATCGAAATTCATGGATGAAATGGCGAAGCTACCAACGCCCATAACATCTCCTGATATCTACAAAGTTCCCAAGGAATTTCGTACTGGCAAAAATGAGAAATGCTTTGATCCTGTTTCAATACCCATTGGGCCTTTGCACCACGACCCCAATAGCCCGGCACAACAACTCAAGCAAAGGGTATTGAAAAACTTCATTTTTAGAGTTAATAAAGATATCGATGGACTCGCGGACCTGATGAGTGGCCTGGAAAAACGGATCAGAGATTGCTACAGAGATATAGATCCGGTTTTGGACGGGTTCAAACTTTTGAGGATAATGTTGCTGGATGGAAGCTTCATTGTTGAGCTTCTGTTGAGTCAAGATATGAGTGAAAATACCACAGATGCTGTAGTTGGGAATACGGAAAAAGTACCATTCTATACTTTGAAACAGGATCTCCTCAAGATTGAGAACCAGATTCCCTTTTTGGTGCTCATAACTCTAGCGGATTTCGCAGCAAGAAGCCGCCAGCTCCCCGCGGTACGTAATAATTAAATCAATCTAGCTACCTAGCTATCTCTCTCTGTCTCTCTCTCTCTCTCTCTGTATATATATATATATATTCATTTCTTTTGATTCTTAATAAACTTTCCGTAGTAGTACGTATGTACCAACCTAACCTAGCTAATTCATATATGTATTTATATATAATTGCGGCTGGCTCCTGCATGCAGAGTAAAAGCACGAATGAAGAAATTAGCAATCAACCTCAACCTGAATTAATTGATCTAGCTCTCCATTATTTCAACATCACAAAGCCGGAGAAGTTTAGTGAACAACCAAAGCCTGAACAACCAAAGCATCTACTAGACCTTTTTATGAAAACCGTATTCTATAATAACACTACTGATTCTACTAAAGTTGATATAGATGAACGGGTTGTCAGCGCTGTAAACGAAAAGTTGCTTAAAGAAGCCAAAACTGCATCCGAGATGGAAGGCTACGGCGTCAAGTTCGAGGCTGTAGAATCCGACATCTTAACCAAAATTGACTTCAGCAACGGCATCCTCAAAATCCCAAAAATATTTATTGAAGAATCGACCCCGGACTTGTATTGGAATTTCTTGGTTTACGAGATGTCCTCGTCTAAAAGAGTCTTCGCTTCTTACATTGTCCTTATGGACACGCTCATTAACAATGAAAAGGATGTCCAGATTTTGCTTGGTGCTAAGATATTGGTCTCTCGGATTAACGATACCAAGTGGTTGGTCTCTCTTTTTAACGATTTATCGGCTACTGTTAAGCCAAAAGACTTCCACTTTGCGCCGATCTTGAGAAAGGTGAACCTATACTGCGAATCGAACATTCCTCGGGTACGAGGTTATTTAGTGAGAAACTACTATGATGCGAGGTGGGACTTGCTCAATAATTCTCTTCTCTTCTTTTTCACCGTCACTCAGACCATCTTTTCTGTCCTCTCCTACAACCCCAAATCTAACACAAAGTAATTTATTAATTAAGTATTTCCCTTTCCTATATATATATGTTACTTAATTACCGTTTTTGTTGGTTGAGGTTAAACATTGCATGCTCATTGAATTGATCATGTACGTGCGTGTAGCTTTCTTTCTTCATATACAGTTGTTGTATTGTTAAGTGGTTAGCACGAGAATTGAGATTTGGATTAATTTGGTTTGTACTTTTGAGAGTTTTCTAATTATTAAGTAATATTTATATAATACATTAATTCATTAATGCTAATATTACGAGTGAATAAAATCATATACTATATCATATACTGAAAACAATATGTAAATAATAATAAATTTCAAAGATAGAGAAAAGGATAGATCTCATATCTTATATTACAACTCCCACCAACAACTCTCCCCCCTTGTCTCCCTCCACAACAAACCGGAAGTTCACTAATAGCATCATCAATGCATCTCTTGCAATCAACACTCGAAAGATCTCTACTACTTTGCACCATTCCATATATTTTCATCGACGAAATCAATTCGACCTCTCCGTTCGCAAACATCTTCGTGCTCCCACAAGCTTCGTTCGAAAGATTGCTAAGCAACTCTCTAGTCCTCTCATTAAATGCCTGATCACGAGTACCATTAGTACTCACATTTTGCAAATTCCACATATAGAATCTGTTTCTAGTATCGATCTCTCCGAAGAAATCAATGTCCGAATATTTCAACAAACAATTGTCGTACCAGATGATGGCACCTCTGTTTTTGGGACAACGTTTGAGGATCTCACTGCTTGCCTCAACGACACAAGCCGTACAGTTGCTTTTCGATATGTCACCGCGACATAGGGACATGCCGTAAGCCCTGTCGGCATAGGATCGGGCCGTGGAGGAAAGCCCGAACCCGGTTGGAGGGGTCCTGAGGTAGAGATCACCTAAGAGATTGTTGAGGTTTCTTTCGTATGGACTGTTGGTAGTGAAATTTTGGGAGTTGGAACAGATGTGGTAAAGTGGGGAGGTAGCAATTGAGGTTTGGATGAAGAGAATTGAAATGATTATTGTAATAATTGAGAGAGATTGAAGAGAATGAAAATGTGATTTTGAGTGAGCCAGAGCCATGTTTTGATCAAACTGAGGTCGTTTATCATGATTAGTGGTACTGGTGCATTTATATAGTGCAACATCGTTTGGTATTGATATTAATATATTCTTAGTTGAAAAGGCTGACCTTTTTTTGGCTGAATTTTCGATCTTGATTCAAATCTAATTAGAAGTATTCAACACCAAATTTTTTATTTATTATTGTTCTTTAAGAAACTTCGAATGAGTCAATGATATGAGTCAATTCTCTATTGTTACCTAGCTCTTTAATTTGTTTAGACAAAGACAGATTATACGCATTGAGATTGAGACTCAGTCACTCTGATTCAAACACAAGAAATTAATACTAAAAGTAATAGGATTAAAACACATTTTTTTGGAACATATATGGCATAGAACATGGACTGGTGTGGATTATCACTCCACATGTCATAAGTGCAGTACCACGTATACATGATGACATGGTGCATCTCGATTGCACTAAATGTTTCACATGATAGTTTAGTACAGATTTGATACAATAAAAATTTCACATGATATAATGCAGGTTTTACATAATACATGAAAATATCTTTGTATTTTCCCATGATTATCACGTAGGGACAAAATGACCGAGGTAGATAAGCCTTGTGGAGTTTGAAAGTTCGTACGTTTGATGTATTCTTTTCTTCCAGAAGGAATTTGAAGATCAAATACGTGATGTTTTAATATTGATTCCAATATTGGGCAAAGTAAGATAAGACCAACAAATACTTATACCACTAGTTTCCTTCCACACGTATTCAGAATTCAGATATGAGAAATTACATTTTTTCAGAAAGTTTAATAGTTTCAAAAATTCAAATTTGAACTTCAACCACTAAATAGAGCCACCTCAGTTTGCTTATTCACGTATACTAGATGTAGAGCCTGTATATTTTGCATATATGAGTGCTAAACAACCAGAAATCGGATAACTTGACCTTATATATATATATAGTTAGATTATATAAACTAGTGAAATTATAAAGACATGAACTCAAATTAAAAATTTCTTTCTATTTTTTTTTGGATAACCCAAGTTTAATTCCACATCAAAGTAATTAAGAATTCTTTAATGAATAACCTAAATTAACATTTAAAGTGTGACCAACTCAAGAAAGAGAGAACCGACCAAATCAAGCTTGCGATGCAACTTAGACGATACATAATTGAAATCTTCTCAACGACCTTTTGACTTAATTGATTAATTTCTTGAGTCTATATTACTACACTGATTGCCCGTGGATGTAATTAAGACTATATCCAAAGATAAACAAACGTTTCACAGAAGCAAATTAATGCATGTTGCAATTTAAATAATGCGTGTATGCTTATGAGGAATTTACTAGCTATTGGGGGCAAATGCATATTACTACCCCGTGTTTTCGAAAACCTGCATAAAACTATCCTGTAAAATTTTTTTTTCACCAGACTTACCTTGTATTTTTAAAACCCTGTAAATTACACCCATTCTCCGTTAATCATTGACACCGTTAATTTTTAATTGACTTGCCTAAATTACCCCTTATATATTAATAAAATATTATATTTTTATTAACGGGAAAAATGCATATTACTACCCTGTGATATCAAAAAGCTGCAAAAAACTATCATGTGAAATTTTTTTTTTGCACCAGACTTCCTTGTGTTTTCAAAAACCTTGCAAATTATACCCATTCTCCGTTACTCATTGACGGAGGGAGACGGAATAGGTGTAATTTACAGGGTTTTTGAAAACACAATGAAGTCTGGTGCAAAAAAAATTTCACAGAGTAACTTTTTGCAGGTTTCTAATATCACAAGGTAGTAATATGCATTTTTCCCAGCTATTTGCATGTTTTATTTAATTTAAAAATAGAAGAAGTTTGAGAAACTAGGTGATGAGCCTAAACTCTAAAGACTATGAGCTTACCACCAGAGACAGAACCAACTCTCCTTCGTCTACAATAAACGACGCTGCATTGTGCTAATCTTTTAATTAATTTTCTGATACTTTTAGCTCGATCGGAAATATTTTACAAGTCCATTGCATACAACAATTTCAACTTAATCAACAAATTGAACAAATAAATCTTGTTAAATAAATTAAATTAACTAAGGATGCATATGAATTAACTCTTTTTTTTTTTTTTTGGTTTCCCAAGGGTTTAATCCCTTTCGAGGCGCGTCAGGCACATAATTAAGGATGCATATGAATTAACTCTTCATGACCACAATCCTTAATAGCAATTTCCATAATATTACCAATAGAAGAAGAAGGCAACACATCACAGCAATGTCTTCGAGGAGCTTGCATCTGTACAGTAATTAAAAAGGAAGAAAACCAAATAAGAATTATCACATAACTATTTGAATGATTCTAAAGGGCTCCACAAATTATGTTAAAATATTTACATACCTGTTTGGCATCAAGGTCTAGCTTTCTTGAGAATACTCTGATTTCTTCAATCTTCCTTGGAGAAGCCATGTCGAATGTGCAGTTCTCAGAGGTCATAATCCTGTAACTTGTTGTTATTCGGTCTCTCCCAAATGACGCCTTGTGGAAGAAAAATAGAGGTGGCCTTCTGCATGGATCAGGATCATATCCCATTGTATCGACATCATAAAAGTCATTTATACCACCACCCTTTTTCAAAGGAATGTAAGTCTCTTGCGTGCGAATAGCATCTGGCAAGAACACATGATGAGGGAAGATTTGAACAGCATATCCCCAAGAGACAGAGATAGTCCAAGAAAACCATCGATCATAGCACACTGTTTGTTGCATCACCCTTTGTGAATCTATGTTTACAGCTTTAAATAAATGTTCTAAAGACATTATTGTTGTCATGTTGGGGAAAATTGGATCAATTGTGTCCGAAGCATGAAGAGAAACCAAAGGACTAATTGGATGGGAAGCCAAGAAACCAAACATACTTCCACGAAAATCCATCTGATTGAAGTAGAAAACAAGAAATCAATAATGGTGATTGTGAATAAAACATATTAAAGCTGATAAATGTGTATACATACCTGATGAAATCCAGGCTCTTGTGTTAAACTAATGCCGAGCTCTGCAATACAAGCATGAATCCTACCATCACTTCCGTAGAGGTGTGGGTACCGATTTAGGCACGAATCAAGAACCTTGGACAAAACCTTTGCGAGGGGATAGCTTATGGCAAAACCAGCGCCTCCAAAAGCCATTTTATAGGAGAAAAACTTGTTTTGTGCGAAACTTTCTGAACCTGTCCCAATGTAATACCACAAGCCATGATCATATTTGGACAAAGTCTTCACTAGATTTTCTGGAAAGAAAATTGTGTTATCATCCCCAAAAACAAACCACCTCACATTGGAATGGTTTAGATTTACTGTTTCCAATACAATGCGGGCAATACGTACAGCTGATCGAGGGCCATTTCGGTAAGTGTAACGAAACCGGGATGTGTCTTCTGATATGCAAATGGGAGGAAGAGAAGTTGCATCACTAAATCTTGAATTTGGTGGCATGGTTTCAAGGAAAACACAGCCCTTCATATCTTGAGGCTTCCACCAGAGCTTAAGATAGTTCTTTGTACTCGACCATGATCTGTCGTTTGAGGCTATGCCAAAAACGATGTGTTGAAGGGAGGTTGGCAATGATAAATCATGTTTTAATGAAGTGGAGATATAGGGAAAATTGTTATTTGGGAGGATGTAGAATGATGTAAGGAGGTAAGTCATACATAAAGAACATGAAATTATCATGAATATTATTATGAGGCGATTCGGTTTTTGGCTTATGGAATGTACTTGAAAAGACTGCATTTTTGCCCAGGTGAAGGCAAAAAGTTGAGGAACTTGGTTGAGGTTCTTAAACCAGATACTAAATGATAAAACATATTCAAACTTAATTTATTTATATGTTATTTAATTCAAAAGATCTTTTGATACAACTAAACCACATGCCTCAGTCAACTCAAAAGTGATTTTAGCTTGCCATATTCAAGGGCAACTCCAAAAGTCAGAGAGGCTCATATAATGCCACTAGACATTCCTGTAAAGGTACTCAATGCAAGTAGAGAAAAATCCAGCTAAAAATGAGTACTATAGAAGAAACGGTTGTGTTGTGTATAATCAAAGCAATCTGGTCAATGAATTTCTTACTACATTCTCAGATTTGACAAAAAAAATAAAAAAACATAATAAATTTACAAGGGAAGTCTGCAACTTGGATGCACCAGGAAAAAAAAAAAACTTTATACACGAGATCTGTACTGCATTTCCCCCCTGTAGAGGTCATCAAATAAGATCCTAACACCCAGCCAAAAGGTCTCCTGTCTCCCTTTTACAGAAGTAAGAAACAGAACAAAGTATCAGAGCAATGAATACATACTCCTCCTATCTTTTAGTGAACTTATGTATCTAAACACTTTTGGTGTAGTTTCAATATATACATTCTCAGTTCTCATGATTTCTAATGAAGAATATTAAGATGGATATCAAGAAAAACATGCATGTGATGTTAGTTATGACCATTAGAAAGATTCATCATTTAGAAAGGAAAAGAGTGACGAGCAAAATCTGTAAGTCTCCAGTGTATAGAGATATCTAAATGGTAAAACTAATAGAACCAATCTTAAAGGAGAAGAAACATGTGGGAAAAATAGTGGCTCCATACCTCTTTCCCTAATAAGGTTGCAAGTCTCCATGTGCGGGAAGTATTGTATACCAATTACCAAGTGCTTTGTCCATCTCTCTTTACGCGGAATAATAAAACATATTCTTTATGCAACTTTAATATTTCTCCACATTGCAATCAGTTCATCTACCCCACAATTCCGCATTTGTATATTCATATTTCCATCAAAAGACGAAGAAATATCACAGCAATCACGACGTGGTGCTTTGATCTAACAAAAAGAACAATGTTTCACGAAAGAATGAAGCAACACAAATGTTGAAGAAAAGTACAGTTAATACCTGTTCAATGTCAATATCTTGATACATCGAATAAACACTGATAACTTTCAATTTTTCGATTGCATTTGCTCTAGAACAATTTCCAAAGTTATTTCTGGTATAGTTGGTCCAGACTCCAGCTGTGTCAGCAGCTACAGTATGCAAAAAGAAGACAACAGGTCTTTTGCATGGATCCTTAGGGAACTCTCTTGTGTTAAACATATAACGGGTTGAAGATACATTTTTTCCTCTCTTCCATGGCCTAAAAGTTCTCTGAAGAGATAGTAGTTCAGGAAGAAGTTGATTTCCTTGATATACTTGAAGAGCATAGCCCCATGAAATTGAAACAGTCAATGAGTTTGCACGGTCATAGCAAACAGTCTGCTGCAGAATCCTGGCAGGATCAACACTGACAGCTTTAAAAAGATGTTGCAGAGCACGAATGCGGCTCATATCAGGAAAGATTGGTTCCACAGCATCTATGTGATGCAATGACGCAACAAGTGATAGTGGATGTGCAGAAAGCATCCCAAACAAATCTCCACGGATATCAACCTAAATTAATCGGCATTTGAATATATAAATTGCAAACAACAATGATGTAGATCATTCGTATTTGCTAATTAAAAAAAATGATAAATCATCAAAATTTCAAATTTTTTTGCTTCCATGCTCCGTAATAAGCCAGAGAAATAGCATTTGAACCTTCAATAATTTTAGTTTGTGACCAAAAGAATACAAAGCTCACCCAAAGTACATATGATTTTAAAAATGTGTAGAAAAGTAAACAAAGAAGTGAAAGAACATTAGTTTAGCTTCTTAATTAGACCTAAAATAGGTTGGTTCACACAATATTCCTTCATTCTACTTCTCTAACTTGTATAGCTAGCAATAACATTTGTATTGTGAACCCAAGTAACAATCAGTTAAAACGATACAAACACGGATATTGATCATAGAGAATACAAGTACTGTGTAATTTAGGCAAATTGGTTTATCACTTTTTCCAATGACTAAATATTGATACAAATCCAACTTACGAGAACAAATAAAAGGAACCATGTGCACATAATCTTTAAAAATTGAAGAAGTACATAAATAAATCTAACATATCATTTAATAAAACAAATATTCACACATAAACAAGTGAACATTAAAGACATACAACTCAGCATAAAAAACCACATAGTTTGTTTATGATTAGAACATCATCAACATAACAGCAGTAACAAATATGCAAGTGAAAAACTGGTTCCAAAAATTCATACAGTGCATGATCATCCTCAATCAATTACCTGATGGAACCCCTGTTCAATTGTCAACCTAACGCCAAGCTCAGCTACGCAAGCGAAAACCCTAGCATCGCTGCCATACAAATGACGGTACCTATCAAGACAAGAATCAATAACCCTAGCCAAAACCCTAACCAACGGTGCACTAATCGCGTAACCACCGCCTCCAAACGCCATATCGAAATAAAATTTCTCATTCTGTTCATAACTCTCGGAACCAGAACCAATGTAATGCCACTTCCTGTGATCGTACTTACTCAAAATCCTCACTAAATTCTCCGTAAAAAACACGGTATCGTCGTCGCCGAAGACATACCAGGAAATTCCAGGGATTTCGAGGGCAAAAGCGTCTTTTACTATGCGGGCTAAGCGGTGACCGGAGGAGAGGGAGGAGGAGTTAGGGGGGACGATTATGTGGGGGAGTGATGGGTGGGGGGTGGGTGGGGAGCGGTCGAGGAAGAGGAAAGTGGTGTTGAGGTGAGAGATTGGATTATGCCAGAGACGGAGATAAGGGGAGCGGGAGGGGAGAGAGGAAGAGGAGGAGCCGACGGAGAAGAGGATGTGGCGGAGGGAGAGTGGAGGAGACGGGGGAGGTGGTAATTGGACGGTGGAGAAAGTATCGGTGTTGAAATGGAGGTGGTGGAGGTAAAGGAGGAGGGAGATGGAGAGGAGAGAGGAGAGGAGGAGGAGTGTGTCCTTATTGAAGCGTGATCTTCGAGTGAAGGTGAAAGCTCTTGAAATCATGGGCGCCATTTTCGTCCTTTTCTTAAGAATTAATTCTCAGAGGTGAAGTGTGAAATTTAACTGAATCCCTGAATTTATATAAAACAACAATAACAATGGTGTCCGGAAAAGAGCTGAAAATAATAAATCTAAGCCTTTAAAAAAACAACTTTTTTAATGAGCCCCCTTTTTGGATTCGAATCTTAGTACAATCGTGTATCTATTTAGTTTTTGTTTTTATTTTTACTAATAAAATGTGATGAATAGCTCATCGGATTTTATGCGGCATGGTAAGATTCAAACTTAGAATTCATACTTGGATTCGTGTATTTAATTAGTTTTATGAATAGGATTATCTATGTGTTTGGTTATAGATCGGAATAGATTTCTGATTAATTAATGATTTATGTGTGATTGATTGTTATTTCGAGATATTCTAAAAAAATAATAGAAGTAAAAATATTAACTTTTCTCCAAAGATAGAGTAGCAAGCCCATTAGACAAATACATCAAAAGCACTAATAAATTTGTGTAGTCTAGTGACAATAAAATTTGTCAAATGATTCAATAACGATTTTTCGATTATCAATTTGACAGTTTAATTAAAGACCATTTAATTTTCATCACATTTATTTTTACGAATTTCATTTTAGTGTCAGAATTCAAATTGGAGTCACTTAATATATGTAATATATATATTAAGGAAGTGTTTGGTAGGATCTAATAGGGGTAATATGTCATATTATATGAGTTTGTATGGATTAATACAATGTTTGGTAGTAATGTTCTAATACCGGGTTAAATGAATTAAATCCTTATGATTCGGTATTAAGACTAGATTATAATCCACACAGGCATGGGTAAATTAGTTAATTGGGGTGAATATGAATTAGATAAAATGTAACTTATAACCTCAAATTTACATATTTTCTTTTAAACATATAATTAAATATTATAAATTCTTCTCAAATCTTTGAAAATGGAAACACATTCTACATAATAAATCACAAATTAACATTTATATCAATTTACAATTAACATGGAGGCATTCAAACTAAAATATTGAACAAACATTGATCAACTCATACTCTTATACATATCAAACAAGTGGCTTCGATGAATATCTTAACTAACATAATATGTTCAATTAAGTAGTGAAAATATAGGCAAAATTGCAAAAATAGTCCCGAACTAATCACTGATTTTGGATTTTCGTCCCAAACTATTTAATTTGGCGAATTTCATCCCATAATTTAATATTTTTGGAATATCGTCCCACCGTAATTATAAGACGGAAATTGCGCATTTGCCGATGAATTATCACATGGCTGCTTAAGTATCATGACATGGTAAATTTTAACATGAATAATTATATAATATTGCAGAGTTTGTCTCAAACTAATTACAAGATTCAACCGTCATTTCTATTAAATTAAAAATTTAATATTGGGACTAAATAAATATAAAATGGTAAATTATGGGACGAAATTTGGAGAGTTGATATAGTTTGGGACGAAAAATTAAAATTAGTAATTAGTTTGGGATTAAATTACGGGACGAAATTCGCCAAGTTAAATAGTTCGGGACGAAAATCCAAAATCACGAATTAGTTTGGGACTTTTTCTGCAATTTTACCGAAAATATATTTAATGTATGATAGATTGATTTAATGTAATATGACTCAATCAAAACGTAGTTTAATATGACCTTCACACCAGCTCCAATCTAATCCACCTTAATCCCATACTCCCGGCCCCTAAATATATTGCAGAGAAGTTTAATACTACTATCACTGCTTAATTCCACTTTGCAACCTTGAAATATATCAATTTGGCACTTTGCACCCTCGAAAAAAATCAATCTCACTTTGCACCCTCAAAATATATATTGACTTTCACTTTGCACCATAGGTGAATTTCAAGCCAAAATATATGGGTATTTTGGTCACTCCCTTAAAAAAACAGCATATAAATTCCTCCATAATATAATAATGTAAGACTCATGTGCAATTAAGAGTAAAATTGATAAAAAAAAAATACCCATTAAAATAACTTCGAAAAAAATCATTTTTGAGGGCAGACAAATAAATACTTTACTTATTTAATTCTCGACCTGCTACAAAATATTATTCTAAAAAATGTTTATATAACATAAAATAAGAAAATATAATATTAATAAAAAAAATGTGAAAATATAATAATGTAAGACTTGTGTGTATTTAAGAGTAACACAAGGATCCCTAAACTCCAGCATGGGCACAAATATAATTTGATATCGGTTTTTTGAAATTATATTTACAACGTGTGATGTCTCATTTTTTTATATTTTCTTTGGAGTTATTTTAATGGATAATTTGTCAATTTTGCTCTTAATTGTACATAAATCTCAAATTAATATATTTTGGAGGGACTCTATGTTGACTTTTGAAGGGAGTAATAAAAATACTCCTGGCTTTTGGCATAAAATTCACCCAGGGCGCAAAGTGAAATACAATATATATTATGAGGGTGCAATCTGTGATTGATTTTTTTAGGATGCAAAATACCAAAATGATACATTTTTAGGGTGCAAAGTGGGCTTTAGCCCTACTATCACTTAACAATAATTTAGTAACGGTAATTTTTGGCAAGTGATGTTAATTGGAAAAAAGTACAAGGTTATCGTACTTACAAGAAGCCACTATAAAGTATAAATTCAAGGTGATTGGACGAAGTGGTAGAGGCTTACGATCCTAGAAGTGAAACACATGTTCGAGTTCTACTAAAGTCACCATATTGAGGATGTCTTATACCCAATACTTTCTTTGATTCAAGCTGTAATTATGTTTGATATCTAGCTCAATTGTAAAAGTCATGGCCCCACTATTCCCTAGCATCGTGCATATTAATTACAACCGAATTTTCTTAAATGATGGGTCCTGAGAGGGCGCTACACTAACAAAATTCAGAGAATTCTAGAGGTGGATCAATCGCATGAGTATGTAAAGATGTTGGGTATAAAAAAAATCTTACATAAATTTGGTTTAGGAAAAATTCATAGGCTTTGTGGCTATGAATAATACCACATCATTCATTGTGTGATCAAATAAATGATGTTGTGTTATTCATAATTAGCCATAGATCTAGAAATTATTCTTAGATCAAGTCTACGTAAATTCTTTCCTAAGATATCAACAAAATCAGGGACGGATACATGATTAATTAAGTGTTGGGTAAATTACGAATACCCCCTCAGGTAAGGCATAATTACAAAAATCACCATCACGTATTGGGTATTACAAAAATCCCCCATAGGTTTGTCACCTTTTTACAATTAACCCCTTGTCCCTAAAATATTTCAATTTTGCCCTTGGGTGTTATTTGTATTGTTTATAATGTCTTATCAATGTTAAAACTTGGGATCTAATTATTATATCTTATAAATTAAAAAAAAAAGATAATTATATATTTACTACTAGAATAATTGATAAAATTTATAATTGCCCATAAGTTTTGATAAAATTGCAAAAAAAAAAAAGGGAATTTATATATTTATTAGCAATTTTAATTTGTATAATATTAAATTAATTAGAATTTTAATAATATACTTTATAAATATGAATTGTTTACACATTAGTTAAATGAATTTATTTTATAAATTAGTAAATTTAATTAATTATATTGTATTATAAATAAGATATTATAATTTGTTAAAGATTATATTGTATTATAAATTGAAATATTTATTGAAATTTATGAGAAAATATAAATTATATCAATTATTTTGGTGGTAAATATATGATTATTATTTTTATATTTACAAGATATAACAAGTAACACCCAATTTTTAAAATTTATAACATATATAAACATTACAAATAACTTTCAAGGGCAAAATTGGAACATTTTAGGGACAAGGGGTTAATTGTAAGAAGGTGACAAACCTGAGGGGGATTTTTGTAATATCCAATACGTGAGGGTGATTTTTGTAATTCGACCTTACCTGAGGGGGGTATTCGTAATTTACCCTTAAGTGTTTGGGGCTGAAAATAAATTCTAGTGAAACTCGTGAAAACGATTTTTATACTGTTCTATTTACATAATTAATCTACAACAATAATATTAAACAGAACGAGAATAAAAAATATATTGAATTTTAAATGGCAATATAAATTAACTAAAGTTACTTGAGGTATCTCAATTTTATCAAAAACTCTGCGATTCATAATGGGCATAAACAATTTAAAGATAAGATGCATTTTTTAACGAGACAACTAATTGGAAGAAAAAATAAATTGGCGGTTTCCTATAGAAGAAATAAATGATTTAGGTTCTCTTTTGTTTTGAAAAATTAGACGAATGTTTTTTTATTGAGTTCTTAATGACAAAAATATTGCTTAATTAATCTATATCTTTCTATATCTATACTACTACTAAAAGTGTGAATAATTTAAGTTTTTTTTTTTTTTGTGAAGACAAAAATGTCCTTATTCAAATTGTTAAGTATATTAATAAAATGTAATTAGACATGAATTTTCCTTAAATATTTTCATCAAAAATTTGGTAAGAAAATATTTTAAGAAAATTTGTGACTTCCTTTTTTCCTAACCAAGCACCATGAATATGAAAGAAAAACAAAAATATATTCAAATTAGAGGGGAAAATGCATATTTAGTTATCTATTATATATCTATACTACTACTAAAAGTGTGAATAATTTAAGTTTTTTAATATTTTGTGAAGACAAAAATGCCCTTATTCTAGTCCCTAAAAAATTATATAAAATTTAAAACATGGATGAAAATCTTCCCTTCTTCATGTGATTTCTAGTGAAAAGAATGAATAAATCTTCTTGTGGTGTCTGGAGGTAAAAAAAAAAAAAAGGAAATGAATCATATCATGCACATAATAGAAAAATAAGTTAAAATAGGAAGCAATTTTTAATTCTAATTATATAGAATGTGTTATATGAACGGAATTAGTTCCTTCCTGAAATTAATTTTGTGCTCGAGTATATATAGACTCAACTCATACACAGTATATCAACGGAATAAGTTCCTCCCTGAAATTAATATTGTGCTCGAGTGTATAGACTCAACTCATACACATAACGAAATTGGGCCATACCATTGTTTGTACTAATAATTACACATACACAAACATTTCTTTAGTATAAATTCGACCAGTTAAATTCAATCATGATCAATATCGTTAAGTACAAAGTCAGTAAACAAAACAGGAAGCTCTAGCAAGGGGGAAGAAATGCTAAGCTCTAATAAGGGGGGAAGATCAAATTTGATGAAAGCCATTAAATATCTTTCAGAATGGGCCAGTGATGCATCAAGAAGAATGATAACTTTGTGAAAATGTCGTTATCACGTTCCTTCTTAAGCCCAAAACGTCTTGTTTTACTCCTAGTTTTGCTTGCCATTGCGTGTTTTCGTGGTTTTTCCTTCGTTGGCCCCTTCGTTTGACTTTTGTTCGGTTTTTGTGTTTTTGTTCGTGTTTTGATCGTTTTCTCCGTGTTTTGTAGGATGTGACATCTTAGAGTGATTCGGAGTTTCGTATCAATAAATGCGAGTCGTCCTACCCACCCCGCGAGTCAAACTTGAGCTTCAAAGGAAAAAGAACCCGAGGCAAATTGTACAAGATTGTAGACAGTTGCTCACTAAAACTAGTACAACTTTATCATGGCTGATCCAAATGAATTGAATTTTGAGTATGTTATAGATGAATGAGTTAGCAACGCTACAGACTTTATGGATCTGCAATCGAAGTTCGAAATCAAAAGATATGCTGCTCAGAAGGAAGTGAGGCAGAGCAGAAAACTCACTGCCAGTGTTGCACCGCAGTGTGTGAAACTTACACCGCGGTGTACCCCTACTACTAGCAGATATTTGTCTGCGGGAAGCAGGGGTCGTTTTTTGTATGGTTCCCCCCCCCCCCCCCCCCCCCCCTTTTCCAATTGTAATTTTAACTTATTAGGGGACATTTTGGTCTTGGTTGTGATAGTTTTTGGGGGCAACTTAGGCATGAGGGGATTTTTTGTTTCACTAGGTTATGAGTTGAGTGGAGAAATCAAAGACAACTTCTTGAACACTATACTCTCTAGCCTCCTTGGAAGAACTTTCACTTGAACTCTCCATTTAAGATAAAAGGGCTTGAGGGAGAAGTTGTTGAAGATTTCAACCACTAAGCTTACTCTAACTCTTATTAATTTTTTTCATTTACATCTGTGGCTTTCATTAATGTATTCGATGATTTATTCAATGTTATGAGTAGTTAATTCCTATTTCTTGAGTTTTATTGATCCTATGTTTGATTCTTGATTAAATTATGTTATAATGGTTGATGCTATACTTGTATGTGTTCGTTAATCTAGTTTATGCTTTTGTCATCTTGTTGTTAGGCCAACTATGTGATGAAATTGATTGATTCTTGATTGCTACACAAGTGAATTGAGGATTAGATTGTGAAACTAGATTGTGATTTGATTCTAGGATATGAATATACCTAGATCATTTCATGTTCTTTCAAGGTTTGAGGTTAATGCATCATTTAGGTTTAGTCCTTCTAGACATAAATTGGATTAGTCTAACTTGATAGGTTCATACACAATTCGGAAGATACGTATGAGTATTTTATGAAACCTTGAACAACAAACATTAGTGTGGTTGTCAATTGTTGAGTCTTTTATCTTGAATTGAACTAGGTGACGTAAAATCCTAGAAGCCTTTACCATAGTATCAAGTCAAGTGTTAGTTTCATAATCACCTTAATTTAGTTTTAGTATCAAAATCACCATCACTTTACCAACTCGACTTACAAATCTAAGTAGAAGTAACAAGACATTAGTTGGTAATTAATTGAAGAATTCCTCGTGGGTTCGACACCCCTTATCACTTTATTACTTGTAGACGACCGTATACTTGCGTGGTTTGAGTATTAATATTTGGAACGCAACAAAGAATTAGATGATCGAACACCCTCAATAACGGATTTACAATCCTCTTCGAGAATAAGGCGATCCCAACCATGTTCAAGTCCAAATTCAACCCCTCAGGTTGAAGAGGATGGTCAATGGTATTCGTTGTCCAAGCAATACAAACTCCTCAAGCCACAATTCCAATGCCACGATGCTTACCCGGTAAATCCAAGCTAAGGCCGCATCCACATTCACTTTGACGTATTGCTCTTGGGGCCAGTGTTTTAAAACTGGACCGGATCGGCCGAATCGATCTGTTTAACCGGTAATCGGTTGTCAATCCGGTTCGATTAACTCTCCAAAATCAACTTTATTCCTGATCAATTCGAACCGAAAAAAACCGATCAAAAACTGGTAAAACCAGTGATCTAAAGAACCGATTGAACCACTGGTTCACTTATAAAAATAAAAAGTTTACGCTATGGCCTTTAAACATCAACAATACTCTCACATCTCTTCTTCTATTTTTCACTTTGTATCAAACAAGATCAACAAGAAACAAAAAATCTTTAATATAATGAGTTATATAAATATATTTGAGCATCAATTTCATAAGAAAAGTTATGTTTTTCTCAAACTTCAAGTATTTTCAATTTTTTAATATAATTCGATAACAAAATTCATCAATATTTTATCTTTTTCATAGGTGATTAGAAATAAAATTATTGTTTTTCATATGGTGTTTATTTTTATTTGAATTACTGCATTGATATCATGTTTTGATATTTGTAATTTTGTTGCTATCATTCATTCTCAACTCAAGATTTGTAGAAAAATAATTGGTCATGAGATAAACATTTAATTTATGGAAATAAACTTGAAAAATTCGATAATATTTTTTTTAAATAGTTGATTACATACATTATAACTTAAATCAAAATATTATTTTGTAATGACGTCACACCGATAGAAACAGTGGTTAAAACGGCTAAATCGATCTAACCAGTAACCAGTAAGATTACTGATTCACTGTCTGTTCCGGTTATTAAAACATTGCTTGGGGCGACCACAATTGAAAAAAGGGTTAATTTCAAATATTACATATCCTTCATTTACCTATACCCTATACTATTTAAATCATCACGTATCTCCCTTATGCTATTTAAGCCTTCACTTACCAACTGAGATTAACATTTAACTCAATATTCTCTATTAAAATTAACGTAACTTACGAAAGTGTCATTTTAAAACTCTAAAAGACATTTATTAATCAATTGACAAAATATTTCTTGTATTAACTTAGTACTAAAGCCTTCAAAAAACCTAATTTGAAAGTGCATCTAAAAGACATTTATTAATCAATTGACAAAATATTTCTTGTATTAACTTAGTACTAAAGCCTTCAAAAAACCTAATTTGAAAGTGCATCGATACAAACTTAAATAAAGAAAAAGTAAAATTTTGAATTTTTTTAATATTATACATTATTGAATAATGAAAGATCAAATATTTATATTAATATAAAATAATTACATCATTTTATATTCTTATAAAATTAATACTGATAACTTATTTCACACACCTCAACATTAACTTCAAAAGAATTCCTTGTAATTTTTTTATTTCATTATTTTACAATATCATTCTTTAGATAGCTAAAATATATATAAATGCATGTACTATATTCTTATAGATATCATAGTTAAAATTAGGGCAAAGGACGATTCGGGAAATCAACTGGATAGAATCGAATCGAACACCGAGCCAATATTTAGGTTTGAAAATCAGTTTTTGTCCCAGAATCGACCCCTTATAGGGGTCTTTTTAGGTAAAACCGATCGGTTTCATGAACCGAATCTATTGTACCGAATATATATATATATATATATAACTTTATTTTTTAAAAATAAACTAACTAAAAAGGGGCCCTTAATTTCCTAAATCAAAAACCCTTCGTTCAATTTTTTTTCCCTTCTGCACGCTCACAGCTCACTACCAAACCGACTTTGAAAAATTATTGTTGAAGTTTTAAATTTTAAGAATTTGAATATGTAGTGATATTGATGTTTTATTAGTTTGTGTGGATGTTTTATGAATATTTGTTTATACTGATTATTTGAGACTTTTGAAACTTGTTGTTTATTTTAATTTAAGACTTTGACATTTGGAAATTTGTCGACCTCGTAAAGCATAAGTAGACTTCAACTTGCAAGATGTTCAAATATTAAAAAAAAAAAATTGTTTTTTTGTGGACCGAATCGGACCGAAATTTTCTGTCCGTACATGATCCGAACTTCGGTCCTGTTCTTCCCAAATGCTCACCCCTAGTTAAAATGATACTATCATAAGTTTCGTTAATTTTAACAGATAATATTGAGTTGACAGTTAGTCTCGGGGGGAGGGGGGTTAAGTGAAGGTTCAAATAGTATAATGGAAGTAAATGAAGGTTTAAATAGTACAAAAAAGGTAAGTGAAGAATATGTAATAGTACAAGGGAGATATCTGAAATTAACCCTTAAAAAAATTTGAATATGTTGGTAATCACATTTTTTACTCGAATTTATCTCTAATTTATAACGATCAACGCATAATTTATAACGGTAATCACTTATCATTCATTGAGATGGTATCTCAATTACACAATGTCCAACAAAATATTGCAATCTTGTAATATAATGCCCCCGGTTGCATTGATTAACCATGATGACTATTGTTATATTTTTTTTTTATCAATAAACCAAGACCATTGTTTGGACAGCAAAAAAGAATTGTTATTTTTCTCTTTTTATTAGATTATTATTTATTAAGTGGATTTTGGGATACCATCATGTACAATTATCACAAGCGTGAATGTACTTTCTTTTTCCTTTTAGAATCGTGGATGTACTTTGTTGTGAAGACTATATTGAGTGCATATATTGTTATATGAACTAATTAGATTAGTTGAAATTGATTTAATGAATTTAGAGACTTTAGATGACATGAAACTTCTAAACCTATTCTACTTAAATAATTAAAGATCAGTTGTTATCTAAATCCAACTACAAAATTATGTGCAACGTAAACTGTTGATATAACTATATTTTTTCAAACATTTAACATACAACTTGCAATTATCGACAAACATGGAAATATTAATAATAAAAACAATCTTAATTTATATATTATTTAAGAAACAAATTAGTTTTTGTTCGTGCATAGCACGGGACACATACTAATTATTGTATAGTTCTATAACAATATTATATGTATTACTCACTCCTAGAAGATGTATCATATTTGAGGCATAATACCATACTCGCCACAAAAAAAACAATAATCCCGAGAAAAAATAAGCTACGTCTAAGTTTTGTGTCATAACTATGCTTTATTAAACCTAGTAGCACCATGGACAAACCACCTGCAGCAAGAAGTAAATAAGAAACCGCGACCACAACGCCCCTGAAGCTACAGGGCCAAACCATGTATGGTATAAATAGCTGGGCTTCTCCACCCACCTTTTAATATAAGTTTGTCTAGTAGTTTATTAGTGTTGTGATTCTTCTTCAAGCCAATTTATATAGTGCACCATATGCTGAAAAAGCATGGACAATAATTATTTTTATGAAATCGACATTAAAGGTAAAGATTTCTAGATAATACCAGGACACAATATAAATAATAATGGACATATAGATAATACCAGGACAAAATATAAATAATAATGGACATATTTATGTTTTAATTATGGCAACACAACGTTTAATATTGTAAATTTTCAAATACGACATACAAAATGGAATATCAAATAACTTTTTTATCCTTGTTTCATTAAAGCAACACTTCTCACAATTATTGTAATAGCAATTAAGTAATGCACGGACCAAATTACATTGCTACGAGATATCAATAATTAATGTTAAGATGTATAGAGAATTCCGTGGAATGAACTTTAATCCTAATTCATAACTAATTTGATTCGATTTATTAGAATTTTGTTATATTAACATCAATTCAAATGCATGTTTTCCATCTGATAAGTCATTTGAATTAAGTGGTTATTTTTTTCCTTGATAATGTTTGAATTAAGTGGTTAAATATGTCGATATATATTAGATCTTTTATAAGTTAAATGGATTATGAAAAATGTTAAAACACATAAGATAAGTTGAGTAAAAATGTAACAAAAATGTAGTATATAAAACAAATATCGATGAAAATGTCAAATATAAAGATTTTGTAAGATTTGAAAAAATATCTGAAATTCGATAGAATCTGAACAAGATTAAGGAACCGACCCGAATCTGCTTCAATATGTCAGTTAATCACCTTGCACACTCCAAAAATAATTATGCCACTCGCACCCTTAAAATACTTTAATGACTTCACTTTGCACGCCCAATATCTTCAACCATCTTAATGTCCAGGGAAAAATCAATTGAGAGAAAGTATGGCCTGTACAGTAGAAACAGAGGAAAAAATTCTTAAAAACTGAATATGCCTTAACAACTCAAAATGACTTCCGGGCGATATTAAGGTGGTTGAAAATGTTCAAAGTGCAAAGTAGAGTCTTCAAGGCTATGTTTGATTCTTGGATTTGAGTTAGTAAAACACCAAGGAAAACGTTTTCTCTTGCATCCAGTGACGTAGCTTTGAGCTTCATCTATTGTTCGTTTGCATATTAGTTATCATTTTACCCACTGAAATCAATAAACCAAACATAAAATGTATTTTGAAGGAGCAAAATGGAATGCAAAGTGATAAATTGTCCTCTTTCTAGAGTGCAAATGGAATTGAGCCGGAAAATTTTATGATTAGAAAAGTACAAGAATCAGAATAAGGAATGAATTAGCATTGCAAGAACTTACCATATGGAATTAGGCAATTAGCATTGAATTAAACTCGGATATCTTCGTAGGATCAAATTTTTACTTGACAAATGTCGCCACCAAGAAAAAATCCACTACACAATTTTATGTTTCTTACGAAGCTTTCTTTTTTACTGGTTAAAATTGTCGTAAATGAAGAAAATATAGATACTTTTAAAGAGTGAATCGCACTTTTCGTCCTCCTTATGACCAATTTTATGTACATTCGTAATTCTTATCAATGTAATGTAACACATCGTTCTTCTTAAGTTTTTCATAGGAGATATGTCTCCTTTATCAACGTTGTGTGACACATTCATCAAATGAAAATTACATGAGCCGAGTTTGATCAAAGAAAAGGCTTAATACCACTTTTCACCCTCGAAAATGTATCAATTTATCACTTGCACACTCGAAAAAAACAATCCCTCTTCGCACATTTAAAACATATATTGTCTTTCAATTTGCACCCTGGTGAATTTTAGGCCAAAAAGAAGGGGTATTTTTGTCCCTTCATTCAAAATTCAACATATATTCCCTCCAAAATATAATAATGTGAGATTCATGTGCAATTAAGAGTAAAATTGATAAATTACCTATTAAAATAACTCTTAAAAAATCATTTTGGAGGGCAACCAAATGAATACTTATTTGATACTTGACCTACTACAAAATATTATTCTAAAAAAATATTTATATAAGTTGAAATAAGAAAATATAATATCAATAAAAAATAATATAGTCTTGCTTTTACAGGAAAGTGGTGGAGTGTGAGTAAATATGGCGCAAAAGAATCCGTTGAAACGACCGTAAAAATTACTTGTCACTAGAAAAATTCATCAAAAATATTTTTGAAACGCTATTCTTCGGTCCTAATTTTCGCCATGAAAAATTTGTCAAAAAATCCATCGAAAATTGACGTATTTCTTGTAGTGAGCTAAATATAATAAATATAGGTCAATGTAATCATATATATATGAGCTTCGTGTATTCAAATAAATCAATGATCCATAAAGTCTAATATGGACAAGATATCATTTGACATCGGTCTTTTCAAATTTATATTTACAACATGTGATGTCTCATTTTTTTTTTTTTATTTTATATTTTCGAAGTTATTTTAATGGGTAATTTGTCAATTTTACTCTTAATTGCATATGAATTTCATATTATTATATTGGAGGGAATATAAATTGACTTTTAAAGAAGGGACTGACAAAACAACCCTTTCTTTTTAGCCTAAAATTCACATAGGGTGCAAAACAACCCTTTCTATTTAGCCTAAAATTCACATAGGGTGCAAAGTAAAAGACAAAATATATTTTGAAATTAAATTGATAAATTTTTAGGGTGCAAAGTGAAATTAAGTCCAAAGAAAATTAGAAAATTTATGAGTCGGATTTGAACCTATAGCTATGAAGTCAGACGATATATGAGTTTGAGCAACTTAAAGCTCGGCTCGTCTGACTCAATTGACAGTACTACCATCTTGTAAACTTTTAGATAATATATTAATGATATTGTTATTCGTAAAAACAAAATTTAGGGAGAAAATAGCTCTCAACTCCACAAATATCATTGAGCTTAATCTAACGGCTGTTATTCACTCAAGATCAACGGCCATATTTTAATTTACGAAGGGCAAAATTGACTTTCTACGGAAATCGGGCCTAAGTCAAAATCTGATGGATTAATAACAGAACACAATTTTCTACACCAAGAAAGGCTTCACCTAAGACTTTTTCCATTGACAAGAATGAAGAAAAAGAAATTTAAGAATACTTGGCAGAAGATGGGGAAGTTTATCAGTATACTTTGAGATTGGTGGAGTGTGCTATGTTTGCAGCTGTTTCTGGGTTGGCCTTTCATTTGAGTACCTCTCTTGCCATTGAGGTATAAAATCCTTTGATAAAGTTTCCATTTTTACATGTATTAGTGAATTATTGATACATTTAATCAATGTATAAAATACTATTAGGTTTTGAGAGCTCTTTCATTAAGCATCATTAAGCATTAAGTCAATTAGTTTGGTATAGATAGAGAATGATTTTGGGTATTTTTTTTTCTTTGTATATGTCTCTGTGCTATTGTGTCAAGATTAAATTTTGGCTTTTAGTGCAATTTAAGGTTGGTTTGGTGTTTACATGATCTTTCCATACATAATGTGGGCTGTGACTTGTAAGCTTAGAAAAGTGAAAGAAATCTTGGAAACTTAGGCATTCACATCACAAGGCTGCCTTATAGGCGTTTAGATTGTGAATGTTAGCCAGGTTGCTAATACAAGTATAGTAACTTCAGATATAATCCAAAAATTACAAGATTTAGACTTGCAAATGCAAATATTACATCTTTAAATTGAAATAAAACTAGTCTTGTTCATGCACGAAAGTAAAATTTGATTTGTAATTGTTTAGATTTCATTTATGAATTTCCACAAACTATAACCAGTGTATCCATCTGTTATGAGGTAATATCGACAGACTACAATCACTTATGCATAGTTCAATTTGATTTTGACAGCAATACATTGCCTTTTTTTTTGCTTTGCCAATTGTATTGTCCACTATGAGATGGGGTACTTAAGCTGGAAGAAAAACCATGGTATTCCACGACTTAGTTTGTATTATTATCTTAATTTTTATTTATTTGTTAAATTCATGTAGGTGATGCAGTTTCGTATTGTTCTTTGATCATATTCAGGTGACAACTGTTGTATTATTGTTTGTGTTATCTGGTCCCGTAAAATCAGTCACCTATTTGGTGAATTTTATTCACATCTTACGACAAAGTCTACACTGCTCTTGCTTTTGAATTATAAAGCATAATGTTTTTGTGATAATACTTGTTGATTCGTGTTAAACCATTTTTTTTTTAAATTTTTGCGGCTGATTATTTTGTCAACTAAATAAAGCTTAAAACGAGAGACTGACTTGTGTTTTTATTCTCGGACAGTTATTGCCTGGTTTCTTTTGAATGTATGCATCACATACATGCTACAATCTTTTAATATATGTGTCACTTTTATCTTTTTTCTTTATCTCATCTGAAGCTTCAAATGGTAACCATCGTAGCATATTTATAGCCTTTTGTTTTTCATTACTATGTTCCAACTCTTTACTGCAATATAAAACCTGAAATTACATTATAAACACCCTTTTCCCCAAAGACCTTCTACTTACATATGTGTGCGATAAGGTATTATATATTCTCATTACATTTTTTTTAGGGACATTTGTTTTATGCACTCTATAAGATGATATATCTAAAATGACGGGATTCGAGGCCCAAAGATGAAATGGGGAGATAAGGAGATTAGATGTAATATATACATGTTGGTTAAGTATAGTATGGTTACTTTATCATGATTTATGAGGATGAAGAAGTCTTTTAAAAGCATAGCATAGAATTGGAATCCTTTAACAAGCATGTATGTCTGGAAATCATAAGCTAGTAGTTTCTATAACAATTATTTATTTTTGCTATTCAATCTCGTAACTTATTGTTTAATTTTCTTCTTTCTTGTAGATACAAGAGGTTGAAAAGCAGGTGGAGAAACTCTCAGGTTTACTTTGTGAAATTCAAGGTACAAATTCTGCTTATTTGAACCATTTTATTATCATGTTGAAAATTTGTCATGTAAATATATTGTATGCAGTTAGGTCATAAATGCGTGGATGCAACATAATATACGTGAGCATTTATAACAGTGCAATAAATAAACACATGCAATAACAATTTTAAGCACATAAACAAGTAACCAACAGTTGCTGATACCGTCCTTCTCTTACCCTCCAGTCCATATTATGACGCCCCCACCGAACACTCCAAGTAAGGAGCTACCTTACTATCTGTGCGCATAGACGTCTAATGTCAAGAGTTTGACTTCACTCCCCAAGTGTAACCTCCACACTTGGTTTGTGAAGCCGGGTGTACGGTGGATCAAGGTAACCCTCCGGCCCTAACCTTCCAGGTTACCTATGATTCCGCACACCAAAATAGGGCCCATACAATAATAGCAAACAATATAGTATAGTAACAATACAGTACAATAACAATCTAGTAACATGAAATTAGCAACCAACTCAATAACAATCATTAAAACATAAGCACAAAGGAATTATCATAATAATTCAAGGCGTATTTTGCAAATACTTCATTTCATAGCTCAGAAGAAAACTAAATTGATATTGAGAATATTTGAACACGTTATTATATCTAGAGTATTTAAAATTCAAATTGTACTTACGTATAATAATTTCAGAACCTTTTGGTTTCATATTAAAATGCATAAGACAAAAAACAATAAATATCTGAAATCATAGTCAAATTACAGGACATAAAACAATAAAGGTCTGAAATCATAGTCAAATTACAGTACATAAAAAACAATAAAGTTTAAACAATAGTTAAATACAACATCATCAACTAAGCCAATTTCAGAAGATCTTTTTGCAAGGTGATGAAAGGTACTCTTGTACTTCCAACAAATGGTGCACTTGTACTGCTATGATAGCTCATAAGCAACTCCACTATGAAGCACCCATCGAGCAGAATTATCTTCAACAAGTTTTCTCTTCCCATGCTCAGCTCTTCCTTTTTGTAGCAGCCTTGAATTTGCGCCTCTATTGTGCTCAAAGCTTCAACTATGGCATCCGCAGCGCCATCAATTCGTTGAATAAAATTTCTTGCAAACTACCTTTTCAACTCATTTGCTGGACTAAGGGGATCATAATGTAATGGCCCGACCGAAACCATAGTTGGTTCAAAGTATTTAGCTTTATTGTCACTGTGAAATTCTATTGGAACTTTGCAGATATATGGTACGGGAGGTTGCGGTCGCAGAGTATCAGAGTATCTAAATCTGTCACGAACTCCGATAACACTATTTGTTTGGCATTGCTAGGTTCTCTCCCATCTGTTAAAAGAATATATTTGATTTAAGCATATCTATAAATGAAATTTAGCAAATCATGACAACACAAAAGAGAAAATCTAGGACAAGTGGAACACTATTCAACCCAATTAATTAAACCTCGTCCCATTTTCTTTTTCTTGAGTAAATACTCTCTAGTCTCTCCTGGCCTAATTGTTTACTTGAAAAGGTCCAATGGACACTAGAGTTGGCACAAAACATTTTTCATCACGGTATCCTTCGGGAACCTTGCAGATGTCCGGTATAGTTGGTTCTATGCCCATCATGTACTCCGATAAAATTTTCTTCATGGTGTTGCTACTTTCAGGTTCTACATCTTTTGTTTTTCTACTCTGTTGAGATAGTTTGCAATTGTCCCTATTTATACTAACCACCTCATCAAATGGAAGGTGAAGATCAACTTGATCTAATGGGTAAGAATGATTAAATAAGGAAGTTTATTAGATAATTTTATGATATTTCCATGGAATTATTCGGAATGCACTATACTTTAAAATATCTATTACTTACTAGTGACTACTATCTAAATGGAATGTTCTAAAGAACCATATACAAGTAAAAAGAATGTTCTTGAAATTTCCATGCATGATTGTCACGCTAAATTATTGGGTCGTATTGTTGGGTCAAATACGTACTAATCTTAATGTTTCATGTGTTGGTTCGGATGTGCTAAGAAGTATGTGCACTATAAACAGTGTAACGTTTTTATTATTTCACCTCATGAATTCAAGAAATATTAGTTATAACAAGTGATAGAAACCACAGTTACAAAAATCTCACCACGTATACTAAGAACAAAAGCCTAGTGAACACTACAAGAAAATGTTTTTACTGACTTCAGTCTTCATCCATGCAACAAAAATGTACTACTGGAGGGAAAAATGCCTAGCCCAAAAGTTTTCTAGTCCATCCATACACATCCTTAAAGTTTCAAATGCTTAATGGTTGTCTCAACATCTGTCTCTCCTCTGGCACTACAGTTCAACACTAACTTAGTTGGGGTTGTCTACGGTTCCTCGAGATCATTCTTGAGGAATCGTTTTATGTAAAATCAAAGCCATTAAAAGTTTATAATCTTCAATCTTGACCATTTAATATTGTACAAGAGTGTACAATAGTCATATATTAAAAAAAATAGTGTATAACATAGGAGGTGATATCATACTTTCTGTAAATAACCTTGTACACTATGAAATTACCATTACATCCCTGAATTAATTAATTAAAATAAAGCAAATCAAAGTACGATTATTGAAGATGGGCTGAGAAGCTAATGAGGTTGGGATCAAGAAACTTCTTTGTTTGCCCAAAGGCAGCAGTTACAGACCTCTACCTCTACCGAGAAGGTGTTACCTTGCCTCAAATTAATCAACTTTTTAAACTGTCAAAACAAATTCTGCCACTAATTCATTCATTCTTTTTCAGTAAAGTAGGTATAAAGATTCCTATAAATTAGGTATAAAGTCCCCACTTAATTCATTGGTAAAATAATGTTGGCAATTGGCATTGAATATTTGAATATTTATTTTGTACTGAGATTTTCCTACATTCCTATCCAATAAAATACTAAAACTTGTGCAACGAAAATTTTGATCAAGAATTCTATCATGTCGAATTTTTAAATTAACTAAGAAACATTATCGTAGATGTCAGGATTTGGTAGGAAGCTTTAATGAATTATCTTAATTACGATTATTGAAGATGTAATCAATAGATGCAAAATTGAGTGAAACGGGGACGCCAAATGAATTCAGACGGACAATAACTGGGAGAAGGAGAAACATCGATGAAGATGGGAAGAATTTCTTTATGGTTGAAGGAATTAAAATTTAATTTGTAGGATTATTTCTTCACTGGAGGAGAGTCCTTTAATGGCTTTGAAACCTTAATATAAATGCAAGCACAAATCCCAAACATAATGTAATTTTCAGTGTTGGAAGTTTACCTATAGGTGCCGATGAAAGAGACAGGTCAAAAGAATTGGAATTTGGGAGAAAAGATGCACAGTTGGAAAAAAGGTTTTAAATTGATCGATGAAGAAGGTGGATTTCTTTTGTGATAGCAGAAGGTATTAAAAATTAATTTATTATACTATAACTAATAAAAAAAGGGTAAAAAAGTATTTCTAAATTAAGTATTCTAAATTTGGGGGTGTTGTACATATGATCATGTGTCAAACTTTTATTGGATGAAACGATTCCTCAAAGAATGATCTCGAGGAACCGTAGACAACCCCAACTTAGTTCGATCCGAAAGAGTTGGGCATAGCTTCTCTAGATAAGCTAAACTAGTACATGAGATGTCACGAATATGAGATGTCACGAATACTTGTAGGTATAATACCCTCTAGCCTCAATAATTAAAAGCTTCAATAGTCTCATCATCCGTTATGCTATAATGCACGGCCCTTCCAAGTTCCAATATCTTTCAGAAAGTTTTGCTCAAAGTTCAACTCCAGGGTAATCCAAGCTATAAAGAACCATTAAGAAACAAAAATTAGTCATTAACCAAATCTAATCTTAAATTAATTTGTGTAAACAAATATAGACTTTTTTCACCCAGCTCTTATAGAATGTGGCTCGATTATTTGTCCATCTTCATCTTGCAAAAAATGACTCATAGCTCCATGTAAAACTCCGACCTCGCCTTTAGTCAAATCAATCTAACATAAATTGCTGGATTAATCAAGGGGAAGTGGGGTAATACATCTAATTTTACTTCACATTCATAACGAGGGTAACTTGTTTATTAGGCATACCATGGGGTAACTTGTCAAAAACCAAATCTTGTAATTCATTTCTTCAAGGCATATATAGACTTATCTTTGTAATAATTTATATTTTTGTTACGTTTAAAAATTGATCAAAATATACCAAACCTTTTATAGAAGGAGCTACTTTAACATATCAATTTAAGGACTTTATCCCTTAGCGGTCAAGGCATTCGAGTTTTGACTAGTACTATATTCTTTAGTTATCCCAAAAGAAAAAAAAAAAAAAACAACGAAAATCAAACTTGTGAAATATTCTTAGCCTCTCAAGATGTCTTCTTGCTTCCTAAACTCTTTTCCTCTCCTGCCCTCCTACATTAAAATCCAAGAGTGAAAATCGAATTGTTTGTCTATTCATTTACATTATATAGCTCTAGTGTTTGAGAGGTGATGGGTTGGGGGCGTAAACTAATCAAGTATTGTCGTTTTGATTTTATTAAAATAAACTAAGCTCGAGTTCAGTATCGCGTAACTTGATATTCTTGTAATTATTTTGTTAATTCTTCATTTTTTTAGCTGAGTTTTTAATTTATTAAAAAAAATTGTATTCCTCATTTGATCAATATAATAAAACAAATTCAAATTAAATTTTTTTTATACAATGAGCTCTAATCAAGTGCTATTGATTTGATTTGAATCCTTAATCAAATTATATTCTCATTAATATTTTTTAAAGAGTAAGATAGTGAAAGGTGAAATGACTTTGTGAGAAATATTCGAAACCCAATAAGGCCTAAAATGAACATCATCATGTTTAGTTTAATACTAATACTCAGGATTTGGCCCAACATAAATCGGCCATACCTCTAAGGCTCAAACCCTCCCAACTCTACTTTTTGATTGATGTTGAATTGGGACTTGCCCAGGATCCTTTTCTTCACTAAGAACATGTGAAAAGACGCTATAGGATTCTGAAGTTTAGTAACTTCAAATTATGTTCCAACTGTTTCAAAAGCCAAAAATTGTGACATGCCCACCATGTGTTCGACAATTTTATTTTCTCAAGTGGCCAACAGTGACACCTTTCTTGAGTGTTGCACAACTCCTAGTCTATACAGAGAATATCCAGTCAGCCCAAAAATAATACTCCGAACCGAACTGGGTTGGGCCGATTGTTTTACAAAATCCCGCTCTATCCAAAACGACCAACAACAATGACTCTCCTCAAACTGAACCTTCACCACTACTACCACCGCCCTTTCCGCCACGGCAACCACCACTTAAATCTCTGCCCGCCGTCCCACTTTCTTTTTTTCCATTCCCTTCCAAATAAAATTAATCTTTCAAAATCATTTTCTACTCCTAAATTGCAGTTGTCTTGGATTTCTTTCTTCTTGAACATTGGGTGGACATTTGAGGCCTATTTACCACTATCTTTTTATGGCTTTGATTGTAGGTACTGAATACTTTGGAAAAACTTCAGGAAAGACACGATGCTGTAAGAGAAGTCGAGAAAAAGCTTCTGGGGGAAATTCAGGATGTATAGTGCATTTCCTGAATTTCTACATTATTACGAAATTCAGGAGGGTCCTTCCATTTAAAGTTGTCCACATATGTCCTTCACCGACAAGAAGAGTAGAATACAATAGAGACGGGTTTTTTCTTACGTTTTCATTTTCTTCTCCTATATATATGTCACTTAGTTATCTGTGATTTACACACTTCTAACTTCAGTTAGAAAAGGGTTCATTTTAAGTATAAGTGAACAAAGCAACCAGCTGCTTTGATATTGACCTAGTGAATTAAAACATGTAACCACCACCAGTCATCAACTACTGAATCTTTTTGTAAATACATTAGTGTAGGACAAAGTTGTCTGAAGCTTCATAAAGTCGAATAATGTGTATCTTTTATATTCATATTACATTTGTCTTGGATTTCTTTCTTCTTGCATCGCCTCCTAAGTCGAAGCCAGAAAAAGAATAGTTGTAAAGAATATTAGTAGATTGTTTAGTAGATAAAGTCTTATATCTTTTATGGGCATTTTCAGTCCTTATATTTTAAAAAGGTTTGCATTTTTTGTCATATCGCTGCCTTCCCATCCATTTTGGGACTTGAATGCAAACTGATGTCCTATATATGAGACTTTTATCAAGAGTGTTGGAAGGTTTAATAATTTGAGGCTAAAAATGTGACTATGAATGTAGTTGTTATATATTAAAATGTACAGGACAGAAAAACAATAAAAGTCTGAAATCATAGTCAAATTACAGGACAGAAAAACAATAAAGTTTGAACAATAGTTAAATACAACATCATCAACTAATATATTTTTTCTGGTCTTGTGCGAATAGGTAAGCAATAAAAGATTGAAGTAAAGTCAAATAAAGGATGATCGCTTTCATAGTCCATTTCAAGAAATATTCAAAATCTGGACCCCAATAAGCGGCACTGCAATTGTTGTTCAAAACAGAATTCCTTTCGGCTGAGATTGATTGACGATGACAAGTCCTCAAACAAACAAACAATCATATTTGCATCACTAATATTAGTCACAAGTATCTTTTTCTTACGCAACTCTTCTACATCCTCACCGGTTTTGACGAGCGTGCTCATCAGCATAATGTAGGAACTGAAAAATCTGGTTTCGCAAAAGAACGTCTCAAAATATAGGAAATTCTTGAACAAGGTTAGGGTTGATTCTTTAAGATCTTGGAGTCCCCGAGAACCAATTTGACACGACACCTTTCCAGCTGCGATGCATGCGGGAGGCACTTTTTGAGGGAGGCAATTCCATCATCACCCTCCACCTCAACTATAGTACTATTATATTTCACTTTATAAAATGAGGCATGCAACGCAACTTGTAATAGATGCATGGGTTCACCATCAATGGTGAACTCCGAATTGGTGATGTTAAAGAAGTTGAGGGTCATGTCAACTAAGTTTATATTGTCACTCTGTCAAAATAACCAAAATTAAATCTTACTGTTGGTAAAATTGAATATAATAACATCATGTTTTAGGCTAACCAACCAAATTAGATACGTCTTTTCACATTAGAGAGACTGGTTTGGTTTGGCTAGCCAATTTCAGATGTTGCATGTAGTCTTGAACCAAGTTAATGTATAATTTGGAGCCTGGAATCATCTATAAGTACTACGATATATATACTGCACTTTTCAGTAAAGAAGTTAATTTACAAATATGTAAAGACTTATTGCAAATCATGAGTCTTGTAGTTGAATAACTAGAGAACGAGACCAGTTATAATTAATTACTTACTGTTTTATAACTATTGTATTAAAATACTTTAGCATGATCAAAAGATTTATGAGAATCAGGCCTTCATTTCTATGATTATGAATATAGAGGAAAGAACTTGAAAAGTGTTTGAAATCATTATCAAATCTATGGGTTTTAGGCCTTCATATATATACAATTTATACATATTTAGCTAATTTTATGGAAATAATGAAAATGTACAATCATTTGTTGTACATATTCTAAACCTAATGATAATGGTCATACTTAACAGTTGACTATTATATGTATTAATAGAAATATACTACTTGGGCCATGATTTTATTTTTGAATTGTTTAGATAAAGATAAATCTTAATGATTTGTACTAATAAATATAGTATTATTTCATATATATAATTTATTCATCGAATTATGTATCTGAAATTTGGAGTTAATGATGGTCTCTATAAATCTCTTATATACGGACTCATAAATATAATCTTTAGAAAGCAAGGCGAATATAACTAGTTGGTGAGGGCAACTGAGTCATTTTAATATTGGCAAAACAGGACATGAGACGTAAAATGCAAAAATTGGACCACTTTTTCGTAACGGCTGTGATTTGGAGAATATAGTATTTGTTATGATGGATAATATTTTCCATGCATACTAAGTTATTGCCTCTTGAATAGATGAATCATATAAAGCAATGCCCTGGGAGAGTTATTTGTTCATTAATTAGAATATTGGTTGAATAAGGTATTGTATGTGAAATTTAGTTGTGGAATGAAGAGGTTTTTGTAGTTTTAGTTGATTCTTTGATTTGAAATTTAAGTGTGTTAAATTTTGATTGACATTGGAGATTTTGTTGCCCGCCCTACTGATTTCTCTTAAATGGAAAATGCGAGGTGCAATTAATGTGTACCTTTTGGATTTTTACAGTCTACCAAAATTGTTAAAGTAAAAACATAAGCTTCTTTTTAATCAGTGAAAATGTGAGCTAAAATTAATAGTTTGATGATATATTATTCCCTTCTGAATAAGATTTTTCTCTGAATACCTTAATAGATATCATGCAGAGGTTAAGTAACCAAGTATGTTGATACTCGAATTAGACCTATAGTGTTGATTGACTTGGTATACAGAGCCTTTTAAATAGCACATGAAGGTGAACCTAGTTGGTAAAGTTGTTGGCTTTTTCTTGTTTCTTTTTTTTCGTGTCTGAAAAAATTGTTTTCACTGTTGGAACTTATAGAGACCTAATTTGAATTTGAATGCAAATGTTTTCAAATCCATGATAATAAGTAACCAGTTCTGTTTAGTCTTTCTGTTTGAAATGGTTTCTCAACATTGAAATTATGAAAGTGATCTTGATATGAATGGAAGAATTTTAGCTCCATGGTAAGGTTTCAATCTGCTGCCAAGCACAAGAATTCTGATGTCCTGCATGGTTGGAACACTGTTACTTGGAAATTTACTTAGAGAGTACTTACTCAAGAAAAAGAAAATGGGATGAGGTTTAATTAATTGGGCTGAATAGTGTTCCACTTGTCCTAGATTTTCTCTTTTGTGTTGTCTTGATTTGCTAAATTACATTTATAAATATGCTTAAATCAAATATATTCTTTTAACAGATGGGAGAACCTAGCCATTCCATACAAACAGTGTTATCGGAGTTCGTGACAGATTTAGATACTCCGCGGTCGCAACCTCCCGTACCATATATCTGCAAAGTTCCAATAGAATTTCACAGTGACGATAAAGCTAAATACTTCAAACCAACTATGGTTTCGGTCGGGCCATTACATTATGATCCCCTTAGTCCAGCAAATGAGTTGAAAAGGGAGTTTGCAAGAAATTTTATTCAACGAATTGATGGTGCTGCGGATGCCATAGCTGAAGCTTTTGAGCACAATAAAGGCGCAAATTCAAGGCTGCTACAAAGAGCAAGAGCTGAGCATGGAAAGAGACAACTCTTTAAAGATAATTCTGCTAGATGGGTGCTTCATAGTGGAGTTGCTTATGAGCTATGATAGCAGCACAAGTGCACCATTTGTTGGAAGTACAAGAGTACCTTTCATCACCTTGCAAAAAGATCTTCTGAAATTTGAGAATCAACTGTCGTTCTTTGTATTGAAGGCTCTAGCAAGTCTTGTAACAACGAGCCAGGTACAATTTTAATGCTTCCTTGATGACTGTTTTGTTTACGCTTTTATTTCTTGGACTAGCTAGGAAGGGGTTTTTAAATATTTGACTTTGGCTCTTTAACTTGATTACCCCAACATATGGTTTTTAAAGTCACGATAATGTTTGATTATTAATTTTCCATGTGATGATATTTATTCATGTATGTGTATGCTCAAGAAGTTTAACAGTATTAATAATTTTGAATCATGGTATATAATCTAATTAAAAAAATAGTAGTACTTCAATTCTATCTTGGATATATATATGTGCGTAATGGAAAAGAAACTGGCCTACGTACATCCTTGGCATCCTCTTCATGTTGAATTCAAGTAGTATAGTTTGGAAAGAAATATGTTATGTTTAAAGAAGAATAATGTTTCGTCTTCATATATATGTAGCTATGTAGCTAATAGCCAGTCGTGCGAGCCTCCCACTGGGGGCCCGCTATGCCAAAAGGAAAGAGAGGGGTGGGGTTTCTCTCGCTTTTGGCATAGCGGGCCTCCAGTGGGAGGCTCGCACGATGGGCTATTAGCTACATTTATATGAAGACAAAACATTATTCTTCTTTAAACATAACATATTTCTTTCCAAACTATACTACTTGAATTCAACATGAAGAGGATGACAAGGATGTACGTAGGCCAGTATTCTTTTCCATTACGCACATATATCCAAGATAGAATTGAAGTACTACTATTTTTTTAATTAGATTATATACCATGATTCAAAATTATTAATACTGTTAAACTTCTTGAGCATACACATACATGAATAAATATCATCACATGGAAAGTTAATAATTAATCAAACATTATCGTAACTTTAAAAACCATATGTTGGGGTAATCAAATTAAAGAGCCAAAGTCATATATTTAAAAACCCCTTCCTAGCTAGTCCAAGAAATAAAAGCGTAAACAAAACAGTCACCAAGGAAGCATTAAAATTGTACCTGACTCATTGTTACAAGACTTGCTAGAACCTTCAGTACAAAGAACGGCAGTTGATTCTCAAATTTCAGAAGATCTTTTTGCAAGGTGATGAAAGGTACTCTTGTACTTCCAACAAATGGTGCACTTGTGCTGCTAACATAGCTCATAAGCAACTCCACTATGAAGCACCCATCGAGCAGAATTATCTTCAAAAAGTTGTCTCTTCCCATGTTCATCTCTTGCTCTTTGTAGCAGCCTTGAATTTGCGCCTCTATTGTGCTCAAAAGCTTCCGCTATGGCATCCGCAGCACCATCAATTCGTTAATAAAATTTCTTGCAAACTCCATTTTCAACTCATTTGCTGGACTAAGGGGATTATAATGTAATGGCCCGACCGAAACCATAGTTGGTTCGAAGTATTTAGCTTTATCATCACTGTGAAATTCTATTGAAACTTTGCAGATATATGGTACGAGAGGTTGCAGTCACGGAGTATCTAAATCTGTCACGAACTCCGATAACACTGTTTGTATGGAATTACTAGGTTCTCCCATCTGTTAAAAGAATATATTTGATTTAAGCATATTTATAAATGAAATTCAGCAAACTAAGACAAAACAAAAGAGAAAATCTAGGACAAGTGGAACACTATTCAGCCCAATTAATTAAACCTCATCCCATTTTCTTTTTCTTGAGTAAGTACTCTCTAAGTAAATTTTCAAGTAACAGTGTTCCAACCATGCAGAACAACATAATTCTAGTACTCGTGCTTGACAGCAGATTGAAACCTTACCATGGAGCTAAAATTCTTCCATTCATATCAAGATCACTTTCATAATTTCAATGTTGAGAAACCATTTCAAACAGAAAGACTAAACATAACTGGTTACTTATTATCATGGATTTGGAAATATTTGCATTCAAATTCAAATTAGGTCTCTATAAGTTCCAACAGTGAAAACCATTTATTCAGACACGAAAAAAAGAAACAAGGAATAGCCAACAGTTTTACCAACTAGGATCACCTTCATGTGCTATTTAAAAGGCTCTGTATACCAAGTCAATCAACACTATAGGTTTAATTCGAGTATCAACATACTTAGTTACTTGACCACTGCATCATATCTATTAAGGTATCCAAAGAAAAATCTGATTTAGAAGGGAAGAATATATCATCAAACTATCAATTTTAGCTCACATTTTCACTGATTAAAAAAGAAGCTTTGTTTTTACTTTAACAATTCTGGTAGACTCTAAAAACCCAAAAGGTACACATTAATTGCACCTCGCATTTTCCATTTAAGAGAAATCAGTAGGGCGGGCAACAAAATCTCCAATGTCAATCAAAATCTAACACACTTAAATTTCAAATCAAAGAATCAACTAAAACTACAAAAACCTCTTCATTCCACAGCTAAATTTCACATATAATACCACATTCAACCAATATTCGAATTAATGAACAAATAACTCTCCCAGGGCATTGCTTTATATGATTCATGTATTCAAGAGGCAATAACTTAGTATGCATGGAAAAGATTATCCATCATAACAAATACTATATTCTCCAAATCACAGCCGTTACGAAAAGGTGGTACAATTTTTGCATTTAACGCCTCATGTCCTATTTTGCCAATATTAAAATGACACAGTTGCCCTCACCAACTAGTTATCTTCGCTTTGCTTTCGAAAGATCATATTTATGAGAATTCCATACCTAAGAGATCTATAGACCATCATTAACTCCAAATTTCAGATACATAATTCGATGAATAAATTATATATATATGAAGTAATACTATATTTATTAGTACAAATCATTACTTTTAGGAATCATTAAGATTTATCCTTATCTAAATAGTTCAAACATGAAATCATGGCCAAAGTAGTATATTTCTATTCATACATATAATAGTCAACTGTTAAGTATGACATTTATCATTAGGTTTAGAATATGTACGACAAATGATTGTACATTAAATCGTATATTTACCAAGTTTTTTATGCTAAAAAATCCACAGAATATGCACTAATGTTAGGGAGAAGTTAGAAATTTCAAATAATTAGCAAGTTAGGGAAAGTTTTTCTTATTTTCCCCTCCTCGTTAATTTGACGTAATTGATTTCCTGGCCTAATTGTTTACTTGGCCAAAATGACCTTAATTCTTTCAGAAATATCATATCTAATGACTTTTCCTCGTGAATAATAGAGTTCTAATAATCCTTCATATTTAGATATTTCCCGGTCTCAAATATTTATTACCTCACATCAAGTATATTGACTAAATGGTTATCCATTCTAGATAATCTTGAAGTGCAGGATCTTAAGACTATGGCATTTCAGTCCGTTTCTAGCATTCATCGGTGTCTTGATAATGCATCATTTAAGTTAAATGAATTGTTAATCAACAAGGAAGAAAGCAACTCTAATGAACAATTGTTGTATTTACGATCAGATATCTATAGGCTCGTCTTCTTTAGGCATATAATATCGGAGGCGTGTAATAATCTCTAACTCATTAGATTTGTTGAAATCCAATATAAACGAAATTACAACTTATGTTTAGTTTGTCATTATTTCAAATCTTTCGTGATAAACTGGTTCGATTCTTGGATTATTACCAAAAAAAAAACCACACTGTGATTAATACATATCTACAATCGACTTCGTATTTATAAACCAAACAAGACATCAAATCATATAAGCTTAGGCATTAGAGCTTATGATCTGAACTTAGGCAAATCAATTTTACTACTATTGTTTCCAAGAAACTGATTGGTTTTTCTTCAGATTACATAACAATATTAGTATTACATTTTTCTGTTGTTCATCTTCCTATCTTTTACTGAAATATTACATGTGTTACATCGTTTTGTGTTTCTAGTTGCATGTATTTCGAAACAAGTATCAATATTGGGTTCGATTGAGGTTGACCTTGGCTCATATCCGATTCGAGCAGTTAGGAGTAGGGCTGTGCACGATCCGGTAAACCGACCGGATCGTGCCAAAACCGAAATGTCGGTATGTACCGAATACCGCACCAAATTTTCGGTTCGGTATTCGGTACGCACCCGATTACCGATCCTTGGGAGCATTCGGTTTTCGATAAAACCGACCGGTTTACCGAACCGAACCGGTATACCTTTTTTTTTTTTTTTTTTTTTAATCCTGATTTATAAAGAGTAAATACCGGTTGGAAATTGAAGATGACAAACTCCCTGCTCGTTCCAAATTGAAGATGGCAAATTCACCTTAAAGATTTTGATTCCCACCAGCTCAGAAAGCCTCCTGCAGTAGAATCTTCTCACTTCTTCAATGGACTGCCCTAGAGCAAAACCCAAATCTTCCTCTTCCTCAATTCAAAATCCCACCGCGCCGAAATTCGGTACGGTTCGGTTCGGTTTTACCGTTTGCACAGCCCTAGTTAGGAGCCAGATTTTGTTGATATTCAACTCACTTTTACCAAGTAAAAGTTTCTTGTAGTCTAGGGCTGTGAAGTCGGGATTTAGATGGCAATTGTTTAGTACAGAATCTAGAACCTAAGCCACATCCACATCCATTATAATACGGAATAGGAGATCCAAATCCTGATATGAAAGGAAAAATGGACTTTCATCCACAGGGATACGCATAGGCACAATTACAAGAAGTTCAAACAGCAGCCTAATTGAAACTGGAATGAGGAAACATGAAGATAACATATATACATATTACAGTACAATATATACATTTAATTGAAACCAAAGCTAAGTGACAACATCATATCTGACAAAATATATAATGCAGCACCATCTCTAGATCTGGGTTGAGTAAAATTCTAGCGATAAGCTTAATTAATTCAAACTTTGCTAAAACATAACTTGAATAAGAAAAACAATTTCAATGGATCTCAAAATTTAAGAAAACAAAAAAAGTTAAGGATGAATAAGGAAAATTTCTACAAATTAGTTTAATTTTATCAAATGCCAAAGTGTAAGGAAAGCTCACGCTGGAAAATCATGGATGGAGCTTCGCGGCCCGGCGGTGGTTCAGCGGTGGTCCGGCGGTGGTTTTGTGGTGACCTTGATTTTTGAAGGGGAAATGAGTTTTTTTTTCAGGAGATATGTATTGAATCTTTGTATGAGTGAAAAACTTGCCATTTCCTTGATCTGAGAAGAACGAAAACCAGAAAGAAAATCAGAGAGAGTCAATACCTATTTTGAGAAATTGATTGATAAGGGGAGGTAAAAAGTTGAAGCTTTGGTTTACTTTAAAGTATATGTTGTCAGTCTGATTCTGTTGGACCAGGTAAAAGATTCAAAAATGTGATATGAATAAATTGCATAGTTTCGGATTTTGTTCTTTGTTTGATTCTGTTGACCAGGTAAAAGATTTAATATGTGACATGAATAATTGCATAGTTTTGGATTTTGTACTGTTTGGTCTGATTTTCCTATTAATTCTATGATTTGACATTTTGGAATTTCAGAAATATTTATTATGTATTAACAAGAAATTATACATAATAAATATTTCTGAAATATTGAGGTAAAATTGCAAAAATCGTCTCAAAATTTTTTATTTTCATCTCAAATTATATTAATTTGTCGAATTTTATCCCATAAACTAATAATTTTTTTTTGAAATATCGTCACACCGTTAATTATGAGACGGAAATTGCGCATTTGTCCGTTAAATTACCACATGGCTGCTTATGTGTCATGACGTGGCAAATTTTAATATGAATAATTATATAATATTGCAGAATTCATCTCAATCTAATTACAAGATTGAACCGTCATTTCCATTAAATTAAAATTTTAATATTGGGACTAAATTCATATAAAATGGTAAATTACGGGATGAAATTCAACGAGTTTATATAGTTTGGGACGAAAAATCCAAATTAATAATTAGTTTGGGACGATATTTCAAAAGTATATTAAATTATGGGATGATATTTTAAAAATATATTAAATGACGGGACAAAATTCGACGAGGTATTATAATTGGAGACGAAAATTCAAAATCACTAATTTTTGGGACGTTTTCTTCAACTTTATCATATTTTACACTGTTATGAAAATATGGGATCATCGGTCGGTTCTTGGTTTTATTGGGATAAGAGTCTTACAAGTGATCAATACTAATTTTACTATTTTGTACTTCTTTGTCTTTTCTCCTACAACGAGGTGGTTGTATAAATTTTCATTTGATACATATTCGGTCATATTCATCAAATATTTTATTGGATTAGAGTTTTAATGCATCTGATCCCCATTATGAAAATCATAATCCCGAAATATGTCTGTATCCGTATTACTTAGTAGTTCTTTCGTAAAATAGTTACTTCATGCTTTTTTCATAGTTTCTTCTAAAACTATGAACATTAGTTAATAATGTTTTAACATGTGAACTATATAAAATGAAATTGTGATATTCATAAACTTATTTTAAAAAATAATCTTTATATTCTAAATTATGAAAATTATGATATTAATATTGCACTTGTTATGGTTTGATTAGAACTACATGTCTACCCCCAATACAACATCGATCATATGCATTATGAAATTGAAAATACGAAATAACTATCAATTTAATAATGAATTAAATTATATGAAAATTTAATTATTCGATGTGGTTTAGTTTAGCCTCTTCACACTTTAATAAATGGATTCAGGCCTATTTAAGTACTTGAGTCGTGACAAATGACCATTGATAAATTAGGTAAAATTGCAGAAAATGGCGCAAATTAATTAGTGATTTTGGATTTTTTTGTCCCAAACTATATGATCTCACCTAATTTTTTCCCGTAATTTAATATTTGTTTGAAATATCGTCTCAAACTAATTATTAATTTTGATTTTTCGTCCCAAACTATATCAACCCATCGAATTTCGTCCCATAATTTACCATTTTATATGAATTTAGTCCCAATATTAAATTTCTAATTTAAGGGAAATGACGGTTCAATCTTGTAATTAGTTTGGGACAAATTCTGCAATATTATATAATTATTCATGTTAAAATTTATCACGTCATGACACGTAAGCAGCCATGTGGTAATTTAACGACAAATGCGCAATTTCCGTCTTATAATTAACGGTAGGACGATATTCTAAAAAATATTAAATTACGGGATCAAATTCGCCAAGTTGAATAATTTGAGACAAAAATCCAAAATCAGTAATTAATTTGGGACGATTTTTGCAATTTTGCCGATAAAGCCTTATTCGTCTAATTTTATAACTTGCCCGACTGAAAAATGCTTATTTATGAGAAATTATGTAGTACAACCGCTGCACCACGTCATCAAGTACACGTGGTGCTGCCCACCAATACACATGGGGCATGTGGATTATTAATCCACATCACCCCATGTTCTGGCCATGTTCCAAAAAAATAGGGGTTCAAAAGTTGTGTTCACACTGCCAGAACATGGGGTGATGTGGATTAATAATCCACATGCCCCATGTGTATTGGTGGGCTGCACCACGTGTACTTGATGACGTGGTGCAGCGGTTGTACTATATAATTTCTCCTTATTTAGGGCCATTAAGCTCACGAATATTTTAATGATAATTGGTATATTTTTCAAACATGACATTCAAAGCATAAAATTTTGCTTAGATTTTGAAGTTGAGTTGATCCGTCTCGTTTGGTCATTAGACTTAATAATAAAGAAATTATCAAAATCCCTGTCCAGATTTGACGCATGGCCCACTTCTTAACAAGAATGGATAAATTGGGCGAGCCTACTTTCTATTTATTTTATTAGTTTTACTTTTACTTTATCTTTGGATAAAAAGTAAAAACACCCCTATATTTTGCCAATTGAAAAAATATGTTGTGTCACTGTCACTTGTAAAAAATATCAGGTTTTAACAAGCCAACGGCATATATCATATACCATTCCAAAATCTCAGGTTTTAACAAGTCAACAACATTTATCAAATACCATGCTATAACGTTTATTAATTGTAACTAAAAATCCAGAAGAAATAGCTTTGTATACTATCTAAAAAATACAAATTTCGAGGCGATTAACCGGTTTCATTCATTTTTTCACAAATTTTATCAATTTTTCAATCGATTTCGACCATTTTTTCAACAATTTTTTACATTCGTGATTCAAATATTCTTTTTGAAAAATTTAACATCCTAAGAGGTTAACTGAATGCATTTAATATCTCAGGAATATAATTGATTCTATTTTTTATTTTCTTGATATTTGAGACTAGAAAATCTTTTGAAGACAAGATGATAGTCACATACTTGAAGTATACGTTTTACATATTTGACCTACCATTTTATTCTTTGTTTAAAACAATGATTAACTTAATTATATCCACTGTAAAAGTTTAACTTAATTATGTGAAATTCCATAGAATTTGAACAAGATTAAGGGATCGAAGCTTCAAAATGTCAGTTTATCACTTTGCACCCTCAAATAATAATTATTTCACTATACACTCTCAAAATACTTTAATGACTTCACTTTGCAACCCAAAATCTCCAATCACCTTAATGTCGTCAGAAAAATCAAGTAAGAGAAAAAATGGTGTTTTCAGTAGAAAATAGAGGAAAAAATTCTTAAAAAGAGAACATGCTCTTGCTATTAAGTTCAAAATGACTTTTTAGACGATATTAAGGTGTTTGAAGAAACTCTTATTGACATTTTTTGCGCTTTGTGATTTGATGGTTATAAAGCAAGAAGATAATAAAAATTGGGTAAATGTTTAAATAGATGGAAATATTTCCAGGCTCGTTAAAAAATGAATTAAGAGAAAATATGGTGGTTCAATAGAAAATAAAGGAAAGATATTATTAAATATCGAGTATGTCCTTGCTTAACAAGTCAAAATGACTATTCGGATGATATTAAGGCGGTTGAAGATGTATAAGATGTAAATTGTAGTAATTAATGTATTTAAAGGTGCAAAATGGAATCGAAAGTGACAGGCCTATTTCTAGAGTTTAAAGTGGAATGAAGCCGGTAAATTTTATGATAAGAAAAGTATAAGCATCAGCATAAGGAATCAAGTAGCTAGAATACTTTCCGGCTATAATTTAAGCAATGGAATTATTATAGGATTATTCATTTAAATTTTCATATATATTATACATTAATGTAAGGGCGGATTTCTTTGGGCATGCCCCCCCCCCCCCCCCCCCCCCCCCCCCCCCAGAATAGTGATAAATACCTTATATTTGTAAATTTGTACAAGACATTTAAGTGACCTAATGATAGAATTTTCCCTTATACTGGGAGAGGTCCCATGTTCGAATTTCGTTAGAAGCACTTCATTTTGGTTTCAATTTTATTTTTCCTTGCGTAAGTGTTAGTTTCTATTTTATTCCTTATGAAAATTTAATTTTTTTGGGATTGTGTTTTTTTCTCAAGAGAGGATTCACTCACGTTATATAAGTAACAAGTTACAAAAGTCCTGACATTTTGGACTTTAATCCGAATGAAAAGTCTATGAAACTAGATCAAAATCTTCCTAATTATGATCCAAACAAAACCAATATTATTTCAAGAAGTCAAACAAATAATCATAAAAAAGATTACACTTAAGGATCATCATCATCCGTTTCATGATCATGTAATACCCAAGAACCATTACTCTTCTGAACCATACCCCTATTCTTTTCCATCCACCAAAAAATAGGAACCAAAAACTCATCTTTCAGTGCATATGAACTCTTATTCACAAGTGCAAGGTCTCTTTTTACTTCTAACTCTTGATCAACCCCTCCTTCATTCCTCATCGCTTCTGTTACTGCACGTAAATACGCACCCTCCAAGCTATGCCAACTATAAAAGTCTCCAGGATGTTTCAAGTAAGGCGATTTTCGACTGTCAATCAGTAGATTTACTCCGACATCAATGTATGGGAATGGTGGTAGAGTAGGGACAATATCAGGGGCATTTTTTATATTTAGTATACGAAGATCGTTCATTGACTGTAAAACGCCATAATAGTTATAGTCACCTACTCGTGGGCTAGCAAACATGAAGGCTGTCACTGGACATGGCTTGCTTGGTTGGTCACTCGGTTTGTTAAAACCATTAGCCACGATGTCTCCTGCACTCATTGCCGATAAAGCTCCTCCCATACTGTGTCCTGTGACCGTTATGCTTATTTCTTCGTCTTTGAATTGTTCCACTTGTTTCTTTACCTCTGATAAAACCTAGCAAGGATTCGTTTAGTTAGATAATGATCTTCTCATTGTAAAAAGGAAGAGCTAAATCCAAAAATACTTCCTGCGCTTTGCCTAATTGGCAAAAAACCCCTTGTGTTCATTTCTTAAATTTGAAATTCCTTCATAAATCAATAGGGAGGTTTTCCCAATTTTGTAAGTGAACAGGGGGGTTATTGTCAAATTTTTAGGTGAATCGGGGTGTTTTTGCTTTTTTTGGAGAGGATATAAGTGGTCATTTTACTGCAAAATATGTACTCCGGCACTGGAGGGGGTTTTTCGCTAATAAAAATAACACAGTGGGGTTCGGGTATTAAAAGTTTTGCAAAATAGACAGAGCATAGGGTAACTTTTGCATTTCACTCTAAAACAGGACATTCGTAACGTTGAGTTCGAGGCGAAGTTACCTGATCTCGTGCACTGGTTTTGTTGAACTTCGATCTTTCATTATCTGAAGTATATACCGAAAGGAACCCTTTGTGTACATAAGCATTCTCACCATCTGTTCCAATGATTTTTGATGCTGGTACAAGTGGAAAATCGAAATCTTTAACCCATTCTATAGGTTGAATTGTACCCCTCCATGCAACTAAAATGTCCCTTCTTCCAAGTGCGATTTTCCCTTCATCCGTGGCTACAGCAACATAGCCTATCCAATTTGATTCCTCCAACCAAGCATCATGTGACATGGACTTCAATAAGAATGACTCCGGAACACCAATGCTAGATGTTGCATAGATATACTTGACAGCTTCGTATTTGAATGGATTTCCGTTAACTAATCCTACCCTTGAGAAAAGATTCCTTCTCGAGTATCTGCTGCATCCTGTGTACTTTGAGCTCTTCTCCATGTTGAAAGTGTCGTAAGTTGCTTGAGCCATAGCACCATAATGATTGATGTATTGCTTTAGATCATTGTCGAGAGGGCTCAGGAGGTTCTGCCAGTTATTCTTCCCACTGAGCAGCCTCCATCTTCGTGGTATCATTTTGTCCTCGATTAATGAAACCAAAGCATATATAACTGATTGAAAGAGTTTAGAAGTTGGAATGATTCTTCACCTTATAGACCTTAAGGATTTTAACATTTCTACATTCTAGCAGCAAATCATGTAGTTTTTGTGAACCTTTGAGTTTGTTTTCCCACACTAAGTGCATGACTTTGTCCGTTGGTATTCTTGTTTTCTTCTTTTCACTCATCTTGGCTTGTATATATCCCTTGCCTGTGGCCGGGCTGCAACTAGCTAGCTAGCTTCAAGTGGACAAGCAAATTACTATCATTCATTTGATTATATATAATACAATATGAGAAATTAGATTTAGATCACCTGGCCTTTTGCTCTTGGGAGAAGCTAGAGACGTACGTGCATGTTTGATCTCTAGCTGTTAAACAACGTTGTCAATTCATTCCAACCAGCCATTATCAAGACAACTCCTGCACCTTCTGCCTGTTACAATCAAGAACTAGAGACATTAATGGCAAACATCCTCCTCCCCATCATAGGCCTAACATAGAGATATATGTAGATTGTCATCTAACGACTGGTAAACTATGGAAAATGATTGGGTTGCTGATATGGAAAATGTTTAACCAAATTGTACTTGTATATAAGCTTGGGACTGACTCTGGCCTCCGGAAACTTGCGACGGCACATCGTCCCATAAAAATTGCGATGGCACGTCCTCGTATAAAATGAAATGTGCCAGAGAGCGTTTCGTCGGATCATCGTTATTGCCCAAGGTGAGGAAAATTTGTTTCGTGTAATGAATGACATGGTGCAACACATCAATATAAATTATACTCCCTAGTACATATTTCCTAAATTTAGCAAGTCATGCTTTGTATCAAATCTTCATCCTATGTTTTCACAAAAAATGAATTACTTGTATTACTTTATATACAATTGTTGCATGATATAAACTCGATCACCATATTAGATCTAAGATTATTTCACGGTTACATTTCGGAAATATATGTCCCACATTCATAATTTAAATATTTATTTACTCATTACTTGTTTTTGCAAACTTTTGTTAGTGTTTGCAATTCCAAACAGAGAAGCTCTAACAAAAACACCTCTAATAGGAAAATCTTATGGCGTTGTAAGTTTACAGATTGTCTTTATTTACATAACAAATTGTCGATGAGAACGACTTAATTACAAAAGTCGAGGTCCTAAAATAAAGAGGTCAAGGGATATTTATCTAATTTAATCAGTATTAGTAGTTAATTATATTTGCACTTCAAAAATAATTGTTCTGACAAAATGATTCATGTATTGAGTGTACCTCATGTCAAGGGATATTTATCTAATTTAATTGAAGAGGTATAATTAGACATAAAAGTCTTATTATATTTATTTAGACTCCTAAAATTTATAAATTCTCTCAATTTTATAATTTTAATTTTCATCTCTTATAATAAATAAAAACAAACCATAAAAAAATATATAAAAATTAGTATATTTTAGCATCAATATTTATTTAAGTAAGAAAATGTTATTTTAAGGATTTAGTACATCATAAGTCATACACACTCTAAATATAAAAAAAATTATAATTAAATTCTCTTAAATATCATTATATTTTCAATAAAAAATTAAATTGAACTACATCTTACTATGAAAGAATAAAAACTACTTATGACTTAGCTAATTACGTAATTTGGCTAGAATAGAGAAATATAAAGAATTTTCAATAATATCAAGACATGCATAACATCGAATTTTCATGTAATCTTTGTCGTGAAAAATGGGTGAAATTGGTGGAAAATAGTGAAATCGATGAAAAAAATATATTTGAAATAATTGAAAACGTGTAAAATTGATGAAAGTTCGAGTGAAATTGATAAACATTGACGATTGGTGAAAATTTTGGGTAAAATCGGTAAAAAAAGCCCCTGAAATCGATAAATACGTGTGAAATTCGGGTAAAATTTGTGAAAAAAATGATGAAATTGGTAAACAAACATCAATGAAAAGCAGTTGATGTTGATGAAAAATGAATAAAGTCGGTGAAAATGTGTCAAATCAATGAAAATTCAGGTGAAATTTGTGAAAAAAAATGCAAAATTGGTGAAAACGGGTTAATATAACCGATAAAATAAGGTGAAACCGGCATAAAGATGTTTAAAACGGGAAACACAAAAGGACAAAATCATAAAAACAATTAATATAAGTTAAGACCGATAAATAAATGGATAAAACATTAAACTGGTAAAAATGAATAAAATCAGCTAAAGAACATGTTAAATCTATGAAAATTGAATTAAACTGATAAATTAAATTCCTAATAAACGAGTTAATATGCTCTATTTTATGAATATAAAATTAATTGTACTCTAATTTACAAACAATATCCATTAAATTAACTAGACACGTACAACATACGTGCACTTTTCTAATAAACTAAAATACATTTTAATATGTTGTAATCCCTAATATGACACTTATTTTCTTCAAATTCATATTATAAATAAATTAAACTTATTTATTTGGATGGGTTTTGGCTCGGTTTCGCGGATCTCGGTTTAAAAAAACTGATTTCGGTGGTTTCGATGAAACCTTTGAGACTTCATTTGGATGAGTTTTGTGGTTTGAATAAGTTGAAACCTCACTTGGATTGAATTTGAATGTTGGGGTTTAGGGGGAAAAGTAGGTGATAGGTGTCAAATCAATGTCTTTTTTAGTGAGATTTGGGGGAAAAAAATAGGTGGTAGATGTCAAATCAATGTTTTATAGGTTTGAAGAGTTTAAGTGTGAGTTTCTGAATAGGTTTTTGATGGTTTTATGGGTTTGACGAAAACTCATTTGAAAGGGTTTTGGCTCGGTCTCGCGAGTAGGGGTGAGCCCGATTTGGTCAACCAATCGAATCGGACCGGACCGATTCAATCGGTCCGGACCGAGTACCGGTATTCGATTCTTGTCTCAGGACCGAACCTTTATAGGTATCGGTTTTCGATAAAACCGGTCGATTTCCCGAACCGAACCGATTGTACCGATTAATTTTTTTTTTTTTTTAAATATGTTAGAAAACAAAACCTAAAGCCCACAATCCCCAATCCAATTTAAACAGAGCCCAAATTAAAATACGCTTCTTACTACCAAATTAAAATCCCCAATCCAATTTCTCATCTCCTTTATCCATCTTCGCCGCTCCATCTCCTTTCTCCGCCGGCGATTACCGAACCTAAAGCCCTAAATACTCTCCTCCACAACAGCCCACTCCTCCACTCCTCATCCTCCGCCGCCTACCGCAGCCCGTCCGGCGTTTACAGCAACTCCAGCCCCCACGCGGCGCGGCCGGCGTTTACAGCAGCTCCATCCCGCCCACGCGGCCTGACCGGCATTTGCTCCACCTCCAGTCCACGCGGTCGGCGAGCAGCTCCAGCCAGGTAACTTTTTTTCTTCCTTTTCGATTTTTAATAATCGCTATTTTGTGGATGGGTTCTTGATTATGTTTTGCATAATGCCACAAATCTTGGTTTTAGATGGGTTCTAGATGGGTTCTTGATTATGACCGAACCGGGTTGATCTGGATTGAACCGGATCGAATTTTCAAGATTGGATAGGCGAAAAACCGGTTTTACATAACATTCGGTAAATATAGGACCGAACCGGACTGAACCGGATTGATCGGTTTTTGTACCGAACCGAATCGAATACTTCGGTCCGGTAAACGGTCCTCGATTTTTCAGGACCGAACCGGCCTAGAGCCGAAATTCGGTTCGGTTTGGTCCGGTTCGGACCGAATGCTCAGCCCAAAAAGTGAAGAAATACATTATGCATTTAGAACATGACACAAGCCTAGTCAAGTTTCTTCTGGCTCAGAGATTACTAAGTGACGTTTATCATTACAATAAACCTAATAGAATTCCACATTTATAGGCCTTTTTTGGAAAATTAGATTCACCTCTCATCCTTGTATTAGAGTCTCAGGGGCTTCATGCTGGATCGACTTCAAAAAAATAAGTTACTACTTACTAAAGTCGAACTATTGTGATTTCAAATGGCTTACTACACTCTTACTTCAAATTATACAAGGAGAAGTATAACAGAACAAGATTCAAACATCAACCTAATGCACTTGATTAACAAAATGGCACATACTTGTGGGGAGAAACGGACATCGGAAGAAAAACTCTTGATGTTGGAGTGAGTGACTCGTAAAATAACTGAATCATCCCCCTGAATCTGTAACCGAGAAGCCATGTCCTTATGCTTTCTTTCTTCTGTGTAGCTATCTGCAATAAAAAAATAAAAAAAAATTGCGTAACCCTCAAATCTCGGGAACTAAATTATAAATTTATGTGCTCTTATCAGAAAATAAAGATATAAATGCTTCGTTTCATATATGTCCGTCATTCTGAAGAAAGACTTGCCTTTATGTTTCCCAAATGGCGGCCGGCGGAGATCGTGGGTGGAAGGGGTGGTTCGGGAGGGGAGCAAAAGATAAATTCAGCAGGCTGTTTTTGTCGATTTATTTTTTCAATTTGCTCTCTTAATATTTGTAAATTTTCCCCTTAACCCCAGAGATATAATTGTAGCACTTAAATCCCTGAAATTTAGTTAATAGTTACACTTCATCCCCTGATCAACAATTGGTATATTAATATTTTTTTTTAAGGATAAAGCATATTCTTTTATAATTACTAGCCGCTGTGGCACGCGGTACTCGCGTAGATAAATTCATTTGAATGTATCACATTTCATTTGAATGTATCAATTTCTTATTAGGACCAAAATTCCGAAGATGAAGCAATTATCACAACTCACTCCTTCTGTTATGTAATTAAACTACAAACTATTATCACAACTCACTCCTTCTGTTATGTAATTAAACTACAAACAACCACAAAAACAAAAAGGTAAGTGCAATATATATATATATATACCGAGTGGATTAAAGCTACATAGGAACAAATCAACTATACACAAAGATAAAATGTTTACATGGATAAATAGTAATAAGAAATTAATAAGAATTAAATGGAGTGAAGAGAAGACGGTGGTGGAAGGGATCAGTTAATTCAAAATTGAAAATGTAAAAGTGGTTTGTGTGTTGTGGTAAAGAAAGAGAGTGGGGGTCGTGGGACTACGGTTGTGGGAATAAATTTACATTAAACCCAACTGCTGAAGTATTGTAAAGTAGAGTAGATAAGGGTAAAAATGGAAAACACTTTTTTGGTATCACAACAGCCGTTATTTTTCATCATTTTCCCATTTTGACCCTTGAATTGGAGTAGAAGTCGGTTAAATGCAGTTACTTTTGAGGATCATTTATGTAAATTTAGAGAAGAAACCGCCGTTTTGTGAGAGGAAAATGCCTTTCTTTTTATTAGTAGTATAGATTATAAATGTATATTAATTTTTTTTTAATAACCAAATGATATTCAATTCTTGAATACGTGAGAACCTCTTGATTCTTAATGAAGAATTTGTCTAAGTTGTCACATTGTGGAGACGTCACGTATGTGTTTTGCACTTTATCAAATATCTGTTGATAAATGAATATTCTAATAAATGTAAGAATATGTAGTTGATGTTACGTATTCTTATATTTATTAAAATATTCATTTATTAAAAGATATTTGATAAAGTACAAAACACATATGTGATGTCTTCACAATGTGACAACTTAGATAGATTCTCCACTAGAAGTAAGACCTCTCACGTATTCAGGAATTGAATATCATTTGGTTTTTAAAAAAAAACTAATATACATGGAACATGTTCTCACGTATTCAGGATTTGAATATCATTTGGTTATTAAAAAAAAAATAGTATGCATTTATAATAAAAGAATATGCTTTATCCTAAAAAATAAATTAATATACCAATTGTTGATCAGGGGATGAAGTGTCACTATTAACTAAATTTCAGGGAATTAAGTGCGACAATTATTGCACGTTTCTTTGCTGTACGCTCCTCTGCAGCTTTTAATCTTTCTTCCCTTCTTTTGTTGAATTCAGCTACTTCTTTTCTTTTCTGGAAGTCAGCAACCATCCTTGAAAGCCGGTCTTGTTCTTTCCCTCTCATTTGACGATACTGTTACCAAAATACCTCCACAATGTAAGTTAAAAGGTCAACCATTCGTGAAAGAGCACCTAAGTCAGCTTGTTGTGTTCAAGTAAAAGGGGAGACATCATTTTGTCAATTAATGGACCTGAGATATATGAATGTTTTAAACAACCTTGAGCTCATGTTTCTAAAGTATTAAAGCTTTCACGTCCCTTTTTAAGTTAAAGGATAGGTCAACATCTTACTCACAATTGAACAACAGAAAATTGTTACTCTGAAAATCAACATGCAATTGACAGGCACCTAACTTTGATATTCTTGCACATATCTCACATGCCAGAGGGTGGGCAACTTCTTCTGACAATATCGAAAAAGACAGAATCTTCCATAAGATGAACTGAACCAACATTTTATTACCAAAAAGAAAAGAACTGAGCCAACATGTAACCAAATTGGCCGAGCCATGATTCCAAATGCTAATAGTTAAATTCTTATATAAAATTATTTTCCTTCTTACATTAAGGCGTCAATTTTCTTGATACAAGGGAAATAAGGAAAGAGGAAGGAAATATGCTTGAATCCTATCTCCACCTAATTGCTTGAGATGTTGGGCACACGTAATCATACATGTAGAGATTCAGGCATTCATCTATTTGTACTTTAGGGTTTCCCATCTCTGTTGTGCTTTTAGCTTTATAACACAATTTCCAAAACTATGAAATTTGGGACAATCTAACATATCTCAACAATCAACATCATAATAGCCTCTCTCTTACTCTTTAATGCAGCCTTCTAATATCTAGAAGATATCAAATGGAGTATCTTCTTCTAGGATTTGGAAATGTTCGTTAGTATATCTTTGACCCCGTGCTAAGGTATTGCTCTGGGATACTTTCTTGTTACCTTCTTCCACCTTCAATTATGTAAAAAGTTGCTTGGAAATGGTTATTATTTAACATATTGTAGCCTTGTAGGAATATCATTTCTTATATCAGTTACCATTTATCAATGCCCAAGTGAACCTGAAAAATCGTAAGTGATTCAACTACTCAAGCCAAAATACATGGAACCACCAAAGTAACCTAAATGTTTTGAACGATAAAATAAGAGTGGCATGAGTATTTTTAGAGCAATCTTACAATTTGCCACAGTCAATGAGGTAGAGAGTCGTATATGGTTGTTGCTAATGTAGTTCTTGCAATAAAATATGACCTAAAATATTCTTATCTGTTCTGCTCAATGTAATTCTAAAAATGAAGTCATGAACTGTATTTGACTAACTCTGACAAACAAGCCCCTATGAGCTCTGTTTCGCCCCAACATCAAATGAGAAATAAAAGTAATTGCAGACCAAATAGATTAGAGTCAACTGCAATACCAAAATTGAGGAGATAATCGAAGCCTATAAGAGATTAGATGGTGCTACCAAAGATTCTAGTCTTAGAGCATCTCCAACAACTCTTTTATTAGCTGATCCAAGAGCATAAAATCAGAGTTTTAGATCCCATTGTTGGCACCCAGATTCTTTTAATCATGAATAACTAAAACTCTGATTTTATAAAGGCTTATTGAAGATCTTCACTGTTCACTTGCTGAAATCTGAGTTTAGCTAAAAAAAAAGAAATTAGCCTTTTCTGTTGGAGATGATCATACAAAGAATTATACTATTAAGGCACCCAGAATATGCACTTGCTTAGATGTAAGAACATCTAGCTTTCCATTATGAACCTCCAAAATTTTAGAACAATACTAGGTAGAATATTTAGCCCTCCTTTTTTGTAGTTCTAATTGTAAATTTGAGAGAATTAGACCCTTTTGTAGAGTGTACCATATAATCAATGATGCCAGTAATGACTTGTAGACTGACGAGAAACAACTTAGATTTTCAACAATTACTTGCTATACCTGATGGAAATCGCCGGAACCGGAACCGGAACCGGCGGAACTACCGGAGGTGTTGTTGACACGAATTGGTACACACTCAAGAATTCGGCGGAGCTTAATTTCGAGGTCCTCGTCTTCTGGGTTAGGGGCGGGGAGCGTGTACTCTACTATGGCGGAGGATGAATTGGAAGAAGGCGGAATCGGAGGGGCAACCGGCCTCTCCGCCACTTTAAACATCTGCATATCTCCGGCCGCCACGAACGTCGGCCTGCCCGACGATGATGTCATATTTGCGAGTTGATTTTATTTATTCAAGGCTAAACCTTAGAGTGGGTTTTATGCAGTTAATTTGGGATTTTGTGTCGGGGATGCAATTGGGGAAAGATGACCCGAATCGCCGAGAACTTTATGACCCGGTAGAGCCGGGTTGCGGAAAAAGGAACTGAAATTGGAATAAGAAAGGAAAGGGGGGAAAAGGTGAAAAAGAAATGACTCACTTGGGGATTCACATTTGACTTCCAAACGTTTCTAATTTTCACACTTAACCCCTCAAAATATAGTTTTGCATGTGTTCCCCTTAACCCCAGAGATATAATTGTCGCACTTAATTCCCTGAAATTTAGTTAATAGTGACACTTCATCCCCTTATCAACAATTGGTATATTAATTTATTTTTAAGGATAAAGCATATTCTTTTATTATAAATGTATACTAATTTTTTTTTAATAATCAAATGATATTCAATTCCTGAATATGTGAGAACATCTTCCTTGTATATTAGTTTTTTTTTTTAAAACGAAATGATATTCAATTCCTGAATACGTGAGAACCTCTTACTTCTAGTGGAGAATCTGTCTAAGTTGTCACATTGTGAAGACATCATATATGTGTTTTATACTTTATCAAATATCTTTTAATAAATGAATATTTTAATAAATATAAGAATACGTAACATCAACTACATATTCTTACATTTATTAGAATATTCATTTATCAACAGATATTTGATAAAGTGCAAAACACATACGTGATGTCTCCACAATGTGACAACTTAGACAAATTCTTCATTAAGAAGCAAGAGGTTCTCACGTATTCAAGAATTGAATATCATTTGGTTATTATAAAAAATTTAATATACATTTATAATAATTATAAAAGAATATGATTTATCCTTAAAAAAAAATATTAATATACCAATTGTTGATCAGGGGATGAAGTGTAACTATTAACTAAATTTCAGGGATTTAAGTGCTACAATTATATCTCTGGGGTCAAGGGGAAAATTTAATATTAAGAGAGCAAATTGAAAAAATAAATCGATAAAAACATCCTGCTGAATTTATCTTTTGCTCCCCTCTCGAACCACCCCCTTCCACCCACGATCTCGGCCGGCCGCCATTTGGGAAACATAAATGCAAGTCTTTCTTCAGAATGAATGACAGATATGAAACGAAGCATTTATATCTTTATTTTCTGATAAGAGCACATAAATTTATAATTTAGTTCCCGAGATTTGAGGGTTACGCAATGTTTTTTTTATTTTTTTATTGCAGATAGCTACACAGAAGAAAGAAAGCATAAGGACATGGCTTCTCGGTTACAGATTCAGGGGGATGATTCAGTTATTTTACGAGTCACTCACTCCAACATCAATAGTTTTTCTTCCGATGTCCGTTTCTCCCCACAAGTATGTGCCATTTTGTTAATCAAGTGCATTAGGTTGATGTTTGAATCTTGTTCTGATTCTGTTATACTTCTCCTTGTATAATTTGAAGTAAGAGTGTAGTAAGCCATATTTATAGTAACTCCAACATCAGGGAAGTTAGGAAACAACATATTTAAGTCCAGACCTATTTAAATTTATAATCTAATTGCAGCAAATTTCAGCATCAGGGAAGTTAGGAAACAACATATTTAAGTCCAGACCTGTAACATTAAACTTCTTTATAGTAACTCCCCAATAACTAATTGCAGCTTAGAAATCTGAAGTTTTAAGTGTAACAAAACTTCTGCAAACTGACAATACAATATTTTAGTATGTAATATCAGATACTAGTTTCTCCAATTTATATTACATATTTAAATTCTACTATTACCATATGTACACCTTGTTCAAGATACATTTTAACACTATCTTTCAGTGACACCTAAATTGTCATTATCAAAGATTTGATAAACCTGTGCAGGACCATGTAAAATAAAATATATACAGAACAATATATCCGAGGACTAAAATCTCATAATAAGAATTTGGTTAGTTTCAATGATAATGCAAACGAGATGCCTACAAGTAGTCACTCGGATATTATAGAAAGTGCAAAAGATAAACCCAAAAAAAACAAGATAATATCCGAACAGGATAAGATAAGGATTTTAAATAAATAAGAAAATGAACAGGATACAATAAGGATTATAAATAAATTAAAAAAAATGGTTATGTACCGCTAATTGGGTGATAATTTCAAGATTTGAGTCAATATGCCAATCAGGTTCCAGTTGTCTGACAAATGACATCGTTTGCACTTTCTATAATATCCGAGTGACTACTTGTAGGCATCTCGTTTGCATTATCATTGAAACTAACCAAATTCTTATTATGAGATTTTAGTCCTCGGATATATTGTTCTGTATATATTTTATTTTACATGGTCCTGCACATGTTTATCAAATCTTTGATAATGACAATTTAGGTGTCACTGAAAGATAGTGTTAAAATGTATCTTGAACAAAGTGTACATATGGTAATAGTAGAATTTAAATCTGTAATATAAATTGGAGAAACTAGTATCTGATATTACATACTAAAATATTGTAATGTCAGTTTGCAGAAGTTTTGTTACACTTAAAACTTCAGATTTCTAAGCTGCAATTAGTTATTGGGGAGTTACTATAAAGAAGTTTAATGTTACAGGTCTGGACTTAAATATGTTGTTTCCTGACTTCCCTGATGCTGTAGTAAGCCATTTGAAATCACAATAGTTCGACTTTAGTAAGTAGTAACTTATTTTTTTGAAGTCGATCCAGCATGAAGCCCCCGAGACTCTAATACAAGGATGAGAGGTGAATCTAATTTTCCAAAACAAGGCCTATAAATGTGAAATTCTATTAGGTTTATTGTAATGATAAACGTCACTTAGTAATCTCTGAGCCAGAAGAAACTTGACTAGGCTTGTGTCATGTTCTAAATGCATAATGTATTTCTTCCCTGTTTGGGTCAGATGACTGTAGAAGCTGTAAAAGAGAAGTTGTGGAAGAAGTGTGGCACTTCTGTTGATTCAATGTCCCTTGAGCTTTATGATGACATGGGGGATAAAGTTTCAGTTCTAGGCGATAACACGAGACCAATTGGTTACTATTCCCCACAAAATGGGTAAGTTTATATTATTCGAAACACTGCAGGAATTCATGATTTCTTTGTAACTTATGGTATTTCACCTTCTTTTGTGAGACCACATGTTGGTAGAAATTTTTCATTCCTATGTTCGGCTTTCATCTGCAAATTGTCCTTTCACTAGATTCTTTCAGATGTGAACCTTCGAATTTGCATGCTACTGTACTGTTTATTTCTTGATTATGTAGCCAGTCTATTAAGTTAATCTTCGATACAAGACTCATTAAGTCGATTTGTTTACTGAAAAAGGCTTGTTTAATTTCACATTGATGTATTTTGTTTAATTTCTACTCATCTACTATTTTGTGTTATCTCCTGTATTAAAGGGATGAATAACCGGATCTACTTTGTAAACTTGTGATGCAATTAGCCAAACTAATTTGTGTTTTTCTGTTTCGAAAATTTAACCATGCATTTACATTTTTAAGTTTCCGGCTGCATGTCATTGATCTTGATCCATCATCTGTAACATCTGGTGGCTGGCTGGAGGACACCTCCCTTGTGGAGAAATACAAAATTACTGACGAAGCCTATGACAAACTTGATGGTATGGTCTTCATCTTTGTTTCCTACGAAAAATACTTTTTTTTCATAGGGTTGTCTAGCTAAGTTAGGACACAGTGTGTATTAAGTTCACTATTTGCGCTTCTTGGCTCATTATCAAACTAAAGATTAATCCCATTGAATCTTCAGATAGGACTAAGGTCCGATTAAGCAGTTCATATCTGAAAAAGTAAGAGATGTGTTATTCCCAGATGAGTTAGATAATTCCAATTGTCAGTTGGATGTTTGATTATGTAATACGAATACCAGCTATGAGATTGGTCAAGTTACTTGGCTTACTCTGTAATCTAAATCTCTCACTGCCAGCTCCATTCTCCTTTGTATTGCTAATATTTACATACAATTATTAATAGTGGTTTAGTTACATTTATGTAGAATGTGCCTTTATTCAGCATTTTAATCTCAATTACTCATTTTCTGATTAACTGAACATTACCTTGCCTATACTAATTCAGGTACTTACAAGAAGTTTAAAGAAAAATTGGGACATCGCTATCCAACTCAGGAGTCGAAAGTAAACACCCACAGTACAACCCAATTAGCTTCATCTACTTGCACTATGATCCTTTTCAAATAACCTTCGATTTGGTTCATTATTATCTCTTGCTCACATTAACAAATAAGAAATTGGTCAATTTATTTTGATTCTTGGGGTCTTAGACTTTTTTTTTTTTTTTTTTTTCCATATTTTCTGTTAATAGCTTCACCCAAAGTAGCATCACGCACTCTTCACGATATATTATAGTATGAGTGCAATTATTACTCTTCTGTTGCTGAAAGTAAATACTGTTATAGCCTCTAAAATTTGTAGTACTCTTTGGTTCTTGATGATTTATGTTCTTGATCTGGCTTTCTATCTGACAAACAGATTTCAGATAGCTACATGGAGGAGCTTTGTGCAAATATAAAGGTTGGTTGCTTTGGACTCTTTATCTTTTTTTTTTCCCCCTCTCGTCCAGGGCCGGCCTTGTGCCTAGTCCAACTACCCCAACACATATATGCATTAATGCATGTGTATATTCTAATTCATCTAGCCCAGCCCAAAATGAAAAAAAAAAGAAATATTAGCCCAACAAACTACATTCCTCCGATGCGCCACTCCAACCTAAGTTACTTCAATTTTTTTTTAATGCAAATAAACATTGGCGGCTCTTATAATAGTGCGATTAAAAAAAAAATCAAGAATTCCAAGGGTCAAGTTGAAACGTCTCTATTTTTTCCCCTTAAATCAATGTCTTGTCTTCTTCTTCTCCAACTCTAAGTCTCATGTTGTTTCTTCTTCTCTAACTTCAATTGTCCAACAAAATGTTATCTCTCCACTCTCTATACTCTCTTTCACAATTCTCTTATATCAAATAAATTGAATTATTTTTTCTCCATTCTATATCACAATTTATCAATATCGAAATTGAATTTCAATCTTTTATTATCATAATTTAGAGATTTCAATTAGGATATTGATATTTTTGGATTTTTATTGGATGTCACAACTCTAAAGTCTTTAGATGATAAAACTTTGAAAGAACGTTGGATGAATACTGAACATTCTTTAAAACATAACTTAAAATCAGATATAGATGGTTCTGATCTATATTATGAACTAAGAGTTTTATCAAAAGTTTTGCCTGCCCATATATGTAAGCCAATCGATGTTCTTGATCATATAAAAGTATTTGATTCTTACCCTAATACGTGTATTTGCTATAGAATAATTTTTATTATACCTGTTACGGTTGCTTCTTCTGAAAAAAGTTTTTCAAAATTAAAATTGATAAAGACCTGTTTACGATCAACTATGTCACAAGAAAGATTAAGTGATTTGGCTATTTTATCTATAGAACAAGATATGTTAGAGAAACTAAAATATGAAGATATAATAAACAAATTTGCATCTAGTAAAGTAAGAAAAGTAAAATTTACATATTTTTTTTTTCAATATAGGCCCCCAGATTTTTTCTTTGCCTAGGGCCCCGAAAAGTCTAGGGCCGGCCCTGCTCTCGTCCATCCGTAAGTTTTAATGTGCATATGGAACTTCTACTTAAAAAAATCAAATTTTCAGGGAATATCGTATCTTTTGCTTGTTAAAATTAGCCTAAACTGGAAGTGTCCAGGATAATCTGAATGAAGGGCTTGAATCTACTGACAGTTCTTAGTTCTTGAATCATTCATTTTATATCCATAAAACCAGAATATACACTTGAAATATATTGATATAGGGTGATTTGACTTCCTTACAAGATGAATAGATGCATCGTCAGTACTTTTATAGCTCAACTGTGTGCTCCATCAAGTTTTTGAAATGTGATTGAAGCAAGAGACTAGTTCATAGCTGAGGCTTTTAAAAACTTTCCCTTCTTTATGTTATTGTTTTCTTTATTTACCATTCTTGGCATAAAAGACATTAATCTTGACAAAAATTAAATTGTAAATGGAAAATACTTATTCTGAAACGGGTCTTCTCCATTTCATACAAATAAAGGGTGCACTAAGAATCAATATGATGTTTGATGACATCTAATTTCTGTGGTTTCAAGACATTGCCACATATAGAACAATATTAATTTTTTTCAAATATGCTCTTGCTCCTTTGACAAAAAGGTAGGAGATCGATGCCAAGTTGAACCAGGGGAGAAAAGAGGTGTTGTCAAATTTGTTGGTCGGGCAGAAACTCTTGCACCTGGTTTTTGGATCGGAGTTCAGTACGATGAACCTCTTGGGAAACATGATGGCATGTATGTGATGCCAACTTCTTGACACTCCTTATATTAAGATCAATAGAATTTAAATTTTAGTTTGTCTGATGAAGATGTGGGGACTATTAGACGATGTTTAAAGAGTTTGAGGAGAAAATATTATGCATTAGGATCACGTTTTCCTTTGACTTTTGCAGGGTAAAAGGAAAGCGTTATTTTGAGTGCCCTCCTCTCTGTGGTGGAATGGTGAGACCAGATAAAGTAAAGGTTCGTGATCAACTTCTAAAAAGTTGCTATATGCTATATTTTTTTATAGATTATAATGTATCTACTGAAACTCATAGGAACTTGCATACCTGGAATTGGTGAAGAAATTGCTAATTTAATGGCTATATTCCACTTTGCCTCTTCTAACTTATCTTGAAGTCCTACTTTGTTCCCTTAACTAGAATAAATTGTATCACTTTGCCCCTGCAGCTATATTTTTTGCTCCAATTGCACAAAACTATTAGTTTCATCATATTTATCTCCTCTAAAAGGCCATTAGCAAAACTCCTCAAAGTTCCCCTTTTGTCATCATATAAAAGGAGAGTGTTATGTTTTTCTTATTATCTTTTGACGGAAATATGTAGTAACTAACATTCTAGTACAATTGTAACATAAAAGTTAGAGGAGCCAAAATAGTATTGAGCCTATTTTTTCATGTGTCAAGAAAATATAATCAGTTTCATTTGATTTAAATATGCAAAAAACTGAAGAAAACATTCTGTGCTTTTGGGGAGAGGGAAATTTGGATTTTATGTATATATTTTTACTTTGTTGCATATAGGTTTTAGTATTGTGTACTTACCTACTTGGTGGTACAAGAGTTCTGGTAATTTTGATTGGTCTTTTTTATGTCTCATTTTCAGGTTGGTGACTTCCCAGAGCAAGATCCTTTTGAGGAAGAGGAAATATAGTTTACTTAAATATCTTCTCTCAGAAAAAAAAAAAAAAAAAAAAAAAAAAAAAAAAAAAAAAAAAAAAACAGATTGTTATAAGTTATGATAATGGGTCGTTTGAGGTAATTTATGTTAACATGTATAATGATTTTTTTGTGAAAATTAAGATTGGTTGGTAGGAGCATGAATCAATTTTTTAATACATTTTAACGAAAATATGAAAATATTTCTGTTTTTACTGGATGGTTGCGAAGACAGTTTGGTTTTTAAATTCTTGTTGATGATTGCTTGTTCAATATTTTTTTTTTTTTTAATACTTTACAAGTTTTCCTGTTCTTCTTATATGGATGATTAGATGACCGAAACGTACTTTATAAACCAAATTTGGATCCATGGCTGGAGTGAATGGAATAATCTTTCGTTTGTCAAAGTAAAAAACTTAAAGACCAAGGGCATGTTTGTTTGGAGTTTCCCAAAAGATTTTCGTGTTTGGGAAATGTCAAACAAACATGTTTTCTATTTTCTGAAATAAATTTTTCATCTCTCAATTTTTTCAAATTACTTTCTCAAAATCCAAACAAACAACAATTTTCTTATCTTTAAACAAAATCTATACAAACTCTACTCTGATTTGACATAAAGCAACCTATCTCTTACACAATTTATCTCACATCAAACATGATTTGATATAAAGTCTTACACATACAAACTAACTCTTCCAAAAAAAAGCTATACCTACTTTCTTTCCGAAACACCAAACAAACAGGCCTCAACATTTTTCCCCATCATTCATTTCCAACCTATTCTGAGTTCACTAATTCCTTTTTTTCCTTAAGCTGCATAGGTGATGTTTGAATGAATTTTTGCTTATATATTTTAAGGGTTTAGAGTTTTTTCATTTTTTTCCCGAAAAGTATGGTCATGGAATCAAGCGAAACGAAAATAAGATGTAATTCTGAAACTATTTGTTTGCCTTAAACTCTGTTCTAAATTTAATAACTTTTATTAAAAATTTTCATTAGTGTTTTTGAAAAGTTTTCAAGATTTGGTTGACCGAAACATACACTTGAAACGAAATTCTGATCCATGAATATGGTTTCAAAATTCCAAAGGAAAATAATAAACACTAAAACATGATTTAGATGAAAAAGTAAAAATTATAATATTTGGAGAAATTAATATGTGAGGTTAACTTGATGTTTTATGAGTTTAAAAATGTGAAAGAATCCAATTAAATGTATTCACAATGTGTAGGGTTTTTCAAATTAAAAAATACAAAAAAGTGTTGAGATGCATTTTAGTTTCCAACTTAAAATTCAAATAATTATGATTATATACTGAATGCCAGTCCATTTCAATATTATTTCAGAGGCAAGTAATTAGTACATAATTTGTAGTTGTATTGTTTTTAAATAGTCGCTGTTATAAATATTTGTAGGCTAATTAAGTTATTAACCAACCTTTGAGAGCAAGTTTTCAAATCTTCTAAAAAATTATTAGTAATTTCAACGATATATTAATAATGCTACTGTAATCAAGATTCTTTCTACTTGAATGAACATTCTTGTCATAAATCAATGGATCAGCTTCATTTCCCTGTGTAACCTGCATTTAACAAGCAATTATATTAAAAATCCGTAAGAAGATTACATGTACTATAGTTTAATACTGTACAACATGACTTATGATGGGGACAATGGCGTGATATGCCTAAGTTAATTTATCTAATTTATTTAAAAGCATATGAAACTCATCTTTATATATCGTTAAGGATAAAAATACGGATATTAAACGAAAGTTTGAATGGTACGAAGCAGTCGCTATATATTAGTGAGGATCTCATGATAAGATAATGTGACAAATAAAAAGACATTGAGACTTACTTCCACATTTAGTACCGAAAGGGAGTGGTTTTTTACAATACTTTGCAATATTTACGACTTTAGCTAGACTAAATATTTTCTCCGTCTCTGCGATGAAAAAGATGTTGCAGAAGAGTTTGATATTCGCTTTACGAGCATTAACACAACAATTTTCATTGGGTTTAATGAATCTGGGAGTATATCTTGACATATATAATGAGCAAGATTTTACAAAATCGAACATATCACGATACCCTGTCCTGAGGCCCGACTTTGGTGGAGGACTTTGGCCTACGGCTATGGCAATGTCCGTGGCCATGAATCCGACTATCAGAATGGTTACAAAAATGCAATATTTGGTGTTGGAAATGGCCATGTCTTCCCTGTCTTTGAGCTTGCGCATATGTGCTTTGGGTGAAGGTTTTAGAGATTTGCTTGTTTAGATATGATAATATACAATTTTAAACTTATGGGCGAAGACACTTAAATAGTGTCTAGTAAAATAAATTTAAGAAAATAGCGTTAACTACAGTTTGAAGATGGCCTTTAATGAAATATATGAGTAGAATTATGTGGAAATTAAATAGATTTTTAAGGAATTATGAGGCATTTGTATTAAGATTTAACACCAATTTTTCTGGTGGGGATTCATTTCCGATGGCACCTAATTTTCGCAACTTGGATGGATTGGGTTGTGGTTGGATATAGTCAAAATGGGCGTTTTTCAATTTATAATATGCCAATCAAAATAGGTTCAGATCAAATACGTTTGTGTTAAGCTAAATCGTTTTGATCTATTAACTTTTTCTTTTAGTAGTTTGTTAATGATTGAAATATATTCCATTCAAGCATGTGTTTTAGTTATAAGGAAAAACAATATTATAATTAAAAATAAATAACTTGCTAATGACTGAAATATATACTACATATATCTTAATTAGTTTAATTAAATAACTTGCACATAAATCATAAATTAAATAGACACGAACAACTTTTTTTATGTCTTGAAACCTATAAATTATAATCATTAAAGGGCGAATATGTAATTAGAATTTACATAAATTAGGAAATAGCAAAAGTTATCGAGTTGAAACTGGTTGATAAAGTCAGTTCGATTCTAGAATAATGTACATATTCCATCCACCTATTGTTGATTCAATTAAACTCAGTTTTGACCACCAGACATTTAACATAAGATAAAGCCAACCATTTCGATAAAAAGATAAAAGAAATAAGGATTTTCTCGGGCTCAATTAAGTCGGGCCGACCCATGTCAAGACCCATATTCACACTCTCGTTACTCCAATTCATTTATTACTCCATTAGTCAAGTTTATGCACATATGTCATGTAACTGGCCATTTCTAAAAGTATTTCGTATTTACATATATTAACTTATTATATTTTACTTTGTGAATGAATTGAGTGTGATTTGATAGAATATAATTTCTCTTTAAAATGGGCAAAAATACAAATATCTAATATTATGTATGATGGAAAATGAAAATAAAGCTTATGAGAATAAAAATGAGAGTGACATAATAAATCTCAAATAATTACATGATAGATGCGATACAACTGTTAATCACATAATAAGTGTAATATACTTATTTGATGATTAAATGTGTGTGATCAAACTTTGTCTATGTTAATTTACTTTTACTTAAAAACTCAATATAAGAGATTATGATTTTTGCACCAAATCTTTCCCCATCGAAACTGGGTCACTCAATTATACGGTGTATACACCAACATGTGATTGGTCTAGTGGAAGGGACTAGTCACTACAAAGTAGCGAACTCATGTTTGAATCTCTGTTGAGAGAGGTACCCACATTAATGTGTCCAACCCACCTCGAAAGGGATTAAACCCTTGAAAAACAAAAAATTATAGGGTGTACACCTAGTAATATCCGGTAAATGTGCATTTTAGTCCTTTAGGCTGTATTTGGATGGGTTTTGGCCCGGTCTCGTGGGTTTCGCGAGACCGAGCCAAAACCCATCCAAATGAGTTTTCACCAAACCCATAAAACCATTAAAAACCTATAAAATATTGATTTGACACCTGCCATCTACTTTTTTCCTCAAATTTCACTAAAAAAGACATTGATTTGACACCTATAACCTACTTTTTTCCCTAAACTCGAACATCCAAACTCTATCCAAGTGAGGTCTCAAAGGTTTCATCGAAACCACCCAAATCATTTTTTTTAAACCGAGACCCGCGAAACCGAGCCAAAACCCATCCAAATAGACCCTTAATTATTATTGGATGACGATTCTGGGATAACTTTCTCTTTAGTAAATAGTAAGCAGTTCCAGAATTTTAACCATTTCTTGTTTGTAATTTAGGACAATTGAGTTGGTCCTTTACCTTCTTCCTTTTCATGTTTGTAATTTTAGGAAATTTAGCTGTAAATTGTAATCTCAATGTAATTGTATTCAAAATTAAAAAATTCTCCTCGAAATTTGACATATGAGCAGCACTGTATAACGTCCAAGATCACTAAAAAAAAAGTCAATAATTTTCAATTTTGAATTTGAAGATTAGAATGGCAAATTTACTACATCTGGAAAGTCTCAACCCAACTCGCGAGATCCACGAGACCGGGCCAAAACCCATCCACACACATTCTTAAAGTGGATGTTTGTGAAATAATCTCGATATTTGTAATGTTGTTTGTTTGGATTTTGAGAGAGTGGTTTGAGAAATAAAGTAGGTGTAAATTTTTTTTTTGGAAGAGTGAGGTTGTACGTATAAGATGTGTAAGACTTTATGTCAAATCATGTTTGTTATGTGAGATAAATGGTGTAAGAGATATGTTACTTTACTTTATGTCAAATCAGAGTAGAGTTTGTATATGTATTGTTTGAAAATTGTTGTTTGTTTGCCTTTTGAAATAGTAGTTTGAGAAAATTGAGAGATGAAAAATTTATTTCAGAAAGTAGAAGGCATTTCCCAAACACGAAATTTTTTTGAGAAACGCCAAACAAACAGCCCCAGATTTCTAAAATTTATTCTAACCATGGATCAAAATTTTGGTTCAAATGTATGTTTTAGTCAGTAAAATATTGAAAACTTTTCGAGACTATTCGAAAATGTTTCGGAAACACTAAGGAAAATTTGTAAAAAAGGTTACTAAACTTAGGAAAATAAAAGAGTTTAAGACAATAAATAGTTTCGGAATTACATCTTATTTTCGTTTCGTCTGATTCAAAAATGGAAACTTTTTGATGTTTTCAACGGAAAAGATGAAAATTTTGTTGCATGACTCTAACCACATTTCTAAAATTTAATTGAAAATTGCTCAAACGCCTTAAAAAATTCACAATTCCATTTCAGCCCTTCTCCCCTTACCTGTCACCCGATTTACTATAATTTGTGCAAAAACATTTGCACTGATAAATCTTGGACCAGAGTCAAGAGTGTGAAGAAATGGGAAAAAGCCCAAAGCTTTAACTTTAGCTTCCAATTCACATAAAACCCTCATCGGATTCCTTCAATTCGCAAGTTAAATCTATCCAATGGCTGATAATTCCAAAGAAGATATTCTGCAGTTGATCAAGCGCGTCGGAACTTTTCTCACCCTCAAGATTTCCAATCTCTCCCGCCACCTGGTATCTTTCAGTTCTTTCTATTTTCATCTTCTTTTTTGTTATCTGGCTTTTGTTCTTGCATTTTCTCCATTTGATGAGGTTTTCTTGTTTCTAGTTTGATTCTAGGATACGAATTTTTTGAGTTTGGATGAAAATTTTGACGACCCATTATGTTTTCATGCTTTATAGATAGCTAGGTAACTTTATTGTTGAAAATGAGTTTTATGTTGAATGTGATCATTAATAGAAAATGGTGTACTAATATTTGAGTAGTATACTCCTCTTTCAACTTATCTTTCTTGCTCACTGAAATAATTTTCACAAATAAATCAAACTGTAGGGTGATGTACTTTTGTGTGATGAATTACAAGTTTTGAACTTTTGCGCATGTTAAATAACTAACAGCTACCCTTGGAGCATATGAAATGCTTAATGATGTCGAATAGCTGTTAACTATCAAATATGAGATATTGCTGGAGTTACTGATTAGTGATTAAAGACTTGTGCTTTTGTAGTATCTGAGACAAATAATCTTGTTAAAGAGTAAGGCACCGTAGAATGACTATTTATTTCGGCAGCAGTCAGAAGAACATATTAACCGAAGTCTATTTAAGGCTGCAGATTATGTCACGTCGCTTAATGTAGTTTGTATGGAGTTTAAAAAACTCTAGAGCTTTGGGAAGTGGAGCTGCCTATTGATTAGATTGCAGAGTTCATCCCTAAAATAGTTCTATGTTCTATTGCTCAGGTGAATATCAACAATGTTATTAACAAAAGACTGGATTTTGGACTGGCCTTACTTTTATTTGTAAATTAGAAATCTCGGCTTCAGTAACTAACTAAATAAATGTAGGTTCCTAGGAAATATTTGATTCCTCTTCAGATGAACTTTGTCTGTGGTTTGCACTGCTTTAAGGTCAAGAATCCATATGGACTAGTGTATTAATTATGGCTTTTGTATTTAGGAACCATATCTGGATCTTTCCATTGTGAAATTAGATGGTAGAAACTTTGTCGGTTGGATGGATGTAAACATAATAATATCTCTTAACAACTTCGCCCACCCTACTATTGATGAACGAGTGAAGACTTAACCATAATATCTACGAGTTCTCTTTCATGTCTAATTTGGCAATTCTCTAGAACCCTAACTACACCTGAATCATGTCTATGTTATACTACCGTAAATTAGTCTCAAGCCTGAAGTTCTGTGCCATGGTGTTCTTACCAAATAAATATTTGTTTTACAAATTTTGGATGATTTCTCTTTTTACTAGTGATTCGTGCCATCTTTTTGTTAGCATTTTTAGTGGTATGAAAATCAAAGAGTTTCCTTAATAGAATTTGTAATCCAGCAGTCCAGCTAGATTATGGAGTCCATGGAGTCTATTGAATTTGATGCTCATTTCATCTATCTTCTCTTTGTTCTGTCTTATCTTGTGTCTCCTTATGCTAATATGAGTAATTATTTTTTTCCTGCAATTTCCGAATCTAATTCTTCTTCTGATCATGAATTTAATAGTAAGTTATAGAGCCCATAAGTACACAACAACATTAGCAGCCAAAGTAGTCTAGTTTCATAGAAACCACAGTTCTCAGGTTACATTAGAATATCATCCTGCATTCCTCTCATTATTCCATTATCGAATTCCACCCTTTTTGGCCCCACCAAAAATCTAATTTTCTATTTCCCATATCAAAACTCCAAGTTATAAAGAGTAATCAGCAAATAAAACTTGAATACAAGGTTCAGAACCTGGCTTTTAGGCCTGTATTTCCCACACTTCTTGAAGCATGTGCCTGTTTATTCTTGTTCAGTGATTAGTTATTTGGCAGTTATGTTTCACAATAGGAAAGATGAAAATATAATACTTAAACGAATGATGTTTATTTACTTTATTTGGACTGCAGGATTCACGATCTGTCGTGGCCATTGCGGGGATAGCATTTACAGTTGTTTTTAGCTGGAGACTATTGAGAACACCTAGTGGACCTCAAAGAAGGCAACCAAAGAGGCAAACAACAACTGCTAGTACTTCTGGTGCTAGTGGTCATGCTAGCGCAAATGCTGCATCATCAGGGAATAACAATCCTTCAGAAGATTCCAGAACTCAGAATGTGATTGATGAATTCTTTCAGCCTGTAAAGGTAAAAAAACTATTCGCCTTTCATTAATTATAATGTTTTAAGCAACTCAAATTTTGATTAAAAAACTTTTTGTCCAACTGCAGCCGACTCTTGGCCAAATAGTTAGGCAAAGGCTGGGCGAAGGAAGGAAGGTAATATTTCATATATTAAAAAGATCCTTTGCTAGCCCTTTTTTGGTGTAATGTTATTTGGGGATTTTATCAATTTTAGACTATGATAGATTTGACAATTAATTTTTTCTTTATACAATTAAAACTGGTGAAGGTAACATGTCGGTTGTTTGGTGTAATCTTGGAGGAAAGTAGCCCGGAGGAACTGCAGGTTCTTGCTTTATTTTCAAATCCTTTACATTTGGAATTATTTGTATGAAATTACTCATTATTGTGGATTGCTTGATTTTTGGCAGAAGCAAGCAACTGTCAAATCATCAGTTCTGGAGGTGCTGCTTGAGATCACAAAGTATTGTGATCTTTATCTCATGGAAAGGGTGCTTGATGATGAAAGCGAAGTAAAGCACCGACTGTCTCTTATACTAGTTTGATATATTTCCTTGATTTGTTTTCCATGTTTTACTTTTCTTTTACGTGGTCCACAAATAATTTTAGATATGTGCTAGCCGCAGCTATACTCTTTTTGTTTCACAAATGCACTTTCTCTGCCCCTGTGTTGTCTTTTACAAAGTAAAATGAGTTGCAGTGAGGCAAACAAACTTCCAACTAAGGATCTAGATTTCATATCAAAAGACATATATTTACACTACATATTCAAATATATAGGAGGGGTAAGGTGGTGTTTTCAATAAATTATTAGTTTAGCTTTTTAGAGAAGCTAGAAGCTGCATATAACCTGCTTTTGCTTTTTGTACTTTTTTTAAGTGAATTTGGAGCTTAAGTGATTTTATAAGCAGTTGAAAACACTCACTTTCAGCTTATTTTTTTGAAAAAGCAGAAAATCACTTTTTAAAAGTGGTTGAAAACACCACCTAAGTGTAAGAAAGAGTAGTTTCACTTTCAAAATTAAAAGAAGTTTATGTCTTTACTAATGTGCTGCAAGTCCTTTTCGTATGCCTGTGCATATGCATAGTACCTCGTACCCAGATCTAGTAGAATGCTTGATCTTCTTAGTCACATAATTTTTATTATATTATATATTTTGGTGTCTAGGCTACACTTATCAAAGGAAATTGAAACCTATTGCTACCTTTTTTTAATGCAAATTAAGAATATCTAATTTTTCCCTGAAGAAATGGTTATAGTGACCCATTTTTTTGTCCTTTAAAAGGAGAGAAATAACAAACTTGTTGAGTATTAACATTTTAAATTACTGTAGAACAATACATTTACTTCTTAAGCTTGAACTTTTATGTCTATTATATGCCGCGCAAAAGATTAATTGTATTTATTTTCTGATTCCATAAGCTTTAGCATCTATATAAGCAAATAGAAATATTGACATGACAACATAATTGATGTTAATAGCTTTCTCATGATCAAATAAATTACTAGTAGCTGTCCTGTGCTTGTTGCAGTTAGTTCTCTTGAATGACAATACACATTTCTTGGCTTTTCTGGTTTCAAAGAAGTTTCCTTTCTGGGCATAGTTTGTTAACTTTCATGTAAAAGTATTATTGTAAGTGATTTCTGTTGGTATTTTGGTAGATGTGTTATAATGCTATTATGTATGGATTTGACTTTGTTATGGCTATTTATGGGAAATTTCTTTAAGATCATTAATTTAATTGGCTGAAAATATATTACGCAGAAGAGAGTCATCATGGCTTTGGAAGATGCTGGGGTATTTACTTCTGGTGGCTTAGTCAAAGATAAGGTAATGCCCAACCACGAGTGTCGAGTGCTGTTTTTGTAAATTAGTGCTCCTTTATAGACTACATTTCGTTCTTCGATGAGTAAAGCGCTAATGAGTATGTTATTTTTTTCATCAAAAGATATTTTGATAGAACATTGAGTTTCATTTTTTTTGTTCATTTTCGTTTATCTAATCATTTTACCCACTGAAATACAAAATCAAACATGGCCTTATATTTTGGAATTACCCGCAGGTTCTTTTCTGTAGTAAAGAGAATGGGCCGATGTCATTTGTCAGACAACTGGAACCTGATTGGCATATTGACTCAAATCCTGAAATTATCACCCAATTAGCGGTACATAACCAATTTTTTTAATTTATTTATAATCCTTATTGTATCCTGTTCGTTTTTTTATTTATTTAAAATCCTTATCTTATCCTGTTCGATTTTGAAGAAAAATTACTATTTGTTTTGCTAACTAGTGGAAACTTGAACAAGACAGTAATCTGAATCCTGTCTATTCTAGGATTTTTGTGACATATTTGTGTCTAATGTTACAATAATATCAGCCAAACCATTAAGTACCCAATTACTGGACAATTTTAGAAGTGATAGCTATGAAGATTCTTAGAATTTACTCTCATAATCATCTTGTTTCTTATAACAACCCACTCAAACCTGCACATTTACTATATTCACTTACAAACTCATTTTGGTAATGAATTACTGTATAAAGACTCAGCTTAAATGTTTTCTTTTCTTGTATCTTTATTTTGTTATTTATCTTCATTTGAAAGCAGAGGAGCCAAAGATCAAGGTACCGTGAATGATAATATATTTCCCCTCTAGCTATTGTATTTTAGTTCCATCACTATGATGTGATTGTGATTCTTTGAACTTCAAGTTTCTCTAAACTTAAAAACTGCTTGTAAAAGGAATCAGTTTTTCATTTTCTCCAAGCAGATTTAATCTAAAAACCTCAGCAAGTTTTCTATTGAGATGCGGGATCTTAGGGATATCTTTCCAACTTAAAAGTCATTCTTCCATTGTTACCATAATATATCGATTTACAAGCTTTGTTTTGCATTAATTATATTCTTTACCATTTCCAGAGATTTATCAGGTGTCAACTTTACATCTCGTCTGTCAAGCTTGAACAACATGCATCCAATGTATCCACCGCCACGTCCCTGGAACAATTCTTTGGAGGTGTCTAATATGCAATATTAAGGTAACATAGCTTTTTTGTCTCATTCTTCTATTGGAGCAAGTTTTTCTTCTCTGTTTGATTTTGTGGAGACTAACATTTCCTTGATTCCATGAATTTACATTTAAGATGAGTAACATTACTTCGGTCATGGAAGCAAACGAAGTTCTTCTGGTGCGATTATAAACTTCAGCTAGATTCATTATTTTGGTCTTTTTGAAGCCATCAGATAGTTGATCATTGTACTTTTGAATAAAGTAGAAAGACGTTTTTTCTTAGCTCACAACTTTGTAACTGCGTTCCGAATGCAGAAGTGGCCTATACATGTTCTGTTGTGTTCTAGAGGAAACTTAGCATTCCTACCTTTCTGGCATTGCAATTTCTCAGCCATCATACTATGTAGACTATTATAAATATGGTTGTGGGAACCTATGATTGTAGGTTCATGCAATTGAGTGTTACTCATCTTTTCAAGAAATTATTGACGAAACACAAAGCAAATGTAAAGAGTCACTATCCTATTAGCATTATCCAACGAGCGAAAGACAAAAACACCTCTTATATTTTGTCTAACACCCAAAAAAAATTATGTGTTATTAATTCCATAAACCCCCATGTGTTATCAAGTCAGCATCAAATACACCTCTCAGAAAAAAGAGTGTGATTCAAACGTGAAATTTGCAAGTATTTGTTTATATTTTACTTTTGATCGGATAATTTTACCCGTGAGAGCAAAAGACAAAAACATCCCTTATACTTTGTCTAACTTCCTAAAAAATCTGTGTTATTTTAACTTTCAAAACCATACCTTGTGTTTGGTTTTAATTACCACACTCGATCTAAGTAGTATATATTTGAATTTTCAAAAGGAATAAATAAATATAAAAAAACTAATACATAGGGGTAATTTTGTCATTCTCTAAAAGTAAATAGTCAAATTCTACTTGAGTCGAATGTGATAATTAAAACCAACGCATTGAGATTTTTGGGAGTGTGAATATCTAAGAGATTTTTTGGGAGAGAGACAAAACATAGAAGACATTTTCTCTTTTCACTCTTATTAAAAATTAAAGTAAGTGTCCTGCAAATGTTTTGAGTTTGGGCAATGCTCTCAATATCTCTTTCATTGTTTTTCTAGGCCGCAAACTCAACTTGATCTTTTCTTTTGCGTATATCAAGGGTATCAAAAAAAAAAGGATGAGATCAAAGTCAAATTCAACAAAGATTATTCATAAAAAAATAAAAAAATAAAAAAACAGTGAAAATACACAATTTTAGAAAATTATTTTCAGCTCTCTAAAGAGTGAAAATGTGTAATACTTTTATTTTCGGAAAATTATTATAGGATGTATCTAATTTCTTGTTGAGCATTGAAACTAAGGAAACACAATCATTTTTAACAATACTATTTACCAAAATATTTATTTTTCAACACGCGGCATATCATATTTATTTTGCCAAGTAATTTTTAGAATTTAGAAAATGAATATATTTTGAGAAAACGGTCCATCCAAACCCGGATACTCCCCAGTACCGTATGCACCGATTAACTCCCGGACTCATTTCGTCGTACTTGCACTCCCGCCGCCTCTTCACCACCACCACCACCACCACCACCAGAACGACACCGTTTTTCCGCCTAAATTTACCTCTCAGATCTCTTGCCTTCGTCCACACATCTCGTCGCCGCGACGAGATGGACCCTCCGTCTCCCACGGCCATAGCCGGCGTCGACGATTTTGTTCACGTAGAACAAGGGGACCATCCATATAGCGAAAAAGACGACGCTTTGCCCATTGACAACAGTAATTATATTAGTGAAGGTTTGGGTGAGGCTAATAATATTGATCACACTTATTATGAGAGGAAAGTTCTGCCACCGGAGCTTTCGCGGAGTGCGGTGACGATCACGTGCGATTCGGCGGCGGACGGTGGCGTTTGCGATGTGTATTTGGTCGGTACCGCACATGTATCAAAGGTAATTTAATTTTGATTATCCTTTTTTCTATTTCTCGGTTTCAATTGTTTACCATCTGTTGATTTTATTCAATTGCTGAGGGTGATCGAAAGTTTGATTGTTGAAATTTTTGGTTAGTGGAAATTCATGAAGGTACATTCGACAAATCATATGGGTTGTTTTTTCCCTTCTGTATGGATTGAAATTTTACCTTTGGTGGCGAGTCAAATCGTTTGAAATTGGTGGCTTTATATTTTAAATCAAATTATCATGTAAATTATTTTAGCTAAGGTGACATGGGTCTGTTACTCTTCAACATGTGACTTCTTAAAAAGTTATATTCTTTTGTCCGTTAGAAATATATTGGTGATTGTTCCATTCTTGCAAATAATCTGAGCTAAGCATACTGGTGATTGTTTTTTTTGGGTTTATCATTTGCACTTTCTATAATATCCGAGTGACTACTTCTAGGCATCTCGTTTGCATTATCATTGAAACTAACCAAATTCTTATTATGAGATTTTAGTCCTCGGATATATTGTTCTGTATATATTTTATTTTACATGGTCCTGCAATGGTTTATCAAATCTTTGATAATGACAATTTAGGTGTCACTGAAAGATAGTGTTAAAATGTATCTTGAACAAAGTGGACATATGTTAATAGTAGAATTTAAATCTGTAATATAAATTGGAGAAACTAATATCTGATATTACATACTAAAATATTGTATTGTCAGTTTGCAGAAGTTTTGTTACACTTAAAACTTTAGATTTCTAAGCTGCAATTAGTTATTGGGGATTTACTATAAAGAAGTTTGATGTTACAGGTCTGGACTTAAATATGTTGTTTCCTAACTGCCCTGTACACAGGAAGGCTAAAGCTTTCCACAAACTGTTCTGCCCTTTTCTGTTCGAAGACAACTCTCTTTTCTTTGCAAACGTTTATTGTTAAGCCATGTTGTTGTTGTTGGTTTTCTTTTTCTTATTTAGCTATTTCTTTTTACAACTTTTGCTATTGCTCTTTGATGCTGGAGTTGTCTCTTTTATATCTTCTTTAAATGACACAAAAATGGAATTAAAAAGATCCAATATTATCACATGAACTTTTTAAAAATCATTGCATTTTCAGGAGTCTTGCCAAGAAGTCCAAGCTGTGATCGATTACTTGAAACCTCAGGTACTTCTCTTTTAAATTGGAATCCTTGCGTGATTGATCAAAGTATAGTATGCTATTACTCTTTCCATTCTGCTTAGGTGATTATAGGTAAATTTTCTGTTTATTATCTCATATATAGAAAATTCACGTACATCTGTTTTCTTGTAGGTTGTTTTCTTGGAGTTATGCTCTAGTCGCATTCCTGTTCTTACGCCTCATAATTTGAAGGTGTGCTTTGTATCTTCTTTATACATGCTTCTTTCTTTAAGTTGTTATATTAAGGGAATGTTTCAATTAGTGGATGTACTCACAAAGTTGAGCGTCCGTTCTCGGTGACAAATATAAAACCACAAATTCATTCATTTTATTGGTGTCTCTCAGACTTGCGTGTAAATTTAGTTTGGAAAGAAGTTGCCTAGTGAACTGATTGAACTTTTTGGCATGATCTACTTGTGGCAATTTTGGTTGTTTTAAAATTGGCTGGCCACATACCAAATATAAATGCTAACTTTAGTGTTTCCTTGTCCTGCAAATATTTTAAACTTGACTGCAAGCCGTGGAGAAAAGAATTGAAGCTGCGAAGGTAGTATTCGATTAACTATGTGAGGAATACTTAAGTCTCGCACATGTTGAGATGTTGAGAGAATAGAAGTGTTTGGTTATGTGAAATACCAGTTATGAGATGGAAAGGATATATTACTCTATTATATTGTTTCTCTCCACAGGAATATAGAACCACTTCCCACTCCCCTCATTAGGAAGCAAATATCATGTGGTCTGAAACTACAAAACTTCGATTTCAAGCAACCTTTATATATTTTAGTCAGTGTTCCAATAATACAATACACCTGGACCATTGTTTCACTTCATTCCCCTGTATGACACTATAGATGCAGTTCCTTAAGTGAAGGTTCTAGCTTCTAGGCATCCGTATTCTTCGCATGAAACTTTTAAATCTCAAATTCATTCGGCCATTCTTTCAAAAAAATGTTCAGCATAATAAAGTGGTAAAGCTAGAGCATTGTTTCCTCAATGCATTCAACTCAGACCTGTATGACGTTATGATACTACCCCATAGTGCAATGTCTTACCTTCTATGTACGCTGGTTCTTTACTTTATCTCATTACTCCTCACTTGATTCAAAGTCTATGGGGGAGAAATTGAATAAGCTATCATAATGAGTAGGTATTTAAAAGATATTCATGGTTTGGATCATGTAGGCATGAAATTACAATATACTATCAGTTATTATCGACTAACCTATTGTGATCGATAGAACACTTACATAAGTGATTCATAAAAATGGCTCTTTCTTACTCTCTGTTAGGCTGTGTTGTTTCGTTGGCGATGTCCTGAATTTTTCTAATTGCGAACCAATTCAATCTTGGAATATTATGTTTGTGATCTGTTAAGGAGTCCAATCTGATAATGATTCTGGATGTTTTACCATCTCTCGAGATGAAACTTGGACACTGAACTAACAAGTATGCTTAATGCACTAGGTGCCAACAATGGGAGAAATGTTGGAGATGTGGAAGAAAAATCAGAACCTTTTTGGGATACTTTACAGCTGGTTTCTTGCTAAGGTAAGGTTACATCCAAAACTTATTTATATTTCTCACAAAGGAAGCATATTTTGGCTTCTTGGAAAAAAAAAACTATTCAAATTTGTTTCACAGCTGGTTTATCTCATTTCCTCTTGCGAATTTTAGGTAGCTAGTAAGCTTGAAGTTTTGCCTGGAGCAGAGTTTCGTGTGGCCTATGAGGAAGCAATGAAATACGGGGGGAAAGTTATACTTGGTGATCGACCTGTCCAAGTAAGCTCTCAGTGTTTGTACCTCTGTCTAGGTAAATTATACTTGTGAAGTAGGGGGAAATGGTTTTATTGCAATCCGAGCACCCCCATGTTTGAAAAGTTAGTGAACTAGGTCTATTCTGTTAACTTAGCATGATGACAATACCAAGCTTATCATGCTTTCTCTCTCTTTGTAATCACATTTAGCTTTCCCGTGTGCCCCTGTGTTATGTTTAGTTTCACGTTGGATTACTGAAATCAACTCATCATCCCTTTTAATCTTAATTATTCTGAGGTTTTTCAAACAGTTCAAATTTGGAAGCATTTATCCTCAGCAGATTTTACTTTTTAGATCTATCCTACCCCCACTCTCCCCAATATTTCTTTTTGTCAGTTTTAGTATTGAATTAATTGTTGCACGTTGCATTTACTGTGACTTTCTTTCTAATGTCATTATATTTTCCTTGGTAGATTACATTGCGGAGAACATGGGCGAAAATGCCGCTTTGGCACAAGACGAAGTTATTATACTCCTTATTTTTCCAAGCATTTTTCTTGCCAAGTCCTGAAGATCTCAACAAAATGGTAGACTTTCTTGCATTCTCAGATAGATGACTCTTTTCTGCAGTACATTTGGATATAGGAATTGATGATGTTACTGGGTTAAGTCTTTTGACCTTGATTGCAGCTGAAGGATATGGATGATGTTGACATGTTGACTCTTGTAATACAAGAGATGAGCAAGCAGTTCCCCACTCTTATGGAAACCCTTGTGCATGAGCGTGACCAGTTAGTGTTCTTATCTTCTAATTTTTTTTATAAGAACCATATCCATGAGTTATTCATTACACAAAATTGTTCACGAGTTTGGTATTAATTGAAAATTTACTAAGAAATTTCGGAAGAAGTGTCATATACTGTAAAAAAATTAAATTTGGCAAATTCTTTTGTCATTTGTTTGCTCATTATTTCATCAAAACATTGATCTTTCTTCTTTAATAGATTTAGTTTTTGTAATGAAAGAAAAAATGGGGAAAATAAGGGTTAATTACGAATATCCCCCTTAGGTAAGGCCTAATTACAAAAATCCCCCTCACGTATTGGGTATTACAAAAATCCCCCTCAGGTTTGTCACCTTCTTACAATTAACCCCTTGTCCCTAAAATGTTCCAATTTTGCCCTTGGAAGTTATTTGTAATGTTTTTAGCATGTTATAAATATTAAAATTTGGGTGTTAATTGTTATATCTTGTAAATTATAAAAATAATAATCATATATTTACCTCCAAAATAATTGATATACTTTATAATTGCACATAAATTTCAATAAATATTTCAATTTATATACAATATAAACTTTAATAAATTAGAATATCCTATTTATTATACAATATAATTTTATTAAATTTATTAATTTATAAAATTAATTCATTTAACTAATGTGTAAACAATTTGTTCATATTTATAAAATATATTATTAAAATTCTATTTAATTTAATATTTTACTATTTAAATTGCTAATAAATATTTAAATATGTTTTTTTTTTTTGCAATATTTATTAACACTTATGGGCAATTTTAACTTTTATCAATTATTTTGGTTGTATAATTATCTCTTTTCTAATTAATAAGATATAATAATTAGCACCCAAGTTTTAACACTCAAGGGTAAAATTGGAACATTTTAGGGTCAAGAGGTTAATTGTAAGAAGGTGACAAATCTGAGGGGGGTTTTGTAATATCCAATATGTGAGGGTTATTCTTGTAATTAGGTCTTACCTGAGGGGGGTATTCGTAATTTACCTGGAAAACAATAGTCCTTGCTTTGTGGCTACTTTGTTGTGCTGTTTCAACATGTTAACATATAATAGAACAATACTGCAATTCAAGTGTAATACTTGATAAAATACACAGCAGCAAATGGTAACTTTCTGAGTTATATATTAATTTGTTGCCTTGGATCTATTCATAAGAATCTTTCTCTGACACTTCATCTGCATAAACAAGTCCTCTCTATGATACAAAAATAGAAACTTATGTTAAGAGTACAAAACTCCTCTGCGCATAAGAAGAGGTAACAACTAGCAGATAATTAATTTATTGAGCTTATATGTGGAAAATGGGAAAAATACTCAAAGTTTGTTTAGTAGCTTTAGTCAGAAAGTTAGTTTTTTACTTCAAATGAATGTGGGGGATAGCCAAAAGGGGAGACACCTGGATACATCTAAATCAGAATCAATTTATATTGATGGAACCATAATCCTTCTGATTATATAAGTTTAAGGTGAACACAGTTTTCTCATTCCCGTCTGGAGGAATGCATCTCAGATACAAAAGAAATTACAATAATGTGAGATACAAAAGAAAACGACAATAATGTGTTATTTCAAGTTTTGATCATAAGAAAACTAGTATTACTTGTTTCAAAACGTGTTTGGCTAAGCTTGTTTTAAACATCTTCTAAGCTCCTACATTAAGATGTTATCATATTATATGTTAAGGATAAGGTGTGTGGAGGTCCTTTTTTAAGATACTATACGCGCCCTTATTTCTTGAGCTTATAAGCTCCACTTTTCATTTTTTACCTCATACAAGAAGGTTGTAAGTATGAATTATATTATAAGATGTGTTCAGGAGTTTTAAGCTGACCAAACGCTTCTTAGTTACATTAGGATTTTTCCTTTTCTAAACTTTTCTTACTCACACAAGTTTAGTTACATTAAGATCTCCATTTTACTTGAAATATGAAAAAATCTCTCATCTCTTTCACATCTTTAATTCTGCCACAAAGATTTTTTTCTTTTCTAGACCTGTCATCCTGTTAATATTTTTTATTGTACTATATTCAGATACATGTCAGCCACATTGTTGAAAATTGCCAGTGAGCATAATTCAGTGGTAGCAGTTGTTGGAAAAGGGCACCTACTAGGAATCCAGAAGAACTGGAAGCAGCCAGTCGATGTAAGTAACAATCTCTTAATCCTAGTTCTCTAACTGTGTTTGGATATTCTAGTGTTGATGCAGTCACACTTTACATAGAGCAAACATAACCTCACCTACATGAGTTTTTCTACTTTCTCAAATACCCCAGAATCAAGAAAAAGTGAATCTCGTGAAATTGCTCTCCTTGTAGTTTATCGCAATAAATTTGCTTAATTGCTTTGCACCTCACTCCCTGAATTGGGTATTTTTGGAAACTATTTCATATGAATCACGAAACATAGTCGTGGTTATTGGCTAAAGCAATTTCAATAGGTGGGGTCTCGTTTTTTAGATATTTTGGTTTGAATTTCAAATCCTAAGTAATCATTTTGTTCTTTTGCTATTCAAAATATGATTAATTTGAAATCGAATCAGTATTGAAATAATTTGAAATCCTATATCTAAAACGCCATCAAGTCTGTCTTTCTCGAATGTAATGGTTGTTATATATCCACCTCTTTTCAGGTGAAGCAACTCCTGAGCATGCCGCCATCTGGAAAAACTATTCCAGTGGGCAAGATTATCACCACTTTTGGGGTTGCAGTTGCGGGGATTGCTATCATATCTGGCCTTTATCTCTCAAGCAAGAAATAGTATCAGAAGTCTATTTTAGTGCGTGATTACGTACATTTGGAAAGTAGTATTCGAGTTCAAAGATATTTATTTATTCTTTTAATCCTCAAGATAAAGGGTGTGTCTTTTTCTGTTGTTACATATTCTTCCTTTAAAGGTAGATTGACTGTAGATCAAGTCCATCCATGAACTTGATGTTTGCTAAATTTTAATAGGGAATAATAATATATAACTATGCATATAGTATTGATAAGGTGGATAGGATGTTTGGAGAGTTTATCTGGATCTATTATTGGTTTTATACTTCATATATGTTATTGCTTTCTACTATATTGAAATCTTCTTGGTTGACTTGATTTTTTTGAAGTATAAGTAGTGCGGTACATATAAATTTCCTCTCACCGGTTGCAGTCTTATTATTAGTTTTTTTTTTTTAATTAATCTGTTTAATTGTTTTAATTTTTTGGACTGGGGACCAATCTTTCTGATTAGAAATTCAAATTATGGTTTCTGTACCGAACCTGTATAAACCACTTAAAAGAACTTTGCAATATTATATTTGTTTTTTGGTCATACATAACTTTGCAATATGTTCATCCAACAAAATAAATATGCAACACTTTCGTGAATATTCATGACAAATTTTCAAAATGAAAAAATAAAATTTATTTTTGAAAGTGCGCATTTCTTTTCCAAGAAATTGTATAAATATGTTTTGATTTAATTTTTTCCTGAATTTTTACTAAATATGAGTGGAAATTGTATTGTTACGTGCAAGTAATACTTGACTGATGTTTTTACAATGCATTTCACTCAGAAGACCAAACGCATTTCACAAAGAACGTCAACTGAGAATACTTGCACACGATGATTCGACTGAGGATACTTGCACTCCGGCCCCGTTTATTATGATATTTGTCTGGTTAGATATCCAATGGAGCTGATCTAATTATGAAGATGGATACTTACGAATACGTAAAGCGAATATGGAACTAGCTTAAATTAGATCAGTTAAAGATCCGTATTTTACAATAAATGAAAATTTTATATCTATATACATAATGTTATATTAAGATAGGATATATTACATAACATGCTATTTGTTTCAATTCTCTATAATAAGTTTTAAGTACCGGTATTTAGAATTAATACAAACATAATATTTACATCAGCTTAATGCCATAAATCCATCAATTCTTTTATTTGCTAACAGAGATAGGAAAAGGGAAAAGAACATGACCTACAATTCATTATGTAAATGTCAAGATGCTTTCTTTGATTTGTATATTTTGGCACAGGAAATATAAATCACCATGTTGAGGAAACTAAGTCCAGCAAGGAGCCAGAAGAAATAATCAAGATGGCCCTTGTTCAAGTTATCAGGAATCCACCCATCCTTTCCTCCTCTGGTCGTTAAAGAAGTTACGACTGTCAGAATAAACGAGCTCAGATAATTACCCAACGAAGTAGTGAGAAGCGACAATGCACTACACAAACTTCGCATAGCGTCTGGAGATTGGTCGTAAAAGAACTCAAGTTGTCCAATGAACGTAAATATTTCAGCAGCACCCAATAAGAAATACTGAGGTACTTGCCAAAATATACTTATCGGTACTGGAACCGCTTCATCAACCAGACCAAGCTCGTTTGCAAGATTGAGTCGCCAGATCTCGACAACAGCAGCGGCCGACATGCACAGAACTGAAATGAAAAGGCCAATTCCCATTCTTTGCAACTCCGAGAATCCTCTTTCTTTGCCTGTAAGCTTTCTAGCAATTGGGACAAGGAATTTGTCGTAGACTGGAACCCAGAAAATAACACTAATGACATCAAATGTGGATAAAGAGGCAGCAGGAATCGTGAAGGAACCAACGGAAGTGTCCATCATCATGCCTTGCTCCACAAACATTGTCGACATTTGAGCATAAACGGCAGAAAAGACTATTCCGGTAGCCCAAATGGGGAACATGCGTATAAGGATCTTTAATTCTTCAACTTGTGTTACAGTACAAAGCCTCCATGGGTTTGAATAATTTCCGGTTTTGCTTTCCTCTTCAACAATTACAGCCGCTTTATCAAGGCACCTACAAACGAAGACATCCATCACAAAGGAGACTTAGAAATTATAGTGGGAATTTCATTATTAACTTGAAGAACAAAGAGCAATTAGCACTTTGCACCCTGAAATTGAAAGTTTGGCACTTTGCACCCTCGAGTTGCATATTATTGGCAAAACAATGGGCAGCCAAAGTGACGTATTTTTGGGGTGCAAAGTGACAACTACTCGAGAACAATCCTTAGTTCAATCTAAGAAGGCAAAACAATTTTTTACTTCAATTCATCAGTGTGCAGCAATTTTCGACTTCCTTCAATTGCAGAGCTTTTATCTGGTGTTTCGTATAAAAGGCTACTATCAGTAGGTAAAGGCGAATTCCACTTGTGGCAAGTTGCAACCAGGACCTGACACATTCTGGTAAGAGGGCTTCCTCCAGGCTTCTGAAACCTATAGAGTGGAGTGCCTGAAAAAAAACTTGCTATAGCAATGCCCATAAACAACGCAGGGATGCCGAAACCGAGGCCCCATCCTGCATTATCTTGAATCCACACGATCAAACTACTTGATATAAGAGCACCAATATTGATGGAAAAATAAAACCAATTGAAAAAGGAACCCTTTTTGACTCTCTCACGAGGATCGGTATCATCAAACTGATCAGCCCCAAAAGAGGAAACACATGGTTTGATCCCTCCAGTTCCAAGAGCTATAAGATAGAGCCCAAAGAAAAATATTGCATATTGAGCAGGTGTAGCAGAAGGGCACATGGAGTCAATGCATTCAGGAGGCTTGAAAGAAGGTACAGTTGCAGACAATGTCAATGTGCACATTCCCTTCATAAATTTAGAGAACACAGTTAGAGAAGTATATGTATAACATAGGAGACAAAGGACAAAAAAAAATTTAACTAGCCATAAGCTAAGTTCAAGGAACCACTATGTGTAGCTAACATAAAAGGTCACTTACGCTCGTTTTAATCATCCAAAAGGATCCTTGGTTAATGCAAGTTCCTTTGAATTTTTTGACTATTATCTAAATCGATTGTTAATTTTAAAGTGTTATCTTTACTGAAAAATAACTTTGTTTTTTAACTTCTACAAGCAATTTGGGTTATGAACCTGGAAACCTACTAGTAATGGAGTCTGTATGAAGCATTCTATTGCCTCAGAATGACTAGAGAATTTATCATCACAAATATTTGCAAATATGCTTAAATTTAACAAGGGAATAGCTTATCTTTTCTTAGTTTTTTTTTCTCTTTTCCTACTACTACAGTTTTTTCTACCCTAGCAATTCAACACTTTGTTCTCTACTTAAGTCCATACACGCCTACTACACAGGCAATCACACCCATAACATATTTAAATTTACCCAAAATCCTCTTTGTTAATATCAAATCTAGCAATACATACTTTAGCCCTAATCTAGCTAACCCACCGAAAAATCCACTTTATCAGATTCATCTGTGACATGGCTCTAGTGCTTCTAACCCCACAGGCCACGGGAACAAACATTTACAAGTTGATTTCAAAAGTAAACAAATTTTACCTTGCATAAAAAATAGTAAAAATCTAAATTACATTGCATGTGTTAAGTGAGAGTAAAAGGTACATGTAAGTAAAGAATAAAGTTTCAAAGAGCAGTTAGGTAAGAAGATTCTAGATTTGAACACCATCAAAAAGATTGTGCTTATCATTGAAGGGTTTCAATGAGAATTGAACTTAGGACTTCCTAAAAGCCCAACCTTCCATCAACCAAGGGGTTAACCAATCAAAGAGACAGTGATGTCTTTCACGGTTAAAATTTATTGAAGTGTTATGACAACTACATACTACATCAAACAATTTCCCTTTTCGCATTTTATTGAAAAGTGCATAAACAAATTAAGTGGAATTATGCACAATCATGTACATGTATCAAAGTCTTTTTCAGGATATAGTTCAACTTGGATAAGGTGACGGAAAAAAAATTGATGAGCACATGGGTGCAAGATGAGAAACCATGATAGCAAGCAAAATAAGAGAGAAAGAAGCATCTGACATATTGAAGAATATAGAATGGTAATGAGGAGTTCGAGGTTACAATGAAGTATATAGTCGAGAAGGCAGCAATCGTCCAATATCTTCCCCAGCATGCATCAGCCAAAACTGCCCCAATAAGAGGAGTCAGGTAGCAAGTTCCTTGCCAAGTTGTCACATTTCTAGCAGCTGACACATTCCCTTGATTTAACTTTCTAGTTAGATAGCTCACAAGGTTCGTAGAAATGCCATAGTAAGCTAGACGCTCACAACATTCGGTCCCTGTCACCAATGTAAGATATTAGAAAAACGAGTTAATAATCAAACACATTAAGGATAAGGGCTGTATTACTTAAATACCTAGAATGAAAGGACATGCCCTCCAATTTCCAGTGTTACTCTTCAAAACAGGGTTCCCCTTTACATCAACAGAACCATCACCAGTATACAGTCCATTGCTTTCACTCTAATAAGATCATTATGAAAGCACAAGTTACAAAAAGTTAATCCAAAATCATTCCAACTGTAGCTTATTAAGAATAAAAGATGAGGCAATACTAAAGAACCTGTTGTTTAATTTTTTTCAACTTTGAACAAAGAATGTATCACTGTGGAGAATCATGAGACATGAACTCATTCATACTTGGTCGATCAAAAAAGTTAAAAGAGTTTTAGGTTAGAACAAAGCCATAGAACTCATAAAAAGGTGAGCAGGTTCATTCTCTACGAATTTCAAATGAAGTGTTTTCTCCAAGCTAAGAACATTAAGATCTAAGAAGTTTAGGCTAATTTATAAAGCCCAAATCCTTGATCTTACAACTAGTTTTTATTCGTGGGCGAATGTCTTTGTGTTGGTTGACAATGAACACAACACTGGAAAGTTAACTCTATCTACATTATTGTTGAATATCTTGGTTTCTTCCTCTCCACCATATACAATTAAAAAATTTATTTCAAAACTACAAGTAATGATTTCTTAAAGAAAAATCCTAGAAGCTGAGTCTATATTATAGTAGATGTTAAGGTCATAGCTTGATCATTCTTCCTGAAGTGTCTCTTTTAAATAATTGAAGGTGTGTGTTCTCAATAATAGCAGTAAGTTTCAAACATTATTCATGTCTCTGAACACACATAAATTGTGTGCACTCTGCAGAATTTATATCATAAATTCAGTGGTAAGTCAAATCAGATCAAAATCAGTTGCATAAAATATAATTTGAACCCAATTTAGTATATTCAATAAAAAAATAGTCTTTCTCTCCATTGACAAGTTACCCAAAAGAGCCTAATTCTTAAATACAAAAAAAAAATTATGGATATCTCCTCTTTATATATATATATATATATAGAAATAGCTGTTGCAGTTCCTTCTTTTTCTTATGGCAGTTGAATATTGCAATTGAAATAAAATTGATCCAGCAAACAGAAAACCAAAAAAAGAAAAAGCAAGCAAGCACAATTTGAGATGGAAATAGAGGCACCTGTACAAGCCCCTCCTCCAGGAGCGATCTGTCTTCCTCATGGGTACCCATTATCCAGGTGCTCAATGTAATTTTTGGTTAAGTTTATGCGATCGTTTTAGCAATTACAGGTTGTTTTGTTTAGGACTGTATAGGACGGAGGAAGAAAAATGGAAAGGAAAGGACTTTTCCGGGATAAGGTCCAAGGCGTCCCGATCGGTTAAAAAGTTGATGATCCACGATTAAACATGACCTATTGAATATAATTTGAAATTAATATTAATTACTTCCGCTAAATATGATCCACTGAATCATTTAAGTTATATTATTAAATTATTAAATTAAAAGAATCTATGTAAAAAGTATTATAAAATATAAATCAACAAAATCAATTTCAAACTTTTCATCTCTCTCTATTCACGTATATTTGAGGGGGTGTTTGGCCTCAATTTAATTCTTTCGGCCAATTTTTTTTTTTAATTTTATAGAAATTTTATTTAATTAATAAGAAAATCGGTTCATAATTTGAAAGAAGAAAACGAATTTTAAACTTACCATGTCTCTTTAACTCTCATAACTATATTTACAACTTTTCTTTAATTTTTGTTTTCTTTTACTCTTCAATTAGTGTGTACGTGTCGTGTTATGTACGTATGGGTGAGAAAAGGTTTGTAAGAATACCTCCAACAATAGTAATCAAAATTGTTGAGCTAATTTTAAATTTGACTCTTATATAGTGATGTGACTATCTAGTTTTAGCTACTTTTTCAACAATAAGGGCATCCAATTGTGGGGGCTCGGGGCCCTCGGGCTGTCCCTGCCCCCACTCCAAGTTCAGTTTTGTCGTTTGACAGGGTTCTGAAATTGATTTAATTTAATTTCTAACTCTTATTCATTTTCATTTGTAATTAAAATAAATATGATATGTAAAAAAATTCATTCGGGTCTTTGCGGAATTATATTCTATTCAGTTAGTAGATTAAAACGATATATGGTATATCAAAATCGGAGTTCATGTGAATGAGAAATTGATTCTAAAAGATCACCCTTTGAAATGGAATAAAAAGAAATGTTGTTTTATCCCACATTGTAATTGGAAGAAAAATTCTTGAGGTTTATATATGATTTGAGTATTTGACAAACAATCTAGCTACCAAAAGTCTATTCCCTCGTGCGCAAGGGGGATGCAAATCATGGATCGAAACTCATATCGTCTCTTTAAAACTTGTGCGCATCCTGTGAACACGAATGCAGTCCAATTATCTAGCTTTCGGACAAGCCCGATTTTTGCATATCCCCATTTTTTTTAGTTAATTAGAACTTATTAAATGCAAAAAAATTATCTGCATAATATACAATAAATATATTAACAAATTTTATTAAATAATTCAATTCTAGTAATTTAATTTAGGAGGAATTTATTTTTTTCCTATTTAAATATATTGAATAATTTATTTTTTCTATTTAAATATATTAAATAAACAAATTTTAAAAAGAAAAAAAAAGGGAACCAATCAAGGGATGGCAAGTGGCGTCCCTAACTTAAAGAGGAGCACGTGAGATTCACGCGCCCCTCGTCTTCTTCATTCCAGAGCTCCGCGGAGGCCTAGGCCCGTTCCCACCTCCATTGGAGACGACCGCCACTCCCAAGTCCCACCTCGCAGCTCGCCCCGACACAATGGAGATGGCTTAACCATCAAATTTGCCAATCGATTTAACATTTTATCATTTCAAACATTTAATTACTAAAGATAGTATAAACAATAACTTATTGCATTGTAAACATAGAATCAATAATATTGAATTAGTTGCTAAAAAAATTATTTTTAGAATATTAAATTGAGATCAAATTATTTATTGAAAAATTCAAATTTAACGGTTATATTAAAATTTAACGAATATATTTTATTCCACAATTTTATTCAAATTAAGGGCTACATTCAATGTTAAAATTTAGATTACTCAATTTCGGTTGAAGAATTATTTTTTCCTTTTTCCACCTTAAAATAATGAATAGCCACCTGGTTCAATGGGCAAATTTGGCTGTTCAAGTTTCTCAAGGCTTATGTTTATGTTTTTTTGTTGGGAATAACTTTTCTAATTTGAATAGCTAAATCTTGATTTTCGAGATAAATTTAACTTTATTTATTATTGTTGGAGATGCTCTTATAATTTATATAAACAAAATTAATTTACATAAATAAGCTACATAATTTAATGTTTAATATAAGAAAATAATTAAAGAAAGGAAGTTTCACAAATATGAAATATATTACAAAAAAAAGGTCTAATTTGTGGATATCCGCACACCATCAATGTTGAAGTGATATCCTTTATAATGCACAAATATAATTTATTAGCAATCTTAAACAATAGAGTCCAAGTATTATAATGAATTACCCAAAATTCTACTACCAATATCGATAAAAAAATAGTAATTGTTTGATGTTTTTACAGCATCATTCGATGTACACACACCCACACCATCATTGTTTATATAAATCAGTTAATTATCCATATCCATTTGTATTTATATAATTTGGCTAAGTACCAGGCAATAGACACTATTGCATCATCCATCCGAGTGGAACGAATGAATCCAATTATCCAAATTAATTTTTATGTTACTTCAAATCGTGGGTGCCAATTAACGATTTTAATATGTGAGTATTTTTTTTTCCTGCTCAAGTCATGAAGCATCCAACTTTCTCTTCTTTTTTTTAAAATTAATTTTTACATAAATAATTTAAATGTCACACTTTTCTAAATAAGTTTTTGCATCGAAATTTTAATAAATTGCAATTAAAATTAAATCATCAACTTAATTTTAATAAATTACAATTAAAAATAACTTAATCTTTTTACTGGCAAGCGACAACATTACTAGTGTTAAAAGATCAAATATTGAATTCTGTCATTTACTTGTGCAATTATACATAATGTATTTCTAACTTACATACATAGATCACTGCAAAGCAAGTATTTCGGAGAGCACTGGCAAAAATCAAATAGAAAAAAAAAAGGTTGAATTAACATATGAACTCTGTATAATTAATGGAGTAAGAAAAATGTAGCAGGAGACAGGTAACACGATGAAATAAGAAGAACACATCGTGCTGTTAAAACCTGACCAAATTTGATCTATGCTTCGGAAACTAGAACATCTCTCACTAAATCAGAGGGAGTTCACCATATGAAGCAACTGACTAAAAAAAGCAATAAAGAATTTGATTTAATAAAAAATTTGTGTGGTTTTTCCGGGATCTAATGGCATTGAAAGAATCCATCGATCAGGATAATAGCCACATTCATCAAATATTGCGCCCGAGCCATTATACCAAGAGGAATCAAACACCTCCCAGAATTGGTATTGGGCGCATTTTAAAAGAATAAACATGTTTCATAACTATTCTACGCAGATTATGATAATTTGAAGAAAAACAAAAAAAAATGCTCAGTGGAAGGAGAAGTCGTTTAATATATATATAGGCTCACGGATGTTAATCCATCCACTGCCCTAAAAACACCTAAATAGGCGTCTAATCTCATCATCGCATCGATAATTAACCAGCAAAATTCAATAAATAAAAAAAGAGCATAGGATTAAATATAGGAAAGGCTTCAGTGTGTGTAACAATTCAGATCATTGATTATTAATAATCTCACTGAAATCCGCTAAGATAATTATATTTATCATCATAAGCCGCGAAAATAATCAATCATATGAAACGCATAAATTGTTTTTCTTTCTTTTTTTTTTTTTTTTTTTTGGAAAAATAGGAAGAATTGGAGAGAAATGGTGTGCTCAGACAGCCAAGGGTTAGTCTTCAAATGCAAGATCAGAAACTCTAGTCCACATACATTTGCATCATCACTGCACACAGATAGTTTATAACTAACAAAAAAATTATAAATTTGTATACCAAAACGCGGTAGAGCAGAAAAAATGAGAGAGGATAGACCACTGCTGATTCTGATTATGCAAAAAGAGATATGAGGATAAGGGAACCGCTGTGGAGAGATACAGATACAGAATGAAGCTGAAGCAGAGCGAGAGAGAGCTGTATTTATTCCTGAGTGTAGAAGCTAGGGTTTTAATCGGCATTGTTTGTAAGGGGTAATGGGTTGAGATGTAAGTGGGCTTGCTGTTCGAACAATTGGATCATAAACTTGGGTCGAATGGGATATTAAATTGTGCAGTACGGTCCAGTACATAATTGATAGTTTTGTGTAGGCCGTAGGGATTGCAATGGGCTGAGTACGGGTCGGATTCGATACCAGGTTTTATTTAGATTCGATCGGATTCAGATTTTGCCTGAGTCTAAATTTTTCAGTCCTTCAAATTCATCACATATAAGATATCTTTTGAATTCAATAGCATCTTCATTTTCGAATTTCACACCATAATTTCTCTTTATGGATAAAGTTCTTTTTAGTTACAGTTTCATATAATTTAGCTTGTGTGTTCAAATTTTATTAACTTATTTCAATATAAAAATTAAATTATGAATTATGAACTAATATCTTCTTAAACTCTGATGGTTATATATTATTAATGTTATTAGTCTCTAATAAAATATTGTGTACATATATAATATTTTCATTTCTTGTATGCTATTTATGGATTGAATCAACTTAGTTTTTTATTTGTACAATAATTTTTTAAAATACATATTTTCATAATTGGATCAGATCTATCGGATTTTCTAATCGAATTTAAATTGAATTCGATCCATTTACGTGCACCTGAAGTAGCAACAGAAGAAAGAAGTGGAAAATAAATCCAGCGTAGGCTCACTGGGCCATGATTAATCACAAAATATCTGTATTTACAATGTCTTATTTTATCTTCTTAATATTATCAATAACAAGATATATCTTCTGAATAATTTGTGTTGGTTGAATTACAAATACTGGTATTCTTCATGGCAAAACTGCAATTTCAATCCCTTATATTTTATTAAGTACTAATTTTGGGATACTTGTTAAATTATCTAGCAATTTTGATCCTTTAAGTCCCTTGTGCTGCGATTTTAGGATGTTTCACCGCGATTTTGGTCCTTTAAGCCTTAGAATCACAATTTAAGGATACTTGGTCAAAATTTTCGTTCTATAAGTCTTTAGTGCCGCAACTTTTGGGCATTTTACTATGATTTTGGTCAACCTATCTTGGAATATTTGTCCATCCATATGCATCAATTATTTTCAGTTTTAATTTAATTTGTCTTGGTAATAAATAAATTTAATGTCAGAATTTTCGAATTATGAGTATTGAAGTGTCAAGTTGTCGACCACTTCTGGAGGAAAATTGTGAGTTATTTCCCTCCAATATTTAGTGACACGATGTTCATGTGTGTTAAGTTGTTCACACATGGATGCAAGTAGAGCAATTTTGGTCATGCATGACAAATTTTCAGGATAGCTAGATATCTAAATTTCATGGGAGGTGGATGAAATTGCGGTCAAATAGCCTAAGATTGTGGCGCTAAAGATTTAAAGGACCAAAATCGCGGACTAAAGACTTGAAGGACCAAAATCGGAGCACTGCAAAAGTGCTAGAGGATTTAACAAGTGTCCCAAAAATGCGGCCTAGTAAAGGATAAAGGACTGGAATTGTGATTTTACATATTCTTCACCAAATTTCCGACTAGAGTCTAGACAAAGACACTTAAAATGAGAAAGGATAAAGTCAACATAATAACCTAATCTAATAATAGAGGTACATAACATCATTATCATTATACATACTTATTCCATGCAACCATCTTATTTATTCATGACTCATGAGCATTGGAATCTCAATTAACATCACAAAAGGACATAGAAATGAAGATTATTCAACAAACACGATTTGGAAATCAACAGCTTCATTTTGAATATAATACAACACACAAAAGTCTCCAAAGTCCAAAGATAAACTTAAACAGGAAGGAAATGTAATAAAAAATTCTAAGAATTAACAACAGCACAATGTTTCCTAATTTCACCAGAAGTTCCTGTTTTCACTCCAATACTACCCATTTTCTCCATCGACTCCGCGAATTCTTGAAAGAAATTCTTGAAAGATCCCTTCTCGAGTTGAGTTAAAAACGACCTAGTTCTAGAGTCTGTTAACAGTGCTGCATCAGACTCAAATAGACCCCTCCTTTTAAGCACGAGGGTATAATAGCTAAGATCGAACGTTCTAAAACTTCCTGGATCCATCTCCACTATTGCTGTGGAATTGATGGATCTGCACTTTCTGGCTTTGAGATTAGCTGCGTACTCGCTGTCCAGGGCCGGATCCTGATCCCCCACGCCCGTGAAATTGTACAGACGGCTTGCAAACGAAGAACAATGTGAAATTCCAATTGTATGAGCACCTGAGAAATTTTGTTCAGTTTAATTATATTAATTAATTAGTACTAAGTCTTACAATTGAGCGAAATGCAAAAATACCCCCTATGCTTTGTCGAATTAGCAAAGGACCTCCTCCCATGTCGGAAAACTGGACCATTTACCACGATCGAGACTGACAATTAGTTGTTGTTATTAATGCAACTCACCAGATAAGACTACAAGATCTTTGAGATTAAGACCCTTATTAGCGAAATCCGTCTGGAGTGTGGAAAAGTTACTGGTAGGAGCTGGAATTTGTGCTAAAGCTTCCGAAGCATTTGATAGCACCCCATCTCTACGCCCTGTCGGGACTCTCCAGGAAGGACCACCCTATTTATTATAAGAACAGCAAAAACAGAATCATATACATAGTCGAACATATTAATTAATTCTAAAAATCGGTTGGTTTTTGTATGCTCACAGTGGCAACAACGGCATCTCGTGCAACCAAAGCGACAATATCAGCACAAGAGATCACACCAGGGCATTCAGCTTCTAGCAAGCTCTTCACTCTGTCGATGAAGTCGAACCCTCTGAGCGTTTGATTAGGAACCGCAACCTTCTCTGTTTGGTTTCCCGTGCTAGATGTGAAGTTGAGCAGCACTGAAGCATCACATCCCTGTGATTTATATATATATATATTCAAAATTAATCAGGAAATTCATTAATTCTTGACACAATCATGAAAAATGCATTCAGATTGATTACTACTTACTCTGACAAAGCAATCATGAAAATGCATTCTTAATATAGCTGCAGCAAGTGAAGGAGCATTTGGGATGTGATTATTGACATAATCCAACACAATCTTCTCAGCTTTTGGACAGCTTTTTGCATAGAAATTCATCGTTAAATCAGCATTAGTTGAACCTATAACTACACTTATTAAAACCAGTATCACAATCCCATAATACCCAAGTTTTTCCATTTTGATGAAATCTAGCTCTCAAAACATGCAAATACTATATCTATATGTATATATGCTGTTTACTTTATGAAATTCAAAATGCATGGCCTAGATTTTATAGGCACTTGATCAGACAACAGTGCAGTGGCATAATTATAATAAGAAAATGGTGCAGTTATAGTAGTATTTGTTAACCAAACCAACATATTCTAATCAACTAATTAATCAAGTACCCTTTTCCACAATTTAATTAGTAAAAATTAGTTGGGTGGCTTTTTAAAAGTGGTTAGTTATGCTTGTTATTGGCTAAGTCAATTAATGAAGGGTATTACTATTATCCTAGCTCCAACAAAGTTCAATCGTACACAAGTTAAATATAATACAATATACGTATTTTGTGAATGAACAACATTCCAAGAAGAGTGACCAATCACAAACATATAATATATATATATATATATATATATATATATATATATATATATATATATATATATATGTGTGTGTGTGTGTGCAAAATAGCAAATAAATTTGATTTGTTCTTAAGCTAGCTTTTTTTAGACGAATTAAACATATGGACTTAAAATTTGGATTAGACTAGAATAAATTAATTAACCGTACGTATTGCATGGAGAATAGTAGCTAGCACAAATTAATTTTTCTTTTGGATTTCACTTACTACACTGACATGCAAAATGGAATTATCATGTTATGAGATATCTTTTTCTTTTAATTATTTATCTTTCCAATAAGGTTGTCTCTGTTTTCTATCTTTGCAACGGGCAAGACAAAGACAAAGTAATGAATATTTATATATTTGGAGGCTCCGATCCATCGACTCTTATTAGTATAATTAATATATATATCAAGAGTACCTGCTACCATCTTGAGAAGCCAGCTCATTTCACGCTATACCGTTATTAATTAATTATGACTTATGAGGAAAAAAAGACAAAAACGTGAAAAATGAAATGTAGAAAAACCTAATCATCATACTACGCAATTTAATTATTTGAAGTTTGAGAACAATCAAAATACTGTAGCTAGCTGTCCTTTTTTTTCAGCTGACATTTGAAGCAAAAAAATTTAAGTATCTGTGTTATGCGACATGAGAACTGTTTATTCAATATAATATTGTTGTTCCCTCATTTCTGAAGTTAACGGGCACGCTCATTATTCCGTCCAATTTTGAACGAAAAATACAAAAGTGTCCAAACTTTTGAAAGTGTGGTATGAAATGTGTTTTTCGAAAAAACTTGGTGTGAAAAGTGTCGAGTTGATAAATGTTTGTTATGATAAGTGTTTTTCCTTGTTTGAGTTCTGATCCGATCGAGGATGATGAGATGTGTCTGTTTCGACTGTGTGATAACGAGGGGTGGTTCTTCGGCCTCCTAGGTCGAGACAACCTCTATCGAAGATTCGTTAAATTTTTAACATGTCCAACGTTGAGGAGAATTTAATTTGTAATTCTTGAGATGTTAGGGAATTCACCTAAAAATTGGACTAACTTATTGATTTTGTATAATTTTAAAAATTTGGCTAAGATAGATAGATATTTGCCTCCAATATAATTGAATCTCATATGTAGATCATTCTACACATATTAAAGACATGACTAGGCACTAAATAAATTAATATGAACAGGTACGACGACTCATGAACACTTAGAGTTATGGAGATAATATATATTGACCAAATTGCTTCTAGTCCCATGGCTAATGCTTGATACTTCCTTTGTCTTATATTTAAAGTGCCAGTTTTACTCAATAACTGTAATTTTGACAATTGGAGTCTATATTCCGAATTTTTGACTCGTTCCCAAGTCGTCTCATGGGCTTTAATTTAATAGTACGTCTTCAATGATGTCGCCTTATTACGCTGTTACAATAACTTAACATAGTTTAATTTAGAGGGAATTGCACTTTTTAATTTAAGGTATTTCCAATGTTATTTAAAAAATGACACGTAGTTTAATTTGGTAAATAATTTTAGATTCCTTTAGTAAGATGTAACTACACACAACTTAAAAGTATTTCAGTATATATTGTCTCTAACATCAATTATGGGACTGAAATTTTCAAACAAATATTGTGGCATGTGTGTGTGGCCCGCATGGTCAATTAATTAAGAGATTCACGCATAATTAAAACTGAATAGTAATTGATGAAATATTAATTAAGTGGTATATCATATATGAGCTAAAAATGTGAGCTAAGATTGCCAGTACGTATTAATCTTTTATCGTTCAACTAAATTTAATAATAATTCAGAAGAACATATTTATATGGAGAGAATTTCACTTTTCATACCATAATTCAACCTACTTTAGGGATTTAATACCACAACTTTTTTTACCAACACATTTGATACCATAACTCAAATCAACTCGACACATTTGATACTTCCGTCAAATTGGAAACGGAATTGTCACGTGGCCGTTAAAACTTTGCACATTTGATACCATAACTTATGTTAATTGATAATTTTACCCCATAACATTTCAGGTTACCAAAAAAAAGCCCCACATCTCCAAATTTAGTGACGATTTTAGTCCACATTGTTGCCAAATTTTAAAATTGACTCGAATAAGGCCACGTGCTGACCAATTTAGATCTTTACACATTTGATACCATTACTTATGTTGACTGCTAATTTTACCCCATAACATTTCAGGTTACCAAAAAAGCCCCACATCTCCAAATTTAGTGACGATTTTGGTCCACATTGTTGCCGAATTTCCAAATTAACTCGAATAAGACCACATGCTGACCAATTTAGAAAATTTTACTTATTTTATTTAAATAACTAATTTAATTTATACACAATATTAATAAATTAAACAATACACCAAAATTAAGAAAATATATTCTTTTTAAATATAAAATTTATATAATAGAATTAATCTATTTAATATTTATTAAAATAATCAATTATATAATTAAAAACTATTTAATATTTATTAAAATATTAAATAATAAATCATTATAATTTAATAAAATAATCCCCACCCCACCCCACACAACCCAACCCAACCCACCCCTCCCCCTACCCCCCGATTCCCAGGCCGCCGACTGCCTGGGTCTTCTGTCCCAGGCCACCGCCGGCCTGGGACCGAAGATCCCAGGCCGGCAGTGGCCTGGGATCGAAGAACCCAGACCGTCGAATTGGGGGTAGGGGGGAAGGGTGGGGAGGTGGTGGGTGGGGTGGGGAATCTTTTTAATTAAAATTATTTATTATTTAATATTTTAATAAATATTAAATAGTTTTAAATTATATAATTTATTATTTTAATAAATATTAAATATATTAATTTTATTATATAAATTTTATATTTAAAAAGAATATATATTCTTAATTTTGGTGATATTTATGTTAATGTATTATTTAATTTATTAATATTATTTATAAATTAAATTAGTTATTTAAATAAAATAAGTAAAATTTTCTAAATTGGTCAGCACATGGTCTTATTCGAGTCAATTTGAAAATTTGGCAATAATGTGGACTAAAATCGTCACTAAATTTGGAGATGTGGGGCTTTTTTAGTAACCTGAAATATTATGGGGTAAAATTATCAGTCAACATAAGTTATGGTATCAAATGTGCAAAGTTTTAACGGCCACGTGACAATCACGTGATAATTCCGTTTCCAATTTGACGGAAGTATCAAATGTATCGAGTTGATTTGAGTTATGGTATCAAATGTGTCGGTAGAAAAAGTTGTGGTATCAAATCCCTAAAGTAGGTTGAATTATGGTATGAAAAGTGAAATTCTCTCTATTTATATGTAAATGGGATATTTGTTGGCTCTATATATCTTCTCATATACACATTGTTTAATACTACAATACATATTTAAAGAAATTTACTCTCTCACACAAAATATATATATCATTAATTAATATATTTCACGAGTTAACAAGTTGAAGGGAACAATACAAATGAATACAACAAATCAAAGAAAAAAATGCATGCTTAGTGAAAAGTCAAAAGCCAAATTGATGGAGATTGTGACACTCAAACTGAAGCAAATCATTAATTAACGAAAGCACATCTCTTCCTGATTTCACCAGCATTGCCGGTGAGGACTTCAATGTTTCCCATTTTTATCATGGACGCTGCAAAATCCTTAAAGAAACTCGATGTTCCGGAGGATGAAGCATGACGCCTAATATACGCCCTGGTCTCGCTATCAGCCAGAAGGGTTGAATCAGATGTAAACAGGCCTCTTCTTTTGGCGACGAGAGTGTAGTAATTTATGTCGAATGTTTTAAAGCTACCGGGATCCATCTCAACAAGTGTTGTTTGATCTGTTGGGCTGCATTTCCTTGTCAATCGTGGAATGTACTCCGAGTCCAATGAAGGGTCGCTGTCGCCCACACCGGTGAAGTTGTACAAGCGGTTGGAGAAGCTAGAGCAGTGCGATGTTCCTACAGTGTGTGACCCTGTACATGCATGTGTACATATAAATAATATGAATTTTCGATTAACATAAAAATGCTAAAATTTGTCTTAAGTTGTTTACAGACATATAAAGAGCACACCCTATTTTGTAATTCGATCTAGCGAACATGTCATTGTGTTTCATAAAAAAATATAACATGCATGTTACCCCTTTAATGAAATGTTGTAATAGGAGTATATGTTATGCTTTTACTCGTATTAATTCTACATGTGCAACAATCAACATTGATGATATATATAGTATGTAAGTGTTATCGTGACAAACACTGAAGAAAGTTAATTATAAGTGGCAGAAAGTTCATAAATTAAATTATGAAGAACATAGTTTAATATTCTAGCCATATCCATATATAAATTGGAAAAATGAGATTAATTTTTATCAAAAATATATAGAAGGTATATTATAAGTCGTTTGATCATATAAATTCTATCACCCATCAATATTAATATTATTAATTACCTCTTGGAGTACACAATTGAGTCATGATTTTATTTGCTATTTATTCTTAAAAATACACACAATCACAAAAAAAAGAAAAAAAAAAAAAAAGAAAAAAAAGGTTGTTCTTAAAATAACTTGTTAATTATAATTAGGAACATGGACGAGTATATTGCAAAAACCCATATTATAATTAAAGTGACTTTTTAATTGTGGATAGACAAGTTACCTGACAAAACTACAAGATCCTTTGTGCTCAAACCCTTGGATGCAAATGATGCAATGAGTTGAGTAATGTTGAAAAAAGGTGGTGGTAGATTGGGCAAAGCTTCACTGAAATTTGATACTCTTCCATCTCTTCTTCCCAATGGTACTTTCCATGTTGGTCCTTTCAGCTGTTGTGATAATTAATTAATGATTAAAATAATCTCCAATTTTATTTAATTTCTTAATTAATTAATTTGTAGATATATCTCGTTTCATATCTTACAAAGGCAGTTGCATCCCGAGCAACCAAAGCTAAGATATCAGCACATGAAACAACACCAGGGCACTTTTCCTCCACGGCAGATTTGATTCTATCAATTGATCCAAATCCTCTTAAAGATAGATTTGGAATTGCATCTTTCTCAACTTCAGTAGTACTGTTAGTTGTTGCATTCAATAAAACTGAACCATCGCAACCCTTCAAGCATGAATATATTAATTTTATAATACGGAAAAATAAAGCAAATAATTAACTAATTATAAGAATAAGTAAATAATCGTACTCTAACAAAACAATCATGGAAGTGCATTCTGAGTAAAGGAGCAGCAAGAGTTGGGGCACGTGTAAATATGGTATCGGTCGATTTTTTGACAATTGCCTCGACGTTAGGACACGTTTTCTTGTAGAAGCCAACCTTCAAGCTTTGAGCATTACTACATATGCCGAAAACGGCAAGGACAAGAACAAAAATTGCAATAAAATTAGTAATTTTGAAAGCCATTTCAGTTCAATTCAATTCAATTCCCAGATGGAGAAATCTGAGATTGATTGAATTTTGTTTGAGTACTTAACTTGTTTGTAACATCATGTATATATAGTAGAGTTGATGGATTTTGAATGTGTCATACACGAGTTGTATCACCCCACGTTAATGACCAATTATTGTTGTCAAGTTGAATATCTTAATTAAAGGTTGACTTGCTTCATATTATACATATTAGAAATTGCATGTGTGAGCTATTTTGGTGTTTCTAATCAGATTTTGAAATGCAATAATGTTCTGATTTCAAGTGATATATTGAGGGGTAACTTTTTTTTTACATTCGAGCCGCCCAACTTGGTACACCGCTATGAAATATGGATACTTCATAAAATTATTAAATAAGGTATCGGACACTTTTCGGATACGATACTCCTCGGATACTTGTAGGATACGAATTCGACACTCCACTTGGCGTGTCGATAAATATAAGTAAAAAGAAAAGTTGGACACACGTATCGGATACTTATTTAGACGTATCCAACACATTTTATATTATGAATTTTGCTAAGTCACCACAATTGGTTAGAACAATGTAAGGCGTCAAATCACACTTTGTATTATATACAACTGCAATACAAGATAATTTGTCTATAACGGGACATGTTTTATATAACATAAATAAACAATGAACATTATGTATAATTAATAGTATTAAATTACTAATTAATTTTTTTTTCCTAAAAATTATGCAATTTAGTATTTATGAAACTTAATTTGATCTATTTCAATATGTATGAATATATACATATATTATTTTACTTATTTCAATATGCATAAATATATAAATTTATATTTTTTACATTCGTATCCATGTCGTATCGTATCCAATAAAGATTTAAAAATCCGTGTCGTATCGTATTCGTATCGACGTATCCGTATCCGTGCAACATAGGTACATCGTGATCTAACAGGGAAATTATGACCCAAACAATCCACTTACAAGACTTTCAACCTAGTATAATAAGATTAGAATATCTTGATATTATTTATTAAAATAAAAAAAATAGATTATATTTGAGTCAATCTTAATTCTAATTTAAAAAACTATCCAACGAAAAAATATAATTTAAATTTTATTAATTTGACATGTAAGTATAAAGAACGAAAATTTAAATGCTACACGCTGTGCATTGCACGGATGTATTCTCCTAATGACATGTGTCCTTGTTGTCTACAAACATTGACTATGTATATTTTTAAAAATAAAAAATAAATACGTGTGCATTGCACAAATGCATTCTCCTAACGACACGTGTCCTTATTGTCTACAAGCATTGACTGTGTAGATTTTTAAAAATAAAAAATAAAGACGTGTCATTAGGAGAATGAACCCCTGCATTGCACGACGTTTAACATCTAAGTTCCCGATTACTCATTATGATATGATTTTTGATGTAATGATTGATGATAAATGCATTTTAAAAAAGAATGGAAAAAAAAACATGAGAATTAATTATCTAAAAAGTAAAGAAAATGAATTTAAAACACATCTTTTTCTTATAAAATATGGAGTTTTTAATTTCCCCTTACCCTCGATAACTAGAACCGGCCCAGCCCATATTGTGTTTCTTTTCTTCCATTTTGAGATGCTATATTATTTATCATAACTTTTGTTCTATTTATGCTTAGTATATAAATTTTACTTTTTTTTTTTTTTGAAAAATATATAAATTTTAGTTGGGTTCGGCTAAATTATTTCTGATCCTTCATACATAGTAGTTCATTTTTTAATTTGAAGTCTAAATATAATTACACGCGCGTATGTTTTTTTTTAGAGTATATCATCAAATGATAAATTTGTTCAGGTACGATCAAATTACAAAAACAGATAACTGTTAAACAATCAGTATTAAAACTAAAATAAAACCCTCATTAGTTGAAAAACAACATACGCGCGTGTATGTTAGTGTTAATGTAATGATGAATATATACCTGAGTAGCATGACCCTTTAGATTAAATTGTATGTTAATTGGATCGACATATTTATATATATATATATATATTTGTACATCTGATCAGTTGGGGGTTCAAAACAATTCGATCAATTTACGACAGGTAGAATGTAACTGTATGAATTTAATTATTTAAAGAAAATAATATCTCTAGCTTCAAGTTAGAAGATATTGACACTGCATCATGATCTGATCTGGTCGATCCAATGGAATCTTTACTATATTTTTATTTGAATGTCAATTATAAGGATCGGAGGAATTAAAAAAAAAATGCGCAGTGCTTAAATAATTGCCAACCAGTCAGGACATGTGCCCGCACTAATCTGTTATAGTCAATTAGTTTCACAATGTTAATAATCTAATAGTTTGCAAATTTATATGAAACTGTTCGTCTTTCTTTCATGTTATTTTTTGGGTTTCTTTAGCAAGTCGGTCCTGGACAATTTAATTTTTTATGATTGAAAATAGACATTTTGCACCCTGTAAAAAGTAAGAACAAGCTTTTTGCCTCGTTCCTAGCTGGGGTATTGTACACATTCTCAAAATTGCGTGTGATACTTTTCATTTAGATATGTAAAATGACCGATATAACTTTCCGTGAATAAAATACTCCATTCACTTTATTCCATGTAAAATATCTAATGAACATTTCACCTCATGATATTGTCTAATAAACATTTATCCCATTTGATATATATAATGAACAATTTACAACACTGTGATATTCATAATGTATACTTTATGATATTCCTAATAAACGCTTTACCCCGCGCGACGACATTCTTAACTATGAACACTATATAAGTGACTGTAGTTTTGTACATAAATATGTTTTAAAAAAAAAAAAAAAATGAGACAACGATTTCTTTTTACAAAAGAAGAGGAGAATAAATTGTCATTTGATATATATATGGCATGAGGATATATCGTGTTGAAAACACTAAATTATATGAGATTTGAGTTATACATGCCTAAGGGGTATGGATCACGATTGTGACGACACACGCCTTGTCTTCCGTGATAAATGCATTAATTACTCCATGTTCCGTAATCGAATAATCTCAAGTTACTTAAACCATAATTAATTTTACATGAAATGTTTGTTGAATAGATAATCAAGACACGTTAACCTTAATTAAATTTCTTGATTAAACAATCAAGACATGGTTACCTTAACCACCATATCTTGCTAGTCAATCGGAGAAATTAAAAAAGAACAATTATTTTGTTAATCCAGATCTTAATTACCTTAAAATGAATTTTCAAAGCCGCTTGAGTGCTTCTCTCGACATTCGATTAATTAAGCAGGTTCTTGATAATCATTTTTGATCGTCTCACATTAGTGGTGTGCCATTAAGGTTGCACTATGGACATTGATTGACAGAAAATGTAGTAAAACAAATGAATTATATAGCAAGTTTCTTTTTTTTTTTTGATAATTTTGTTAGGTTTTCAGGTATAATAATGTAAAGAATAAATGCTTGACGTGAATCAAAACTAAAAACTGAATGATTTTTTTATGGTCTTGGTCCTTTGGACAAAAATCTTTATCCCTTGTATTACCTTTTTAAGTGAATTAACTATAATTCATTTAAGTGTACCTTAATTGATGTGTCTAATGATTTTATTTGTTATTGTTCATGTGTTAGGCTTCATTCATTCTTCATTAACATGCTTTGTCAAGTTCATGATTGTTTGCGCGTTGGCCCATGATTAACCAAATATGTTGCAATTCAACGTGTCGTGTGTTGGGTATCCTCGCGTGAAAGGAGAGTGTTAATAATAAAGTCTCACATGAGTTGTTTATCAAGACTAAATGATTCTTATAGTACGTCTTAGACAATTACCTCTTGAATACACGTAAAAATAAATGGATGAATTACATCCACCCCTAAACTTTAAACTATTGACATCCACCTCCATTGTTCTTCATAAAATTTACTAAGGAAAAGGAGGTGGATATGTCAATTGTCGAAAGTTCATGGGAGATGAATTTTATTCACCTGAAAATAAAATACACTTTATTGCTAAATTGAAGCTAGAACATATTAGATATTAATTTGTAGGCACAATTTGAATTACGAGATTACTATAAAGAAGGAGTATGGGTAAAAACGTGGAAATATGCCAAAATTAGCAAAATTCAAAGGCAAAAAGAATAACCATAAATCCATTTTTGAAGGAGAAAATGATGGATTTTTGGGATCAAATTTGATGTTGAGAGGTATCTCAATTAAAGTCTTAATAATAATATCATTAATGAAGAAGGCTTTACGGATCGTAGCAAAATTTATGACAAGAAAGTTTGATTTGAAAAAGGAACTTTGACCATCTTCTGTTTCTACGCCAATTCATCAGCTCGTGAGATGCAATCAGTACTATTATTGTGGTCTAATTAGTAAAAGCTCAATTCGTTCTTTAATTTTTCAACCTTCAAACTGGACATAATTGGTCCTAAACTTGTCAAAATTAATTGTATCATTCAAACAATTGAAGACCATTATTTCTACTAATGGGTTTAAAGGATTTAATGTGTTGAACCTAAAAATGAATATGACAGGTAGTTCTTTTTATCGCATAACTACGCCTTGAGCTTGAGGTTTTAATTTCTTCGCGGTAGTCCCTTCATTAAACACATTTAACCCTCTCCTCAACTCATCTGATTATTTCTCTCAAAAAAAAAAAAAAAATAAATAAATAAAATCAATGGGAATAAGGCCAAATTAAATGTGGAAAGACGTGATCGTTATATAAACTTTAGAAATAGCTTGTGGCTCATATAAAATTCAGTTAGGATTTCTGTCTTTTCAGAAAAGTTAATATACCATATATATCTAAGTTTTCATCAAATTAAAACTGTAAATATCGTGATATATATGAACTGGAAATTAACAGGTTAACAAACCTAGTCTCTATCAATGATTTGTTGTCGGTTTGTTGCAACATTTAAATAACAAAAGATAAGACTAATTCGTCAGTGCTGGATTGACAAGTCAACTACGAAACTGTACTAGAAATTGGTGTGGGGGCTTGTTAATTACTTAAGGTCAATGGCTAATCACATCTTAATTGGTTCTTGTTATTAGTATATTAAGCAGATAATCAGCAAGAATATGATATCTAAACTTGCAATCTATATGTAATCTTCCAAAGAAATTTTAACTACAAGCCAAGATAGTAAAAATGATTAAAATCAAAGTTCATTTTCTGTACTACTATTGTGTTTGATGAAAATATACACAGCCTGTCACATTTTTTTCTTAATAATTGGACAAAGTTATATTTCCGCATACACATTGGTTTCATTCTTCGGTAGAATTGACCAGTTAATATAAACAGACTTCAAAAAAATATAACAAATATATCTAATTATATTGTGTTTAAGTGAACAATGAGGTTACTCTTATATTTTTAAGAGAACACATGGGTTATTATTAATTTTTTAAGATGGTAGGTTATTGTAAACTAATCAAGTAAAAAGGGGGTTTCGTACTTTATTCCCGAAAAATTATGGGAGTCTAAAGGGGCAGATTTCATGAAAATCGTGTGGAGTATTTGCACTTTCATTGAGGAGAAGTGTCGTGTTGGTGTTGGACAAATAGGTAAAATTGCAAAATTTATCACAAATTAAATGCTAATTTTGATTTTCGTCTCAAATTATATTACCTTGTCAAATATGATTCTGTAATTTAAAAATTGTTTGAATCTCATCCCGCAATTTTACTATTTTTTCTTTTTGGACCCAAATTGAATGGGGGGAGGGGGATGAGACGTAATGCACAAAAAATATATTTTTTATTTATTTTTAATTACTTTCAGCGGTAATTAATTGATCCTTTTTGTATTTTTTTAAATTATTTTCCGACGGATAAAATCCGTTAGAAAATAATTAATCTTTTTTTTTAAAATTAATTTCGACGGATTTAATCTGTCGAATTTTTTTTTTAAAATTCTAATGCTTTTTCCGACGTATTTTAAATTCGGAAATCCCGCCCGCATTTGTCCCATCGTTTGTAGGGAAATCATGGTTTTCTTGTAGTGATAACTCGGATCAAAAGTGCTATTCTCTCAAAGCGTGGGACTATATGTATCATTCTTATAGGACTAAGAAGTAAGAACTAACATACAATTTACTTCGGAAAAAGAAAAAAAAAAAAAAGATGACTGGTTTATCACCCGAAATCAATTACATGTTCACATAGAGTAAAATTTTGGGTAACAAATAATTATTTTTTCATGTGTTTTTTCCCGGTGTGTGTATAGCGTAAATTTTTGCTTCTTATTTCGCATCTTAATACATAATCACTTTCATCCCAACTATTTGTACTGCTTTTTTTATGCATTTTATTTCATCCCTCCTCCCTTAAATTTCAGACCTAAAAAGAAAATTTAGAGAAATATATTCAGACAAAATAGTTTGAGACGAAAATTAAAATGGGCATTTAATTTGGGATAAAAATAAAAATCCCCAATAAGCTAATTTGAAACAAATTCTGCAATTATATACTCAACAAAACAATACGGTAAAAAATAATTCTAATTTTCTAAGATATTTATATTTTAAAGTTTATAGGCAAAGTTATATGCTATTACATTATATAACTTAAATTTGGTCAATTTTATAATAACGCTAAAAATGAGTACAGTCGACCAAAATATTTAGCCCCCTACGCCCCCTGGTGTTTCTTATCATATACCAACCATGAGAAGATCACTCATTTTGGAAAGCTGAGGAATGAGTGTGTGTGAATTATTATTACTAATATCAAAATAGTTCAGCACATACAACAAATTAAAAGGTTCTAGAAAATATAACAAATACAACGAAATAGGCTAATCTAATAAGTGAATTTCTTCTTGTATGTTCCACAATAACAACCTTAAAAGAAAAAGTCAATCTCTTAAAATCTTCTACAATGAGGGCTAATATTCTCCAAACATTCTTCAAGGGCCTTCTTTCTCCAATCGGAGAAAAATGACAAATTAACATCCTCATTTGTCGCAAGTAGCTCAAATGAAAAGGTACACATTTTGATTTTCATCCCAAAATGCTATCCAAATAACAGTGAATATACAAATGATTGGTTGTTTATTTATTTATTGTGTAATGCTTTCTATGGGGCCGAGGAGACGAAAAGAAGGGGCCCTAATTTAAATTAGACGAATACTTTATATCACAACCCTTTAGTACTTATAATGAAATGGGCCTAGATATAATTATTGAAGTAACATTACTTTTCGTGGTTGGGCCGTTTCCAACAAAACCCATCGAGCAATTAAATTATCTCAAAATTTAAATCCATATAATCATTAGAGCTAAAATTTAATAGGACCAATAATCAACTAAGCTATACAATCTCAAGTTGAATTTTTTTATTTAAAAGTTCGTTTGAATTCGGTTCGTCATACATATAAATAATATTTTTTATTTAATAAAAATGGATCTCGGTTGGATAAGCTAAAAATTAACAAAATCTGTGTAAAAATATCAAGTTACTTGACACTCGACTTGAGCTCGTTCAATAAAAATTCATTTGACATAAATTCAAATTTCATATTAAATTAAAATCAAACTTGAACAATATATCATTATCATTACTTGCTTGTTTACCCCTCTAGCTAGGAACCAAGCTGGAGAGAAATTAAAAAAATCTTCCATAGAGATTGGCGCCCCATTTTGCATGAATTTGAATGAAAAATTCGCATGATTTCATGCATCAAGACCACACCTAACGACATCAATTCCAAATGATACAGCTGGTAACTCTCACTTTTTATGCATGAGTATGCATTAACATAAGAGCCTAAACAAATCAAATTCAATCCAACCATTAAAGAGAAGTAATTAATTCTAAGAAAAGAGAATGAAGGTCATTATTGTAGTGAAAGGGTATTGTGAATTCTACTTGGAGGTAGGTCTACAAGAACCCATTCTAGAAATCAAAAAGAAGATACAACATTTTCTTGATGTCCCCGTGGATTCACAAACGCTCACAATTTTCGACATCGAGTTAGTGGACGGCCTCGATCTATCCGATTATCCTCCCCTCTCCGAAGGTACAAAGATACACCTTTCAACAAAATACACGAATATCCCACAAAGTAACACCAAAATAAATATCACTATAAAATTCCCCTCCAAAAAAATCGACATAGAAGTTGATACGATGGACACTGTCCAGAGCCTAAAAGAAAAAATCCATATAGTTGATGGCACCTCAATTAAGAGAATGATACTTTATTTTTGTGGAATTGAAATGGAAGACGAGTTTCGTAGTGTAACCGAGTACGGAATTGAGGAAAGGTCGGAAGTGGTCGTTTTTTTGAAAACCTCGACGAGGGAGATGGTTAATAATAATCGTCCGCCCGGGAAGTTTATAAATGTGGTGGTTGAGACTTCTTCTAGTTTGCTTAATTCGGCAAAAATACCAATTGAAATTATTGATTCGAGTAGGGTTGATGAGATGGGGAAATTGTTGTTGGAGAGGAAAATACTCCCGGTTGATGAGTATATTTTTATTCATAAACAAAGAGTAATGAATGGTGGTTGCAGTTTACGTTGGCATGGTGTGGAAAATGGTGATTATATTTATGTTTTTAAAGGGACCGTTGGTGGAGGTGAATAATGAATTCCGTTGGTAGAATTATTAGTCTTTTTTTTCTTTGGTTTTTTAGGGTGCTAATGATAAAATTAATTTATGTAATTTCTAAGTTACAATTTAGTGGAAAACATGCACTTGCTACATGAATTTCGGGTTTCTAGATTCCTCTTTTGTTATTAGAAAATAGATATAGTTAAGATTATACAATGTTGCAGTGTATTATACAAAGATGATATTATATTATGCATGCTAATTAATTACTACCTTAAAAAAAAACTAATGCAATTTAAAATGTAAAGCACATGACAATATCATACTGTATATATCTTCACAGTATATTCTCCAATACTTGTCTATTTTATTAGCAGATAAAAGAAAATATGCAAATTAATTTTGCGAATTTGTATATATATATTTATTACTCGTTCTCAAAATTGATTAACGCCAGCCCATTGAGCATAATGATGGGACATTTCTCTCGTCCAAAATCTAAGGCAAAATTGCTAAAAAGTTCGCAAACTAATTAGTGATTTTGAATTTTCGTTTCAAGCTATATCACTTAGTCAAGTTCGTCCTGTAATTTTATATTTTTTTGGAATATCGTCTCACTTGCCACATGAATGCTTACGTATCATGACGTGACAAATTATGACAAGCCAAAATCTTTGTCGCTTCTTGTTCTTCTATGGATTCCTCCAAAACTAGGGGTCTTCAAGGTTAATTATGACGCCACATTTAAAGGTGTCCTGGTGCTTGCTGTATCATTCGGAACTCTAAGTTGCTGTATCATATAAGAAAATTCATATAAGAAAATTCATCATCTCCGCCATATTTGTCTATGTTTTAGTCAAACATGATTTCATGATTGTATCGTATTATTTTAAATTTTTAGAAAGAATTATTTTGCACTACAACAAAAAGTAGATGATGGGACATTTAATATGGGACATTTATTGGTTTATGTCGTAAGATATTAACTATGTGACATTTAGTGTTAAACGTCTCAAAGAAAGTAAAGAGAAAATAAAGAAATGCTTTATTTTAAAACTTAAAACTGAACAGAATAAAAAAACTACTACAAAGATCGTTATCTCACCCAAATTATAACATTTTTCTCACCCAAAATTAAAACATTCACTAGGGTTCCATATTTTCACATTCTCTCAACACCTTTGGGGATTATCTCATCAATTTCGAATTCGCTCAACTATTTAGCTCGCGATTCGGATTCTCCTAGCAATTTGGATTCTCTCATCAATTTCAGCTCAATGATTCTCTCAACAATCTGGCTCGAAAATTTCGGATTTTCTCATCAATTTCGCCATTCTATTAATAATTTAGCTTCACAATTTCGGATCCTCTCAACAATTTCAGCTCACCTATTTACACAATTCTCTCTCCAAGCAATTACGTACATTACAGAGGTGTTTTGAGGTAAATTTCATATCGTTTCCTTGATAAAGCAAATTGTATGTGTTTGTTTGATTCAACGATTTTGTTTATTTGGTTTTCTGAGGTAAATTTCATATTGTTTCCTTGATAAAGCAAATCTATATGTGTTTGTTTGATTCAACGATTTTGTTTATTTGGTTCAATATTTCTGATTTTGACATTCCTGTTTGACTTCTTTGCATCACCTTCAATTGATCTTCAATCTATGTTGGATCTGTTACGTTTTCAATTTTATTAGTTTAATTATTTTGACTGTGAATAGAACTAGCTTGATTTTAATTTATTGCTAGGTTTGATTTAATATAGCCAGTGAAGCTTTCTGATTTGTGTTTTATAGTTTTGTCTGTTTATTTATTTTAATTAATTCAGTAACTAGTATTGACTGGTATGATGTAATATGAAATTGAATTAGATTGAGAGCCTGGGGTATATTTCATTAAATTAACCACATATTTTAAATCAATTTTTTCGATTTTTAGTATCATGGAAGACTGCAATTTTGTTTAATGCACAATTATTTTCGATGAGGATTGGAAAGTAAAGAATCAACAATATGTTACAATTAGAGGTGGTTTTTCTATTCATCTATCTTAGTATCATTCAATAAGTTATAACAGTAATCATGGATGTTGTTAAACCAATTATCAATTTATACTTATTTAAATCTAGTGACATGGAACCTTTTCCTTTGTCTTGATGAGTATATCTACTAGTGGTGTAATTGTAATTATTAGACCTTAGAGAATTAGGAATTCAAGAAGCAGTAGGACTGGAATTAGAAAAATGGAAGTAGGGAGAGGAAATTAGATTGATGGTAGAGCAGTAGTAGTGGTGGTGGAGGTGGAGGTGGAGGTGGAGGTACAACTTTAAAGTGATCGTAAATCTATGTATATTCTCAAATAGAAACCATACAAGGATACTACTTAATTTATCACATGTTAATTTGAATCCTAATACTTAAATATATCATATGCAGCCAATGAATCCTTTTGCTAAACATATGTGCAAAGATCCCCAAGACTATGGTAAGAATTCTGAAATATTTTAAAAAAAATCTTACAAGCTTAAACATTCTTGAATTTTCTTTATCTTCAACCTCTGTTTTTTTCAACAGTTCCGACAAATTTTGCTACAACTACAAAGAAACTCAAGTCCCTCGGTGTTAATAATCATATGATGGCACAAGCTCTAAAGTCCTCTTCAAAGTTGGTTAGTTCTTTAGTACAATTTATGTATCTGATCTTCCGTTTGAGTAGCACTTATGTTTTTTGGTTCAAATTTTTGATGTAATAGATTGTAAGCAATGATGGTAAGAAAGTGAGACGGAAAAATCCCTTCAATGATTGTAAGTCATATAAAGTAGCTTGCTTAAGCTTGCTTAACTTGCTTAAGCTTGCTTGCTTGAGCTAGAAATATGAATGGCAGTGGCAGTAGTCATGTACTTCATTTATCATATATATACAATTTGGATTGCTTAAGTTCAACAACATACAATTCTGTATATACACATATATATAAATATGAATGGCAGTGGCAGTATATATATAAATCATCTGTGATTAATCTTTTATGAAACCTGATAGTGTGTTTTCGGAAAAGGAGTGCAATAAACAAAAATACTTTTTTAATTTTTATTTTTATTGCTATTTATCGTACCAGATAAATGTGGGATTAATTTCTTTTTGTGACTGTGGTGGTTAAAAACTTAAAATGACAGGGGTATGTATAGGTATAGCAGAGTTGGGAATAGTAAAGAAAAATGCTATGTTGTTGATGTTAAGTAAAAACATAATATGACAGCATTTTCATGTCTATGTTTATCATTGTTTACTGATCATCACTATACAGGTGACTAACTGATGTTAGTTACATTTTATATACAATTTTGTTTACATTCGCAAAAATTCCCCCTATGATTAATTGCCTTATTACCAGAAACCCCTCCCTGTGCCACCAAAAGATGCCAAAAACACCCCTTATCATTTAAAAAATTGTTAATAACCTCCCTAGCTATGATTTATGAAGGAATTTCAAATTTGCTAATGAAAGAGAACGCAGGGGTATTTTTGCATTTAGCTCTAAAAGTCATTGAATATATAGTGTACTTTTCAATTTTCTCTGATATATAATAATAGTTTCTGTAAACCTTCCAGACATTATATGGCCACATATGCCAAATCTGGCTTTTGCAATTTTCTCACAAGGGGAAATATTTGGCCTCATCTTCTAAAGATTGTCAAGTGATAGTACGGGAGGTAATAGTTTTGACTCTTCTAATTGTTTGTGTCATAAAATTAGCTAGAATGAATATATCTTAGAAAGTCTACGTAGAGTTGACAATATAAGAACACTTACATGATGTACCAAGTCTTCGTCATTATCAACAACTATAAATCAGTCGATCGACATTGAGAGCCTCCCCCCTACGGGTTCTCATCGATCGTGTCTTCGATTTATCCGACATGGTAATCGACGTTCACTTACAGTTAACTCGTTTATAATCGGATAAATCGAATACGGAGCACCCATATTCGAACCGGAACGTCCAATCCAGATTCGACCCGGTGATGAATTCTGAAACTATAAATAGCCCTCATAAATGAGATAAAAGGTACGCACTCTTTAAGCAATAAATACGCTCCGACTTCCTAACTTATCTCGACACTTACTTAAGCATCGGAGGGTTATTGCCGGGTAACCACCGGCATTAACTTGACGTAGTTGTCTTTGTTTTCAGGTTAGGATCCCCTATACAAATCGAGGACTGACGTAGCTGACCTACCGATCCTCATATTGGCGAGTTGCATTCGATTGGGAATAACCTCCCCGACGAAATAATACTCATCAATTGGCGCCGTCTGTGGGAACATTAACTTTGAGAACGTAAAAAATGACTACAAGATCTAAAACAGCCCATGCACGAGAAAAAGAGGGAAATCGCGATCAAAACGGAGAGGGTCAGGGAGATAATTTATTAATTCCTGATCCTGATCCTGCGCCTCATATTGAGGCCGGAACCTCAAGACCGCCGGCTCCACCGGTGATACAACTTACAAAAGGCGACCTAAAAGCCATTCTCGATGAAGCCAAGAAGGAGTGGCTCGCGGAGATTAAAGAAACCGTCCTTCAAACTCGACGACCCCCGAATGCTGCCGCCTTCGGTGCACGAACAGGATTCGAGGCTAACGAAGCGATAAGTCGAGCCGATCAATATCAGGACAGACGTGGCATAGAAGAAGACTTACAGGAGCAATCTGTCAGAGAAGTCAACAAATTAGCCTCAGAAGTAAGATCGCTGCACCAAAAGTTAGATAAACAAGAAAGGAAGAATGAACCTCCTGTATCTAACTCTCGATTAAGGAAATCACCATTTTGTGATGAAATATTCTTTGAAAGGTTACCTCTCGATAAGAGATTACCCACTCAGTTACCCCGTTACTTCGGAACGGAGGATCCCGACGAACACCTGGCCTCATTTAATCTACAAATGCAGCTCCACGGCATCTCCGATAATGTAGCGGCAAAGGCTTTTTCTACCACGTTGGCCGGGATGGCCCAATCTTGGTTTGGAAGATTGGAGGAAAAATCTATCTTCGACTACGACCAGCTTTGTGATAAGTTTATGAGTCAGTTTGGTAGCAAGAGGGCGGTCAGACCCCCTGCAAACCATTTATACTCAATCATACATAAACCAGGAGAAACTTTCAGAGATTTCATGGGAAGGTTTAACAATGAGCTACTTAAGGTTGAAATGCCAAGAGTTGATTTCCTAATTACTGTTCTTTTCCAAAGCACTTTAAATCGAGGATTCGCCAGTGCAATAGTAAGAGAAAATCCAGCTACATATGAGAAATTAATGGAAATGGCGAATCAGTACATGAATGAAGAGGAAATGAATAAACTGAGGGGAACCTTCTTTGGGTTGACGAAGCCTGAAGAGGGACGTTCGTCTGGCATACCTGATAAACCAATCCAGGAGCTACAAATTAATCGATCTTATGAAGGTAGAAACAGGAAAGTATATAGAGAAGAGAGAAATCACAATCCAGGAAGACAAGGATTGGGGAGGTCGAATAAGGAATACCATGACAATTACACTCCCCTCAAAAAGCTGAGATCCGAAATCCTATTCGCTATCCAGGACCATAATCTGTTGAGAAAACCAGCTCCAATTAAGGACTACCCAGCCTCAAGAAAGTATTGCCGATTTCATCGACAAAGAGGACATGATACCGATGACTGCTATCAACTTAGAGACGAGATCGAAAGATTGATAGCAGAAGGGCACCTTACGGGGTATATGAAGACGTCAAAGAATGAGCAACCTGGAAATCGACAAAAAGACAACCGGTCGCGATCGAGATCCCCCGCCAGAAGAGAGCAACGCTCGAAGGATAGGGAAGACCAGCCGAGAAGAGCACAACCTGGAACGATAGTTAATATGATCTCGGGAGGCCCGGCGGGGGGAGACAGTAAAAATTCGAGAAGGGTAGTGTCTCGAGTTATAAGAGATAGAGTCCAAAATGAAAGAAGGGAAGTGTTCTCGATAAGACCAACTCAGCAGAACAAGATGATCGGTTTCGATGAGTCTGACCTGCAACCCGATTTCACATCATTCAACAATCAGGATGTACCAGATTGCCCTATGGTGATCACAGCACAAATTGCTGGAGCTACTGTTAAGAGAATCTTAATAGATTCAGGCAGTTCGGCAAATATCCTCTTCCAAGATGCTTTAGAGCGAATGGATCTAGGCCCGACTCCTCTCGACGTAGTAATTACCCCACTTGTGGGTTTCGGAGGCGCTCAAATCATTCCCAAGGGTACGCTTACTTTGTCTCTTTCCTTGGGAGATGAAGGTAACTCGAGAACGAGAATGATCAAATTTTTGATTGTCGACGCGCCTTGTGCCTACAATGTCATATTGGGAAGACCAGCTTTAAATAGTTTCCAGGCGGTTATCTCAACTTACCATCAAAAGATGAAATTTCCGACCACTCCAGGGATAGGAGAAGTCCGAGGAAATCTAAGGGAAGGCTGGGACTGTTATACGGTATCTCTAGACAAACAGCATAAGAAAGAAAACTCTCCTTTTTGTGAAAAGAAATCGCCAGCGGAGCAGCAGAATAGTCCATCACCACCGGTTGAGATAGGCGAGGTAGAGAAAGCATGTTTTGCTGAAAGAAGCGAGATGCAGAAGGAAACGAATCCCAAAAAGAGGAAATTTGAAAGAATTGAGCCTTCCGAAGGACATAAGTCGATTGAACTAGTGCCAGGGGAATCATCGAAAACAACGAGGATAGGCACTCAATTATCTGAAGGTCTCGAAACTCAGCTAATCGAATTCTTGAGAGAAAATGTGGATGTCTTCGCCTGGTCTACTACTGACCTCCAAGGAATAGATCCAAAGATTATCGTTCATAGACTCAATATCGATCCATCATCCCGACCAGCAAGGCAGAAGAAAAGAAATTTTGGTCCTGAAAGAAACAGGATTATAAAAGAGGAAGTGAAGAAACTTCTGGATGCTGACTACATCGCTGAAATACAATTCACAGAGTGGCTGTGCAATGTCGTCCTAGTTTCTAAAGGAGGGGGAAAGTGGAGAATGTGCAATGACTTCACGGATCTTAACAAACTGTGTCCTAGGGATCCTTATCCGCTTCCGAGAATCGATTCCTTGGTCGACTCTACTGCTGGCTGTGCAATTTTGAGTATGATGGATGCATTTCAAGGGTTTTACCAAATTTTTATGGCACTGGAAGATCAGGACAAGACTGCTTTTATCACCGAAATGGGCGTTTATTTCTTTAAGGTAATGCCCTTCGGATTGAGAAACGCAGGAGCCACTTATCAAAGGCTAGTGAATAAAATGTTTGAAGGCTTATTGGGGAAATCGATGGAAGTATATGTCGATGACATGCTGGTGAAAAGCCTAAGCGAGAAAGATCATCTCGAACACATTAAAGAGGCTTTCGACATAATGAGGAAATATGGAATGAAGCTCAACCCAGCCAAATGTACTTTCGGGGTTAGGTCTGGAAAGTTCCTCGGGTACTTAGTAAATGAAAGAGGTATTGAAGCAAACCCGGAAAAGATACAAGCTGTCATTGATTTGAAGGCTCCACGAAACCTAAATGAAGTACAGAAGCTGGTTGGAAAAATCACGGCCCTCAATCGATTCATATCTCGTTCGGCAGATAAAAGCCTCCCTTTTTTCAAAATAATGAGGAATGCAAAGAAGTTTGAGTGGTCGAAGGAATGCGACCAGGCGTTCGAAGAACTCAAATCCTATCTTATGTCACCTCCCCTTTTGGCCAAACCAAAAGATAATGAAGATCTGTACCTCTATATTGCAGTTTCTGAACAAGCAATAAGCTCAGCTCTTGTCAGGATGGAAGCAAAAGAAAACAACCCGATTTATTATGTAAGTCGTGTCTTGCAAGGCCCCGAAAGAAACTACTCTGAGATCGAAAAGTTTGCTCTCTCTATCGTAACTACTGCGCGCAAGTTGAGACCCTACTTCCAGTCGCACAAAGTTATTGTCCTGACTAACCAACCACTAAGGCAGACACTTTCAAAGCCTAATGCGTCGGGAAGGCTAGTCAAATGGGCAGTTGAGTTAGGAGAGTATGACATTGATTACATGCCAAGGACGTCGGTTAAAGGGCAGATTTTAGCTGATTTCGTACTGGAAAGTACCGTCACGACAGAAGACAAAGAAGAACAATGGATGCTGCATGTCGATGGATCCTCTACATCGACAGGGGGTGGCGCGGGAATCTACTTTCAAGGCCCAAACGGGGAAGAACTTGAATTTGCTTTGAAATTAGATTTCCTAGTATCCAACAACGAAGCGGAATATGAAGCCTTGCTGGCAGGATTGAAAATGGCAGCAGAGACGGGAATAAAAAGCTTAATTGCTTACACCGATTCACAGCTTGTGGAAAAGCAATTTAAGGGTCTTTTCGAGACCAAAGAAGATTCAATGATTAGATATTTAGCTTTGGTCAACAAACAAGTCTCACGACTCAATGCATTCCAACTCGAGTATATAAGGAGAACAGAGAATACGAGGGCCGACGCTCTCTCCAAGTTCGGAAATTTAATAGAGGGAATCAAAACACGTAAAATTACACTGTTGATTTCAGAGAAACCAGCCATCGATACCGAGAAGAGTGGCGCGGATATACTCAATATCGACGACGATCGCGGAAGTTGGAAAGCCCCAATACTTGATTACCTAGCAAATGGAACCCTCCCGTCAAACAGCGCAGAAGCGAGAAGACTCAAGTATAGGGCACCTCGCTATGCAGTCGTTGGAAATGAATTATATCGACGATCTGTCACTGGAGTATTGCACAAATGCGTAGATTCTTCTCAGATCGAGCCAATATTAAAGGAGGTCCATGAAGGATCTTGTGGAAGCCATTCTGGAGGTAGAGCATTAGCAGTTCGAATATCACGTCTAGGGTACTATTGGCCTTCCTTGGTTAAAGACGCCAACAATTATGCTAAAAGGTGTGCCAAGTGCCAATATCACGCCACTATGCCGAATCAACCAGCGCAAAAGATGGAATCAATATCGATTGCTTGGCCTTTCGATCAATGGGGTGTGGACTTAGTTGGTCCGCTACCGATGGCGAGAGGCCAGAAGCGTTACTTACTGGTAGGAGTGGAATATTTCAGTAAATGGGTAGAAGTGGTGCCACTGAAGCAAATCTCTCAGACACAAATAATCAATTTCTATTGGTCGATCATTTGTAGGTTTGGCATACCTAGAGTCATCATCTCTGATAATGGGCCTCAATTTGTGGGGAAAAGAGTAGTGGATTGGTGTTTGAAACACAAAATCGATCTGCGTTTTACGTCAGTAGGTTGCCCACAAACAAACGGACAAACTGAGGTTACAAATCGGGAGATCGTAAAGCTCTTGAAGAAGAGATTATCGGAAGCAGGAGGTGCTTGGCTCGATGAATTACCGTGGGTCGTTTGGGCCAATCGAACAAGGGAGAAAGCTGCAACTGGGGAAACTCCGTTTAGTCTCGTATATGGCTCTGAGGCAGTTGCTCCTGCCGAACTGGAAGTTTCGTCGCCAAGAATTGAACTGTACGACGAATCAGATAATACGGACGAAAGGAACTTCGAACTCGATCAGCTGGAAGCGAAACGAGAAAGGGCCTCCACCCGTATCCAAGCATACAAAACTACCATGGCAAAAGCCTACAATAAAAATGTAAGGTTAAAATCTTTTCAGGTAGGAGACCTTGTCCTAAAGCGAGTGGATGTATCCAAGCAAAAGGGTAAGCTCGATTGCAATTGGGAAGGGCCATTCAAGATAATCGAAGCTGGCAGAAAAGGCGCATATCGATTAAGCACAATGGGAGGAGAATCCGTGAAGAGAACTTGGAACGGGAGAAACCTCAGAAAATTCTATGCCTAAGAAATTTTCTTTAGTTTGTCTATATTTCCAACTGTTCTTGTAATTTCCTTTCTTTTATTTTTAATCTAATGAAAAGCTCTTTTTGCTACTTAATGAGACTATCGTATAGATTGACAGCCGTTCAGGCATCAAGAGGAAATCTCCACATCAACAGACGTACCTCGATAGCCGTTCAGGCATCGAGAGGAAATCTCCACATCAACAGACGTACCTCGATAGCCGTTCAGGCATCGAGAGGAATTCTCCAAATCTACAGACGTGCCTCGATAGCCGTTCAGGCATCGAGAGGAATTCTCCAAATCTACAAACGTGCCTCGATAGCCGTTCAGGCATCGAGAGGAATTCTCCAAATCTACAAACGTGCCTCGATAGCCGTTCAGGCATCGAGAGGAATTCTCCAAATCTACAAACGTGCCTCGATAGCCGTTCAGGCATCGAGAGGAATTCTCCAAATCTACAAACGTGCCTCGATAGCCGTTCAGGCATCGAGAGGAATTCTCCAAATCTACAAACGTGCCTCGATAGCCGTTCAGGCATCGAGAGGAATTCTCCAAATCTACAAAAGTACCTCGATAGCTGTTCAGGCATCTCTATGTCTTTGACACTGCCAAATGTAACTCGCATAAAATTGAAATTGTTGAAACAAAGTGATAAATGAGCTAAGTATAAACATATCTCGAGTATGGTAAAGGCGTCAGTCGAATATCAAAATCGACAGAAAACACTTGGAGATAAATAGCGAGAATCAATGGTTTCATTAAACATGTTTAGCTTATGGTAAAGGTGTTGATCAGAGGGGAAATCGACGACGACACTTGGAGATGAAAAATAAAGATCGACGATTACATTGAATGAGCTAAACATAGCAAACATCTCGATCAGACTAAATATATCGGTTGTATAAATGGCGTCGATATCATAACAACATATCTCGACTATAATAAAAGCATGAATTAAAGACTCGGATATCGATAAATATATTCAGATATGAGATATTACTTCTGAAAAAAAAAAAAAAAAAAAAAAAAAAAAAAAAACAACTCGGAAAGATAAAGGAGATATTGAATGAGTATTTTATTCATAAATATCGACTTACAATAAAATGTACAAACGAAATTTACAATACAGGTATCGAAATTTAATACACGCTATTACATTGGATAAAATCGACTAAAGTTGAGGAAATCCAGAGTTTTCCTACATTTTCGACAACCGAGGACTACTGAAGACGATCGACTTCGGATTAGCTATAGGCTTAAATATGGAGGTTTTCCGCCTATAGCTTTTCCTCTCATTGATCGAGGCCTTGAAGGGACGATTCTCCCTCGGCGTTAGCGAAGGACAGGAGGATCTTTTTAATTGCAGCATGCTTGCCAGAAAGACACACCATCTCAGTCAATAGCTTGACCATGGGTGATGGGTCTCTCTGCTTCGACCAAGCGACAGAAGAGGAAAAAATTGCTTAATATTTTTGCGCTTTAAGTCCTCCACCATCTGGTCGGCTGCCATACTTTCCACCTCACCCCTGCCCTTCGAATCGTCGGAAGCCTCTCGAAATCATCAAGGACCGACATATGTTGCACAATGCCGATCCAATGAGGATTCCGAGACGCCCCCGGGTGAACCTCGTTGTCGTTACCGATGCCACCCATTCGAACAACGAGGCCCACCCATTGAAGTACACCTTTTACCGATACCACCCAATCGAAACGAAGATCACATTTATTATTTTGGTCTGGAGGTCGAGTAGGATGAAAAATCCCAAAGAAGGAGGAGGGACCCTTCGATAAACTACTATCGAAAAACGGACTATCGAAGAGGGTTCCTCTCGAATATTTGTGAAAAAAGGACATGTTTGTGTGATTTTTGGTGTGTAGAAAGAGAGGAAACCCCCCACATATTTATAGGGTTGGCCCATCCAATCCAACGGCTCTGAATTATTAGGTTCTACGGCCAAGATGTAATGCTTTAAAGTAGCCGACGGTTGCGCTACCGGAGGTAACTAACGCGGCCCATATCCAACGATCCAAAAGAAGCCACGTTTAACGGCTGAGATTTTTCCCATTTAATGTGCTGACCGTCTCAACTACCTGGAAGCATTAATGCTTTTATTTACAGTTATGACATTACCTTGACACCTTGAACATATCGATCTATTGACTTACCGAAAGGACCTCTTTAGTATGTATTCATACTTCGATGTACAAAAGATACTATTCTACGAAGAAGCAAATCATTATTATCAAATTAGAATAAGGTTTGATCGACTTAATCCGACTAAGCGATAATATAAACGACAACAAGCATCGAATATACTCAGACGATAAAAGAAAATATTCAACATTCGATTAATGACAGAAAAAGTTCAACATTCAATTAATGAAAACCGACATAGTCAACATTCCTTACAAATTACATATAAACAGCAAAACACGCCACCCACGCGCAACTCGATAACCAGAATACCGAGCTTTAGAGGAAACAGAAGTTTTTTCTGTTTTTCAACCTCAAGGCCAAAATAAATGCCGTCAACAATCGTTATGGGTCTGAAAATTGAGGAGATCGATGTGATCGGAGGAAGTCGACCTGGGAACTTCACCTCCCAGATCAGTATTCTCAGCTCTCAGCTTGGAAGCTTGCAACTCGAGAAGGAAGCCAAATTCATGGTCCTCGGGTGCATCCTTGGATTCATCTTCTGTCAAGAAATCCAAGTTGAGCGGAACACCGTTTTCGTCTGAAGTGGCGCTGAGCTTCGTCTCGTCGAAACGATCGTTCAGGAAGCCGAGCGCCCTACACTGCTTCCAACCCTTCTCAAAGACCTTGGATAGATCGATTCCAGCTTGACGTTCAACAAGCTCATCGTAAACGACGCTGTTGAAGAATTCGGTAACGACAGCCTTCCTCTCAGCAGCAGTCGCTTCACTACGACTCCTCAATCCTTCCTGTCGACCCAATTCAAAGCTATTGGCAGCCTCTTCCTTCAACTTCACGGCTAATTCTTGATCTTTTTGCTCGAGTTTTGCCTCCAACTCGGCAATACGACCATCTTTCGCCGTCGCCTCTTGCTCCAGCACAGCCACCTTTTCACTTACTTCTTTCATCTTCTCCTCCAAATGACCAACCTTTTTCTTCAAATGAGAGCAAGAACTTTTGCTCTTCTCATGACGCTTTCCCAGGCTATGATGTCGGGCAGCTGAAGAATAGATAGTCTGACTTAACTGCGAGATTCGAAAGACTCACATTATTAATATGAATTGAAAGCAAACAGATCGTATATCGATATCGAGAGAAGAATACCGAAAGAAGGAGAGACGCTTGCAATCTTAGGATATCCGCGTCATCTTTCTTCAGAAGCGTGGCGTGATCCTCGAAAGACACGATCGACAAAAATTTCTCCCAGGCCTGAGCCGTGATTGAAGAATCCAAGATGGCAGGATTCATCATCGAAATGTCAGCCGTCCTAGGTCCCATCTTTCTTTTATGTTCCTCGAGAATAAACTCAAGGTTACCGCCAGCAGGGGCAGGGATCTCGCTACTCGTTGGGGTCGATAGATCATCTTCCCTAGCCTTTTTTGACGAAGGGATATCTTCCTGATCGACTTCAGCCGACATTGGCCTTTTTCCCTTGTCCTTTTCTTGTCCTCCCTCCCCTTGAGGATTGGTCACTGGAGGGATAGTGCTCGAGTGACCAGGAGGTTTCGAGGTTTTCTCATTAGCAGTAGTTGGAGACGGAGGCACAGGTGGTTTCACAATGTGTTGAGATTTCCAAATCGATCTAAGGTAACGATTCGACATGGGGACGACGTCTTCTGCACAGACAAATATATTAAAGGAATATATCACTGTATTGTATAAAGAAAACACAAAGAAACGATTAAAACTACCTAAGGGAGGACAATCGACAGGTAAGGGAGCCATGGACATTCCTCCTAAACTCAAAATTGGCTCCCGCAGAAGTGCATTAGTATCATAAGTCGATTCCGACAACTGAGAAAGAAAGTCGGGCCCCCATGAAGGTTCAGGTATGTTCTTCAAATGAATGGCACCCGACCTCCATTCGCGTGTCGTCCTCCATACATAGTTCTCGGGACCATGAACGAAGATAAACCTATTTTTCCAACCTTTCCCATGGGATGATTTTAGATCACTAAGAAACCTAACTTTGGGTTTCGACCGTACAAAATAAAAACCTTCATTGGATTGAGGGGAAGGACGGACATCGAATAAACCACAAAAATTAGCGAAAGAAGCAGGTTGACCGACCGCTTTCATCACTATACAGAAGGCAATTATATAACCAATAGCATTAGGAACCAATTGAGTAGGGCATAAACCGAGGCCATTAACTATATCGATGAATTCATTTGCTAAAGGAAAGCGGAGGCCATTTTCCAGGCTATCGATATGGAAGGCTCTATAGCCGCTCGGAGGCTTGTTCATCCTATCATCCGACGATGGCATCTTAATACCCCAACCAGAGGGGAATTCATACTTCAATACTAATGACTCGTCAGACATACGTAGACGACATGCAGATATGGTACTAAATAAGTCTTTCGTTCGATGACGATCCGACTTAGACCCTGAAGGAATCATAACTTCCTTATTTGAACGCCTTAAAGAACCTATCGACACACCTTCCCCTTCCCCGACAGATTCATTTCCTATGGACTTAGACCCACCTGACATAAATGAATAAAAGAGATAGAAATACCTAAGAGGGAAGGAACACTCCGACTAAGATGCTCCAAGCTATCGCTGATCGACAAAGCTCCGACAACCTTCCGCCCAAGACGTTTTTTGTAAGTATGAACAGTTAAACTACTAACGCCATATATATAGGCAGGGATTCCTAAAGAGCGCGCCCATTGGCAAAATTGTTTGAAAAGATGTGGCGGTTCACAAAAAGTAAACTGATTCAATATTTCGGCTCAATAACATTCCTTTCGAATAGCCGGCCCATATAATTAGCCCATTTTACAATACTCGATTTCGAAGACTCGATAGCGAAGACTCGATAGAAGTGTTCGAAATCAAAGTAACTAGAAAGTTACATGTTTACCAAAATCAAACGGATATGTTCAAAAAAGTACACTGTTATATAATTATCGATCAAATTGGGACGTTGACATTTCAACGTTACAATCAAAAAGATTCTAGATAAAACCCTATGTTTATACAGATCCTACTTAAACTACTACTAATCTGATGGAATCAGACATCCGAACTCGTGCGCTCGTGCGGTTTCGACTTCTTCATCTATACCAATAAGCTCAGGAGGTTGACATTGCTCGTCGAGCGCCGCCCCTATCATTGAAGGATCAAAATCTGCGGTAAGAAAACCTCTGTATCGACATTGTTTGATGGTTTTTTCATGCATTTCGACCAACGAATCTCCCATCCTAGCGTCTGCGAGGTGTTCGAAAACAGGAGACGCGAGAAATTCCTTCACGATAGCCAAACGTTGGTCAGGGGACACGACCCTAACTTCTGGGGGATACCCAGATTGAGCACGTTCGACCTCCCGGGTGGCAATACTAAGCTGTTTAATCGCCTCCTCGAGCTGCTGATCTCGTTCTTTCAAGGCGACATCATGTTCAGCCTTAAGTTTTTCCATTTCTTCTCTCGCGAGATCCGCCTGGAAGTAACCTTGAAACATATATTGCGTTACCTGCGTAAAACGAAATACCTGATTTCCGATACATGACTTATTATCAATATTACAAAATTAATATCGAGGAACTGTACTTACAGCCGAAACTGCCCGCCCTGAGCTGTGAAAATTCTTTTGCAGCGATTTCCTCGACAACCACCTCTGGTCGCGACTGAAAACACTGTGAACAAAACTTTGAAACCCTGTATCCTTTGAGTCTCGCTGAAGAACTGAATCACCGGAGCCCAAACCTTCGGGATATTTATGTTTAGAGTCGACCCATTGAGATATCGAAAAATTAAGATCGATCTCATCGTCATCAGAGCTTTCATCACTGACATCTTCGATCGGAGCGACGGGATCATTTTCCGCCTTCAAAACCGTCTCTTCCTCTCTGCGAGGCCTCTTTCCTCGTTTAATCTCAACTCGACGAGCCTCATAGTCACTAACGCTCTTCGCTCTGCCATCCGCGCTAGCTCCAGACATGACGCCAAAGCCTTGTGGCCACTTGCGTCGATTCTCGGCCTCGAGAGCTTCCCGTTTCTTCCCTTTGGGCGCGACCATCGCAATCCTAAGAAGGTCATCTAATGACGGATCATCGCCCCTTTTTTTGGATGGAGATAACCCGCACGTTCGAAGACAGCGCTCTTGAGTAAGGACCTTAACATCCAGAGAATACTTACGTAGATTCTCCACAAACTGAGGCGACAGAGTAGGTGGAGAGGGCACCTGCACGTTAATCGGGCCACTACGCCAGGACGATGTAATATTCAACTTCTGATCTTTTGATGGCCTAAGATACACGTATCGAGCCTTCCACCCTTTCCCATGAGAACTTTTAGCATTTGTCAAAAAACTATTCTTGTTCCCTCTAGACTTCACCTGATAGAAACCCTTTCCAGACTTAGGTGACTCCTTTACAGTAAATAAAAACCAGAAGTTGCCAAACGATGCCTCCTGCTTGAGAGCCTTCATGACGACAATAAACCCTAAGATCATCGACATACCATTTGGGACGATCTGAGCCGGAACGACACCCAAGTAATTCAGGATTGCAGCGAGCTCGGGAGCGATAGGAACTCGAAACCCACACTCCATCGATGCCTCGTGTATCGCTATCGACTTTTTTGGGGGGTTATGCATTCGCTGTGCCTTACTAGGACTAGATAAACCCCAACCCTGACCGATCGAGAACGACGATATCCAGGTCGCCAACGGTTTCTTATAATCCCCGGCTTGAATTTCATGATAAGCCAACTGCCTTTCCACTTCCTCTTCATCATCCCCATCAGCGTGACCACCACTAGTGGGTACGTCACCTTCGTTCCCTTCTTCTCGATTTGCTTCCTCACCAAAAACATCCTTAACCACATCGTCCACATGAACGGCCTCTGGAGTTGATGCTTCGCTGTCCGACATTTTCTGCGTATCTTAGAATTCAAATCGATGAAAATCTCCTTTATTTGCTTACAGAGCTCCGACGTCTAGAAATCTGTTTTTTACCGTAGTGTAAAAGCACAGGATGAACAACCACCCTATATATAGACGCGAAAACTACCGCTTCATCATAATTGCACAATGCCCCATGACAAGACGCGACGTTTAATCTTCCACCCCTAATATGTGAATTTCCCGCCAATTTAAACCCTAGACATGGAAGGCGCGAAAACATTGACACAAGGGCGGGAAATCCTGTTCCGATATACAAGTTCAAAGCCTCGCTTTACAATCAAAAGTTCCAGAGTTCGACTTACACTCGAACTCTAGAACTTGGGGGACTCTTGAGATACAAGCAGAATTTAAAATTCAAAATTCAACGATCATCACTTCAAAACTTCCAGAGTTCGACTTACACTCGAAACTCTAGAACTTGGGGGACTCTTGATGTACCAAGTCTTCGTCATTATCAACAACTATAAATCAGTCGATCGACATTGAGAGCCTCCCCCCTACGGGTTCTCATCGATCGTGTCTTCGATTTATCCGACATGGTAATCGACGTTCACTTACAGTTAACTCGTTTATAATCGGATAAATCGAATACGGAGCACCCATATTCGAACCGGAACGTCCAATCCAGATTCGACCCGGTGATGAATTCTGAAACTATAAATAGCCCTCATAAATGAGATAAAAGGTACGCACTCTTTAAGCAATAAATACGCTCCGACTTCCTAACTTATCTCGACACTTACTTAAGCATCGGAGGGTTATTGCCGGGTAACCACCGGCATTAACTTGACGTAGTTGTCTTTGTTTTCAGGTTAGGATCCCCTATACAAATCGAGGACTGACGTAGCTGACCTACCGATCCTCATATTGGCGAGTTGCATTCGATTGGGAATAACCTCCCCGACGAAATAATACTCATCATTACATGTAATATAGTTACATATTGCATTTTTTGCTACATTTGATGTTTTATACTTATATAAATTGTTTACTTTTAGTAGGTAAATGATGGACAAGAGTTGGATCCATAAATCAAGGTTATCAAAAGAATATGAGAATGGGTTAAATGTATTCCTTGATATGGCTTTTAATAATGTATGTCTCAGTGGAAAGATATTAACTGGGTTTTCCTTTTCTTTTTTCCAGATGTTAAGCACGGATACAATTTGCGAAGAAGGCCAGGATTCTACCTTCTTCAACACAATCTACCTTCAAGGTAACTAATTTAAGATCAACAAAAGTTCTTGAAGTGTAGTATTATTTTTTGAGATCTTGCTTTAGGAGTGATTATAGTAAGATCGGTAGTATGAAAGTATGCTCGTGTAAAAGTGATGGTTTAAATCATGGCATCTTGTGTAAATGAATGAATTGTCTTGATGAGTTTGTGCAAATGTATTGTCTCTTTGTAGTAGTTAAAATATTATTGTGATTAGATCATCTGGTTTTCTCGATGGTATTCTGCTGTTGTTTAATATTCCATTGATACAACATATTTTCCATGTTTTTTCACTTATAGACTAATATAACATTTTTTATTTGAAACGGGTTATGCTCTATGTTGCTAATCATCATGAAGAGTAAGATAAGAATTACTGATTGCTAAACTGTTTTTTCAATTAAAAAAAAGTGCTGCTCATTTTTGTAAAGAAAGTTTGCTACCTAAATAATTTCCAATAACAGAAAGGCTATAGAATAAATTTGCAATGAATTAGTAGCCATAAAAACCCCTAAAAAATACTCATGTGCTACATGAATAGAAGGTTTGTGGATTTCAGTATGAAAATTGGTGTGAGTAGGTTCTGACTGGACTTCTGTAAATTCCTTATGCATGTTGTTTATAAAGGTATTTTGATGTATAAGGTGTTTAGTACTTTTGTCCAAAAAATGACCAAGGTTTTCTTGATATCTCTGATTTTTTATGGCATTTAATTTGTTTGAAAGAAGGAAATAACTTGTATTCCTTGAATAGGTTGCTTGGGAAGAAGATGGAAATTGATGTCAATTGTACGTAGTCGAAGATATGGATCATTATCTCCATTTTACTTGTTTTTTGGGAACCTCTTATGTAATTTGTTGTCTTGGAAAGTTAATTACAATGTTAGCCTACTACTACTATGTCACAAAATTTGTTCTTTCATGATAAATATTTGAATTGTTTAATTAATTGAATCTTTATGTTAGATAAATAATTTAAATTGTTATATATATATATATATATATATATATATATATATATTATGCTGTTGTGTAGGAATTTTAGAAAATGATGATTTGGGACACTTGTAAGTGTCATGTGCTTGGGACATTTATATATGTTGTATGAAACTAGTCTTAGGACATTTAGAAATGTCTTAAGAATTTGTTATAGGGACACTTTTATAAGTGTCCTAATAATGCCTTGGGACACATATAAACGTCCTTATTTAGGGACACATAAAAAGTGTTGTATCAGTTGACGCGACACACCGTTATGCGACACTTTTTATAAATGTCCCGAACCATGTAAGTGTCCCAAGATGTGCATCTAGGGACACTTTTCTGTGTCTCCTAACATGTTTTTTGTTGTAGTGTTGGGGTGATAAATACAACCCCAAAATTAATAAAACAAATCAATAATAAAATAATAGTGTTAATTTAATAAAATGAAAGTTATATTTTTATAATTAAAAATAATTATCTACAAATAATAGAGGAATTTTTTATTTTTAAATAAAGATAAAAAAAAGAACAAAATAAAACAAACAAAATCAAAAAAAAAAAAAAAAAAAAAAGCATGTGAGGGAGGGGGCTTGGATGGGAGAAGCTCCCCCTCCCCCTCCCTTCAAGGTCCCTCCAGGGTCCCTCTAGTCCGTATATCCTCTCCCTTCCCCTAGTCATTAGAGATGAATTTTTGTTTCCCCTTCCCCCCATATACCCTCTAGGGTATCTCCCCACTATTCATTAGAGATGCCCTAAACAGCCTTGCTTGAACTATTTTGCGGTGGAGTTCTTTTAATTAAGTTGGCTTGTACCATAATTGCTCATTAAAAAATTACTGGGTTTGTTTTGAAAATAATTGCATCGATCGGATATCCAAATTTTTTGAAAAGAGCTGGATTGCATTGCTCGAGACTTGATTGGAGAAATTAGATGTTTTGGGCCTATTGGCCTAAATGGAAGTTCTGATACATCACTTCAGGAACCAATTTGAACATGTCATAACCTTGTCGCTTGAGCCGGTGTTTTGCGTTGGGAAGACCCGCTTTGTTGTATTATTTTTTCTTCTCTTCCTTGCATGGATCAAAATTTCGGATTGAATATATGTTTCTGTCAGTCAAATATTGAAAACTTTTCGAGATTATTCGGAAATATTTCGGAATCACTAAGGAAAAATTGTAAAAAAAGTTACTAAATTTAGAAAAATAATAGAGTTTAAGACAAATAAATAGTTTCGGAATTAGAGCTTGTTTTCGTTTCGCCTGATTCAAAAACAGAAACTTTTCGATGTTTTTGATGGAAAAGATGAAAATTTTGATCCATGCTTCCTTGTAATATTTTTTGTGATAAGGTATACCCTATTGTTGATTTTGTTGTACCTTACTTTTGAGTTGATGAAATGTTCGATGTATTATTTATCAAAAAAATAAGAAAATCGCTCTATATGTTTTTTTTTTTCAAGTGCCAAATTAATTTATTCCTTCTTATAGACTTTCTGACTTTTGAAAATAATCACATAATAAGTAAATATGAGCATGTTTGTTTGGCGTTTCCCAAATTTTTTTTTTTTTTGGTTTGGAAAATGCCAAGCAAACATATTTTTTATTTTTTTGAAATAAATTTTTTATCTCTTAATTTTCTCAAATTACTTTCTCAAAAGCAAAACAAACAACAATTTTCTTACCTCTTAAAAAATCCTATATAAAATCTACTCTGATTTGACATAACGTAATATTTCTCTTATACAATTTGTCTCACATTACAAACATGATTTGACATAAACTCTTACATATCTTACACCTACATCCTAATTCTTCCAAAAAAAACTACACCTACTTTATTCCTCGAACCACTCTCTCAAAATTCAAACAAATAATATTACGAAAATTGAGATTATTTCACAAACCTCCACTAATCTCCTAAACTACTTTCTCAAACACCAAACAAACAGACCCTATATATTTGCGATAATAGAGCGCTCCATATGTCAGATGTCATAGTCACCTCATCAAACTTTTTTCTTCTTTCTAAATACATATAAGTACGAGTTTGGAGAAGAAAATTTATTCCCTTATTTGTGAAGACTATATACTCCTATTAAAATTATATTGTGATATTTGATTTTATGGCAAAAAAGGTAAAATAAAATAATCCTAGAAATATAATTAGACAAGTCTCTTCTACATCAACCTTATTATAATTATCTTTTAAAGTTTTACAATTCATTAAAATATTAATAAAAAAAGAACTATTATTCATTATCACGTATTAAAAAAAATATCACATTTGTGCTAACACTAATTAAAAATCACTATTTAGTTTAAGTTTTTTAACTAAACAAAAACATATAATTGGCTTAGACCAAAAATAGTTATAACATAGAAATGGTTAAAATCGATAAAAACAGGTAAAATTCAATTAAAAAATATATGATAAAAAATGATAAATCAATGAAAAAATGGGTTAGATAAAAGAAGAAAAAAAGCGAGCTAAAGCAGAAAAATGGTACAATAGATAAAACAATAAGGTAAACCGGAAAAAAAAATGGTAAAATTGATAAAAAAAATAAAAATAAATGAAATCGGTTAAACATGGGATACCAAAAAAGAAAATATTCAAATCGATTAAAGAACAAGGACAAAAAAAATGAGTAAATTGGCAAAAAAGTGAAATATGTGAGTAAATGGGTTAAATCAGCAAAATAATAAGCATAATCAGACTAATATTGGGTTAAATTAGAGAGAATGAGTGAACTGATTAACATATGGGATAAATTCGAATAAAATTGGGTTAAACTAGAGAAAATAGATGTATTGATTAAGAAATGTGATGTGCCACAAAAAATGAGTGAAATTAGTGAAAGAACAGGCTAAAATAGCAAAAAAAAAATGATAAATTCCGTGTTAAAGCATGTAAAATCGATATTTCTTTAATAAATTATCACTTATCAAAAGAACCTCAAAAAAACTAAAGAACCTCAAAAGAAAATGCCATCTTCGGGTTAGTTACATAAAAAAAAATTACTATTTAATAACTGGAAATTTATAATTGGCTTAAGCCAAATAACTAAAAAACATAGCATGGTTAAAATCGGTGAAAACGGGTAAAAGTAGACTAAAAAATATATGATAAAAAATAGTAAAATACATGGGAATATAGGTTAGATATAAGAAAAACGAGTTAAAGAAAAAAAATGGTGACCAACAGAAAACGGGAACTGGTAATAATAGATAAAATCGACTAAAATTGTGTTAAATCGTAGAGAATATGTGAATTGATTAATAAATGGGATTAAACACAAAACGGGTAAAATCGATCAAAGAATGAGTTAAAACTACAAAAAGATGCAATCGATACTTCTTTGTGTAATTCCTAAGAAATTACCAGTTATCAAATTACCTAAAAATCATTAAAGAACCTCGAAAAATATGCAATATTAGTGTTGTATAAATAAAATAAAGTACTGTTTAGTTAACTAAAAAACTTATAATTGGCTTAAGTCAAAACATATAAATGATCAAAACTGGTGAAATCACGTAAAATTTAATTAAAAAATAGATGATAAAATAATGGTAAAATAATGAAAAAATGAGTTGGATCAAAGAAAATGAGTTACAACAAAAAAAATGGTGATGTTGATCAAACAACGGAATAAAGTGGCAAAAAAAGGGTAACCCAGTAAAAAAAAAATGATATCAGCTAAAATGGGATAAGAAAATAAATAAAAGAACAACAACAAAAAGCAAGTTAAATTGATAAAAAAAAAAAAAAAAAGTGAAATAGTCGTTAAAATATTTTAAATCATCAAAAAAATAATCAAAATCGATTAAAATTGGGTTAAATCGGAGAAAGTGAGTGAGAATTTATTCGAATGGGATAAGCCACAAAAAACGTGTGAAATCGATGAAAGAACGAGTTACATAAAATAAAAAATGGTAAACTCAATGTAAAAGCTGATGAAATAGATTGAAGAACATGATAAAATAATAAGAAATAATGCTAAAATTGGTGTAGAAGCGGGACCTCTAAAAAGTGTAGAAACGGGTTAAATCGATAAAATATACTTACTCGATAAAATTATGAAAATTAGTAAAAACGAGTTAAATTGGTAAAAGAAAATGAATTAGGCATGTAATTAAGAAATGGTGAACTATGTAAAAAACAGGTATAAGCAACAAAAGTGGTCAAATCGATTATAAAAATGAGTTAAACATGTGAAGACTTGCTTAGATGAAAAAATTGTTTAGATTGAAAATGTCAAAAAAAAAATTGATATTGTCAATTCGTTCAAATGATAATTTAGAATAATAGTTATATAGACATGTACTTTTAAGTTATAAATACCTAGTAATTATAGTTCGTTTTCTATTTTCAAGTTTTGATTTTAAGTATTCATTATAACAACTTCAAATTCTTGGTTACAATATAGTAATAATTAAAGTGGTTTAATCCAAAAAATTATGTGTCATTAAGACCATAATATAATGAAAATTTATTATATAATTTAACTAACTTAGAAAATTAATTAGCACGTAGAGGATATAAATATCGAAGTAATTGTCTGATGTGAGGAGGAATATGCACCATTTGCTTGGAGGGGAAATTCTTACCCAAACCGAGTTTGGCCGAACTCAAAGTAATTACATGGCAAGTGTAATACATTTGCTTTGTGATTGGATGTAACTTCCAGGAAAGTGACCAATCACAAAGCAAGTGCAATACACTTATTTGGTGGTTGGATGTGTTTGGCCAAACCAGGTTTGGACAAGAATTTTCCTGCTTGGAGATAAAAGAGTTGAAAAGAACTGCCGATGAGGCCTTAGCCAACTGGTTAAGGATGAGATTCCATGATCAGGAGGTCATGGGTTCAACTCTCACGAACCTTGATATTTTCTCTAGTTTTATACTAGTTTTTTTCTAGTTTAATACTAGTAATTAGTTTACTTTGATATCACTATAAAATTTCAATTTGATATAGTATTTGATGTAACAATATATTCACCATTAAAAAAAAGCGCTGAAAAGAACTCCAAAGTTGGTAGTTTGATTTGACCAAAGTATCTATTGTAAATTTTTTTCAATAGTTTAACAGTTTCGATCGAGAGCTCTATTTAAATAAACGCCGTGTCAGTACGGGCTTGCTAGGGGCAGTTCAGCTTTGGCAGAACTGCCCATAGTTCACCACACAAAATATGCCACATGGCGCATATTTGTCACTTGTTACCTGAAGCTTAATTACACTAAAGACAAGCGCGAAACGACTTATATGCCCCTGTCTTCTTCTTCTTCTTCTTCTTCTTCCCTTCTTCTTCTTCCATAACAGAGGTATATGTCAATTAATCAATCATCAAATTTAATCATCAAATTTAAGCAAAAAACCACCTGAAATTAAACACTACGAACCAAAAAAGCAATGTAGAACAAGAATCAAGAACAAAAACACTCAAAAAACCGCTAGAATCGAAGAACCGAAATCTGATTTGAAGCCCAATTTGCAAAATTCAACAAGAGCTGTTGTTAATTGCGTAGGAAATATGTTGTAATCAACCCTCCGAACAAAAAGAAGAAGATTTCTCAAAAAATTCGAACTAATTTTGAATGGAATTCACGGCCCGTTTAAGTTCTTGAGGGCCCAAACCTTTGAATCACTTAAATGAACCTGGCAAATAGCAATTAAACACTCTAGGAGTGTTTTCCAATCAAAATCGAACAGAAATCTCAAGGCTTGTTCAAGTTCTTCACGGCCCGAATTAAATTCCAGCTCAATTAGTGAAATTCCAAGTGTTTTATGTCATTAATTTCAGGTGTTTAATTAAAGTGAAATCCATTGACAGGTGTTTTTATATGACCATCAAATTTTATATTCTTTTAATATTCGTCTTTTCGGAATGAAAGATTTTTCTTTTTCAGATTCTGGGTTTTATTCAAATTTCAGATTGCTCTATCATCTAAATCAATCTCGGATTCAATTTGATTCTATAAAACTATTTATTTGAAAAGGAATTGGTATCTTGATTCCAACAACTGATTCAATTTGTATCTGAAGCTATATTGGGTGAGATTGGTTCTGATTTGTTATGCAGATGAGATATATGTTGGATTTCAATTCTTTGTAAATTGACACTGATTAAGTGGTTGAAATTGATATGTGTGGGTGAATTTGTTGGTATAAGTACAGATTTGAAGTGAGTTTCTTGAAAATCATGTAACTGGAATGAAGTTGTGGCTCTGTAATAAAAGAGAGCTAGTAATGCAATTCCATGGAGGAGGATATGGATTCTGTTTATTATCATTTCACGTTTTCTGACTTCCCATTCGTGCAGAGGAAGATGAAGAGGAGCAATTTCCATTTCAAGGTTTAGTTTTATGTTATTAATATTATATTATTAACAAACAAGGAGGGGCAAATGTGTAAGTTAAACAAATGTGACCTGCTATATTCAACCGGGTCAGCAGGTCATATTTTTATTATTAAAAAATTTCAGCAATTCATTTTTGAGGAAAACTACTGGCAGTTTTCCACAAGGTGAACTGCCCCTGGAAGCTCCCATGTCAGTATTGACCACTTAATGTCTTAATCTTATAGTCTTGGTTATGTTGACAATCATCAAATGTTTATTCGTCAAGTTTTATTATCATGGTCCGATGAAGTCGTAGTAAAAGCTAAAATTCTAAGATCAATATATCTTATATTCGATTTCCAATAATGTGGATAGTTTTGTTATTACTTATTAATTCATCTTTATAATTTAATATTATTGAAATATTTATTTATTAATTGATGATTTTTTTTTATAATTAAGAAAACATAATATTAATCAAAGGCTTAATCCCACTTTGCACCCTAGAAATGCATCAGTTTGGCACTTTGCACCCTCGAAAAAAATCAATCCCACTTTGCACCCTCAAAACATATATTATCTTTCACTTTGCACCCTAGGTGAATATTAGGCCAAAAAGCAGGGTTATTTTTGTCACTCCATTAAAAAATCAACATATATTTCCTCCAAAATGTACTAATGTGAGATTCATGTGCAATTAAGAGTAAATTGACAATTGCCCATTAAAATAACTCCGAAAAAAACATAAAAAAAATTGAGACGTCAGATGTTAATATAAATTTGAATTTAGGGTTTTAATGTTTTAATTCATGTGCAGTTAAGAGTAAAATTGATAATTATCCATTAAAACAACTCCGAGAAAAACATTAAAAAAAATGAGATGTCACATGTTGTAAATAAAAATTTAAAAAGAACGATATCAAATGATATTTTTGCCCATGTTGGAGTTTAGGGATCCTAATGTTATTTAAATGCACAAAGCTCTAATATACATATTGTTACATAGACCTTCATATATTATATTTCGTATGGAACATAATTTTAACCAACTACGTTAAATTTTTAGCTCACTACAAGAAAAACGTAAAATTTGTCGCGGCTTGGGACCGAAACATTTCGTCGAAAAATATCGTGTCGGAATTTTTTTTGATGAATTTTCGAGTGACAAGTATTTTCGATGGTCGTTTGGCGCCATATAATTACTTATACTCCACCACTTTACTGTAAAAACAAGACTATGTTTTATTTATGTATTGATATTATATTTTCTTATTTCAAGTTATATAAATAATTATTTAGAATAATATTTTATATTAGGTCGAGTTAAGAGTAGTAAATTATTCATTTAACTGCCCTAAAAATGATTTTTTTCCAGAGTTATTTTAATGGATAATTTTTCAATTATACTATTAATATTACATATATGTCACATTATTATATTTTGGAGGGAATATGTGTTGTTTTTTTAAGAGAGTGGCGAAAATACCCTTGTCTTTTGGCTTGAAATTCATCCAGGGTGCAAAGTGAAATACAATATATGTTTTGAGGGTGCAAAGTGAGATTTATTTTTTTCGAGGGTGCAAAGTGCCAAATTGATACATTTGCAGGGTGCAAAGTGGGATTAAGCCATTAATCAAATAAAAGAGTATTTTCAATTTACACAAGAGTATCCACCATCACAAAAAATCAAAATAGAAAAATTAAAGGGACAAAAAGGTAAGGTAAGGTGGGGTGGGGTGGGGTGGGGTAAGGTGGGGTGGGGTGGGGTGGGGTGAAGAAACCGTCCAAGTAGTCAAATTATGGACGGCTCAATTTGCATTCTGAATGAATATTCACGGTAAAAAAAAAAAGTTCTCATAATCATAGAACATGTAATGCATCTTTTAGTCGTTAACTTTTTATTTCTTAAGGATAAGGTTATAAATGATAAAGTTAAATTAATTAACTAAACATAGGACTGAACCTTTTACAGAATTTCAAGAATTAGCTCCATGCCAATGAACAAACCACTTAATATTGATAATGGAAGCAAATATACATATTTGGATAAGTTTTAATAGTAATTAGACAGAGATGTACTTTATACATCATTGTTTACTAATAATGACAAATATGATGAAGAAACTTTCACAAAAAGCAAATAAAGTTCGAATCCTAACATAAATTTATCAAATATCATGAAACAATTACAAAAGTTAAATGTCAACCTATTTCCTATCTGTGTAAGTGTTGGACTAGAATAAATAATAAAATAAAGAACACGTAAGGATGAGAATCATTCTAACGAAACCATGACATAATAATTGATCTCAAATAAGGTTTAGTGGATCGACAATAGCGGTTCACCTCTCGTAATTGCAGCTCAAAAAGGAGGTCCATGTGGCTGACAGAGGCCGAGAAGTTCTCAAAGAAAGAAGCCAGCATTTGTGCATCGTTGGTCGGAGACCTAATTATCTCTGCCTTCAACAATACTTCGGCATCCTCTTTAGTCTTGATGAGTGTCTTCATGAACTTCATGTAGGATGTGAAGATTCTTGATTGGCAAAAAAATGTCTCGAAAATCAAAAAATTCCAATACAATGTCATGGTTGATTCTTGAATCCTTACTTGAGGGATTTTGAAAATCCCTTTGTCGAACTCCACATTGGTTAAGACAATGGAGTCCCCCGGAATAAATTTGATGCCATAATCAATCAACTTCGATGCACGTTGGGCCTCTTGAAACGTGTCAATTTCAATTTCTTCTTCATTGTCCACTTGAATAATAATATTACTAGACATATTTGATTCAACCTTATAGAACAACGCATTCATCGCAAGCTCTAGTAGATGCCTTGGTTTATCATTGGTGGTCAACTTCGGCTTGACGATGTTAAAAAAGTTGAGGACCAGGTCAACTAGCTCGCTCCCTTGATGTAGGTTGTCATCCTGTCAAAATAACCAAAATTATAAATCATAATCCTAGAACTAATTTGTTTGCTCATTAATTTCATGGTTTTTTTCAGCCGCTTAAATATAAGATGAAGAAAAAGGCCAATTGACCTGACGGAATATCATACTGTAAACTTAGACATAAAAAATAGAAAGAATTTAAGAGAGAATGCAGTATAATCATTCAAAAAATCGACAACGAAATGAGACCAATGGAAATGGTTTCTCGCAATTACTTCAGTGTAGACAAGTATAATGTTTTCACCAACCAAACAACCATTCTTTAAACTCCGGCAAATACATAATTTATTCACCTATATAGTTTCTCTTTCGTCATAGCAATAGATCATCACCGTCACAATCCTAATAGTAATACTAAATCATTTGTCTAATGCTCACTAATTATAAATATAAAATGCATCAAGTTGCTTATTAAACAACATGCCATGCAATATATAAAATGTCAACTTCAGTCAATTTCTATATTGGAAGTGTACTACTGGTTCACCAGAACTTAGAACTTACACCTTCCTAGCAATGAGTTATAATATTGACATAAGTACACCAAACATTAATTAGGTTTAACCTATATCTTGATGCAATAATTTCAACAAAGATAGCAACTTAATCGAAATTTTAATTTTATTGGAGGCAATTTGCTTTCTCTTTAATTAATTTCAAAATACATCATTAAAATCGGTGTTTAAATAAGTGCACTAACATTTGTTATATAGCTAACTTTAACAGGCCACTTAATCATCTAGTGGTAATACTCACTATTCTTCTTTTACATTAGATACCTATTTTGTAACGTTACTAGTCAAGTTGGCATGTATAACCATGCTGATATGCATCTAAATGAAGAATGTGACACTTTAGTAATAAACACAACATGAACACACAATGCTAATGTCACTAACAAACACTATAATATGATATACTTCTTAAGCACTTGCCATCATTTATAAATGTAATCCAAAGACCAGTAGTTGCTCTAATTTGTAATGATCAACCAGTTTTCATGGTTTGTAAATTTATATATAACCAAACCATTTTTAAATAATTAGTTCTTCACACAAGCTGCACTTGATTGCACTGCAGTGTTTTAAAAATCTAATATTGTAAACTACCACATTGCATTGAGAGGTAAGAGTTCAAAGAAATCTGCTACAAAATTATCCTATTTGACCATTTTGACAGCAACAAAACATTGGAATATCAAAAAGGGTATAAGAAGCAATGTGTCTCTTCTCATTGCACCAGTGTTGAACACATTTTTTGTGTGCATACTGAAAAGAAATAGTCCCTTAATTTGTTTTAATTAATTCTTTTACTCCCTTGGTACAATTGATCAGTCAGCTTGATCATATTTTGAAAAATTATAATAAATAATCTAATGAACTTATACAATAATGTGAAAAAATTATATAACAGCATTAAAAGTTTTGAAACGCTATAAATGTAAAAAATTTACTTGGTAAGTCACTTAAAAAAATTAAAAGTTTGACTTTGTATTATAGTTAATCGAGTTAAATTTTTGGACAAAGAGAGTAGTTCTTAGTAAAATAGTTAACCAAATGTAATTCATACCAAAGATTAAACTTACAACCTCCTATCATATAAGATAAGAAAAAGCAAGGGAAAGAGACAAAAAATATTTAAGACAACCAAGACAGTCCAAATTTACGAATGATAGCAATGAAAGTTAACTAAACATGCCAAGATCCAACACCAATCCAGAAAATACAAATGTATTCCCATCAATTCTAATACATCATTAACAAGCTAAGTATGAACGTACTCAAGTCATGAATGAGTATTAAATATAGCATTGAAGCATATATATATATATATATATATATATATATATATATGATAAATATTTAAAAAACTGAAATCTGAAAAAATTAATTTGTGTCCTTAAATTTTACCTCGCTCAATAGTACGAAACTTGCTATAGTTTGGAGTACAATGAATGGCAGCTGGTTCTCAATTCCGAGAAGATCTTTCCTCAAGATATCGAGAGGTAACGCCATGTTCCCAACAAGGTTTTTGCTTGCGTTGCTGCCATGGCTCATAAGTAACTCAATTATGAAGCATCCATCCAATAGCATTATCTTCATGAATTCCTCTCTTCCCAATATATATAGATCTACGTCTTTGTAGCATCCTCTAATAGTTTCCTCCAAGCCGCTCAAAGCTTCAGCAATCGCGTCGATATCACTGCCAAGTCTTTCACCTGAGCTTTTGATAAACCCTTTCTTCAACTCTTGCCTATGAACTCGTTCAATAAAATTCCTAAATAATTTTAACTTTAAATGTTTTTCAATGTGGGGATCACGATGTAAAGGTCCAATGGACACTAGAGTTGGCTCAAAATATTTTTCATTATCCCCGCCACGGAATTCTTTGGGAACCTTCCAGATGTAGGGCATCGGTTTTGGTTTTGAAGTACATTTCTCCTTCATGTACTCCGTTAATACTCTATTCATGGTGTTGCTACTTTCAGGTTTTCCCATCTCTTGTTTTTCTACTATGTTAAGATAGTTTGCAATTGTCCCCATTTATACTAACCACCTCATCAAACGAACGGTGAAGATCAACTTGATCAAATGGCTAATAATGACCATATAAGGACTTCTTTGATTATTCTATGATATTTCCATGGAATTATCCGTAATGCACTATACTTCAAAATATCTAAAACTACTTAGAAGTAACTATTATCTAAATGGAATGTTCTAAAGAACCATGTAGAAGCAAAAAGAATGTCCCTAAAAACTCCATGTATGATTGAGGCTAAATTATTGGGTCAAACTTAATCAACCAAGTATATTGTTGAGTCAAATACTAGTTATAATATGTTATGTACTGGTTTGGATGTGCTAAAAATTTGAAAATATGGCTAGAACTTGACATTTAGCAACTACTTAAGTTATTTATATTCTTTTTAATCAAATAATTAATTCGCATTTTTTCAGGTAGCGGATTTCCTATCACACATTAGTGTCACATATTTGTGTCACACCAATGAGTGAAAGACATGTATCATCCTCTCAATATTTGATCATGTATCAAATAACATACACCAATATTTAACATATTTTAAAGATAATTAATTAAGAAATAATTGTAACTTAAATAAGGAAATAGATAGAAAAAAGGTAATTACAAAATCTATGCATTTTTATGGTAAGAATTATTACTTCTTCTTCATCATTCTTAATTTTTTTTAATTCAAATTTATCATTAGTTTACTCTCTTATCGTTGAATCTGGAATTGATATCATGAATTTGAATTGAATTGTTTATTGAATATGATTGATTAACATAACATAGAATTGAAAAGAGGAAAAATATTGTTGAACTCAGCTTTTTCCAAATACAAATACGAGTGACCTATTTACACAAACTAATTAAGAAGCCGAGAGAAATAAGGAAACGAAAAACGCTAAACCAGAAGAAAAACACGCTTAATAAATAAACTAATTCTTTCAACTGTCAAATTAAGCAATCCTTAATTTCATCCGATTTGATAAAATCTCTAGTCTTCTTCTTCCTTGAGCAAATGAGAATTTACTCTATTCACTTTAATTTCTTTGATGCTATCTTCTGATACTCATTTTCACCAATCTTGCATTGTTTCCTATGTATATTGCTAGTCACATCTAATTATTTATATTTCCCATTCATTTAATTTTTCGAAATGCATTGAAAATGTTTGAAGACTTTTTATTAAAAAAAATGTATATGCAAATATATCAAAGCAAAATTATTAAAAAAAAAAGGGCATAATTTTGATTGAGATTTTTTAAGAGGAGAAGTCATGATCTCTACCATTAAAATGAAAGAGATTTTTCTTAATAACCTTTTTTCTATCTCTTGTTTAATTTACAAACATATCTTAATTAATTACCTTAAATTTATGTTAAGTTTTAGTGTATATTATCTAGTACATAATCAATTTTGAGAGGATGACACATCTATCTTATATTGGTGTGACACAAATGTAAAACACCAATGTGTGATACAAAATCCACTCCCCTTTTTCCATGGCCAAGTTGTCAAAATAGATAATATTGCGTATAAATCAATCATGAATATCCTATTTGTACGGGAAATTTGACAATATAATACTTTCTGAAATCAGTTATAACTTATACTATTGACTGATTTGGTTTCTCAAAGTGCAAATTAGATTAAATCCTACCCAAGATTTTGATTATTTAGCCAACGATTCGTGCCACAAATATAACAAATCAGTTTTGAAGGCGGTTCACACACAATAACAGTTGAGTAACTTTTAATCTTGTAAATGTCCTAAATAAATTGAAAATCAAGATTATAAGTACTCCTTAGAAGGTCTAATAAACTTATCGGCAAAAATTAAATTTTCATATCATAGAATAGGTTAAAGTCCATTTTTCATATCAATCGAACAAAAATCATATCGTAGATACGGAAACTTCAAAAATCATACTTCTATCAAGTATTTTATCGGAATTGCCACATGGTCCGTTAAGTCACCTTGAGCGGGAAAAAACTCACGTGCTCGACACGTGTGATATGAAAAATGAAAATTGCCTTGTTCTATGGTTTGAAAAATGAATTTTTGCCTATCACATTTTATTTAATTAGACATAGATACATATTCGTTCAATTTCTTTTATTAACCACTTAAACATTTGCTGTCCAATCTCACCAAGTAAAATTATTTGATTGAGAAATATTTTTTTACTTTTTTTTTTTGTTAGAAAAGTTTAGGATAATTTGACTTGAGTTATAAACCAACCCAATTTGAAATCTGGCATTTCACCTTCTATAATAGTACCATATATACATTTCAAATTATTCAACTACTCGTGTGTTATACTTTTAATATGGTCCAACTTAACATTAAATGATATTTGCTAGGATCAACTTCGACGAGTCCTAATAATAATATTTTCCAGTACACCCATTTGCTAGCTATGAATGTTGATTAATTTCATTTATCAAAACTTCATTCTAATGTGAGACCTACACATAAAATATAATACCTACTAAAGGCCGTATGTCCCTTTGGTTAATATACTTTGAAATATTTGTTTAGAATAAAAGGTATGGTCAAGAACAAACAAATTAAAATTGATTACAGTTAAAAATGAAAGTGTGGCAAAAATTCAATTTACATACCATAGAATAAGCCAAAGTTCATTTTTCATATCAATCAAATGAAAATCATACTTGTTTCAAGTGATCAAGTCAACTTAACGGACATGTGGCACTTCCGTTAAAAAACTGACGGAAGTGTGGCTTGTTATAATTTTGGTTCGATTAATATGAAAAATTGACTTTTACCTATTCTATGATATGAAATTGATTTTTTGCCTAAACTTATCACAATCCATATGCATCGAACATACAAGTTTGTATTAACTTAAAGAGGAAAGTTTTAACGTTGGCAAAGAAATTGAACATTTTTGGTGACAAAATTCCATATATTACATTGTATCGCATGCTTAGTTGTAGCTAGGGTTGTCAATGAGGCGGACTCGGAGTGGATCAGGGTGGCTCCGAATTCGAATTCGAAAATCAAAAAATGTATCCGGACCCAATTCAAAATCCTATCGAATTTCCAAACTTGCTACTTAATCCGAATCCAAAAAAAATCCATTGTCCGTTACATAGATCCAAATTCGGGTAAAAAATATTTTTATGCGTATTTTCACTTAAAAAGATAAAAAAAAAATATGAATTATCCAATCCAAAAAAAGTATACAAGCTAAAGAGGAATGAAAATCATTATAGATAATTTGTAGGATCATAATACAAAGTTTAGAAGTTCTACAATAAATGGTAAAATATTAAGCACCATTACTTATAATCGAATGGAGGTTAACTTGTTGATAATATCAACTTAGTACATGAACATGTTTAATTGTAATAAAATAAGAGTGAGTAACATTTTTAGTCCTCATGGGCCAAATTTTGCACTTTCGTTCTTATATTTTTTGTTGCAGATTCATCCCTCTTATCAATGTAGTGTAACACTCGTCCCTTTTAAAAATTGTGTATATGATTCGTCCTTCTTATCAATGTAATGTAACACATTCCGTCCCTCTTAAATCCAAAATACATTTACTTTCGTCCATTTTAAAATATACTTTGAATTTAAGTTATGTAGTTTTTATTTAACAGGGACTACTGTGTTACACAAGATTGATAAGAGGGATGAATCTGCTATGAAAAATTTATGAGGGATGAATCTGCTATGAAAAATTTATGAAGGATGGACATGTTATACTACATTGATAAAATGGACGAATATGTTACACTACATTATAAGAGGGACGAATTTGCTACAAAAAATTTAAAAGGAACGAATGTGCAAAAGTTAACCGACAACCAAAAAGGGCAATTTACTCATAAAATAACATAGTTTTACCATAACTACTTTTACAATTTATAGTATTAGTCTTTCCTTCCTTTGTTAAATATAAATCAAACAATATGATAATATGATAATGTTGTTTTTTAAGTTAAAGAATATACCTTTCATTTTTACCTATAGATATCAATGTAATAATTCAAAGCCATCATAATAATTTTCAAAAAATAAATGAATATTAGAAAGAATTTTATGAAATATGAAATTTAAATGTATATAGTAATATATTAAGTATTAATCAGACGTGGATCTTTAGTGCATCATATCAGTTCTTAACCTTTATTCGCTCCGTATAATTCGAATTACAGATTCTTAATCGGATCAAGTCATTCAGATCTCTAATCAAACAATTATTCTAATAAATCTGACCAGATTTGAGAAATTCGCCCCCATTGACAGCCCTAGTTGTAGCATCCAAATATGTATTATTTTCATAATTTTTCTAAAATACTTAACAAATATATATATATACAAAGTATTTTTTTTATGAAATAATCAATCAAATTTATTTGTCATATGAAAAGTTACTTTAGGAAAATAAAGACTATTAGACATGGATCGAAATTTCGTTTCAATTGTATGTTTCGGTCATCAAATATTGAAAGCTTTTTGAGACTTTTCGACAATGTTTTGCAAACGCTAAGGAAAAATTGTAAAAAATATTACTAAATTAAGAAAAATAATGTGTCTAAGACAAATAAACAGTTTCGAAATTAGATCTTATTTTCGTTTCGTTTTATTCAAAGTGAAAACTTTTCGATATTTTCTATGAAAAAGATGTAAAACTTGATCCATGCTATCATACCAACTAGGTTGAACAGATACTCCGAAATTGTACACGGTGCAATATCGTATGTGTATTGGATACTCAGATATTCATACAATACTTATGAAATACCCCACCGTGGTGTTTTCAATAATAAGAAAATAAAAAATAGAAAGGATAACATATTTGATATACAGGAAGACGTATCAGAAATACCCAGAATACTTAATAGCGTATATTTCTATAAATAATTTCTAGATTATGTATATTATCAAAGTGATCTACATAAAACACTTGAAATTATGTAAATGGCCAAATATTTTGCATATGATATTAATATTATGGTTTTACTTGAACACTAATATAAAAAGGAGATAACATTTAAAATAGAATAAAAAGTGAACTAAATATATATTACATAATTTTTATTATACATTTTTAAAATAATTTTTTTATTATTATATATTTTTAAATACACACATATTTTGGCCATATCATATTTTAAAAATTTTAAAAATTCGTATCACCATATTTATATCATATCCATTCATATTGCCGTATTCGTATCATTGCAACGTAGCATAACAAGGTCCCGTTTCAGAAAAAGGAGAAAGTCAAACACTTTTATACAATTGACATTAGAGACTGAACCAATTTGTCACTTCACGGCACTTTTATGTATAATTAAAACTTAGTCTACAGTATGCATATTAATATTGTTCGATTCATGCTTCCCCCAACATTATAATAATTAAGCTACTCAAATTACTAAGCTTGTTTATTCTATTAGGGAATGAATGGATAGTTATTCTCTATTTGAAATATTATATGTGGATTTTAAAATTATCTTTTCTATTACTAATTCATCGGGAACATCATGTAGGCATCTTCGAAGATGAACAATCAATAACTCGGCCTTTCGTAATTAAAAAAGGATGAAATAATTTAAATAAAGTTAGAGCCAATGAAGGGATATATGTATATATAATATTTTGGCTAATTTATAAAGATTTTCAAAAAATCTAAATCAAATTAAATTATACCTTGTGTGGTTTACAAGTACTAAAATATATGTAAAATATTATACTCCGTATTATATTATCTTTTATCTCTATTTCTATCTCTATCTCAATTTTTAAAAGAATAAATATTTTATATATTTTTTGTGCGGACTAAAATATCCTTATTTAAATTGTAAGATGATATTTAATTCAATGATAAATATGTAAAAGTAATTGAAGAGGTATAATTAGACATGAAGTCTTATTATATTTATCTCCTACATATATAGACTCCTAAAATTTATAAATTCTCTCAAGTTTTATTATTTTAATCTTCTTCTCTTATAATAGATAAAAACGAACCATAAAAAAATAAATAAAAATTATTATATTTTAGCATCAATATTTATTAAAGTAAGATTATGTAATTTAAAGATTTAGTACAACATAAGTCATTAACACTCTAAATATAAAAAAATTATAATTAAATTCTCTTAAATATCCTTATGTTACAAAAATAAAATATGTGAACCGCACCTTACTATGAAAGAATAAAAACTACTTACGACTTAACTAATTACATAATTTTACATTAGCTAGAATAGAGAAATATAAAGAATTTCAATAATATCAAGACATGCATAACATCAAATTTTCATGGAATATTTGTAGTGAAAAACGGGTGTAATTGGTGGAAAATTGCGAAAAACGAATAAAAATATATCTATAAATCATTGAAAACGTGTAAAATCGATGAAAATTCGAGTGAAATTGGTGAACATTGGCAAGATTGTTGAAAATTTGGGGTGAAACCAGTAAAAATGAGCCCCTGAAATCGATAAATACATGTGAAATTCGGGTGAAAAATGATGAAACTGGTGAAACGACAACATCAATGAAAAGCGGATGATATTGATTAAAAATGAATAAAGTCGATGAAATTGTGTCAATCAATGAAAATTAAGGTAAAATTTGTGAAAAAATGTGCAAAATTGGTGAAATAGGTTTAATATAATCGACAAAATAAGATGAAACCGTAGAATGATGTTTAAAAAGGGAAACACATAAGGATAAAATCATAAAAACAATGAAAATAAGTTAAAACCGATAAGTAAATGGATAAAACATTAAACTGGTAAAAATGAATAAAATCAGGCAAAGAATATGTTCAATCGATGAAAAATAAATTAAATTGATAAATTAAATCGGTGATGCACGGGTTAGTTTGCTCTATTTTATGATAATAAAATTAATTTTACTCTAGCTTACAAACAATACCCATTAAATTAATTATACACATAAAACGTAAATGCGCTTTCCTAGTATTATGAATTAATTAGCTATCTTATTAATTACACATGATTGCGTTAAGTTCACATGACTTAATTAAATCAAACTCACCTCAAAATTAGCTAGCTAGATCAATAAGTGATGATTGTCCAAAACTTTACAAGGAGTAGGGCTGAACAAGCGGTATGAAACGGACCGAACGGAATCAAAGTTCGGTTCTGCCCCGGTTCGGTCACAAAAAAACATGGACCGTTTACCGGACCGAAATAGTCGGTCCGGTTCGATATAAATATCGACCGGTCCGATTTTTAAATTTTTTCGATTTTTATCATAAAATTTAATGGTTTGATCTGGTTTGGTCCGGTTCGGTCTGAAAAAAAAACCAAATTTTCAGGTTCGGTCCAAAAAAATAAACAAACAATCAAAATTTTTACGGTTCGATCATATTTCTTATAAGAATCGGTCCGAACCGAATCGGACCTTCGGTTCCTAGTCGATTCGGTCCTGGAAAATCGTGGACCGATTACCGGATCGAATTTCCGGTTCGATAATCAATCCGGACCGAATCATTCTTTCCGGTCCGGTTCGGTCGGTTTACCGAACCGGGCTCAGCCCTAACAAGGAGTGTTGTGCATAGTCCTCATGTTAGACATTTTACACTCAATATCCCCCCCTACCCGTACATGCGGGTGGGCACAACATTGGCATGAAGAAGTCCAACACATGACAAACAAAAGTTCAATTTTGTGAATTGTGATATGTGGGTAAAATTTTAACACACAAACAATAACAATTCAGACAAGTTAATTATTTTTGGGCAAAGTGTGTGGATGAACAATAACTAATATGTTAATAAGGGGAATCTTATATAGGATGCCACATTAGTTAACTTGTTCTATTATATATTGAATACACTTGGATTGTGCTAAGTTCATATGATTTTAGCCTAATTCTCTATAGAACTAATCAAAAAAGTGATGATTGTTCAAAATCTTATAAATCTTAATATTCAATATATGCAAAAACTTTTTAGTTATAAATACATATAAAAATGCTACATTCACATACTAAGGTTATAATCAGCCCTAATAAATTGGACCTTCAATATCTTGAATGAGATTAATATAAATGTTCCTACATTATTAAATTCAAGTTATTTTAATATCTTTAAATATCATTTTTATACCATAAAATAGTATTGTTGTCACTTTTGACCATGTACTCGCATATTTAATACCAACAGGCAACAGTGAACGATCGTTAAACATTTAATGGTGGCTTTAACTTTAAATGGAAATATCACCTCGCCGTTAACCCGGTCATACATCTAATAGTGTCGTTAATTAATTGTAGTACTAAATTTGTAATAGCCGTCCAATGTTGATATTAATTAAGTTGAGGAGCAACTTTCTTCTATTGTATAAAAAAGATATTTTGCCGTAAAACCAATAATCAGTCTCACCGGTTCACTGTTCGGTCCGGTTCTGAAAACATTGCTTTATATATGTCGATTCATCAATATCATCATTACTATTATACATTAATATTTCAAATTTTATTATATTAAAAGAGGTTGCAATTGGAAATAATAAATTTTTATGTTGTCTTAGCCTACGTGTTATATTGAGATCGAGCACCGTTACCGAAGTCTTTCCCCAGCAGGTAATAAGTAATTATTTCACGACATATATAAATATATAGAATTAAATATTATATAATATTTATAATATATTTTAAAGTTCAACTACCTATCAAATGTGAACCGTACCTCACTCACCCGTGTTATCAACTACCCTTCTCTACTTTGTTTGCCTTTCTAGTTTCTTCTTGTCAACTACCCATTAATTCTCCAACTTCGATAAAAATATATACGCAATCTCATGTTAGCTTTTTTTTTCCATGAAACCTTTATATTTTAAATTTAATCCTCTATCCCAATTCCCATATATATATATATACTACATATTAGAAGTTTTTAATTGAGCATATTAGAAGTTTTTAATTGAGCATATACATATATATAATGGCTGATGATCTTAATTTGGTGAAGTCTAGTACTTGTGATGATGTGACAATGCGAAGCTCTGAACAAGGTAAGTAATTTTAGATTCTATATATGTAACTATTTGTATCTTCTTTAATTGTAGTATATGTAAAATGTAGGTAGCATTATATTTTCTTCAGCATAACTCTTATATATAGGTGATTTCTGCTTATTATATATAATAAGGCTATGTTTGGTTCTTAGATTTGAGCGAATATAGAAAATGGAACAAGCCCAACCTTCTTTCATTTTGAATGGAATGTAGTCGTCATTTGCTTTACTAATATAATTAAAGCTCAAGAATCAAATATAGTTTTTACGTGATTAATCTTCAACGTTGAAATTCAATATTAATTTTATTCTCTAACCTCAACTTTTGGCTATGTTTTAGTTCATCACGTGGTAGCAACTGATCCAAATCCGAGCAGTGAATTTTCAATCGACGAAGAAACCCTAATTATAAGGATGTACAAATTGGTTGGAGAAAGGCAATTTCTTTTCATTTTTCCGTTTATTTTTTTCTTATAATTTATTGATTTACATTATTTAATTTCCTTTGCTTTTTCGAGTTTTAGATTAGAAAACATTGAATGTGAAAAAAATTAATGTACGTAGAACATATATAGGTGGTCTCTGATTGCTGGAAGAATACCTGGAAGAAGTGCAGAAGAAATTGAAAAGTACTGGACTGCCAAACACTCCGCCACTAGTACTACTACCGATAATTAATATTAATCCCAGAAATACCTAAATTAATTAGTTTGTTTAGTGATGATTTTCTTCTACTAATAAACCGAGGGATAAGTAATTCGAATCATTGACATCCAGATCATGAATAAATGCTGACCTATTGTACGATCAATTCTATGAAAGTTTTTTAAAGTAGCAAAAAAGAAAGAAACAAATTAAAGAAATTACATATTCCTCACATTCATCCATCTAGCTAGCAGGATAAACGGGTCCTGGATTCGATTCTCATTAGTGAGATTATCTTCTAGCTAATACTAGTATGTTAATTAATTTTTTTTAATCTGATTGTAATTTGATATTAGTGTTTGGTATTTAATTTTATTCATAATTTTAATTGAATAGATTTTATGATTTGGTGATATATATTGATGTAATGATTTAATTGTCGTTTCATTCAACACCCATCTAACTAGCAAAATAAGTTTAATTTAATTCATAAAACTTTCTAAATTTAGTTGAGTATGATATATATAGAACTAGAATGCAATAAACATAAGATAAGAATCTTCGATCTAAGGGTCTATTTGGATGAGTTTTGACTCGGTTTCGCGGGTCTCAGTTTAAAAAAATTGGTTTGGGTGGTTTCGATAAAACCTTTGAGACTTCATTTAGATGAGTTTTGACTAGTGGATTTTATGGTTTGAATAAGTTGAAACCCCACTTGGATTGGGTTTGGATGTTGGGGTTTAGGGGAACAAGTAGGTGATAAGTGTCAAATCAATGTCTTTTTTAGTGAGATTTGGGGGAAAAAGTAGGTGGTATGTGTCAAATCAATGTTTTATAGGTTTTAAGATTTTGAGTGTAAGTTTCTGAATAGGTTTTTGATGGTTTTATGGGTTTGGCGAAAACTCATTTGAAAGCCTTGCGAGACCGGCCAAAACCCATCCACACACACCCTAAATGTCTTATAATTATACAAAATACTTCTTCCTGTTAGAGGGCATAGAGACGTTGCTATATGTTTACTAGTGCTTTTTTTTTTTCCAGATAATACTGCTCCACCAGATAATTATACATAATTATGTATAACTACATAAATATTAAATTGAGACATTTTGATAAGATGCATATGCATGTATTACATTAAAGTTGTAAAAAGATGATCCATTCGATCCTTAAAATAGATGATCAATAACTATTCCATATCCACCCGTGAGTGAGTGTTCTTATTTTGTCAAATTCGTTTCATGGCTGCATTTTTTCTCCGACTATATATAAAATGATTTGTCAAGGTTCGGTAAGGACTTAGTGGAAGAATAATTATTATTTTGCGGGCAAGTTTTAATCATAAATCTATTGATGTGGAAAATATGAAAATGAATATTTTGGTGGCGAGTTTTAATCATAAATTTATAGATGTGGAAATTATGAAAATAAACCCAAGATGGGTAAAAATCCTAGAGAGAAAATTTTCTATCTATTTTTCAATATCACCTTCCTTATTTTTTTTTTGGCTTTTCAAGGGTTTAATCCCTTTCAAGGCGAGTCGGACACATTAAGTGGGTACCTCTCCCAACAGAGATTCGAATCTGAGTCCGCTACTTTGTAGTGACTAGTCCCTTCCACTAAATCAATCACCTGTTGGTATATCACCTTCTTTATTAACAAATCCACAAGCCAAACTTTTAAAACTGAAAGAAAATAACTAACTAAATATATATAGACTCCTAGAGAAAATAAAATAACTAAAAGACAACAATTAAGACTTTTGGGGAAACAAAATAACTAAAAGGATATAACAAAAATAATCTACAAATTCTCATCCTTAATTCTCCCAATATCCTCGCTCCCTCATCACTTACAAACTCCAGATTTAATGATAGTCAATGTAAGAATTTAAATTCAGGATGAATCTTCTATTTTACTTCGATGTCACATTTTGTGTCACGTATAAACTCATTTCATTGACAAGTGATCCAAAAATATAAAATTTATTTATGGAAAATTGTAATATATTATATACTTCTGGGCATAAAATACTTTCGGAACTTCACTAGTTTCTACGAATACTATCACAATTTATACAAAATATACCCAATGCTTCCGAGCTGTAATTATGTTTGATATCTCACTAGTAAAAGCAATGGCCCCACTAAACAAAATTTAGAGAACTAGAGGTGGGTCAATCGCACGAGTATGTAAAGAAGTTGAGGTATCGAAAAAAATCTTACCTAGATACGGTGTAAGAAAAATTTATACAATCTTAACACCACATCATTTAATGTGTGATCAAATGAATGGTGTGGTGTCATTCTTAATTAGCCAAAAAGTTTAGAAATATTTCTTAGATCAAGTCTACGTAAATTTTTTTCCTGAGTTATCAACAAATCAGGGACGCATACATGATTAATTAAGTGTTGGGGGCTGAAAATAAATTCTAGTGAAACTCGTAAAACGATTTTTATACCGTTCTATTTGCATATTTGAATAAAAAATATATTGAATTTTAATTGGCAATATAAATTAACTAAAGTTACTTGAGGTATCTCAATTTTATCAAAAACTCTGCGATTCATAATGGGCATAAACAATTTAAAGATAAGAAGCAATTTTTAACTAGACAATTAATTGGAAGAAAAATTAAATTGGCGGTTTCCTATAGAAGATATAAATGATTTAGGTTCTCTTTTGTTTTGAAAAACAAGACGAATTTTTTTTATTGAGTTCTTAATGACAAAAATATTGTTAATTAATTCCTAAAAAATTATATAAAATTTAAAACATGGATCCAAAATCTTCCCTTCTTCGAGTGATTTCTGGAAAAGAATGAATAAATCTTCTTGTGGTGTCTGGAGAAAAAAAACGGCTTATGCACATAATTTGCAGTTTGAGCTGTGTAAATACGCAGTCTAGTAGACTAGTAGATAAAAAAACAAATAGAATGTGGTATATCAACTGAATTAGTTACTTCTTGAAATTAATTTTTTGCTCGAGTATATACAGACTCAACTCATACACAAAACGAAATTGGGCCATACCAATGTTTGTACTAATAATTAAACATACATAAATATATCTTTAGTATAAATATAAATTCGACCGGGTAAATTCATTAATGATCAATATCGTCAAGTACAAAGTCAGCAACAAAACAGAAAGTTCTAACAAAGGGGAAGAAATGCTAAGCATTTTGATGAAAGCTATTTTAATATCTTCCAGATTGGGCCTAATGATGCATCTATAATAATTAGATGATCGAATACTCTCAATAACGGATTTACAATCCCCTTGGAGAAGAAGGCGATCCCAACCATGTTCAAGTCCAAATTCAACCCCCCCCCCCCCCCCCCCCCCCCTCATTTGAAAGGAAAGTCAATGGTATGCGTTGTCCAAGCAATACAAACTCCCCGAGGATCATAAGCCACAATTCCGATGCCACGACACTTACCCGGTAAATCCAAGCTAAGGCCACATCCACGTTCACTTTAAAGTATTGCTCTTGGGGCATACAGGATGGATTATGGAATAAAGGAAGTGGAGCCGGATTAGGAGGGCGAGTAAAGCAGCGAACATGGTGATCAAAGAACTCATATGTCAAGTCCTGACAAGAGTGTAAACACATCTGTCCCTGTAAAAGATTGATTATTGTACAATTTAATTCCAAGACTAAATGAGGTTGACCTCTAGGTTCTTAACCTCAATTTTATCACTAGGTTATGACTTCTTTAAAGACTTGCGAATGACATTAAAAGTTAGTATATGGTCGAAATATAAAACAAGTTTTACCTAAATTTAGATTGATACATAATTACCAAAAAGAAAAAGGAAATCAAAAGGATACACATATGCCGAGCCAGCCCAACAAGATGAGGTTTCTTCAATCCTCAGGCCTTGAAGAAAGCACCAAATATCATCTATTAGTCCCACAATATATAATTCGAGTATTCGAAAGCAAGCTAGTATTCCATATATTACGAGATGAGTTTCGAAATTTACTATAATTGTATCTCTTGTCTGGACGTCGACTTATGCCCAGCCCCACTGTCACCATCTACGCTTATATTCCCAACGCATATACTTCTACAGATCCACAATTAGCTTAATATATATGCGCCCCACACGGACAAGTTTACAACTCAAATTATCAGAAATAAAACAAAGTATATGCGCCCATACAGGACATACAAATGGCTTTTTCCTCTTTTGTCGAGTATAATTATTTATTTGATGTATGTTTATGCATGATGGACTTTATGACATCCACAAGTATTCTTAATTGTTAATGTCAGAATAATTGGCAGGATTTTTTGCACTTTGCACCTCCGAAACATGGAAAATAGGCATTTTACACCCCCAAAACTTAAATTTAGCACTTTGCACCCTCGAAATATGAAAAATGCAGCATTTTGCACCCTATTATATTTTCAGGCAAAAACTCAAGGTCAAAATAGGTAATTCAATTGTAAATATTTGGCACTTTGCACCCCCAAAATAAAATTAGCACTTAACACTATCTAATTAAGAACAAATCAGCAACTTACACCCCCGAAACACAATAAATGGGCACTTTGCATCCCAAAATACATAATTAACACTTAACACCCTCAAATTAAAAAAACTAAAAACCCTCATTTTTTCGGGCAAAGTTGATCATTAGGGTAAAAAAAAATTAAGGCAAAATAGGTAATTATTTATGGGTCTTTGATATTTTGAAGTAGACAAAGGGTCTTTGAGAAGTTTATTCGTAATTTATTAAGTTATTATGAATATATACTGATGGAAAAGAAAGATGGGGAGAGAAATGAGTATTCTAGTATTTATAATTGTATTTTGCAAAATTTAAGGAAAAAAATGAATTACCTATTTTATCTTAGATTTTTTCACCCTGATAGTCAACTTTGACGAAAAGAACGAGGGGTTTGAGGTTTTTTTAATTTGAGGGTGTTAAGTGTTAATTTTGTGTTTTGGGGTGCAAAGTGCCCATTTATTGTGTTTCAGGGAGCAAGTTGCTGATTAGTTCTTAATTAATAAGTGTTAAGTGGTAATTTTATTTCGGGGGTGCAAAATGCCAATTTCTCAAGTTTTGAGCGTGCAAAGTGCCAAAGATTTACAATTGAATTACCTATTTTGCCCTTGAATTTTTGCCTGAAAAATAAAAGAGGGTGCAAAGTGCTGCATTCTTCATATATCGAGGGTGCAAAGTGCTAAGTCTACGTTTTGAGGATGCAAAGTGCCTATTTCCAATGTTTTGGCGGTGCAAAGTGCAAAAAACCCTAATTCGCATACTATTATCCAATGTTATTAAAACCGGACCGGACCGGCCAGTTCTACCACGAATCGGAGGTTGGTCCGGTCCGGTTTACCCCCTAAAACCACTTAACTTAAAAACCAATTTGAATCGGGTTGAATCAGTCCAAAACCGGTGAACCGACGAACCGGTTTGGACCGGTTCAACCCAATTCTAAATTTTCCTTTTCTTTCTTTTTTTTCCTATTTTTAATTTTTTTTAATGTTAAAAATAAGTTAAAATTAATTGTAGAAGGTGGGATTTAAACACATAACCTCTTGCATGAAACATAACTTCCTTATTGTTTGAGCTACATCATTTTTGTTCCATTTTTAGTGCAAAAATTTATAAATATTAGAAAACGTGAAGTCAAATTTATTTATAAATTAGATTATGATAATTAACTCAAATTAATATTTTACACATTATCAATGAAAATTAATACTCAAATAATAATTTTTTATTAAAATTTGTTCTATAAGATATTTCTTTCCAATATTATTTTTAGGATAAAGATTGACAAACTTTGAAAGTCAAACCGATATATTATGCAAGATGATTTTGAATATTAGAATTTTATACATAATCATATTTTAAAATTTATTAATATCCATTTTGTTGTATTTTTAACTTACACTTTATAATTTTATAAAAAAATATAATCATATTATATTTATATGAGCTTACAAATTAGTATCACATTACCGTTATAATACAAGTTAGATAACTATTATATAAATTAATTTAAATATAATCTAAGATTTTGTATATTTGAATTCAATTGTAGGATAATATTTAAATTTTATGCATATTACATAAACTTTAAAATTAAGTATATTTATTATATTATTATGACGTTATCCGGTCCAACCAGCGATTCAACCGATTCGATCAGTAAAATCAGTAACCAGTTGGCTCACCGGTTCACTATCCGATCCGATTCGAAAAACATTGCTATTATCCTTACCTGCACGTACGTTTAATATTTAATAATAATTATACATAACGTTCGTATATTAAGAAAATAAAAATTGTTGGCACTTGAGTGAACATCGCTAGTCGAAGATAAAAAAAAAATGAAAATCTAAGACCAGACCAGAAATTTACATAAAACGTACTATATAAATTTCTTATTGCATGAAATTTCTCGGTATTATCAAATATCCGATATGAAAACCCTCGTAAGTACAAAATAATCTGTTCAAATCAACATATTTCAAGAAATTTGTTTTAAAATAATTTTTAAATTGGTCCCTACAACTTCACATATATAATATTTTTAAAATGATTTCTTGAAAAAAAATTTAAGCAATTTTGTATGTATGAGAGATTTTGTGCCGAATAACTAATAATATATTGAAAGGACTCTATGCCCACATGGTAGTTTCATGCATGTTTCGTGTAATACAAGGTAGTATTTTGCATTGTCCTCGATTTTCATTTGTGACTTTCCGAATGATTCAATTTATTGATAGAAAATCATAATTGAAATCAATTCAATACGCACACAAACACAATAATTTCTGTTTTCATAAAAAAAAAAAAAAATGGCTTAGATCTTATGGACCTAGAAAGGAACTAAGCTCATGCTTCTACATAGTTATTTATTTTATGAAACTTGAAACAAAATAAAAATTATTAGCATGTAATATTTAAAGACATTATATATATAATGGCCAGGAGAGATTGCTCTTTACTGCTTCTTCCATGGTTTGAGAACCGAGATTAGTATTATGATTGCAATGAGGAAGAACAAAATAATGGCTATCATCATGCACTTTCTTGACTTTTTCTGCAAGCTTTCGCAGTTTGAAGTGCATCCGTACCCAGATTTACATGGTCCACTGCATTTTTTACCTATAGTCATAAGTCGTGCAAAGTTAAAATTAAATTAACAAAGGGTTAAATCTTGTCAAAAAGTAATATAATTGGTCCTTTAAGTTTTATAGAGACGCAGAAAATGGACACCTATACTTCTGACAAGCAATTTACACCATTTATGCTTTTAGTTCTTTTAATTTTAGTCTTATTTTTGTTGGAATTTACAGAATTACCATAAGTTGACATGCAAACAAATAAATTGAGGTATTAAAATTTTTTTCCCTAGTAATGATTAGGTAGAAGAAGAAATAGAAAGAAACATTGAGGGTGTTACTTTCCCTCCAATTTAAGTCAATTTGACATGTGGGTTACAACCCCCGTGGCAACCAGAGGTATGATATTCACAATTTATTTGCTTACATAATACTTTATGGGTATTGAGTCTATTGACTGTAATTTTGCCTATTTGAACTAAAATTGCCGGTAAAAAAAAAACTGCAACTTAAAATATAAAAGGATATAAATTGTTGGCCAGAACTAATATCTTACTTTCACTTTCTTGTGAAAGAGAAAAGACTAATTTTGCTTTTTGCCGTTCATTCATGGTAAGGCTGAGGCCCAGGGATCTAGAGGTACTGGGTTTAGTTGTCTTTAGTTTGAGTTTTTCTTTAATTGTATTATTAATGTTATTGTGAGTTTTTCTTTCTACTTTGAGATTAAGATTGATTCTTGAAGTAATGATGATGTTTTTTTTTCTTAATTGTAATGATGTATGGTTGGATGATTTGAATGTACGGATTATGTATTGATGTAACTACCGTCTCAAAAATAAAATAAAAAGTGTAATTGGGGCAGTTATGACATTTGCTCTTATTTGGACCTATATTTGTGGAATATATGAACTACTCTCAAGATTAGATAATACTTATTTTATTGTTGGTAAATATCATTTTTTGTTGCTCTTATCATTAATTTTTTACAGAGTTGTTCTTCTTGTGTATTTTTTTCAGCTTTAATCCCTACTGTGAATTATTTATTTGACTTTAGTCCTTACAATGAACTATGTGTTTAACTTTAATTCTTATCAGGTGGTTCCGATAACACGTGACATGCACATGAATATTTTTTAGGGTATTTTTTCAGTTAAATATTGAGACTATGTGAGATATTGTTTAATTGGTGAACAATTTTGGTGTTTGGAGAAGATTTTGGGAGAAAACTTAGTTTGGGACGGAATGGAGGATTAAGTTGGATTGGAACGAAAGCCTAGTTTGAAAGAGTTAGAATGTTAGTTTTTTATTTTTTATTTTTAGAAAGATGGAAAATATCCATGTTAGTTTACTTGAGATGATGAAATTGCCCTCATGTGCATATCATACGTTATCGGAACCGTCTTGAATCACCTAAAAAGAACTAAAGTAAAATAAATAATTCATATATGGACTAAAGTGAAAAAAAAAAAATATAAGAGAGACCACTTTATAAAAATAATAAAAAAAGAAACCGAAAACGATGTTTACCCATCTTATTATTTCCTCTGCATATCACAGAATAATAATAATCTATTTATTAAAAATAAATTTTTTTTCAAAAATATTTTTTACTCAGATAAAAAATTGATTTGATACCATTAATGGAGGGACTACGTGACATCTTGGGCCCAAATATACCAAGCAACCAACCAAATCAAAATTATGCCTAATGAGATGTTGGGCCTTATCTAACTACCCAAACCTAACAAAAATGTGAAAATGGAACATACATAAATAGAATTCGTTAAAAAAGGAATTCAAATTCTAACTAGCTCGACGTCTAATTACCAAACGAGTGCACTGCACATGTATTTGGCCAAGATATTAATAATGTTGATTGTAGTCCACTAACATAAAACAAAGCAACAAAGGTTTGATACTTATCTATCAAGGAAAAGAAAAATTAAGTGTTTTTTTTTTAATTTGAGAAAAGAGAAATTAAGTGTTGACAAGACTAAATGATTCGAATTCAACTAAAATCCGAGATACTAAATTTGAAGTCTTAAGATTTTTGAAAATAATTTAAGACTGATTTTTGATAGTAAGTATTAGCAGATAAAATAGCAAACGTAATGCGTCTGCCATTTTCTTTAGAAGCTACTGTTAAATAAACACAATTAGCACCAACATGTGATTGATCTAGTATAAAGAATTATTTACTGTAAAATAGCGATTTCATGTTCAAATTTTTTTGTAAAAAATTTCAACTTAATGTCTCAGATGCACCGAAAAGGAGAAAATGACTAAACCTGGAAAACCCAGAAATAAAAAATTAACACAAGCCCATAATTCTCTCCAAACAAAAAAAAATTGACAAGCCCATAAATTGTTCTCTAATGGATTGTTCAAAGTATAGATTGGTATTATAATTTGGGTTTTGGCTTGTCAAATTTTCGAGGCCAACTCAATTTATAGGAAGCTAATAAAATAAAAAATATAACATTCTTTTAGAGTATATAAAATTTTAAATTTTAAAGCAATATAATACCTGAAATCAGATGAAATGTAAATTATTTTGTATAATAATAATAATATATATATTTGTAATACTATAAATATAAAATACAGATAAAGAGGTTGCACCATTTAGATTATAGATATAGATATGGCAAATCAATTTTAACAAATGCAATATAGTTGCTTTTAAAAGCGTTTACGGCATATTTTTCTTCAAAAATAAAATGTCTATTCAATGTTGTGCTAGATGGTATCCAACTATCCATGATCTAAAATATAATTATAAAATAGGATTTCTTTCTTACAAATACTTCATTTCATAGCCTAGAAGAAAACTAAATTGATTGAGAATATTTGAACACGTTCTTATTTCTAGAGTATTTAAAATTCAAATTGTACTTCGGTAAAACAATTTCAGAAACATTTGGTTTCATATTAAAATGTAAAACATATAAAAACACTTAGTGTCCATTTGGATTGATGGATTTGAATTGAAGAAGGATTTAAAATGAATAGATTTGAATTTTCAATGATTTGAAATCCATTCATTTGCAATCTCTTGTTTGGATAAATTTTTTTTACAAATGATTTCAAATCCATTCATTTAAAATCCATTGTTTGGTATATATCATTTGTGTTATTTGAAATTTTCAATCGTGCATTATAATTTGCTATATGAGTTAATTCTTGTTGTTGATTTCGGGATAAAATCGCATAAATCGATTTGGGGCAAAATTATAAATTTTGAAAATTGAGGGACCAAAAGTGCAAATTCGGATTTCAGAAAATCTGGGGCCGAATTTAAAATATTAAATTTCTGAAAATTCTAGACTGAATTGGAACTTTGGGTTTTTCAAAAATCTGGGGTCAAATGGCAATTTTTGAAAATTAAGGGACCAAAAAGTGCAAATTTGGATTATTGAAAATCAGGTACCGAATTGAAAATTTTAATCTTCTGAAAATTATGGACTGAATTGCAGTTCTGACTTTTTTGAAAATATGGGGTCAAATTGCAATTTCTGAAAATTAAGGGACCAAAAGTGAAAATTTGAATTTCTGAAAATCAGCGGCCGAATTGAAAATTTTAATCTTCCGAAATTAAGTGAATAGCAATTCTTGGTTTTTCAAAAATTTGGGGTCAAATTGTAATTTCCAAAAATTGAGGGACCAAAAGTGCAAATTTGAATTTCTGAAAATCAGTGGCCGAATTGAAACTTTTTATTTTCTTAAAATACTGGACTGAATTGCAATTCTTGATTTTTCAAAAATCTAGGGTCAAAATTGCAATATCCAAAAATTGAGGGACCAAAGGTGCAAATTTGGTTCCTAAAAATCAGGGTCCGAATTGAAATTTTTAATTTATGAAAATTCTAGACTGAATTGTCATTCTGGGTTCTTCGAAAATATGGGATCAAAATTGAGGGACCAAAAGTGCAATTCGAATTTCTAAAAATAGTAGCTGAATTGCAAATTTTATTTTTTTTTAAATTATGGACTGAATTGCAATTCTAGGTTTTTTGAAAATCTGAGATCAAATTGCAATTTTTGAAAGTATACAATGTGGACATTTTTTAAAGTGGATTTCAAACGACTAGTTTTAGAAGTAATTTCAAATCCACTTAAAATTGACTTGAAATCTATTGGACTAAAATCCAGGATTTTAAATGAATGGGATTTAATTTTATATCCAAATAGGATAATGAATTTGACAAGAAATTTCAAATCCACCTAATCAAAATCCTTCCATTCATCCAAATGGGCCTTTATAAAATTTTCCTAATTTATGTAATTTTCCTAATTTATATAATGTGTTCTTCCACATTCATTCAATATAAAAAGTAGACATATTGAAGCAAAGTTTCTAAGATGGGTAGTAAATGCAACTCCACAAATCACAGGGAAGCCAATGCAACAAATCCTAATGCTTATGTGTGCCCTATTCCCCGAGGGCTGAGCAAAAACTTTTCTGATGTTTTATGAACATGACAAAAACAACACCACTTCAGAACACAAACTATTCACAAAATCTTTACCATCAACTTTAAAACATCAAAGCAAGCATATGAAAACATAATCAAACGGACCAAATCTAGGACCATTATGTAATAATCAAGCGCAAATACTCTTCTAACAAGCAAGCTCTACCAATATATAGACAAACTGACACACGATCAAGGGGAAAAAACCTAAGCACCATTCCCGTTTTTCCAAGGTTTGAGAACACCGACAACTATAACAGCTACAATTATTAAGAGAATAATAATGGCAATGCACATCCATTTTCTCGACTTCCTTTGAAGTTTCTTTGCATTCTGTAGTGCAGTTGTCCCAGATTGGACATGATCTACTGCATTTGTCACCTGAACAATACACCATCCATTCACCGTACCCTACTAATTTTTAACTTATATAGAGTCTAACATTATTAAAAATGTAGAAACAAACCTGGCTTTCGATGTTGTCTAATGTGTCTCCTTGAGCCTCGACTAAAACAGCCATATCAAGGTAAATCTGCCATAAAAAGAGTAATTAATCGTCATTAACAATTGAAGCATACGGCATGAGCAGTTAAATATAGATATACCTGATGTAAGTCAAGAAGCTTTTTCTCGATCTCTCTTACAGCATCGTGCCTCTCCTGAATTTCTTCCAAAGTATTAAGTACCTATAACAAAAGACATATAAAATAGTGTAGTAAATAAGACTGCAAATGTTCACCTTATGTACAAAAGGGACTCAAGTGGAGAAGGTTAAATTGGTATACCATTAGAAGAAAATGCATCCAATTGAAGGATTATATAAAGAGAAGATAAATATATATAATAAAATATAGATTACCTGTCCGTGTCCTGCTTCTTTCATAGCGTTCTGGAATATTTGTTCACTGTTTCCAGTTTCAATCAGATGGTTGATAGTCTGTTAGTCATCGTGAGTTTTCCAGCATAAATATCTTCTTCCTTATCAATTATAAGCAAATAATAAATACGACCATAGGCTCACCTCTTCATCTGGCCTGGTCCCAGTGACTGCATACATAGTTATTAGAGTTAACGAGTTATCTAACAAAGCCGAGATGACTCGTAAACAATAAAATACGAACTATAAATGTTATATGTACAGACCTGTTATTACCCTTCTCTCAACAACCTCGCGGTATTCGTCATCTAATCTCTGTCTCAAGGTCTAATAGAAGAATATATAATATGTTTTTAAGTATAAAAGCAATAGGAGAAAGGCAAGGTAAATAGTTTTACAAATGAAATAAAAGACCTGAAATTCTGTCATGAGGTCTCTAAATTTTTTGGTCGAGGCACTGCAATACAGTGAAATATGATTACATGCCTGCTAACATATAAGTGAAGAAACAACAGAGATATTTATAATTTAATAGCTACATATTATAATGCACGCACTTTGTCATGTTCATCCTTGATCTATCTACGGCAGTTCCTTTTCCGCACCCGGGCTTTTCTCGATTAGCTAAATTCTGGAACAGAAAACGGTATCGCTTTATACTATAAGGATATAAATATCTTAAAAGTACAAGCAGAAAATTAGAAGGATGTGGTATGAGCAATACGTCTTTATTTATTGCTTCAATTTTCACTTTTACATTGCGTGCTATCTTTCCAACTTCATCGATATCTTTCTCCATTCGCTTCCTGATAGCTGGAAACAGGTCATTAATAAAAGAAATGAATGTTACTTATCTATAAAAAACCTATATTTGCTCAGATATGCATACTCTCCACTGTTTGATGGGGTAAATATCCATTTTCAGGAGAAAATAGACATCATAAGAAAAAAAGCATTGTGCACCTTTCATAGAAGATGCTTTCGTGACTGATTTTGACTCCTCATTGGCTTCCTGGACGAAGAAAAATACTCACAAAAATTAAATAAATGAAAGATAAAAACCCAGGCAATCAGATATTTAGATGTTGACTAGAAATTTCCAGTAAACAATCTATTTTTATTCTTAACATTTTTAGGGCGGTCCAAGAAGAAATAAATCCAAGACAAATGCAATTTGCTCCAACAAATATGCATCTTATAGAGAGATGACTTTGTGAAGCTTTAGGTAGCCCTGTCCTTTACTAATATATCTAGAAAGTGTAATGAAGTTGCCTCAATTATCTTCAAAATCTAGATTGTATGGATGCTCGTAATCAGACGCACTATAAGATTTCCCTAGTTACCGTGAAGAAATTTGACAGTTACATTTACTAGAAGAGTGTATCACTAATTATCTTAATCCAGCCAGCATCGATGCTTTATGAACATCAGCTTTTTTATTCAAATGATTTTTTTCCTGTTCATCTGGCATGCTTTCAGTCTAATTTATTCTGTCCAAAAATCATTCAAAGGGTCTATTCCTTCGTATACCCCTAAACCTGTGCTATGATTTTGATTCAACGTTTTTCAAATAATATCTTCACATCTTTCTTTGATGCAATCGTAGTTTAGTTCACTTCCTTTTAATTGCAATTCCACTCTTATAAGTCCTAGTTTCCGTCAAAGTTTGCATTTAGGATCTTTGACATCCCTTCCAGGCTCCTGTCTGAGCTATAAGTAGTTTATATCTTAATCCTAGAACTTTCTTAATTTACAGCAATTCTATGTTCATATTATCATCTCAATACATTTATCGATACCTCAACATTACAGATTCATATAATATCATGGTCCTGTTAAATTTCTTGTTTAATCTTATACGGATTCATGGAATCACAAAACCTCAAAGAAACATCAAATTACTCAATACCAAAAAACAAAAATGCTACCTCTAAAAAAAAGGAACAAAAATACTAGCTTTCATGATCATACAAATATTCTCTGAAAAGTTGAACTACACATCTTCATCGCTGATGATATAACAGTCTAAAGAACCAGTATTCATTTCATACCTTAAGTTTCACAAGTAAACCAGAGAGTTTTTCCACTTGCTTTTCAACCTCTTGTATCTACATGAAAGAAGAAAATTAACCAATAAGTTACGAGATTGAAGATCAAAAAGCAAATAATTGTTAAATGAAAGAGGTGTGATTTACCTGCTTATTAAAGGATTCCATCCCCAATTCCGAGTTACTTCTAGTATAACGACTGCCCATCTCAATATCATGATCATCTCTGGAAGGATTGCCTTTTGCATCACTAACGAATGAATCCTGAAAATACAATTCAAACACCGAAAAAAGACAATGAAAGGACAGACCATAACCAAGAAAAAGTCAAATTCCTTACGGAAGTCTGTTTTTTGTCACAATCATATGAAATATAAGTACATGTCATCGTAAAGCAATTAATTTTAACAACCTAGAACTCCCAAATGGCTATGATTCACTAAAGCAACGAGAAATTTGGGATTCATTAATAAGAAACGGAAGTCTTTTTTTTTGTCAGAGTCATATGAAATAATTACATGTAATCGTAAAAGCAAATCAATTTTAACAACCTAGAACTCCCATATGGCTATGATTCACTAAAGCAACGAGAAATTTGGGATTCAGCTGTAAGAAGTAGAACGAGTATTATGTACTCATACATCAGTAACATCACTATTCAGTAAAATGATAAAGAGTATGATCAAGAACTATACAAAAATAAATAAATTTCTCTAAAGGCCATTAAAGCTTTAATCTTTAAATATCATGAAGCAGGAAACTATGCGCGAAAACACAACCTAGTTCAGCTCAAGCAGAATCCAATCCAATCATTCTAGTTCCAATCCAAAATATTATAAAACCAATAACAATAAGCATAAAAGAACGTAATTGTGTAAAAGAATTGAGGGGTTTTCTTAAAATATACTAACCGTGAGAAGATCATTCATTTTGGAAAGCTGATAATAAGTGTCTGAATGAATTATACAAACGATTGGTTATTTATTTATTTATTTATTTATTTATTGTGTACTCTGCTTTATTTGGGGCCGGCGAGAATGGGGGAGACGAAAGGAACGACAAAAAAAGGGAATTGTTCCAACTTTTGTTGGATTCGTGCTGTATTGTGCAACAATGGGCGTTACCTACAATTTGACAATCTCAATTCGGCTAACTATTCATATATTGAAGATTTTGTTATTTCTATATATGTTTTTTTCTCAATATTTTGATAATTATTATTTTTCATATTTTTAAATCAATTTTGAGACGTTCTCAACCAATTTTTTTATTTTTTTAATATTTAATTAACCAATACATACACTAATAAAATCAAATTTTTGATTAGGTACGAGAAATTAATCTTACATGAGTTACATCAGTAGTATAGTATATTAATGTGAAGTTTATATAACAATTAACTCATCTCAATAATTAACTATTTGCTACAGAATTTTCCTAGGTCATATAAATAATTGTACATGAAAAGTTGGTGAATTGTCTAAAGTTGGAAAGGTCATTCTAAGTAAACGGGGAAGTATTTATTTTAGTCCAAACAACACACTTGGTATGAATTTTTTGAAAAATTATATTTCTTACCATGATTCAGTATTCACATAATCTTGACATATTTAATTTTGTCGACAATTTTGGGATAAATTCAGCGTTTGCCGCTCATGTGCCCGTTAAATTGATGATGAGACTAAAAACATGCATACATAGTAGACGGGGAAGTATTTGCAAATTGCAATGGTTTATGAAATTTGTTCCAATCTAAAAACATCACAAACTACTTTATCAAATTTTCCAAGTTCACTCCCCCTCTTTTTTTTTTTTTTTTGGTTTTTTTTTTCTTCTTTTTTATACTTAGTTGATCGACTTAATACACATTAGATCAATCATATATTAAGAGAAGTTATGATATGCATCTTATGCACCACATCGAAAACACACGTAATGCAAGGATACCTCCATCATTAGAGTAAATTGAGTAATTACACTAATCATGTATCCTTAATGAGAAATTACTCGAGCTATATTTGAGGTCTTGGATTCATTACATTACACCCTTACAACATTAATTTATCAAGAAAGAATTTTTTGAGTTCTCTAAGAAATCACAAACCAAGGGTGGAAAATCGAATTCACTCCTCTCTCCATCGATTTCACCCATTTATTCAATGATTTCTCCTTTGGGTTTTTTTTCCCCTTTTTGTTAATGTCTAATTGACAAAACCTTCTCCTTTGTTTTTTTTTGTTAGCAAAAAACATTATTTGAAATTTTTTTCAAAAATCAATAAGGATGTTATTATTGAGACTAAATGTCCCACATTGGTTGAAAACAATAGTTAGGTCCACCTTATAAGGACTTGGGCAATCCTCACCTTACAAGCTAGCTTTTGAGGTTGAGTTAGGCCCAAGCCAAGTAAGTGGACTTAGCCCAATCCATATGGTGAATTCTAATAGTTATTGCCAGTTTTCAAAGTTAACAATTGAATTATTATTATTTTATTAGTCGAATATGGGTGTTTTTATAATTTTTATGGGGTATAATTGTCATTTGACCAGCAAATATGTACTCTAGTTCGAGAGGGGATCCTTCACTAATGAAAATAGCACAAGGGAAATTTTTGATAATAAAAATAACAAAATAATTCTTTTGCTAATTAGGCAAAGATAGGGATATCTTTGCATATCACTCTTTGTAAATGATCTAAACTAAACATATTTGAATTCATGTAATTGTTTGTCATTACTAGATAAAACTATTCAATAATTCCATCCTAACCAAATCATAAACTAAAAAGAAACCCAGAAAACTCGTAAGTAATAATATAATTTTTAAAAACAATTAATTTTAATAATATACTTCAGGCCAAATAAGAATTTTACAAGACAGTTCTTGTTTGAAATTCGGACTCAAATAATTATCTCCAAGAAAACTATTTAAGCCGAAAATATATAATGGCCCAACATCTATGGAATATTTTTCTTTTGTCCAAACCCAATAAGGCCTAATAAAAGCCTAAAACTAAACAACATGTTTAGTCTTTCGCCCTACGTAACTCGGCCTTACCTAAAAGGCTCAAACCTTCCCAAGTTTACTTTAAGTTGTTGTTGATGTATTGGACTTTGTCAGTCCACGCCCAATACCCAGGGTCCTTTACTTGTAGTTGTTGTTGTAGGACCTTGCCAGTGCAAGCCCAATACCCATATCTTTCTTTTTCCAGGATATTTTTTTTTAGATGCTTTTTCCAGGATTGAATAGGACCCATTCCATATTTTTTCCCCTAAAATATAAGAAAATTAATAGTTTTAAAAAATATATACAAATTTTTATAACACAATCAAGTGATGATTGCTTAGTTTCATAGACAACTGTTAGTATCATTGTTATTAGAGTTTATATTCTTAAGTTATTTTTTTGGAAGTAAAGTTTCTTTTATATGGTCATAATAGTTTTCTTCATTTTGAATTTGTACTTTACTAACTGCATCCTTAACATATAGTAGTATAAATATATTTAATATTTATTAAAATAATAAATTTTTTCTTTTCTAATAAACAATTATAATTTTAACAAATATCTTTACATAACATTATAAACATCATGAAACAAGTACAAAAGTTAATCATCAACCTATTCCCTATTTGCGTAAGCTTGGGAACAAATAATAAAATATACAAGCTGCAATCGTTGCAATAAAGAAGATATAAGGATGTACATCATTCTCACGAAACCATGCCACCATAATTGATCTCAAATAAGGCTTAGTGGATTGACAATAACGGTTCCCCTTGCGTAATTGCAGCTCAAAAAGGAAGTTTTCATGACTGACAGAGGCTGACAAGTTCTCAAAGAAAGAAGCAAGCATGTCTGCATCGCAAATCGAAGACCTGATTATCTTTGCCTTTAACAAGTAACTAGTATCCTTTTCACTCTTGATGAGTGTCTTCATGAACTTGATGTAGGACGTGAATATTCTTGATTGGCAAAAGAACGTCTCAAAAATCAAGAAATTCATGTACAAGGTCATGGTTGATTCTCCGATCCTTACTTGAGGGATCTTGAAAATACCCTTGTCAAACTCCACATTGGTCAAAACGTTGCAGTCACCCGGAACAAATTTAATGCCACAATCAATTAGTTCCGATGCAGACAGGGCCTTTTGAAGCGATCCAATTTCAGTTTCTTCATCATTGTCCACTTGAACAATGGTACTACTAGATGGATCTAATGCAATCTTATAGAACATGGCATTCATCGCAAGCTCTAGTAAATTCCTTGGTTCATCATTGGTGGTGAACTGCGGCTTGGCGATGTTTAAAAAGTTGAGGGCCAGGTCAACTAACTCGGTTGTGTTGTTATCCTGTAAAAAAAACCAAAATTATCAATTTCATAACTTTAGAACTAATTTGTTTGCTCATTAATTTCATGGTTTTTTTCAATAGCTTAAATGTATGATGAAGACAAAAAAGGCCAATTGGCCTATCAACGGAATATTATATTGTGAAGCTATACATAAGTAAATAGAACTAATTTAAGAGAGAATGCAGTTCAAAAGAATTGGCAACCAAGTGAGACCAAGGGAAGTGATTTCATTGCAAAAAAGGTTTCTCGCAACTACTTCTGTGTAGACATGTACTCCGTATAATGTTTTCACCAAACAAACAACCATTCTTTAAACTCCAGCAAGCACATAATTTATTCGCCCAGATAGTTTCTCTTTCATCATAACAATATATCATTACCTTCAGAATCCTAATAGTAATACTAAACCATTTGTCTAATGATCTCTAATTATAAAGATAAAATGCATCAAGGCGTTTATTCAATGAATGCCATTCAATCTATAACTCTAGTCAAAATTTTATATTGGAAGAGTACTACTAGTTCAATAAAACTTAAACCTTGCACCTTACTAGCACTAAGTTATATTATAGTCATAAGTACCCAAAACTAACCACCATCATTGTACTTATAGCCATCATTAACCTAGATGCAATAATTTCAACAAAAATAGCAACTTAATCGAAATTTTAATTCTATTGGAGGCAATTTGCATTTGCTTGTTAATTTCATAACTGATCATTTAAATATGTGTTTATATAAGTCATATTAGCACTAACATTTGCTATAACTCGCTTTAACAAGATACTTAATCATCTAGTGGTAAGACACTAAGACTCACTATTCTTCTTTTTCACTAGTTACCTCATTTGTAAGGAGCGGGACTATTAGGTAATACTAACGTTTCTAATCGTGTAGGCATATATAACCACGCTGCTATTGTCGATGGCACTTTAGTGATAAAATTATGATATCGCAAGTAATAAACACAGTATGAACACACAATGCTAATATCAGATAACGAACACTATTATATGATATACTTCGATAAGAAGCACTTGCTATTATTTATAAATGTACAATTCAATGGCCAGTTGTTGCTCTACTTTGTAATGATCAACCAGTTTTCATGGTTAGTAAATTTATAACCAAACAATTTACCTGCACTTGATTGCACTGCAGTGGTTTAGTAATGAAAATCTAATATTTAAAAATTATCATATTTGACCCTGGCCTATTGACAGCAACAAATCCTTGGAATATTGAATAAGGTATAAGGGTCATTGCACAAGTGTTGGAACATTGTGTGCATACTGAAAATAAATACTTCATCTGTCTCAATTATTTTACTCCCTTGGTATAATTGAGCAGTTAACTTGATCAAATTTTTAAATTAAAATAAATAATCTTATTTATTTATTTCAACTATATATAACACCATATATATTAATACTTAAAAGGTTTAAAACGCTATAAATGTAAATAATTTACTTGATAAGTCACTTAAAATATTAAAATGGTTTGACTTTGCACTGTAGCTAACAGGGTGAAAATTTTGGGGCGGAGGGAGTAGTACTTAGTAATATAGTGAACAAAATATAATACATATCAAAGATTAAACTAAAATTTGAAATCCCATCATATAATATAAGGCAAGACTAGGGGGATAGAGGACAAGTCTTTAAGATAAATAAGGCAGTCAAAATTTACGAATGATAGCAAGGAAAGTTCATTAAACATGGCCAAGATCCAACACTAATTCAGAAATACAAATTTATTCTTATCAGTAATTTGTGTTCGTAAGTTTGACATCGATCGATGGTACCAAACTTGCTAGAGTTTGGAGGACAATGAATGGCAACTGGTTCTCAATTTTGAAAAGATCTTGTTGCAAGGTAGTGAGAGGTACTTTTGCCTCCGTGTTCCCGACAAGTGTTGTACTTGCGTTGCTGTCATAGCTCATAAGTAACTCAACTACGAAGCATCCATCCAACAATATTATCTTCATGAATTCCTCTTCCGACAAATTCGGATCTACGCCTTCGTAACATCCTCTAATAGTTTGCCTTCAAACTGCTCAAGGCTTCGGCAATTGCATTATTAGACATTATAGTTTGTATATTGGGCTTCTTTTGTATTTGTTATTAGTCTAGGGATTAATTTTGTTATTTTCCTTGTTTAGCTTCCTTAGTTGTATATAAATATAGGTTGTATGTTGTTTGTTCAAGACATTTTTCCCTTTAATTGTAATTCATATTCTGTAAATCAAATTCTCTCACCGAAAGATTTTTCCATTTCTTCCTTCAACTCTACTACTACTACTGGGTTGTGGGGATCATGATATAAAGGTCCAATGGACACTAGAGTTGGCTCAAAATATTTTTCATTATCCCCGTCACGGAATTCTTTGGGAACCTTGCAGATGTAGGGCACAATCGTTTCTGGAGTATGTATCCCTATCATGTACTCTGATAATACTCTCTTCATGCTGTTGCTACTTTTCGGTTCTCCCCATGGATTAAAATTTCCATCTTTTCCTTCGAAAACATCGAAAAGTTTCCGTTTTTGAATCAAGCGAAACGAAAATAAGATGTAATTCCGAAACTATTTGTTTGCCTCAAACTCTGTTATTTATCTAAATTTAGTAACTCTTATTACAATTTTTCCTTAGTGTTTCCGAAAAATTTCCGAAAAGTCTCAAAAAGTTTTCAATATTTGGCTGACCGAAACATACACTCGAAACGAAATTTTGATCCATGATTCTCCCATTTTTTGTTTTTCTACTATGTTAAAATAGTTTGCAAATGTTCCTATTTATACTAATAACATCATCAAATGGATGGTGAAGATCAACTAGATCAAGTGACTAAGAATGATCATATAAGGACGTTTACTAGATAGTTCTATGATATTTCCATAGAATTATCTGAAATGCACTTTACTTTAGAATATCTAAAAATACTTACTAGTAACTTATACTATCTAAATGGAATGTTCTAAAGAACCATGAACAAGAAAAAAAATGTCCTTGAAAATCTCCATGCATGATTGATGCTAAATTTTTTGGTCAAACTTAATTGACCAAGTATTGTTTGCTCAAATACAAGTCTTAATGTGTTGTGGGTTGATTTGGATGCGCTAAGAAACTGGAAATATGGTTGGAACGTGATATTTAGCTATCTTTTAACTAACAAACTAATATGAACCGAATATAAATTAACTTTATATGAGTTTCAGCCTAAACATATAGTTATTTGTTATTACAGTCACGAGAAGTAAATTGGTGCGGTTCGATAAATCGATCGAACCGAGTAAAATCGAATATTTTGTTCCTACCAAATATTAAATCAAAATATCGATTTATTATTCAGTATAAGCTTAATTATTAAACCTTATTATTCAATCTTTGAATTTTTGTTTTACTATTTCTAACTATTGGAAAAATGTGTCTCACTTCAAATTCTATTACTCCTATCTTGAAGCACACGGTTGCATATATAAAAACAATTGAGCGAAGAAACAAATATCTGAAACAATCCTGTGAAGCGAGATCTTAAGTGTAATGTTAAAGTATTTCTTGGGGGTTTAAAAATACGTTGAAATAATTTTGAGGGCTTAAAAGTTAAATGCAACAACATAAAACTTGAGATGGTCATAATGCACTTCAAAAAACTCAAACTTCTACCAAAAATTCAGGAGTTAAGCACTAGATCTGTCAATTGAGCCGGACCTACCCAAAGCCTGATGGCTCAACTTGATTAAAATTGGCTCGAACCCGAAATATTTATGAGCCGAGTCAAGTTTGAGCCATTATATTAAACCCGATCAATTTATGAGCTGAGCTTGTCTAGGCTCAGCCTGAATAAAGCCCGAACATATGATTGTTTTAAATACTACGATTAATTATTTGTATTGTAGTTATAGTTACTAATTATTATTTTTATTAAGTAAACTTATAAAATGTTATAACGTAAACTCACATATATGTTGGTATATCAATTTCGTATTGGTGATCAAAATCCAAAGGAAAAATTTAAATAAAAAATACAGATCAATAAATTGGAGTATTGAGACTCTAAAACTCTACTGCATGTTCATATAGATCAAACGTATCTTAAAAAATGTGAGCATAATACAGGTCAATAAATTGGAGTGTTGAGACTCTAAAACTCTACTGCATATTCATATGGATCAAACGTATCTTAAAAAATGTGAGCAAATAACTTGATCTATTAGTTAATATTATTTAATAATATATCCTCGTGTCTTAAGTAATAGTAGTCTATTCATATGTGTTTCGGTAATCTAAATATTTTATACCTCAAGCTATTTGTGCATATATTAACAAACCCGATATAGACCCGAAACCCGAAAAATTACATGGGTTGAGTTTGAGCCAGGGAAAATAGAAAATTTATGAGCCAAATTTGAGCCTATAACTATGAAGCTTAACATTATTTGAGTTCGAACTACTTAAAGCTTGGCTCAGAAGGCCCGATTGACAGTCTTATTAAGCACAACTATTTTTATATATACTCACGTTTTCTTTCTTTTTTCGAGCTATCGTGAGGCATGCATATCTCATTAGTCATTAAAATGGGGTGTTTGGTGTAAGAATAAAAAAAGAATTAGGGAGTCAAGTGTATCGAAGGCATAGCTTTTAGTCAAATCATTTAATCAAATGCTAATGGTGTACGGTAATAATATTAAAGTTATTTCACTTGATTTCAAGTGTTCAAACTAGCAAAATATAATGCAAATAGTTTTTTATTTTTTTAAACATATGTACTTCGAGCGAAACATATCCAAATAATGTGTATGCTATAAATTTTATATAATTCTCAAATTAATTTCTTATTTTACATTAAGAAGAATTTGTGTTGATAAACATATAAACAATAGAGGGGCTCCAAGTCATTTTTTCGACTGGCTGACCAACAATTCTTAAGGTTTGTTTCAGCGGTAAGGGTGGGCGTTCGAATCCCGTTTGGTACTTGGAAGGGAATCATTACCTTGAGTCTATCTAAGGGCTATTTATGGTCAAAATACCTTTGTGCGCAATATGTACAACAGTATGGTAGGAACCCGGAGTTTGATGGAGTCACATCCCGCGATTTACATCCTTCAAGGCTCTATGACAAGGGTCCTAATGGATCAGGATTGATCTAGCGTAAGCTTGATAACATGGGTTATTCAAAAAAAAAAAAATAGAGAAACGCTTGGAAAAAATATGTTCTCTCTAAAAGGGGAGGTAGTTAGATGAAAATTTGATAGCGCCTTTGCCCCAAGCTTTCAGGCTTTAGACATTCTCTTGAAAAATTATAGGGTACCCTAAGGTAAGACTTAATTACAAAAATCTTTCTCATGTATTGGGTATTACAAAACTCCCCCTCAGATTTATTACATTCTTATAATTAATTCGTTGCGACTCAATTACTTAAAATTGTTATTAAATTATTTCTATGTGCGTTACACAGATATTACTTTAACATTGATGGTGTGCGGATATCCACGGATTAGAACCTTTTTTTTTTAACAATATTTGATATCTAAAGTAATATATTCGTAAATCCTAAAAAGCTCTGGGTTCAACTCCTACAAATAGGATTGTCAATCGGGCTTTTTGAGCCGAGTTTTAAATAACTCGAACTCAAATAATATTGGGTTTCATAGCTATAGGCTCAAACTCGGCTCATAAGTTTTTTAATTTATCTGGCTTAAACTCGATCCATATAATTTTTCGGGTTTCGGGTCTTAATCGGGCTTATATCGAGTTTGTTAATATAGGCAAAAATAGCTTAACATATAAAATATCTAGATTACCGCAACACGTATGAATATGCTACTATTACTTAATACACGAGTATATATCATTAAATAATATTTTAACTGAGTTATTTGCCCACATTTCTTAAGATAATTTTGATCTAAAATGCAGTAGAATTTTAAAGTCTCAAGACTCCAATTTATTGAATTTGTGTTAACTTTTGTCTTTTTAATTTTTATTTTTATAAATCTTTTATTAAATTTTTTGCTTTGTGTCAAATGATAGATGAACATTTTATGTAAACAACACAAAGTTTGCAGCTTGCCCTATTGGATTAAATGATAGAATATTAATCACAAATTTTGGCTGGTTACCATTAAAACGCTAATACCCTTGTTAAACTATGAGAAGATATACAAGCATATGAAAAGGAAAAAACTAAATTGAATTGAACTCTAATTGTTGATTTTACAGAATGAAATTACTGGACTGATACAATCGCAAAAAGGCCTTTATTTATACTAATCCTAAATAACAAACTAAAAGTTGCAGTAGCGTTTCTTCTAATAAGAAAAGCGCTGAAAACAAAACACAGGGAAAAGGAAAATAAGCCAAACACATCAACGGTCAAACTGAAATTAAATCCCTAAATGCCTATTTTGCAAACTAGAAATTGCATCTTCAATCTCTTGCTTCCTTTGTTCGTCAATACTCAATAGTATATATTAAAGCCCTAACACAAAAGGCTGCTCATATTAAAATTTGACTATGAAAGCAGTATGCTATTTGGCTTGTTTTACTAAATTATTTGTTATTAGAGCACTGGTTGAAGAGCTCATCACCTACAAAAGTAGCAACTCATGAAAGATGGGTCGAACTTGAGTCGAATCAAGGTCAACTCAGATACGGCTCTAATCATTCGAGTCAAATATGAATCGGGCCAGAATCTAAATTATTTGAGTCTTTACCATATTTTGTTGGGATTAGATTGTATGTCATATTTTTTTGTCATCCCATAGAATATCTATCGGTAAAATCACATCAATATTCTTTTTTTTTTAAATTAATTTGTCAATATACGAAAAATTGAAATTATGAATGAATTATTAACTAATATTTTCATAAATCAATTATAAACTTTTATTAATATTAATAAAATTATATATATATATATATATATATATATATATATATATATATATATATATATATATACAAAATTTTTATTTATTATCATATACGAATATTTAATTGATCATATTGAAGTTCATATCCCCTAAAATATTTTGAATCATAAATATTTAGAAATGGATTATGTCCATCGTATCACTAATAAAAAAAAGTCATATAATTGGATTGAATTCGAGTAACATATAAATTCATATCGGCTGCATTAACAGTTGAACTGTTTTAACTATACTCACACACTCCCACTCACCCATGGAAGGTTCAAAATCAAGACAATATCAATTTGGATTGATTTTGCCCAATAATATAAATGGGCGAAAGCCCAAACATATACTCAATTAGGGCTGTCAATGGGGCGGATTTCAATCCGGATCCGTCCGAATTCGATTTATTAGGATAATTGTCCGATTAGAGATTCGATGGATCTGATCCGATTATAAAAATCCGAAATCCGAAACTCATGGAGCGAATATGAATTTAGGACGATCTGATCCGTTAAAGATCCGTATCCGACAACAAATAAAAAGAAAGATATATATACAAAATGATTTATAAAATAAGTATCATTAATAATATCTCAATGTCAATTTAAGAAGATAGTAATTTATAATTCGTTTATAATTTTATTTAAACCAATATATTCATTCTACAAATATAAATAGTAAAGAAACTTTAAAAATGTGAGCTAAAATTAAATAAAATTGAAAAGATAATAAACTTGTTTTAGGAAAAAAATATATATTTAATTTTTTAAATACAAATTTTTTGGATCCGAAAAATATTCGATATCCGGCCAAATCCGACCAAGATCCGTTGGATTCAAAAAATCTAGATCCAAGCACAATCCGAGCAAGATCCGAATCCCACAAGATTCGATCCGATATAAATGGGGCCGGATCTAGACGAGCCTGATCCGACCCGAATCCGACCCCGACAGCCCTATACTCAATTGAAGTAGAAATAGGTTGCCTAGAAGGGGCATAATAAAATTATTAGAGAAACTGGGCCGTTTTAAAAAGCATGGACACTACGATGGCGCTTCCAGCTTTCTTCTTTGGCTAATTTATATAGACATCCCCTGACTATTATCCTAATTATAAAAAATTACCCTCCTGTTTAAAATATTATAAAAACACCCCTCGAGGGGTGTATTTGTAATGATTTTAGGAGTTGTATTGGTAATATATTTTATGTAACAAGGGGGTGTCCTTGTAATACAATTTTTGGTTGAAGGAGTGTTTTTATAATATTTCCAACATGAGGGTAATTTCTTGTAATTTGGGTAATAGTCAGGGGATACCTAAGTAAATTTCCCTTCTTCTTTTAGTTATTAGTGATATTATTCTCTCAAATGGTTCAAAGTTTAAAATAAATTCTTCGGATCCCGATCCATCAGTCCAATGTTGTTGTAGGAATTAGGATCCCTTATCGCCAATTTGTGAAATAAATATAAATTTATTTATATGTGTGCAAATTAAAAATTTGTAAATCCATATATTCATTTGAATAATGAATTTATCATACACAAAAACAAGATATGTTTCTGTCTTAACTAGGGATCATGTCCACTTCTTTTCTTCCATTATGGATTCACAACTGTGATAAAAGATCTTTTACCCATTATTAACTCTCTGCCTTATTGGATTTTGGAACGTTAAATTAATTGTTTACAACATTGATCGAAAGTTTAATTTTAACTAGTTTCAATTAAGATTTTATTTTTTTCCAAATTCAGTTAAACTATATTTGTTCAATCACAAAGCAAGTACCACAAAAAACTTGTTTTATAGGAGTAATAAATTGTTCTTCCAGAAGTATTATTTATAAAAAGAAAAATGATTAATTCATGTGCATCAACCAATTAAAAATTTGTTAACCAATTAAATAACTTATAAAAAAAATCAATTAAATATGTATTTTAAAGGGTAAAATAGAGTTTATCCTCTTAAAGATGTGATAGTACCTAGGGTTGTAATCGAGCCGAGTAGTACCGAACGACACACTGTTCAAGCTTGGTTCGATTTTTATCGAGCTTGAAATTTTGTGTTTGAGCTTGGTTTGATTTTCAATCGAGCCGAGCTCAAACGAGCTTTTATCGAACGAGCTCGAGCCGAGTATCGAGTAGCTTGATATTTTACATGTGTTTTTTCAAATTTTAGCTTATCGAGTCGAGCTCGAGCCGAGCTTCAAAAGTTATCGAACGAAAAAAGATGTTCAAGCTTGTTTGATTAGTGTGACGAACCGAGCTCAAACGAGCTTTTATCGAACGAGCTCGAGTCGAGTATCGAGTAGCTAATTTTGATTTTCAGCCCTAGTAGTACCAATTACCTCCCCTTCCCCAAAGTATCACTTGTAATACTTACCCCTTTGTTAAAGTTTTAGACTATATATTTCAAAATTACCCCTATCCATTTTATAACTAATAAATTTTTCTTTCTTAATTTATCATGAAAAAGAAATACTCATGTGTTAATTATGAATTCATCCATCCAACAAAGAACATTATATTTTAATTTATTCATTTATTTTGTTTGTTTTCCAATTTTTTGTCTTAATATTTTTCTTATTTCCCTCTCATTTTTTTCTTTATTTTATGTTTCGATATTTTCTTCATTTCTATCTAGATTTTTTTTCACATTTTATTTGGTGATAATTATCTCATTTATTTTCATTAAAAGTTATTATTCCAAAATGTTGAGTATTCTCTTTAAGTTCTTACACGCAAAATTCCACATTCACACAAGCTCGTGCTATTGGTAATGATTTGTGCTGGTATTGAATCTACTTTGGATTGTTACTAAATCACTACAAAAAAAGGGGGCTTCACATACAACCTGATTTCAACGAAAATAAATCTGTCGCTATTAGTGATGGATTAGTAACCAAATACCAACATAATTTCAATTAGAAAATCTACCTTCAATAATAGCGACGAATTACCGACGGAATGTTGATAAAATTATTTTTTGTAGGAATTCGGTTGTTAAGTTGTTGGGAAAAGTTATTCATAGCGACGAAATCATTCCAACGGAAAATTATCCATCGCTATTTAGTAACTGAACAACGACGGAACCATCAAAAAAATATGTTCCGCTAATATAACGACAAATAACCAACAAAAAATTGGGAAAAAATATTTTCCGTAGGAAAAAGTTATCCATAGCGATGAAATTGTTCCAACGGAAAATTTCCGTTGCTACTTAGATTTTAGTAACTGAACAGCGACGGAACCATCAACAAAAATATGTTCTGCCAATAATAATGAATAATAACCAACGAAAAATTGGAAAAAAATATTTTTCATAGGATTTCGGTTGTTAAGTTGTAGGAAAAAGCTATCCACTTGAAATTGTTCCAACGGAAAATTTCCGTTGCTATTTAGCTCTAGTAACAAATGTGTAACTGAATAGCGACAAAACCAACGATAGAAATATGTTTCCCGAATATTTTCATTGATTAAATTCATTTTCCCATGGATTAACCAATTTTTTTTATCGATTCATAAATTTTATATATTATTTTCACTGATTTTACACTTCGATAAAGTTAGTGAAAAAACAAGTTACTCGACAAAAAAATGTGTAAATATGTAAATTGATGGGAAAATGGTGAATATGGGTTAAGTCATTGAAAACAGGTGATTTCAGTTAAATTGAAGAAAAAAATTGGTGAATTCGATTTAAAATGAGTTTAACCTATCAGGAACATGTAAATTTGATGAAATTCGTAAAAAAATGAATGAAATCGGTAAAAAAAAAAATAATTGTTTTGAAACATGTTGAATCAGCTAATTTAGTTAAAAATAAGTGAAGTCGATGAAAAATGGGTGAATACGGCTAAATTTGATTAAATTGGTAAAAAGAGAATGAAAATGGTGGAAAACTAGTTAACTTGGTCAAAACGATTTAAATTGATTAAATTAAGGGGAAAAACTAGTTATATCGATAAAAAATAATTAAATCAATAAATTTGGGGAAAAAATGGGTTCAATCAATGAAATTGAAAAAAAAAAACTTATGAGATTGGTGAAAAATGAGTTAAGTTGGTCCAAAACAGTTTAAATCGCTGAAATTTGCGAACAAAACGGGTTAAATCAATAAAAAAAAAATTACAATCGATGAACTTAATGATAAAACAGATGAAATCGGTGGGAAGTGGGTCAACGGTTAAAAATGATTTAAATCGATGAAAACTTGGTGAAAATAATTTAAATCGATCAAAACAGTGCAACTCAATGAAATTATTTGGAAAAAAATAGATGAAATAGATGAAAATTAGGTTAATTCGTTCATAATTGTTTAACTCGATGAAAAATATTGAAAAAATGGGTTAAATCGATTTAATAATATTTTAAATCGATTAAATTAGTGCAAAGACAGATGATATCGGTTAATAATTGGATATCTAAGTCAGAAATGGTTTAAATCGATGAAAATGGTGAAAAACAAGTTGAACCGGTGAAAAATAGCTTAAATAAGTGATATTGGTAAAAAAAAAGGGCTAAACTGGTGAAAACGGTGTGTAACATGTTCGGTAGGTAAAAAATGTTTAAATCAACAAAATTAGTGATAAAAATTGATGAAAATCGTGGGAAAGGTCAAAATGATTTAAATCGATCAAACTAATGAAAAATGAGTTAAATCATTGAAAAAATTGATGAAATAAACTATTAGTTGACTCATATATATTATTGTCTAATGGAAATACAATAAAGTTGTCCAGCTCAACTGGTTTGATCCTTTAATATGTATATATATGAGGTCAAGAGTTCAAATCTCACATCCAACAAGTTAATTAAAAATTACATTGCCTAGTCGCCCAGGCGTCGCCAGGGCGCACATTGCCTAGGCCAAGCCCAGGCGAGCTCGAGGCAGTCCCATGAGTGGCATTGCGCCTAGGCCAAGCCCAGGCGATATAGAGGCGCCCGGGGCAACCCCATTAGTGGCCCCGATGCCTGGGCTATAACCAAGCATGGCCTAGGCGCCTCAGTCAAGCTTAGGCGAGACCTAGACACCTGGGACAGCCTCAGGCGCGCCCAGGAACGACTTAGTCAATGCTAAGTCAAGGTTCAATTTTTTGCTCTGACCCGATTGCTAGTAACGGAATCAGCAACAAAAACCAAGCATGACTTAGGCGCCTCAGCCAAGCTCCAACGAGACCTAGGCGCCCGGGTCAGACTCAGGCGCGCTCAAGAACGACTCAGTCAATTATAAGTCGAGGTTCAATTTTTTGCTCCGACCTGATTGCTAGTAACGAAATCAGCAACAAATAAGTTGTCACTAGGTTCCAACTGATTTCCTTCAAATTAGTGACAAAAATAAACTAACGGAAACATTTCAATGCTAAATCCGTCAGAATGATTCCAACCGATTGGCGACAAAATACCGACATATTTATGCCGTTGGAAATCAGTTAGTAACTTTCCTACGCATTTCCAACAACAAAATTGTTGCAAAAAATAATCGGGCCCGATCGTTCATCCGACGCTTTTTCCAACAAAAATACCAACAAAAACGAACCGTCGCAACATTTACCAACGGAAAAAAAAAACCGTTGCTTCATTTACCTACGGGGCCTTCACCTACGAATCAACTAACGGAAAAAAGCGTCGCTACGCATGAATACCAACGGAAATCAAAGCTTCACCAACGGAATCTGCCGTAGGTGAAGCCCAGTTTTCTTGTAATGGATGTATAAATAAGTTAGGGTAATTATAGATTCAAAATTGACGATACAAACCTATTTCAAAGAAAGAGTTACTCAACTATTAAAATAATAATTTGTAGAGAAAATAGAGGATATAATTATCACCAAAGATTAAGTGTGAAGAAAGAAAATCGAGATAGAAAATAAAGAAAAAAATTAAAACAAAAAATAAAGAAAATAAATTGAATAAAAAATAAAGAAGAAATTGAGCCAAAAAAAGAAGAAAACCAAAAGAAATGAAGATATTGAAACATAATATTATTTGGTGGTTGGATGAATTCATAAATAATAAAGAAACAATTATTTGTTCGAAAAATTAATAAAGAGTTAAAATTAATAAAGAGTTAATTTATTAGTTATAAAAGGAATGGGATAATTTTGGAATAAAAAGTTCAAAACTATAACAAAGGTGAGTAAGGGTTACAATTGATACTTTAGGGAAATAATTAATACCAGTCCATACTTTAAGGGGGAAAATTGTATTTTAACCTATCTTAAACTATGCGAGACATCCCATGTGGATTGCTTACATTTTAAGCTTGAGAAATATTTTATGCCCTTTTTTGTAAAAAAATAGATGAGATTAAAGTAAACTTAATTTGTTGTACATAATTGGGTCCTAATTCAAACTTAAATCCCTAAGTTAGTTTGATGCGTTGACCAGGTACATATTCTTTAATGTGACTATTAAGTCTATTATGAACTGCTAATTGGTATAATTTGGAATACTTGGAATTTGGACTTTGGAGTACTATGATATATTTCTTTTCAGATGAAAATTCTATATTGTCAGGGTCCATAATGTTGTCAAAATTTTATTTTTTGAGTTTTCTAAAAAATCACAAACCTCAAGGGTGGAAAACCGAATTCACCCCTCTCTCCATCGATTTCACCCATTTATTCAATGACTTCTCCTTTGGGTTTTTTTTTTTTTTTTTTGTTAATGTCTAATTGGCAAAACCTTCTCCTTTGGTTTTATTTTAGCAAAAAGCATTATTTGAAATTTCTTCAAAAAACAATAAGGATGTTATTGCCAATTTTCAAAGTTAACAATTGAATTACTCTGGTTTGAGAGGGGATCTTTCACTATTGAAAATAGCACAAGGAAATTTTTTGATAATAAAAATAACAAAATAATTCTTTTGCTAATTAGGCAAAGATATGGATATCTTTGCATTTCACTCTTTGTAAATGATCTAAACCAGTAAACATATTTGAATTTATGTATTTGTTTGTCATTACTAGATAAAACTATTCAATAATTCCATCCTAACCAAATCATAAACTAAAAAGAAACCCAGAAAACTCATAAGTAATAATATAATTTTTAAAAACAATTAATTTTAATAATATACTTCAGGCCAAATAAGAATTTTACAAGACAGTTCTTGTTTGAAATTCGGACTCAAATAATTATCTCCAACAAAACTATTTAAGCCGAAAATATATATTGGCCCAACATCTATGGAATATTTTTCTTTTGTCCAAACCCAATAAGGCCTAATAAAAGCCTAAAACTAAACATGTTTAGTCTTTCGCCCTACGTAACTCGGCCGTACCTCAAAGGCTCAAACCTTCCCAAGTTTACTTTAAGTTGTTGTTGTAGTATTGAACTTTGTCAGTCCACGCCCAATACCCAGGGTCCTTTACCTGTAGTTGTTGTTGTAGGACCTTGCCAGTGCAAACCCAATACCCATATCTTTTCAAAATTAACTTAACCCAATACCCATATCTTTCTTTTTCCAGGATATATTTTTTTTGTTTGAGATGCTTTTTCCAGGATTGAATAGGAAGAATAATGTTGAAGTTTCGGATGTTGAGGTGGTCCTTTTTATCTTTCTTTAATCAAATATGATGTTTTGGGACTTATGCATTTGACTATTCATTTTTTCTTCGATTTCTTAGAATACCCATTCCATATTTTTTCTCTAAAATATAAGAAAATTAATAGTTTTAAAAAATATATACAAATTTTGATAACACAATCAAGCGATGATTGCTTAGTTTCATAGACAACTGTTAGTATCATTATTATTAGAGTTTATATTCTTAAGTTAATTTTTTTGGAAGTAAAGGTACTTTTATATGGTCATAATCTTCATTTTGAATTTGTTCTTTCACTTATTGCATCCTTAGCATATAATAGTATAAGGGAAAATTGCTTTTTTGGTACCATAGGATAGGCTGACTTGCACTTTTGGTACCATTGGATATGAAAATGCAAATTTGGTACCATAGGATAGGTTTTTATTGCACTTTTGGTACCATTGGATATGAAAATGCAAATTTGGTACCATAGGATAGGTTCTCATTGCACTTTTGGTACCATTGGATATGAAAATGCAAATTTGGTACCATAGGATATGTTTTCATTGCAATTTTGGTACCAAACCCAATTTTTCTACAAAATTAATGGCAATTTACCCCCTATTAAATGCATAATGTTCAATTTAACCCCTCGTGGTTTAAAAAAGAGCATTTTACCCCCTGAAATTTTGTAAAAATTTCACATCGCCTCCCTGATATTTTTATAGGCGGCACTTAATCCACTTTTATTATGATAATGTGATATTTTACCAATTGTGTTATGATAAATGTGGCAATTTACCCCCTATGTTAAATAAAATAGTTTGCATGCATACTCTCAATTTCGGCAAGTGAGTTACAATCTCCGGCTAAAGGGGGTAAATTACTTCATTAAAATTTTACAGGGGGTAAATTGATTTCTTTCAAATTATAGAGTGATAAATTGAACATTATGCATTTAATAGGGGTAAATTGCCATTAATTTTGCAGAAAAATTGGGTTTGGTACCAAAATTGCAATGAAAACCTATCCTATGGTACCAAATTTGGATTTGCATATCCAATGGTACCAAAAGTGCAATGAAAACCTATCTTATGGTACCAAATTTGCATTTTCATATCCAATGGTACCAAAAGTGCAATGAAAACCTATCCTATGGTACCAAATTTGCATTTTCATATCCAATGGTACCAAAAGTGCAAGTCAGCCTATCCTATGGTACCAAAAAAGCAATTTTCCCATAGTATAAATATATTTAATATTTATTAAAATAATAATTTTTTTCTTTTCTAATAAACAATTATAATTTTAACAAATATCCTTACATAACATTATAAAACATCATGAAACAAGTACAAAAGTTAATCATCAACCTATTTTCTATTTGCGCGAGTTTGGGAACAAATAATAAAATATACAAGCTGCAATCGTTGCAATAAAGAAGATATAAGGATGTACATCTTTCTCACGAAACCATGCCACCATAATTGATCTCAAATAAGGCTTAGTGGATTGACAATAACGGTTCCCCTTGCGTAATTGCAGCTCAAAAATGAAGTCTTTATGGCTGACAGAGGCCGACAAGTTCTCAAAGAAAGAAGCAAGCATATCTGCATCGCAGATCAACCTGATTATCTTTGCCTTCAACAAGTATCTAGCGTCCTCTTCACTCAAGAGTGTCTTTATGAACTTGATGTAGGATGTGAATATTCTTGATTGGCAAAATAACATCTCAAAAATCAAGAAATTCCTGTACAAGGTCATGGTTGATTCTCTTATCCTTACTTGAGGGATCTTGAAAATACCCTTGTCGAACTCCACATTGGTTAAAACGTTGCAGTCCCCCGGAACAAATTTGATGCCACAATCAACTAGCTCCGATACAGGCAGGGCCTTTTGAAGCGATCCAATTTCAGTTTCTTCATCACTGTCCACTTGAACAATGGTACTACTAGATGGATCTGAAGCAACCTTATAGAACATGGCATTCATCGCAAGCTCTAGTAAATGCCTTGGTTCATCATTGGTGGTGAACTGCGGCTTGGCGATGTTTAAAAAGTTGAGGGCCAGGTCAACTAACTCGGTTCTTTGATTTGTGTTGTTATCCTGTAAAAATAACCAAAATTATTAATTTCATAACTTTAGAACTAATTAGTTTGCTCATTAATTTCACGGTTTTTTCAATAACTTAAATGTATGATGAAGACAGAAAAGGCCAATTGGCCTAATAACGGAATATTATATTGTGAAGCTATACATAAGTAAGTAGAACGAATTTAAGAGAGAATGCAGTTCAAAAGAATTGGCAACCAAATGAGACCAAGGGAAGTGATTTCATTGCAAAAAATGTTTCTCGCAACTACTTCTGTGTAGACATGTTATAATGTTTTCACCAAACAAACAACCATTCTTTAAACTCCAGCAAGCACATAATTTATTCGCCCAGATAGTTTCTCTTTCATCATAACAATATATCACTACCTTCACAATCCTAATAGTAATACTATACCATTTGTCTAATGATCTCTAATTATAAAGATAAAATGCATCAAGGCGTTTATTCAATGAATGCTATTCAATCTATAACTCTAGTCAAAATTTTATATTGGAAGAGTACTACTAGTTCAATAGAACTTAAAACTTGCGCCTTCCTAGCACTTATAAGTTATATTATTTTCATAGGTACACAAAACATTAGGTTTGACAGTACCCAACACTTGCACCTTCATTGCACTTATAGCCATCATTAACCTAGATGCAATAATTTCAACAAAAATAGCAACTCAATCGAAATTTTAATTCTATTGGAGGCAATTTGCGTTTGCTTGTTAATTTCACTAATCATTTAAATATGTGTTTATATAAGTCATATTAGCACCAACATTTGCTATAACTTGTTACCTTTAACAAGACACTTAATCATCTAGTGGTAAGACTACTCAGTATTCTTCTTTTTCACTAGTTACCTCTTTTGTAAGGAGCGGGACTATTAGGTAATACTAACGTTTCTAATCAAGTAGGCATATATAACCACGCTGATATTGTTGATGGCACTTTAGTGATAAAACTATAATATCGCAAGTAATAAACACACATTTTTTTTCCTAATATTAGATAACAAACACTATGATATGATATACTTCGATAAGAAGCACTTGCTATTATCTATAAATGTATAATCTAATGGCCAGTTGTTGCTCTACTTTGTAATGATCAACCAGTTTTCATGGTTTGTAAATTTATAACCAAACAATTTTTAAACAATTAATTCTTCAGACATGCTGCACTTGATTGCACTGCAGTAGTTTAATAATAAAAATCTGATATTTAAAAATTATCATATTTGACCCTATTGACAGCAACAAAACCTTGGAATATTGAATAAGGTATAAGGGTCATTGCACCAGTGCTGGTTACTGAAAATAAATATTTCATCTATTTCAATTATTTTACTTCCTTGGTACACTTGAGCAGTCAACTTGACCAAATTTTAAAAATTAAAATATATAACTTTATTTATTTATTTCAACAATATATAACAACACATATATTAATACTTAAAAGGTTTAAAACGCTATAAATTTAAATAATTTACTTGATAAGTCACTTAAAAGATTAAAATGGTTTGACTTTGCACTGTAGCTAATGGGGTGAAAATTTTGCGGCGGATGGAGTAGTTCTTAGTAATATAGTTAACCAAATGTAATACAGATCAAAGATTAAACTAAAATTTGAAATCCCATCATATGAGATAAAGCAAGACTAGGGGGAGAGAAGACAAGTCTTTAAGACAAATAAGGCAGTCAAAATTTAAGAATGACAAGGAAAGTTCATTAAACATGGCCAAGATCCAACACTAATTCAGAAATACAAATTTATTCTTATCAGTTCAAATACATCATTAACAAGCTAAATATGAATGAACTCAAGTCATGAATGAGGATTAAATATAGTATTGAAGTTGATATGATTGATATTTTAAAAATGGAGATCTGAAAAAAGTAATTTGTGCCCGTAAGTTTTACCTCAATCGATGGTACCAAACTTGCTAGAGTTTCGAGGACAATGAATGGCAGCTGGTTGTCACGCCCCAGCACTTTGCTCGACCACGGGAGCCGAGCGAGCAAGGCATTTGATCGAGGCAAGGGCCAAAAGGGACATCACGGGACTACCGGCAAGGCTGGAGGGCTTGCCGGGCGTGCATCATATCACCCTGGGCGCGGCCCGGGTGTGGCAGGGACTTGTACGGGCGACGGGAAGACAGTGTGGCAAGACATGACCCGTCGGGTGGCATTATGGCGTCCCAGGGGCTGCCCTGGACGTTTTGGAGAAACTAAACAGGCCCTATAAGGTTCCGGAGGATTCTGGAGAGTTTCACGCAAGTCCGGGACGCTCGGGAGAGTTTCGGAAGGTTCCGCATAGCTCCGGAAGGGCCAAGAAGAAGCCGGAAGGTTCCGGTATGTTCTACAAGGTTCTGGAAGGGTCCGGAACATTCTACAAGGTTCCGGAGGGGTCTGAAATGTTCTACAAGGTTCCGGAGGGATCCGGAATATTCTAGAAGGCTATGGAAGTTAGTAGAACCTTATAGAAGGTTCTAGAAGCTTAGATGTAGTAGGTGCTAGAACATTGTAGGATGTTCTAGATAATTGTAGAAACTTGTACATAGTTCTAGGTTGGTAGGAATTTTGTAGAAGGGTCTAGAGATTGATTCCTAGCCCTTAGATTATGTAAATCCTAGCCATCCATTAGGGAAGGCTCCAAGTATAAATAGTTGTAGGGCATTTCATTTGTAACCATCAAGTTGTAAGCATTCTCCAAGTTAATATAAGAGCATTCATTAAGTTCTCTCAAGCACACTTTCTTACTTTCCCAACTTACTTAGCAACCTTCTAAGGTGCAAGGCGAGGCTGACTTAGCCTATTCCGACAGAGGGTGGCGGGTGGCATTCCCACTCGCCACCCGCCATGAATCAAGGGTTATTTAAAGTGAATAAACTTGTCACTATAAGGAAATAATACATGTGATAATTACTTATTTGTGATACACAATTGTGCGGAACATCGCTAGAGGCGTTAGAGGCTAAGTGCCGCACGGTAACTTTCGAGAAGTTAAGTCCGTGACATGGTTCTCAATTTTGAAAAGATCTTGTTGCAAGGTAGTGAGAGGTACTTTGGCCTCCATGTTCCCGACAAGTGTTGTACTTGCATTGCTGTCATAGCTCATAAGTAACTCAAATACGAAGCATCCATCCAACAATATTATCTTCATGAATTCCTCTTCCGATAAATTCGGATCTATTGCATTGATATCATTGTCAAATCTATCACCGAAAGTTTTGAATAACCCATTCTTCAATTCTTGCGCACCAATTCGTTCAATAAAATTCCTCAAGAATTGTTCCTTCAGCTCTACTAATGGGCTTTGGGGATCATGATGTAAAGGTCCAATGGACACTAGAGTTAGCTCAAAATATTTTTCATTATTCCCGCCACGTAATTCTTTGGGAACATTGCATATGTAGGGCACAATCGGTTTTGGAGTACGTCCCCTTCATGTACTCCGTTAATACTCTATTCATGGTGTTGCTACTTTTAGGTTCTCCCATCTCTTGTTTTTCTACTATGATAAGATGGTTTGCAAATGTTTCTGTTTGTACTAATCGCCTCATCAAACAGACGGTGAAGATCAACTAGATCTAGTGACTAAAAATGATCATATAAGGACGTTTATTAGATAATTATATGATATTTCTATAGAATTATCCGAAATGCACTTTACTTTAAAATATCTAAAACTACTTACTAGTAACTACTATGTAAATGGAATGTTTTTAAGAACCATGAACAAACAAAAAGAATGTCCTTGAAATCTCCATACATGATTGAGGCAAATTGGTCAAACTTAATTGACCAAGTATTGTTTGCTCAAATACTAGTCCTAATGTGTTGTGTGTTGATATGGATGTGTAAGAAATTGGTTCTAAAAAAAAAGAAAAAAAAAAAGAATTTGCTAAGAAATTGGAAATATGGTTGGAATGTGATATTTAGCAATCTTTTAACTAACAAACTAATATAAATCGAATATTAATTAGCTTTATATGAGTTTCAGTCTAAACATAGTTATTTATTATTACATTCACAAGGAGTAAATTTGTGCGGTTCGGTAAGCCGATCGAACTGAGTAAAAATTGAATATTTTGTTCCTACCGAATATTAAATCAAAATATCGATTTATTATTCAATATAAGCTTAATTATTAAACCTTATTATTCAATCTTTGAATTTTTGTTTTACTATTTTTAACTATTGGAAAAATGTGTCTCACTTCAAATTCTATTACTCCTCCTATCTAGAAGCACGCAGTTGCATATATAAAAAAAATTGAGCGAAGAAACAAATGTCTGAAACAATCCTGTGAAGCGAGATCTTAAGTGTAATGCTAAAGTATTTCTTGGGGGTTTAAAAATACGTTGAAATAATTTTGAGGGCTTAAGAGCAATGTTTTCAGAACCGGACCGGATAGTGAACCGATGAGTTGACTGGTTAGTGGTTTTACTGGTCGAACCGGTCGGACCGCTGGTCACACCGGATGACGTCATAATAATGTAATAAATATATTTAATTTTAAAGTATATGTAATATGCATAAAATTTAAACATTATCCTACAACTGATTAAAAATATACAAAATCTTATAATATATTTAAATTAAATCATATAATATTTATCTAACTTATATCATAACGGTAATATGATACTAATTTGTATGCTCATATAAATATAATATGATTATATTTCTTTATAAAAATTTAAAAGTGTAAGTTAAAAATACAACAAACTAAGAAATTCATAAATTTTAAAATATTGTTATGTATAAAAGTCTAATATTCAAAGTCAAACTTGCATAATATATCGAGTTGACTCTTTATCCTAAAAATAATATTGAAAATAAATATTTTATAGAACAAATTTTAATAACAAATTATTACTTGAGTATTAATTTTCATTCATAATGTATAATATGTTAATTTGGCTACAATTTCTATATTTATAAATTTTAATTTGTACTAAAAGTTCAACAAAAATGATGTAGCTCAAGTGGTAATGAAGTTATGTTTCACCTAAGAGGTTGGATGTTCAAATCCCATATTTTACAAGAATTTTTAGTTTAATTTTAACATTTAAAAAAATCAAAAAATAAAAAAAATGAAAATTCGGAACCGGGTTGAACCGGTTCGCCGGTTCACCGGTTTTAGACCGGTTCGACCCGATTCAAACTGGTTTTTAAGTAAGGTGGTTTTAGGAGGTAAATCGGACCGGACCAATCTCCGGTTCGCGGTTGAACCGGTCTGGTCCGGTTTTAACAACATTGCTTAAGAGTTAAATGCAACAACATAAAATAAAACTTGAGATGGTCATAATGCACTTCAAAAAACTCTAAATTCTACCAAAAATTCAGGAGTTTAGCACAACTATTTTTATATATACTCACGTTTTCTTTCTTTTTTCGAGGTATCGTGAGGCATGCATATCACATTAGTCATTAAAATGGGGTGTTTGGTGCAAGAATAAAAAAAGAATTAGGGAGTCAAGTATATCGAAGGCATTGCCTTTAGTCAAATCATTTAATCAAATACTAATGGTGTACGGTAATAATATTAATAAAGTTATTTCACTTGATTTCAAGTGTAAAAACTAACAAATATAATGCAAATAGTTTTTTTTTTTTTTGTTGGAAACATATGTACTTCGATCGAAACATATCCAAATAATGTGTATGCTATAATTTTTATATAATTCTCGAATTAATTTCTTATTTTACATTAAGAAGAATTTGTGTTGATAAACATTTATCTATCACCCCAATAAACAATATAGGGGCTCCAGGTCATTTTTCCGACTGGTTGACCAACTATTCTTAAGGCTTGTTCCAGCGGCAAGAGTTACTCCAGCGATAAGGGTGGGGGCCAAATCTCGTTTGGAACTTGGAAGGGAATCATTACCTTGAGTCTGTCTAAGGGCCATTTTTTGTCAAAATCTCATTTTTGGTCAAAATCCCTTTGTGCACAGTGTGTACAACGGTATGGTAGAAACTCGGAGCTTGATAGAGTCACATTCCGCAATTTACAGCCATCAAGACTCTATGACAAGGGTTTTGAGGGACCAAGATTGATCTAGAGTAAACTTGGTAACATAGGTTATAAAAAAAATAAAAAAATAGAGGAATGCTTGGAAAAAAGTATGTTCTATCTAAAAGGGGAGGTAGTTAGATGAAAATTTGATCGCGCCTTTGCCCCAAGCTTTCAGGCTTTAGACATTCTCATGAAAAATTATAGTGTAGATTATAATTACCCCGAAGGTAAGGCTTAATTACAAAAATCTTCCTTCTATATTGGGTATTATAAAACTCCCCCTCAGGCTTGTTATATTCTTACGATTAATCCCTTGAGACTCAATTATTTAAAATTGCTATTAAATTATTTTTGTGCGTTATACAGATATTACTTTAACATTGATGGTGTGCGGATATCCACGGATTAGAACTTCTTTTTTTTAACACTATATGATATCTAAAGTAATATATACGTAAATCCTAAAAAGTTCAGGGTTCAACTCTTAAGAATAGGATTGTCAATCGGGTCTTTTGAGCCGAGTTTTAAATAGCTCGAACTCAAATAATACCAAGTTTCATAGCTATATGCTCAAACTCGGCTCATTAATTTTTTAATTTATTTGGCTCAAACTCGGTCCATGTAATTTTTCGAGTTTTGGGTCTTAATAAGGTTTGCTAATATAGGCAAAAATAGCTTAACACATAAAATATTTAAATTACCGAAACACATATGAATAGACTACTATTACTTAATACACGGGTATATATTATTAAATAATATTTTAACTGAAATATTGAGTTATTTGCCCATATTTTTTAAGTTAATTTTGATCTATTTGAACATGCAGTAGAGCTTTAAAGTATCAAGACTCCAATTTATTGACCTTTAGTGTTAACGTTTGTCTTTTTTTTAAATCTTTTATTAAACTTTTTTCCTTTGGGTTTTGGACTTCAGACGTAATTGATGTACTAACATATATGTGAGTTGATATTATAATTTGTTGTAAAGTTTACTTGCTACAAAGTAAGAACAGTAATTAGTAATTATAACTATAATACAAATAATTAATAATAATATTTAAAACAATTATATGTATCGGGTTTATTCAGGCTGAGTCGTGGTAGGCTCGAGCTCAGCTCATAAATTGATCAGGTTTAACATAATGGCTTAAACTCGATCCGACTCACAAATATTCGAGTTTAAGCTAATTTTAATCGGGTCGAGCTATCGGGCTTCCGGTAGGCTCGACTCAATTGACAGTCCTACCTACGAATGTGGGCATTTATTTAGTTTAATAATAGTCTTTCATAGTTGTTTATTATTTGTATTTCTTAATATTTTGCAGTCATTGAATTATTTACTGTTGTAATGATTGATAATAAATGTATTCTAAAAAATAGGATATGGTAAGTAAAATTTTTTTGATCCATTATTTTTCTCTATTAAAAGATCCCTTTTCTTTTCTTTTGTAATATTTTTTCACTTTAGCCTTGGAGAAGCAAGAATCTCTTGGGTTATATATGGATCTGGTTTTACTCAGTTTGGTTTCAGTCAAATTGGGCCAAACCTTGTTTGAAAATGGGCCTGAGAGGATTTCAGCCCAAACCATAATTTCGGCCCAAATCCAAAACATTCCCAGCCAAGTGGTAGATAGGCGTTGACAACGCTGACAATTGTCGGCGGTTGTCTATTTTTTATAAATTTTTTTTTTCTATTTGCTTTTGCTTTTGTTTTTTTCCCCAATGCTTTCTTTAATCTATTTTATTCCTATATGTCACATTTACTTAATTTATATTTCCATGATATCATTTAAATTATCATAAATTGAGTTTTGCATTATCAATTTTTGTATTTATCATTTGATATTAAAATATCTAACTATAATTTTAAATGTTATATTCAATTATACTAGTTGGTCATTGGTGGAAATGAAAGTTCATTTTAATATTAAATTATTATTTTCAGAACTTAATATTATAAATTAATAAAACAATTATTTTCCTTAAGACAATTCAAGTATAATTGTTCATTTTACAAAATTTATTTACTTCATTAATTAAAACGTAGGTTACTTTAGATAATACATAACAAAATTATTTTATTTTAATATATTTAATTCAAAAAAATTCTTCTGATTTTAGTTACTTAATTCATTTTCGGAGTTTAATAATTAAAAACAACCATAAAATTATTTTAATAATAATATATCTAATTTTTGAAAATATTAATCATTAATTATGTTAATTATTTCAGATATTTTTTGTTATTTCATAAAATTTATTGAAGTAAACTTCTATTTTAAAAATATTTGTATTTATAAATATTAATTTTCACAATATATACCTTAGAAAATTTATTAAAATTATTTTAAGTAATATGTATTTATTTTTATATTTATCCAAAACTAGCCCACAAAAATGCAGAAACAGGCCCTTCTGAAATGTTAATGATGAGTATGTTGACTTAAAGAAGAGGGGAATTGCTTGCTAAATTGTAGTTGGCCAGGAAAAAAAACGCTATCTACATAAAATGTACACAATAATATATTTTTTAAAATGTATTTTCACTATATTATAATTGTACGCGATGTTGATTAATATATTATAAGATAGTATAAAATAAAATTAATATTCTTCTCGTTATGGATTAAAACATTAGAAAGATAATATATATAAATAAACTTGTATCTTATTTTCAAGCATATTTTTAATAAATTTTACTTTATATTGCGCATACAGAAATATAAAATAATAACTGTACTACAATACACATGCTAATTAATTTAAAAACCAAAATAGTTTAATTAATTAACTCATATTATTGATAAACATAACACTTAAACTACAAAATTTTGTAAATTTAGCTATGAAAGGAAACCAATAGACATTCACATGAACTAATTTGTATACAGGAATAGAATTTTTTTTAAAAAAAAAAGTCAAAATCTTAGGGGCAAGGCCCAAGGTCCCCCAACTCATATAGGGAAAATTAGTGCCACCGACCTGTTGTAAATACAATTTTTTGTCCTCTTTTAGTATTTTCAACCCCAATAAATTAAATCTACTGAGGTAGGATATAAGTAACATATAAGAAAAATTGCCCTGGATCCCATAAAAAGTGTGGTTAGTTTAATATAGTTTAATATTTGTATTATTAGTTATATGTTGTTTGTAATTAATAGTTTGACATTATTTATACTTTGTTGTAATGGTGTATTTATATTTTTTCTAAAGGAAAATAAAACCAATAAGAGTCTATTTGGATGGGTTTTTGCTCGGTTTCACGAGTCTCGATTTAAAAAAATTGATTTGGGTGATTTCGATGAAACTTTTGAGACTTCATTTGGATGAGTTTTGACTCTTGGATTTTGTGGTTTGAATAAGTTGAAACTCCACTTGGATTGAGTTTGAATGTTGGGGTTTAGGGAAAAAAATAGGTAATAGGTGTCAAATCAATTGTCTTTTCTAGTGAGATTTGAGGGAAAAAATAGGTGGTATGTGTCAAATCAATTTTTTATAGGTTTAAAGAGTTTCGGTGTGAGTTTTTTATGGTTTTATGGATTTGGTGAAAACTCACTTGAAAAGGGTTTTAGCTCGGTCTCGCGAGACCCACGAGACCGGGCCAAAACCCATCCACACACACCTGTTACCTGTTTAACCCATGCCTAAATTGAATTATAAAAATATATTTCGATTAAAGAAAATTACATCAACACTATAGAAGGTTCGTAGTTAAATGTGATGTGTTATATCTCGTTTCAATAAAAATAATTATCGTCAATATTTTTCTTACAAATTATGCTGGATTGTTGGTCTTTGAAAGGCAAAGTATCTAGAAATTTAATGGTAATTAATAATGTAACCTATTAAAAGTTAGAGTTCCGTAAAATAAAATAAATAAAACATGTTCTAGTATCTTAATATTAAAAAAAATAGAGCAAATTAAAAGAAGGATGGTGAATGAAATAGTAGTGCAACATTGAAAAAAATAAAATAAAATGACCAAATATAATAGGCAGGTTTCGATCCTTGGAACTATGGGATACGAGCCCACCATGCTTCCGCTGCAATGATTTGTTGTTTATACTCTATATATTTTAGTACATTTATCGATCCGCTAATTAGGGCCGTTGGTTTTGAGCGTCTGATACACGGCCTGAACAATTCGGGTTTAAGAAAACTCAGGTTCGGAAAGAATGGTGTCGACGCTGAACTTCCGAAATTGAACAGGTAAATCCCTCTCTATTCTTCCCCTTCGATGGACAGGTAGCTAAATTCTATAAATAGTTCAACTTTTTGGTGTTGTCATTTGGTTAATTAATTAATTAGATCTTGTAGGAGGATTCGAATTATTAAGTAGAAATGCTTGTTATCTATTATTGCCTTGAGGTGCTTGGATTCGATCCCTGCTTAAAATAAAGCTTCTTCAGCACCGCAGCATTATGTTTTGATTCAATGACAATTTGGAATAGTATTGAATAGATGAGTTATATTAAATACTCCGTGTAAATTGTAATTGTTTGATATTTGGAAAAGCAAGCATATCATTATTTTGTAGTTTATTTTTGGATACAGGCCCCATATTTAACATGATTAGTGTTTTCTCGGTTCTCTTCGCATATCATTATTTTGTAGTTTATTTTTGGATACAGGCCCCATATTTAACATGATTAGTGTTTTCTCGGTTCTCTTCGCATATCATTTTGGTGACAACACTACTTCTTATGTTCAGGAGAAGATTTGAGTGACTTGGCTGTTGAATAATCAATCTGCCCCTCAAAAGAGGAAGGGGGGATGCTTGGTGGGTGAAAACGGGGCAGATTCAAGTATTTTGTCAACCTTCAGTCCCTGACATGTTTAACAATGTATATTTTTGTGCCATTTTGAAATACTATTGAGCAATCTTGTAATCATCAAAATTTAAGTGCTAAGATTCGATATATATTTTTGTCCTTAATATAAGAAATAGCCACCCTGCTTTTTTCTGAATTATGTGTTGTTCACTAAATAACTCTTAGAGAAATCTGCTTCATTCTTCATTCTTCATAGTTTTGGAAACAGCACATTACTATTTGTGTCTATATCTTTAAAGGTGTCCGTGTCCCATTTATTGGACACTGCGTCATTCTGAAATTAGAAGCAGTTCAACAGATTGTTGATTATTAGAACTTAGAAGCAGTAGAAGTGTATATTGTCATGATTAATTTTCGGCCTTTTCATGCTATTTTGGTTTATACCTTTCTTTTTTAAATGTAAGACTAGATTCCTACTCCTGAATGAAGTCATGCTATTTTGTTTGGTAACCATTTTGCCTCTTTATTCTAGATTCTTGACTTTGGCTTTGATCGACTGGGTGCAGATCAGTCACAGGTACATCTGCAAGTCGTTTTATTTCTTTCGTGGTTTGTTTTACTTAAAGTAAAAAAAACAAGAGAGTCCAAAAACTGGAAATTGCTGCAGAAGCTGGGAAGATATATGGACAAATATGTTTATTGTGGCTATATAGATTTACAGTATGTTATTGGCCATTAGTTCAACGAAATGAGAATTTAAGAAGAGTGACTTTACAGAAATTTGCTAAATGTCCATCCATTTTGTTGGCTTATATTATGATATGTTTGTACTCATGTTTTTTACTAGTGACACATAGGTCTTTATTGAGAAAAGCTTTAGAGGTTAATTTTATGAAAGCAAGAATTTCGCTTCTAACTACTGGCTTAAATGATTTCTTTTAACAAGTTTGCCTTGCACTTTGTTTTTGGAAATAAACATGCTGTCATCCATGATATTGGAGAAGCAGAGGTGGTGTTTCTCAATGTTCTGAAGGGATAATTTTTTGCATCATCTCCTTTTTACTGCGTATTCTTTATAGAATACATGGCAGCATCATATTTATGCTTTTATTAGTATTTTCATATATTTGAGAGTAGGTCTAATTAAAATAAATTTCGAATGTGCAATTCGAGCTTATCATTTTTCTGCCTAAGCTTTTGTTTCAATGATGGTAAACAGATTACTCACACTGATTACTGAATCACTGAATGTGCTTGCAACCTAGTTCAGTCTCGCAGCAAAATGGCAGAACTTCTCTTTGAGTCCTATGGAGTTCCATCAGTAGGTAAATATTTGTTTGTTCAGTCCTTTTGGGGGATGCCTTTTTGTGTATTTATGATCTCAACTCATTTTCTGATTTTGAATCCTTTGCACTTTCCTAGATAACTTTCTGGTCATTATGTTCTTGTGATTCATTCCTGGCTTTTTCTAGTCACTGCAGCATTTGGTGTTGATGCAGCATTTAGCTACAGGTACAATCAACAACTAGGAATATGTAGCAATGATGGTTTTGCAATCTGCTCCGGATTTAATATAAGCCATGTCATCCCGGTATGCTCTTAACTTGTTTGCTGATTAAATAATGGTAAATAGATTAATGGAATGCATAAGCCAAAGATGTTATAGGCATAATTGGTAGCCGTTCATGTAAAATGAAATGTTAATGAACCAACACAGTTTGTACTTAAAATTCTATATCAGGTGCATTGCCAATTTGCCATGCAAGTTGAAAGTCCTACAATTGCCTCTAATCTTTAACAACTTGGACCGAGTATTCTTCGATTTTCTGTACATTTTACCTATCAAATAATTAGTTCATAGTAAAAAAGCCTATCAAATACTTGATGGAATGCTTTGGAGTGTTCATCCGAGCATTTAGAGTTCTCTAATATCGAGGTTTTCCGTCCTCCATATTTTGTACTTTCGTTTCTCTTTTTCATGCGACGGTCGGATGTCAGAGTTAAGGGTGGCAGTTCAGTTTTTCTTTTTTGCCATCAATACTGGTGGAGTTATAAGCCGTTAGGGCAATTGTTTGATTGTTAAAAGAATCTCCATCTAGAAAAGTAGTTTAAAGCAGAAAAAAAAAAAAAAAAAAAAAAAAAAAAAAAAAAAGCAGTTTCAAGTTGTGGTTCTCCAGAATGATCTTCTATTGAAGTTGAATGGCTGAGACCACAAAACTTAGCTGCATGTCAGAATTTTAATACAATGAGTTGGCGAATATACTAAAATTTATCCTTAAGCCTAACCTTTGAACGGAGACCCTTGCTAACTTTGCAGTTTGCACCTTTGCAACTGATGGCAATCTCCTGAGCGTGATGTGGCAGAGACCTGGAAATGATCTTGCAGAGGCTCAAGCATGCCAGAGAAAGTGATATTCCATCAATCCTCGGAAAAACTGTATATAGTTCTAAACAGGATGTAGAATCTGCCCTTACAAAGGCATCCCAATCTTTTACGCAAGGCAAAGGGTGAACCTGTTGAAAGTGTCGAGAAGATGGATCCTTCCACTGATGAGAAGTACAAACTTATTAAAGTTCCAGCTGAGATGCTCAGACGCGATCAGGTTCTCTTCAGTTGTGTGGTTGCTAGTAAGTTCCTTATTGCATTAAAATGTTTTTTGAGCAGTATTTCTTGTTTGAAGTTTGATTTGCATGTTTGTGGTCATCGCTAATTTGTGTTGTTTTTTTTTTATGAGAACTATAATCCTTTCATGAACTTTGCTTGAATATAAAATTCAAAATCTACTTGACAGCTCAAGCAAAAGAGGGAACAGTTATTCATCAAATCCACGTCTGAGGCACGACAGCAGAAAAAACAGAAACAAGTAGAAAAAACAGTTCTTTGAACCTACCTAATCAAAAATCTTCCAACTCTCAAAGGAGAATAGAAGAAATCATACTTTCATACAATATCTTAATTGAATTCTATGTAATGATCAATAAATTAAGTTGAATTATATATCTATATGTATCAAAATCCTAGTACCCATCTATTCTATAAGATATAGAGATATTTGGAGTGTAGTTGACAAAGAACTAATACCAATATTATTGTTTCTTAGTGTAGATTAGAAATTGAAATGGGGCGTGGCCAAGTGGTAAGGCAACGGTTTTGGTCCCGCTATTCGGAGGTTCGAATCCTTCCGTCCCAGAGCATATCCATTTTTTCTGCTCCATTTTTTCCATATGTTCCAAATTCGTGTCATTTAGTGGAATATGATCCTTTCATGAACTTTGCTTGAATATAAAATTCAAAATCTACTTGACAGCTCAAGCAAAAGAGGGAACAGTTATTCATCAAATCCACGTCTGAGGCACGACAGCAGAAAAAACAGAAACAAGTCGAAGAGGAAATAGAGAGAGAAAGACAAAATAAGCTCGAAGAAGAAAGACGCTTGTAATCTTTTATGAAATTTTCTTTGATTTAATAGTATGATGATTTATGATTGAGTTCTAGGTGTAACCAGACATTTAAAACCACTCTGATTTAATTTTTAGTTGAACAGCTATTACCTTTCTCCTTCCTTAACCTTTTTGGTATTTTCAACACAGAGAGAATCCAGAACAATATTTGGAGGAGCTGCGTGCAAAACACGGAGAACTTTCTGAGAAAGTAGCAGCGAAAGAGACTTTAACAAATGGTGGATATACTAATGGAAATCATAATGCATCTAGTGGTGTTGGTCGTGGGGAGAGGTTAAATCCTTCCTAGAGAGGGAGGATGCGCCTTTTAACCACATCAGCCTTTGACAGAGGGAAATGAGAGGATACATTTGGAACAAAAGATGAAGATTAGCATCTCTACGAGCTTATGAGTGAGGATAATGATGATGATTACGATAAACCAGATCCAGACGAAACCGAGTTAGCTCGCATCTCTTCTAGACTCCGGGTAAGCTTTCATTTTGCATATATTGTTTACCAATTGTAAGTACACTCATCTTATAAAAAAAATTACTTTTTGTACAGGAAATCGACCCAACCTTTATTTCCAAATCCGATTTAGGGTCCACTTCTGAAGAGGCACCACGTTTTGTTCCTCAAACCAAGGTGGATTTCCAGATTATACTTGGAGTGGAAAGATTCAGGTGTCCAGAAATTCTTTTTAATCCGAACCTGGTTGGCATTGACCAGTCAGTATTGGATGAAATGGTTGGGATCTAGATAAGGAGGTTGCCAAAGTGAAGTGAAGATTTGGAAGAAAGAATAACCAATTCAATTCTGTTGACTGGTGGGAGCTGCCTATTTCCGGGCATGAATGAACGGTTAGAAGCTGGAATTCGAATGACCAGACCATGTGGGACGCCTATAAAGATTTTTAAAGCATCAAATCCAATTTATGATGCTTGGTGTGGAGCTTCTGATTTTGCTGCTGCTGCTATGCAATTCCCACAGCAAACGTTTAGTAAGATGGATTTTTAAGAAAAGGGTGAAGATTGGCTTTGATATTATCAAATAAGGTACTCGATTTAATTTTTTGAGCTGTAAGAGAACATTTTCCTAAGAGTTAGCTATATATAGAGTGACTGGTATATGTAATTTAGGGCTTCTTTAATGTATCATTCAGTTGAATTTAGATTTCATAAATTAACAGCCAAGGGTATTTAAGGTGGTGTTTGCAAAAACTTTAAATAAGTATTTTTCAGCATTTAGCAAGTGTTTGCATGTGAAATTTTTACTGTTACTTCTCTAAAAAAAAGTCTAAAAGGACATGAAAAGCTTAAGCAAGTAAATACATGCTTTTGGCTTTTTTGTGGCAAACATGTAATTATATTTTTTGACGACTTTGACATATTTTTGCAAACATTATCCACATCTATCTATTCTATATCTATATATATATATTATTTATTATTTATATTTATTTATTTTATGTATATATATATTATATTATTATTATATTATTATTATATTTACATTACATTACATATTACATTACATTACATTACATATTGCATATTACATATTACATATACATATAAAAGTACGAGTTGGTCTAAGGAAATTTCTTCCCTTTTTTGTGAAGACTAATATGCCCCTATTTAAATTATATTGTGATATTTAATTTTTACATATTACATATACATATAAAAGTACGAGTTGGTCTAAGAAAATTTCTTCCCTTTTTTGTGAAGACTAATATGCCCCTATTTAAATTATATTGTGATATTTAATTTTATAGCAAAAAGGTAAATAAAAAAAATCCTAGAAGTATAATTAGACAAGAAGTCTATCCTACATCAACCTTATAATTATCTTTTAAAGTTTTACAACTCATTAAAATATTAATGATAACAAAAAAAAATTATTCTATATTTCTTCAAAAATTTCTTTGAAAAGTTGTTAAAAAGTTATTACTTATAAAGGTACCTCAAAATATTAAGAGACTAAAAAAAATTATGTTACATTCATGCTACATGAATAAAAAAAGGTACTATTTAGTTAACTAAAAACGTATAATTGGCTTAAGCCCAAAAAAGTCAAAAGATAGAAATTGTTAAAATCAACAATTCGATCAAAAATATATGATAAAAATAGTAAAATCAATAGGAAAATAGATCATATAGAAAGAAAAGCGTGTTAAACAAAAAAAACGTTGAATTGATAAAAAAAAAAAACAAGGTTAACCGGCAAAAAAATAGGTAAAACCAGAAAACAAATTGAATGACATCGGCTAAACACTGGATAACAAAAAAATGGATCAAATCGATAAAAGAACAAGCAAAAAAAATGGTGAATTGATAAAACATCAAGGTTAACCGGCAAAAAAATGGGCAAAATCGGTAAAAAAAAATTGAATGACATCGGCTAAACACCGGATAACAAAAAACAAAAAAATGGATCAGATCGATAAAAGAAAAAAAATGAGTTAATTGGCAAAAAAAAAAGGTGAAATATGTGAGAAAATATGTTAAATAAGCAAAAGAATAAGTAAAATCAGACTAAAATTGGGTTAAACCGGAGAAAATGAGTAAACTGATTAGTAAATGTGAAAATCAACTAATGGGTTAACTTGAGAATGGATGGAAGATGGGATACATGTCAAGTATCGGCTTGGGATCATGTCTTCTTAGGACTATTCTGGATGTACAATTCCATTTCGGTAGTAATATTCCATTTCAGTTGGAAAATGCAGTTAGATGTTTGGGGAAGTATAAGTGATCAAGGGGTAGTAACTCATATCACGGGAGGAAACTTCGCCCAGAGTTCTATTACTATCATTTAATAAACTGGATAAACCATAAAAAAATTGTGAACGAACGGTTTAAAATAACAAAAAAGAAATGATAACTCAATGTAAAAGCAGGTAAAATCGATATTTATTTGTGAGTTTTTAAAAAATTATTGTTAATCACGTGCAAAACACGTGCACTTTTCTAATTTGATTAAAAGAAATTAGTTAAGAGAATGAGTGAACTGATTAACAAATGTGAAAATCAACTAATGGGTTAACTTGAGAATGGATGGATCGTTTAAATAAACTGGATAAACCATAAAAAAATTTGTGAATGAACGGATTAAAATAGCAAAAAAGAAATTATAAACTCAATATAAAAGCAGGTAAAATCGATATTTCTTTTGTAAGCTTTTAAAAAAATTATAACTTATTAAAGAGCCTAAAAATGATAACAACTTTAAAGCGATTTAATCAAATAAACTATGTGGTATGTCATTTAGACCATAGTATGATTAAAAATGATGATATGATTTAACTAACATAAGAAATTAGTTAATCACATGCAAAATACGTGCACTTTTCTAATTTGATTAAAAGAAATTAGTTAATTACGTGCAAATCACGTCCACTTTTCTAATTTGATTAAAAGAAATTAGTTAATCACGTGTAAAACACGTGCACTTTTCTAATTTGATTAACAAAAATTAGTTAATCACGTGCAAAATACGTGCACTTTTCTAATTTGGTTAAAAGAAATTAGTTAATCACGTGCAAAGTATGTGCACTTTTCTAGTTATATTAAAAAGAAAAATTCTACTTAAAATGAGTGTTTAATCTGGTCTTGTTGGCATTAATACACTTTAAGAAGAGTACTCAACTTAGCAACCAAGTAATTACACCGCCTCTCACCCATCTATATATTGAGAAAGAGAGTAAATTACTAATATGATCATCCTAATCCTTCTTCTAAAAAAAATCATTCTAATCCTAACATATTCTACAATTCCCAGTGAGAGAGCGAGAGAGAGAGAGTTAAACAATTAATATCCTAAGAAATATTAAATAGCTAACCCATCACCAAAATGGAAATCAAAAGGTTGAACTTGAAAAATAAGAAATTCATAAGTTCATGCTTCGCCGTCGCCTGCACCCTCGTGCCATCGCCATTATCACATTCGTCACGATCTTCCTCAACAGTCGCAGCCGCAAGTAATTTAATTCAGTTTATTGTATGATATTTTGATTTTTTTATAGTCTCTTTGTTTACTTCCTGTCAATGGAGGACAAATACAAGGAATATGTTTATTAATTATATTTTTCCTTCTCTTTTGGGTTATTATGTTAGTTAGGTGTATATTTACTTTATTACAATCATGTAATCTCTCTGTATTTTTAAGTCAAGGTTTGGCTATTATTCTGTACATACATTCAGATTAATAGAAACACAATTTTATTTCACAATTCTCTCGTTTCATATCATGGTGTTTTTGGTTATTTTAGTAAATTGAGAGAATTGTGAAATAAAAGTGTGTTTCTATTAATCTGAATGTATGTACATAATAGTAGCTAAACCTTGGGTTAAAAATAGAGAGAGATTACATGATTGTAATAAAGTAAATACACACCTAACTAACATAACTCATGGTGTATAACTCATGGTGTTATTTCACAATTCTCTCGTTTTATATCATGGTGTTTGGTTATTGATAGTAAATTGAGAGAATTGTGAAATAAAAGTGTGTTTCTATTAATCTGGATGTATGTACAGAATAGTACCCAAACCTTGGCTTAAAAATAGAGAGATATTACATGATTGTAATAAAGTAAATATACACCTAACTAACATAACAACCCAAAAGAGAAGGAAAAATATAATTAATAAACATATTCCTTGTATTTGTCTTCCATTGATAGAAAGTAAACAAAGAGACTATAAAAAATCAAAATATCATACACTAAACTGAATCAAATTACTTGCGGCTGCGTCTGTTGAGGAAGATCGTGACGAATGCGATAATGGCGACGACACGAGGGTGCAGGCGCCGGCGAAGCATGAACTTATGAATTTCTTGTTTTTCAGGTTCAACCTTTTGATTTCCATTTTGGTGGTGGGTTAGCTATTTAATATTTCTTAGGATGTTAATTGTTAACTCTCTCTCAATGGGAATAGTAGAATATGTTAGGATTAGGATGATTTTTTTTTTTTTTTGAGAAGAATGATTAGGATGATCAGATTAGTAGTTTACTCTCTCTCTCAATATATAGATGGGTGAGAGGTGGTGTAATTACTTGGTTGCTAAGTTGAGTACTCTTCTTAAAATGTATTAATGTGAACAAGATCAGATTAAATACTCATTTTAAGTAGAATTTTTCATTTTAATATAACTAGAAAAGTGCACATATTTTACACGTGATTAATTAAATTTTTTTAATCAAATTAGAAAAGTGCACGTGTTTTGCATGTGATTAAATAATTTCTTATGTTAGTTGAATCATATCATTATTTTTAATCATACTATGGTTTAAATGACATGCCACATTTGATTAAATCGCTTTAAAGTTGTTATCATCTTTAGGCTCTTTAATAAGTTACAATATTTTAAAAACTTACAAAAGAAATATCGATTTACCTGCTTCTAAATTGAGTTTATCACTTCTTTTTTGTTATTTTAACCCGTTCGTTCACAATTTTTTTATGGTTTATCCAGTTTATTTAAACGATCCATCCATTCACAAGTTAACCCATTAGTTGATTTTCACATTTGTTAATCAATTCACTCATTCTCTTAACTAATTTTTTTTAATCAAATTAGAAAAATGCATGTGTTTTGCACTTGATTAACTATAATTTTTTAAAAACTTACAAAGAAATATCGATTTTACCTGCTTTTACATTGAGTTTATCATTTCTTTTTTGTTATTTTAACCCATTCGTTCACAAAATTTTATGGTTTATCCAGTTTATTAAACGATTCATCCATTCTCAAGTTAACCATTAGTTGATTTTCACATTTTTCTATTAAAATAATAATTTGTAACGAAAATAAAGGATATAATTATCACCAAAGATTAAGTGTAAAAAAAAAATCGAGATAGATATAAAGAAAAAAAATTAACAAAAAAATAAAGAAAATAATCTGAATCGGAAATAAAGAAGAAACTGGGCCAAAAAAGGAAAGAAAACAAAAGAAATGAAGAGATTGAAACTTAATATTATTTGGTGGTTGGATGAATTCATAAATAATAGAAAAACAATTATTTGTTCGAAAAATTAATAAAGAGTTAATTTATTAGTTATAAAAGGGACGGGCACAATTTTTGGAGTAAAAAGTTCAAAACTATAACAAAGAGGTAAGGATTACAATTAATATTTTAGGGGAATACTTGATACCTCCATACTTTTAATTAGGGGGCAAATTGTATTTTAACCTATCTTAAACTATGCGAGACATCTCATGTGGATTGTTTACATTTTAAGCTTGAGAAATATTTAATGCCTTTTTTTGTATAAAATTAGATGAGATTAAAGTAAACTTGGTCATAGTTTATAATCATGCTGTACATAATTGGGTCCTAATCACTGGCGGAGCTACACTATAGACAGGGGGTGCATGGACCCCCCTGAAATTTTGGTCCCAAGCATCATATATATGTATTGTATATGTATATATGTTATATTAATATATTTATGTTAAACTATAAGATAATTTATAATTTTCTTTTAGTGGACCTTCAATTAAAATTAAATTTCTAAATAAAAGGGGTCCATGTTTATTAGAGTTTGATAAATTTAAGAGTTACAAAGTGGATATTAACTCAAACTCTAATATTTTATTTTTATTTTGTAATTTGCATCATACTATAACACTAGTAATACTTTTTAGGGATTGACACTTTTTAGGAATATTAAGAGTTCTCAAAATTAAAAAGAATTGGTGATCTAGCTAGAAAATTAGTTGAAACAAAGTGGAACACTGTATACCCTCTTGTATTTTTACTTTTAAAATTTACAATGATTTTGTCAGTTGCTACAACGTCTGTGGAGAGAGCGTTTTCTGCTATGAAGTATATAAAAAATCGGCTGAGGAATCGGATGGGAAATGAATGGTTAAATGACTCTATGATTACTTATGTAGAGAAAAGATGTATTTGATATCGTTACAGATGATTCAATCATGCAACGATTTCAGTCTATGACAAATCGACGTGTACATTTGTAAAAAAAAAAGTTTTCATTCCATTTAATTTATTTTGAGTTTGAATTAGTTTGGTCATATTTTAATTTTTGTTGCTAATTTTTTTTTTTAATATTTTAAATAATACTCATTAATTTATAAGGACCCCGGTAAAAAAAGTTTTTGGCTCCGCCACTGGTCCTAATTCAAACTTAAATCCCCTAGCTAGTTTGATGCGTTGACCAGTTACATATTCTTTAATGTGACTGTTATGAACCGCTAATTGGTATAACTTGGAATACTTGGAATTTGGAGTACTATAATTTATTTCTTTTCAGATGAAAATTATTGTGAGGGTCCATAATGTTGTTAAAAAGGGTAGTCGAGTAAAATATATATATAGCTAACCTAACATATTAAAATGGCCTTCTCATTGAAGAGTTGGAATTCAAGACTTTTACTAATGTGAGGGCCGGGCTAGCTCAACCCTCACGTTAGGATCACAACATATTATATATATAATGATTATAATCAGGATCTCAACATATTATATCCGGTTATTTTCTTGTATATATATATTGCTTAATCTAGCCTAAAATTTGCCTATAAAGTGCACTTAAATATCTTAAAATTTAAAAATATCAATGCATTATTATCTTATTATCATATTATTGGAATAAGTTATTAATTTTTTGGTAATGCCACACTCTAAGCGACTCAATGTATCATACACTGCCTCTATAAAAAATGCGTCTGACGATAAAATTTGAGTACTACTGAAAATTTGACAACAAAGCATTTTAATTATAAACTGTTTTTTTTTAAACATATGTAATTCGAGCGAAACATATCCAAATGATGTGTATGCTATAATTTTTATGTAATTCTCGAATTAATTTCTTATTTTACATAAAAGGAATTTGTGTTTATAAACATTTATCTATCACCTCAATAAACAGTAAGAGGAATGCGAAAAAGTATGTTTACTCGAAGAAGGGGAGGTGATTAAATAAGAATTACAGAAAGAATGCTCGTTATCGAAGATTGTTGCATAGAAGAAATAATATTAATAAGGCAAAATTACAGAAAATGTATCAAACTAATAAGTGATTTTGAGTTTTCGTCCCAAACTATATCATCTTACCGAATTTCGTTTCGTAATTTAATAATATTGTCCCAATGTTAGTTATGAGACGGAAATTGTGCATGTGTCCGTTAAATTGCCACATGGCTGCTTACAAGTCATAAGATGGCAAATTTTAGCATGAAAAATCATACAATATTCCGGAATTCATTCCAATCTACTTACAAGATTGAAACGTAATTTCCATTAAATTAGAAATTTAATATTGAGACTAAATTCATAAAAAAATGGTAAATTACTTGACGAAATTCGGCGAGTTGATATAGTACGGGAAGAAAAATTAAAATTAGCAATTAGTTTGGGACAATATTGCTAATAAATATCAAATTACGGAACCAAATTCGACAAGATGATATAATTTGGGATGAAATCCCAAATTACTAATTAATTTGATACATTTTCTACAATTTTTCCTAATACTAAAACTTCTTCTCCTTCCTGATCAAAAGAAGGAGAACCCACTTCTTTGTAAATAAGATCTCAAAAACTTGAACCATTCCAAAAAATTAAATATTTTTATAACAGTGTTAGGCTCGTTTGGAGAGTGAATATCAAATTAACTCCCTATGTTATTTTAAATAGGTGATTTAACTCCCTGTAATAAATAAAAGGATAAAAATACCTTCCTGTGATATCATAAATAGACACTTTTAACTCTATGTGATAATAAAAATGGCAAAATATCTTCCCGTGTTTTTATGAAAGAAGCACATTGCATCCCTCCAAATTGCTAATTAATTCATATCACAGGGAGTTAAATTGCTCATTATTTCATTTCAAAGGGAGGCAAATTGCCTATTTTTATATTACAAGTAGGTAAATTGCTCATTATTTTATTTCATATAGAGTTAAATTGCTTATTTTTATTTCACGGGAAGGTAAATTGCCCATTAGACATATCACTGAGAGTTAACTTGAAAAAATAACCCATCGTTTGGATTTACTGGACATTTCAGTAGCCCATTAAATACTTTCAAACCCAAATCCATTAAAGCAAGGATTATCATTCTTGCAACGGTTTTATGAGTAGGCCCAAGGTCCAAAAGCATGATGTGGAATTGCGGATTATTTTATTTAATTAGATTGTAACTAAAATTAAAAGTCCTAAATATATATAAATTGTATTTCAAATTTTTCTATAGCACCAATCAAATAAAAACCTAGCGAACCAGACCAATATGGACTTCAGATTTTGTTCATGAATGAGTTTCAAGATTTATATATATATATATATATATATATATATATATATCTTAAAATAAAAAATGTTAATGAGATATGAAAGTATGAACATGATTTGTTATAGGCTTCTAGCTAGTTTGAATGTTGCCGTTGGAGTTTTCATGTGAAAATTTGATGAGATGTATATATTAAATCATATTTGATGACTGATTATTGATTGAGAGCTTATATTAAATAGTTTTTAATACGTAATGCGAGTTTTTTGTTTTTGCTTTTGTTTTTTAGAACCATTATGTAATTTGGTTAGGTGAGTCATATCTAAAATTTAATTAGGTGTATCAAAAGCCGCTCTAGATTGTATTTAACCAAATTTGTGTTTCAATATATATTTAGAATTAATTTTAATAAGAAGTTATACTGGGTGGATCTTCCATGAAATTAATTTTAGTCCAGACTGAACTTTGCAAAACATATTCCATATCAATGGTATTATATATGCATGTCTTGTGTTTTCTATATGAATATTGTTATCTAATCCTAAAAATAAATATTTTGTGGCACGAAATTCAATTCAATTTGATTTGGGCAAGAACTACTTGGACTTTTGTTGATAGCTTATGCATTATAGGACTTTTCCAAATGGAATTTGACAACACCCACAAAATTCATCACAAACTATTTATAAATCAGATTTTTGAGAACTATAATATATCAATTCGACATCTACCACCTACTTTTTCTCCAAACTCTATAAAATAATATTAATTTAATACATACCACGTACTGTTTTCCTCAAACCCCAACATCCAAATACAATCCAAGTAGGGTTTCAACATTTTTAAAGCTACAAAATCAAACATCTAAAACCTAATCAAATAGGGTTTGAAATGGTTCACCGAAACCAACAAGACCATTTTTATAAAACCGAGACCCACAAAATCTGATCAGAACCCTCCAAAATAGCTAGGGCCATAATTAAGTTCCAAATTTAATTAAGTTCTTCGTTGTTATAAACTTTATAGGTTAATTTTCCTCATAAAAATATATTTTCTATAATGCTCTCCGTCACATTTCCTAGTCACATCATCACTTCTAATGTGAGGAGAATTAATAGGCACCATCGTCAAATTATCCTCAAAAGTTGATAATTTTTGATAATTTGATGATTAGACCAAAGTATATATTGTAATTATGTCATTAAAATAGTTTCGAGCATTTAAACAAACCATCTCGTACGTGTCACTTAATTGACCACTTATTGTTTATAACCTTGATTATGATGGCAATTATCAAATTAATGTTTATTTGTAAAGTTTTCATTATCATGGAGCATGTGATGCTTATTTAAGACGTTGGTTTTTCTTTCTCAAGGATCAGCTTATAAATGATAAAGTTTCATTAATTAACCAAACATAGGGCTACAACTTTTACAGTTTGTCAACAATAAACGTCATGTCAATTAACAAACCACTTAATCTTGATTATGGAAACAATTATACATATAATGAGTCATGTTAATGGATAAGTTTTAATTAGCTAATATGTACCATCATCTACTAATTTAATTATGTGAAACCAGGGACGGACCTAGACCCTTTGTGTCGGGGGGGCCATAATTTATACAGTAGTCAAGTGGAGATATACGATTTTTATTAACGGGCGAGATTTTTTTTGGTAATATACTTGATATTTTTACTGTTATTCTGATTAAGTGATAAAAAAATTATGTCAAGATTAAGTCATATTATTATCCACAAACGTAGAAACATAAATATATATCATAAAAATAATATCGTTTCAACTATGGTTGGCGATATTTGTTTGATTAAAAATTGTCTATCTGAGAACTAGCTAATTAAGCATAAAAATAAATTACGACTAGAAAACTTTAAGCCCAAGCGTTCCATTAACAAAATTTAGATAGCTTCACAACTCTATAATTTGAACACCTAAGCTTTACCATTCGCAACTCATAAAATAGTGTAATTTGAAGGATAAAAAATTGTGCTTAAAAATATATATACAAAGTTAAGGTAATCAATAAACGAAAATATTGCAAAATAAAATTGAACTATTAAAAGGAAGAAAAAACAAACCTAACTTTAGCATTCACACCTAACCTAGAGGAAAGTCATACTAAAATAAAAAATGTAGTTGCCAGGGATTGAACACTGAACCTTGGCTTAACAAAAATACATATCATAACCACGTGATCAAGTAAATATATTATAATAATTTTTACTACGAATACTACTAATAATACTACAGCGGATTTTTCTGGGGGATGATGGCCCCCCAAGTCCCCAAAGGGATCCGTCCCTGTGTGAAACGATCTTCAATGTGATGAGACGTCCGCTGTATTGATGTTTACGGACCAAATATCTTCATGTAATTAAGGCCCACGTTTTTTTGTCAAATTCTATAACATAAATAATTAAGACCTTGATCGATCGTTTTTCAAAAGGGGCATTGACTACCATATTAGCAAATTAAAAGCAATACTGTTATCGTAAGACAAAACATTTTAATTTTACTAATCTGTCATTCATTTGAAAAAATTCATTTGAGAAGCAAGAGTCTCTTGGTGACTCGATCATAAAATTTGCAAGATCTAGTTCTTTTGCCAAGCGAATATATAGAAGTACGTAGAATTAATCTAGCTAGTTTGGTTCTACGGAATGTTCCAAAAGCTAGGTAAACAACGTAATTAATTGGTAATGCATATATATATATAACTCAACACCTGACTATATAATGCACATGCATGCAACTCCCATTATATTCCTAATTAACTTTGCCTCAACAACTTCATTTGCCAAGTCTTAATAATTATTCCAATCTTCAAATTAATTATTGTGCTTTACCATATATATATTAAGTTTTCTAATAAATATTGTATTGGAAGTATTTTATGTGCTGGATATATATAGAATAGATCATTTGAAAAAGAAAAAAAATCCTCCATTATTTTCTTTACAAGCCTGTTTGTTTGGTGTTCGGAAAAATAGTTTAGGAGAATAGTGGAGGTTTGTGAAATAATCTCGATTTGCGTAATGTTGTTTGTTTGGATTTTGAGAGTGGTTTGAGAAATAAAGTAGGTGAAAGTTTTTTTTTTGAAAAGTTAGGTTGTAAGTGTAAAATGTGTAAGATTTTATGTAAAATCATGTTAATTATGAGATAAATTATATAAGAGATATGTTATTTTATGTCAAATCAAAGTAGAGTTTGTACGTTCAGAGATAAAAAAATTATTATGAGATAAATTATATAAGAGATAGGATTATGTCAAATCATGTTTTGTTTGTTAAATTATATTCCTAATCATGGATTAAAATTTTGATTTAAATGTATGTTTCGGTCAGTCAAATATTGGAAACTTTTCGAGATTATTCGAAAATATTTCGGAAACACTAAGGAAAATTTGTAAAAAAAGTGGCCAAATTTAGGAAAATAACAGAGTTTAAGACAAATAAATAGTTTCGGAATTACATCTTATTTTCGTTTCGCCTGATTCAAAAACGAAAACTTTTCGATGTTTTCGATGGAAACGATGAAAATTTTGATCCATGTTCCTAATTAAGGTTGCCTCAGGCCCTCAACAACTTCGTTTGACAATTCATCTCTCTTGCACAAATTTTTTTATACTAATCGTATTTCCAAAAAATTTCGGTGAGAATTGACCCCATGTGTCATTCAAGTGTCTTTTAAGAGGGATAATTTCGACACTTCATCACCTGAATTTCAGGTACCAAAACTCAAAGTCCACAATCTAACCCGGTCCATGAAATGTTGCGACGGAATAAAAGTCTTGTAAATAGTATATGCAGTCATTTTGGCTGAAAAATTGCCAGAAATATGATTGGTGTAATAAATATATTGTGTAATTAAGAGAAATACAAGTGTAATATTTTGGCACGAGGGGCAAAAGCCTAAAAAAGATCAAAGTTAGCCGAGGGATGAGTAATGTGATTGAGCCGACAAGAAAAACAAAAATTGTAACAGCTTCTAAAAAAGTAGATAGAAATATGATCGAACAGTAGTTAATTTACTACAGTAGTGGATTTAATTCATTGGGGTTGGATGAATGTCACATGGGCATGAGAGGACAAAAAATTGTCCTCTTAAACTCAAGTGACATTCATCCAACACCCGGGTGAACTAAATCTATCGGGGTAAGTACTAATTTTCCAATTTATTGTATTTATTTAATCAGTGACATCATAATATATATTAGAAGTTTTATTAAATTGGAAAGGACGCAATATTATAGATCGATCCAATCAATCAATTAATCAAAGTCGTTTATTTCAATTTGACCCGTTGAGCTTGTCGAACATTCAATTCACTATGGATCAAGTTGTTGGAATTATTATTCTTATCAGTCTAATAATATGGACTTACATGTTAATTAATTGTATATGATAGACTATTTCATTTATGTGCCTAATTAATTGTGATCTAATAATAATAATTATGTGGCAGTTAAGAATATCAATTAATTAAAGTATAGACTCTTTAAATGTGTAGAGACCTAATTGGACTCTAACTGTTCTTGATGGGCTGACAGTTAGAGTCCTACTAGAGTTAGGGTTAATACTCTCCTATATATGGGGTTATGGTCCCTAAGCCAATTTATACTTTGCACTTTCATCTTCCCTATCTAGTGATAGCATAAGGCAACAGTGAATAAGGCTTAGAAGACCACAACCCCCTAAAATCCATCTTTGTGATACTTCCGCTACTCTACCAATTGATTCAGGTATACGTCTCTTTAGCATAAACGTAGCTTACTTAATCATCTGCGAATACGTCCTGAGATATGTATGTTTTCATGGCTTATATATTTCATGTTATCATAGCATATCTGATAAAATCTATCACAAGTATGTTTAATTATTACTCCAGTTAATCATTTTTGTGATAGTTTTCGCCATTCCAATTCGTATATCTGGAGTCCAAAGAGTAATTTGTGTCTCCAACCCTTCTACTTGTAGTTTCATAATAAATTAAATTATTTGGGGTGGGGGCGCAAAGCTACAAAACGGACTAAAATATATGAAGATGTGTGGAAATTAAATGTAATTAATTAATCGAATGAAGATTTTAATCAGAAAATATTTGAATAAAAATTTTTGTTAAAAACCGGCCGGGAAGTGGAAACACAAATTAAACATGTATATTAACATGCACAAAATTGTCATTCTAAAGATGACAAATCTATAGTTCCTATATACGATCAATCTAGCTACTCTTAAGGAATTTTTTTTCTTTACAGTTCCTATATATAAGTTGAGTTTTGCTACACACACATTCATACATCAATAAATTATACTACAATAGTCGATTCAACCGTACGTACCTTTTGGAATTTAGTGAAGGTAGTGATTCACCGCTTTGGGAAGTTGGAATATGTTTTTCTATCTACGCACCCACCATCGAATAAGATTAGTCAAATCTAACTTCATTCTTCTATTTATTTTTGCATAAACAAATAGACATATATTATCCCGCAGTGCAGACTATAAAATTAATTTGTTATTTTAGCCAAGTAAAACCATCGCTAAAATAAACGGAAGTTTGAAATCAAACTTATAGATATATATATGTCCGCATTAACTAAGTATACAGCATTAAAGAAATCTAAAGATAATTTATGTGACAAATCTAAAATCAAATTCCAGTAGGTACGTATCCATGCAAAATTTCTAGTATGAGATCTCCCTATCATGGATCAAAATTTCGTTTCAAGTGTATGTTTCGGTCAGCCAAAAATTGGAAACTTTTCTAGACTTTTCAAAAATATTTCGGAAACGCTAAGGAAAAATTGTAATAAAAGTTACTAAATTTAGATAGATAACAGAGTTTAAGGCAAACAAATAGTTTCGGAATTACATCTTATTTTCGTTTCGCTTGACTCAAAAAAGGAAACTTTTCGATGTTTTAGAAGGAAAATATGGAAATTTTGATTCATGCTCCCTATCTAAACTGACCGACATAAATATTAAATAATTATAAAAATATATAATTATAGCCGATGAAGTTTTAGTTAAGTGGTTAAGGATATGTGCAAAATACGTGTACTTTACTAATTTGATTAAAAAAAATAGTTAATCACGTGCAAAATACGTGCACTTTTCTAGTTATATTTAAAAGAAAAATTCTACTTAAAATGAGTGTTTAATCTGGTCTTGTTCACATTAATACACTTTAAGAAGAGTACTCAACTTAACAACCAAGTAATTACAACGTCCATCTATATATTGAGAGAGAGAGTAAACTACTAATATGATCATCCTAATCCTAACATATTCAACAATTCCAGAGAGAGAGAGAGAGAGAGAGAGTTAACAATTAACATCCTAAGAAATATTAAATAGCTAACCCACCACTAAAATGGAAATCAAAAGGTTGAACCTGGAAAACAAGAAATTCATAAGTTCATGCTTCGCCGTCGCCTGCACCCTCGTGTCGTCGCCATTATCCCATTCGTCACGATCTTCCTCGACAGACGCAGCCGCAAGTAATTTAATTCAGTTTAGTGTATGATATTTTGATTTTTATAGTCTCTTTGTTTACTTTCTATCAATGGAAGACAAATTCAAGGAAGAAATTGAGCAGAAAATTGAACAAAAGAAAGAAAGCATTCAACTGGAAAAAGAAAGAAGATGAGATACGTTGAAGAGTTAATCATTTATATGTTTATTAATTATATTTTTCCTTTTTCTTTTGGGTTGTTATGTTAGTTAGGTGTATATTTACTTTATTACAATTATATAATCTCTCTCTATTTTTAAGCCAAGGTTTGGCTACTATTCTGTACATACATTCATATTATTAGAATCACACTTTTATTTAACAATTCTCTCAATTTACATATTTTGCAATTCATCTTCTACATGATCAAGAATATACCAGCTTTCACTTTCTTTTAATTTAGGGACCAATATACTGCCTATTCTAAGAAGAGTTGTCCTTTAGGTCCTCTTGATAACAACAATCATATTTGGAGACCCTTTCATTCTTCTTATTAACACATGGTGCTTTTGGTTATTGATAGTGAATTCTATTTCAGTATTGTCTAGTATTTACAGACGCAGTCACTATAAGCGCAAGACTGAATATCTTCTTTATAAGAAAACTGCAAACAAGCAAGGAAAGGAAATCCAAAAATTAGTTAATCACGTGCAAAATACGTGCACTTTACTAATTTGATTAAAAGAAATTAGTTAATCACGTGCAAAGCACGTGCACTTTTCTAGTTATATTAAAAAGAAAAATTCTACTTAAAATGAGTGTTTAATCTGGTCTTGTTAACATTAATACACTTTAAGAAGAGTACTCAACTTAACAACCAAGTAATTACACCGCCTCTCACCCATCTATATATTGAGAGAGAGAGAGAGTAAACTACTAATCTGATTATCCTAATCCTAACATATTCTACAATTACCAGTGAGAGAGAGAGAGAGAGGGAGAGTTAACAATTAACATCCTAAGAACTATTAAATAGCTAACCCACCACCAAAATGGAAATCAAAAAGTTAAACCTGAAAAACAAGAAATTCATAAGTTCATGCTTCGCCGTCGCCTGCACCCTCGTGCCGTCTCCATTATCGCATTCGTCACGATCTTCCTCAACAGACGCAGCCGCAAGTAATTTAATTCAGTTTAGTGTATGATATTTTGATTTTTTATAGTCTCTTTGTTTACTTTCTATCAATGGAAGACAATTTCAAGGAAGAAATTGAGCAGAAAACTAAATAAATGAAAGAAAGCATTCAACTGGAAAAAGGAAGAAGATGAGATATGTTGAAGAGTTAATCAATTATATGTTTATTAATTATATTTTTCCTTTTTCTTTTGGGTTGTTATGTTAGCTAGGTGTATATTTTTTTTATTGCAATCATGTAATCTCTCTCTATTTTTAAGCCAAGGTTCGACTACTATTCTGTACATACATTAAGATTAATAGAAACACACTTTTATTTAACAATTCTCTATTTTTACATATTTTACAATTCATCTTCTACATGATCAAGAATATACCAGCTTTCACTTTCTTTTAATTTAGGGACCAATATACTGCATATTCTCAGAAGAGTTGTCCTTTAGGTCCTCTTGATAACAACAATCATATTTGGAGACCCTTTCATTCTTCTTATAACTCATGGTGTTTTTGGTTATTGATAGTGAATTCTATTTCAGTACTGTCTAGTATTTACAGACGCAGTTGGTCAAAGAAATGATGTGGTATGTCTCTAAAGGGATTTAATCAGAGAAATTATGTGGTATGTCATTTATACCATATTATGATTAAAAATGATGATATGATTCAACTAACATAAGAAATTAGTTAATCACATCCAAAACACATGCACTTTTCTAATTTGATTAACAAAAATTAGTTAATCACGTGCAAAATAGGTGCACTTTACTAATTCGATTAAAAGAAATTAGTTAATCACGTGCAAAGCACGTTCACTTTTCTAGTTATATTAAAAAGAAAAAATCTACTTAAAATGAGTGTTTAATCTGGTCTTATTAATACACTTTAATAAGAGTACTCAACTTAACAACCAAGTAATTACACCGCCTCTCACCCATCTATATATTGAGAGAGAGAGAGAGTAAACTACTAATCTGATCATCCTAATCCTAACATATTCTACAATTCCCAGTGAGAGAGAGAGAGAGTTAACAATTAATATCCTAAGAAATATTAAATAGCTAACCCACAACCAAAATGGAAATCAAAAGGTTGAACTTGAAAAACAAGAAATTCATAAGTTCATGCTTCGCCGTCCCCTGCACCCTCGTGCCGTCGCCATTATCGCATTCGTCACGATCTTCCTAAACAGACGCAGCCGCAAGTAATTTAATTCAGTTTAGTGTATGATATTTTTATTTTTCATAGTCTCTTTGTTTACTTTCTATCAATGGAAGACAAATTCAAGGAAGAAATTGAGCAGAAAATTGAACAAAAGTAAGAAAGCATTCAACTGGAAAAACGAAGAAGATTAGATATGTTGAAGAGTTAATCATTTATATGTTAATTAATTATATTTTTCCTTTTCTTTTGGGTTGTTATGTTAGTTAGGTGTATATTTACTTTATTACAATCATGTAATCTCTCTATATTTTTAAGCCAAGGTTTGGCTACTATTCTGTACATACATTCAGATTAATAGAAACACACTTTTTTCTTAACAATTCTCTCAATTTACATATTTTACAATCCATCTTCGACATGATCAAGAATATACCAGCTTTCACTTTCTTTTAATTTAGGGACCAATATACTGCATATTCTCAGAAGAGTTGTCTTTTAGGTCCTCTTGATAACAACAATCATATTTGGAGACCCTTTCATTCTTCTTATAACTCATGGTGTTTTTGGTTATTTGATAGTGAATTCTATTTCAGTACTGTCTATTATTTACAGACGCAGTCACTATAAGTACAAGACTGAAGATCTTCTTTATAAGAAAACTGCAAACAAGCAAGGAAAGGAAAGCCAAAAATTAGTTAATCACGTGCAAAATACGTGCACTTTACTTATTTGATTAAAAGAAATTAGTTAATCACGTGCAAAACACGTGCACTTTTCTTATTATATTAAAAAGAAAAATTCTACTTAAAATGAATGTTTAATCTGGTCTTGTTCACATTAATACACTTTAAGAAGAATACTCAACTTAACAACCAAGTATTTACACTACACCGCCTCTTACCCATCTATATATTGAGAGAGAGAGAGAGAGAGAGAGTAAACTACTAATCTGATCATCATAATCCTAACATATTCTACAATTCCGAGTGAGAGAGAGAGTGTTAACAATTAACATCCTCAGAAATATTAAATAGCTAACCCACCACCAAAATGGAAATCAAAAGGTTGAACCTGAAAAACAAGAAATTCATAAGTTCATGCTTCACCGTCGCCTGATCCCTCGTGCCGTCGCCATTATCGCATTCATCACGATCTTCCTCAACAGACGCAGCCACAAGTAATTTAATTCAGTTTAGTGTATGATATTTTGATTTTTTATAGTCTCTTTGTTTACTTTCTATCAATGGAAGACATATTCAAGGAAGAAATTGAGCAGTAGATTGAACAAAAGAAAAAAACACTCAATTGGAAAAATGAAGAAGATGAGATACGTTGAAGAGTTAATCATTTATATGTTTATTAATTATATTTTTCCTTTTTCTTTTGGATTGTTATGTTAGGTAAGCTTTACCCCGATCGATGGTACCAAACTTGCTAGAGTTTGGAGGACAATGAATGACAACTGGTTCTCAATTTTGAAAAGATCTTGTTGCAAGGTAGTGAGAGGTACTTTTGCCTCCGTGTTATCGACAAGTGTTGTACTTGCGTTGCTGTCATAGCTCATAAGTAACTCAACTACGAAGCATCCATCCAACAATATTATCTTCATGAATTCCTCTTCCGACAAATTCGGATCTACGCCTTCGTAGCATCCTCTAATAGTTGCCTTCAAACTGCTCAAGGCTTCGGCAATTGCATTGATATCATTGTTAAATCTATCACCAAAAGTTTTGAATAACCCATTCTTCAATTCTTTCGCACTAATAGAGTTGGCTCAAAATATTTTTCATTATCTCCGTCACGGAATTCTTTGGGAACCTTGCAGATTTAGGGCACAATCGTTTCTGGAGTTTGTATCCCTATCATGTACTCTGATAATACTCTCTTCATGTTGTTGCGACTTTTAGGTTCTCCCATTTTTTGTTTTTCTACTATGTTAAAATAGGGTAAAATTGCAGAAAACGTCCCAAACTAATTACTATTTTGGATTTTCGTCCCGAACTATTTAACTTGACGAATTTCGTCCCGTAATTTAATATTTTTTTGGAATATCGTCCCAAACTAATTACTAATTTTAATTTACCATTTTGTATAAATTTAGTCCCAATATTAAATTTCTAAGATAATGAAAATGACGTTCAATTTTGTAATTAATTTGGGACGAACTCTGCAATATTATATAATTATTCATGTTAAAATTTACCATGTCATGACCCTTAAGCAGCCATGTGATAATTCATTGGCAAATGCGCAATTCCGTCTTATAATTATGGTGGGACGATATTCCAAAAAAATATTAAATTACGGGATGAAATTCGCCAAATTAAATAGTTTAGGACGAAAATCCAAAATCAGTGATTAGTTTGGGACGATTTTTACAATTTTGCCTTAAAATAGTTTGCAAATGTTCCTATTTATACTAATCACATCATCAAACGAACGGTGAAGATCAACTAGATCAAGTGACTAAGAATGATCATATAAGGACGTTTATTAGATAGTTATATGATATTTCCATAGAATTATCTGAAATGCACTTTACTTTAGAATATCTAAAAATACTTACTAGTAACTTATACTATCTAAATGGAATGTTCTAAAGAACCATGAACAAGAAAAAAAATGTCCTTGAAAATCTCCATGCATGATTGAAGCTAAATTTTTTGGTCAAACTTAATTGACCAAGTATTGTTTGCTCAAATACAAGTCTTAATGTGTTGTGGGTTGATTTGGATGCGCTAATTAAGAAATTGAAAATATGGTTGAAACGTGATATTTAGCTATCTTTTAACTAACAAACTACTATGAACCGAATATAAATTAACTTTATATGTGTTTCAGCCTAAACATAGTTATTTGTTATTACAGTCACGAGGAGTAAATTGGTACGGTTCGATAAATCGATCGAACCGAGCAAAATTGAATATTTTATTCATACCGAATATTAAATCAAAATATCGATTTATTATTCAGTATAAGCTTAATTATTAAACCTTATTATTCAATCTTTGAATATTTGTTTTACTATTTCTAACTATTGGAAAAATGCCTCTCACTTCAAATTCTATTACTCCTATCTAGAAGCACACGGTTGCATATATAAAAACAACTGAGCGAAGAAACAAATATCTGAAACAATCCTGTGAAGCGAGATCGTAAGTGTAATGTTAAAAGTATTTCTTGGGGGTTTAAAAATACGTTGAAATAATTTTGAGGGCTTAAGAGTTAAATGCAACAACATAAAACTTGAGATGGTCATAATGCACTTCAAAAAACTCAAACTTCTACCAAAAATTCAGGAGTTAAGCACTAGGACTGTCAATTGAGCCGGGCCTACCCAAAGCCCGATGGCTCAACTTGATTAAAATTGGCTCTAACCCGAAATATTTATGAGCCGAGTCGAGTTTGAGTCATTATATTAAACCCGATCAATTTATGAGCTGAACTTGTCTAGGCTCAGCCTGAATAAGGCCCGAACATATGATTGTTTTAAATATTACGATTAATTATTTGTATTGTAGTTATAGTTATTAATTATTATTTTTATTAAGTAAACTTATAAAAACTTATAATGTAAACTCACATATATGTTGGTATATCAATTTCGCATTGATGATCAAAATCCAAAGGAAAAATTTAAATCAAAGATAAAAAAATACATATCAATAAATTGGAGTATTGAGACTCTAAAATTCTACTGCATGTTCATATAGATCAAACGTATCTTAAAGATGTGAGCATAATACAGGTCAATAAATTGGAGTGTTGAGACACTAAAACTCTACTGCATGTTCATATGGATCAAACGTATCTTAAAAATGTGAGCAAATAACTTGATCTATTAGTTAATATATTATTTAATAATATATCCTCGTGTCTTAAATAATAGTAGTCTATTCATATATGTTTCGGTAATCTAAATTTTTTATACCTCAAGCTATTTGTGCATATATTAACAAACCCGATATAGACCCGAAACCCGAAAAATTACATGGGTTGAGTTTGAGCCAGGGAAAATAGAAAATTTATGAGCCGAGTTTGAGCCTATAACTATGAAGCTTAACATTATTTGAGTTCGAGTTACTTAAAGCTTGGCTCAGAAGGCCCGATTAACAGTCTTATTAAGCACAACTATTTTTATATATACTCACGTTTTCTTTCTTTTTTCTTTCTTTTTTCGACCTATCGTGAGGCATGCATATCTCATTAGTCATTAAAATGGGGTGTTTGGTGCAAGAATAAAAAAAGAATTAGGGAGTCAAGTGTATCGAAGGCATAGCCTTTTAGTCAAATCATTTAATCAAATGCTAATGGCGTACGGTAATAATATTAAAGTTATTTCACTTGATTTCAAGTGTTCAAACTAACAAAATATAATGCAAATAGTTTTTTATTTTTTTAAACATATGTACTTCGAGCGAAACATATCCAAATAATGTGTATGCTATAAATTTTATTTAATTCTCAAACTAATTTCTTATTTTACATTAAGAAGAATTTGTGTTGATAAACATATAAACAATAGAGGGGCTCCAAGTCATTTTTCCGACTGGTTGACCAACGATTCTTAAGGTTTGTTTCAGCGGCAAGGATGGGGATTCCAATCCCGTTTGGTACTTGGAAGGGAATCATTACCTTGAGTCTATCTAAGGGCCATTTGTTGTCAAAATACCTTTGTGCGCAGTGTGTACAACAGTATGGTAGGAACCCGGAATTTGATGGAGTCACATCCCGCAATTTACAGCCTTCAAGGCTCTATGACAAGGGTCCTGATGGACCAGGATTGATTTATAGTAATGATAACATGGGTTATTCAAAAATAAAAATAAAGAATAGAAAAACGCTTGAAAAAATATGTTCTCTCTAAAAGGGGAGGTAGTTAGATGAAAATTTGATCGCGCCTTTGCCCCGAGCTTTCAGGCTTTAGACATTCTCTTGAAAAATTATAAGGTAAATTACCTATACCCCTAAGGTAAGACTTAATTACAAAAATCTTCCTCATGTATTGGGTATTACAAAACTCCCCCTCAGATTTATTACATTCTTATAATTAATTCGTTGCGACTCAATTACTTAAAATTGTTATTAAATTATTTCTGTGTGTGTTACACATATATTACTTTAACATTGATGGTGTGCGGATATCCACGGATTAGAACCTTTCTTTTTAACAATATTTGATATCTAAAGTAATATATTTGTATATCCTAAAAAACTCTGGGTTCAACTCCTACAAATAGGATTGTCAATCGGGCTTTTTGAGCCAAGTTTTAAATAATTCGAACTCAAATAATATTGGGTTTCATAGCTATAGGCTCAAACTCGGCTCATAAGTTTTTTAATTTATCTGGCTTAAACTCGGTCCATATAATTTTTCGGGTTTCGGGTCTTAATCGGGCTTATATCGAGTTTGTTAATATAGGCAAAAATAGCTTAACATATAAAATATCTAGATTACCGAAACACGTATGAATAGGCTACTATTACTTAATACACGATTATATATCATTAAATAATATTTTAACTGAGTTATTTGCCCATATTTCTTAAGATAATTTTGATCTAAAATGCAGTAGAATTCTAAAGTCTCAAGACTCCAATTTATTGAATTTGTGTTAACTTTTGTCTTTTTATTTTTTATTTTTTTAAATTTTAAATTAAATTTTTTGCTTTGTGTCAAATGATAGATGAACATTTTATGTAAACTACACAAAGTTTGCTGCTTGCCCTATTGGATTAAATGATATTCCCTTTGTCCCAATTTAAGTGTCATTTTATATGTTTTCACACATATTAAGGTATCTACTACATAGCATCACTTTTATGGAAAAAATAAATTATATATCTCAAATATTCTTATTCTTTATTTATCCCACCATTAACTAATTACACGTTATTCAAGTTTTACACTCTCTCTCTTACTTATCTCTAAAGGTACCTAAGATATGTAATGAATGTGTATTGAAATCCTAAAGTGACAATAATTTGGGACAATTTTTTTTCTCTAAAAGGACAGATAATTTGGGACAGAGGGAGTAGAATATTAATCACAAATTTTGGCTGGTTACTAATAAACGCTAATACCCTTGTTAAACTATGAGAAGATATACAAGCATATGAAAAGGAAAAAACTAAATTAAATTGAACTCTAATTGTTGATTTTACAGAATGAAATTACTGGACTGATACAATCGCAAAAAGGCCTTTATTTATACTAATCCTAAATAACAAACTAAAAGTTGCAGTAGCGTTTCTTCTAATAAGAAAAGCGCTGAAAACAAAACAAAGGGAAAAGGGAAAAGGAAAATAAGCCAAACACATCCAAACACATCAAAGGGTCAAACTGAAATTAAATCCCTAAATGCCTATTTTGCAAACTAGAAATTGCATCTTCAATCTCTTGCTTCCTTTGTTCGTCAATAGTATATATTAAAGCCCTAACACAAAAGGCTGCTCATATTAAAATTTGAATATGAAAGCAGTATGCTATTTGGCTTATTTTACTAAATTATTTGTTATTAGAGCACTGGTTGAGGAGCTCATCATCTACAAAAGTAGCAACTCATGAAAGATGGGTCGAACTTGAGTCGAATCAAGGTCAACTCAGATACGGCTCTAATCATTCGAGTCAAATATGAATCGGGCCAGGATCTAAATTATTTGAGTCTTTACCATATTTTATTGGGATTAGATTGTATGTCATATTTTTTTGTCATCCCATAGAATATCTACCGGTAAAATCACATAAGTATTCTTTTTTTTTTTTTTTAAACTAATTTGTCAATATACGAAAAATTGAAATTATGAATGAATTATTAACTAATATTTTCATAAATCAATTATAAACTTTTATTAATCTTAATAAAATTATATATATATATATACAAAATTTTTATTTATTATCATATACGAATATTTAATTGATCATATTGAAGTTCATATCCCCTAAAATATTTTGAATCATAAATATTTAGAAATGGATTATGTCCATAGTATCACTAATAAAAAAAAGTCATATAATTGGATTGAATTCGAGTAACATATAAATTCATATCGGCTGCATTAACAGTTGAACTGTTTTAATTATACTCACACACTCCCACTCACCCATGGAAGATTCAGAATCAAGACAATTACAATTTGGATTGATTTTGCCCAATAATATATAATGGGCCAAAGCCCAAACTCATATACCCAATTGAAGTAGGGCATAATAAAATTATTCGAGAAACAGGGCCTTTTTAAAAAGCATGGACACTACGATGGCGCTTCCAGCTTTCTTCTTTTAGTTATTAGTGATATTATTCTCTCAAATGGTTCAAAGTTTAAAATAAATTCTTCGGATCCCAATCCATCAGTCCAATGTTGTTGTAGGAATTAGGATCCCGATCCCTTATCGCCTATTTGTGTAATAAATATAAATTTATTTATACGTGTGCAAATTAAAAATTTGTAAATCCATATATTCACTTGAATAATGAATTTATCATGAGATGAGACACAAAAACAAGATATGTTTCTGTCTTAACTAGGGATCATGTCCACTTCTTTTCTTCCATTATGATCATTATGGATTCACAACTGTGATATAAGATCTTTTACCCATTATTAACTCTCTGTCTTATTGGATTTTGGAACGTTAAATTAATTGTTTACAACATTGATCGAAAGTTTAATTTTAACTAGTTTCAATTAAGATATTTTTTTTTCCAAATTCAGTTAAACTATATTTGTTCAATCACAAAGCAAGTCCCAAAAAAAACTTGTTTTATAGGAGTAATAAATTGTTCTTCCAGAAGTATTATTATAAAAAGAAAAATGATTAATTCATGTGCATCAACCAATTAAAAATTAGTTAACCAATTAAATAACTTATAAAAAAATTAATTATATATATATAAATTTTAAAGGGCAAAATAGAGTATATCCCCTTAAAGTATGTGATAGTACCAATTAACTCCTCTTCCCCAACGTATCACTTGTAACACTTACCCCATTCTGTTAAAGTTTTAGACTATATATTCCAAAATTACCCTTGTCCATTTTATAACTAATAAATTTTTCCTTTCTTAATTTATCAAAGAAAAAAAAATACTCATGTATTAATTATGAATTCATCCATCCAACAAAGAACATTATATTTTAATTTATTCATTATTTTGTTTCTTTTCCAATTTTTTGTCTTAATATTTTTCTTTATTTTCCTCTCATTTTTTTTCATTACAAGTTATTATTCCAAAATGTTGAGTATTCTCTTTAAGTTCTTACTCGCAAAATTCAACATTCACACAAGATCATGCTATTGGTAATAATTTGTGTTAGTATTGAATCTACTTTTGATTGTTACTAGATGTATAAATAAGTTAGGGTAATTATAGATTCAAAATTGACGATACAAACCTATTTCAAATAAACAGTTACTTAACAATTAAAATAATAATTTGTAAAGAAAATAAAGGATATAATTATTACCAAAGATTAAGTGTAAAGAAAGAACATCGAGATAGAAATAAAGAAAAAAAATTAACAAAAAAAAATAAAGAAAATAATCTGAATCGGAAATAAAGAAGAAACTGAGCCAAAAAAGGAAAGAAAACAAAAGAAATGAAGAGTTTGAAACATAATATTATTTGGTGGTTGAATGAATTCATAAATAATAAAGAAACAATTATTTGTTCGAAAAATTAATTAAGAGTTAATCACGTGCAAAACACGTGCACTTTTCTAATTTGATTAAAAGAAATTAGTTAAGATAACGAGTGAACTGATTAACAAATATGAAAATCAAGCAATGGGTTAACTTGAGAATAGATGGATCGTTTAAATAAACTGGATAAACCATAAAAAAATTGTGAACGAACGGGTTAAAATAACAAAAAAGAAATGATAAACTCAATGTAAAAGCAGGTACAATCGATATTTCTTTTGTAAGTTTTCAAAAAATTATAACTTATTAAAGAACCTAAAAATGAGAACAACTTTGAAGCGATATAATCAAAGAAATTATGTAGTATGTCATTTAGACCATAGTATGATTAAAAATGATGATATGATTCAACTAACATAAGAAATTAGTTAATCATATGCAAAACACGTGCACTTTTCTAATTTGATTAAAAAAAATTAGTTAATTACGTGCAAAATACGTGCACTTTACTAATTTGATTAAAAGAAATTAGTTAATCACTCTGATTTAGTTTATAGTTGAACAGATATTACCTTTTTCCTTCCTTAGCCTTTTTGGTATTTTCAACACAGAGAGAATCCGGAACAATATTTGGAGGAGCTGCATGCAAAACACGAAGAAGCGAAAGAGACTTAAGAAAGCATTTAGCAAGTGTTTGCATGTGGAACTTTTACTTTTACTTCTCTAAAAAAAAAAAGTCTAAAAGGACATTAAGCAAGTAATTACATGCTTTTGGCTTCTTGTGGCAAACATGTACTTAATTTTTTGACTTTTTGACATATTTTTGCAAACATTATCCATATTATATTTTTGCAAACATTATCCAGATTAAAATGAGTGTTTAATATTGTCTTGTTCACATTAATACAATTTAAGAAGCACCACCTCTCACCCATCTATATATTGAGAGACAGACTACTAATCATCCTAAATTCCTAATCCTAACATATTCTACAATTCCCAGTGAGAGAGAGAGAGAGAGAGTTTAACATCGTAAGAAATATCAAATAGCTACCCCCCACCAAAATGGAAATCAAAAGCTTGAGCCTGGAAAACAAGAAATTCATGAGTTTGTGCTTCACCGTCGCCTGCACTCTCGTGCTGAGTTTGATCGTCATCGCCATTATCGCATGCGTCGCGATCTTCCTCAACAGACGCAGCGGCAAGTAATTTAATTCAGTTTAGGTGTATATTTACTTTATTACAATAATGTAATCTCTCTCTATTTTTAAGCCAAGGTTTGGCTACTATTTCGTACATACATTCAGATTAATTGAAACACACTTTTATTTCACAATTCTCTCAATTTACATATTTTACAACTCATCTTCTACATGATCAAGAATATACCAGCTTACACTTTCTTTTAATTTAGGGACCAGTATACTGCATATATATTCTCAGAAGAGTTGTCCTTTAGGTCCTCTTGATAACAACAATCATATTTGGAGACCCTTTCATTAATTCTTCTTATAACTCATGGTATTTTTGGTTATTGATAGTGAACGCAGTCACTATAAGCGCAAGACTAAAGATCTTCTTTATAAGAAAACTGCAAACAAGCAAGGAAAGGAAAGCCAAAAATTTAGATATATAAAAAATGAATCGAGATCATAAACAAATGAGATCGAAGTTTTTCATTTACATTGAAAGGAGCCTCCTAACCATGTATCTTTCCTGATTGAATTTTACAGTCTATTCCTTATGAGAAAGAGAAGAAACTATATTGTACATATATAGCATAATGCAAAACACGTGCACTTTTCTAATTTGATTAAAAGAAATTAGTTAATTACGTGCAAAGCACGTGCACTTTTCTAATTTAATTAAAAGAAACTAGTTAAAAAAAATTAGTTAATCAAGTGCAAAATACGTGCACTTTTCTAATTTGATTAAAAGAAATTAATTAATCACGTGCAAAGCACGTACACTTTTCTAGTTTTTCTTTATTTCCCTCTCATTTTTTTCTTTATTTTATGTTTCAATATTTTCTTCATTTCTATCTAGATTTTTTTCACAGTTTTATTTGGTGATAATTATCTCATTTATTTTCATTACAAATTATTATTCCAACATGTTGAGTATCCTCTTTAAATTCTTACTTGCAAAATGCAATAATCACACAAGCTCATGCTATTGATAATGATTTATGTTGGTATTGAATCTACTTTTGATTGTTACTAGATGTATAAATAAGTTAGGGTAATTATAGATTTAAAATTGACGATATTATCCATATTATATTTTTGCAAACATTATCCAGATTAAAATGAGTGTTTAATCTTGTCTTGTTCACATGAATACACTTTAAGAAGCACCGCCTCTCACCCATCTATATATTGAGAGACAGACTACTAATCATCCTAACATATTCTACATTTCCCAGTGAGAGAGAGAGAGAGAGAGTTTAACATCGTAAGAAATATCAAATAGCTACCCCCCACCAAAATGGAAATCAAAAGCTTGAGCCTGGAAAACAGGAAATTCATGAGTTCGTGCTTCACCGTCGCCTGCACCCTCGTGCTGAGTTTGATCGTCGCCGCCATTATCGCATGCGTCACGATCTTCCTCAACAGACGCAGCGGCAAGTAATTTAATTCAGTTTAGGTGTATATTTACTTTATTACAATCATGTAATCTCTCTCTATTTTTAAGCCAAGGTGTGGCTACTATTTTGTACATACATTCAGATTAATAGAAACACACTTTTATTTCACAATTCTCTCAATTTACATATTTTACAATTCATCTTCTACATGATCAATAATATACCAGCTTACACTTTCTTTTAATTTAGGGAGCAGTATACTGCATATATATTCTCAGAAGAGTTGTCCTTTAGGTCCTCTTGATAACAACAATCATATTTGGAGACCCTTTCATTAATTCTTCTTATAACTCATGGTGTTTTTGGTTATTGATAGTGAACGCAGTCACTATAAGCGCAAGGCTGAAGATCTTCTTTATAAGAAAACCGCAAACAAGCAAGGAAAGGAAAGACAAAAATTTAGATATATAAAAAATGAATCGAGATCATAAACAAATGAGATCGAAGTTTTTCATTTACATTGAAAGGAGCCTCCTAACCATGTATCTTTCCTGATTGAATTTTACAGTCTGTTCCTTATGAGAAAGAGAAGAAACTATATTGTACATATATAGCATAATGCAAAACACGTGCACTTTTCTAATTTGATTAAAAGAAATTAGTTAATTACGTGCAAAGCACGTGCACTTTTCTAATTTAATTAAAAGAAATTAGTTAAAAAAAATAGCTAATCAAGTGCAAAATACGTGCACTTTTCTAATTTGATTAAAAGAAATTAATTAATCACGTGCAAAGCACGTACACTTTTCTAGTTTTTCTTTATTTCCCTCTCATTTTTTTCTTTATTTTATGTTTCAATATTTTCTTCATTTCTATCTAGATTTTTTTCACAGTTTTATTTGGTGATAATTATCTCATTTATTTTCATTACAAATTATTATTCCAACATGTTGAGTATCCTCTTTAAGTTCTTACTTGCAAAATGCAATAATCACACAAGCTCATGCTATTGATAATGATTTATGTTGGTATTGAATCTACTTTTGATTGTTACTAGATGTATAAATAAGTTAGGGTAATTATAGATTTAAAATTGACGATATTATCCATATTATATTTTTGCAAACATTATCCAGATTAAAATGAGTGTTTAATCTTGTCTTGTTCACATTAATACACTTTAAGAAGCACCGCCTCTCACCCATCTATATATTGAGAGACAGACTACTAATCATCCTAACATATTCTACATTTCCCAGTGAGAGAGAGAGAGAGTTTAACATCGTAAGAAATATCAAATAGCTACCCCCCACCAAAATGGAAATCAAAAGCTTGAGCCTGGAAAACAGGAAATTCATGAGTTCGTGCTTCACCGTCGCCTGCACCCTCGTGCTGAGTTTGATCGTCGCCGCCATTATCGCATGCGTCACGATCTTCCTCAACAGACGCAGCGGCAAGTAATTTAATTCAGTTTAGGTGTATATTTACTTTATTACAATCATGTAATATCTCTCTATTTTTAAGCCAAGGTTTGGCTACTATTTTGTACATACATTCAGATTAATAGAAACACACTTTTATTTCACAATTCTCTCAATTTACATATTTTACAATTCATCTTCTACATGATCAAGAATATACCAGCTTACACTTTCTTTTAATTTAGAGACCAGTATACTGCATATATATTCTCAGAAGAGTTGTCCTTTAGGTCCTCTTGATAACAACAATCATATTTGGAGACCCTTTCATTAATTCTTCTTATAACTCATGGTGTTTTTGGTTATTGATAGTGAACGCAGTCACTATAAGCACAAGGCTGAAGATCTTCTTTATAAGAAAACCGCAAACAAGCAAGGAAAGGAAAGACAAAAATTTAGATATATAAAAAATGAATCGAGATCATAAACAAATGAGATCGAAGTTTTTCATTTACATTGAAAAGAGCCTCCTAACCATGTATCTTTCCTGATTGAATTTTACAGTCTGTTCCTTATGAGAAAGAGAAGAAACTATATTGTACATATATAGCATAATGCAAAACACGTGCACTTTTCTAATTTGATTAAAAGAAATTAGTTAATTACGTGCAAAGCACGTGCACTTTTCTAATTTAATTAAAAGAAATTAGTTAAAAAAAAATAGCTAATCAAGTGCAAAATACGTGCACTTTTCTAATTTGATTAAAAGAAATTAATTAATCACGTGCAAAGCACGTACACTTTTCTAGTTTTTCTTTATTTCCCTCTCATTTTTTTCTTTATTTTATGTTTCAATATTTTCTTCATTTCTATCTAGATTTTTTTCACAGTTTTATTTGGTGATAATTATCTCATTTATTTTCATTACAAATTATTATTCCAACATGTTGAGTATCCTCTTTAAGTTCTTACTTGCAAAATGCAATAATCACACAAGCTCATGCTATTGATAATGATTTATGTTGGTATTGAATCTACTTTTGATTGTTACTAGATGTATAAATAAGTTAGGGTAATTATAGATTTAAAATTGACGATATTATCCATATTATATTTTTGCAAACATTATCCAGATTAAAATGAGTGTTTAATCTTGTCTTGTTCACATTAATACACTTTAAGAAGCATCGCCTCTCACCCATCTATATATTGAGAGACAGACTACTAATCATCCTAAATTCCTAATCCTAACATATTCTACAATTCCCAGTGAGAGAGAGAGAGAGTTTAACATCGTAAGAAATATCAAATAGCTACCCCCCACCAAAATGGAAATCAAAAGCTTGAGCCTGGAAAACAAGAAATTCATGAGTTCGTGCTTCACCGTCGCCTGCACCCTCGTGCTGAGTTTGATCGTCGCCGCCATTATCGCATGCGTCACGATCTTCCTCAACAGACGCAGCGGCAAGTAATTTAATTCAGTTTAGGTGTATATTTACTTTATTACAATCATGTAATCTCTCTCTATTTTTAAGCCAAGGTTTGACTACTATTTTGTACATACATTCAGATTAATAGAAACACACTTTTATTTCACAATTCTCTCAATTTACATATTTTACATTTTATCTTCTACATGATCAAGAATATACCAGCTTACACTTTCTTTTAATTTAGGGACCAGTATACTGCATATATATTCTCAGAAGAGTTGTCCTTTAGGTCCTCTTGATAACAACAATCATATTTGGAGACCCTTTCATTAATTCTTCTTATAACTCATGGTGTTTTTGGTTATTGATAGTGAACGCAATCACTATAAGAGCAAGACTGAAGATCTTCTTTATAAGAAAACCGCAAACAAGCAAGGAAAGGAAAGCCAAAAATTTAGATATATAAATAATGTATCGAGATCATAAACAAATGAGATCGAAGTTTTTCATTTACATTGAAAGGAGCCTCCTAACCATGTATCTTTCCTGATTGAATTTTACAGTATGTTCCTTATGAGAAAGAGAAGAAACTATATTGTACATATATAGCATAATGCAAAACACGTGCACTTTTCTAATTTGATTAAAAGAAATTAGTTAATTACGTGCAAAGCACGTGCACTTTTCTAATTTAATTAAAAGAAATTATTTAAAAAAAATTAGCTAATCAAGTTCAAAATACGTGCACTTTTCTAATTTGATTAAAAGAAATTAATTAATCACGTGCAAAGCACGTACACTTTTCTAGTTTTTCTTTATTTCCCTCTCATTTTTTTCTTTATTTTATGTTTCAATATTTTCTTCATTTCTATCTAGATTTTTTTCACAGTTTTATTTGGTGATAATTATCTCATTTATTTTCATTACAAATTATTATTCCAACATGTTGAGTATCCTCTTTAAGTTCTTACTTAAAAAATGCAATAATCACACAAGCTCATGCTATTGATAATGATTTATGTTGGTATTGAATCTACTTTTGATTGTTACTAGATGTATAAATAAGTTAGGGTAATTATAGATTTAAAATTGACGATACAAACCTATTTCAAATAAAGAATTACTCAACAATTAAAATGATAATTTGTAACGAAAATAAAGGATATAATTATCACCAAAGATTAAGTGTAAAGAAAGAACATCGAGATAGAAATAAAGAAAAAAAATTAACAAAAAAAAAAAAGAAAATAATCTGAATCGGAAATAAAGAAGAAATTGAGCCAAAAAAGGAATGAAAACAAAAGAATTGAAGAGATTGAAACTTAATATTATTTGGTGGTTGGATGAATTCATAAATAATAAAGAAACAATTATTTGTTCGAAAAATTAATAAAGAGTTAATTTATTAGTTATAAAAGGGACGGGGCAATTTTGGAATAAAAAGTTCAAAACTATAACAAAAAGGATAAGGGTTATTGATACTTTAGGGGAATAATTGATACCACCCCATACTTTAAGGGGGAAAATTGTATTTTAACCTATCTTAAACTATGCGAGACATCACATGTGGATTGTTTACATTTTAAGCTTGAGAAATATTTTATGCCTTTTTTTTAAAAAAAATTACATGACATTAAAGTAAACCTGGTCATAGTTTATAATCATGTTGTACATAATTGGGTCCTAATTCAAACTTAAATCCCTAATCTAGTTTGATGCGTTGACCAGTTACATATTCTTTAATGTGATTTATGAACCGCTAATTGGTATAACTAGGAATACTTGGAATTTGGAGTATTATAATTTATTTCTTTTCAGATGAAAATTATTGTGAGGGTCCATAATGTTGTCAAAAAGGGTAGTCGAGTAAAATATATAGCTAACCTAACATATTAAAATGTCCTCATTGAAGAGTTGGAATTTAAGACTTTTACTAATGTGAGGGCCGGGCTAGCTTAAACCTCACGTTAGGATCACAACATATTATATCCGGTTACTTTCTTGTATAAAATAATTAGGATCTCAACGTATTATATCCGGTTATTTTCTTGTATATATTGTTTAATCTAGCCTAAAATTTGCCTATAAAGTGCACTTAAATATCTTAAAATTTAAAAATATCAATGCATTATTATCATATTATTTAAATAAGTTATTAATTTTTTGGTAATGCCACACTCTAAGTGACTCAATGTATCATACACTGCCTCTATAAAAAATACGTCTGACGATAAAATTTGAGTACTACTGAAAAATTGACAACAGAGCATTTTAATTATAAACAGTTTTTTTTTTTTGTTAAGTGTAATATATCTAATGTTTAAAATAACAAAATATACACTACAAAAAAATTAAATTTTAGTGACAAAATAGTAAATAACAAAGTGACAAGAATTTATATATTGTCGCTAAAGTGATGTATATAGACACACTAGTGACAAGAAATGTGAAAAAGTTGTCACTATTGACTTTTAGTGATACCTCAAAAGTGATAACTAAAAAGTTATCACTAAATCATAGTAACAATATTTATTGTCACTAAGTTGTCACTGAAAGGGTGTCACTAATTGTCAATAGTGACAACTTAAGTTTCATAAACTTGTCACTAATAGCCATTAGTGACAACTTAAAAATATATTTTGTCACTATTGCACTTGTCACTATTATTATTGTGACAAAACTAATATTTTTATCACTAAATGTATGTAAAAAGTGACAATTTCAACAATGTCACTAGATATTTTGTCACTAAAATCTATTTTTCTTGTAGTGATAATGCAAATAGTTTTTTTTTATATGTAATTCGAGCGAAACATATCCAAATGATGTGTATGCTATAATTTCTATGTAATTCTAGAATTAATTTCTTATTTTACATAAAAGAAATTTGTGTTTATAACTATTTATCTATCACCTCAATAAAGAATAATGCGAGAAAGTATGTTTACTCCAAGAAGGGGAGGTGGTTAAGTAAAAATTACAGAAAGAACGCTCGTTATCGAAGATTGTTGCATAGAAGAAATAATATTAATAAGGCAAAATTATACAGAAAACGTCTTAAATTAATAAGTGATTTTGGGTTTTCGTCTCAAACTATATCTTCTTACCGAATTTTGTTTCGTAATTTAATAATATTGTCCCACTGTTAGTTATGAGATGGAAATTATGCATGTGTCCGTTAAATTGCCACATGGCTGCTTACGTGTCATGAGATGACAAATTTTAACATGAAAAATCATATGGAATTCATTCCAATCTACTTACAAGATTGAAACATAATTTCCATTAAATTAGAAATTTAATATTGAGACTAAATTCATAAAAAATGGTAAATTACGTGACGAAATTCGGCGAGTTGATATAGTACAAGAAGAAAAATTAAAATTAAAAATTAGTTTGGGACAATATAGCGAATAAATATTAAATTACAGGACCAAATTCGACAAGGTGATATAATTTGGGATGAAAATCCAAAATTACTAATTAATTCAATACGTTTTCTATAATTTTGCCTAATACTAAAACTTCTTCTCCTTCCTGTTCAAATGAAGGAGAACCCAATTCATTGTAAATAAGATCTCAAAAACTTGAACCATTCCAAAAAAATAAATATTTTTATAACAGTGTTAGGCTCGTTTGGAGAGTGAATAGTAAATTAACTCTCTATGTTATTTTAAATAGGTAATTTAACTCCATGTAATAAATAAAAGGGCAAAATACCTCCACGTGATATCCTAAATAGACAATTTTAACTCCCGGTGATAATAAAAATGGCAAAATACCTCCCTGTGATATCCTATATAAATAGACAATTTTAACTCCCTGTGATAATAAAAATGGCAGTTTTTATGAAAGCAGTACATTGTATCCATTGCTAATTAATTCATATCACATGGAGTTAAATTGCTCATTATTTTATTTCACATGAAGGTAAATTGACTATTTTCATATCACAAGGAGGTAAATTGCTCATTATTTTATTTTACAGGGAGTTAAATTACTTATTTTTATTTCAAAAGAATGTAAATTGCCCATTAGACATATCACTGAGAGTTAACTTGAAAAAAAAAAAAACCTCGTTTGAATTTACTGGACAATTCAGTAGCCCATTAAAGACTTTCAAACCCAAGTCCATTAAAGCAAGGATTATCATTCTTGCAACGGTTTTGCTAGACATACGAGTAGGCCCAAGGTCCAAAAGCATGATGTGGAATTGCGGATTATTTTATTTAATTAGATTATAACTAAAATTAAAAGTCCTAAATCTATATAAATTGTAATTCAAATATTCTATAGCACTATTCAAATAAAAACCTAGCGAGTTTTTGGTCATGAATGAGTTTCAAGATTTGTATCTTAAAATAAAAAATGTTAATGAGATATGAAAGTATGAGCATGATTTGTTATAGGCTTCTAGCTAGTTTGAATGTTGCCGTTGGAGTTTTCATGTGAAAATTTGATGAGATGTACATATTAAATCATATTTGATGATTGATTATTGATTGAGAGCTTATATTAAATAGTTTTTAATACGTAATGCGAGTTTTTTGTTTTTGTTTTTCTTTTCTAGATACATTATGTAATTTGGTTAGGTGAGTCATATCTAAAATTTAGGTGCATGTATCAAAAGCCGATCTAGATTGTATTTAACCAAATTTGTGTTTCAATATATATTTAGAATTAATTTTAATAAGAAGTTACTGGGTGGACCTTCCAGGAAATTTTAGTCCAGACTGAACTTTGCAAAACACATTCAATATATGCATGTCTTGTGTTTTCTATATGAATATTGTTATCTAATCCTAAAAATAACTATTTTGTGGCACGAAATTCAATTCAATTTGATTTGGGCAAGAACTACTTGGACTTTTGTTGATAGCTAGCTTATGCATTATAGGACTCTTCCAAATGGAGTTTGACAACACCCACAAAATTCATCACAAACTATTTATAAATCAGATTTTTGAGAACTATAATATATCAATTTGACATCTACCATCTACTTTTTCTCCAAACTCTATAAAATAATATTAATTTGACACATACCACCTACTGTTTTCCTCAAACCCCAACATCCAAATACAATCCAAGTAGGGTTTTAACATTTTCAAAGCTACAAAACCAAACATCTAAAACCTAATCAGATAGGATTTCAAATGGTTCACCGAAACCAACAAGACCATTTTTATAAAACCGAGACCCACAAAATCGGATCAGAACCCTCCCAAGTAGAGCCATAATTAAGTTCCAAATTTAATTAAGTTCTTCGTTGTTATAAACTTTATAGGTTAATTTTCCTCATAACAATATATTTTCTATAATGCTCTCCGTCACATTTCCTAGTCACCTGTCTAATGTGAGGAGAATTAATAGGCACCATCGCTTGGAGATAAGAGAGCTAGCTAGCTAGAAAGAACTCAAAAGTTGATAATTTGATGATTAGACCAAAGTATATATTGTAATTATGTCATTGGTATAGTTTCGAGCATTTAAACAAACCACGTCGTACGTGTCACTTAATTGACCACTTATTGTTTATAACCTTTATTATGATGGCAATTATCAAATGTTTATTTGTAAAGTTTTCATTATCATGGAACGTGTGATGCTTCTTTAAGACGTTGGTTTTCCTTTCTCAAGGATCAGGTTATAAATGATAAAATTTCATTAATTAACCAAACATAGGGCTACAACTTTTACAGTTTGTCAACAATAAACGTCATGTCAATTACCAAACCACTTAATCTTGATTATGGAAACAATTATACATATAATGAGTCATGTTAATGGATAAGTTTTAATAATTAAACATGGAACATGGTGTGCTTAATTAGCTAATATGTACCATCATCTACTAATTTAATTATGTGAAACGATCTTCAATGTGATGAGACTTCCGCAGTATTGATGTTTACAGACCAAATATCTTCATGTAATTAAGGCCCACGTTTTTTTTTTTGTCAAATTCTATAACATAATTAATTAAGCCCTTGATCGATCGTTTTTCAAAAGGGGCATTGACCACCATATTAGCAAATTAAAAGCAATACTGTTATCGTAAGACAAAACATTTTAATTTTACTATCTGTCATTCATTTGAAAATTAAGCTTTTCTTAAAGTTGAGGTTCAAATTAATTTGGTTATATTTCATGGTATTCAGAGATAATAAGCTAGATGTACGTACAATTAAATTGTACTAATAAGAACTGAGATATGTGACTTCATATATCTTAATTTTCGGCTCGATCCATCAACATTCGATCATTCAACAAAAATTTTTAGCCCAAATACGGTGACTCGTCATGAAATATTCTAAATTATTTAAATTTAAAATAACTGCAATATGTTTTTGATTTTTCTGATTGATCATGAATTTGTGCTTTAGTAATTACTATGTATGTATAAACTCATTTGACTTATGGTTGTATGGTACCGTCAAATAGAATATGGTTAGGCCAATGATGTAGTAGTCTAGTGACAATAACTAACAAAATTGAAGCCCATTAACAAAAGATCATGGGTTTAACTTTTATGAATGTGAAAATTTCTTTAGTTTAATAATAGTTATTCGTAGCTGTTTATTATTTGTAATTCTTAGTATTTTAGCAGATATTGAAATAATTTCTGATGTAATGATTGATGATTAATATATTGTAATATAAAATAGAACATGGTAAGTAAATTTTGGTTTGATCCACTATTTTTCTGGGGTAAATGCAAAATACTTCCATGTGTTATGTACCTGCAAGAAATTATTTATGAAATTTTTATTGTGTTAAACTTTCTTGTACTTTTAAAAATCCTGCAAAACACACACAATTTATAAAAAAATAGTTCGTTTTGGATCAACATAAAAACTAGGTAAACAACGTAATAAATTGGTCATGCATATATATAAATCAACACCTGCCTCAATTCATCTCCCTTGATGATTGACTATATATGCACATGCATGCCGTCCCAACTCCCATTATATTCCTAATTAAGGTTGTCTCAACAACTTCATTTGCCAAGTCTTAATAATTATTCCAATCTTCAAATTAATTCATTTGCCAAGTCTTAATAATTATTCCAATCTTCAAATTAATTATTGTGCTTTACCATATAGTTGGTGGTCACATCTTGGATTCAGGTTTCTAATAAATATTTTGTATTGGAAGTATTTTATGTGCCGGATATATATAGATTAGATCATTTAAAAAAGAAAAAAAAAAACCCCATTATTTTCTTTACAAGTCAAAAAGTTTACACTTATATCTTTCTTGCACAATATTTTTTTTATACTAATCATATTTCCATAATTTTTAGGTGAGAATTAACCCCATGTGTCATTCAAGTGTCTTTTTAAGAGGGATATTTTTTACACTTTATCACCTGAATTACACTTACCAAAACTCAAAGTCCACAATCTAACCCGATCCATGAAATGTTGCGACGGTATAAAAGTCTTGTAAATAGTATATGCAGTCATTTTGACTGAAATATTGCCAAAAATATGATTGGCGTAACAAATATTATGTAAGAGAGATACAATTATAAATATTTTGACATGAGGGGCGCCAAACACCTAAAGAAGATCAAAATTAGCCAAGGGGCGATTAATGTGATTGAGCCGATAAGAAAAACAAAAATTGTAACAACTTCTAAAAAAGTAGATAGAAATACGATCAACATTAGTTAATTTATTGTATTCATTTAATCAGTGACATCATAATATATATTAAAAGTTTTATTAAATTGGAAAGGACGCTATATTATAGATCCAATCAATCAATTAATTAAAGTCGTTATTCTTTCAATTTGACCCGTTGAGCTTGTCGAACATTCATTTCACTATGGATCAAGTATGTTTAATTTTTACTCCAATTTTTCTGATAGTTTTCGCCATTCCAATTCATATATCAAAGAGTAATTTGTGTCTCCAACCCTTATACTTGTAGTTTCATAATAAATGAAATTATTTGGGGTGGGGGCGCAAAGCTACAAAACGGATCTAAAATATATGAAGATGTGTGGAAATTAAATGTAATTAATCGACTGAAGATTTTAATTAGAAAATTTTCGAATAAAAATTTCTGTTAGAAACAGGCCGGGAAGTGGAAAAACAAACTAAACATGTATATTAACACGCACAAATTGTCATTCTAAAGATGACAATCTATAGAGTAATATATATATACGATCAATCTAGCTACTGATCATAAGATTTTTTTTTTCTTTACATTCATACATCAATAAATTATATTACAATAGTCGATTCAACCGTACGTACCTTTTGGAATTTATAAACATATCTAACAATTGTATATAAAAATTCGGATTTAGTGAAGGTAGTTGATCAAGGAAGACATAGGCACCAGACACATTCCCCTCTTCTTTAAGTCATCATCATTAATACTATTTCTTGTGCTATCATGAATAATACTAATATTCTTCCCATTTTGTTCATCATCCCAGCTCCCTCTATCTGAAACATTTTCCGGACCGGCCTCTTCGTCTTCTTTACCCTACAAATTAAATTAAAACCAATAAATATAAACTACTACTGCATAACTTTCTGCTGATGTATAAATATTACCCTCAGATCAAAATCACCAAAAGCAACATCATTTGTTCTTCTGTAGTTCTGCTTCAAAGTGCTAACCTATTTAATTAATTAATTGACAGTAAATTAAATCAATCAATTTGATATCAAAAGATAGAATTGAACATGTATATATATAAACATAATTAAATTGATCATACTTAATTAATTAATCATCACCTTGGGGCTATTGACAGGAGAGCTAGCAGTATCTTCCAAATCATGGTCGCGCAAATATTTCTTACAATATTTGTTTGGATTAGTCTTGAAATTTAATCTCTTGATAACTGGATTATTACAAGAAGGACCATTCCAAGCAGCATCAGAAATTAAAGAAGAAGAACATGATGATGATGATGATGATGAGCTCATGATCATCGGCCTGTTTTCGTCTTTCTGATAATTATTATTAAAAGAATAGTCCTGCAGATAACTAGTCCAACCACTCTCCTCGTCTTCTGAATTAGTAATACTATATTTCTTCATAGAAGAAAATATGGTTATTAGTCTGAAAATTATGAAGAGAAAAAACAGGTGGTTGGTTGGTGCAGGTACTGCAGATCGAGTGTCGAGGATGATTGTAAGAGGAGCTATATATATATATATATATAATTTTTTTTTTTTTTAATTTTTTTTCAGAGGGTGTGATGAATTGAATATGGAGAATGAAAAAGCTAGGGTACCCACCATGTGGAATCTTGGTATACTGAAATTAGAGGAGTTGAGGCAGTTAAGATATATAGTTGAGAAACTAATTAATTAATTAATTATTATAAAGGTATTAAGCTGATAATGATTAAATTACGGAGAAAAAGAATCAAGGGAATATTGTATTGGTTGACCAGGGCAGCAGCCCAGGAACTAATACATATTATATATATAATCATCATGGGTACAATACACATAACTAAATTAAATCGGTGCGTTTGATGACTATATCTCATATCATGAAATTAAATCAGTTACCAAGATTTATTACCTAGGAATCTCCTACAATAATATATTCGAAATTGGTTCACAGTTTTAATCCCTTTGACTATACCATCCATCAATGATCTACTTAGGTGGTGTTTTCAAAAAATTATTAGTTTAGCTTTTTAGAAAAGCTAGAAGCTGCATACAACCTGCTTCTGCTTTTTGTACTTTTTTTAAGTGAATTTTGAGCTTAAGTGATTTTATAAGCAGTTGAAAACACTCACTTTCAGCTTATTTTTTTGAAAAAACAGAAAATCACTTTTTAAAAGTAGTTGAAAACACCACCTTATAATATATTTCACAGCAGTATTTGACTTTAATTAATTTGTTTTGACCAAAATACTAATTTCTCCTTATTTTGATTTATTTTATTTTACCTAATAATTACATCATACATATTATAACCACCTCCAAACTCACACCCACGTTTTTCTCCTTAATTAGTTTGATTTATTTTACTTTACTTAATACTAATATAACTACCTTCAAACCCATGTACAATCCCAAACCCACTTACAATTCAGTTTTTTCCATCTTCTCTTCAATATGTTTTAGTCATTTTTTTTCAATTTCATAATATTTTCACCTTTCTGATTTTAATATTTTCCTTATGATAACTCATTATGTTATGCTCTTTCCATTTCTTTTGACTGAACAGTTTGCTCTAAGCAGTTGCACAACTTATTTCTTAAAAAAAAATTCGGTTTTCATAATGTCATATTTGATTGGTTAAGAAATTAATTTTTCAGTTTCATAATATTTTCAAATTTTTATATTTTCCTTACTTGCAACAGCGCGTTCATACTTCTTAGAGTAAATGAAAAAAAGATGAAGTAGGGGTGTTTGAAGTATGGTGGATGGTTTAACTCATTATGTTATGCACTTTTCATTTCTTTTTATGCGATTTGGCTGAACAATTTACTTTAGTGCATATATATTACATTGACTAAGATATGTGTTCTTTTTACATGGGTTAAGTTCTTAATATTCTTAGTCATTTCAAATGTATTTTACTTTACATATTATCTTCATGTTTGTAATCACTAATCACGTATTCTATGCATTAGGAAGAAAGTTTAAAGTCCTTAAATGTTTTGATTTTTTTTCTTATGATAACAACACTTGATAAAGGGATAGACAGAAAATTTAGAGGATTTTGGTGGTGTTCTTTATTTTGTAATCGAGAGGTAAGCTTAGCTTTTTTTATCTCTTAAATTTTTTTGGCCAAGATTTTAAGTCTTCAAATGTTTTTAATTTGTTATGTTCTTATGATAACAACAGTGGAGTAAAGTATATCTTAAGCAGGCAGTTAAGAAGATTTTGAAGGTATTATTTATTAATCAAAGAGGTAAGTATTATATGCCATATTATATGCCACTAATTCTTATGTTGTTTATATATATGTATATAACCATTTATCAAGTGTTGTTATCATAAGAAAAAAAAAATCAAAACATTTAAGGACTTGAAACCTTCTTCCTAATGCATAGAATACCTTATTACAAACATGAAGATAACATGTAAAATAAAATACATTTGAAATCATTCCAATTTCTAAAACAAACTGCTTGCCTAAGATTTTGTTTATATTTAATGTTTCAACGATCAATTCTTTTGACCCTATACCCCGACATGGGTTCTACGCAATTTGATTATATTTTTTCTTTATGTTTTAATGTGAAGCATTCTAATTATTATTATTTTTCTTAAAATTTGTCCCTTTGTATTAAAATTTAAGTAGTATTTTTCTTTAATACTTGCGGGTGAGCAAAACAAAAATTGGCACCAAATAATCACATCTTCAATTGCCATATTAACATTCAACAAATTCAAATTGGAAAATTTCACTAATATATTGTCGATACCAAAAAATAAAACTCGCATAAATATGATAGAATTTTTACTTTAATTTTTCGTTCGTTTTGCAGGTATTAGTTTAACATTGATGGTGTGCAAATATTCCTATGTAGCTTAGATGTCCAGAGTGATGTATTTGTAAAGAATATAACTTCGTCCTCTATCCTTTTTTTAATATTTAACATATTATTTTTCTTTGTATATAAATATTGTTATTCTCATATTATATATATATATATGGGGTACAATCATTTTATATATTTAATCATGTCGTACGATAGATATTTTTAACATATTAAACAAGGTACTTAACATATATATTTTTTAAAAACCGTGCATAGCACGGAACGTATGCTAGTTAGTATTATTTCTATTATCATCTTTTAATTTATAATTTTATATATATAAACTATCTGTCTTATATATAGTCCAAATTCAAAGTATAAAAAAATTGTGAATATAAATATAGTCTGTTTCATTATTTATTAAAGGAGAGAATTTCACTTTTATACCACTCTCATATTATAATTATTTCTTTCGAAACACCATTATTTTACGGGACGTCACACATTTCATACTTTCATCAATTAATGATGAAATTGAACACGTGAGGAGCATGGGCTCGTCAAATTTGACGGAATTGATGAAAATTTATAGAATTTGTCCTATAATTAAAGATAGTTGGCAAAGTTTGCCCCACATGATTTCTAATCGAAAAATTTACCCCACAATTCACAAATTTGAAGCATTTCAGTCACAATTGCAAAAATAGTTATTATTAATCCTATTTAATAAAATTTATATATTATTCTTAAAATAATAAGATTATATTTGTCACATGTTGAGCTTTAATATGTCACGTGTTGGGTTTGTTTCACTCACAACTTCAGTCTTCCCACACATGAAAGGGGATTATTGATGTCTCACATTGGTTGAAAATCATAGTGAAGTCCACTTTATAAGGTCTTGAACACTCACCTTATAAGTTAACTTTTGAGGTTGAGTTAGACCCAAAACATTAAGTGGACTTTACACAATCCATGTGATGAATTCTAATAGAAGCTCTTCAGGAGTTCCAATTATATTCCGAATCTTTTTATAAGAACACATGGTCAAGTCGGATAACTTTTTGGATCATTTTTACGACCTTATTTTGACAAGTATTCACTATTTCGATTTCAATTTTGGAGAGACTATGTAAACAATAACATTTCTTAGACAATATCCATGTATTCGCAATGTTACTCCATGGCACAATATTATGAGCGATTTTAAAGAAATTCATCTATCTCTACTTGAGGTTTAACTAACTCCTATATTATACAGGAAAATTTTGATGCTTCTTTCTGAATCAGTTCAGTGAGTATATTCGTTGAAATTATGCTAACGTCCATGAGCTACCATGGATTCCAAAGTAAACTCTTAATTAGTTCAATTGAAGTAAAAGGTTTTATGCCTAAGTGAGGCAAAAATTCAATTATCATACCATAGAGTATGCCAAAGTCCATTTTTCATACCAATCGAACGAAAATCATATCAAACCACACTTCCGTCAATTTTTTAACAGAAGTGCCACGTGCCCGTTAAGTTGAATTGAAACTAAAATATAATTTCGTTCGATTGGTATGTAAAATTGACTATGGCTTATTCTATGATATGAAAATTGAGTTTTTACCTCACTTTCAATTTAACGATAATCAACTTTAATTTATTTATTCTTGACCATATATTTTAATCTAAATAAATATTGCAATGCATATTAACAAAGAGACATACGGTCTTTAGTAGGTATTAAATTTTACATGTGTACATGGAAAAAAAAAAATATTAGGACTCGTCGAAGTTGATCATAGTAAAAAAACCATTCAATGTTTTAGTTGAATCATATTAAAAGTTTAACACACGAGTAGTTGAGTAATTTGAAATGTATATTTTATATAATTATAGAAGGTGAAAAATCAGATTTCAAATTAGGTTGGTTTGTAATTCAAGTCAAATTATCCTTGACTTTTCTACCCAAAAAAAAGGTAGAAAAATATTTTTCAATCAAATAATTTTACTTGGTGAGATCGGACAACAAATGCTTGAGTGGTTAATAAAAGAAATTGAATGAATATATATCTATGTCTAATTAATAAAATGTAATAGGCAAATATCCATTTTTCATACCATAAAACATGACAATTTTCATTTTTCATACCACATGTGCCTCACACGTGAGCTTTTTCCCTCTCAAGGCGACTTAATGGACCACGTGGCAATTCTGTTAAAAAACTTGACAGAAGTATGATTTTTGAAACGTACGTTCATTCTATAGTATGATTTTCGTCCGATTGACATGAAAACTGAACTTTAACCTATTCTATAATATGAAAATTGAATTTTTGCCCCTACATGATCTAGATTTAATTCCTACAATTTTCTAGTTCTTCTTCCATCCAATAAAAGTCTTATTTTACAGCAATTGATATTATAATCTGAATACAGTTTTACCAACACCTCCAGGTTACATAACAATATAATACCATGGTCCTTTGTTGTTTAAATAAAAATAAATAAAAAAACAATAATACCATGGTCCTGCAACCATGCGGTTGAATTTCGTGTTTAATCATATACGGATTTATAGCAACACAACACCTCAAATAAATACCATATTAATTACTCAATACCAAAGAACAAAAATATTAACTTTCACGGTACCAGGAAGCATTTTTTGGCTTATCTAGGACCTAACTGCATACAGTGCATTTACATGTCAATTTTCCAACATGATGTTTCTTCTCCGAAAAGCAACTATAATTATTCATCACTGATGATATAATAATGGTCTAAATAATCAATATTGGTACCTTAGTTTTACATGTAAAACAAACAATTATGTCATGAATAAATATCAAGAAAGAATGTTTTTCACTATAATCGATCATACAAAATATAAGAACTGGTTAAATCAAAATAGTTTAAACAACCACCATACTCCATGTTGCCTATGATTAACTAAATAATATAGAATTCATTGATAAGACGAAAAATATATATACATATATATTAATGTACTTATACATCACTGTTCACTAATAATGACAAATATGATAAAAAAAACTTTCACCAAAAACCGAATACAACTCGAATCCTAACATAACTTTTATCAAATATCATGAAGGAAGTACAAAAGTCAATAAGTTTGTGATTAAAACAAATAATAAAATAAAGAAGCTAAAACCGCAAAAATAAAGAACACGTAAGGATGATAGTCATTCTAACGAAACCATGACATAAAAATTGATCTCAAATAAGGTTTAGTGGTTCGACAGTAGTGGTTCACCTTTCGTATTTGCAGCTCAAAAAGGAAGTCTTCATGGCTGACATAGGCCGACAAGTTTTCAAAGAAAGAAGCAAGCATGTCTGTATCATTGATCGACGACCTGATTACATTTGCATCCAACAATACTTCGACATCCTTTTTGGTCTTGATGAGTGTCTTCATAAACTTGATGTAGGATGTGAAGATTTTTGATTGGCAAATTATCGTCTCAAAAATCAAGAAATTCCGGTACCATGTCATGGTTGTTTCTTCAATCCTTATTTGAGGGATTTTGAAAATCCCATTGTCGAACTCCACATGGGTTAAGACGTTGGAGTCCCCCGGAACAAATTTGATGCCATAATCAATCAGCTTCGATGCAGGCTGGGCCTCTTGAAGCAAGGGAATTTCAATTTCTTCATCATTTTCCACTTGAACAATAGTACTACTATACGGATATGATTCAACCTTATAGAACAAGGCATTCATCACAAGCTCTAGTAAATGCCTTGGTTCATCATTGGTGGTCAATTTTGGCTTGGTGATGTTAAAAAAGTTGAGAGCCAGATCAACTAACTTGTTTCCTTTATTTATGTTGTTATCCTGTCAAAATAACCAAAAATATCAATTTCATAGTTTTTTTCCAATAGCTTAAATGTATGAAGAATAAAAAGGCCAACTGAGCTGATAACAAAATATCATATTGTCAAGCAATACATAAGCAAATAAAACAAATTTAAGAGAGAATACTTCATAAATGATTAAACAAATCGACAACCAAACGAGACCAAGGAAAGTGATTTCATTAGCCAAAAAGGTTTTTCGCAATTACTTTAGTGTAGACATGTGTTTTCACCAGACAAAAAACCATTCTTTAAACTCCAGCAAGCACATAAAATTTTCACCCAAACAGTTTCTCATTCATAATTACAATAGATCATCACCATCACAGTCCTAATAGTAATACTAAACCATTTGTCTAATGCTCTCTAATCATAAAGATAAAATGGATAAAGGCGCTTATTCAGCCGCATGCCATGCACTCTATAAAATGTCAATTCCAGTCAAAAATTTTATATTGGAAAAATACTACTGGTTCAACATAACTTAAAACTTGCACCTTCATTGCGTGTTGAACACATTTTTTTTGTGTGCATATGGAAAGAAATATTTCCTCCGTATCAATTCTTTTACTTCCTTGGTACAGTTGATCAATTAACTTAATCAAATTTAAAAATAAAAATTAGAATAAATAATCTACTTAATTTATTTCAATAATATATAACACCGTATATCTTAAAACTTAAAAGGTTTAAAATATGAACAATTTCCTTAATAAGTTATTTAAAAGATTAAAAAGTTTAAATTTGCACTGTAGCTAATGGAGGATAATCTTGGGACGGAGGGAGTAGACATATAAGACAGTCATACGAATGATAGCAAGGAAAGTCCATTAAACATGGCCAAGATCCGACACTAACTCAGAAAATCCAAATGTATTCTTATCAATTCTAATACATCATTAACAAACTAAATATGAACGGACTCAAGTCATGAATGAGCATTAAATGTAGTATTGAAAAGTAGATATGATAGATATTTTGAGAATTGAAAAAAGTAATTTGTGCCCGTAAGTTTACCTCGCTCGATGGTATGAAACCTGCTATCGTTTGGAGTACAATGAATGGCAGCTGGTTCTCAATTTTGAGAAGATCTTGCTGCAAGGTGGCGAGAGGCGCCATGTTTCCAACAAGGGTTGAATTTTTGTTGTTGGCATGGCTCATAAATAACTCAACTATGAAGCACCCATCCAACAACATTATCTTCATGAATTCGTCATTTTCCAACAAATTTGGATCTACGTCTCCGTAGAAACCCCTAATAGTTTCCTCCAAGCTGCTGAAGGCTTCGGCTATTGCATCGATATGATTGTAAAGTCTATCACCGAAGCCGATTAACCCTTTCTTCAACTCTTGCACACCAATTCGATCAATAAAATTTCTCAAGAAATGTTTCTTCAACTTTAGTGTTAGGTTGTGGGGATCATGATGAGAAGGTCCAAAGGACACTAGAGTTGGCAAAAAATATTTTTCATCACGGTATCCTTCGAGAACCTTGCAGATGTCCGGTATAGTTGGTCCTAAGCCCATCATGTACTTCGATAAAATTTTCTTCATGGTGTTGCTACTTTTAGGTTCTCCCATCTCTTGTTTTTCTACTCTGTTGAGATATATAGTTTGCAATTGTCCCTATTTATACTAACCACCTCATCAAATGGAAGGTGAAGATCAATTTGATCTAATGGGTAAGAATGATTATATAAGGAAGTTTATTAGATAATTTTATGATATTTCCATGGAATTATTCGGAATGCACTATACTTTAAAATATCTATTACTTACTAGTGACTACTATCTAAATGGAATGTTCTAAAGAACCATATACAAGTAAAAAGAATGTTCTTGAAATTTCCATGCATGATTGTCACGCTAAATTATTGGGTCAAACTTATTTGACCAAGTATTGTTGGGTCAAATACTAATCTTAATGTTTCATGTGTTAGTTCGGATGTGCTAAGAAGTATGTGCACTATAAAATAGTGTAACGTTTTTATCATTTCACCTCATGAATTCAAGAATTATCAGTTATCACAAGTGATAGAAACCTCAGTTACAAAAATCTCACCGCGTATACTTAGGACAAGAGCCTAGTGAACACTACAAGAAAATGTTTATACTGACTTCAGTCTTCATCCATGCAACAAAAATGTACTACTGGAGGGAAAAATGCTTAGCCCAAAAGTTTTCTAGTCCATCAATACACATCCTTAAAGTTTCAAATGCTTAATGGTTGTCTCAACATCTGTATTTCCTCTGGCACTGCACTAACTTAGTTCGATCCGAAAAAGTTGGGCATAGCTTCTCTAGATAAGCTAAGCTAGTACATGAGATGTCACGAATACTTGTAGGTATAATACCCTCTAGCCTCAATAATTAAAAGCTTCAATAGTCTCATCATCCGTTATGCTATAATGCACGGCCCTTCCAAGTTCCAATATCTTTCAGAAAATTTTGCTCAAAGTTCAACTCCAGGGTAATCCAAGCTATAAAGAACCATTAAGAAACAAAAATTAGTCATTAACCAAATCTAATCTTAAATTAATTTGCGTAAACAAATATAGACTTTTTTTACCCAGCTCTTATAGAATGTGGCTCGATTATTTGTCCATTTTCATCTTGCAAAAAATGACTAATAGCTCCATGTAAAACTCCGACCTCGCCTTTAGTCAAATCAATCTAACATAAATTGCTGGATTAATCAAGGGGAAGTGGGGTAATACATCTAATTTTACTTCACATTCATAATGAGGGTAACTTGATTATTAGGCATACCATGGGGTAACTTGTCAAAAACCAAATCTTATAATTCATTTCTTCAAGGCAGACTTATCTTTGTATAATTTATATTTTTGTTCCGTTTAAAAATTGATCAAAATATACCAAACCTTTTATAGAAGGAGCTACTTTAACATAGCAATTTAAGGACTTTATCCCTCAGCGGTCAAGGCAATCGAGTTTTGACTAGTACTATATTCTTTAGTTATCCCAAAAGAAAAAGAAACAAAAAAAACGAAAATTGAACTTGTGAAATAGTCTTAGCCTCTCAACATGTCTTCTTGCTTCCTAAACTCTTTTCCTCTCCTGCTCTCCTACATTAAAATCCAAGAGTGAAAATCGAATTGTTTGTCTATTCATTGACATCATATAGCTCGAGTGTTTGAGAGGTGATGGTTGGGGGCGTAAACTAATCAAGTATTGTCGTTTTGATTTTATTAAAATAAACTAAGCTCGAGTTCAGTATCGAGTAACTTGATATTCTTGTAATTATTTTGTTAATTCTTAATTTTTTTAGCTGAGTTTTTAATTTTAAAAAAAAAAATTGTATTCCTCATTTGATCAATATAATAAAACAAATTCAAATTAAATTTTTTTTATACAATGAGCTCTAATTAATCAAGTGCTATTGATTTGATTTGAATCCTTAATCAAATTATATTCTCATTAATTTTTTTTAAAGAGTAAGATAGTGAAAGATGAAATGAGTCAATGACTTTGTGAGAAATATTCGAAACCCAATAAGGCCTAAAATGAACATCATCATGTTTAGTTTAATACTAATACTCAGGATTTGGCCCAACATAAATCGGCCATACCTCTAAGGCTCAAACCCTCCCAACTCTACTTTTTGATTGATGTTGAATTGGGACTTGCCCAGGATCCTTTTCTTCACTAAGAACATGTGAAAAGACGCTATAGGATTCTGAAGTTTAGTAACTTCAAATTATGTTCAACTGTTTCAAAAGCCAAAAATGGTGACATGCCCACCATGTGTTCGACAATTTTATTTTCTCAAGTGGCCAACAGTGACACCTTTCTTGAGTTTTGCACAACTCCTAGTCTATACAGAGAATAGCCAGTCAGCCCAAAAACAATACTCCGAACCGAACTGGGTTGGGCCGATTGTTTTACAAAATCCCGCTCTATCCAAAACGACCAACAACAATGACTCTACTGAACCTTCACCACTACTACCACCGCCCTTTCCGCCACGGCAACCACCACTTAAATCTCTGCCCGCCGTCCCACTTTCTTTTTTTCCATTCCCTTCCAAATAAAATTAATCTTTCAAAATCATTTTCTACTCCTAGAAAGCCTTCACCAAGACTGTATGCTGCAAACCCGATTTCTTTTTCCATTGACAGGAATGAAGAAAAAGAAATTGAAGAATACTTGGCGGAAGATGGGGAAGTTTATCAGAATACTTTGAGATTGGTGGAGTGTGCTATGTTTGCAGCTGTTTCTGGGTTGGCATTTCTTTTGAGCACCTCTCTTGCCATTGAGGTATAAAATCCGTTGATAAAGTTTCCATTTTTAAATGTAGTAATGAATTATAGATACATTTAATCAATGTATAAAATACTATTAGGTTTTGAGAGCTCTTTCATTAAGCATCAGTAAGCATTAAGTTAATTAGTTTGGGATAGATAGAGAATAATTTTTGGTATTTTTTTTTTCTCTGTAATTGTGTCAAGATTAGTGCAATTTAAGGTTGGTTTGGTTTTTACAAGATCTTTCCATACATAATGTGGGCTGCGACTTGGAAGCGTAGAAAAATGAAAGAAATCTTGGAAACTTAGGCATTCACATCACAAGGCTGCCTTATAGGCGTTTAGATTGTGAATGTTAGCCAGGTTGCTAATACAAGTATAGTAACTTCATATATAATCCAAAAATTACAAGATTTAGACTTGCAAATGCAAATATTACATCTTTAAATTGAAATAAAACTAGTCTTGTTCGGGCACGAAAGTAAAATTTGATTTGTAACTGTTTAGATTTCATTTATGAGTTTCCACAAACTATAACCAGTGTACCCATCTGTTATGAGGTAATATCGACAGACTACAATCACTTATGAATAGTTCAATTTAATTTTGACAGAAATACTTTGCCTGTTTCTTTGCTTTGCCAATTGTATTGTCCACTATGAGATGGGGTACTGAAGCTGGAAGAAAAACCATGGTATTCCACGACTTAGCTTGTATTATTTAAATTTTTCTTTAATTAAATTTATGTAGGTCATGGAATTTCGTATTGTTCTTCAATCGTATGCAGGTGGCAACTGTTGTATTATTGTTTGTGTTATCTGGTCCAGTAAAAGCAGTTACCTATTTGGTGAGTTTTATAACTTCTTACAACAAAGTCTACACTGCTCTTGCTTTTGAATTAGAAAGCATTATGTTTTTGTGATACTTGTTTAGGCATTTTTATTTTGTTTTTTGTGGCAGCTGATTATTTGTCGACTAAATAAAGCTTAAAATGAGAGACTGATTTGTGTTTTTATTTTTCGGCCAGTTATTGCATGGTTTGCCTGGTTTCGCCATGGGCACTTTTTGGAGGTATGCATCACATATTTGCTACAATCTTTAAATATATGTTAAACTAATATTTATTTTCTTTATCTCTATTGAAGCTTCAAAAGGTAACCTTCATAGCATATTTATAGCCTTTGTTTATATGTACTTTCTACAACATTTTAAAAGCAGAACCTGAAATTATATTATAATCACCATTTTCCTATAATCTAAGTAATGCATTCCCTCCTCCTAATGTTATATACTTGGGGGCGTCTGGGAGAAATGACAGGATTAGAAGCCCAAAGATTGAATGTGGAGATAAGGAGATTAGATGTAATATATGGTACTACGTATATTATATATGGAGTTTGGTTAAGTAGGGGAATAACATATTAAGAGTTTTTGAATTAATATGGTATTTTTATCCTAATATTTTTAAAGTGGGGGGTGGATTTGGTAACTTTTTCGTGAATTATAGGGATGAAGTAGTCATTTCAAAACATATAATTACAATCTGTGGTTTTGACATTTGGAAAGCAATCCTTTTATCCAAAGATAGAATAGTAAGCCCACTAGTCAAATGGCTTCTTATTAGCCTATATTAAAATCTCAATCTGGGTTCATCATTCCTTAAGAGCCTTACCGACGGCGAACGTCTACTTCATTGAGCATACTCTTGTTTCTTTGTTGTCTGAACCATGCTATTGTGACATTGTCTGAAGAATCTAGGTGTTCTAACCATGCATTTCAGGTCAAAGACAAGTTGGGGTGCTTCAGTGTTCTTGTGCTCAATTGTATTGTTTCTCTCCTTGATTCTTTTTTCTTCTCATTAAAATGTTATTTGCTAGTAACAAGCGAACCTATAAGTGGCTTCCGTTTTCAGGTTCGAGCTATCGGAGCTCTGGGTAATGTTTTGATTATATCATATTTTATTGGAGAAAACATACTAAAATTGGTAATTTACTATCCTTATTCATTCATTTAATAATTCTCTTATATCCTCATTTGACTATCCTAATCTCCAATATAAATATTCTTTTTGGCTTGTAGATCACTATAAATGCTCATGCTGGTGTCACATATCTCCTCTCCTCCTTGGGCACTATTGAGGTTCCATCAATGAATTTCATATACTTTATTTTCGGATTTCTGGTACGTGAGATTAATATCGGGTTTTTTTAATATGCATTTTCAGTCTTGGACCCTCGAGCACGTTTGACCTCACATATTATAAAAGTGCACTTTTTTGGTCCTGTTTTTTCAAAATGTTTTGCTACTTTTGTCATATAGCTGCCTCCCTGTCCAATTTGGTACCTGAAGTGCAAAAACAAAATGGTCCTATGAAAGTACAAACATTCTACAAAATTGTGACAGAAAATGCAATTTTGTAAACCCCGGGACGAATAGTGCTAAATGTTCAATCTTATGAGATTTAAATTAAAGTACATTTTGCCCTTAAAAGAAATTAATTTTTTCGATTCTCCTACAACTCCTGTCTTTGTCTCTTGACAGCTTATGCTCAATTGTGGCTTTTATATATTCTTGCTGCATCTATTATATGCTGTGTTTTTTACGAGACTTGGGATGAAGGATTCGCTTAGACTACCGAAATGGCTTGAGGCTGCGATCTAGCATTTTGAAGCGAGTAATAGAAAACATGTGTGTTGTACTTGTGCATATACATTTTGAAGCTTCTTAATATGGGAGAGACTGAGAGAGCAATTTGAGTACTGATTTTGTACCATGAAGTATTTATTATAGCATAGTATTGCATTGATATCATACAATACAATGCTCTGTAATGGAGCCTGCCATGAGAAACTGTCGGGGAAATATTGCTATGTGAACTATCATACAGATGTAGAAAATTTTTATCCAATCAGTTTTTTTTTACCCAAGTTCGGTGAGAGCAAGGCTATAAACGGTTAAAATTTTTTTTTTTTATCCAATCAGTTTTCAAAATTTTACCATTGTTTTTTATTCAACATGTTTGTTAGTGGGTTTTTTGCACTTTGCACCCCCGAAATATGGAAAATAGACACTTTGCACCCTTAAAATTTAGATTTAACACTTTACACCCTCGAAATATGAAAAATACAGCACTTTGCACCCTCTTTTATTTTCAAGCAAAAATTCAAGGGCAAAATAGATAATTCAATAGTATTGGCATTTGCACCCTCAAAACTTGAGAATTTTGCACTTTGTACCCCAAAATAAAATTAGCTCTTAACACCCTCTAATAAAGAACAAATCATCAACTTCCACCCCCGAAACACAATAAATGGGCACTTTACACTGCGAAATACAAAATTAACACTCAACACCTTCAAATTAAAAAAAACTCAAACCCCTCGTTTTTTCGGTCAAAGTTGATTATCGGAGTGAAAAAAATCTAAGGCAAAATTGGTAATTCATTTTTTTCCTTACATTTTGCAAAATACAATTATAATACTCGAATACTCATTTCTCTCTCCATCTTTCTTTTCAAAAATATAACCATAAATAACTAATTAAAGTACTAGTAAACTTCTCGAAGATCCATTATCTACTTCAAAATATCAAAGACCAATAAATAATTTCCTATTTTGCCTTGAATTTTTTCACCTTAATGGTCAACTTTGCCCAAAAAAACGAGGGGTTTCAGTTTTTTTTTTTAATTTGAGGGTGTTAAGTTTTAATTTTGTGTTTTGGGGTGAAAAGTGTCCATTTATTGTGTTTCGAGGGCACAAGTTATTGATTTGTTCTTAATTTGAGAGTGTTAAGTGCTAATTTTATTTTGGGGTGCAAAGTGCCAAAGATTTATAATATAATTACCTATTTTGCCCTTAGTTTTTGCTTGAAAATAAAAGAGGGTGCAAAGTGCTGCATTTTTCAAATTTCGAGGATGCAAAGTGCTAAATCTAAATTTTAGGGGTACAAAGTGTCTATTTCCCTTATTTCGGGGGTAAAAAGTGCAAAAAACCCTTTGTTAGTGTTGCATTTTCATTCAATCAGTTTACTTGGTCAAAGTTTCAACATAACTCAGACAAAGGTCCAACACAAAAGAGATATATCTTTCTGCACATTTAAGTTTAACCACTTGATTAATTTGATTTAACATTTTATATTCAGTAAAAGTGAGATGAATTGATAATATATCAAAATTAGTATGCATAAAAATAAAATCATGAACGAAAATATGAATTTTCTTGTCAAATTGATGGTATAAATTGTATAATATTACTTTTACTTACAAAAATGCATACATATTTTAATATTACGTATAGGATTCGTCTTTGACGAATTAAATCGACCTTCACGTAGTTTGGATTGCATATCCTCTTAATCAAGTTAAATTCATAAGGTCTATTATCTGATAAAATTCTAATAAATTGAAGTCAAATTTGATTTCAACTCGGATTAATATCCAGCCATAAGATAAATTGGGCCATTTTCCAAACCGGAGAAACCTAAACAACATCAAATGAACCCAAAATCAGAATAAACTTGTGGAGATGGATGGGAACATCTCATTCTCTTGGCGTCCACAAAACCAAATTACCAATTATCCAATCCTATTTTGGCTCCTATTCTCCAACTAAAGCCTCCTTCCACCAAAACTAAACTCATCCTTCATACACATAAGCGATCACAGAACATCAAAAGGATGATAATAAACCTCTCATCCTCCTCCTCTTCTCACGCTTTCCCCAGATTTCTTAACCCAAAGAAAACATTTTCAGATTTCAATGTAAAAACCCATTTCTCTAAACCATTAGTAGCTTCTTCATGTTCAAGATTTTGCAGCAATAACCCATTTCTATCCAAGAGTATAAGATTTAGACAAGGAAGGAGAAAAAAGTTCAAAACTTTGGCCATATCCAGGCTTGATTTTGGTGGGTTTGAAAGCACTCTTGAAGCAGCTGCAGTGTTGACTGCTATTATCGTTGTTCATGAAAGTGGTCATTTTTTGGCAGCTTATCTTCAGGGCATTCATGTGAGTAAATTCGCAGTTGGGTTTGGTCCAATACTTGCTAAGTTTAATTCAAATAATGTGGAGTATTCAATTAGAGCATTTCCACTTGGTGGGTTTGTGGGATTTCCAGATAATGATCCTGATAGTGATATTCCTGTGGATGATGTGAACTTACTAAAAAATAGACCTATTCTTGATAGGGTTATAGTTATTTCTGCTGGTGTGATTGCTAATATAATATTTGCTTATGTAATAGTTTTTATACAAATATTGGCTGTTGGATTGCCTGTTCAAGAAGCCTTTCCTGGGGTTCTCGTACCCGAAGTTAGGCCTTTTTCGGCTGCTTCGAGAGATGGGTTATTACCTGGTGATGTTATTTTAAGTGTCAATGATAAAGAACTCCTAAAAACAGGTCCAAGTTTGGTTTCTGAAGTCGTTGATGTCATTAAGAATAATCCACAAAGAAAGGTGCTTTTCAGGATTGGGAGGGGTTCACAGAATGTGGAGATTAATGTCACCCCTGATGAGAACTCAGATGGTTCTGGTAGAATAGGGGTGCAACTATCGCCAAATGTCAAGTTTTCAAAGGCTAAGCCTAAGAACTTCTTGGAAGTTGTTCGTTTCTCAGGGCGTGAATTTTGGGGTCTTACATCAAACGTTTTAGATAGCTTGAAACAGACATTTATGAACTTCTCGCAAACTGCAAGTAAAGTTTCCGGTCCTATTGCGATTATAGCAGTTGGTGCAGAAGTAGCAAAATCGAATGCTGATGGGCTTTACCAATTTGCGGCTATTTTGAATATTAATCTTGCGGTGATAAATCTTCTTCCTTTGCCAGCTTTGGATGGTGGTTCTTTGGCATTGATTCTTGTAGAGGCAGCTAGAGGTGGGAGAAAGATTCCGTTAGAATTAGAGCAGCGTATCATGTCGTCTGGCATTACGGTGGTATTAGTTCTTGGGGTTTTCCTTCTTGTTCGTGACACTTTAAATCTTGAGTTTATCAAAGACTTGTTATGATACCATTTGGTATATGAAATTGCTTACCAGCTTGTGATACCTTTTACATGTGAAAGAGTACAGACTAGTTGCTTGGAGCTGTTTTTTCTTCTAAGGGCCTATGCTAAGGTGTATTTCACACTTTGTTGATCTTTGTTTCAAGCCAATTAGTACCCAATGCACTGTTGTTATTGATTGTTGATAAATGATAATATGCCAATAGTCCAATAGCATCGCTCATCAACGAATTTAATGAAATTGTATGGTTCTATATTAGTTGCTTGGAGCTGTTGTATTATTGTGAGCCTTCATGTAAAATTCTTTATTTCATTACTAACAGGCTGATTATGAACTCAAGATATTACTACATATTAGAAGCTTGCAGTCATAGCAAATTACCGAGAATGCCGATTTTGCTACTTTTATCAACTGTTTATTGCGTCGAGTGGTATCTTTTTAGATTGAAGTTCATATGTGTTGCCACTACCAAGTATTAACTTCTTCCTATACCGCCATCATCACTAGATATAGATATTTTTGTGGCCTGTGGGTCTTTTTCTCTCTTAACGTAATTTTAATTCCAAAAGAAAAGGCTGTTGAAATGATTTAACCATGACAATAACTTGGGACCTTCATCACTTGTTTTTCTTTCAGTCATCATCTTTTTCCATTCCCCAATTTGTCATATCTCAACATCCAATGATTCCAATCTACAAATAGGCCTCTACATATTTTTCAGTCAAGAAACAGGATATTTGATTCCAGTATCTGCTGGTTTGCTCTGCTTCAAAGGAGAACTTGCTTACATGTTATATTTTTTAAAACCATGTGAATTTTTCGCTTTTAACCAAAAACTAAAATTGTCAACAGTCCAGAGAGCGAAACTGCTAATTAGACGAGAAATTGGAATCTCAATCCAGTTCAATTTATTCATAAAGTTTAAAACAAACAGAAAAACTTATTATTAAACTAACAAATATTTGGCGATCATCAAACATGTATAAATGAAAAATATGCATGATGACATTGAGTTATGAAGTTACTTCATTAAGATGACCTTTTCGATTGGAAGAACTAGAAAGTGCTGTATATGGCTCCGCCATTTCTGTAGCTGCTCCTAGATGGAAACTTCATTCAGGTTGACTAGAAAACCGGACAGAGAAAGTTACCAGTCTCGAACTAGAAAATTTTTGCTTGTGGAAATGCGCAGTTTGCGCTGAACCGTGGGAGTCATCAAAACTTCAACTCGAATGTCCTCATTCCCGTAGCTCAGTTGTTCCTCTAATATATTCTTTGCTGAAATGAAAATAGAATCCAAACCGAAGTGCACCTTGATTGATCGTAGTGTAGGTATCTCTCCAATAGCCATTGGGATCTCTTTCAACCGTACATTTGATCTGAGAAAGAGGTGAGTCAAGCTTGGAAAATGGGTGCTCTCTGCCCCCCAGTACAACAGATCTCGAGACATTTCAACCTTTAGGAACTTGAGGCTGGGGAATTCCCCCTCCACTGGGTGCCACTCAGATCCTATGAAGGAAAGGGATTCCAATTTGAGCACCTCAAGGTGGGGCAACGAACCAATCATTGTCATATCTTCCCAAAGAAGATAGGTGCCAAACATTGTTAATTTCTTGAGCGAACTCGGGAATGAGAGCTTCTGCCACAACTGACACCAACTTTGCCACATAATGGGTAATTCATCGGGTCTCCATGATGGTGGGTAAAAAGAACAACATAGTGATTTGAGTTTTTCTAGAGAGCCAAAATTGTTGAGACAATGAAGTGCCTCGTTATCATATTCCGTCGATAAATCATTATACTTAACTTGCAATTTCTGAATATTGGGGATTCTTTTGAGAACCTCCTCACTACATTTGAAATTTTCTACCCTCAAGAGAGACTGCAGGTTTTCCATAACATTGAATCTACCACCGCCACTTGGAGGAGGATCAGGGAGAACAACTGACCAAGACTTGACATGTCTGAGTTGTTTCAACTCCCATATTTCAACTGGTGCAATTACCGTACCTTGATTATCAATCACCAACGTCTGTAAATTCCAGAGTAGATGTAGTGAAGAAGGAAACTTGAAATTCAAACCCGAACCAACGCTGAATTCAAGGTACCTCGAACATACTAGCCTTAGGTAATATTTTTCTTCCTCTTGTAATTCATAAAAATATTTACCTAGAGTGTCCTTCAATACTGTCATATATCCAAAAGCACTCGGAGGAATCGATTTCGAAATGAGCTTTACATATTCAGCAGGTGACGGTGATCCAAAGGAACCAAGGGCAACTCGACCCCAATATGTCTCATCCGATGTGCTTTGACCAATAACACGACAACTGGGGCTTTCTATGTTTTCGTCAGTATACAAAAGACACGCCCTTGCGACACTAATAAACTTCTCCTTTTCAGCAATCCTCAGGCTTAGGTCCCTTAGGAGATCATGCATGTTGCAGGTCTTCATTTTGCCACTGGACCCCCACTCATGAACCATAATGAGATTCCTATCAATAAGATCCTTTAAGTACTCATTTGCAACTTCCTCCAAGCTTTTCGTTCTAACTGGCTTAATAAAGCCTTCAGCAACCCATGATTTGGTGAGTTCAGAGACACGTGTCACTTGAAGAACTCCCATGTAGAGAAAACATGGTTTGAGATGAACAGGTAAGTGATTATAACTTAAAGATAATATTTTCAAACAGTCATCTTGTGAATTTACAATTGCATTAACATCACTTGCAACAGCCTCCCAGTATTCTAGTGTCTTCGTAGACTTTGCAAGGAGTCCCCCAATGACCACGAGTGAAAGCGGAAGTCCATTGCACTTGTTCGCTATCTTCTTCCCAATTTCTTCTAATTCAAGAGGGCACCTTTCTTTATCAAACACCTTCTCAGAAAGAAGTTTCCAGCTTTTATCCTCATCTAGGAAGTTCATCTCAATGCCACAAGCGCCAAAATCATTGGCAAGGTTTGATAGCCTAGTAGTAACTATGACTCGACTTCCATTGGAATTATCTGGAAAGTAATTCTTTGTGTTGTTCCAGATATCGACACTCCACATATCATCCATTATTATCAAATATCTCCTACCAAACAAAATTTTATGTAATTGTTCTCCTAGTTGACCTTCACCTGTTTGACGCATTTTGCCAATGAATGCATCCAAACTTTCACCAACCTCTTCCTTTCTTAGACAATAAAGAACTTCTAAAAGAATTTTTCTGACGCTACATTCTTGAGATACTATAACCCAAGCACGAATATCAAAGTGTTCAACAACAATTGGATGATCATAAACATTTTTAGCAAGTGTTGTCTTACCAATACCACCCATTCCAGTAATTGGGATTATTTGACGATTAGGTTGTTGTGGTCTGGTGAGTCCATCCAGGATTCGCATCAAATATTCATCAAACCCCACCATTGGAGGAGATAGCGTTGAACTTCTGAGCTCCAAAACCTTGAGCTCGACCGGATCCTTGATTCTGACCCCTCGAAAACAATTAAGCTTGAACGCTTTTTCCATTTGCCTCTTCTTTTTAATCATCCTCACCCTTACTGAGATAAAATAAATATTTAGTATTACTCTCGTTACACCTCGATATCCCACAAGGATTCGATCCCCTACATAGAACTGACTGTTGTTATTTATTAAATCTAATTCGATGATAAATCTTGCTGCATATGCTGCCTTTGTGATTGAACTCTCCAACTGTTCTGCTTCTTTGCTGCCTCTCTCTGAACAAGCTTCCAGAAAATCAATCAAACAACTAACGCTTCCCCGTAACATTTCAGTGTGCACTCTGTCAAGAGAAATCAGATGGCGAGCATGATGAAGTTGGATCTCATCCATTACATTCATCAGAGAAACTAAAGCTGCATAAGCTGCCATGTTAACAAATGTTTGATTTTGATAAAAAAGAAAATGGCTCTGCTAAGTTGGTAAGAAGATTTTGATGAGTAGTAGATGTTAGGATTTTTGTAATTGTAATTGCCAAAATACAATATGTCAAGTTGTACGTTTTTCTGTTTTATTAGTTGAACATGATGATGCTTCCACCAGTAGCATACCTCCTTTCACAGACATAAATAATTAATTATATGCAAATACAGATAGATACTAAAAGTATAAAAAACAACACATTGAAAAAGATCGATAAGGTATCAAGTTAAATAAGATAAGGGAAGGTGCAACTGCACAATGAATTATTACTAAACTATTGTTGTTAAAGAGATTAGGTATCAAGACAATTGTTAATCATGTTTAGGTGATGTCTAATTTTGTGGAGAAAAAGAAAAACATTAATCTTACAAAGTATTTTTAATTAGTAGTATTTGTTTTAACATAATTAATTTATATTGTATCTTGAAAACTCTCTCTTCTTCTTGTCCAGTGTGATTGATGTCTTATAATCGTTTTGCATTATGATTATAAAATTCATAAATTATCTACTGTACTGTATAATCGAGACAGTTATTTACTATATTATTAATAATGTTGTAAAATACTTATTTGATTAAGTGATTTTGTGTAAAGAACTGATGAACAATAGATTGTGAAGAGAGATATAATAATAGAGAGAAAAAGAAACGTGTATGAAATTGAGATTGAGGGGGATATCATTTGGGGAGGGGATAGATATCATTATATAACAAATCAGTTACATAGGTAGTTACAAATCCCACAATCTAAGGGATGTGGGGATAATGGATATCTATTACAAACTAAGCCCCTAGACTATACACAAATTAAATAGGAATACCCATTAAAATACATTATTTACAACACTCCCCCTTGGGGATTCCTATTGAACTGTTATTATGCTTTTCATGTTGCCTCGTTAAAACCTTCCGAGTAACAAAACCCAGTGGGAAAAAGAATCTCGGTTAGGAAAAAGAGTACAACGCATAATCTTTTCAACCAACAAATGTTGCCTCATTAAAACCTTGGCGGGTAACAAAAACCCTGTGGGAAAAATAAACCCCGCTCGAAGGAAAAAGAGTACAACAGGGCACCCGGGTATCTTCTGGATACGGAATACCTGCACGGTACTCCCCCTCAAGTTAACTCCACTGAAACCTATAATGGAGCGAGCTCAGATAACCTGCGCAAGCCAATAGCTTTAACATGTTTCTCAAAAGTGATTTTCGGTAATGACTTAGTAAATAAGTCGGCGCAGTTGTCCTGACTTCTGATCTGTTGGATCACAATTTGCTTGAGCTCTTGCTGTTGCTGATTGAAGAAAAATTTCGGAGCTATGTGCTTGGTGTTGTCGCCCTTAATAAAACCCGTTTTCATCTGCTCGATGCAAGCAGCATTATCCTCAAATATAACCGTAGGATCTTCTGTGGTAGCCAATTCACAGGAACCTCGAATATGCCCAATCATAGCCCTAAGCCATGTGCATTCACGCACTGCCTCGTGAAGTGCTAAAATTTCGGCATGATTCGAAGAAGTGGCAACTAAAGTCTGTTTTGTAGACCTCCAAGACATAGCTGTGTTCCCAATCATAAAGACATACCCAGTCTGGGAACGAGCTTTGTGCGGGTCCGATAGATAACCAGCATCGGCATACCCCACAAGTTTTGCGTTCTTTAGTGACGCATAGGGGTAGAACAAACCCATGTCAGTCGTACCACGTAGGTATCGAAATATGTCCTTTATGCCATTCCAGTGGCGGCGTGTCGGTGCTGAGCTAAATCTAGCTAGTAGATTTACCGCAAACGCGATATCAGGTCTAGTACATTGAGCTAAGTACAATAATGCACCTATTGCACTTAGGTATGGCACCTCAGGTGCTAATACTTCCTCTCCATCCTCCACGGGACGAAATGGATCCTTTGACCTATCCAATGATCGGACTATCATTGGCGTGCTTGATGGCTTCGCTTTATCCTCATTAAAGCGTCTTAACATCTTCTGGATGTAATTCGATTGATGGACCAAAATCCCATCAGCACGGTGTACTATCTCAAGCCCGAGACAAAAATTAGTACGTCCGAGATCCTTCATCTCAAATTCAGATTTCAGGAGCTGGGCTGTCTCCCTAACCTCTTCGGGTGTCCCAATCAAGTTCATGTCATCGACATAAACGGCAACTATAGCAAACCCAGAACATGTCCTCTTAATGAACACGCAAGGACAAATATCGTTGTTCACGTATCCCCTGTTAAGCAAGTACTCACTTAGGCGATTATACCACATCCTCCCAGATTGTTTCAAGCCATAAAGTGAACGCCTCAACCTTACAGAGAGCGTGTTCCGTGGTCTAGAACTACTTGTCTTAGGTACCATAAGTCCCTCCGGTACTTTCATATATATAACCGTATCTAGATCCCCATAAAGATACGCTGTGACCACATCCATTAGCTGCATAGTCAGTTCCTCGGATACTACTAAACTGACTAAGTATCTAAACGTAATAACGTCCATCACGGGAGAGTATGTCTCCTCAAAGTCAATCCCAGGTCGCTGAGAAAATCCTTGTGCAACAAGACGAGCCTTGTATCTCACAATCTCATTTTTCTCATTTCTTTTCCTTGTAAATACCCATTTGTATCCCACGGGTAGAACTCCGGGAGGTGTAGGAGCAATTTGTCCAAACACTCCTCTTTTTGTTAATGAATCAAATTCAACCTGGATTGCTTTTTCCCATTTCGGCCAATCATCCCTTTGTTTGCACTCGTCCACCGATCGAGGCTCAATATCATCACTTGATATAATTTCAGTAGCTACTGTGTAAGCAAACACATCATTGATGATTATTTCATCCCGATGCCACACCTCATTCATGCATGAATAGCTAACCGAGATTTCCCTATTCTCGGGGATGGTTACTGATGTCGAGGCGTCCCCCGACGTCGTCTCCAAGACGGACCCATAGTCCGGAACTATTTCATGAGATGGATCGGGTGGGATCCCATTGTTACTAGTACTAACCATATTCAATTGTTGTGCATTCGCCCGCTTTCGGGGATGCAAATCCTTTGATCCTATTGGTCTCCCCCTCTTATGGGCCGGGAGATACGACTGATTAGCTGGGATTGATGGCCTTCCCATATTTTGTCCATCTTGGACATCTATCCTTGCAGGCACATTTGCAGCTGGTATATGAGATCTCGTCACTTTAGCTAAGTCAGAGAATGAATCTGGCATGTTATTGGCTACTTTTTGAAGTTCAATTATTCTGCGTACTTCATATTCTCTGACCGCTGTAGGGGGATCGTGATGAGAAATAGTGGGGTTGTTCCACACGACTTCACGCCGTTCATCCCGAACGTTAGTGTGAACATTATTGCCTCCCCCTAACGGCGGGAAGACAGTCTCATCAAAGTGACAGTCCACAAATCGTGCGGTAAAGAGATCGCCTGTCAAGGGTTCCAAATATCGTATAATAGATGGCGATACAAAACCAACATATATGCCCATTCGACGTTGAGGTCCCATTTTAGTCCGTTGTGGCGGAGCAATTGGCACATATACAGCGCACCCAAATGTGCGTAAATGAGAAATGTCTGGTGTATGCCCAGACACCAACTGTAACGCAGAGAAAGGTTGGGTCGCAGTGGGCCTCAAACGTATTAACATCGCTGCATGCAGAATTGCATAGCCCCAAGCAGAGATCGGGAGTTTGGTGCGCATAACCAAAGTCCGAGATATTCTCTGCAAGTTCTTTATGAATGCCTCCGCTAGGCCATTTTGGGTATGAACATGTGCTACCGGATGTTCCACATCAATACCCAGGGACATGCAATAGTCGTTGAAAGATCGCGATGTAAATTCTGCGGCGTTATCCAGTCTAATAGACTTAATGGGATAATCCGGATAGTGAGCTCTCAACCGTATGATCTGAGTTAGGAGTTTAGCATATGCAGCATTTCTTGTGGATAATAAATCAACCTGTGACCATTTAGTCGAAGCATCAATCATCACCATAAAATACCTAAAAGGTCCACATGGTGGTGTGATAGGTCCACATATATCCCCTTGGATTCGCTCCAAGAAAGCGAGAGAATCCTTACTCGTTTGTGCATAAGATGGCATAGGATCCAATTTTCCAATGGAGCAAGGTAGACACAACTTATCATTGTGTACTAGATCCTTGTTCGTTAGTGGATGCCCGATAGAAGTATTAATGATACGGCGCATCACGTTTTGACCTGGATGTCCCAACCGGTCATGCCATAGAGAATACCTGCTCGAGTCACTTGGCTTCGAGCTATGAACAACGTGTACCTCGGGTACTCGTATTGTGGTCCTATATAACCCAGTCGAGAGCCCCTCTAATTTCTCCAATGTACGTTTCTGGCCGTACAAATTAGAGGTAATGCACATATATTCGATTCCTTTTTCCTCAGTGGTTTCAACATGATAACCATTAGCTCGAATATCTTTAAAACTCAACAACGTTCTCCTTGAACGTGGAGCATATAGAGCCTCTTTAATGGCTAAAACCGTGCCATTTGACAACATAATGTGGGCATTTCCAAAACCATCTATTAAATCACATGTGCCAGATATTGTTGTCATAGAGGTCTTACTAGGCATTATATTAATAAAGTATAATCTATCCCTAAGGATAGTGTGCGTAGTTGCACTATCTGCCAGACATTCTTCCCCACATGCCATGCCTAGAAATAAATATATTCTATTAAAACATTTGCTTGAAAAAGTATAAAGTAAGTTGATATCACCATAATAATTGGATTAAAAATAAAACCACACAAAAAAATGGTCCAAAATAAATTAAACATAGTTCAAATCCAAATGTGGTTCAAAACATGACCACTCAATAACAAGATGTCTGAAAAAAAAATAACCAACTTAATGTCCAGAAGTTTTAAACATAAATTCCAAAAACATGAAATTACTACTCCATCCCACTCTGAGTCATGACATCAGATGTGCCTAAATTCGGGAGCATAGTGATGGGGTCCACATGGAGGACGTTGGTTTCAACATTATTAGTGTGTGCTGGCGCATTCCCATTTCCATCAGCCAAAATATTCTTTGCACGACAGGTTCGTGCCCAATGTCCTGATCCACCACATCTATAACATACATCCTTGTTCTGATTCTGATTCTGAGCCCTATTTTGATTACCTCGGCCACGGTGACCACCTCGAATGCCTCCACGTCGGCCATTATTATTACCCCCTCTTGGGGCATTCCCTCTATAATGTGGATGACCATTTTGTGGTCTGTTATAAGGAGTAAAGCCTCCCCTATTACCTCTGCCTCTATTATGGCGGCTAGGCCCCCGGCCAGCGCCTCTACCTCGATTACCCCGTTTTATAACATTTGCCTCCGGCAATGGTTGAGTACCAACCGGACGAGCCTGATTGTTCTTCAGAAGGAGATCATTGTTCTTCTCAGCGAGGAGTAGAGCGGTGATCAACTCTGAGAACTTAGTGTAATTTTTGGCTCTATACTGTTGTTGGAGAATCAAATGAGAGGCAGGAAATGTGGAATATGTCTTTTCCAAAAGCTGAATATCAGTTAATTTCTCTCCACAGAACTCCAGTGTGGACTTTATGCGACATACCTCTGAGTTATACTCATTAACTGTTTTGAAGTCCAAAAACCTCAAAGTATTCCACTTATTCATTGCTTCTGGCAATAAAATAGTCTTTTGGTGATCAAAACGACTAGCCAGAGCATCCCAAAGTTTCTGGGGATCCTCAATTGATGAATAGTCCAACCTAAGGGCCTCATCCAAGTGTTTCCTAATCAGAATCATAGCCTCAGCCTTTTGAGCATCATTTAGCAAGTTGTCCACTACAATTGCCATGCTCAATTTCTTAGATGTCAAATGGATCTTGATATCTCTTGTCCAACTGATGTAGTTCTCGCCAGATACACTCAATGGCATAAAATCAAGTTTGCTCAGGAGATCCATCCTACAAGCAAATTCATTAAGAGAATATGAGTATTTTACGGGCATATAGCCTCCATAAATAATTTAATTGAACCCATGCCATTTTGTTCCATTTCTTGATTCATAACGAACTCTGTGGTTTTAATCCAAGGGAACTCCAGTCCCAATATTCATGAATCCAAGTTCACTCACATTTATTTATCATGTCTTATTTATAAATAAATTAAACAGTGTAAATTAATTGCAAATTACAAACATGCATGCCTCACACATAAATTCCATGAATAATTAATTCACATAGAATGATAGCTAAATATCAATTATACTATATCAATATAAGTATATGCCATAATCCAGAGATGTAATAGAACTACGAATTCATCACTCTTCATTATATAAGATAAGACCTTTGTCTCATACAACATAGCACTTTAACAAATCTCTTAAAGTAGTACATAGTAGAGGTACTGATAAACTCAATCATCGATAAAAACACTTAAGCAGGTGTCAAGATCAGGAGTAAAGTTAATCATAGAACACCAAGGTTATGATCACCGAAATTATTAATAGTACTGATGAGAGTTTTTCATTTTTCAATTGATAGTTATTAGTAGTGCCGAGTGATTCACCCTTTCATCAACCTAAAACCCAAAACTCATGTACAAAAATAGTTAACTATCCAATTTATACCACATGTAATTTGGGCCGCACGAAGTATGGTACCACCAACTAACACATAATTATTAATTGTCCAATTAAAAGAGGTTCTCAATACAAAATAAAATGGTACAACCGTACTAAGTTCCACAACATAAACAAAATTCTCTGTGCAACATTGAAATTGTAAGTACATGGAGTTTCCTCGGGAGAGTCCAAACCTCTCAGACGATGATAAAATAATGCTTTTTTTTTTCATATTTGCAGAGTTTCACTTTTCAAATACATGCTATCATTTATGAGATTATTGTAAACAATAATAATTCAAGATAAACATGTTACACAATTATTTCATATGATTTCAGATTTATCTAGCATGCATCAAATATAAAATAAGTAAATTCAAAAGATTTAATCCATGGCTCAGTTCAATTCACGTAATGCTAGAATGGTATATTTAATATGAAGCATAATTAGATCTCAACCCATATTTATTTTTCACTTGCAGAACCATTATAAGCCGTCATGGGGAAGATGAAACAAACCAGTGAAACTTATTTATAAAGTAAACCCATATAAAAGTAATATATGTTAAAACATATTTGTTAACCAACATATTCCTGCCATGTAAAAGGTGATTTTGGTGAAGAAATACAAATGGAACAGTTGAATAGGCGATAAAGCTTCAAACGCATTTTTTCTTCCAAATATTTTTCAATTCCATCGGAATTCACAAGTAATATATTATAAGTCTAAATGTCATACGGCATAGCATGGACTATAAAAATTCTTAAACCCTAGAACATGCTTTAAAATATAAAATTCTCATATTTAAAGCAAATAATTCATAATGATTCAGAAGATGTAAGACTTACTTGAGAATTTTTAATAACACCAAATGTTATGAATGATTGATCCACAAACCTCGTTCTTTACCCGAACAAAAGATTCCTTCAACAATCACCTTCCACGATCACAAAGAGACTGTCGTGCTGATAACGTGTTGTAAAATACTTATTTGATTAAGTGATTTTGTGTAAAGAACTGATGAACAATAGATTGTGAAGAGAGATATAATAATAGAGAGAAAAAGAAACGTGTATGAAATTGAGATTGAGGGGGATATCATTTGGGGAGGGGATAGATATCATTATATAACAAATCAGTTACATAGGTAGTTACAAATCCCACAATCTAAGGGATGTGGGGATAATGGATATCTATTACAAACTAAGCCCCTAGACTATACACAAATTAAATAGGAATACCCATTAAAATACATTATTTACAACAAATAACTTATTATATAGTACAGCTAACAGAAACCCACAAACAAACAATAATTAATATACAATTTTCATAACTAATTTATTTTAAAAATATAATATTAAAAAGAGTACAAATTAATCTCCAGAGTAATGTTCTTTGTATGAAAGACCATGCATACAAAGACAAGGCCTAGACAACAGATGAAAAGTATAACCGGACTTAACATATAAATTTGGCTGAATCAGAAACCATGCTTTACCATTTTCCTCTTCAGTCTTCAACTATTCATATATATGCACATCTATACTTATCAATACTATACTAATACTAATAATACCAAAAGTGTGCTTAATTCAAGTTTTTTTCGTTTTTTGTGAAGACGAAATTGTCCTTATTCAAGTTGTAAAGTAATATTAATGAAATATAATAAGAAATGAATTTTCCTAAAATTTTCTTATTAAAAAATTGGCAGGAAAATAATTTAAGAAATTTTTTAACTTCATTTCCTGCTATCATGTGGTACCAAGTGGCGCCACCTAACGGGCTGCACGGATGCATGCACTGCACGCTCCCGTGCAGCTCGTCCAAGCCCCTGGGGAGGAGCCTCCTCCACCCCATGCTCAAGTCCTCCCCTTTCCCCATGGTTGGACATGGATTTTTCCTCAACCCAAAGCCCTATAGAATTGATGTCCTACCTCCTAACAAACTAATAATATGGAAAACAAATATAATATACTCCTACAAGAATCTTTATTAAAGTCCTCAAATGTTAAATAAGATGGTGAAGATGCAACTGCACAATAAACTATCATTAAACTACTGTTGCTCAATATGATGAGGTATCAAGACAATTGTTAATCATATTTAGGTGATGTCTAATTTTATGAAGAAAAAGAAAAAACAAGCTTACTAAGTATTTTTAAGTAGTATTATTTGTTTTAACACAAATTTCTATTGTATCTTCAAAAGAGTGAATAGCATTTTTGTCCTCTTTATGAGCCAAATTTTGCACTTTCGTCCCTCTTAAATTTTTTGTAGCAGATTCGTCCTCACATTTTTGTCCTCTTTATGTATCACATTCGTCCCTCTTATAACATATTCGTTCTTCTTAATTTTTTTTGTAGCAGACCCGTCCCTCTTATCAATGTAGTGTATCATATTTGTCCCTCTTAAATTAAAAATACATCAACTTTTGTTCATTTTAGAATTTATTTTGAATTTAGGTGATGTATTGTATTTAAAATTGACTAATAGGTTACACTATATTGATTAGAGGGACGAATCTGTTATGAAAGATTTAAGAGGGACAAACATGTTACACTATATTGATAAACCCACATACAAACAATAATTTACAACAAAATTGATAAGGAGGACCAAACATACGATTTACTCTTGAAAACTTTCTCTTCTTGTTCAATGTAATGTCTTCGTATAATTTTGCATTATGATTATAAAATCCATAAATTATCTATTGTATCGAAACAATTTATTTATACTAGAAAAGTGCACATACGGTACGTGTCGAGTTAATTTCCTAAGTAAATTTTATAAATTATAACAAAATTAACTTTGTCATATCACAAAAAAGAACACAAATTAATGACTAATATTTAATTTATTTAATATCAAAATTATTAATCCATAAAAAAATTATGACTTTAAATTATAATAATCAAATATAATTTGATGATTGATTTGTTCATAAGATCTTGTAATTCTTTTTTTTTTTTAAATATGATCATAACAAAATTATTTAATTCATTCTTTTTACGGGTTTAACCCGTCTTTTTACTGAGTTCATTCATTTTGCATCGATTTAAAATATTTTTTCATCGGTTTATCCATTCTTTTATCGATTTACCTACTTTCATTATTTTTTCATTTTTCGTCGATTTCTTATGTTTTTCTGGTGTAAACCTTGCATTTTCTATTGGTTTAACCTATTTTTTGCTAGTTAAACTATTTTTTATTTTTAAAGATCTCACTCGTTTTCACCTAATTCACACGTTTTTTCATTGATTTACATTTTTTCACCAATTTCACCTCACATCTCATTGAATTCACATGTTTTCACCGACTTTACCTTTTTTCCTGATTCAATTATTTCACCCATTTTCAACAATTTCATCTGATTTTCACTAATTTCACCGATCTTGTCCGGTTTTCACGAAATTCATCCAAAGCTATTCAATTCCATATGCATTTATCAATTTTACATGAGCATTTTCGCCAGTTTTATTCGTTTTTCACCAACTTTACCAGTGTTCATCCAAATTTTTATCATTTTCATATGCTTTAGCCGATTTTTATCGTTTCAGCAGTTTTAATTAACCGATTTAACCTGTTTTTCATGAAAATTTGAGCATATAGTTAATTCATAAGTTTAATCCATTTTTTCAGGGGCTTAACCCGTCTTTTTATTGATTTCATTAACTCTTCATCGATTTAATATATTTTTCTTCGATTTATCATTTGTTTTATCGGTTTAACCAACTTTCGTTATTTTTTTTCCATTTTTCGTAGATCTCTTTTATTTTATCGGTTTAAACCATTTTCTAGGGTTTTTTTTTTGTTAAACTATTTTATTTTTATAGATTTTATTCATTTTCACTGATCTACATGTTTTTTCACCAATTTCATATCATATTTAATTGATTTAAAATGTTTTCATCGATTTTACTTATGTTCCCCGATCCACTGATCTCACCCATTTTAAACGATGTCATCCCTTTTTTTACTAATTTCATCGATCTTATCCGGTTTTCATGAATTTCTTCCAAAGTTATTCCAATGCATATATAATTATCGATTTCACAGACTTCTTTTAACCTGTTTCACTCGTTTTTCGCCAACTTTATCAGTGTTCACCAATTTGACCCAACAAATTTTTATATCATTTTCGCATGTTTTAACAGACTTTTATCGATTTCAACCGCTTTCCATAAAAAGAGCTCCATGAAAATTTGAGTATCACCGACTGCACCAAAAATTTCATCGTTTTCACCAAAAATTTCATTTATTTCACTTGTATTTATCGAATCCACCTATTCTTCATGTCTTGATTATTCGCGGTTATGCATGTCTTGATACATTTAGATATTGTTTATATTTAACTTCTTTAGCCAAACAAAAATTACGTACTTAGTTTATAAATAAATTATAAAAGTTGATGTAAGAGATAATTTTAGATTTTAGGAGTTTATGAGTTTATGTAGGAAATAAATATTATAATAAGACTTCATGTTTAATTATACTCTTCATTTAGTTTTATTTGAAGTGTTCATATTGGAGTAGACTTCTTTTTCCTATGTTTTTCTTATTTTCATTAATATAATTATCTTTTAAGTAGGGGTATATTAGTCTTCACAAAAAAATCAAGAAACTCTATTTTCTGAACTTGTACTTTTATTTGTATATAAAATATAAATATAAATAATATAAATATAGAATATAGATATTAGATATAGATATAGATATTAATAACCTATTACATACAGCTAACAGAAACCCACATACAAACAATAATATACAATTTTCATATATAATTTAATTTTGTTGTAAATAATTTATTAAAGTTCATATTTGTTGACACCACCAAGTATTAACTTCCTACTATACTGCTAACGTATGGATAATTAGGAAAATCATTTCAACAGCTTTTTCTTTTTGGAATTAAAAATACCAAATCTTTTCCAGTACCTGGTGGTTTGCTCTGCTTCAAAGGAGAACTTGCTGCTTACAGGTTATATTTTTTAATACCATGTTAATTTTTCGTTTTTAACCAAAAACATAAATTGTCAACAGTCCAGAGAGCGAAACTGCTAATTAGACGAGAAATTGGAATCTCAATCCAGTTCAATTTATTCATAAAGTTAAAAAACAAAGAATTGCTGATCATCAAACATGTATAAATTAAAATTAAGCATTATGACATTGAGTTAAGAAGAAACTTCAGATGACCTTTTCGATTGGAAGAACTAGAAAGTGGTATATGGCTCGTCTTCATTCAGGTTGACACAAGAAATGGAGAAAGTTATCAATTGAAGTGAATATATAGATAGACCTTCTAATTGTAGAATATAAAGATTGTTCAAAAGAGTTTGGATGCAATGACATAAAATACACACAACAGAATTTATCCTAATTACCATTGATATGAACTATAAAATTTTTGCTTGTTGAAATGCCCAGTTTACGCTGAACCTTGGGCGTCATCCAGACTTCAACTCGAATGTCCTCATTCCCGTAGCTCAGTTGTTCCTCTAATATATTCTTTGCTGAAATGACAACAGAATCCAAACCGAAGTACACCTTGATTGATCGTAGTGTAGGTATCTCCCCAATTCCCATTGGGATCTCTTTCAACCGTCTATTTGATCTGAGAACGAGGTGAGTCAAGCTTGGAAAATGGGTGCTGTCTGCCCCCCAGTACAACAGATCTCGAGACATTGCAACCTCTAGGAACTTGAGGCTAGGGAATTCCCCCTCCACTGGGTTCCACTCAGATCCTATGAAAGAAAGGGATTCCAATTTGAGCACCTCAAGGTGGGGCAACGAACCAATCATTGTCATATCTTCCCAAAGAAGATAGGTGCCGTGCATTATTAATTTCTTGAGCGAACTCGGGAGTGTGAGCTTCTGCCACAACTGACACCAACTTTGCCACATAATGGGTAATCCAGAGGGTCTCCATGATGGTGGGTAAAAAGAACAACATAGTGATTTGAGTTTCTCTAGACGGCCAAAATTATTGAGACAATGAAGTGCCTCGTTCTCATATTCCGTCGATAAATCATTATACTTAACTTGCAATTTCTGAATATTGGGGATTCTTTTGAGAACCTCCTCACTACATTTGAAATTTTCTACTTTCAAGAGTGACTGCAGGTTTTCCATAACATTGAATCGACCACCGCCACTTGGAGAAGGATCAGGGAGAACAACTGACCAAAACTTGACCTGTCTGAGTAGTTTCAACTCCCAAATTTCAACTGGTGCAATTACCGTTTCTTGATTTTGAATCACCAACGTGTGTAAATTCCAGAGTAGGTGTAGTGAAGAAGGAAACTTGAAATTCAAACCCGAACCAACGCTGAATTCAAGGTACCTCGAACATACTAGCCTTAGGTAATATTTTTCTTCCTCTTGTAATTCATAATAATATTTACCTAGAGTGTCCTTCAATACTGTCATATATCCAAAAGCACTCGGAGGAATCGATTTCGAAATGAGCTTTACATATTGAGCAGGTGACGGTGACCCAAAGGAACCAAGGGCAACTCGACCCCAATATGTCTCATCCGATGTGCTTTGACCAATAACACGACAACTGGGGCTTTCTATGTTTTCGTCAGTATACAAAAGACACGCCCTTGCGACACTAATAAACTTCTCCTTTTTAGCAATCCTCAGGCTTAGGTCCCTTAGGAGATCATGCATGTTGCAGGTCTTCATTTTGCCACTGGACCCCCACTCATGAACCATAATGAGATTCCTATCAATAAGATCCTTTAAGTACTCATTTGCAACTTCCTCCAAGCTTTTCGTTCTAACTGGCTTAATAAAGCCTTCAGCAACCCATGATTTGGTGAGTTCAGAGACACGTGTCACTTGAAGAACTCCCATGTAGAGAAAACATGGTTTGAGATGAACAGGTAAGTGATTATAACTTAAAGATAATATTTTCAAACAGTCATCTTGTGAATTTACAATTGCATTAACATCACTTGCCACAGCCTCCCAGTATTCTAGTGTCTTCGTAGACTTTGCAAGGAGTCCCCCAATGACCACGAGTGAAAGCGGAAGTCCTTTGCACTTGTTCGCTATCTTCTTCCCGATTTCTTCTAATTCAAGAGGGCACCTTTCTTTATCAAACACCTTCTCAGAAAGAAGTTTCCAGCTTTTATCCTCATCTAGGAAGTTCATCTCAATGCCACAAGCGCCAAAATCATTGGCAAGGTTTGATAGCCTAGTAGTAACTATGACTCGACTTCCATTGGAATTATCTGGAAAGTAATTCTTTGTGTTGTTCCAGATATCGACACTCCACATATCATCCATTATTATCAAATATCTCCTACCAAACAAAATTTTATGTAATTGTTCTCCTAGTTGACCTTCACCTGTTTGACTCATTTTGCCAATGAATGCATCCAAACTTTCACCAACCTCTTCCTTTCTTAGACAATAAAGAACTCCTAAAAGAATTTTTCTGACGCTACATTCTTGAGATACTATAACCCAAGCATGAATATCAAAGTGTTCAACAACAATTGGATGATCATAAACATTTTTAGCAAGTGTTGTCTTACCAATACCACCCATTCCAGTAATTGGGATTATTTGACGATTAGGTTGTTGTGGTCTGGTGAGTCCATCCAGGATTCGCGTCAAATATTCATCAAACCCCACCATTAGAGGAGATAGCGTTGAACTTCTGAGCTCCAAAACCTTGAGCTCGACCGGATCCTTGATTCTGACCCCTCGAAAACAATTAAGCTTGAACGCTTTTTCCATTTGCCTCTTCTTTTTAATCATCCTCACCCTTACTGAGATAAAATAAATATTTAGTATTACTCTCATTACACCTCGATATCCCACAAGGATTCGATCCCCTACATAGAACTGACTGATGCTATTTATTAAATCTAATTCGATGATAAATCTTGCTGCATATGCTGCCTTTGTGATTGAACTCTCCAACTGTTCTGCTTCTTTGCTGCTTCTCTCTGAACAAGCTTCCAGAAAATCAATCAAATAACTAACGCTTCCCCGTAACATTTCAGTGTGCACTCTGTCAAGAGAAATCAGATGGCGAGCATGATGAAGTTGGATCTCATCTATTACATTCATCAGAGAAACTAAAGCTGCATAAGCTGCCATGTTAACAAATGTTTGATTTTGATAAAAAAGAAACTGGCTCTGCTAAGTTGGTAAGAAGATTTTGATGAGTAGTAGATGTTAGGATTTTTGTAATTTTAATTGCCAAAATACAATATGTCAAGTTGTACGTTTTTCTGTTTTATTAGTTGAACATGATGATGCTTCCACCAGTAGCATACCTCCTTTCACAGACATAAATAATTAATTATATGCAAATACAGATAGATACTAAAAGTATAAAAAACAACACATTGAAAAAGATCGATAAGGTATCAAGTTAAATAAGATAAGGGAAGGTGCAACTGCACAATGAATTATTACTAAACTATTGTTGTTAAAGAGATTAGGTATCAAGACAATTGTTAATCATGTTTAGGTGATGTCTAATTTTGTGAAGAAAAAGAAAAACATTAATCTTACAAAGTATTTTTAATTAGTAGTATTTGTTTTAACATAATTAATTTATATTGTATCTTGAAAACTCTCTCTTCTTCTTGTCCAGTGTGATTGATGTCTTATAATCATTTTGCATTATGATTATAAAATCCATAAATTATCTACTGTACTGTATAATCGAGACAGTTATTTACTATATTATTAATAACTTATTATATAGTACAGCTAACAGAAACCCACAAACAAACAATTATTAATATACAATTTTCATAACTAATTTATTTTAAAAATATAATATTAAAAAGAGTACAAATTAATCTCCAGAGTAATGTTCTTTGTATGAAACCCCAGGCATACAGAGACAAGGCCTAGACAACAGATGAAAAGTATAACCGGACTTAACATATAAATTTGGCTGAATCAGAAACCATGCTTTACCATTTTCCTCTTCAGTCTTCAACTATTCATATATATGCACATCTATACTTATCAATACTATACTAATACTAATAATACCAAAAGTGTGCTTAATTCAAGTTTTTTTTTTGAAGACGAAATTGCCCTTATTCAAGTTGTAAAGTAATACTAATGAAATATAATAAGAAATGGATTTTTCTAAAATTTTCTTATTAAAAAATTGGCAGGAAAATAATTTAAGAAATTTTTTAACTTCATTTCCTGCTATCATGTGGTACCAAGTGGCGCCACCTAACGGGCTGCACGGGTGCATGCACTGCACGCTCTCGTGCAGCTCGTCCAAGCCCCTGGGGAGGAGCCTCCTCCACCCCATGCTCAAGTCCTCCCCTTTCCCCATGGTTGGACATGGATTTTTCCTCAACCCAAAGCCCTATAGAATTGGTGATGTCCTACCTCCTAACAAACTAATAATATGGAAAACAAATATAATATACTCCTACAAGAATCTTTATTAAAGTCCTCAAATGTTAAATAAGATGGTGAAGATGCAACTGCACAATAAGTTATCATTAAACTACTACTGTTGCTCAATAAGATTAGGTATCAAGACAATTGTTAATCATATTTAGGTGATGTCTAATTTTATGAAGAAAAAGAAAAAACAAGCTTACTAAGTATTTTTAAGTAGTACTAGAAAGGTACACGTGCGTTGCACGTAATTAACTAATTTTATATATTAATTCCATCATATATGTCACATTTGATCATATTATCTTGTAATTGAAATACATAATTAAATTTATTTAATATATTTCGAAGTAAAGTTAAGATCATAATGAACTAATACCAACCTTGAAAAAAAAAAACTATAATTACCAAGTATTCTTTATCCTAAAACTACTTGTCTATATACTATTATTCTAACAGTACCATTTGAACGATCAAAAAATCAATTTTTTTCTTTTTCGATCTTGATATTTCCAAATGATATCTTCTCATTCGATTTGACCTTATTATTTTTCCTTTTTGTCATTAATGTACTAAGTGTCTCTTTGTCACTCAAAATTTCAATAGGGATGAAGTCTTCTTTGACCTTCTTTGTGATTCGCCTTTTCTTTCTTTCAGTAGTTTCTAACCATTTACACGTGCATTGCACGTGATTAACTAATTTCTTATATTTGTTGAATTATTTAATCATTATTCATCATACTATGGTCTTAATGACATAACACATAATTTTTTTGACTAAATCAATTTAATTATTTCTATATTGTTACCAAAATTTAAAGTGTGTATCATGGATACCTAAAACCAAAACTTTAATATAAAAAATGAACTATAATTACTACGTATTTCTAATCTAAAAGTATATATCTACATAATTATTCTAAAACAACTATTTCGAACAAATGGACAATATCAAACTTATTCTTCCTTGAACTTGATATTACCATCTAAACAATTTTTTCCCATCTAAACCAGTTTTCACAGGTTTAATAGGTTTTTTTTTTTTTTTATCGATTTAACCAGTCTTGTCGGTTATATCTATATTTTACTGAGTTCATCCATTTCCAATTACATGCCTAATTAATTTTTCAACTAATCTAACCAGTTTTTACTAATTTTCCTCAATTTTGTTGAGTAAACATACTTTTACATTAAGTTTACCAATTTTTTTAATATGTTCTTTCATCTATTTCATCCTATTTTACATTGAGTTTACCATTTGATTTAACATAATAATAAATAAAGTGCTTTAATCAAAAAAAAATTGTGATTTGTCATTAAGATCATAATATGATAAAAAAATATTATTATATGATTCAACTAACTTAAAAAATTATCACGTGTGCAAGTAATTAAGAGAAGGTCATCGACATGAACAATTAAAAACACATTCAACATAAAATCTTATGATTTATTGGTATTCAAGTATTTGAACCAAAATAACTATAAAAAAAGACCAAAAAGTAAAAATGGAGAAAAATTAATCTCAAAAGGTTCAAACTTGATTTTGTATTCAGTAATTGATGGATCACCATATTATTTTCTGAATTTTATTAGGATGATTCAGAAAGAAATTTCATTTAATTATATTTAAACCTTTGTTATTATATGTATTGCTCCAATATAGTATAACTCTAGTCCAAGGTAGACTTTGTCCAATAGTATAATTCTAGTAAGTGGTCCTCGTTGAATAATTAATTAAGTTGATATAAGAAGATTAGCTTGATGATAGTGTTTATATAAGTAGGGGTATATTATTCTTCACAAAAAGGGAAGAAATTCTTATGATCAACTCGTACTTTTATATATAAAATAAATATTTGTATTCAGTAATTGATGGATCACCATATTATTTTCTGGATTTTATTAGGATGATTCAGAAAGAAATTTCATTTAATTATATTTAAACCTTTATTAATAAATGTATTGCTCCAATATCGTAAAACTCTAGTCCAAGGTAGACTTTGTCCAATAGTATAATTCTAGTAAGACTGTAAGAGGTCCTCGTTGAATAATTAATTAAGTTAATATAAGAAGATTAGCTTGATGATAGTGTTTATATAAAGGTAGCCTTCTTTTTCTTGTATAATTCATTGTGTTTATTCAACAATGTTTATATTAAAGTAGACTTCTTTTTATTTATCATTTAAGTAGGGGTACATTAGTCTTCACAAAAAAGGGAAGAAATTCTTATGACCAACTCGTACTTTTATATGTATATAAATATAAATAAATAAATAATATAATAGAATAGATATAGAATAGATATAGAATATAGATAGATAGATATAGATATAGATAGATTATTTGTTTTAACACAAATTTCTATTGTATCTTCAAAAGAGTGAATAGCATTTTTGTCCTCTTTATGAGCCAAATTTTGCACTTTCGTCCCTCTTAAATTTTTTGTAGCATATTCATCATTCTTATCAATGTAATGTATCACATTTTTGTCCTCTTTATGTATCACATTCGTCCCTCTTATAACATATTCGTTCTTCTTAATTTTTTTGGTAGCAGACCCGTCCCTCTTATCAATGTAGTGTATTATATTTGTCCCTCTTAAATTAAAAATACATCAACTTTTGTTTATTTTAGAATTTATTTTGAATTTAGGTGATGTATTGTATTTAAAATTGACTAATATGTTACACTATATTGATAAGAGGGACGAATCCGTTATGAAAGATTTAAGAGGGACGAACATGTTACACTATATTGATAAACCCACATACAAACAATAATTTACAACAAAATTGATAAACCCGTCCCTCTTATCAATGTAGTGTATCATATTTGTCGCGCTTAAATTAAAAATACATCAACTTTTGTTCATTTTAGAATTTATTTTGAATTTAGGTGATGTATTGTATTTAAAATTGACTAATATATTACACTATATTAATAAAAGGGACGAATCCGTTTTAAAAGATTTAAGAATGACGAACATGTTACACTATATTGATAAACCAAAGTACAAACAATAATTTACAACAAAATTGATAAGGAGGACCAAACATACGATTTACTCTTGAAAACTTTCTCTTCTTGTTCAATGTGATGTCTTCGTATAATTTTCCATTATGATTATAAAATCCATAAATTATCTATTGTATCGAAACAATTTATTTATACTAGAAAAGTGCACGTACGTTGTACGTGTCTAGTTAATTTCATAAGTAAATTTTATAAATTATAACAAAATTAACTTTGTCATTAGGGCTGTCAATGGGTCGGACTCGGACCGGATCAGGGCATATCCGGATCCGAGTCCGATTTCCATTTTTACTATCCGGATCCGGATCCGAATCCGCTCGGATCTGGAATATTAGCAACCGGATCCGAATCCGACGGATATCTCGGATCCGGATAAATTATCCGGATCCATTTAGCAAGCTAATTTTTTTTTTTTTTTTTTTTTTTTCAGTTTTCCTCCAAATCACTTGCAGATTCCACCATCATGAATTAAAAATGTAATATTTTACTTACTTCATCGAAACTATTGCCAAAAATTGTAGAAGATGGAATATGATGAACAAATATAAACGATAAAAATTAGAACAAAAGAATAAACAAAAAATATAAGTAAAAAAGATATAAACTGGAACAAAGAAGAAGAAAACTCAATATTGAGAAATGGAATAGAAGATAAAAATTGAAGGATGAATGGTTATGGTTTGATTTTTCTTATTAAATAGTATAAATTAATATGTTGTAGACCCAATTAGTTATCTGGTCAGTCTACCAACATCTCTCATGCATTTCTTTTTAAAATTATTTTTAATATAGTAAAAGATTTTAGTGGAACATAGATAGTTTTATTTTTATTTTTATTTAAATACATAATATATAAACAACATATAGTAATATATATCGGATACGGATATGTAACGGATCGGATCAGCCTATATCCATATTCGCTCCATATAATTCGGATTACGGATCTTCTTAATCGGATCAGGTCCGTCGGATCACTAATCGGACAATTATCCTAATAAATCGGACCGGATTCGGATCGGATCCGGATTGAAATCCGCCCCATTGACAGCCCTATTTGTCATATCACAAAAAATAACACAAATTAATGACTAATATATTTAATTTATTTAATATCAAAATTATTAATCCATAAAAAAATTATGACTTTAAATTATAATAATCAAATAATTTGATGATTGATTTGTTCATAAGATCTTGTAATTCCTTTTTTTTTAAATATGATCATAACAAAATTATCTAGTTCATTCTTTTCACGGGTTTAACCCGTCTTTTTACCGATTTCATTCATTTTGCATCGATTTAAAATATATTTTCACCGGTTTATCCATTCTTTTATCGATTTACCTACTTTCATTATTTTTTCATTTTTCGTCGATTTATTATGTTTTTCTGGTGTAAACCTTGCATTTTCTATTGGTTTAACCTAGTTTTTGCTAGTTAAACTATTTTTTATTTTTAAAGATCTCACTCGTTTTCACTTAATTCACAGATATTTTCATTGATTTACATTTTTTTCACCAATTTCACCTCACATCTCATTGAATTCACATGTTTTCACCGACTTTACCTTTTTTCCTGATTCAATGATTTCACCCATTTTCAACAGTTTCATCTGATTTTCACTAATTTCACCGATCTTGTCCGGTCTTCACGAAATTCATCCAAAGCTATTCAATTCCATATGCAATTATCAATTTTACATGAGCATTTTCGCCGGTTTTATTTGTTTTTCACCAACTTTACCAATGTTCATCCAAATTTTTATCATTTTCACATGCTTTAGCCAACTTCTATCTTTTCATCAATTTTAATTAACCGATTTAACCTGTTTTCCATGAACATTCGAGCATATATTTAATTCATATGTTTAATCCATTTTTTCAGGGGCTTAACCCGTCTTTTTACTGATTTCATTAACTTTTCATCGATTTAATATATTTTTCTTCGATTTATCAATTATTTTATCAGTTTAACCAACTTTAAATCTTGTTCGCGACACTTTAAATCTTGAGTTTATCAAAGACTTATTATGATACCATTTGGTATAAGAAATTGCTTACCAGCTTGTGATACATTTTACATGTGAAAGAGTACAGACTAAGTTGCTTGGAGCTGTTTTTCTTCTAAGGGCCTATGCTAAGGTGTATCTCACACTTTCTTGATCTTTGTTTGATTGTTGATAAATGATAATATACCAATAGTCCGATAGCATCAACGAATTTAATGAAATAGTATGGTTCTTCTATATTAGTTGCTTGGAGCTGTTTTGTTATTGTGAGCCTTCATGTAAAATTCTTTATTTCATTACTAACAGGCTAATTATGAACTCAAGATATTACTACATATTAGAAGCTTGCAGTCATAGCAAATTACTGAGAATGCCGATTTTGCTAATTTTATCAACTGTTTATTGCGCAGAGTGGTATCTTTTTTGATTGAAGTTCATATTTGTTGCCATCACCAAGTATTAACTTCCTACTATACTGCCATCATCACTAGATATAGACATTGTTGTGGCCTGTGGGTCTTTTTCTCTCTTAACGTAATTTTAATTTTAATTCCAAAAGGAGGAAAAGGCTGTTGAAATGATTTATCTATGACAATAACTTGGGACCCTCATCACTTGTTTTTCTTTCAGTCATCATCTTTTTCCATTCCCCAATTTGTCATATCTCAACATACAATGATGCCAATCTACAAATAGGCCTCTACATATTTTTCAGTTAGGAAACAGGATAAATGATTCCAGTACCTGCTGGTTTGCTCTTCTTCAAAGGAGAACTTGCTGCTTTACATGTTATATTTTTGAAAACCATGTAAGTTTTTCTCTTTTAACCAAAAACTAAAATTGTCAACTGCTAATTAGACGAGAAATTGGAATCTCAATCCAGTTCAATTTATTCATAAAGTTTAAAAAAAAACAAAAACAAAAACAAAAGCTTATTATTAAATTAACAAAGAGTTGCCGATCATCAAACATGTATAAATGAAAAATAAGCATGATGACATTGAGTTTTGAAGAAACTTCATTCAGATGACCTTTTCGATTGGAAGAACTAGAAAGTGCTGTATATGGGTCCGCCATTTCTGTAGCTGCTCCCAGACGGAAACTTCAATCAGGGTCCGCCTAAGAAATGGAGAAAGTTATCAATTGAAGTGAATACATAGATAAGATAGACCTTCTAATTGTAGAATATGATGATTGATCAAAAGAGTTTGGATGCAATGACATAACACACACACACAGCATAATTAATCCTAATTACCACCGATATCAACTAGAAAATTTTTGCTTGTTGAAATGTCCAGTTTACGCTGAAGCCTGGGCAACATCAAAACTTCAACTCGAATGTCCTCATTCCCGTAGCTCAGTTGTTCCTCTAATATATTCTTTGCTGAAATGACAACAGAATCCAAACCGAAGTACACCTTGATTGATCGTAGTGTAGGTATCTCCCCAATTCCCATTGGAATCTCTTTCAACCGTCTATTTGATCTGAGAACGAGGTGAGTCAAGCTTGGAAAATGGGTGCTGTCTGCCCCCCAGTACAACAGATCTCGAGACATTGCAACCTCTAGGAACTTGAGGCTAGGGAATTCCCCCTCCACTGGGTTCCACTCAGATCCTATGAAGGAAAGGGATTCCAATTTGAGCACCTCAAGGTGGGGCAACGAACCAATCATTGTCATATCTTCCCAAAGAAGATAGGTGCCGTGCATTATTAATTTCTTGAGCGAACTCGGGAGTGTGAGCTTCTGCCACAACTGACACCAACTTTGCCACATAATGGGTAATCCAGAGGGTCTCCATGATGGTGGGTAAAAAGAACAACATAGTGATTTGAGTTTCTCTAGACGGCCAAAATTATTGAGACAATGAAGTGCCTCGTTCTCATATTCCGTCGATAAATCATTATACTTAACTTGCAATTTCTGAATATTGGGGATTCTTTTGAGAACCTCCTCACTACATTTGAAATTTTCTACTTTCAAGAGTGACTGCAGGTTTTCCATAACATTGAATCGACCACCGCCACTTGGAGAAGGATCAGGGAGAACAACTGACCAAAACTTGACCTGTCTGAGTAGTTTCAACTCCCAAATTTCAACTGGTGCAATTCCGTTTCTTGATTTTGAATCACCAACGTGTGTAAATTCCAGAGTAGGTGTAGTGAAGAAGGAAACTTGAAATTCAAACCCGAACCAACGCTGAATTCAAGGTACCTCGAACATACTAGCCTTAGGTAATATTTTTCTTCCTCTTGTAATTCATAATAATATTTACCTAGAGTGTCCTTCAATACTGTCATATATCCAAAAGCACTCGGAGGAATCGATTTCGAAATGAGCTTTACATATTGAGCAGGTGACGGTGACCCAAAGGAACCAAGGGCAACTCGACCCCAATATGTCTCATCCGATGTGCTTTGACTAATAACATGACAACTAGGGCTTTCTGTGTCTTCATCAGTAGACAAAAGACACGCCCTTGTGACACTAATAAACTTCTCCTTTTCAGCATTCCTCATGCTTAGGTCCCTTAGGAGATCATGCATGTTGCAGGTTTTCATTCTGCCACTGGACCCCCACTCATGAACCATAATGAGATTCCTGTCAATAAGATCCTTTAAGTACTCATTTGCAACTTCCTCCAAGCTTTTGGTTCTAACTGGTTTAATAAAGCCTTCAGCAACCCATGATTTGGTGAGTTCAGAGACACGTGTCACTTGAAGAACTCCCATGTAGAGAAAACATGGTTTGAGATGAACAGGTAAGTGATTATAACTTAAAGATAATATTTTCAAACAGTCATCTTGTGAATTTACAATTGCATTAACATCACTTGCAACAGACTCCCAGTATTCTAGTGTCTTCGTAGACTTTGCAAGGAGTCCCCCAATGACCACGAGTGAAAGCGGAAGTCCATTGCACTTGTTCGCTATCTTCTTCCCAATTTCTTCTAATTCAAGAGGGCACCTTTCTTTATCAAACACCTTCTCGGAAAGAAGTTTCCAGCTTTTATCCTCATCTAGGAAGTTCATCTCAATGCCACAAGCGCTAAAATCATTGGCAAGGTTTGATAGCCTAGTAGTAACTATGACTCGACTTCCATTGGAATTATCTGGAAAGTAATTCTTTGTGTTGTTCCAGATATCGACACTCCACATATCATCCATTATTATCAAATATCTCCTGCCATACAAAATTTTATGTAATTGTTCTCCTAGTTGACCTTCACCTGTTTGACTCATTTTGCCAATATATGCATCCAAACTTTCACCAACCTCTTCTTTTCTTAGACAATAAAGAACTCCTAAAAGAATTTTTCTGACGCTACATTCTTGAGATACTATAACCCAAGCACGAATATCAAAGCGTTCAACAACAGTTGGATGATCATAAACATTTTTAGCAAGTGTTGTCTTACCAATACCACCCATTCCAGTTATTGGGATAATTTGACGGTTAGGTTGTGGTTTAGTGAGTCCATCCAGGATTTGAATCAAACATTCATCAAATCCCACCATTGGAGAAGATGGCATTGAACTTTTGAACTCAAAAACGTTGAGATCAACCAGATCTTTGACTCTGAACCATCCAAAACAGTTGAGCTTGACTGCATCTTTGATCGGGATCTTGCTTTTAATAATCTTCGCTCTTACCCTGATGGAAACAATTTCTCGTATTACTCTCTTTACACCCCGATTTAAGGGAATGGAATTCATTCGGATACGGCTTCTGGATGGCACAAGGATTCTATCCCGTACATAGAATTGACTGATGTTTTCTGTTACATCTAGTTCGATGATAAATCTTGCTGCATAAGCTGCCTTTGTGATTGAGCTCTCCAACTGTTCTGCTTCTTTGCTGCCTCTCTCTGAACAACCTTCTAGAAAATCAATCAAAAAAGTAACACATTCGCGTAAAGTTTCAATCTGTACTCTGTCAAGAGAAATCAGATGGCGAGGATGATGAAGCTGGATCTCATCCATTGCATTCATGAGGGAAACTAAAGCTGCATAAGCCGCCATATTAACGGACTGGTTTTGAAGAGTTGCTAAGAAGAAGACTTTGATGTAGTAGTAGTTGTATTATGATATCTACTTTATTTTGGCTGAGAGATGGAAATGTCTAAAATATGATGTTAGGATTTTGGTCATTGTCATTGCCTAAATTACAATATGTCAATTTGTAGGTTTTATTAGTTGACCATGATGCTTCTAGTTCTACCAGTAGCTTGTCCCCTTTAACATATGAAGAATTATATGCAAACACAGATAGATATTAAAAGTATAAAAAACAACACATTGAAAAGATAAAGTAGTTTAACTTTGTCACATAAGGGCATCTCCAATCATGGGGTAGAGCTCGGGCTTGAAAGCCTTGAGATTACCCTTGTCCATGTCTAGTCGTCTCTAATCCTGAGGCTTCCTTCTCCAATTAATTTCAATTTGAATTCTTCCCCACTCTCACCATAATAATAATAATAATAATTATGATATTAAATGTTTGTGAAATTGTATTTCAAAATAAATGTTATTTTTTATTTAAGTGTTTATCAAAATGTATTTCAAATTAATTCGTATTTTGCTAAAATGTTTGTTAAAATGTGGATGAATTTAAATCATATTTTGTTTAAGAGTTTGTCTAAGTGTTTAAATTGTATTTTCTATTACTTCGTATTTTTAAATTGAATCATAATGAAATTTATTTCCAAAAATTCGAATTAAATATATATTCATTATATTCTAATTAAATTTAAAATCAAAGATTTCAAAATTATACCTTGAGATAATGTTGATAATTTACTTTTTATGGCAATGTATTAAAAGAAGCATAAAATTTATATAAAAAAACTCATGTACAAATATGTGAAAAATAAATTATACATTATTTAAAAAAATATAAAAATATAAAAAGGGAAAATTGTGCACCATTATAAGAATTCAACATAGGGAAAAAAAAAAAAAAGGGAAATTCAATAACCATTTATGGATTCAGACACGAAAAAAAAAAAAAAAAAAAAAAAAAAAAAGGGAAACATCAGGTGGTGCCAAGTGACGCCACCTAACGGGCTGCACGGGTGCATGCACTGCACACTCCCGTGCAGCGCGTCCAAACCCCTGGGAGGAGCCTCCTCCACCCCATAAATTGTTAATAACTTATTACATACAGCTAACAGAAACCCACATACAAACAATAATATACAATTTTTATATCTAATTTAATTTTGTTGTAAATAATTGATTATAGCTTTTTGATTTAGTGATTGAAATAAAGAGATTAATAACAATATAATAACTATAAAAAGAAAGAAAGAAGAAAACACATAAATAATACATAGAATAATTAGGGTTATACACTTATACTCTTGGGGAGGGAAAGACTCTTATTTATATCCAAATAAAATTACAAGTTGGGTACAAAGCACATATACAATATGAAAATTCATAAATGAATATATTACAATTAAGTCCCTGAACTATTATATTGACAATAAGAATAACCACTAATATGTAATATTTACAACAAATGTTAAAATATAAAATTAAAGAGTACCAAATATCCAGAGTAATGGTCTAGACAAGAATTCTTCTATACGAAAGATGAAAAGTATAACCGGACTAACATATAAATTTGGCTGAATCACAAACCATGCTTTACCATTTTCCTCTTCAGTCTTCACCTATCACAAGTGCACTTCATAAATACGAACATTATATTGAAGTTCTGAACAATTTAGGTGTAATCATAATTAAATCAATAACTTTTAAAGTTAGGACAACTTTTAGATGAACCAAGAAATTAGAATTATGCTCGCATAGGCAGCTCAACTGGTCTCAGAGGTGGAATTTGGAACAAGAGACCAAGGATCGAACTTCACCAGCGGCAGTGTGAGAGCAACCTCTCAAAAAATGAGGGGGCTCCTTGTGCGCAGTGAACACTGGTCCCAACCTATGTTGCCGGTTGAGTCACCATGATTTACCTCCTCTCACAATCCCGTCGGACAGGGGGTGAGGGGCACCCGGAGTGAGCGATTTCACCTTTTGGAACAAGAAAGTAAAATTATATGAGCGGCGCACGGTGGCTGGAGATGGATTGCAGTGACAATCGGATGGGGTTGGATTTAATTATAAAGCTTTAATTCTAAAATCTAAACCAGTTAAATACTTAAATTCATGTTGGACTTTTGTTATATGGGCTTAATAATATTGAATTCTGCGGCCCGAGCATGCTAATGTGGATCAAATTTTATAGGGCCTGAGTATTTAGCTATAATTTGGGTTAAAATTTTGAATAGAAGAGATTTTTAATATGAATCTCGTGATACAATTGATGGAGTATACTTTTAACCAGTTAATTAGGGTGTATGTGGATAGGTTTTGGCCTGGTCTCGCGAGTTTTGTGAGTTTGAGCTAAAATTCTTTTAAATGAATTTTCGTCAATTCATAAAACAATGAAAATTTTATTCAGAAACTTATACTCAAACTCTTCAAACTTATAAAACTTTGATTTGATATCTACAACCTATTTTTTTCCGAAATCTCTCTAAAAAGGTCATTGTTTTGATACCTACCACTTATTTTTTCCTAAACCCATCATTTAAACTCAATTTAAGTGGGTTTCAACTTATTCAAACCATAAAACCCAACAACTAAAACTCATCCAAATGTGGTCTCAAAGGTTTCAACGAAACTATCCAAATCATTTTTTTTTAAACCGAGACCCGCGAAACCGAGCCAAAACTCATCCAAATGGTCATTAAAAATAGTATGGCTTGTTTGTTTGGTGTTTAGAAAAGTAGTTTGGGAGAACAGTAAATGTTTGTGAAATAATCTCGATTTGCGTAATGCTATTTACTATTGATTTTGAGAGAGTGGCATGGTTTGAGAAATAAAGTAGGTGTAGATTTTTTATAGAAGATTGAGGTTGCAGGAGTAAAATGTATAACACTTTATATCAAATCATGTTTGTTATGTAAGATAATTGGTGTAAGAGATAAGTTATTTTATATCAAATTAAAGTAGAGTTTGCATAGATTTTATTTACAGATAATAAAATTGTTGTTTGTTTGACTTTTGAGGGAGTAGTTTGAAAAAATTGAGAGATGAAAAATTTATTTAAGAAAAAAAACATGTTTATTTGGCATTTTCCTAACATTAACTTTTTTTTTTAGAAACACCAAACAAACAGGTCAAATTTCAAATTATATTGAATGAAAATGAATTTACAGATCCAATTTATCAAGGACTTGAAGACAACAAATAAACAAATGACAAATATAATATTTTAATTATATAAGTAATACTAATAGTTAATACAAACACATTAACTAATACTTTTATTCATTACGGTTTTTTTCAACGAGGTCTGATAAATATTTTAAAGTTATATGCTGAAGTTGATTTTTTTCTATGTTAGTGCTCATTGAAAAAGTTTGAATTCATAGAATGAATCGTGTAAATACGTATGGTGAAGAATTTGATTGTAAACTTGTATGATTGTTAATAAGTATTGTTAACCTATTACTGGAAAAAAGAAGAGTTTTGGAAATATACTAGAATTTTTTATAAAATTGTATTTATCTTCTCAAAGTAGATACGTAAATAAATACACGTGATAAGTTATCATGTTTGAAATTTTATTTTATTTTATTTTATTTTATTTTTTTGTGTCTGTGTTTATGTGATAAGTTATCATGATTGAGTTAGAGCAAGTGTAATAGAAGAACGTATATAATTAATTTGGAGAGTTAACTTAGTTGTACAACAGGGCCATTTCTGGCTTGACCAAACCCATCCAACCACCAAACAAGTGTATTGCACTTGTTTTGTGATTGGTCACTTTTCTGGAAGTTACATCCAATCTCAAAGCAAGTGTATTACACTTGCCACGTAATTAGTTTGGGTTCGACCAAACCCGGTCTGGATAAGAATTTCCCGAGTTAACTTTAGTTGTACAACAGGGCCATTACTTACTAGTAACATATAAATATGAGCAGAGTGGAAAATAGACCTTAATTCTCATAGTCGTCACATATCTTTAACAAATCCCATATATATAGACTAGTTTACATTTGAATTTGATCTTCTTTCTCGATTGTCAACGTTTTATTTATTAGATCAGATGCTACTCTTCTCGCATTACATTGACTATGTTCACATACCAAAGTTTTATTTTTTTTTTAATTTTTTTATTACATACGTGTCATTTGATGGGATAATATTAATCAGTACTACTGTACAATGTAAGTAGATAGACTAGCAACTAAAAAACTTGCGTCAACCTTCCCATTTTGTAAGCCGGGTCGTTTGCGACTTCCCAATTTAATTGTTTTGTTTTCAACTTTTCGTCTTCTTGATAAATTAATGGGCAGATCGATCGATCGATGAAATTAGTACTAGTACTATCAGAACCAAAACCCCCTTAATTTTTCCACTACGACAACCTCGATCGTACGTACACACAACCGAACCTTAATATAACTTGAACAATACATAAATAAGACATCAATTAATGGATCATTCATCATCGTCACCTCTGATTATCCAGTTCCCCCTAAATCTCAATTGTGCTGGTGCTACTACACCTAATGAACAGTCTGAAAATCACAACGGAAAAAGTAATTTCATCAATGAAATGGATTTCTTCGCTGATAAAAAGGAGCCGGCCGAGGTTGGGGGCAGCGACCCCATCGATGATTCCACAAATAATTCAATTGTGGATTTCAATGTAAACGTAAGTTCACCACCACTCATCCACATTCTAATATATATGCATGCTTTATAAATATTTTTGTTGAGAATAAAAATAATACTTAATATTTTTAACACTTGATGATGATATGTATAGTTTTGATTTTGAATTCCACAGACCGGCTTGCATCTTCTCACTACCGCTAATACTAATACGGGTAGTGATCAGTCCATAGTGGATGACGGGGTTTCTACAAACTCCAGCGATAAAAGATCTAAAACTGAGGTATATATATATATATATATATATATATATATATATATATATATATATATATATATATATATATATATATATATATATATTGATCTTTATATATATATAAATAAGTTCTTGTTTTGATATATATTAAGCACTCATTAACTAAATTCTACGCTGAAAAAAAGAAACAGCTAGCAGTTCTGCAAGAAGAATTGGAAAGAATGAATTCAGAGAACGGTCAGTTAAGGGAGATGTTGAATCAAATGGGAAACAATTTCAATAGTCTTCAAATGCATATGCAAACACTAATGCAACAAACTGATCAAAATAGAGCAAGTGAAGAAGAGCACAAAACTGGTACTGATGGAATAATGGAGCCTAGACAATTCATGGATCTTGGATTGTCGTCGTCGTCCGAGGGGAGGAATGGTCTAGATCATTCGTCGGCAGCAGACAAGGACGTCGGTGAAGGAGGGGACGAACAAGGTCCAGAAAACAAGGTCCCTAAGCTGGCTCAATCTCTTAAAAGTGTTGATCAAGCTACCGAGGCCACCATGAGAAAGGCACGTGTCTCCGTTCGCGCCCGATCTGAGGCCCCTATGGTGCGTATGTAACAGGAATTGTACTTCTTTATATTGGACTGAATCTATCATATCAATGTTGAGCTAGTTTTTGGGGTGAGATATCTCTAATTCATTCATTTGGTCATATCCGTTTGTTTAGTTACTTACGGTTGTAACTTTTGCATCTAACTATGAGTTATCGTTGTTAGATCACAGATGGATGTCAATGGCGCAAGTATGGGCAGAAGATGGCAAAGGGGAACCCCTTCCCTCGGGCATACTATCGATGCACCATGGCGGCTGGTTGCCCCGTTCGTAAACAAGTATGCTCAATTTGATTTATGCAAAAACTTCTTGTGGAAATACTAATTGAATAATGTTATTCACTTGTTAAAATTTTTATTTTTATTTTTTTTACCGAGAAACATATATCTTGTTATATAACAAGTACAATATGCACTCCGCAGGTTCAAAGATGTGCCGAAGACAAAACAATCCTCAATACAACATATGAAGGCAATCACAATCACCCGTTACCACCCGCCGCCATGGCAATGGTCTCAACAACATCCTCCGCCGCCAAAATGCTCCTCTCGGATTCAATGCCAAGTGTCGACAACCTAATGAACTCAAATTTCCTAGCCCAAACCATGCTCCCTTGCTCCTCCAGCATGGCCACGATCTCCCCCTCGGCCCCATTCCCTACCGTTACACTTGACCTTACGCAATCTTCTAATCTATTTCAATTCCCAAGACAACCAAATCAATTCCCAATCCCAATCCCCTTCCCCGATGCAGGCAATTCATCAGCGGTTGCACTATTGCCTCATATCTTTGGCCAGGCTTTGTGCAATCAATCAAAATTTTCAGGGATTCAAATGTCTCATGATATGGATCAGGGGGCGCATCAGTTATCACCTACATTACCACCAATGCACCAAGGCCAATTGAGTGATACTGTAAAAGCCCTGGCGAACGACCCAAATTTTACTGCTGCATTAGCTGCAGCGATTAGTTCACTTATTGGTGGATCATATTCGAACAACGGTGATAACAATACAAACGATGTGGTGGACACAACAAGCAATAATGATGAGAGTGGTACAACTAGCAACAATATTAGCAATGACAACCATAAACGTAGCAGTTCAAGATTTCAAGTCAATTGATCAATTAAACATATTTCGCGTAATTTACTTTCTTTTTAATTACCTCCAACTCCAAGTAGACCATTAACAACCACATCACACGGTTGATCTGTAGTCCAAATTGATGTAAACCAAAAATGATGGATACATCATATAGAAATTTAGAGCTTTCTTATTTGTTTGGATCCGGAATTAATCTTGACTAGTTGTGCGCGTCTTTATTGCAGATTTTTTACAATGTCTCTTTTATAACAGTTATTTGTGTCAAGCCAAGTGCTTTAAAGAAGAAAGTGCGGAGCAATTAACATTTTGCATCCCATATATATATATATATTTGTATACTTGGTACTCGGATTGAGTTGCATATTTTTCCGTAAAATGCACCATATTGGGGGTGCAAAATGCCCACCGTATAGCCAAAGAATTTCCATATAAGGGTTTAAAAGTGCCTATGTGTTTCTGAGCAAAATATTAAGTCTTCGCTGTAAAATTGAGGACATAATTAGGGCCTATGAGATTTGGTTTAGTCTCGGTTTTGATTTTGAAAAAAATGATTTGGGTAATTTTGGTGAAACTATTGAAATCTCATTTGGATCGATCGAGTTTAGATGTTCGATTTTATGGTTTTGAAAAAGTTGAAAGTCCTACAGGGCCGGGGACTAAAAAGTCACCAATAGCGTCTAATAGTTTAATATATATTAATAACAAAATGCACGTACGTTGTACTTGTCTAATTAATTTCATATGTAATTCTCTTTTGTTAACTTTATTATGTAATAAAATAGCACATGTTAATGATTGATTTTCAATTTATTGGACAATATAGAATTGAAACCTCTAGCTTAGAAATTTTGCATTGTATGACAACAAAAATATTGAAATCCTAGTTTTTGATCAAATGAATTTGGTCTATTTTAAGTAGATTTAAAATTCTTTCATATGTTATTGGAGAAGCATAGAAACATCCAGTGTAGTCAGCAGATTGAAGATGTACAGCAGGTTGAAGACGTACAGCAAGATCAATTAGTTGGGAGCTGAAGGAATTATGCCCTAATATTTTAGGAGATTAGGGATTTAAAATTATGTATTTATTTTTATGTTTTGTAATTATTTTTTGTTTAAGTAGTTTAAGTAGCGTTTCTTTTAATCGTGTTAGTTAGGTTGTTAGTTTCTCTTCACCGCCTTATGTTTGTATATATATAGGTTTAGTGTTCAATTTGTAAATACAATTAATCATAATATTTTTACATACAATTTTTCATTCATCTGCATCAGTTTCTCCCTTTACAATTGATCATTCAATTTACAAGCTTATGATCCAACTTCAGTTTGTAATATGGTATCAGAGCCAGGTTTGTTGCAGTGTGAACAAATGGGTTTAGGCTTATTTCTGTTGTTGTTATTTGGTGTGTTGGGGTTTTGGGAATTTGATGGATTCTTGAACTGATTATATGGACGGGAATTGGTTTGCTGTTGAATAGTTCTGGCATTAAAAGCCATTGAGGAAGAAAAATCCTGATTAGATTGTTGGCCAACCAATCTCTGTCTTTCATGTTGAGTTGCTAATGAAAAAACTCTACTAATTGGGGGTAAGGGGTCCATGAGGAGAACCTGTTCTCTCAGGTTATCAAAAGATGGGTTTAAACCTTGTAAGTATTCTTTTTACTTCCGCATCCAATTCTCTCTAATTCTTCCATTAATTTCTTCAAATTGAAGAAATCTTTCTTGCAAGATCTTCCTTCCTGTTCGTCTGGTTTCTTGCTTGATTTTTTTTGAGGGTTTTGTCCTTCATATTTTCTGGTTTCTTGACCTCCATTTTCAGAAGGTTTTGTCCTTCATACTTTCTGGGTTCTTGACATCCATTTTCAGAAGGTTTTGCCCTTCTCTTTCATTGTTTTCTTCCCTACTTCCAGTTCTTCAAATCATGACCACAGAATCTGGCACCACCTCTACATCCACCCCCAGTTCTCGATCCAAAACCCCTATGGAAGATCCCACCAGCCCTTACTTTCTTCATCCTTCTGAAGGCCCAGGAATTCTTCTTGTTTAAAACAAACTGCTGGGAGACAACTACTCCACTTGGGCTCGGTCTATGTCCATTTCCCTGAATGTAAAACACAAGTTAGGATTCATAGATGGTTCTATCATTAATCCTGGACCTAGTGATCCAATTCTTTATGATATTTGGTCAAGAAACAATGACATCGTCGTTTCTTGGTTATTAAACGCAGTTTCTACTGAAATTCATTCAAGTATCATCCACACTTCCAATGCAAAGGAGATATAGGATGACCTCAAAATTCGTTTTCAACAGAATAATGGCCCAAGAGTCTTCCAATTAAGAAGAGATCTTGCCACCTTGACTCAAGGAACACAAACTGTGAACATATACTTTACTAAGATGAAATCTATTTGGGATGAGTTGCATACCTACCTGGCCATACTATAGATAAATGCTTTAAATTGCATGGTTATCCTCCTGGTTTCCAGTTCAAATCCAAACAACAATCATTCCAGAACAATCAAGTTCATCAAATATCAGACAGCTCACATAATTCTCAACTAACCAGTCAACATTCATACACTAATTCTGATGAGTCTACTGTTAATATGACTCCTTTCCTACAGAGTTTCACTCCTGAACAATGTCAGCAGCTCATCAACCTATTTTCCACTCAATTGCAACCATGTACTGCACAGAACAGTGAATCTGCACATGTTTCTTGTGCTTCTGGTATTTTCTCTAATACTCTTGATTTCAATATTAATTCCTTTAAATCTAACTGGATTCTTGATTCAGGAGCTTCAAAACACATTTGTAACAATAAGTCTCTATTTTAATTTTTGAAACCTATTTTTAATGCTAAAGTTGCGCTTCCTGATACTTCAAGTTTTTCAGTTTTTGAAATAGGTGATATTCAGCTTAACCAACACATCACCCTTAGGGATGTCTTTTACATACCTCAGTTCAAATTTAATTTAGTTTCAGTAAGTGAACTCTTAAAATCAGGTGACCTAGTCCTCAAATTTACACCTACTTCCTTCATCATTCAGGATATGCAAGAGAAGATGATTGGAAGGGGTGATCTACTACAAGGTCTTTATGTCTTGGATCCTCAGCTTCCTAAGCCTACTATTACCTACTGCAATAAAGTTTCCTACACTACTTGGCATAGGAGATTGGGGCATCTTCCCATGAAAACCATGAGCTGGATTAAGAAGGATTTAGATTTAGATTTACCTAGTAGTTGTAATAATTCCCCTTGTTATATCTGTCCACTAGCCAAACATAAAAGGCTCCCTTTCCCTAAGTCTACTACTACTACTAGTGCAATTTTTGAACTTTTACATTGTGATGTTTGGGGACCTTTTCACACCCCATCTTATAATGGCTATAAATACTTTGCTACTCTAATTGATGATTTTAGTAGATTTACATGGATTTGTTTTCTTACCAATAAATCTGATATGAGCACTGTCATTCCTAATTTTTTAAACATGGTTCAAAATCAATTTAATACAACAGTAAAAATTTTCAGAAGTGACAATGCCCCTGAGTTGTCCTTTACTGATTTATTCCACAAGCATGGCATATTACACCATTTTTCTTGTGTTGAAACTCCACAACAAAATTCTGTTGTGGAGAGGAAGCATCAACATTTATTAAACATAGCCAGAGCTTTGTCTATTGAATCTAAGGTTCCTACCACTTTTTGGACTGACTGTGTGGCAACTGCAGCTTTCTTAATCAATAGGACACCTTCTAAAATCTTAAATTTTCAAACACCTTACCATTTATTGTTTAATAAGCCTGTTGATTATAGTTTTTTAAAAACTTATGGTTGTTTAGCTTTTGCATCAACTTTAAAACAGGGAAGATCAAAATTTGATCCTAGGGCTAGAATTTGTGTTTTTATTGGATACCCTTTTGGTATTAAGGGTTACAAACTTTATGATATCAAAACACATGAAGTGTTTATTTCTAGAGATGTCATTTTTTATGAATCTATTTTCCCATTTCATACTTTATCTACAAATAATGATTCTGTTTTTAATGATAGTTTATTTCCTTCATCATCTTCTAAAACTTATATTCCTTTTGACAATGATTTTTTGGATAATGATCCTGACCCTTCTTATGTTCCTGACATACAAGAAGATTCCAATTTTTCTCCTATACATGAAACTCCTTCTGATTCTTCCTCTTCTTTACCACAAAGGAAATCTATAAGACCTATTAAAAGGCCAACTTATCTATCTGATTATCACTGCAATTACTTAACCTTACCTACACAAAATATTGTTTTCCCTACTAAGTATCCTATTTCTACTTTTCTGAATTATAATAATCTTTCTGCTCATTATAAATCTTTTATATTAAATATATCAACTGAAACTGAACCTTTATTCTACCATCAAGCTGTAACTAATGAAAATTGGAGAAATGCTATGAAATCTGAATTGCAGGCTTTGGAGGATACAAAAACTTGGACTATTGTTCCTTTGCCACAAGGAAAACAGTCCATTGGTTGCAGGTGGGTTTATAAAATCAAGAGACACTCTGATGGTTCTCTTGATAAGTACAAAGCAAGGTTGGTAGCCAAAGGCTACACTCAAAAGGAAGGAACAGACTACCATGAAACTTTTTCTCCAGTTGCAAAACTGGTTACTGTTAAAATATTATTAGCTTTAGCTTCTATTCATAATTGGGAGTTATGTCAGTTAGATATAAATAATGCTTTTTTGTATGGTGACTTAGAGGAAGAAGTCTACATGGACTTACCTTTAGGTTATCCTTACAGTAAGTTCACAGGGACAACAAGGAATGTTTGCAAACTAGAAAAATCATTGTATGGACTTAAGCAAGCCTCCAGACAATGGAATGCTAAGTTTACAGAAGCACTTTTAGAATTTGGTTTTTCTCAGTCTAAATCAGATTACTCTCTCTTTATCAAGGGTCAAGGTAATTCTTTCTTAGCTCTTTTATTATATGTTGATGATATAGTTATCTCTGGTCCCTGTGTTACACAAATTTCTTTACTTAAACAGTTTTTACTTTCCAAATTTAAACTTAAAGATATAAGTAACCTTAAATACTTTTTAGGATTAGAGGTTGCAAGAACTTCTAAAGGAATTTGTCTAAATCAAAGACAATATGTTTTGCAAATATTAGAAGAAACAGGTTATTTAGGCTGCAAGCCTCTAGCTTTACCTATGGATCCTAGATCAAAACTTACATCTCAAGATGGTCAATTGTTGGATAATCCTACTCATTATAGAAGGTTAATTGGTAGGCTATTATATTTGACCATAACTAGACCTGACATAAGTTATGATGTGCATAAACTTAGTCAATATGTTTCCCAACCTAGGCTACCTCATTTACAGGCTATACATCACATTCTTAGGTATTTAAAGGCTAGCCCAGGAAAAGGACTTTTCTATTCATCTTGTTCTACACTTACATTAACATCTTTTGCAGATGCAGATTGGGCATCATGCAAAGATACCAGAAGGTCAACAACAGGGTTTTGTGTATTCTTAGGCAGCTCTCTTATTTCTTGGAAGTCCAAGAAACAAGTGACTGTTTCTAAGTCTTCTGCTGAAGCAGAGTACCGAGCCTTAGCAAGTGTTTCTAATGAAATAGTGTGGTTACAACAATTGCTTCGTGAACTACAAGTTCCTACTCATATCCTACGCTATTGTACTGTGACAACAATTCAGCAATCCACATAGCAAATAAGCCAGTCTATCATGAACGCACAAAACACATCGAGATAGACTGTCATTTCATCAGAGAGCAAATTGACAGAAAACGCCTAAAACTAATGCCAATCAATACGGAGAATCAAATAGCAGATCTTTTGACAAAGAGTTTGGCTTTACCTCGTTTTCTGAGTTTGTTATCCAAGCTTGCGATGCTTGATATTCACGCACCTCCGCTTGAGGGGGGAGTATTGGAGAAGCATAGAAACATCCAGTGTAGTCAGCAGATTGAAGATGTACAGCAGGTTGAAGACGTACAGCAAGATCAATTAGTTGGGAGCTGAAGGAATTATGCCCTAATATTTTAGGAGATTAGGGATTTAAAATTATGTATTTATTTTTATGTTTTGTAATTATTTTTTGTTTAAGTAGTGTAAGTAGCGTTTCTTTTAATCGTGTTAGTTAGGTTGTTAGTTTCTCTTCACCGCCTTATGTTTGTATATATAAAGGTTTAGTGTTCAATTTGTAAATACAATTAATCATAATATTTTTACATACAATTTTTCATTCCTCTGCATCAGTTTCTCCCTATACAATTGATCATTCAATTTACAAGCTTATGATCCAACTTCAGTTTGTAATATATGTCATTTAAAATGCATTTAGTTACTTACCTAAGCTATATTTCGCCTATTTAGTTCATGTGTTACATCATCCTACATCGATGGATTATATCCATATGGATATTGGATGATAAATACATGTAGATAAGAGGACAAATAGTTATCCTCTCTAACACATTTGTCGCTCATCCAACACCCCTGCGAATGAATCCATCGGGGTAGGCATATAATTTCCTAGTTCATGAACGTAATCCGTATTTTCACCAGATTAACCAGCTTTTGTGATTTCATTCATTTTATATGTTTAATATTTTCTTTTTACCGATTTACCAATTTTGTATGGTTATAACAAATTTTCTTTGTTTTCTCGTTTTTCATCAATTTCTTTTGTTTTTTCTGGTTTAAACCATTTTTCTTTCGGTGTCACCCTATTTTTTTGGGTACACCTATTATTTTACTGATTTTACTTTTTTTTTAGCAGTTTACTCTATTTTCACATATTTCACATGATTTTTCACGAATATCGCCGAAATTTTTAATAATTTCTCATGTATTTACTCATTTCACGGGCACTACTTTGGCCGGTTTCACCCGTTTTTCATCAGCTTCACGTGTGTTCACCAGTTTTACATGAATTTCATCTTATTGATTTCATCCATGTTTACCAATCTAACATATTTTCACTTAATTCACATGCTTTTAACTAACTTCACATGCTTTTTCACCAATTACACTTGATTTTTCATTGATCTCACACACACACACATATATATATATATATATATATATATATATATATATATATATATATATATATATATATATATATATATATATATATATATATATATATATATATATGTTTACCAAATTTACCCATTTATTCGGATTACACCGTCACTTGTTTCAACCATATTTTTTACGAATTTCACCCACATTTCATCGATTTCACACACACACACACACACATACATATATATATTTATCGATTTCACGGGCATTTTTTGATCGATTACACTTGTTTTTTCACCAACTTCACAAGTATCCACCAATTTCACATGAATTTTCATTGATTTTACATGTTTTAGCCAATTTCGTAGATTTTTTAATCGATTTCACTAATTTTCATAAGTATTACATGAAAAATCGAGGTTATGCATGTTTTGATATTCTTGAATATTTTGCTTCTCTAGCAAAATAAAACTTTTGTGTATAGCTCAGTCACAAGCATATTTTATTCAATTATAGGTAAAATGCAAATCTATTTTTATTTTTCTGTAGCAAAATGATATTTAAGGAGAATTTGATATTTTTTTATAGGATTCTTTATGACTTATATTGTACTAAATATTTGAATGATACATATAACTTTTTTTCCTTAAAAATATATTGATGCTAAATAATTATTTCACATGTATAGTTTAAGAGTTATTTAAAAATAATATTGTTCATTTATGTTTCTTTTTTATGTATTATAGGAGAAGAAATTGAAATTAAAAAGTTATGTAAGAAATAATTCCTAAATTTGAGGATTTAAAATAAGAGATATATATAATAAGACTTCTTGTCTAATAATAACTCTCTGAACTTTTACATGTTTGTCATTAAATAAGGGTATTTTAGTCGGCACAAAAAATAGTAAGAAATATTCATGCTTTTATAATAGTAGAGATAGAGATAGAAATAGAGATAGGATAGACACATAGATAGAAATTGAGATTAATAGCAAAATGCAAAACATACATATATTATTTATAATTGGCATCTATGAAAATATATATAAGATCTTATGAAAAAGCGACAATATTGATTTTTTTAACGAAAAAAATAATTATATTTCACAATAAGAGTTTTTTTCCTATATAGCTATTACACAAAAGTATTTTCCAAAATGACCTAAACTGAAAAGTATTTCCCTGAATGTACATTTTAGTTAAAATCGTTATTGGCAACATCGATTTTAGGCAAAATCGACACTACCAATAGCGATTTATTAGTCATCTCCAAAAATTTTAAAAAAAAAATTAATTAAAATTGATACTAGCAATATCGATTTTTCTAATTATATTAATTACCAACTAATTAATCACTAATTAATCTCCGTCGCCGTCTCCGTCCGAGATTTATTTGTTGACAGTACAAATTTCAGTTACAATAAGTGACTCTTTGAATAAAATAAGTGACTCAAGTTAATTGACAGTAGAAATTTCAGGTACAGCCATCCCCAAAAGCAAATAATTCATGCTTCAGATGGATTGACCCTCTTCTCGCCACTTTTCTCTCTATCAATTCCTCAGGAAGAGAAAAAGGCTATTTTTTTTCCCTTCAATTGTTTGTCAGTATTAACTGCATTCTTTAAATTTTTGGCAATATTAATGTGGATTGATTTATGTTAAAAATATTGGATTTTGGGATCTGGGCTGCGTCCAATTTCTCAAGGGTTGTGAATTTGGATGGAATTCATACATATCTTTTAAATTTGTTTTTTCTGGAGTTTTTGTTGTGGCACATTATGAATGCAGAGAATTTAAGGAACTGAGATTTGGGTTTTACAGTCTGATTGATTCAAGGAAATGAATTTAAGTTCTTTCGAATTGAATTTAAGTTCTTTAGTGATTAATTAGTTGGTAATTAATATAATTAGAAAAATCGATATTGCTAGTATCGATTTTAATTAAATTTTTTTTTTTTTAATTTTCGGAGATGACTAATAAATCGCTATTGGTAGTGTCGATTTTATCTAAAATCGATGTTGCCAATAACGATTTTAACAAAGAGGTACATTTAGGGAAATACTTTTCAGTTTAAGTCATTTTGGGAAATATTTTTGTGTAATAGGGTATATAACTCCCACAATCATGCAATTGTCATTATACCTGCTCCGGAGCAGGTTTGAAAAGCCCGAAACTTTTGTTTGCATAGCCGAGATGCTACCTAAGGCTCCATGCCCCACTTCTTTGGCGAACATGTGCTGCGAAATCTCTCTTGATCACTCCATTGTGCAAGAAAACTTTTTGGTTAATAACAGTCGTTGCCCCTCAACTTAGCTATGGCTGGACTCCTCCTAGCAATTGGATTCAAGTCAATGTTGATGCCGCATTCTTTGACGGCAAAGCCACACTTTCTATTATGTTACTCAGGCTAAATATAATCTTGTTATTTTTAGAGTGTTTCACTCAACTCTATTCATATGATGGCTAGTCAAACTTTTGTTTCTTATTGGACCAGCGAGGACTGCGCAATTCATGCTAGAAAGTTAAAAAGATTCCAAAACTCGACGACAACAAGGCTACTCACAACCTCGCAAAATTGGGAGGGTTCTATCCCTCTCCCTTCATCCCCCTTGTTGATTTATATTTTTCAGAGCATCCTAGGAATTTTATTTTAAATCAAAGAAATATATTAAAATAAAAACTACTCTAAATTCAAAACCAAAAAAAAAATGTGTATTCAATGAAAACGTATCGAAATTTTGATCCATGATTATAACATTTATTAGTTGGTTTTTAGCACAAAATGTTACCAAAAAATTTAAACTAAAAGCTACTAGTGTGAAAATTATACATTCTAAAGTTTTATGTAAGATTATTTTCTTCATATTTATTCAATTTATGTATAAATTTTTATAAAAGTGTGATCTAAAGGCTAAAGCCGATCAAAGATTATGCGAGTTGAGTATAAGTTGAATAAAACAAAAAGAACTAGGACTTTAGTCTGAACTTGTGATGTAATATTCGAACTTGAGTCATGTAAAACCCGTTTCATAAAATTTAACAAAACTTCCCTAGCTAGTTAATTAGATACTCCAGTTAGGGCTTTTAATGGGTTGAATTGGAGACTCAAACTATTTTAGATCTTATTTGGATCTATATTTTTCGAGTTCATTGAATGTTGTCCGGATTCAGTTGAATACCAGATCCTTTTTCGTTTTAAATAAAATTTTACTTTCATGATTCACACCATTATTTCGTTGATATTACAATTTCATATAATTTAATTAATGTGTTTAGACTTTCTTAACTAATAGTCACTTTTTTGTGAAAATATGCATAAAACTAAAGTTATGAACGATTAGTAACTATTATCTAATTCTTAACCTAACGGTAACTTATTATCAGTGGTATTTATTTAATAAAATGATATGAATATGTAATTTTTTTTGATTATTAACGAATTGAGTTAACCTAAATTTATAGGCCCTGTTTGGATGTATTTTAGTTTCATTTCATCCACTTTGTATGAAAATTATTTTGGTTTAGAGTTTTTGAGATTCTTTTTGAAAGTTGTGTGAAATAATTGAAAATAGACTTGGATATAATTTGGTTAGAATATCTTGTATGTAATATACTTTTAATTAAATTATTGTTTGAGTTGAAAATTATGAATTATGGATTGAATATATTTTGGATGTTGGAGTTTAAGGAAAAAAAATAGTTGGTAGATGTCATGTCATTTCTTTTTAAATTGAAATAAGTAAGTTTATATTTGTATTAATTAAACGTTATGATTCAAAATATAATATTTTATGGTAATTCAAAGATAATTGAATATACATATAATGAATATTTTGTAGTACAATATAGGGCATATTTTAGAGAATTGGGGGCATTGAATTAAACCCACCATTCATCAACCAGATTCTAAAATCGGATGGTGGTGGACAACTTATTTAAAGCAACTCCCATCTAAAGCAACTTATTTAAAATTGATGATTGGGGTCATATTTTAGAGAATTGTCCTAACTTGCTTTAAATAACTTACTTAAACCCACCATTCATCAATTTGGAACTCAAAAACGTTGAGTTCAACCAGATCTTTGACTCTGAACCATCCAAAACAATTGAGCTTGACTGTATCTTTGATTGGGGTCTTGTTTTTAATAATCTCCGCCCTTACCCTGATGGAAACAATTTCTTGTATTACTCTCTTTAGACCCTGTTTAAAGAGAATGGCATTCAGTTGGACATAGCTTATGCTTCTGGATGGTAGGATTCTATCCCCTATATAGAATTGACTGATGTTTTCTGTTACATCTAGTTCGATGATAAATCTTGCTGAATAAACTGCCTTTGTGATTGAGCTCTCCAACTGTTCTGCTTCTTTGCTGCCTCTCTCTGAACAACATTCTAGAAAATCAATCAAAAAATTAACACACTCGCGTAAAGTTTCAATCTGTACTCTGTCAAGAGAAATCAGATGACGAGGATGATGAAGCTGGATCTCATCCATTATATTCATGAGAGAAACTAAAGCTGCATAAGCCGCCATATTTAAAGACTGGTTTTGCAGAGTTGCTAGGAAGAAGACTTTGATGATGAAGTAGTATAACTTTTAAAGTTAGGACTTTTTTTTTTTTTTTAAAGCAAGTTAGGACAACTTTTAGAGGAAACGAAAAATTAGAATAAAATGAAATGTGGATGGATAATATAGTTAGATAACTTTCAAACTCGTCACAAGCTCGATTCGGTAAGTCAAAAATAAAAAATAAAATTATGTAAATGTAAAGTTAAACGAGTTTAATACATGCTCGATTCGATTAAAACTCTTTCAAATCTAAATCTATTATTCTTATCAAATCTAGCATGAATAATATAGTCATATAATTAAACTAACAAAGAGTTGGCGATCATCAAACATGTATAAATGAAAAATAAGCATGATGACATTGAGTTATGAAGAAACTTCATTCAGATGACCTTTTCGATTGGAAGAACTAGAAAGTCTTGTATAAGGGTCCGCCATTTCTGCAGCTGCTCCCAGACGGAAACGGACCTAAGAAATGGAGAAAGTTATCAATTGAAGTGAATACATAGATAAGATAGACCTTCTAATTTCTAATTGTAGAATATAAAGATTGATCAAAGGAGTTTTGCAATGACATAACACACACACACAGCATAATTAATCCTAATTACCACCGATATGAACCAGAAAATTTTTGCTTGTTGAAATGTCCAGTTTACGCTGAACCGTGGGCGTCATCAAAACTTCAACTCTAATGTCCTCATTCCCGTAGCTCAGTTGTTCATCTAATATATTCTTTGCTGAAATGACAATAGAATCCAAACCGAAGTACAACTTGATTGATCGTAGTGTAGGTATCTCTCCAATATCCATTGGGATCTCTTTCAACGATCTATTTGATCTGAGAACGAGGTGAGTCAAGCTTGGAAAATGGGTGCTGTCTGCCCCCCAGTACAACAGATCTCGAGACTTTGCAATCTCTAGGAACTTGAGGCTAGGGAATTCCCCCTCCACTGGGTTCCACTCAGATCCTATGAAGGAAAGGCATTTCAATTTGAGCACCTCAAGGTGGGGCAACGAACCAATCATTGTCATATCTTCCCAAAGAAGATAGGTGCCGTGCATTGATAATTTCATGAGCGAACTCGAGAATGTGAGCTTCTGCCACAACTGACACCAACTTTGCCACATAATGGGTAATTCATCGGGTCTCCATGATGGTGGGTAAAAGGAACAACCTAGTGATTTGAGTTTTTCTAGACGGCCAAAATTGTTGAGACAATGAAGTGCCTCGTTCACATATTCCTTTGATAAATCATAATATGTAAGTTGCAATTTCTGAATATTGGGGATTCTTTTGAGAACTTCCTCACTACATTTTAAATTTCTTACAATCGAGAGCGACTGCAGGTTTTCCATAACATTGAATCGACCACCACCACTTGGAGGAGGATCAGGTAGAACCAATGACCTAGACTTGACATGTCTGAGTTGTTTCAACTCCCATATTTCAACTGGTGCAATTACCGTATCATGAATATCAAGCACCAACGTCTGTAAATTCCAGAGTAGGTGTAGTGAAGTAGGAAACTTTAAACTCAAAGAAGCACACTGGGTGAATTCAAAGTACCTCGAACATACTAGCCTTAGGTAATATTTGTCTTCCTCTTGTAATTCATAAAAATATTTACCAAGAGTGTCCTTCAATACTGTCATATATCCAAAAGCACTAGGAGGAATCGATTTCGAAATGAGCTTTAAAAAATTAACTGACCCAAAGGAACCAAGGGCAACTCGACGACTCCAAATTATCACATTCGAATGGCTTTGACTAACACGACAACTAATAAACTTCTCCTTTTCAGCATTCCTCAGGCTTAGGTCCCTTAGGAGATCATGCATGTTGCAGGTCTTCATTTTGCCACTGGACCCCCACTCATGAACCATAATGAGATTCCTATCAATAAGATCCTTTAAGTACTCATTTGCAACTTCCTCCAAGCTTTTGGTTCTAACTGGTTTTATAAAGCCTTCAGCAACCCATGATTTGGTTAGTTCAGAAACACGTGTCACTCGAAGAACTCCAATGTAGAGAAAACATGGTTTGAGATGAACAGGTAAGTGATTGTAACTTAAAGATAGTATTTTCAAACAATCATCTTGTGAATTTACAATTGCATTAACATCACTTGCAACAGCCTCCCAGTATTCTAGTGTCTTCGTAGACTTTGCAAGGAGTCCCCCAATGACCACGAGTGAAAGCGGAAGTCCATTACACTTGTTCGCTATCTTCTTCCCAATTTCTTCCAATTCAAGAGGGCACCTTTCTTTATCAAACACCTTCTCGGAAAGAAGTTTCCAGCTTTTATCCTCATCTAGGAAGTTCATCTCAATGCCACAAGCGCCAAAATCATTGGCAAGGTTTGATAGCCTAGTAGTAACTATGACTCGACTTCCATTGGAATTATCTGGAAAGTAATTCTTTGTGTTGTTCCAGATATCGACACTCCACATATCATCCATTATTATCAAATATCTCCTACCAAACAAAATTTTATGTAATTGTTCTCCTAGTTGACCTTCACCTGTTTGACTCATATTGCCAATGAATGCATCTAAACTTTCACCAACCTCTTCTTTTCTTAGACAATAAAGAACTCCTAAAAGAACTTTTGTGATGCTACATTCTTGAGATATTGTAACCCAAGCACGAATATCAAAGTATTGCACAACCATTGGATGATCATAAACATTTTTAGCAAGTGTAGTCTTGCCAATACCGCCCATTCCAGTAATTGGGATTATTTGACGATTAGGTTGTGGTTTAGTGAGTCCATCCAGGATTCGAATCAAAAATTCATCAAATCCCACCATTGGAGAAGATGGGATTGAACTTTTGAACTCAAAAACGTTGAGATCGAGCTTGACTGCATCTTTGATCGGGGTCTTGCTTTTAATAATCTCCGCTCTTACCCTGATGGAAACAATTTCTCGTATTACTCTCTTTACACCCCGATTTAGGGGACTGGAATTCATTCCGAAACAGCTTCTGGATGGCACAAAGATTCTATCCCCTACATAGAATTGACTGATGTTTTCTGTTACATCTAGTTCGATGATAAATCTTGCTGAATAAGCTGCCTTGGTGATTGAGCTCTCCAACTGTTCTGCTTCTTTGCTGCCTCTCTCTGAACAAGCTTCCAGAAAATCAATCAAATAACTAACGCTTCCCCGTAACATTTCAGTGTGCACTCTGTCAAGAGAAATCAGATGGCGAGCATGATGAAGTTGGATCTCATCTATTACATTCATCAGAGAAACTAAAGCTGCATAAGCCGCCATATTTAAAGACTGGTTTTGCAGAGATGCTAAGAATAAGACTTTGATGATGATGAAGTAGTATAACTTTTAAAGTTGGTGCCTTTTTTTTTTTAAAGCAAGTTAGGACAACTTTTAGAGGAAACGAAAAATTAGAATAAAATGAGCGGCACACGGTGGATGGAGGTGGATTGCAGTGACAATCGGATGGGGTGGATTTTGTTATATGGACTTAATAATACTAGGAAAGTACGTGTCTAGTTAATTTTACGGGTGTCTTTTGTAAAAGAGTAAAATTAATTTGATTATGTCTCATATTTTAATGCCTCATGAACTATTTTTTAATGCCTCGTTTTCACCTATTTTTAGTTTAAATATTTTTCACCTATTTAACCAGGTTAATTTTTTCACTGTTATATCCTTTTTTTTTTATCGGTTATAACTTATTTTTATAGTTTTTAAGATTTTGTCCCATTATTTTTTTCTGTTTTAAACCATTTTTCTACCGGTTTCACCTTATATTGTCAATTAAACTCTTTTGTTTTAACTGATTTTTCACACATTTTTATCATACTAACCCGTTTTCACCTATTTTGAACATTTTTTTACTGATTTCACATGTTCTTTTCACCAACCTGAATTTTCATCAATATAAAACATTTTCACCGACTTTATTCATTTTTCACCGATTTCACCTACTTTTCATTGATGTTGTCGTTTCACCGATTTCATCATTTTTGAATGAATTTGATCCGAATTTTCATCGATTTCACATGTGTCTACCAATTTCGGGGGCACCTTTTTACCGGTTTCACCTTAATTTTCACCAACTTCGCCAGTGTTCACCAATTGCACTCGAATTTTCATCAATTTCACATATTTTAAAGATTTCTTATTTTTTTTTATTGATTTCACCAATTTTCACCAATTTCACCCGTTTTTCACGAAAAAAATTCCATGAAAATTCAAGGTTATGCATGTCTTAATATTATTGAATATTCTTTATATTTTTCTATTCTAGTCAAAGTAAAATTACATAATTAGCCATGCCATAAGTATTTTTTATTCTATCATAGTAAGATATGATTAAATTTTAATATTGTTTTGTAACATCAAGATATTTAAGAAAATTTCAATTTAAATTTTTATATTTAGAATGTTTATGACTTATGTTGTACTAAAATTTTAAATTAATATTTTCTTGTTTAAATAAATATTGATGCTATAATATAATAATGTTCATCTATTATTTAGGGACTATTTAAAATAATAGTGTATTTTTATGGTTCGTTTTATCTATTATAAGGGAAGATTAAAATAACAAAAAATGATGTAAGAGATAATTTATAAATTTTAGGAGTTAACGTAGAAGATATTATTTATCTTCCCAAAGTAGATACATAAATACCACGTCCACGTGATAAGTTATCAGGGTTGACCTTTTTTATTTTATTTTTGTTGTTGTGTGTGTTTGTATGTGATAATTATCAAAGTTTGACTTGGACCAAGTGTAATAGAAGTATATAGTAATTTGGAGGGTTAATAGAATTATGAGGTGTAATATTGCTGCTATCTAGAACATAGAAAATGAGCAGAGAGGATTCTCATATATAGTCGTCACATATTTTTTAAGAAATCCCATATAATATAAATAAATTAAATAATATAATATATCTTACAAGTTACAACACCAAGAACACACACGCACATAGACTAGCTAGTTTATATTTTTGATCTTCTTTCTCCGACTGTCAACGACGTTTTATTAGATGCTACTTTTCTCGCATTACATTAATTGACTATGTTAATAACTAACACGTATCCAACAAAACGAAAAAATTAATACTCAAGTTTTATTTGTTATATCACGTGTCATTTGATTGGATAATTAGTACAATGTAAGTAGGTAGATTAGCAACTATTAAAAAGAAAAAACTTGCGTCAACGTTCCAATTTTGTAAGCCGAGTCATTTGCGACTTCCCATTTTAATTGTTTTTGTTTTCCTCTTCTTGATAAATGGCCAGATCGATGACGTGGACTCAAGCTCATTTGATCTGGATCAAAGTACGTACTAGTACTATCAGACCATTTAATTTATTCTTCTTGTTACGACAACCTCGTACGTACTCACAACCTACCTTAAACTTGAACAATATATAATACATAATACATCAATGGATCATTCATCATCATCACCTCTGATTATCCAGTTCCCCCTAAATCTCAACTGTGTTAGTGTTTGTGCTAGTGCTACTACACCTAATGAACAGTCTGAAAATCACAACGGAAAAAGTAAGATCATCAATGAAATGGATTTCTTCGCTGATAAAAAGGAGGTTGAGGTTGGGGGCTGCGACCCCATCGATGATTCCACAAATAATTCAATTGTCGATTTCAATGTAAACGTAAGTTCACCACGTACCACTCCTCAACATTTTTAATTTGCTTTCTAAATAGTATTCTTGTTGAGTATATACCATATATAATTGAGTTATAAGACTAAGTAATCCTCCATCGCTAGCTAGCTACGTACCTTTCAAGGTGAGTTGGGATCAGTTCATTTAGGTTATGTGTTCACTATATCGATCGAAAGGAGCTATATAAAATGATAATATTTTTAGCGCTTGATGATGATATATATAGTTTTGATTTTGAATTCCACAGACCGGCTTGCATCTTCTCACTACCGCTAATACTAATACGGGTAGTGATCAGTCCATAGTGGATGATGGGGTTTCTACAAACTCCAGCGATAAAAGATCTAAATCTGAGGTACATATATATATTCATCTTTATATATAAATAAGTTCTTGTTTTGATATATATTAAGCACTCATTAACTAAATTCTACGCGGAAAAAAGAAACAGCTAGCAGTTCTGCAAGAAGAATTGGAAAGAATGAATTCCGAGAACGGTCATTTAAGGGAGATGTTGAATCAAATGGGAAACAATTTCAACAGTCTTCAAATGCATATGCAAACACTAATGCAACAAACTGATCAAAACAGAGCAAGTGAAGAAGAGCTCAAAACTAGTGATGGATTAATGGAGCCTAGACAATTCATGGATCTTGGATTGGCGGCGGAGGCCAAAACTGGGGAGGCTTCATTGTCGTCGTCCGAGGGGAGGAATGAGCGAGATCATTCATCGGCAGCAGACAGGGACGTTGGTGGAGGAGAGGACGGACAAGGTCCAGAAAACAAGGTCCCTAAGCTGGCTCAATCTCTTAAAAGTGTTGATCAAGCTACCGAGGCCACCATGAGAAAGGCACGTGTCTCCGTTCGCACCCGATCTGAGGCCCCTATGGTGCGTATGTAGCAGGAATTGTACTTCTTTATATTGGACTGAAAATCTATCATATCAATGTTGAGCTAGTTTTTGGGGTGAGATATCTCTAATTCATTCATTTGGTCATATCCGTTTGTTTAGTTACTTACGGTTGTAACTTTTGCTTCTAACTATGAATTATCGTTGTTAGATCACAGATGGATGTCAATGGCGCAAGTATGGGCAGAAGATGGCAAAGGGGAACCCCTTCCCTCGGGCATACTATCGATGCACCATGGCGGCTGGTTGCCCCGTTCGTAAACAAGTATGCTCAATTTGATTTATGCAAAAACTTTTTGTGGAAATACTAATTGAATAATGTTATTCACTTGTTAAAATTTTTATTTTTATTTTACTGAGAAACATATATCTTATTATATAACAAGTACAATATGCACTCCGCAGGTTCAAAGATGTGCCGAAGACAAAACAATCCTCAATACAACATATGAAGGCAATCACAATCACCCGTTACCACCCGCCGCCATGGCAATGGTCTCAACAACATCCTCCGCCGCCAAAATGCTCCTCTCGGGTTCAATGCCAAGTGTCGACAACCTAATGAACTCAAATTTCCTAGCCCAAACCATGCTCCCTTGCTCCTCCAGCATGGCCACAATCTCCCCCTCGGCCCCATTCCCTACCGTTACACTTGACCTTACGCAATCTTCTAATCTATTCCAATTCCCAAGACAACCAAATCAATTCCCAATCCCAATCCCCTTCCCCGATGCAGGCAATTCATCAGCGGTTGCACTATTGCCTCAAATCTTTGGCCAGGCTTTGTGCAATCAATCTAAATTTTCAGGGATTCAAATGTCTCATGATATGGATCAGAGTGTGCATCAATTATCACCTACATTACCACCAATGCACCGAGGCCAATTGAGTGATACTGTAAATGCCCTGGCGAACGATCAAAATTTTACTGCTGCATTAGCTGCAGCGATTAGTTCACTTATCGGTGGATCGTATCCGAACAACGGTGACAATAATACAAACGACGTGGTGGACACAACAAACAACAATGATGAGAACTAGCAACAGTAATAGCAATGACAACCATAAACGTAGCAGTTCAAGATTTCAAGATCAATTAAATATATTTCGCTTAATTTACTTTCGTTTTAATTACCTCCAACTCCAAGTAGACCATTAACAACCACATCACACGGTTGTTCTATAGTCCAAATTGATGTAAACCAAAAATGATGGATACATCATATAGAAATTTAGAGCTTTCTTATTTGTTTGGATCCGGAATTAATCTTGACTAGTTGTGCGCGTCTTTATTGCAGACTTTTTACAATGTCTCTTTTAAAACAGTTATTTGTGTCAAGCCAAGTGCTTTAAAGAAGAAAGTGCGGAGCAATTGACATTTTGCATCCCATAAATATATATAATTTGTATACTTTGTACTCGGATTGAGTTGCATATTTTTTCCGTAAAATGCACCATATTGGGGTGCAAAATGCCCACCGTATAGCCAAATAATTTCCATTTAATTTTAAGGGCTTAAAAGTGCCTATATATTTCTGAGAAAAATATTAAGTCTTCGCTGTAAAATTGAGGACATAATTAGGGCCTATGTGATTTGGTTTAGTCTCGGTTTTGATTTTGAAAAAAATGATTTGGGTAGTTTCGGTGAAACTATTGAAATCTCATTTGGATCGATCGAGTTTAGATGTTCGATTTTATTGTTTTGAAAAGTTGAAAGTCCTATAGGGACGGGGACTAAAGAGTCACCAATAGCGTCTTATAGTTTATTATATATTAATAGCAAAATGCACGTACGTTGTACTTGTCTAATTAATTTCATATGTAATTCTCTTTTGTTAACTTTATTATGTAATAAAATAGCACATGTGAATGATTGATTTTCAATTTATTGGACAATATAGAATTGAAACCTCTAGCTTAGAAATTTTGCATTGTATGACAACAAAAATATTGAAATCCTAGTTTTTGATCAAATGAATTTGGTCTATTTTAAGTAGATTTAAAATTCTTTTATATGTCATTTAAAATGCATTTAGTTACTTACCTAAGCTATATTTCGCCTATTTAGTTCATGTGTTACATCATCCTACATCGATGGATTATATCCATATGGATATTGGATGATAAATACATGTAGATAAGAGGACAAAATGTTATCATCTCTAACACATTTGTCGCTCATCCAGCACCCCTGCGAATGAATCCATCGGGGAAGGCATATAATTTCCTAGTTCATGAACGTAATCCGTATTTTCACCAGATTAACCAGCTTTTGTGATTTCATTCATTTTATATGTTTAATATTTTCTTTTTACCGATTTACCAATTTTGTATGGTTATAACAAATTTTCATTGTTTTCTCGTTTTTCATCAATTTCTTTTGTTTTTTCTGGTTTAAACCATTTTTCTTTCGGTTTCACCCTATTTTTTTGGGTACACCTATTATTTTACTGAATTTACTTTTTTTTTTAGCAGTTTACTCTATATTCACATGATTTTTCACGAATATCGCCGGAATTTTTAATAATTTCTCATGTATTTACTCATTTCACGGGCACTACTTTGGCCGATTTCACCCGTTTTTCATCAGCTTCACGGGTGTTCACCAGTTTTACATGAATTTCATCTTATTGATTTCATCCATGTTTACCAATCTAACATATTTTCACTTAATTCACATGCTTTTAACTAATTTCACATGCTTTTTCACCAATTACACTTGATTTTTCATTGATCTCGCATATATATATATATATATATATATATATATATATATATATATATATATATATATATATATATATATATATATATATATATATATATATATATATATATATATATATATATGTTTACCAAATTTACCCATTTATTCGGATTACACCGTCACTTGTTTCAACCATATTTTTTACGAATTTTACCCAAAGTTCGTCGATTACACACACACACACACACACACACATATATATATATATCGATTTCACGGGCATTTTTTGATCGATTACACTTGTTTTTTCACCAACTTCACAAATGTTCACCATGCAATTTCACATGAATTTTCATTGATTTCACATGTTTTAGCCGATTTCATAGATTTTTTTTATCGATTTCACTAATTTTCATAAGTATTACATGAAAAATCGAGGTTATGCATGTTTTGATATTCTTGAAAATATTTTGCTTCTCTAGCAAAATAAAACTTTTGTGCATAGCTCAGTCACAAGCATATTTTTATTCATTTATAGGTAAAATGCAAATCTATTTTTATTTTTTCTGTAGCAAAATGATATTTAAGGAGAATTTGATATTTTTTTTATAGGATTCTTTATGACTTATATTGTACTAAATATTTGAAGGATACATATAACTTTTTTTCCTTAAAAATATATTGATGCTAAATAATTATTTCACATGTATAGTTTAAGAGTTATTTAAAAATAATATTGTTCATTTATGTTTCTTTTTTATGTATTATAGGAGAAGAAATTGAAATTAAAAAGTTATGTAAGAAATAATTCCTAAATTTGAGGATTTAATATAAGAGATATATATAATAAGACTTATTGTCTAATAATAACTCTCTGAACTTTTACATGTTTGTCATTAAATAAGGGTGAAATATTCATGTTTTTATAATAGTAGAGATAGAGATAGAGATTAATAGCAAAATGCAAAACATACATATATTATTTATATTGGCATCTATGAAAATTTATATAAGATCTTATGAAAAGGCGACAATATTGATTTTTTTAACCAAAAAAATAATTATATTTCACAATCAGAGTTTTTTTCCTATATAGCCTATTACACGAAAGTATTTCCCAAAATGACATAAATTGAAAAGTATTTCCCTGAATGTACCTTTTAGTTAAAATCGTTATTGGCAACATCGATTTTAGATAAAATCGACACTACCAATAGCGATTTATTAGTCATCTCCGAAAATTTTAAAAAAAAAATTAATTAAAATCAATACTAGCAATATCGATTTTTCTAATTATATTAATTACCAACTAATTAATCTCCGGCGGTCGCCGTCTCTGTCCGAGATTTATTTATTGACAGTAGAAATTCAGGTACAATAAGTGACTCTTTGAATAAAATAAGTGACTCAAGTTAATTGACAGTAGAAATTTCAGGTACAGCCATCCCCAAAAGCAAATAATTCATGCTTCAGATGGATTGACCCTCTTCTCGCCACTTTTCTCTCTATCATTTCCTCAGGAAGAGAAAAAGGTTATTTTTTTCCCTTCAATTGTTTGTTAGTATTACCTGCATTCTTTAAATTTGGCAATGTGGATTGATTTATGTTGAAAATATTGGATTTTGGGATCTGGGCTGCGTCCAATTTCTCAAGGGTTGTGAATTTGGATGGAATTCATACATATCTTTTAAATTTGTTTTTTCTGGAGTTTTTGTTGTGGCACATTATGAATGCAGAGAATTTAAGGAACTGAGATTTGGGTTTTACAGTCTGATTGATTCAAGGAAATGAATTTAAATTCTTTCGAATTGAACTCTAAGTTCTTTAGTGATTAATAAGTTGGTAATTAATATAATTAGAAAAATTGATATTGCTAATATCGATTTTAATTAATTTTTTTTTTAATTTTTGGAGATGACTAATAAATCGCTATTGGTAGTATTGACGATTTTAACAAAGAGGTACATTCAGGGAAATACTTTTCAGTTTAAGTCATTTTGAAAAATACTTTTGTGTAATAGGCTATATAGGAAAAAAAAAACTCCCACAATCATGCAATTGTCATTATACCTGCTCCGGAGCAGGTTTGAAAAGCCCGAAACTTTTGTTTGCATAGCCGAGATGCTACCTAAGGCTCCATGCCCCACTTCTTTGGCGAACATGTGCTGCGAAATCTCTCTTGATCACTCCATTGTGCAAGAAAACTTGTTGGTTAATAACAGTCGTTGCCCCTCAACTTAGCTATGGCTGGACTCCTCCTAGCAATTGGATTCAAATCAATGTTGATGCCGCATTCTTTGACGGCAAAGCCACACTTTCTATTATGTTACTCAGGCTAAATATAATCTTGTTATTTTTAGAGTGCTTCACTCAATTATATTCTTATGATGGCTAGTCAAACTTTTGTTTCTTATTGGACCAGCGAGGACTGTGCAATTCATGCTAGAAAGTTAAAAAGATTCCAAAACTCGACGACAACAAGGCTACTCACAACCTCGTAAAATTGGGAGGGTTCTATCCCTCTCCCTTCATCCCCTTGTTGATTTATATTTTTCCGAGCATCCTAGGAATTTTATTTTAAATCAAAGAAATATATTAAAATAAAAACTACTCTAAATTTTTGTTTCGGTTAACTCAAAACCAAAAAAAAATTGTGTATTCGATGAAAACGTATCGAAATTTTGATCCATGATTATAACATTTATTAGTTGGTTTTTAGCACAAAATGTTACCAATAAATTTTAGCTAAAAGCTACTAGTGTGAAAATTATACATTCTAAAGTTTTATGTAAGATTATTTTCTTCATATTAATTCAATTTATGTATAAATTTTTATAAAAGTGTGATCTAAAGGCTAAAGCCGATCAAAGATTATGCGAGTTGAGTATAAGCTGAATAAAACAAAAAGAACTAGGACTTTAGTCTGAACTTGTGATGTAATATTCGAACTTGAGTCATGTAAAACCCGTTTCATAAAATTTAACAAAACTTTCCTAGCTAGTTAATTAGATACTCCAGTTAGGGCTTTTAATGGGTTGAATTGGAGACTCAAACTATTTTAGATCTTATTTGGATCTAAATTTTTCGAGTTCATTGCCGTTTTCGTTTTAAATAAAAATTTTACTTTCAAGATTCACACCATTATTTCGTTGATATTACAATTTCATATAATTTAATTGATGTGTTTAGACTTTCTTAACTAATAGTCACTTTTTTGTGAAAATATGCATAAAACTAATTAGTAACTATTATCTTCTTAACCTAACGGTAACTTATTATCAGTGGTATTTATTAATAAAATGATATGAATATGCAATTTTTTTTTATTATTAACGAATTGAGTTAACCTAAATTTATAGGCCCTGTTTGGATGTATTTTAGTTTCATTTCATCCACTTTGTATGAAAATTTTTTTGGTTTAGAGTTTTTGAGATTCTTTTTGAAAGTTGTGTGAAATAATTGAAAATAGACTTGGATATAATTTGGTTAGAATATCCTGTATGTAATATACTTTTAATTAAATTATTGTTTGAGTTGAAAATTATGAATTATGGATTGAATATATTTTGGATGTTGGAGTTTAAGGAAAAAAAATAGTTGGTAGATGTCATGTCATTTCTTTTTAAATTGAAACAAGTAAGTTTATATTTGTATTAATTAAACGTTATGATTCAAAATATAATATTTTTTGGTAATTCAAAGATAATTGAATATACATATAATGAAAATTTTGTAGTACAATATAGGGCATATTTTAGAGAATTGGGGGCCGTAAATGAAAAGATAAGTTGTGTTTCATATTTTCAGATTTTGGATCGCTAAAAGATTACACTCAAACAAGATTTGACCAAATGAAAAATTAAAAATCATGGACAATCTATTCCAAGTACTTCGAATTGTGAATCTTCTCATGAATCTTCAGTAGTCCAATTGAAATTAGGATAGATCGAATCAAATCGGGATTAGACTGATGTCCACTATTCCACTATGTAGAGCCAATTATAAATGTTTAAATTGCCCGCCCAATTCCAAATATGGACTGAGCCCCACCACTATTATACAATAATGTATTGTGGAGATTACTAATATTGCAGCCCACGTAATACCAATTAAAGAAAGTCCTTTCCCTTTAATCATTTCCAAAATTAAATTACTAATTTGGCCTTTTGTAACATAATTGTTCAATTTCAATTCATCAAAAAGTTAATTAATAATAATTGATTTGTTCATTTTATACGGTATAGGAAACATTGTTCGAAAACCCATGTTATTAAATAAACCATAATATTAATGAAAATGAATATTAATGGATCAATTTGGTGCTATATGTAATTTACAGAAGCACATTTATAAACTTAACATTTATAATTAATAGATTATAGGGTAAATTACAAATACCCCCTAGGTAAGGCCTAATTACAAAAATCTCCCTCACGTTTTGGATATTATAAAAATTTCTCTCGGAATTGTCACCTTCTTACAATTAATGCCTTGTCCCTAAAATGTTTCAATTTTGCCTGGTAAGTTATTTGTAATGTTTATAATATATTATCAATTTTAATATTTGGGTGTTAATTGTTATATCTTGTAAATTATAAAAATAAATAATCATATATTTACCACCAAAACTATTGATATAATTTATAATTGTCCATAAATTTCAATAAATATTTCAATTTAAAATACATTATAAACTTTAATAAATTAAAATATCTTATTTATAATACAATATAAATTTATTAATTTATAAAACTAATTTATTTAACTAATGTGTAAACAATTTGTTCATATTTGTAAAATATATTATTAAAATTCTATTAGTTTAATATCTTACAATTTAAATTGCTAATAAAAATATAAATACCCTTTTCTTTTTTGCAATATTTATTAAAATTTATGGACAGTTATAAATTTTATAACTTATTTTGATAGTTAATATATAATTATCTTTTTTCTAATTTATAAAATATGATAATAAGCACCCAAGTTTTTCATAAGACATTACAAACAATATAAATAACACCAAAGAATAAAATTGAAACATTTTAGTTGCAACAAGTTAATTGTAAGAAGGTGACAAACCTGGAGAAGAATTTTGTAATATTGAATATGTGAGGGTGATTTTTATAATTAGACCTTACGTGACGGGAGTATTTGTAATTTACCCTAGATTATATGTATTGTGAAATCATGTCCCCATGGGTCAATATGTTGCCACATCTTCACTAACGTCATTTCTTCCTTTTCTTTTCCTTGCGTGCATGGTTGGCAATATGGCATGGATTCGATTTTTCAATCATATATCTAACCAATAACATTTTTAATATTACTAAATAATATATTGCTGTTTTTAAAGTGTGCCACGAGGCCTTGCGTAACTGGGCTTCGATGCTCAATGCCGACAGCGATAGCAAAATGTATTCCTTAATTGGCACTTACATGCAAAATCTGTTAAAAGATTAACGTTTTAAAAAGTAGTTTGAGAAATAAGGTGAATACAGTTTTTTTTAGAAGACATTATGTTGTAAGTGTACGATGTAAGATGGGTAATTAATCATTTTATTATATGTTACAATTAATAATATATGAAATTAATTAACCACGGGTATTAACATGTAATTAATCTAGTGGAAGGGACTAGTCACAACAAAGTAGATAATCCAAGTTCAATTTTTTTTATTAAATTATAATGAATTTATCAATAATATTTAAACTTTAATATTTTATTTAAAATATTAAATAGAATTACTAATATATAGATTTTAGATAATTTAAAAAAAAATTGATGAAAGTATTCGTCCGTGAGCATTAGGTATTTTATTTTAATATTTTAAAATAGATTATTATAGAGTATACGTCCAAAAAATATGGGCTTACCGTGTCAAAAGGGTAGTGGTCCTTTGAACTAATTTACTTTACACAAAAAAATCCCACCTATTGTTGTTAGTGTTTGAATGATAGTAATTTGTCAGTTAGATTGGTAAAATTAGTTACACCTTCTGTTTGACCCTTTTGCTTATTCCCTTATATTAAACTATTTATGACTTCTATTCCGCACATTTCTTATATTTTGTCTTCTTTTAAGTTCCTATATTCTTTAATTTTAAGAAATTACTCCACCAATTTTTCTTCAAATGTCTTTTTTAAACTGGTTCATACATTTGATTATATTTGTGTATGTCAATAAATATATATAACTGAATAACGATACTACAATTTTATTAATTCGTTGAGTGGTTAGCTATATATGATTATATTGTACTAGTTAACTACTCAAGTTAGTCATTTTTTAAAATTCTAATTAAGATTAATGATGTTAGCCTTCATTTTAAGTATGGGTTATGATAACAAGGACGTTTATATGGCATTAATAGAGTTAACGTATGACTTGCATTGCAAAGTTAACTCATGGGCTTGTCATGATATAAATAGTCGTCCAATCATCTCTAATGATTAATTGTAGTAATTCGATTGTTGGCATCATTACAGATATGCACCCTTTCCCATATTAATTAATTGGATCTCTTTTATTCAAAGTTAAGAACCACTGCAACGTATAATTAAGTAATGGACATGCTTGCAATCTTAAGATTTAAACTATGATTATACATTTATTCCATTCTAGGATTTCTTATTATGTCCAACACTACTCATCCTAATAAAAGACGTCCTCTAGAAGAATTGAAAAATGTAGGACAAAATTGTATTTGTGGTCTTACATTACTAAACTTTCATCATACAAAATTATATTTTTTGAACAATGTTTGGCACTTTAGTCCACCACTAAACAAAATTATACCTTCGTCCTAATTCTTTAAAATTAAAGAATATTTTTTATCCCGTCATGTCATATCATGTGCTAGCATTTTTGGTTCATGAGATTGTTTCAGTTTTACACTTTTGATCCAAATGAAGTGATGGACAAAAGTTGCAAAATATTTTCAAAATAATTAGGACCAAAGTTATAATTTTGCAAACTACGGAACCAAAAGTCCTGACAATAATTCTAATGATCTAAAATACAATACCGTCCAATATATATTCATAAAAGAAAAAGTTTATTAATTGTTGACTCACCATTTCGATCAACAGTCAACCCCCACCCCATAAAATAAAAAAGGTAAAGTGTGAAAGTAATAGGCACTCCAATACAAAATGGCGCATCCAAGTTAAGCAACTTGGATTATTCAAACCCAATTTATCCACCAAACTCATATCTGCTCAAAAAGATCATTTTATAGAAAAATAGTCAGTCGAATCATATTTTGAAACTTTATACATTCAAAAATAATGAGCATCCCATTCTTAACCTTTATTCCAAGTCACCACGTGGTTAGTTCCAATTTGTCCACGTAACAGCCTCCTCCCCTACTCATTGGTGACCAATACCCACATATATTTCGCCACGTTATAAACTCCCCGTTAAAGCAACACTCAACCCACCAGTCCCCAACTAATTTGGACAACTTACTTAACATAATACGGACTAGTATATAACTCACAAAATACCACACATTTTTCATGAATATAATTTTCACATATAACTTTAGTACTAGTACCTCAGCTCATATTTTCCTTCTTTCTTAATCTCATTTCAAAAAATTTAATGGACTGGACCAGAGGTCATACTATAGGCCACGGCACCTCCGCCATCGTTTCCGTTGCCACTTCTCGAACTTCCAACGAGTCCTTTGCCGTCAAATCGACCGAGCTATCACGTTCGGAGTGCCTACAAAGGGAACAAAAAATTCTTTCCACATTGAATTGCCCTCTTGTAGTTGGTTACAAGGGATATGACATTAGAACAGAGAATGGTACATCTATGTTCAATCTCATGATGGATTACGCACCCGAAGGCACGATATCCGACGAAATTTGCCGACGAGGAGGCCATCTTAAAGAATCAATGATCAGTTATTATACTCGTCAAATTGTACAAGGACTAGAATACTTGCATTCAAGGGGCATAGTGCATTGTGACATTAAGGGGAGTAACATACTTCTAGCAGAAGGCTGTGTCAAGATCTCCGATTTTGGTTGCTCCAAGGCCGTAGACGAGGCGGTGATTGGCGGCACTCCGATGTTCATGGCACCAGAAGTTGCACGTGGGGAGGAGCAGCGGTTCCCGGCAGATATTTGGGCACTCGGGTGCACAATTATTGAGATGTCCACTGGTCGTGCACCGTGGCCTAATGCACCAAACACGCTTAACCGGATTGCATTTTCCGGTGAATCGCCCCAGATTCCGGATTCTCTTTCTGACGTATGTAAGGATTTCTTGGACAAGTGCTTGAGAGTTGAGGCGAGAGAGCGATGGACGGCTGAAGAGCTTCTCAGACATCCATTTCTCGAGGAGTTTTCGAGTACTGATTCTCCTACGAGTATTCTTGATCGAGGCGTATGGAGCTCAATAGAGGAGGAGGATTGTTCAGAAGCTGCTTCAAGTGATTATTTGAGTTCTAGAAAGCAGAGGATGAAACAGTTGGCGTTGGATTCAGGAAGGGTGAATTGGGAATATTCGAGTGACAATTGGGTAACAGTTAGAGACTATAATAGTAACAAAGCTGATTTTTTAGATGAACGTGTTAGTTTTAGTAGCTGTATAGATAGAGGAGGACAAAGTATCGTAATTAGAAGGAATACCTGCAGGGTATCACAACAATTTCAATTTTTATAAAAATACACACTTTTTCAATCATTTGACCGGAATTGTTTTAACACATACTACTATACACAATGTGCTTCTTGAAATATGAAAACAGATATATGCATCAAATAAAACAGCAAACTACACTGAATCAGCAAAGCCGAATGCCTTCTAGGCTGGATTAATGTAGACCCTAAGTATCCCAAAATCTCTTCTACCACTGGCAAAAAATCGTCCAACTTTTTTGATATATTTGGAGTCCGACTTTATGTATAGCATATCATGACTATCAGCAACTGCGGCACCTCTATCATCTCAATCCTTCGAGCATGAAGGCTGCGTGCTTACTGTCATATCATCCTCTACCATTATAATATCAACATCATATTGTTTCTGATCAGTCTCTGATGTATTGGTGCATAAAGACTCCACATTTTCACCCTTTGATGCATTCTGAATAGAGAGAGTTTCTTTGTAACCAATATTATCTTCTTTCTCCTCATTGAGATTGACATATCCAGTCAGATGTTTAAATGCAAAGCCTTTCTTTTTCTCGATTTTTTTTCTCTCATGAGGACTCATTCCAACTAGCAAAGCTCTTTCAAGATCTTCATCTGATATTTCTCTCCCTCCATAGTACTTTGTGATAATCTGTTCACAGTAAGGACTTGTAATTAACTGGTGCAGAAAAGGCAATTACAAGATTTCAAATAATGTGCAGGAGCCAAGTTTTACACTTTTTGAATACGAGAATATTATTTTTAGAATAGAGCTTTAAGTGCTTTAAGTGCCTAACTCTTACACGAAAAACATTGAGCTGCACCTATTCATCCATATTTATAATCTTAACGTGGAGAAGAGGTTTTACGGCAGAATATTAAGAATCAAGCTTCTACTTGATGATGCAATTTACTACAAATTTGTGAAGTATAACATTTCAAGAACAAGAGCATCCAACAATAGATAGGCTATGCTTTCAAGAAAAAGAGACAGCTGTATATCTATTTATATCTATGTGCCTTCCAAAAAATGAAGAAAAATCAAAATTCTGATTATAAAAGCATCATGTTTGAGTCTTCAACCAAACAAGAGTCAGGAACCTCTAATATAATCTTTCCTCCACTCCCACCCAAAAAAAAAGTCAAGAACTTTGGACAAACTGTTGACAAAGCTAAAGTTGTCATAGATATACTGTAAAGATAGGTGATTTCTTGAGAAATAACAAATATTGCCCATACAGCTTGTATTTGGTTTAGAATGAAATTAACCTTTATTCTCGCCATTTGGAGAGAATTTAGATAACCTATGAGGCAAAGGTACAACATAGGTGAAACTGTTTCCACAAATTACTTTTACAATGTGCTTAAATAATAAGAAGGAATCCCGAAACTATATGTTTCCCTACCTGCATTAATGCTTCACGGCGCTCGGATGGGATGGCCCATGGGTTAGCATAGCCATAGCAACTGTATGCAGCTGTGAAACACCGGTTTCCTCAGAAGTCATAATAGGCAAAGACGATGCAGTTGTGTTTTGTGTCATATCAAAATCAACTACTTCACGAATAAATAGTGGTACTTCAAATTCAGAAGCTATTTGTTTTTTATACTTTTCAGCAGCAGCATGGGCAATTTCATGGCAATCCACACAAAGGAGGACAATATCATGGGAACGATGGCTTTATAAATGCTCAGGAAAATGAATTCTGTAGCATGACGGTACAACTCTGTACCGTAAATAGTGGTTTCCTTCACCACAACCAACACAGATATTTTTCTTACTTTGAATGTAAAAATCATTACCCTCATCTTCTGGATGCCCTTTGGGTTCAAAGAGAAGCACGATGGAAGAAAGATCTTTTTCAACAAGTTTTGCCAGATTTCGATTGAGATACCTGAACATGTTAGAGGAAATAAACATATTTGGCATGAATAAAGCGCTGAAGTAAATCACTGGAAATTTAAGAGGATAGTCATCTAACCATTCAAGCTTTCTTCGATCACAGTAACACAATAGTCGGCCATCATTAGCATAGATCTTGCAGTTGTGATAAACTTGGGATTTGCATGAAACTTTCTGACGAAATTTTCTCGAGAAGACCTCTATGTGACCTATTTTGTAAATCCGTTGCGATTGGAGGTGTCTATAGGTCAGTCCCAGGTTAGTTTGGGACAACAAAGCACAACTGTATGCAGAAAGAGGACAACTATATCTTGAGCCTAGATGTCGCTGGATAAACAGTTCAAATATATTATCAAGATTGGTTAAGCTTTCTTGGAACAAGTAAAGAATGTCTTCCAAACGACATGAAACTACAGGAGATGGAGATTGGAGAGAACCAAGAGTCATTGATTCAACGTCTAGATCAGCTTTGGATATGTTGCATATCTCTCTCTCGGTAGTTGGGATTGTATTTGCTAGTGCAATGATAGCATTCTCTGATAAAACGATTCTCAAACTCTCATCATGGAGACGAGCCTGAAGAATTTGACATCCAACCAAGTTAGTTATCACAAATCAGGTCTGAATAAGAAGTTCAACTTCAACAAATTTAAATAGCAAGTACGTAGCCACTTCTTCCAAAACTAACCCCTCCCCTTCACCAAAACAGAGATAAATAAAATTTAAAAAATAAATCTATGCTATCAACATGTCTATCAGTCAACAGTACTTGCTCAATTCTGTTACTCGAATGACCAGTAATTTTCACAAATGGTAAAGAAACTTTTGCCAACCATACAACAATATGGTAGAGGAAAGACATACATAAAATCATCATCGGGGAAAGGCTGTTTCTGCTTTTATGACCAGCTCAAACTCACTTATGCTCAAGAAGACAACCAGCTAATTCAAGATCTATTTTTCACTTTAACTCCCTATCTCAAGCTCAACTTCATGTCTTCATCTCATTAAGACAAACTGGCCTTGTTTGATACTCAAAGCTTAAAATAAATTCTTGATTCTTGTCTGCTAAAAATACTAGATCAACATTTTTATAAGAAACAGAACATAATAAAATGGATATAAGCTAACTCATCCAATTAACAAACTAGTAAACATTTGAATAATAATATATGAATTAGATATAGTTTGCTCATAAACTAGATAAGCTAACAAATTAAAGTTGAAACTCAAAAGTTTACAACTAGGAAATAAGCTGAGCATAAGATACTCATGCACATCTTATAGCATAGGAACTAAAGTGATAAAACCTCAATGACATTACAAGGAGAATTTATCCATTCATTTTGGTAATTGACTTGTCCAATTCAGCACCTTCATTTCTCGAGTTCCTATTATTAATCAGGAAAACAATCTGCCAAAGAGAGCTTGAAATTTGTAAAGGATGAAGTTGTTAAGACAATGACTTATTAATCAACAAGTGGATACACCAAAGCACATTCTTCAAAGGTGCTGAATTAGTGTTCCAAAGAATGGTTCTCCTGTCAGGACTTTATCTTGTGTACATCAACCCACCAAAAGAAACTTGTTAAACATGATAATTAACTATATTGTTATTGTACATAATAGAGAAGATTAAACATAATACTCAAACCTGTAACAATTTGTTTGTGGCAACTCCACAGTATGTTTCAAGCAAATTTGCCAGTGATCTTTGCGGTTTCGATTACATGTCGTGCCTGCAGTTTTGTAAGCAACAATAAAAATCAATATTTTGTAGGTTTGAGTGTGAGTTTCTGAATAGGTTTTTGAGGATTTTATTGGTTCGGCGAAAACTCATTTGAAAGAATTTACCCCTAACATCTAAACACAATCCAAGTGAGTTTTCAACTTATTCAAACCAAAAAAACACAACAGCCAAAATTCATCCAAATAAGGTTTCAATGGTTTCATTGAAACCACCCAAACTATTTTTTTAAACTGAGATCCTCGAATCGAGCCAAAACTCATCCAAATAGACCCTAGAACTCTGAAATCAGTATATTTTTACTTTTTTTTTTTCTGTTTTGCTAATCAAGAAAGTTGTAACTACTCTTTCTAAAATCTAATTAAATTTTCAAATATATTCTGGATCCTGATTACATAGAAAATTGGTCCAAAGACCAATTGATCAAATCCAATCAATTAATAACCCCTTTTTTCAGTGTTCAATTCAACAATGTTCAGTTCATCCTTGCCTATTCAGTTTTCACAAATCAAGCCCAATGAGAAAAATGTTTGAGCCGAATTAAAATAGCCCAATATTAAAAGTTTAAGGGTCTGTTTGTCTGACTTTCAAAGATTATTCTGTGTTTAAGAAAAATGAACAAACACGGTCTGGACCACCATCATGATATTATACCGCTTCGGGAAATCCTTCCATTTTCTCCCTCATTTCAAACCCACACCCAACAATAAATCTCCCAAACCATATTTTTTAAGAAAATATTGATTAATATAGTTATTGTTGCCATTTTTAACTTTCCAAAAATCTTGCGTTTTGTTTTTCTGCCTTTGAACATTTCAAAAGAATCCAAATACTTTTTTTTATGATTAAAAAAATAAAGGAGTCCAAATGCAAGCAACCATTTGTTTCGCTCCCGGCTGAAATCAGTGAAATGAGTACAGGAAATAAGTGAGTACTACCTTTTCAAAAAGAAGTAATCAAGTTCCAATTATGGCACCTTTATCTTCTTTGGAATATTCCATTTAATTTAATTAAGATGTCTAACTATAATATAATTATGACAGTTGACAGCAGTTGACGTATCTTTTTCATAGAATAAGTTACATATACTATTAATACTGAAATGCAAAAGTAAAGCTATTGATAACTATCTTTTTCTTGAGTTTGTTCGATAAAAATTTTTTTGAACTCAATTATTCATACAAATTAAATAAGCTTGAACATTTTGTTTTTTAAAATTCAGCTCGAGTTCAACTTTATGAACTAAAAATTGATAAAATATATATGAAAATATCAAGCTACTTGTCGATTTAAGCTTGTTTGATAAAATCTCACTTTCTATCAGAATAAACTCAAACACAATATTTCAAGTTCAATAAAATTTAAACGAAACTTAAACAATGTGTCGTTGAAAAATTTACATCTCAAGGCTTGTTATGATACGATGAAAGCCGAAAGGTCAAGTGTACTCATATAAGCATTATTTATTTAATTATATCTAAATAAACTGATGAGTGTATTATTAGTATGTCAATAGTCCTTAGGTCAATGTCTTTAGGTATAAGTTAAACACGACTCGCCAATATAAGGATTAGTAGATCAGTCAAACTTCACCTCAAATTTGTAATATGGATCCTAACCTGAAATCAAAGATAGTTACGTCAGGCTAAATGCCGGTGGTGACCCGGCGATAACCCTACGATGCTTAAGTAAGTATCGAGATTAGAAGAGAGATCGGACAGTATTTATTGCTTAGGTTGTGCGTACCTTTTATCTCATTTATGAGGGTTATTTATAGTTTTCTTAATGGATTACCAGGTCGAACCATGATTAGACATCTTGGTTCGGATATGGATCCCAAAGCAAAGCGGGTCATATTTGACGAACGGGTATCGATGACAAACGATGAGTGACAATTGATATAAACGAATCGACGATCGATACCCTCGATGTGTGTAGGTTTGGTGCGATTTCGAGAGCTTAATGCTCTCGAAGTATGATTGCAGTTAGTGTTATATAGTCGATTTTGCTAATTCATGGTCAACGATTGTAGTGACGAAGACTTGGTACATCATATACGTTCACTTTTTTGTAAATTTATTGCTTCTATTTTATATAAAATGTTTGTTTAGAGATGGCATAATCAAGATAAGCCACATATCTAATAATTATACTCCTGGGTGCATGAATCAGCCAATATTGTAAAGAACAACTTGGAATTTACTAAAAACTACATAGTCAACAAAATGCAACAACAATGCCCCGAGCCACCGTTGAATACAAGAAGAAGTTTAATTGGCTCACCAGTTGTCATAGATTATGTTGACAAGACAGCAAAACATTCTAAATTGTTTAACACAGTTTGGTTAAGTGTAATATTTTAATTTCATGGTTTATTACTTTATTATCATATTGCTTGAAAAATTAAATTGTGTGATGATAAAGTCTACATAAAAAAATTATTAATAATAAATTGTTCTTTCGGAAAAGATTGCCAATAGTAAATTTTGACGAGGACCATCACAAAATATTATGCATATTGTTAGTGGCGGAGCTATATATATATATAGAGATATGGGGGTGTGATCGTCCCCCAACAATATCATGATTAAATATTAGTAGTAGTAAAGTTTAAAGTTGTGATTGTGTCGACTGGATGGTTAAAGAATTGCAAGTTTAGGTCATAGATATGGGTTCGAGTTATGCTTGGTGCAATTTATTCTTAGTTTCTTAGTTCAATTCTTAAGCCATCATTTAAAAAAATTATTTCATTCTCTTCAATTCTTAAGGGTCTATTTGGATGAGTTTTGACTCGGTATTGCGGGTCTCAGTTTAAAAAAAATGATTTGGGTGGTTTCGACGAAACATTTGAGACCTCATTTGGATGGGTTTTAGCTGTTGGGTTTTGTAGTTTGACTAAGTTGAAACTCCTTTCTTTTTCATAGTCATCTCCAATGAATCTATATCCATTCCATTTAATTACAATCTTTATTCTTCTTCACTATCACTTAATAATAATAATAATAATAATAATAATAATAATAAAAATAATAATAAATTATATTTAAGTTTCTTTCAATGTTATTAGATTTACATACTATTAATGTTAAATTTCTTAAATTCAAGTTACATTCTTTTAAATGTATAATATATAATAATTAAATTTTATTTAAGTTTCTTAAATAAATGTTACATTTATTAAATTAAAATGAACTTTTTTAAAATTAATCATAAATCTAAGAAATCTTTTTATAAAAAAAAAAAAAAAAAAGAATTTTATTAACTAAAATTTTAAAACAAAAACAGAAAAATCTTGGCTTCAAGACTCAAGGGTTGGGGCAAGCCAACATTAGCTAGCTCCACCTCTTGGAGCAATGTATATGTGGATTCAACGGGACCTCCCCTTAAATCAATATAGATGGTTATCTCCATCCCTTCAATAGCCCATACGGTCATCCGATATGGCCGTAGATTCATTTCATATAAAGATTACAGGCTATAGGGTAAGACAGGGGCGGACCTAGACGATGTACGTTGGAGGGGCGGGGGGGCAGGATTTTTTTAGTCACAAATTATAGATTTTTTCGATTTTTGAGAAAATGACTTAAGTTAGATTAAGATAAGTAATACTACAATTTTCTCTAAGGTTTATGGTAGATAACTTGAACTTTTTTGGGTTTTTAATATAATAACAAAAAAACTAATTTAAGATAAAGTAATACTATAAATTTATCCAACAAAAAGTGAAAAAACATATAAACAATTTTTTTTTCAAAGTACGAATTCTTACATAGCCAATACAGATATTTAAGATGCAATCAAGTTAATAATTAGTTATGCAGAGCAAATTTCGAACATAGACATCAGCCATATGCACCCACATGCCTTACCAGTGCATCACATTCATAACTGTCAACTTGTTTTGTACATATATACATACAATTTAGGCCATCTCCAATGGCAGCCGCGGGGCCGGGGTCGGGGTCGGGCTGCGGGAGGAGAGTCGTCTCCAGCGGTCGCGGGGCGGGGGCCGGGGCGGCCTTCGGGGTGGAATGGGCTGGGCGCAGGGCTCGGCGGAGCCCTGCGCCCAGCCCGGGGCGCGATTGGGGAAGAAGGGGCGCGTGTAAAAAACGCGCCCCTCTTTAAGTCAGGTGCCGCCAAGTGGCGGCACCTGATTGGGCCCTTTTCTTTTTCTTTTTGTTTTTTTTTGTTGTGTATTTATTTATTTATGTTGTGTATTTATGTATATTGTTGTGTATTTAAAACTAATTAATGTTCTTTAATTAAAATCTAATTAATGTTGTGTATTGTTGTAATTAATGTGTTGTTTTAATTAGTGTTTTATTTTAATTATTGTGTTATTGTAATTAATGTATTATTTTAATTAATGTGTTGTTTAATTTAATGTGTTATTTTAATTAGTGTTTTATTTTAATAAATATGTTATAGTAATTAATGTATTATTTTAATTAATGTGTTGTTTTAATTATATAGTTTATAATATGATTAATTATTTAATGATATTTTAAATAAAATTATGATATACTATTTAATATTAGAATAGTTCATTTAATTTAACACTCATACAAATAATTTTTTTTTAAAATACCAAATTAGTTAAAAATACAAAATAAACACGTCAAGCATAAAATTTAGATTAATACTTAATCTAAATTAAAAATTTAAATACATACTAAAATAGATAAGAAAATTAAATTTAAACACTCGTTTTTAACCGTATTTTGCATAAACATGTTCTATTAAGTCTTTTTGGAGTCTACGGTTGGTCATGTTGGAACGAATTGCTTCATGACGCAGCATATAATTATCCAACGTTTGTCTTCTCCGTGCAACATCTTGAAACTCTATTCCGCGATGGTCATAAATTCTAGCGCGTGCTCTACGAGACGTGCTAATGTCAGTATCATCATCGTCCGAGTCATCGTCCTTGTATTCGTCACGTTCATCCTCCACAATCATGTTGTGGAGTATGATACAAGTTAACATGGTATTGCCAAGATCTTGCGTATGCCACCCCCTGCCAGGTTGATTAACGATTGAGAACCGAGCTTGGAGAATTCCGAATGCTCGTTCAACATCTTTGCGGAACGATTCTTGATATCGCGAGAATACTTGTTCTTGATGTGTTCTCGGATTTCTCACCGACTGTATTAGCGTTCCCCACTTCGGATATATACCATCCGCAAGATAGTAAGGCATGCGGTAAGTATTTCCATTCACTTCATACTGAACCTCGGGAACGTTACCAGAAGTGAGGTTATCAAATAGAGGTGAACGACCAAGTACTGTAATGTCGTTCAATGCTCCCGGCACGCCAAAAAAGGCGTGCCATATCCACGTATCATGTGATGCAACAACTTCAAGAACAATCGTAGGTTTCTTCGACCTTCCAGAAAAACTTCATTGCCATGCGGTTGGGCAATTTTTCCATGTCCAATGCATACAGTCGATCGAGCCAATCATCCCCGGAAATCCACGTCGTTCCGATTTCTTAAGTAGACGGTCCAAATCGTCTGCGGTTGGGGCACGAAGGTACTCGTGTTTATATACGCGCAAAATTGTTTGACAAAATTCGCGGACAATTTCGCATGTGATACTCTCTGCAACACGAAAGTTTTCATCTTGAGCATCGTGGGGAGTTGCGTATGCCAACGTCCGCATGGCAATTGTTGCCTTCAGAATTGGTGAAAACCCTGCTCGATTTTTTCGATTTTTGAGAAAATGACTTAAGTTAGCTTAAGATAAGTAATACTACAATTTTCTCTAAGGTTTATGGTAGATAACTTGAACTTTTTTGGGTTTTTAATATAATAACAAAAAAACTAATTTAAGATAAAGTAATACTATAAATTTATCCAACAAAAAGTGAAAAAACATATAAACAATTTTTTTTTTCAAAGTACGAATTCTTACATAGCCAATACAGATATTTAAGATGCAATCAAGTTAATAATTAGTTATGCGGAGCAAATTTCGAACATAGACATCAGCCATATTCACCCACATGCCTTACCAGTGCATCACATTCATAACTGTCAACTTGTTTTGTACATATATACATACAATTTATTTTTCTGGGGGGAACCATGGCCCTCCCAGTCCCTGCATAGGTCCGCCACTGGGGTAAGAGCCCTAGTTATTATGTGTTTAACGTATTATGTTTTATTTACATCAACTGTTTTAAATTTAATAATTTGTACTTGAACTTGTAATTTTGATAGATTATATTTTCTCATTTATTTTCTAAATGTCTCAAAGAAAATAGAAAATATTAAAAATAAAATCTTAATTTATGCTATTGGGAAAGAGAAGGGACATTTTTAATAATTTCAGTAAAAAAAATTAGCTAAATATCTTCGATTGGTAACAATGAGAAAGTTACACAATCAAATTAGGTAAGTCTAAACTAGCAAGACCAAATTGATCCTTTTTAATTTTTTGGTAAGTAATTCTAGATGTTAAGTGGAAAATATGATTCCCGAAGTCGATAGAGAATATGCTAAAAATATTATACAAATAGTGGGCTCCACAACATTAAATATATACTTCTTTTAGATCTCAATTACTCTTTTTTTTGGAAAGAAGAAAATGGTCCGGAAAAAAATAAATTCATTTGAATTGAAACCCAAATTATTAAAATGTAAAAGTGTACCAGATTTGGGTTTCATTTCAAATGAATTTATGATTATTAAAATGTAAAAGTGTACAAAAATAAAATATTTGGTCTGGAAATATTTAAACTTTGTAATCCTTTTGGCTTGTGATTTTAAATAAAATGTTGATTTTACAAAAAAAAAAAAAAAAAAAAAAAAAAAAAAAAAAAAAAAAGAGAAAAATAACAGATTCTTTTCAGCCACCCTAGTTTGCCAATACGAAAGAGGGAAGAAAAGTCGCCCCTTATTTTTCTCTTTATTAACCCTAACCATCTGAGATTTCGAGGCACGCCCATAAAACCACCACCTTTACTATCAACCCCCCTTCTCTAAATTAAAGAAAAACACAAAAAAAGAAGATCTAAATTACAAAAACAGTACCCTTTAAAACTCAACAACATTGTCTCACTAGATTTTTAATAACCGTAGATTTACTGAAAAAGAGTCTTGTTTAGTTAAATTTAGTGCTACTCCAAATTTGCAGACTCATATACACACATGGTGGTTGTTCTTTCTTACATAGAAGAGCCGTGAACAACTATCTCATCTCTACTCTGTCCTTTGGGACTACCAAAGTTTAATTTAATAAATAAAAAGATCTCTTTTTATATATACATAACTTTGTTTCGAATTCTCGAACTGTATTCAAGTCAAAACAGCTTTAAACCCCCACATCAATATTTTCGCCATTTATTTTACTACTATGATCTCTTCTCTCAGGCATCCAACTTTATCAATTAATGGCTCAGATTTTCTCCAATCAAGGAAGGAATTTCTCCCCCGCCGTCACTCGCCGGTTCTGCCGCCTCTCACGGCTGTGAAATCCCGCCGGAGCTCCATTCTTTCCCTCTCTAAACCTCTCCACATAACAAAGGTAGAGTCTTTTTCCTCCATTTGTAAAGGAAAAGAGCGATCTTTGTTAACGTGCGAGGCTTATGAAGCCGACCGATCGGAGCCGATTGGGGAGGCGGTGGAGCCATCTGAGGCGGCGAGGAAAGTGAAGATCGGGATTTACTTCGCCACTTGGTGGGGTTTGAATGTGATTTTCAATATATATAATAAGAAAGTGCTGAATGCGTATCCTTTTCCTTGGTTAACTTCGACGCTCTCTTTGGCGGCTGGGTCGTTAATCATGTTGGTTACATGGGCGCTTAGAATTGCGGAACCTCCAAAAACTGATCTTGATTTCTGGAAAACCCTTTTTCCGGTGAGTTTTATCTAGGGTTTTACATTTTGGGTTCAAGTTTTTGCTCAATTTTGCTATCTGGGTTTTGTTTTGTATTCAATTTTGCGATCTGGGTATCTCTATTATTTTTGGGTGTGGTTTTCATCTTTAATTGTGAATTTTGTTGATTTTAGGTTGCTGTTGCACATACAATTGGGCACGTTGCAGCTACAGTGAGTATGTCCAAGGTAGCAGTCTCATTCACTCACATTATCAAGAGTGGTGAACCTGCTTTCAGTGTTTTAGTTTCAAGATTTATCTTGGGAGAGTCATTTCCGCCATCAGTGTACCTTTCCCTCCTTCCAATTATCGGAGGCTGCGGACTAGCCGCACTTACCGAGCTCAACTTCAACATGATTGGTAATTCACAAAGCCTTGTTTATTTTCGTAAGGGAGAACTTTGATATAATTATCATGGATTAGGTTGATGAATTTCCCCTGCTCCTGAAACATTCAAAAGTTTGATAGTTTTCTTTAGTCGAAATCACGTGGATACTTGCTAAAGTAGGTGGCTATGTTTGGCAGTTTCTGGTTTTGGAGGCAAGTTGGGTTTGTTTTCTGATGCCTTTATTGTTGTTGTTGTCTGTCAATATCAGGATTTATGGGGGCCATGATATCAAATTTGGCATTTGTATTCCGGAATATATTTTCCAAGAAGGGCATGAAGGGCAAATCCGTTAGCGGGATGAACTATTACGCTTGCTTATCTATGCTATCTCTCGTAATTCTCACTCCATTTGCATTTGCTGTCGAGGGACCACAGCTTTGGGCAGCTGGCCTTAAAGAAGCCATGTCTCAAATCGGACCCCAGATCATTTGGTAACATCTCATGACAAAACTACCTACCCTAAATTCATTTTATTCGTAAATTTTATATAGTGTTAAATGATGCTTTTAAAACATTGACATTGAAACTACTTGAAGTCCTAGTCTGATGTTGGATTGGTGTCAAGATTTGGTTTTTGTTTGTTTATTGAATTAGTGATGGTTATGTTTTTGTAACTAGGTGGATGGCGGCTCAGAGTGTATTTTACCACCTCTACAATCAAGTGTCGTATATGTCACTAGATGAGATATCTCCTTTGACATTCAGTGTTGGGAATACTATGAAACGAATATCAGTCATTGTCTCATCTATCATTATTTTCCAAACACCCGTACAACCTGTTAATGCTCTTGGAGCTGCAATCGCAGTCCTTGGAACTTTCTTGTACTCGCAGGTATTTCTCTAACTCTCAAAGATTGGACATTCTTGTTATCCTTTTTTTAAGGATTTTGTTTCTTGAGCCATTTTATTCACAAGTATCTTTTGCATCGATTATTGATTAGTATTTTGGTTTATTTGATAGGCAAAGCAGTGAAGATTGAGGAAGTAGTAATTCAGTGTGAAGAATTTGTAACCAGATTTGAGGCTGCTTCAAGGTTTGATGTTTTTTGGTTGCAGTCGCCAACTACATTTAAGATGTGAAGCAGTACGTACGGCTTTACATGTAGATATATCAATAATGAGTTACAAAAACATTTTTATCTTATATACAACTTTAATTAGGCTACTTTGTATCTTTGAAACAGAGAAGAATTGGGTACTTTTGCAATAAGAAAATAGCAAAAAATTTAATACTCCAATATTTAACAGCACTAGCAATGAGATGGACTCAACTTTGTTTTCACATAAATTATCTTTTAACAAATGTAAGTTTTCTAGAAACTTATTTGGACTGTGTTTTGTCATGATGTTTCAAATAAGAATATGTTTTTAAGATATAAGACACAATAAGACACAATGTGATTAATAGCTTGTACACGAGAAAATTAAAGGGATGCTTGCAACTGAATCACGCTTAAAGCCAAATTTAAGTAAATTACTTTTGCAAGAAGCGAAAAGGCGTTTTAAGCGGATCGAGAGTTGTTTGCACTCAAACAACAAATCATCTTTAAGCATATCAAATGACAAAATTGTCTCAATTGCTTCTTGTTAATTATAAAAGTGTAATATTATTATTGAAAAGCATCTTGCTAAGTGTTTGTTTCGAACCTCATTCTACCTGCTTTCTAATTGATGAGAAGTAACAACAGAAGTATATCATTGCATTGCATGCACCAAAAGAAATTAGCGAAGAAAAAAAGCTCTTAAAAAATCCTGCAAAGCGACGAAATAGTTGTGGGAAATTCTTACCCAGACCGGGTTTAGCCGAATCAAAAGTAACTACATGACAAATGTAATACACTTGCTTTGGGATTGGATGTAACTCTCAGGAAAGTGATCAATCACAAAGCAAGTGCAATACACATGCTTGATGGTTGGATATGTTTGGTCAAATCAGGCTTGGACAAGAATTTTCCATAGGTGTTATGGCTTAAGTGCAACAACACATAACACGATATTCTTATAATACACTTCAAAAACGCAAAATTCTACCAAAATTTCAGGAGCTAAGCGCAACTATTTATAAACTCTATGAGGCGTAACCCTTCATTTTCTTTTCGAGCAATCGTGATGGGTGTTTACTGCAAGAATAAAAAAGAATTAAGGGATCAAGTATAATTTGTCATAAATAAATTAAATTCCTTCATTCAAATTATATTATATTGAAAGCACATATTTTAGTCAAATCTTAGTTTTTAATCAAATCATGATTGTGTGTGATATAGATATTAGACTTATTCCCTTGTTTTAAATTGTTCAAACTAACAATATAATGCATGATAGTATTTTTGATGAAACATATCAAATCAAGCGAAACAAATCCAAGTGATGTGTATGCTATAATTTCGATGTAATTCTCGAATTATTATCTAATTTTAACAATAAAATAGTTTGTGTTAGATAATCCATATCTTTATCACCCCAATAAACAATAAGAGGAATGCGGGACAAGTATATGCCCTCTAGAGTCTAAATTCTAAACTAGTACCAGTTTTATTATTTCACCTTATTCGAAAATTTTCAGCCATCACAAGTATATATATATATATAGAAACCAAATTTAGGAAAATCCCAGCAGGTTCATTACAACTTTCTATGAAAATGTTTATACTTCAGATTGCAATGACTTCAATCTTCATCCATACAACAAAATTGTACTACTCGAGATAAAAATGCTTTGCAAATTTTTTCGATTCCGTCCATGCATCCTTAATGTTTCAAATGCTTAATGGATGTCTAAACATCTTTATCTCTCCTGCCACTACAATTCAGGATCAGGACTAACTTAGTTCCATCTGAAAGAGTTGGACATAGCTTCTCTAGAAAAGCTAGTGCATGAGATGTCACAAGTACTTGTAGGTATAAACCTCATCCGTTATGCAATAATACTCCGCCCTCCAATATCACGAGCTACCATGAATTTCAAAGTAAACTCTAAGGTTCGATTTAAGCATAAGGTTCTATGTCTACATGATCGAGATCTAATTCCTGCTGGATTTTGGTTCTTCTTCCATCCAATAAAAGTCTTATTTTAAGCAATTCTATTATGATATTATCATCTTGATCAATACATTTTTTTTTTATCAATACCTCCACATTACGGAACAGTATAATACCATCGTAGAATTTCGTGTTTAATCATACACGGATTTAGCAGAACAACACATCCAATATACCATATTATTCAATACCAAGAACTTTCACGGTACTAGGAAGCATTGTTTGGCTTATCTAAGACCTAACTGCATACAATGTTTATTACTTGCGATATTATAGTCTTATCACTTACGTGCCACTTTCTTCATTTAGATGCGCAACAATATTAGCCTGGTTATATATGCCAACTTGACTAGAAACGTTAGTATTACCTAATAGTCCTGCTCCTTACAAAATAGGTAACTAATTAAAAAGAAGAATAGTAATTAGTCTTACCTCTAGATGATTAAGTGACCTGTCAAAGCGAGTTATAGAGAATTAAAATTTCGATTAAGTTGCTATCTTTGTTGAAATTATTGCATCAAGATTTAGCTTAGTGCTAGGAAGGTGCAAGTTTCAAGTTCTGTTCACATTTTATAGATTGCATGGCATGTTACTGAATAAGCACCTTGAAACATTTTACCTTTATAATTAGTGAGCAATTCACAAATGGTTACGTATTACTTTTAGGGTTGTGATGGTGATGATCTATTAATATGATGAACGAGAAACTATTTGGGTGAATAAATAATGTGCTTGCTGGAGTTTAAAGAATGGTTGTTTGTTTGGTGAAAATATTATACATGTCTACACTGAAGTAGTTGCGAGAAACCTTTTTTGCTAAAGAAAATCTCTTCGATCCCTTGGTCTTGCTTGGTTGCCCATTTTTTGAATGATTTATACTGCATTATCTCTTAAATTCGTTCTGTTTATATATGTATAGCTTTACAACATGATATTCGTTATCAGGTTAGTTGCCCTTTTTTCTTCATCATATATCTAAGCAGCTGAAAAAATCATGAAATTATTGAACAAACAAAGGCAAAAATTCAATTTGCATACCATAGAATAGGCCAAAGTCCATTTTTCATACCATTTGAACAAAAATCATACTTCCATAATGTTTTTTAACAGAATTGCCACGTGTCCGTTAAGTCATCTTGAGCGGGAAAACACTCACATGCGTGGCACTTGTAGTATGAGAAATGAAAATTGTCATGTTCTATGATATGAAAAATGAATTTTTGCCTATTACATTTTATTTAATTAGACGTAGATATATATTCATTCAATTTCTTTTATTAACCACTCCAACATTTGTTATCCAGTCTTACCAAGTAAAATTATTTGATTGAAAAATATTTTTCTACCTTTATTTTGAGTAAAAAAGTTAAAGATAATTTGACTTGAATTATAAATCAACCCAATTTGAAATCTGATATTTCATATTCTATAATAGTACCAAATATACACTTCAAATGACTCAGATATTCGCGTGTTACAGTTTTAATATGATGCAACTTAAACATTGAATGATATTTGCTAGGATCAACTTTGACGAATCTTAATAATTTTTTTTCCGTACACCTATTTGCTAGCTATGAATATTGATTCATTTCATTGATCAAAACTCCATTATAATGTGAGACCTACATATAAAATATAATACCTACTAAAGGTCGTATGTCCCTTTGGTTAATATACTTCACAATATTTGTTTAGATTAAAGGGTATGGTCAAGAACAAACAAATTAAAGTTGATTACATTTAAAATTGAAAGTGAGGCAAACATTTAATTTTCATACCATAGAATAAGTCAAAGTTCAATTTTCATAACCTATAATAAGTCAAAGTTCATTTTTCATACCGATCGAACGAAAATCGTACTTCAGTTTCAAGTCAACTTAACAGACACGTGGCACTTCCGTTAAAAAACTGACGGAAGCGTGACTTGGTATGATTTTCGTTCGAATGGTATGAAAAATGGACTGGCCTATTCTATGATATGAAAATTGAATTTTTGCCCAAACAAATTAGGTCTAAAGTTATGAAATTGATCATTTTGACAAGATAACAACATATATCGGAAGCGAGTTAATTAACTTGGCCTCAACTTTTAAACAACATTAAGCCGGAGTTGACCACCAACGATGAACCAAGGCATCTACCTAGTAGTACTATTGTTCAAGTGGATAATGATGAAGAAATTGAAATTGAAATTGACTCGCTTTAAGAGGCCCGACCTATGTCGGAGCCGATTGATTATGGCATAAAATTTGTGTTACATATTTGGTAGTAAATAAGTAATGGATTGCAGTAATGGAATCAAAGTGTGTTGCAATGTCACTTTTCTTAAGACTTATTTCGTTCCCACCACACGGTATATAATAGGAATTTGCGATTAGCCTTTAGGATACAATGAAACCCAATGTTTAATTATGTTTTGTACTCAGAGAAATAAACCACAGAGCACACACGGATTCGACAAAATTATTTAACTTATAGAATATTTTTCTGCAGTAAAATATAGTATAAGTAATTTGGAGAAGAAGAGAAAAAGTAATATATAAAATTTCAGAATTGTACTTGTCTTTTATAGACATATTTGTGTCAATTTCAGATAGATACAATTATTTGAATTTGGACAACACTACAAGAAAGTCGAGAAATTTCGACGGATTTTTCATAAAATCCGTCGAAATTTACCAGTTTCGACCGAAATGGGCTATTGAAAAAAGTATCGTCGAATTCAAAATTTTCGACGGAAATTTCGACAGAAATTTCAACGGAAATTATTTCCTTCGAAATTTCACAAATTTCGACGGAATTATTTTCCGTCGAAAATTATGAAATTTCGAAGGAAATTTTGACCGTCGAAAATTATAAGATTTCGACGGAAACAAATTCCGTCGAAATATCATAAATTTGAACGGAAAATAATTCCATTGAAATTTTCAATTTTTTTTTGGGCACCGGTTAATTATACCTGAATTATAAATTCGACAAGCAATAATATAACATTCAAAAACATTTTAATAAGCATGATTCAATATTCAAAACATATATTAATTAAGAGGGAAAAACACTTTTGGTCCCAAACTTTACCCCAAAAAACACATTTGGTACCATGCTTTGCTGAAAAACAGATTTGGTACCACAATTTACATACTCTTGACACATTTAGTGTCCCTATTAAATTGATAAAAATCACATATAATGAACAGACAACTGTTTCTCTAAAATTTTTGATAAAAATCACAAAATATACTTAAATCATTAAAAATATTCTTAATAAAAGTACCTTGCATACCTGACTTGGTGCACTTTGACTTGCACTTGTATTCCAATGTTGATACAAGCACCGATCAAAAGTTCCATCTTTTTCATCGAAAACATTGAAAAGTTTCCATTTTTGAATCAGGCGAAACGAAAACAAGATGTAATTCCGAAACTATTTATTTGCCTTAAACTCAGTTATTTTCCTAAATTTAGTAACTTTTTTTACAAATTTTCCTTAGTGTTTCTGAAATATTTCCGAATAGTCTCGAAAAGTTTTCAATATTTGGCTCTCCGAAACATACATTCGAAACGAAATCTTGATCCATGGATACAAGTGCAAGTCAAAGTGCATCAAGTCAGGTATCCAAGTACTTTTTTTAAGAATATTTTCAAAGATTTAAGTATACTTTGTGATTTTTATCAAATATTTTAGAGAAATTGTTGTCTGTTCATTATATGTGATTTTTATCAATTTAACAGGGACACTAAATGTGTCAAGAGTATGTAAATTGTGGTACCAAATCTGTTTTTTTGCAAAACATGGTACCAAATGTATTTTCTGGAGTAAAGTTTGGGACCAAAAGTATTTTGACCGATTTGTCACGTGCAAAACTCGTGAACTTAACGGGCGCGTGACGGCCACGCGCGTAAATTTCTTCCAAAATTTAACGGAATGACTAAATGTGTCAAGACTCTCTAAATTGTGGTATCAAATCTGTTTTTCTGCAAAGCATGATACCAAATGTGTTTTCTGGGGTAAAGTTTGAAACTAAAAGTGTTTTTCCCTCTATTAATTAATCATCAAACATCCAACTACGAAATTCCAAATCCATACAATGAAATCAATGAAATTTTACAGATGAAAACCCTGTCATTTACATTAAAATTATCTTCATCTAGCACTTCCATAGTTTCAATGAAATCAATATCCTGTCCCAAGCCATAATTGTTGGATCATATTTGTATGTTGGATCATATTTGTAAACAACTTTGTTGATGCTGTTTTGTCTTGTAAAAACAACCTAGATAAAAAAATAAAAATAAAAATAAAAAATTGGAATTTTAAATGTACATTAAAATTATGAAATATGTATGAGAAAATGAATGTTTCCTATGTGGTTTTTATAGAATCCCAAAGGGAATTAGGTTTGTGAAGAATTCATCGTCAAAAGATATGTTATGTCCTTGACTTCTTGCCCAATTTACATACTGCTTCTTTCCATCATAATCTTCGTAGTTATTCACCAAGCTCAAAATCAACTTAATCCCATATTTTCTAGCTTCAGAAATCACAAAATTCAATCTCTATCAAAAAATAAAAAAACAGATCCATGTGTCTGTTTAAGTAATAGCAATATGACATGTAACATTTGTTCATTGTAGAAGTCTGGAGAGTATTACAAAGGTGAATATATTGGTAACATAACATACAGTTCAGCCATTGCAATCATGAAACTCACGAAAGAGAATAAAAGACTGCTAAGGAATTTTCAGACCCAATGTTCAATATCATTTTCGCTGCTGGCATGTCACAGAACTCCAGAAAATGAACTGCTTCATAGGATAGTTAAAATGAAAGAAACATACTTGACGAAGAATACTCCTATGACTCATGCATGCATACTTTCTTCTTCATTAAATTCATTTTCTTCCTTGCAAGCTTTTAAAATTAACAGTCATAATTTTAGTAGTCACAACTTTTCAATTTAAATTTAAATTTGAAATTAAATAATGGAAATTATTTGGTAGTATAATAACTCCAACAATTTGCTATGGGGGACTTTATCAATTGAGGAAGAATTACAGAAGAATTCATCGTGAAGAAGAGGAGAACTTCAGAATTAGGGATTTCCAATTTGGGAACTTTGTGTTCAACGATATATCAGTTAGGATTAGTCAGTTAATTTGTATCTGTAAATTGTCTCTTTTACCCCTCTGTACACGGTCCTATTTAAGTTAGTTTCCTGTTGTAACTTTGTACACAATATTCATTTTATACACTTTGTATTATCATTCACATAGTAAATACACATAGTAATATTCAATTTTCTCTCTACAATTCAGTCTTTTCTATATGCAAATACTATAGATTTAGTGTTTACAGACTTCAACGTGGAATTCGACAATGGAATTTTCAAAATTCTTCGAATAAGGGTTCGAGAATAAACCATGACCTTGTACCAAAATTTCTTGATTTTTGAGACGTTATAGTGCCAATTAAGAATCCTCACATCCTACATTAAGTTCATGAAGACACTCATTAAGATCGAAGAGGATGCCAAAGAGTTGCTAAATGCAAAGATAATCGTGTCTTCGATCAACTATGCATACAAGCTTGTTTATTTCTTTAAGAATTTGTCTGTCTCCGTCAACCATATCCTTTTTTAGCTACAATTACGAAAGGAGAACCGCCACGGTCTATCCACTAAACTTATTTGAGATCAATTATTATGACATTGTTTTGTGAGAATGATTTGTATAGTTATATGTTCTTTAATTTTACGCTTTTAGCGTATGTATTTGTTAGTTTTTCCTAAACTTTCACATATAGGAAATAGGTTGACAATTAACTTTTATGCTTGATTCATGATATTTGATAGAATTATGTTAGGATTCGAGCATTATTCAATTTTTGTGAAATTTTCTTGATCATATTTGTCATTATTAGTCAACAAATATGAATAAGTACATTTCTTATTAATGACTTGAAATTGTCCCTATTTATACTACCCACCTTATGTAACAGACGATGATGATCAACTTGATATAATAGCTAAGAATGATTATATAAGAAAGTTTATTAGAAAGATATATGATATTTCCATAGAATTATCTAAAATGCACTATACTTTAAAACATCTAATACTACTTATATGGAATATTCTAAAGAACCATGTACAAATAAAAAGAGTGTCCATGAAACCTCCATACCAGTTTTAAGGTGTCCTATGATGGTTCGGATGTGCTGAGAATATGACTGGAACGTGAAATTTAGCTAACTTTTATAGTTCGAATATTGATTAGTTTTATATGAGTTCCAATCTAAGCATAGTTATTTATTACTATAGTCATGAGGAGTAAGTTTGTGCGCATTTCAGCAAATCGATGGACCGTGTCAAAATCGAATGTTTTGTTCTAACCGAATATTGAATCAAATTATATATTTATTATTCAGCTTAATTGCTAAACCTCATTCAATTTTTAAAATTTTATATTGTCTATTTCTAACTATTGGAAATATGTCTCCCTTCTAATTCTATTTCTCCTCCTAACTATAAGCACGCGGTTGCATACATAAAAAAAAAAAAAATTGAGCGAAGAAACTAAGCTTAGTGGCACCTGCGAAATGATTAGTAACACCTCTTAAGTGTAATGTTAAAGTATTTCTTGGGGGTTTTAAAATACGATGAAATAGTTTTTGAGGGCGTAAGAGTTAAGTGCAACAACACAAAACATGAGACTGTCATAATGCAATAATGGGCTGTTTGGTGGAAGAATAAAAAACGAATTAGGGTGTCAAGTATATTGAACGCTTAGCTTTTAGTCAAATCATAGAATTTAATCAAACCATAATATTGTGTACAATAATAATGTTAGACTTATTTCACTTGATTTCCAAGTGTTCAAACTAACAAATCACAATGCAAATCCTTTTTTTAAACATATCAATTTCGAGCTAAACATATCGAAATGATGTGTATCTGTGTATTCTATAATTTCGATGTAATTTCTTATTTTACGATAAAAAGAATTTGTGTTGATAAACATTATTTTATCAACATATTAAACAATAAAAGTAACACTTGGAAAAACTAGGTGCACTCTAAACTAATATAACAATTTTATTATTTCACATGATTCAAGAATTTTCAGTCATCACAAGTGATAGAAATTACATTAAAGTATCTCAACGGGTATACTTTTGACAGGAGCCTATCAAACGCTACAACTTTCTATGAAAATGTTTGTGCTTCAGATTACAATGACTTCAATCTTCATCCATACAACAAAATATACTGCTCGAGGGAAAAATGCTTAGCAAAATTTCCCAAAAGTTTTCGAGTCTATCAATACGCAGGGGCGGACCTCTTTGGGGCCCCCCAGAATTATATATAAATAATACATATATATATATATCTACAACAAATAGAAGTGGCCTGGTGGTAAGAGCTAGCTTAGTGGACTCTCCCTTATGTCTAGTGTTCGAATCCCCTAAAGCTCAATATGTTTGTTTGGTTTTTAAGCATTAATTTTTTCCTCATGATGAGCTGTTTTACTTTTTTTCCTTATTTAGACTAGTATTAGTTTCAATTTTCTTCTTTATGAACATTTACTAGTACTATCTTATATTAAATACAACTTTACAATAACTAAATTTTATATTGTAAATTGTCCTTGTGTTTTCTGAATTTATCAATTTCTTAAACTATTAATTATGTAATTAGATATTTGTGTATGATTTGCTAAAAAACAGTAGAGTTTACTTTAACGTTCATTCTCGAGTAAAAAAATCAAGGTTATTTGCTACAAAAAAAAATCGGCCCCCCCCAACAAACACCGCTTAGGTCCGCCCCTGTCCATACGCATCCTTAAAGTTTCAAAGGCTTAATGGTTGTCTGAACATCTTTATCTCCTCCGCCAGTGCAGTTCAACACCAACTTAGTTCCATCGAAAAGAGTTGGGCATAGCTTCTAGATCTGAATAAAAGTTGGTGCATGAGATGTCTGGAGTGATGCTATAATATTTGGCCCTTCCGATATCTTTCATAAAACTCTGCTGAGGGGCAACTTCATGGAATGTTCCAAAGAATTATGTATAAGTGAAAGAAAAAAAATGTCCTGTAAATCTCTATCCGATATTGTTGGGTCAAATCACTGGCATTGGCACATGTAGTTCACTAGGTGCAATGACCCCATTGAACTTTTTTGAGTTAGGTCATCTTCAATTCTAAGCCGTCAAAGTGGGTATTCAAATACTCATTTGAGGACTGCTACAGTATTTTGGGACCTCTACAAATGTTTTATATTCCAATGCATAACCATCAGAATGGAACATCAATTTTTTTCATTATTTAAAATTAAGTCAAATTGATACTAAAATAAAATTAAGCCCATTTAAAAATGCAATCAAATATAAAAACGAGGCTAAAATGTATATTACAAATATTATATCTTGCTAACTTTTTATTTAAGATTTGAATCTTTGTAACTTTTTTTCCTTTCGTTTTAATTTTCTGTATTTTTTTATATCTAGATCTGTAATTGCAAGTGTAATTTTTTTGCTGAAAGTAATATTTAATTTATACAAAAAAATTAAAAAGGATCTTTTTAAAAAAAAAATATTATCGTTGGTCAGTCTCAAAGGTATAATCCATTAAGCAACTATCTTAAAAAAGGTATAATCCAAGTTCCAGGCTTCCAGCTATCAATTTTTCGAATGCACGGCGTGTAATATCCGAGTTCCAGGCTTCCAGCTAGCAACTATCTTAAAAAAGGTATAATCCTCACGTTAGTATTATTTTTATCATTAACATATGGCCTATTTGAAAAAATTCTTGTCTAATTTTGCAAGGTCTCGCAAAATTGAGACAAAATTCTTTCAAATTTACTTTGACAAAACTCTTAGTACCAATAATATAATATACACTGATTTGATATTTATTACTTTTCCCTCCAAACTTTATAAAAACAACATTAATTTGATTATTATCACATCATTTTTTCCCCAAACCCAATTCAAAAGAGGTTTCAATTTTTTTCATAAAATCTAACTAAATAAGATTTCAAAGGTTTTCCGAAACCACCCAAACTTTATTTTAAAACAAAGACCTTTGAAATTAAGGCAAATCCCTTTCATATAGGGCCATCATGACCCAAATGAGGCCATGTGTTGGTTCATATGTACTAGGAATATAGTCGGAGCATGACATTATTTAACTATCAAAATAAAATGAATCAAATACTGAATAATTTTATATGAGTTTCAGTTAAGCATAGTTATTCATTATTATAATCATGAGGAGTTGAGGACTAGGATATATTGTCGTTTGTACACAGTTCGGTAAACCTTGAACCGCGTCAAAATCGAATGTTCTATTCCTACCCAGTACCGGATACTGAATAAAAATATCAATTTAGTATAAGCTACAAGTCTAATTACTGAACTTCTTTTTTTTTGGTTAAACATCACTAATCATCTTTCTTATCATTAACTTTTTACAGAGTTGACTATCTTAATTTTTTTTCCACGTTAGTTCCTACTAGGAGTTATTTATTTCACTTTGGTCATTTTCAGACTGAGCACCACAGATTCGATGTCATGCGACCTGCAATATAAATTTTATGGAAAAATTAAAAGTGTAACAATATCATAACAATGAACAAAAATATCCTCACATACAGATCACTGAAAAGTGAAACAAATAACTCTTAATAGAGACTAACGAGAGAAAAAAAAAAAAAAAAAACTTAAGAATGACAACTCTATAGAAAATTAATAATAAGAAGGACAATTAGTTATGTTTATCATTTGTTTTTTTGCGATAAAATCATATTTAGCTTTTAAATTTTTATATTTATTAAAGTCGTTAGCGACTCTTTGTAACTATTGAAAAAATGTCTCTCACTTCAAATATTACTCCTCCTCCTCCCTAAAACCCTAGCCCCTTCTCACTTAGCTGAAGTTCGCCTATCCGTCCGCCTCTTCCGATTCTCCCTCCGTCGGCCGTTCATCTCTTGGCAGGTATTCATCATGCCCAATCAATTTGGGAAATCAGACACTGATTCAGCCTAATCATTTATTTCCTTTCCTTCCCCGACCTGGAGGTTTACGTGAATAGATATAATTTTGATTTAATTCCAAATCAGCATATAATGATCCCTTGCAATCAGGTATGGTTACGGAAATAAAGTTCCCTTTTCTTATTTCTGGTTTTCTTTTTCCTGCTTTATTTGTTTACAGTTCACATTTTATTAAAATCTCTTTGTCTCTGTTATGTAATCTTAGTTAATTGGTGTTTGAAAATGATTATTTCATATTTTTGGTGTTTAAAAATGATTATTTATATTATTGGAGTTCAATGAAGAAGAATCTATGCTAAATACTGCATTAAGGTTAGAATTTAGAGTTGTCAGTCAGATAGTTATATGAGGAATTAGCTGGGGCATTGAGGTGTCAATTTTGTTTTTTGTTTTCTTCTTATTATGGTATTTGGTGTAAGCTAAACAAAATAGGGTTGAAATGTAACTTGAAACAATGATTTTGGGTTAAGCTTCAGTTTTTAATACTATTAATGTACAACAAATTTACTAGAGACCCAAAACTACATTTTTTCGGATTTCTTGGTACCAAACCATACCGAACCGTTCGGTATAATATCGAACCGAATCGGTTTGACATACTGTACAGATTATGAAATTACCAGTCTAGATTCCAAAAATAAGGCACGGTTTTTGCCGAACGCATACCTCTAGTGGAGGAGCCCCTATTGTAACATAGTTGGGAGAGCATAAAGATTATAGTTTTACATTATATCTATTTATTGATTTTGACAAGTAAAAAGTGAACTCTATTGACGTACATTATTAATATAATAACATTCACAATAATTGTAGAATTTGCTTTTGTTGATAGAAGAGTTCTTGAATTAGATGTTATAAAAACACATTGTGATTGAATCTAAGAAAGATTAAGTTGATTTGTCATTTTATCTATCTATAATATATACGTTAGAGAAAAAACATCTAATTACTTAACATATACTTTTACAATTTGAAAAGTAAGAAAACAGATTTTGATAATACGTTCTTATTTTTTTGTAAAAGATATAGGACCCAATTTTAAATTTCGCCTATGTTGGACCGGCCCTGAAAACATGTATGCCATTGGTGAAATGAGGTAGTCGTTTTTAAATCAGACTGAAAATTCATTCTTCTTACACCCATAGTTCTTCAAAATCCAAACACTACGTTAGTTGAAGCTACCTACATATATCTGGACTTGGGAAAGGCTAACTTGTTTTGATCTATTTTAGATACTCTTATATAAAGAACCATTTCAGTTCAAAGCATTATGTTGTTTACATTTATATCTCACTTTTTCTTTCCACTCATTGCTGGTATATTCTTTTTTCTTGCAATGTGTTTGTGAAATTGTTTGGTTTATGTTTTTCTTATAGATAATGTTTTGAAGTAGACCATTTCCATGGCGCGCAACAACTCAGTATCTCCTGTCAGGCCCCGAGGCTCTCCTCGAAGGAGGAGCCCCACACGACGAGAAAGGTCTCCTGCTCGCCACAGGAGTTCGAACTCAGAGAAGATTTCTAGTCGTAATAGATCACCAAAACGCGCTAGGTCAAGATCCCCTGTAGTTCATTCATCAAAGAAGGAGAGACCTTCCAGTCACACTAAATCTCCGCAACGTAGAAAATCACCATCTCCTGTATCCCGCTCACCTGTTAGACAAAGAACATCTAGTCGCATTAGGTCCCCAAAACGTGTGAAATCGAGTTCACCGCCACCTCTTTCGCCAATTAAAGAGAAACTGCCACCTCGAACTAGGTCTCCTAAACGAGTAAAGCTAAGGTCATCAGTTTCTCTATCACCGGAAAAAGGAAAGCTGTCAATTCAAACCAGGTCCCCTAGAAGAGATAGATCAAAGTCTCCTAAATCTCACTCTCTTTCACCACGCAGTAAGAGATTAAAGAGAGCTAAAGCCGAACGAATTGCTGAAAAGCCAAATGAGAGGGAACATGAGAACAACCATGACAGGAATGGTGACAAGCATAAGGAAAAGAATACAGACAAGGACTTGCTGTTTGAGAAAAAAGATAGAAGGCCAGTTAGGGATGCAGTTGACAATGGTTCTTCCAGATCTAGACATGGACGTGCAGCTTCGCCTTCTGACCATCACCACAGGGGTCGGCGTCGATCAAGATCGCCTTTAGCTGCTGAAAATAGAGAACGTGATGAGGTGAACGGTGATATCCACTTCTTATACCTGATTCATATCTGCTGAGAATATTATGTATATAATAACATAACTGTATCTATCATAGGAGAAGCACAGAGATGAGTGATACTCTGGTAAATATCACACATTTAGTGATCTTTTGAAAGTGCGAATCGTGAAGATGAAGTTTTCTAGCTTCTTATATATTCTAGGGTGGTATGAGGAAATTGGTCCAAGATAATTTTCTACATGAATTCTGTAAATGATATTTTCTAGCTAAAATGTTAGATAATGTTTGCTTGATCCTCACCTAGTTGACATGAGAAAAATGAGAAAGAAGCTAAGATTTCATGGTGAGTTATCCTATGACAAAGAATAAGGTTGCTATTTTGTTTTTCATCAGCACCAGAACATCTGTGTGGATTGGTTAAATTAAATTATATATATAGCTTTTCAGTTAGTACTTTAAGCTATACTAGTTATGTTTTAGGTTGCTTGAAACAGATAATTTGGTCGCATTTACACAAATGTTTAAGTAAGATAATTATTCTGTAATTGTTTGGCTGTGCAGACACCAATTTCTAAGTATTAAAATTTATGAGTACTCTGTAAATTTTTTTCTGAAAAGCCGAAAATTGAATAATCCATTTTTCTGAAGAAGAGATTGCAACTTCACCGGATAAGACATTATCTGATTTTTCTTCTTCTAAATGTATGCAGTTGCAAAACTCAAGAGATGCTGAGCAACGGTGAGTTATTTCATGAACTTCATACTGTAATTTAGCTTTTCTAGATTCTATTTTTTTTATCGGTCATAATATGCCCAGCAAATCAGATGCTAACGACAATACAAGCTAATATATGCATTTAGCTATGTAGCAGTATGTCTTCATTTTTAACTTAATAAGTATTCATGCTTCAGGAACTCAAAATATTGTTTTAACTAAATGGTGCATATTTCTGTTAGTTTTCAGTTGGTATCTAGGATCTCGTGATAATTGATACTGATTCAGAATTCAGTACTGTTGATCTAGATACTGACAATTGATGGTCTCTGTGGAGTGTGTATTTTGTTTATAATTTTTCTTGATATTAAAGGAAACCTGGCATGGGTTTCTGACCAAGCAATCACTATATGCTTAAGACGACTTGTAAAGTGTCTATCTTTAGCCTTATTTTGATGTTCAATCTTTCTTCATTTCTTTATGCCTTTTGCTTTCTAATATTGTGGTTCATAGTTTTGGTGGGGTGGTCACCTGGAACAATATTTCCGAGTGTGTACTATGGTTTTTATCATTGTAGTATTTATATCTTCTTACATGGTTTTACCTTTTGCTTGGGCAGTAATGGTGACAATGATTCAGTAGCTAAAATGAAGGCTGCTGAAGAGACACTGGAAGCAAAGGAGAAGGTACCTTGCTTTATGTTAATAATGATTTTGTCAGTTTTCCATATTTGTTCATTTTTCCTTTCCCTCCTCAAAACTCATACAGGTTGAAGTTAATACAAGACTAGTTTGAACTGCTATATATCATGAGCACTAATTGTGTATGCATATTCATTGATTTGCTAATGCTGATGTAGCACATTAATGTATAGACTTATGCCTAAGTTGTCATTATGATTTGCAGCATAAGCCCTCGTTTGAGCTGTCTGGGAAACTTGCGGAGGAAACGAATCGATTCAGAGGTGATTATGGATTGCCTTTCCAAATCAAGATAAAATATTCATTTGTTTCACCATGTAAAAGTGTTACTGGTATAGGCAATAGATACCTCATGTAAAATATTTCTCAGTTGCTTTTTGGTTGTATCATCATAGTGTTATGTTGTTTTTGTGGCCTTCGAGAAAATGATCTTAAACTCATCATACTCTCTGCAAAACTAAGGATCTTCACAATTGGTTTTGACATTCTTATGTCAGACTTTTCATTACGGTAATGCATCTTCATATTCATAAAGGACCTGTGATTACTATACTCCTCAATATGAGGTATTTTCTGAAATTCTCTAGGCTGCTTTAGTTGGCCAACCTTTTGGAATGTGATTTCTTTCCACTTGTATCTGAGTTGTAAATTAAACCGATTGGTAAATCAGCTTTATAGCAAGCATATGCTACAAAAGAATATATTTTTGTTCTGTTGAGTCGTCACTTAAGCGACCCTGATGAGTTTTCCTTCTTAAGATTTTATGACTTAACTATTATGTTCCTCATGGTCTCTCATGCTGAACGCAAAGTATTAAAAATATATTTGGATCTAAATTGATATGATACGTGTCAGGTGTACTTTGAGGGTTAATAATGCTGATACTTTAAGAAATAATGTTTTTCACGCAGATCTCTTTGTGCAATATTACCCAATGTTAAACCTTATTTCTTATTGTTATTGTTACTGAAGCATTTTAAGGGCATTTTCAGGTGTGACTTTGCTGTTCAACGAGCCTCCTGATGCCCGAAAACCAGATATAAGATGGCGATTGTATGTTTTCAAGGGTGGTGAAGTGCTTAATGGTAAATGTTTGCTGGCTACATGATTATGTTGCTGAATTGTTCCCAGTGTATCAATTTTCATTTTACCTTTGATTCATGTTTAAGCCCTCAATCAGCAGCCTACCTTCTTTACCAACCTTGTACGTTGTTATAAGCAACCTACCTTGTATCCCAGTGTATGGATTTTCGTTTTACCTTACATTCATGTTTGAGCCCTCAATCGGCACCCCATTAATTTTCCAACCTTGTACCCTATTGCACCTTAGTTTTCCATTGGCTCCGTGAAAAGTTATCTGTTTTTTCCAAGCAAGTTTCATTTACCTTTTTTGGCTTAACTGATACTGAACCACTTTTTCTCTAGAATTCCATAATCAATTTAATTATCTTAATGAATTTGTCTCTCAAGTCAAGGAAGCCACTGATCACCACTCTTTTTGACCTGCAGAACCCCTTTATGTGCATCGTCAAACCTGCTATCTATTTGGGAGGGAGAGGAGGGTTGCTGATATTCCTACAGACCACCCATCCTGTAGCAAACAACATGCTGTTCTTCAGTATCGGTAAGAGTATGACCATAATTCAATATATTTATTATTTCTTCATTTATTTCATATATGTGATATGCATGTTCATTTTTTCTGGGTTAATGCAGGCAAGTGGAGGAGGAAAACCCCGATGGTACTGTGTCAAAGCGAGTCAGGTGAGAGTAGGGATCTCTATTTTATGTCGAGTAATACAAATATGACTTATTACTTATATATATCTTGTGTGATCTGCTAGGCCTTATTTGATGGATCTTGGAAGCACAAATGGGACATTCATTAATGTGAGCAATTACCTGAAATGTTCCATTACGTGTTTCTTTTTATCAATCTTGTGTATATGGACCTTGGAAATTAGTCGTCATTTGAATTGACATTTGTTTTCTCTTTTGCAGGATAACCAAATGGAACCTCAGCGATACTATGAACTTTTTGAAAAAGATACTATAAAGTTTGGTAATAGCAGGTAATACTAAGATGATAGATATCTTATTTGGATGCTTGAAGCACATCACAACACTTGCATGTGTATCATGTTTTCTAGAAGTGCTTGTTACTACCTTTTCATCATCTGCTGTTTGTAAATATTATCTGCACGTTAAAATAGACATAACAGTATTTATTCAGTTGTTGGCTGTTTAATTACCTCAAAGTTATTTATTAAGTGGCAATGTTACCCAACATTTTTTGAACGAGTGTCATTGAAGAGAAGTGGGCATCTGAAGATATATATCCTCTTTCCCACTATTTTTTTTACGTGGTAGTTTCTCCTTTGAATTAGACAACTGCAGCATTCCCCATGCTCTTGTGGTGTTTGATAGTTGGACGTAAGATGTCATACTTTTCACACTGAATGAAATGTTAGTACTCGAGAGTATTTGAACTTCAGTCGATCATATTATAAGATAGTGTTCTACTGTTTGGACTCAGTCTACTGCTGATATAATGGCATATTGTATTTGAACGTCCGTCGTTCATATTGTAAGATTGTGTTCTACCGTTTGGATTCGGTCTACTGCTAATATAATGGTGAAAATGTGTCTAGGATGGTTACTTACAGATATCTTGAATTTGCCTTTGGAATTTGGATGGATTTTTCCTTTTCCGTACTCAGCCAAAGCGTAGTTCTTAGACAATCAACTGCTTATTTCTATTGATAGTTGAGTCTTTTCCATCCTTCTTGGAGACAGTTTTTTGCACTTCTAGGGGGTACCTGCACTTTTTATTATTGTTCATCTGCTCCAGATCTAATTTTCCCCAAAATGAATCTTTATTTTATGGTAATTGAATCAACCTCATGCTGTTTTCACTTTGATATTATCTTCTTGTGAGTTCCTCATGAACTAACCATTGATTTTGAGATTTCAATTGCTCTTTTTTTGTGTTTACTATTTTAAATAGAACATTGTCCTGAAATATTAAATTTGCCCAATCTCTTTCTGGTTTTGCAGCCGCGAATATGTTATACTACATGAGAATTCAGCTTGATGATGCCAACCATCGGATGGTTCCCAAGAAAACTCACTATTTCTTGTATGCCAAGGCACTTGAGTGTGGCAGATTGCACTGGTGCGATGCTGTAATTTCCTGTGTTACTGCTGTGTTTTTATACACCTTGAATTTTGCAAGGGTATTCATTAGAATTTTAGAATGAGTTTTCAATGCACACTTTATGTAAATTGATGAAACAGCATTATATCTAAAAGTCTGTCTCTGCTTTTCTTTTTCCCTTTGTTTTCTGGGCTGAAACGGGAGTACTTATTTAAAGGGAAAAAAAAAAAATCGAATCCTATAGTCATTGCTATTTACATAACACTATTAAACATTTCACATGAAGTTGTTATTATGATAAAAGGAAAAAGGAATTAATAGTCAATAATTGGTTCGCCAATGGTCAAGTTTCTGTGGACAGTCCAAGGCAAGTTAAAGAGTTTGGCCATTATGAATTTGAAGATCTTATTGACGTTGATATTGTGTTTTGCGCTTGAGAAGAAAAGTGTTGCTTTCATTGTCTTTGCATATGCCCGTGCCTGCAGTCATGTTATAAATCATACACATAAACTTTAGTTTTGATGAATACGTATTAACAACTCTAGAATGAATCCCATAGCCATAGGCATATATATATATATATATATATATATATATATATATATATATATATATATATATATATATATATATATATATTCTCTTTTAATCGTTTCTGACTGAATACAAAATAGATGTATCATAAAAAAAAGTATGAAAGATTTGACTAGTGGAAATGCTGGCTACCTACCGTCCTTGTCTAGCTTCCATGCCAAACACACACAAAATATTGAAAACGTGTAGTGTTTTGTATTTAGGACTAGTGTAAAGATTCATATCTCAAGTCTAAGAATACCTTATCCGTTAAGAAGAAATACTTTGATGTGGATTAAAAATACGTGTAAAATAATGATTCATTTTGGGGAAAATTAATTAGATACACGTGGTTAGTTTCTAAAAATTCGAATTATATGATGGTGTCTGTAGGCAGTTAAATTTTATTGCCAGATTTGGGTCCAAGACATATTAATTATTAATTAATTTATTTTGGGATTATATCAAATTTAATTCCTAAAATAATAATTAATTAATCAATTAATTTTATATCCTAATTGAAAACAAGATTTCTTGCAAATAAATTAAAATCTCCATACACAAGGCAAGTTTGTGTAGGAAATTATTAAGCGCAAGATTTTCTTCACAATGCAATATTGGCATGTCATATCTTTTTAAAGGGCAAGAGAATGAAACAAGATATATTTCTTGTCATACAAGGTGTGAAGAACCAATCAAATTGCGCCACGTTATATAGAGAATATTACAATATTTCTCAAAACCCACCTATAAATAAGGGTCATCTTCAAGAAGAAAAAGACAACTCAAAAAAACACAATTCAAAAAGCAAAAAGAAGTGCAAGGAGAAAAACAAACTCTCTCAAGGCGTTCTTCAAATCAAGGCGTTATTTTCGATATTCAAAGGCGTTCTTCAAGAAGTGAAGAAAAATCCAACGTTTAATCTAAGATTAATATACTTAACTCTTAGATTAACGTTATTGGAAATTCACAAAATTCAAATAAAGATCAAATCCCCCAAAAATCCAGAATATCCAAGACGAAGTTCGAGACGTTCATCAAGGAGATTCAATATTTCACGTTTGATCCAACATTAAGCGCAATTGCTTTGGATTAACGTTATTCAAGTGCCAAGATCATTTTGAAGAAGATCAAATCAATCCTTTTTCAAGATTATCGCTTAGACGAATAGAATCAGAGGAATCATAGAGATTGTAAACACCACTTAAATCAATAAAATTTTATTTGTACAATTATTTCTCGTTTAATTTATTTTTAAACTTGAAATTTTATTTGTTACAAATTTTTGGCACGCCCAGTGGGACAATTTCTACCTCTCATCTCTTTTCTTCATTAAGTGGCGCCAGTTATGACGACAAGCAATCCATCCATGGAGGAACAACTTATGATGTTAACAAAGGCGATGGAGAAGCTCACAAAACACTTCCACCAACGAGATGCTAAGCTCGATGAATTGTTGAACAATTGGGGCAATGCTGAGACCATCCACGTGGAGGATAAACTACTCAATGGGCTTGAAGAAGGTGATACATCCGCAAAGCAAATATTGAACAATGGAGGTCATGCCGAGGCAAACCACCTAATGGAAAAGCTGACCAATGAGTTTGATGATGGCGAGACGTCCATAAAGCAACAATCAAATGCAAAAGAAAAATCTTTATCTAAAAAGATTCAAATCTCGTCTGATGGTATGATCCAAGCTAGCCAACTGAAGGAGTTCATTTTGGAGGCCATCAAAAGCAAGTTGAATGGGAGCTCAAAGTCTTCCCTCACATACACCAAACCTTACACTCAAAGAATTGACAACTTAAAGATGCCAATTGGATACCAACCCCCAAAGTTTCAACAATTTGATGGCAAAGGCAATCCAAAGCAACATGTGGCGCATTTCGTCGAGACGTGCAATGATGCTGGGACACATGGAGATCAACTTGTCAAGCAATTTGTATGTTCATTGAAGGACAATGCATTTGACTGGTATACTGACTTGGGGGCAAATTCCATTAATGGATGGGACCAACTGGAGCAAGAGTTTCTCAATCGCTTTTATAGCACTCGAAGAACTGTGCGAATGGTCGAACTCATTAACACTCGCCAATGGAAGGAGGAGTCTGTCATCGACTATATAAACCGCTGGAGAAATCTAAGTCTCAATTGCAAAGATCGACTATCTGAAGCTTCATCCATTGAGATGTGTATCCAAGGAATGCAATGGGGTCTTCGATACATTCTACAAGGAATAAAGCCAAAAACTTTTGAAGAGTTAGCCACTCGAGCCTATAATATGGAGTTGAGCATGTTTAGAAGTCAAACTGATGAGCCGCATGTGCATTCTCCTAACAAAGTTCAAGACGAATCCACTGCCAAAGAAGGGGGCAAATCTTTTGATGAGTCTCCAAATGAAGAATCCATCTGAAAATATAGCAACGCTCCTAGATACGAGCTAAAACTATCTGGGATCTTTTAAAATTAGATCTCTTCAACGCTCCTAGATACGAGCTAAAACTATCTGGGATCTTTTAAAATTAGATCTCTTCAACGCTCCTAGATACGAGCTAAAACTATCTAGGAATCTTTCAAAGTTAGGTCTCTTCAACACTCCTTGATACGAGTTAAAACTGTTTACAAATCTTCAAGTTGAAAACTCCTTGATACGAGTTAAAACTATCTACAAATCTTCAAGTTGAAAACTCCTTGATACGAGTTAAAACTCTCTACAAATCTTCAAGTTGAAAACTCCTTGATACGAGTTAAAACTGTCTAAAAATCTTCAAGTTGAAATCTCCTTAATACGAGTATAAACTGTTTACATGTCAAATTCATTACTCCTTAACACGAGGATAAACTGTTTACAAATCAAATCTATCACTCCTTAATATGAGGATAAACTGTTTACACAAATCAAATCCATCACTCCTTAATATGAGGATAAACTGTTTACACAAATCAAATCCATCACTCCTTAATATGAGTATAAATTGTTCACAAATTTCAAATCAAAGCCTCCAGTAGACGAGATGAAAAAAGTCTACAAAACTCAAATCAAGTTCTCCCAGACAAGAGAAGAAAATGTCTGCAAATTTCAAATCAAAGCCTCCAGTAGACGAGACGAAAAAAGTCTACAAAACCCAAATCAAGTTCTCCTAGACATGAGAATAAAATGTCTACAAAGTTCAAATGACAGCCTTAAGTAGGCGAGACAAAGATGTCTACAAATTTTAAATCAACTTCTCCTGGACACGAGTCAAAAGGGTCTATCAAATCTCAAATTCAAAATGCTCCTTGACACACGAGCCTAAAATGTATGTTACTCTTCGTTCATATGAGTATAAATGTGAACATCCATCAAATCAAATTTGATGTTTTGAACTACGTTATGACTTGATTCCTTTTTGGGATACGTAGGCAGCTTGAAACAATTTTGAGCCCAGTCAAATTTCTTAAAAAGAAAAAAATAATGTTGGCTTCAAATTTGATGAAGGCGTGAAGAAAGGTCGAGACTTATCTACTAAAAAACAAATGCATTTTTGTAAATAAGTCTCGAGGGGGCATTTGTAGGCAGTTAAATTTTATTGCCAGATTTGGGTCCAAGACATATTAATTATTAATTAATTTATTTTGGGATTATATCAAATTTAATTCCTAAAATAATAACTAATTAATCAATTAATTTTATATCCTAATTGAAAACAAGATTTCTTGCAAATAAATTAAAATCTCCATACACAAGGCAAGTTTGTGTAGGAAATTATTAAGCAAGGCAAGATTTTCTTCACAATGCAATATTGGCATGTCATATCTTTTTAAAGGGCAAGAGAATGAAACAAGATATATTTCTTGTCATACAAGGTGTGAAGAACCAATCAAATTGCGCCACGTTATATAGAGAATATTACAATATTTCTCAAAACCCACCTATAAATAAGGGTCATCTTCAAGAAGAAAAAGACAACTCAAAAAAACACAATTCAAAAAGCAAAAAGAAGTGCAAGGAGAAAAACAAACTCTCTCAAGGCGTTCTTCAAATCAAGGCGTTATTTCCGATATTCAAAGGCGTTCTTCAAGAAGTGAAGAAAAATCCAACGTTTAATCTAAGATTAATATACTTAACTCTTAGATTAACGTTATTGGAAATTCACAAAATTCAAATAAAGATCAAATCCCCCAAAAATCCAGAATATCCAAGACGAAGTTCGAGACGTTCATCAAGGAGATTCAATATTTCACGTTTGATCCAACATTAAGCGCAATTGCTTTGGATTAACGTTATTCAAGTGCCAAGATCATTTTGAAGAAGATCAAATCAATCATTTTTCAAGATTATCGCTTAGACGAATAGAATCAGAGGAATCATAGAGATTGTAAACACCACTTAAATCAATAAAATTTTATTTGTACAATTATTTCTCGTTTAATTTATTTTTAAACTTGAAATTTTATTTGTTACAGTGTCCTTTCAAACATTGTAAATATGGGATGATGTGAATTTTTTTACTCTACATGTTAATTGCATGGTTATGTGTGGAATAAATATTCAAATCGTGTGCTGGTCCTTTCAAAAAGGACTTTAAGGTGTAATGTGGATTTTTTTACTCTGCATGTATCATTAAATTAAATGGTTATATGTGGAGTAAAAATTCAAATCATATGATTTACTTAAAAATGGTGTGAAGGAGGTATTATGCAATTGGTTTGGTAGCTGCATTTTGTGTATTTTCAAAAGAAAAAGTAAATGCCAAATTCGTTACAATAGAAATTAGTATACATCCATCTGTATGTGGACCAAGATTTTTCTATAGGTAGTAACATGCAGGGATAACGTTGAGGTGTAAGAAATTTTATGACTTACCCAAAAAAACATTCTTTTACGCGTGGAGCAATCCCTTCCTCGTACTTTTTTTTTTTCTTTTTAATAACAAACAAAAGACGGTTTTTGTTTGGATACATGACACTACATAGAATTATATATATGAGACTAAATGTCACATTATGGGGGTTACGTTATATATTATTCTAATTCAAAAACTTAGGTGCCACGTCAATTGATCATATCAAAAATTAAGTTGTATTCTTGGATTACTATTAGAAATCCTGTTGACTGTTAGAAAGTGGAAAAAATCCATTTCATTTCATTATTAATTTCTTGATGACCAAATAAACTATTAATATAGAGACAATTTAATGGAGAAAGGTTACGTACCTGAGTAACGACAGTCCATTGAATATCAGGTGGAAGTTGCACAAAATCATCGAATTTGGTCCCTATTAGTATTGGAATTGCATTCTGCTAATTAACAACAATAACTATATATATTAATTACTCCACTAAACAATCTCAAAGCACGCAGCTCTTGGATATATTTATGAATTAAATTGAAAAATAGCATTAATATAGATTTAAGTAAAAATATCAATCTTGATTTTTCGGGAATCAATTAAACTTCAAACTTACACGGCAATTACCAGTTCAGGTACTTGTCCCACAAGTACACGTATACTTATGTATGATTTAGTCATGCACTCATGTAATCGTGTTGGTTACGTTCCTTTTATCATCCCATTATTATTATTATTATTATATAAAAACATACAGATAGAACCAAATTAATTAAGTAATTTGCGGTGAAGTCCAACAACTAGATCGTAATTACCAAATCGTACTAAACCTTGAGATTAAGGAATTGCAGAGTTGTATCCTTGAATTCTAAAAATTAATCAAATCCCCAATTACTACCAAGTAAGGGTGAGTTTGGCCTAGCGATTCGAAAATCAATTATAGAAGAATTAATTTTAGTAAAATGGATTTTGGCAATAATTGATTATGATAAAATTCAATTATAAAATAATTACTTTTGGATAATTGATTTTGCAAAAGTAACATTTTAGTTACTTCTAAAATAAGTTGATTTTTAGCTTATGAAAATTCTAAAATTGATTATGATAGTGAGGGCCAAACACCATTAAAATCACGATTGACTAAAAGCAATTTCTATAATTGGGATCAAACACTTCAAAAATCACAATGAATATCTAAAAGTGTTTTTAGGAGCTTTCACCGCTGGGCCAAACTCACCCTAAATACCAAACCACCTACTCGAATTATTTGTTACTGTTATGAACTCAGCTTTAACGCTTTTCATCAGAAAAATAAAGAATTGCATGTTGCCAAAGCATACTACTACTACTTTTGACTTTTGAGAAATATAATGTAAAGTGAAAGTCGTGTGTTTAGTACCTGATTCCACTTTATTGCTTCACTGTACCATCCAATTATACTGCAATTTCAAAAACAAATTTAATCTTTTTCTCTCCTATTCTATTAGCAACAAATTCACTAATCACTACATAAGTACATATATAATAATTATATTTTTATTTAATTTATACCTTTGAGAAAAGAAAAGAAAAGAAAAGAAAAACAAGAATTATACCTGTTGAGTGTACATCTACTGGTAAGATCAAACATAAACAAAATTGCAACAGCATCTTTGCACGCAATTGGAACTTGATCGAACGACCTCTTGTCACCTGCATATCAACGTTTCATATTAAATATCTAATTTCATTAGAGATATTTAAAAAAAAAAAATTGCAAAAGTCTAGAACTCTGATAAATATATATTAAATATTTTATCTTCCCCAGAAAAATAAAGAATAATTAATGTACCTAACATTTGACTGAGCAACAAGGAAAGAAAGATATACCTCCAACATCCCATATTCTGAAAGCAATTTTGGCACCACTAATATAAATTGTTTTGTCCATTAAATTTATTCCTTTCATTTGCAAGCTTCTTTTTTCTTCTTCATCCCCTACATACTTTATCTAAAAAAAAATAAAAAAATAATATTATGAAAAAAATAAAAAACTAATAAGTTGATTATAATAGTACGTATTAAATACTAGTAATTACCAGAAAGCTTGTTTTTCCAGTTTGGCAATCACCAAGTAGGCTGATTTTCAAGGAGACTAAATCCGAATCATCGCTTTCATCATAGCCAGCGCTAGACGGCGTCAAACTGGGTTCTCCTTCATTTGAACATGAAGGAAAAGAAGTATTACTATTATTATTATTATTATTATTTCTTCTAGGCGACAATATTCTTCGATAACGAGGGTTCTTTGTGGAGCAAAGAAGAATCCTGTCCCATATTAACCTTAAGAACTGTCGGAATGCGGTGACTTTTTCTATGATGACGTTAAGGTGGACGGTTTTCCGGCATAGCTGAGTCATCTTTCCGGTTCGAACTTTTGAGTAGCCATGAGTACTGCTGGAGGACATATATGTATATATATATATAGTGATTAATTTTTTTTCTTGTTTTGTAGGATGGAATTAAGGACTAGGGAGTAATATTAATTAATTTATTGGTTGTAATTCATTGACAATTACACGAATACTGTAGTGGTAATATGTAATCTGGGAAGGGGGTGGGTGAATTTGATTTTGTGGATAAACATAATATTACACAAACGTACTGCCGGCTTGAGATTATTAAATTAGTAATTTTTTACTTTAAAATGAAGTTTCACTTGCAATTTCAGCGCTTGTGTAACACCTCATTTAAAGAATGGTGTAATATACTCATCATTGTTTTCTACATTGATTGAGTAATAAACTTATTTTCATATCACACTTGCAAAAAAACCGATTTATAAGATGCTCATTTGTTCATTTTTCAGTAGTACTCAAAATTTTAGGGGAAAATACAAAATACTCCCATGTGTTATGCTAAGCCTGCAAAAAACTATCCTGTGAAATTTTTATTTGGCCTTGTGTTTTTAAAAATCCTGCAAAAAAACTCAATTTGTAAAAGATAGGTCGTTTTGGATCGACATATTTCAAGAAATTATCTTTAAAACGCTTCAAGTTGGTCCCTACAATTTCACGTAATATATTTTTAAAATGATTCCTTGAAATATGTCGATCCAAAACGACCTATTTTTCACAGATTGAATTTTTTTTGCAGGATTTTTGAAAACACAAGAAAGTTTGGCGCAATAAAATTTTCACAAGGTAATTTCTTGCAGGTTTAGCATGACACGGGGGAGTGTTTTACATTTACCCCCAAATTTTATCATCTGATGTAAGGCATTGTCGGATACATTTAGAGTGTCGTATTACCAAAAAGTTAATTACTTATGATAATAATGCATTGATATCTTTTTAGGATATTTAAGTGCACTATATAGCAAAATTTTATAGGCTAGATTGAACAATATATATTCAAGAAAATAACCAACCGGATATATATAATCATTTACATTAGTAAAAGTCTTAAATTCCGACTTTAGTACTTTTCATTGAGAAGGCTATTTTAATATATTAGGTACTGGCTACCAAATGGAGCCTTTTTAACAACATCATGGACCCCGGAATAATTTTCCATCTGAAAAGAAGTAAGTTATAGTAGTATTCCAAATTCCAAGTTTTCCAAGTTATACAAGAATATAAAAAGCTAAAGTAACTGGTCAACACATCAAACTAGGAGTATGACCATGTTTACTTTAATCTCATGTAATTTACCAAAAAAGGCATAAAATATTTCTCAAGCTTAAAATGTGAACAGTCCACATGAGATGTTTCACATCGTTTAAATACATATTTAATTGATTGATGCACATGAATTAACCTGTTCTCTTTGATTAAATAATACTTCTGGGAGGACAACTTACCTATAAAACAAGTTAACAAGTTTTTTGTGGTAATTGATTTGTGATTGAATATATACCCGAATTTAAATTTAGTTGAAACTAGTTTAAACTTTAAATTAGGCTTTGTATAGGAATATAGGATGTCGTAAACAACTAATTTAATGTTCTAAGTTCCAATAATGTAGGGAGTTAACAAGGGCAAAGATATTCTATAACATTTTCGTGTCTCATATTTGTATCACATAATAAATTTACCCTCCAAATAAATGTATGAACCTACATAAATTTTAAATTTACTAATATATATATATATATATATATATATATATATATATATATATATATATATATATATATATATATATATAATGTGACAAATGATCATTTCCAAGAACATTGGACTGATGGATCTAGATTCAAAGAATTTATTTTAAATTTTGAACCATTTGTGAGAATAAAAAATTAAAAACTAAAAGAAGAAAGCTGCAAGCATCATCATAGTGTCTATGCTTTTCCAAAAGGCCCTGCTTCTCTGAGAATTTTATTGTGCCCCTTTTAGGCAACAAGGATTTGGACTTCAAGTTGGGTGATTGAGTTTGGGCTTTGGCCCATTTTATCAGGCAAAATCAATCCAATTTGATATTAGCTTGATTTTAAACTTTCCACGGGTGTGGGTGAGTGTGAGTGTGTATAATCAAAACAGTTCAGCTGTTAATGTAAAGAATATGAATTTATATGCTATTCAAATTCAATCCAAATTCTTACCGAAAAAAAAAAATTCAATCCAATTATTTGATATTTTACTATCAGAGATATATGATGAATCTGGCCCGTTTATGAATTTTGTAATTCATTGATACATATCACAACAGGATTCCATCAACCGTTACAATAAGATGATAATCAAACTGAAAATTACATATGATGTGGTATAAAAATGTTTAAGGCAAATATGGAATAAACCCTTCAATCTGTAACAACATCACAATAATAAAGTAAGATCTGCATACAGATATCGAGAGAAAAATTGTATTATAATTGTAATAGTAAATTCAGTTCTTTCTGTTCGGAAATAGGGCGACCTATTTATAGGTACATACAGGGGTATAATAGTCTTTTCAGGAAAGACGTTATAAGTAATTTCAGCCACAAGTGTAACTTGATTCACGCTATTTGTTTACTTTGATAGTATTCTATCGTCGTTGCCGTTGTTGTCTCCTTCTTTCCTTCTTTATTTATTTTTTGTTTGGTACCGAGAGACGACCGGACTACCCCTTTTGATCGCTCAAGGATAACCAATTTACCCCCTAGCATTTTGCGGAGGGATGATCGATTCACCCTTTGATCTCTAGAGATGACCGATTTACCCTTGATCGTTTAGGGATGACCGATTTACCCTTTTTTTTATCGTTGAGCAATGACCGATTTACCCTTTACTTTTTTAGGGATGATCAATTTACCCTTCTTGATCGCGAAGAGACCATCGGTTTACCGTTTGTAGTTTTAGAGATTCATTTATTATTGGTTTCATGCGTCCCTAAGTAAATAATATACTAAACTTTTAACTGAAAGACATAAAATGTAAATTTTACCAAGTCCTTTGTGTAGTTCTGCAATGTTGAGATACTTCAGGGTCAACTTTGCACCAATTTTCTGGAAAATTGGTCGGCAGGTGAATCGACGGCCCGTTGTTCTGGTGGTAGATTCCGTAAATTATCGCAAAGGCTGGTTGGAGAAATTAATTTGTTATAGGCTTGCATAAATTAAGATTTCGGCTTTCATCTCTCAAAATTGGATTAGTGCAATTACTGTGTTGATACAAAGAGGGTGGAAGGAATTTTCATAAATTTTTTTGTGATTGAAGGATTTTATTATTGCAATTATTTCCTCAAATATTTTTGGTGGCAGATGAACAAAAATGTTTGGAGGATGAATATTTATTTTTGTCATATGATTTTTCTTGGAAAAATTTTCATCAATCAGAATTGACCTGTAAAATAGTATGCATAGGTTTTGGCATGCCCGTAGCAAATTTCTTCCAAAAATGGTTTTTTTTCCTCTACTGATGCAGACCAGTCGTTTTCCACAGACGGCGCCAATTATGATGTGGTATAAAAATGTTTAGGGCAAAGATGGAATAAACCCTTCAATCTATAACAACATCACAATAATAAAGTAAGATCTGCATACATATATCGAGAGAAAAATTGTATTATAATTGTAATAGTGAATTCAGTTCTTTCTGTTCGGAAATAGGGTGACCTATTTATAGGTACATACATGGGTATACTAGTCTTTTCAGGAAAGACGTTACAAGTAATAAATACAAAGATATTACAGACGTTACGAGAATTTATGATAAAGACATTACAAATCTCTCATTTATGTCAACTTAGTGTAATCTCTTAATTGCCCTCGGGTACAAAATTTGGACACATCAACATAAATAAAATATTAGGATTGAATTAATAGCTCAACCAAACTCATAACCTCCATGGATTTGAAATAAGGATGAAGGTAGCTTGATTAGGGAGAAAAGTCAAGCATTCGACTAGGTGAAATTAGAGGGAGGGGGAGAGAAATGATGATAGAGACTTTGGAGTAATAGACTAACCTGAATATTCATAAAGTCTCCCCCTCAACTAGCTTTTATTTGATTTTCAGGAGAGTAATGCAAGATAACCGAAATACCTCTCTTTAAGAAAACGTATCCTCCTTCACGTTTTTAGCATGTAACGTTCATCTTAATGAACATTAATTTCAAAATGATCCATTGAGTATTTATATCAAATAATAAATGAAAACTATATATATATACGTAATGTTTTATTAAGATAAACAATAATAATAATGATATGATCTTCTAGCACCATTGTTCGTTTCTTACTTTAATGGATGTAAGAGGACCATAATTTTACTTTAGGGGACGTAAAATGGACCACAATCTAACTTAAGGTGGATAAAACCATAAACTTATATTTATTCCATAACTATGTAAATATTACAATGAGTGTTTATATAGAACTCAAAACCTAAACAACTATAAATAAATTTGAAAATAGACTCCTATGAGAATAAAACAACTACAAGAAAATAATCATAATAATTATGATAATATAATAAAATCAGAATCGTAACAAATAATATTTTATTAAAAGAAATGTGATTTTGAAAATAGACATTCTATTGAATAAAAATATGATATACGACCTAATCCAACAAAATTCTATAGACTCTAAAACATAGATTCGTGCCTATTCATATTTGACTCGAATCAAGTCTTACACAACTAGAGCCTTATCTGAGTTGAACATGATCCGACTCAAGTCCGACCCGTCGACAGTCACAGTTCAGTTGATCCGTTCCTATAATCATTTGGTGGAATTGCATCTTTCACTGAGTTACAACTTTATGTAGGTGATGAGCTCTTCACCCAGTGATCTAATTGCAATGTATTCCGATTAATTATCTAATTAGTCTTGTTCTTATTCAAACGTAAAATCAAAATAATTTAGTAAAACAAGCAAAATAGCTTACTGCTTTCAGGTCCAGATTTTAATATGAGCAGCCTTTTGTGATAGGTTTAAAAGGGTATTAGCGTTTAAGTAGTAACCAGCCGAAGTTTTTCATCCTATCACTTAATCATCCAATAGGGCAAGCAGCAAAATTTTTGTTGATTATGCTGTATACGTGTTTGATAAAATGCCGGGAGAGAGCGAGGTTCTTGACAGAGCACGCCATGTTAGTAATTTAGGATCTTTTTATGTCTTTTACAGTTAAAATAAATGGGTTCAGAGATTGCAAGAACTGAGCAACGACTGAAGTCTTTTACGTGTCAGCTCGAAACAGAATGCTGTATTCTGGATAGACTTGTACACAAACATAAGAACCAACACCGAGGATGCTCTTACTTTCAGTATATTCTCAAGGTAACATATACTTAGAGCAGAGATTTGAGAGTGTGATTTCATGTACTTGTTCAATAATTGATACTGATATTGTTTGTTCTTCTTGGTGGACAGGTGAGAAGGGATTTGAAGATTTTGAAAATAACAAATTTGCAGGAGATTTTGGATGCATCTTTTCTGGTTATTAATGGGAATGGACCTAACCAAAATCTGCACCTTGTACAAAGGTATTACCTATGTTCCCACCGATTTCATTTACTTTATGGTCTTTGTTTAAGTTTTCATTTATGAGGTTGAATACACAATGGTGTCAATGTAGGAAGCTCGATAAGGTTTTACTTTTAATTAGCATATGAATTTTGAAGCTTTAAACCATAATTATCCCCAAAGGTGATTACAAACATATGTCTTGTTATATGCTTAAGCTGTCTACTTATAAAGAAAGACGTTCGGTGTTGATGTTCGGTGTTTGTCTTATATTGCTTGTGTAAAATTCTCACTTTAACTTGTTAGTTTCACTCTAGTATGAAGGAAACCTAAAGTTCGATATTACCTATTTATACTTGATTTAAATTTTTTATTTTCGGTGTCTTCAGTTTGAAGAGGAGAAGATGTGAGTGACATATATAATATTTTGGAGAGGCTTTTAGCGCCTCTTGTCGCAGGTGGTTTCTTTTTCCCATCCGACTTACCATTTCTTTTGGTTGAATCTATGAAGCAATACTTTTGACTTCTCCTGCTATTACAGATGGTTGAGCCAATGTCAAAAGCAGCTATGTATCCTTTCAGATTTGGTAAACTATAGTTATGATGTATGGGTTTATTTTTTCAAAATTGTTGAATCACTTTTTATATCAAAAAAATATTGTAGGTTTTATCAAATTGAGTTTATGATATTACTAAGGTTTACTGACTATCATCTATTAGTTTGCATGGAGATTTGTATATTTACATTTTATTTTTATTAGAGTATTATATCTGACAACAGTAGTTTCCCAAGTAACAGATTACTAGCAGAACTATTATAGTTTCCTTATTACAGGTCACAGTTGTTTCTCTGGACTCTTCGAATGAACTGTTATCGTTTCTACTGTTGTCATTGAATTTCTGTCTTTCGTGCTTTGCTATTTTTTAGCGAGTTCTTTTCCAACTCTTAAAAATCAAACCCATATAGAAAAAGGTTATGTTATCAAACTTTCCAATGATTCTTGATCACTTGGCATTAACAAATTGCTAAGTTCCTATTTGATAAGCTCTTTTCGTTATGAAGTTGTTCATGTGGAGGCATAAACTTCAACTAAAAAGTTCTTCATCAATACTTCTTCTTAACAATCCTAAGGGAGATATCTACACTGCTTGCTCGATCATTTTTCATGAAATTTCACTGGCGATGTTGGCTGTGCTTGCTCGCATTAGAGTACTGGTTCAACAAGTAAGCATATCTCACTTTATCAGACAGCTAAAATAGTTGCTTTCCCTTTTGTCTTTTCTTTCTTTAATGGTGGTGGTGGTGGTGGGAATGTTAGATAATGTGTTTTTCATTTTGTGTCTTTGTTAGCAGATACTTGTTGATGCTGTTCATGTGTACAGTATAGTTTCTTCTCTTTCTCATAAGGAACAGACTGTAAAATCCAATCAGGAAATATACAAGGTTAGGAGGCTCCTTTCCATGTTAATGAAAAACTTCTCATGTGTTTATGATCTCGATTCAATTTTTATCTAATTATTTTGGCTTTCTTTTTCTTGCTTGTTGCAGTTTTGTTATAAAGAAGATCTTTTGTCTGCGCTGAATTTTCAGGTCCTAAGAAAGGAGGAAGCAACTGTCGTTCTGGAATGCATTTGGCAGACAGATAAGTATGTCTTAGTTGAACAAAGAAGAGGTGATCGAAAGCAAGACTTAGAGATTATATGACATCTACAGTTAGTTCAATATATATGATTTCTCTATGTCAATTAAGAAGTCGATAAGTTTATTCAGTAATATTCACGTTGCTCGACCTTCTGATAGGCTTCTTTTCTGTTCAATAACTCTCCTAAAATTCTTTCTGAATGCCCTTAATCACTTATTTGACTACCTTCATATTCCTTGCTATGCATGAAATAAGTTGGCATTTCATTCATCAGAGCCAGAGGATATTTCGTTTCAAATTTAATAAAAGGTGGATATAACTATTGAAAGAGGCATATTCAAACTGAAAAGAAATTCTATTATAGTATCAATAGTTTATAATAATGCTTACACATTCTCCACTGTTCTTTATAATGAACCTTCTACACTAGTAGACATTGACAGGTTGAGAGACCATAATCTTTTTATTTTTTTCTTTTGTAAAATTATCTAAACAGACTAAAAATATCTTATTTTTATTTTCACAAAATCAAAAGAAAATGACACCTATTGTGTTTAAGTAATCCAATTTGAATTTGTTAAAGAAAAAAGATAAATGAAGTCAAAACAAATGCTTAGTGTATGGAAAATTAATAAACCAAAATAAGTAAGTTGCTAATACTAAGTTACCAAAAAAAGAAAATACATAAGAGAACGACGCCGTAGAAAGGGAGAGAAAATAAAAGGTGGAAGTGGGAACTGAAAAGAGCTTAACCGTTAGTTTAGTTTTATCTGTCTGTCGACTTTTTATTTACCAAAAAAAAAAAAAAAAAATTTCTGTCCTTATTTAGACCCATCACTTCATCACTCGCTTTTCTTCGCAAAACTAAATTCATGAAAGTACTTAGCCCTCTATTATATGATCATCCTTTAAAAGTTCAAATTTCAAATCGGGGAAGCTAATCTGGTATAGATATACTTAATAATTCTGGGTATATTATATTAATATTAAAAATAAAATTTTGAAAATGGGGTATCAATGTAGCAATCTGGTTGCTGCACAATCATCCCGACCTTTAATGCTTCAATCGCATCATCCTCCAATAACTAGGTACCAACCACACCACCTCTTATTACCCTTTTCATTAAATCTTCATACACTAACTCTGTTTTGTTTATTTACTGGTTACACTACTTTTAACTTTTAATGTTTTGTTCTGTCTGTTTCCCTTTTTTGTTTTAGTTTTAATGCTCCAAGTTAGAAGTAAATATTAAGATCCATTTTAAGATTCAGTAGAATTGTTGATTTTTTGGTGTAACAATTCGAGTTAGTATTCTTGAGATTTTACAGAAACTGAAGAAACTCATTGTAGTGCCTTTACTGCCTATTTTGGTTGGGTTGCTGAAAGAGTAGGATGTTCTTTCAGATTTTAATGTGTAGAAACTAATTACTCGAATTTTCCGAACTATGATATGATGGCATGTTTATGGTTTGTGACTTTGTGCTTGTATTCACATTTCAAAAAATTCTTGTTTAGTTTACCGATCAATAATTCAAGATTGAAATGGCATAATTAATATTTTCATGTTCACCAGCTAGCCTTCTTATTCAATGTGAGCCTCTAAGTCATTTTCATTGTTTTATGTTCACCATATATACGTTTTGATCGAAAGAGAGTTTTAACTTAGTTTGGAACTTGGCTCGTTTAATTAGAGTGTTCTCTGTTGCTCTAGGGAATTATCAAGCAAATTAGATACGTCCATTAGCTACGGTCTTGAGCACCCTACATCAATTAAATTTGGTGTGAAACAAGCAATATCAGGTCTTGCAGCATCCGTAATATTACTATCTCAGACGAACTTGGCTACTGCAGTCAATCTTTCCCATAACAATATATGCCAGATTGCAAGTGCTACAACAGACAACAAACTGCGTCTTCCTTTGGACAATGATACTGGAAATGGAATGGTAATGATGATGAGGGCCATGACAGTAAAGAATTTTGATCCAACTAGATATGCTGGAAGATGGTTTGAAGTCGCTTCCCTTAAACGTGGCTTTGCTGGCCAAGGTCAGGAAGATTGCCACTGCACTCAGGTATCCTCAATTCTAAAGCCTAATGATGGAATTTTTCGGTTATGCTCGTTTATTCGAGGTCCGCATATGACATATATATATAGGGTTAAAGATGGATTTTTTACGAGAATTTGGTTCTTTTAATCGCAGGGTGTTTATACATTTGATCTGGATACACCTGCTATCCAAGTTGATACCTTTTGTGTCCACGGAGGACCTTCCGGTTATATTACAGGTATAAGGGGAAAAGTCCAATGCCTTTCTGAGGAAGATAAGGATAAAAATGAAACTGATCTAGAAAGGCAGGAGATGATCAAGGAGAAGTGTTACTTACGGTTTCCTACTCTGCCGTTCATTCCCAAAGAACCTTATGATGTCATAGCAACCGATTATGACAATTATGCTCTCGTTTCTGGAGCCAAGGACAAAAGTTTTGTACAGGTGTGCATGCCTATATATAGTTTTCCTCTGTGCCCATTTTACTTTTACTATTACTAATCAATCGTGTGTAAATATTTCAGATATACTCGAGAACACCTAATCCTGGACCCGAATTCATTGACAAGTACAAATCTTATTTAGCAAATTTCGGGTATGATCCAAGCAAGATTAAAGATACTCCACAAGATTGTGAGGTTATGTCAAATAGTCAGCTTGCGGCAATGATGTCCATGTCCGGGATGCAACAAGCTCTGACCAATCAATTTCCGGATCTCGAACTAAGTCGCGCTGTTCAGTTCAATCCTCTTACAAGTGTTTTTGATACGCTGAAGAAGCTTATTGAGCTCTATTTTAAGCAGGGATCAAAATAAATCAAGGAGAGTATTTTGATTTGAGTGTATTTGTAAATGATGACATATATCTTTGCTTTCATGTGTATTTGTCAAAGTTTTAAGGAATTAAAGATGTGAGTTGCACCAATCTTCGGGATCAAATGTCACCTAGATTTTGCACAAGTTGTGATCAAGTAGATGCATGTCGATATATGACCAAACATCAAAATCGAACCAATAAAGCTAACATATAAAACCTACCTGGTATGGAATTCCACTAGATTTTTTTTTTGTCTAATGGAAAATATTTGTACATCACTTTCTTTTGTATATCTATCTATCTACCATACACTAAACTCCTTGCTTAAGATTGGCATAATATATATATATATATATATATGACAGAAAGAAAGATTAATCATTGAATTAAATTATTTGCGTCCGTAGAGGATGATTACTATGACTATGGCGGCGAGGCTGATGAAAGACACCACGAGGTTGCAGACGAGGTTGCAGCATGCAGCGAACTTCTTTTTTTTCATGTCAAGGTAAGTACTATCCATTCTGGTGGTGGGTGGGTTGATATTTGATATTTCTCCCTTTAGATCTCTCTCTCTGGGAATAGTAAAATATGTCAGGATCAGGATGATTAGATATATTAATTAGGATGTTAACTCTTTCTCAATATATAATAGATATGGGTGACTCAGCGGTGAAATTATGTGCGCAATATTTTAATTATAAATGAAAATAAGATTTTCTAACAAACACGTTGCAATCAACGCATGCAATGCATAATAAAAAAAAAAACATGTACACAATATTTTAATAATAAATGATAATAAGGTTTTCAAGAAAATCTCCACAAATCAATTCCAATTATGCATGTTTGCATCAAGTCAATCTTATTATTGTTTATCCTAAAGCTCGCTCTTCTGTCGCATCAGCCCCTAACATTTGACAATCGCACATAACATATATACCAAAAAAAAAAAAAATATATATTTTTTTTAAAAAATCAGCTTAAGCCACTAGAAAGCTAATAGATACCCAAATGACAAAAATAAGTGTGGTTCCACATTCCATCCTTTCCCTCCTACACTCAAAAAGACCTTCCTTTTCATTTCCAATGACTAACATGCCTGATTTTCCTTTTTCAAAAGACCAACTATTTTTTTTCTCAAATTAGCATGAATAGATCACACTTCATTGCATTGAGCAGGGAAGATGTTTTTAGTAGGACATTTTCGTAAATTCAATGCAGTTATGCCCCAATAACTGGAATCCTTAATTAATGTCTCCTTAATCCATATCCATGCTCTCAATCATAGATGAATAACAAATTCTTTTACGAGAATCTAGATACATTAACCTATCAAAGTACATGTTCAACAATTTGTCAATGGAAAAACAATATCCAAACCTTTTTAACCAATCTAGACATTGAATATCCTGAGATAAAATCTGAAAAGACGATTATAATTCATTTGAAGAAACTTCATTTGACCAGCATAGGCTAGAGAAAGAGAACAATTAGCAAACATAAGCTCAAGACTAAGTAAATGAGTCATTTGCAAATAAAAAAAAAAAACTTCCCGTGGAAGCAAACATTGGAGTTTGGAGAAACACGAAGCTAGAAGAGAAATCCTGAAGTAAACAGAAAAAAATGGAGAAATAGAGAAAGAGAACCTACCTTCATGGAAAGAGAGATGAGCTTTTGTCGCTGGAACTCAACGAGGACGGTGACGAGATCGGACTTGAGGAGGGGAGACACTTGGCTCTTCATGAACTGTTCAAACCGCTCCGGATTGCTTTGCAGGCGCTTCAGCTCCTTCGTCGCCATTAACCCTTCCTTTCTCATTTCCTTCTTCCTCCGCCATATTGACAGCCTAGGGCTCAACGAAGCTCCGGAGATGATGTGATTCTGCTAATTGTGTTCCAGTGAGGGTGTGATTGCAGTCGTCGTGAGGCTTGCCATAGCAAATACTGACCTTGTTGCAACATTTGGTCGAAGTTTCGATTCGGAAAACTTTTCTCATGTTGTTCTCTTAGAAAGAAAAAAGAAAAACTTAACTATCGCTTTCTAAAAAATGAAAATTTTATAAGATTATGAATGCACCAGTAACGAAAGAAACAACATCAAATGTGTTGTTTGTGTGCATTCTCATCTTTGGGGTTTGGGAAGATAAGAGCACATCCAAAGATATAAAGTCTAACAAAGTTTTGCTTTGAACTGTGCAGTTTTCTTTTTTTTAATCTTTAGTAATCTAAATATAGCCGGATGCAAGAATATGCACATGCACTTCATGGGGTTCTCTAACATCAACCAGTTGTGCCCCTTCGAGAAAAGTTGGATATAGCATTTTCTCATGAAGTTCACTAGGCTGAATATATTCGAGAACTGCTTCCTCCCTGTCTATAAATAAAACGAAGAAATCAAGAAATCACATATCCACTTCATTCAAAGACTCACTTCCGATTATGTTCCAAATTACCTCTCAGACAAAAGTTGCAATAAATGCCATCCAAATTTTATCATTTACAACTTTCCCAAATGCAAAATTGAGAGAAAACCACAAGGTGACTTCAGGACATATACATATGAATTAAAAGGGAAGATACTGTAGAGAATTTCTTGCAACAAAACAGGACACGGTCTGAGTTGTCCTCTTCCTCTCATATTTGCAATGACTTTTAACTCAAGAAACTATTTACTAATCATAGAAAATCACAATTTGAAAATCCAACTTCATCCACCATGTCAGTTTACGGGCCAATCCTCAGAAAATTGCATAGAATTTGACCTTAGACATGAAAATAAATCCCTTGTATGATCATCATGGTAAAATTCCAGAATGGTTAAAATATACAAATTTGAGTTTTGATTTCTCAAAGCTAAGATGTCAGACACACACTAACTGATTGCACGCATTCAACAACCTCAAGGGAAAAATTATAATTTAATCAACATTTTAATAATTAATTTGATTGGGAGAAGGTTGTTATAAAGAAGCATATGACCACCATACCATCTGCCCCGTTTTCACCCAACCAACCATCCCCCCTACCTCCATTGAGTATTCAACTGCCAAGTCAGTCAAATCTTCTCATGAACTTAAGAAGTAATTCTGTCACCAAAATGATATGCGAAGAGAACCAAGAAAACACTAATCTTGTTAAATATGGGGCCTGTATCCAAAAATAAACTACAAAATAATGATATGCTTGCTTTTCTAAATATCAACCAATAACAATTTACACCCATATTAATATAAATCATCTATTCAATACTGTTCCAAATTGTCATTGAATCATAACATAATGCTGCAGTGCCGAAGAAGCTTATTGAGCTTTATTTTCAGCAGGGATCGAAATAAATCAAGGAGAATCTTTTGTATGTGAAGCTTCAGTGTGCAAATCTATTTGTAAATGATGACATATCTCTTTGCTTTCCGAAGTCAATGGTTCGATATTTATTAATACAAGACGAAGGGTAAATTTGTCCAGTTGTCACAGATTTCCCACTCACGTCTACTTGGCGTGCGTATAGCACACTCACTGCATGCTGTAAGATTTTTATTTGCTGCATTACATTCCAGGAACACTGACAACAAAATTATATGAAGGGATATCAGCCAATTAGACCAATCAAGCTAATTTGCAATTTGCTCTACTGGCTAGCCTATTTAAAGCCTAAAATCCGGAGCAAGAAACGATTCATTGCCAGTCGTGAAACAACTGAAATTCTTTTACAATAGGGTACTCTTCTGAGCCAATTAGACCAATCAAGCTAATTTGCAATTTGCTCTACTGGCTAGCCTACTTAAAGCCTGAATCCGGAGCAAGAAACGATTCAATGCCAGTCATGAAACAACTGAAATTCTTTTACAATAGGGTACTCTTCTGATACTGAAGAAGGAAAAAAATTGAGGAGACAGCTGGGGAAATGGAGAATGAAATCCGATTTCATCAATCTCTTCAGGCGTGTATTGAAGATCACACCATCAACATATCTATGCAACAAATACCGTGTGTAGCTGTGTTTGAGGCAATAATTGCACCATACTATTTATTACATAGATATATGAGGGAACATACATACATTTGCAAAACCTTGAGCAAACTTTCAATTGTATATGTTCTACCTTTTTTTAATGAAAATCCGCGAATAAAATCTTTGATATCATCAGTAGCACCCCTATCCATGGCAGCACGACCTTTTGCATTTTCGACAGTTCCATCATAACTCTTCTATTTTTGGCTTTTTGGATGGATTTTCTGCTTCAAAAGCGCTTCCATATTATATATGGATAAAACATTCTTAACAACTCCATGAACATGAACTAAGAAAAGCATCTGAACCGCGTTTTCAGGTATAATTTTTTCATCAATTGCAAGAGCATTTAGGATTCTAGGTCTGACATTCCCAAGTTGTCAAGAATCTCAATACATGTGGTAAATTGAATCTGGACACCATGGTCTTAATCAATCTTCTGAAACTACCTTTTTTTTCTTAATTCACAAAGATCACTAAAGTTTGGGAAAAATTAACACTTTTGCAAACAAAAAGAAAAATGAAGAAAGTGCCTTGAAGACTTTGATAAAAGATAAGCACACTCTAACTCTAACTCTACCACCTTATCTTCTTTGTCCTCTCTAACTAGAAAGAAATTCCAAAAAAAATGCCACCTCTTTATGTAAAATTCAGAAACTAGGGGCGTTCAAGCTCTTGATGCATTCTGCTTAAATCCTTCAATGGATATATAAGTACGAATGTTTAAACTAATAAATCCAAGCACCTCAAGGCAATAATAGATAACAAGCATTTCTATTTAATAATTCGAATCCTTCTACAATACAATACCACATTAACCAAAAGAAAATACCAAAAAGTTTAACTAATTATGGAATTTAGCTACCTATACATTGAAGGAGAAGAAGAAGAGAGAGGGACAAATCTGTTCAATGTACCTGTTCAATTTCTGTTTAATTATAAAAATTCCCCTCAATAACTGGATATTATAAAAAAAGTTTCTCAAATTTGTCATCTAATTTGTATTGTTTGTAATGTTTTATAAATATTCAAATTTGGGTGCTAATTATTATATCTTATAAATTAGAAAAGAGATAATTATATATTTACTTTCAAAATAATTGATAATATTTATAATTGTCCATAAGTTTTAATTAATATTGCAAAAAAAAATGTATTTATATACTTATAAGCAATTTAAATAGTAAAATTTCATAGAATTTTAATAATATATTTTATAAATATGAACAAATTTTCTACACATTAGTTAAATGAATTTAGTTTATAAGTTAGTAAATTTAATAAAATTATATTGTATTATAAATAATTTTTTTAATTTATTAAAGTTTATTTTGTATTATAAATTAAAATATTTATTGAAATGTATGGAAAATTATAAATTATATCAATTGTTTTGGTGTTAAATGTATGATTATTATTTTCATAATTACAAGATATAATATTAAATATATTATAAATTGAAAGTAAATTAAATTTATAACAATTAACACCCAAATTTTAAATTTATAACATATTATAAACATTAAAAGTACGTGTCAATGGCAAAGTTGAAATATTATAGGGACAATGGGTTATTTGTAAGAAAATGACAAATCTGAAAAAAAAAATTATAATATTCAATACGTAAGGGGAATTTTTATAATTATACTATTTTTACGTGATGGGTATTTGTAATTACCCTTTTCTTAAACACGAAATTTTCGGGCCATTTTCATCGTCTTAGTTACGGTCAAAAGTCAAAACCAAAGGCCTTAAATTTCTAATGAATAAGTACATTTACTACATAACTCATTAAATGCATAAATTTATCAACAAATCAGAGTGGCGCAGCGGAAGCGTGGTGGGCCCATAACCCACAGGTCCCAGGATCGAAACCTGGCTCTGATATTTAGAATTTTATTTTTTATTCTTTTACGTGTTTTCCAATTTTGCTCTACTATTCTTTCACCATTCTTTATTTATTTTTTAATATTAAGATAATAGAACATGTTTTATTTATTTTATTTTACTGAACCGTAACTTTTACTGGGTTACATTATTAATTACCATATAATAAAGACCAACAACCCAACATGTGTTTTTCAATTTTGCACTACTATTCTTTCACCATTCTTGTTTTTTTTTTTAATATTAAGATAATAGAACATGTTTTATTTATTTTATTTTACTGAACCGTAACTTTTACTGGGTTACATTATTAATTACCATATAAATTTTAGATATCTTGTCTTTCTTATTATAAAGACCAACAACCCAACATAAAGTATAAGAAAATGTTCGCAAGAATTATTTTGTTATTTTTTTTTTAAAAACACAGGTGTACAAGCTTACACTAGACATAATTTAAACATTCAACAGTGTTAATGTAACGAGTAAACCGCGCTTTTGATCCTCCTTATGGATTAATTTTTGCACTTTCGTCCCTCTTAAATTTTTTGTAGTAGATTGGTCCCTCTTATCAATGTAGTATATCACATTCGTGCCTCTTAAATTTTTTGTGTCAATTCATCCCTCTTATCAATGTAGTGTAACACATTAGTCCCTCTTAAATACCAAATACATCAATTTTCGTCCACTTTATAATATAGTTTGAATTTAAGTGATGTATTTCGTATTTAAGATGGACTAATGTGTTACACTACATTGATAAGAGGAACGAATTTGCTACAAAAAATTTAAGAGGGAAGAATGTGTTATAAGAGGGACGAATGTGATAATTACATTGATAAGAGGGACCAATCTGCTACACAAAAAAAATGTAAGATGGACGAAAATAAATAATTTAACTCATAAGGAGGATCAAAAATGCTATTCACTCGTAATGTAATTTTCTTTAATCTAAGTATCTGTCCGTAATTCAATTTAGACATGGGTTACCAGGTTAATGATTTTATTTTCCCTGGGGGGAAATTTAAATACGCCGAATGTCAAACTAAAAATTACTAAGAACATCTAGCTAATAATATAAAATATAAAAGGGAAAATTGCTTTTTTGGTACCATAGGATAGGCTGACTTGCATTTTTTGTACCATTGGATATAAAAATGCAAATTTGGTACTATAGGATAGGTTTTCATTGCAATTTTGGTACCAAACCCAAATTTTATTACAAAGTTAGTGGCAATTTACCCCCTACTAAATGCATAATGTTCAATTAAACCCCTCGTGGTTTAAAAAAGAGCATTTTACCCCTTGAAATTTTGTAAAAATTTCACATCGTCTCCTTGATATTTTTATAGGCGGCACTTAATCCACTTTTATTATGATAATGTGATTTTTTACCCATTGTGTTATGATAAATGTGGCAAATTTATCCCCCTATGTTAAATAAAATAGTTTGCATGCATACTCTCAATTTCGGCGAGTGAGTTACAATCTCCGGCTGAAGGGGGTAAATTGCTTCATTAAAATTTTACAGGGGGTAAATTGATTTTTTTCAAATTATAGAGGGATAAATTGAACATTATGCATTTCATAGGGGGTAAATTGCAATTAACTTTGTAGAAAAATTGGGTTTGGTACCAAAATTGCAATGAAAATATATCCTATGGTACCAAATTTGCATTTTCGTATCCAATGGTACCAAAAGTGCAAGTCATCATATCCTACGGTACCAAAAAAACAATTTTCCCAAATATAAAATATTAAACTATAATAATAACCACACTTTTTATGGGATCCGAGTCCTAGACCTCTAGTAAATTTTGGAATTATTTCAATTTTGCCATATAAACAAGTTTTCTTCGTACATGCATTAATCTGATAAATGGTTTTAAAAAAAAATCACTTGTGTATCTGTACGGAACCCTTTTGTAATAATATTATTGCAAAAGCTCCATATGTGGGATATATGATTTTTATCCCTTGATTAATTTGCCTCTACATCAATAATACTATATATTGATGATGTTAGCTAATTAGCGGTGCAAGAGAGAGTGCAATATTTTATAGAAGAAAAGTATTTTATGTTGTATAATTAATACAAAGGATTTGTACGAAATTCCCAAAAAAACTAGTGGATTTTATGATTTTTATTAACAGTGGAAGAATATCATATTTGATGGATGATTCAGCAGTCTCCAGTCTCCGCCATGGTTTCCTTCCACGATTGATTTGGAATTTTGAAATGGGAGGTGCTCATGTTGGTATTTATCAATACGTGCACTTAAGTATTTCATAAAAATATTTCTAACTTAAATCTAAGTATTTAACATACATTAATTTTAATAAAATTAGATTATATAATAATGCAAATTATATAACAATGTAAAAACTAATAAGAAATACTTATTGGGATTGAAATAGTCCAAAAACACTCAAATTAACACAAAATAGAAAATAAGATTGAGGTTTACCGAAATAAATTTCCTGGGCTGCCAAGGTGCATGCAGTTTAAATTTCGGTAGTCTCCCAAGATACAACACTCTATTGTTCATTATTTCCACGACGAATTTGAACAAACACAAATTTCCAACTAAATTTTGGGATGCGTAAGAGAAAGAGAGTGATATTTTTTTAAGTTACTATAATTGATTCAAAATCGGCCAAACTTTGTAAATTATTTATAGACGCAAAAATACCTCTTTGAAAGAGACACGATATTTCAGTACAAACATCTTCGAACTGAATAGACACATCTCTTACTCTTATTTATTTCATTCACAAAGAAAGACCCCAACACTTCATTTTCCCAAAACGTGGGATTTCAAGTTCATGTATTTTATTTTATTTTCCCACGCTTCACAATTTTGAAGACATAGTATTTAACATGGGATTTGTACTCTTCGTGATCAGAGATGAATCCAGGAATTCTATTTAGGGGGCTAAAGTAGATACAAAGAAAATATCCATTCAATATTCAAACTTGAAAATTATATTTCATTCAAAAGGAAATATATGACGAGATACATAAGGTGTAGTTTGACAAAAATGACCCATAAGTTACTTTAATTAATTACGAATTTGTTATATGTGACGAAAAGTAGGGGGTAATGTGAAAACATATACGTCACATGTGACTGCCATTTGTGAGAAAATTCAGTTTATATGAGTAAAACAAATTTTGTCACAATTTTTTTATTTTGCAAGGAACATTTTCTTTGCGTGCAACGAATTTATTTTGTCATATTAATGTTTTCGTGATGTCGATGAAACAATTACTTTTTCCTCAAATTTTTGGGTGGCAAAAGTTAATTTTTTTGTAGTTCATCACATATTCTCGTGAATCCATATATCATAAATCAACCGTCATTTGTTCTTACAAGATATATCACGAGATTCATCAACAAGAATAGCAAATAACCACCGAGCTATCTAATGATAGCATTGATAGTTTCAATTGAGAAAATATTGACAATGTCTTTTTTAATTGATGGAGCCGTCAACTTAAGATTTTTTGGGGCATTTCATAAAATAATGGCTCTAGCAACCTCATTTTGACCCTCTAGAAAACTTAAAAGCTCAAGGAAGTTTCGTTGGTTGCTTGAAAATTTCAATTCATCTTGTATGCAAAATGCAAGTTCTTGTTTAAGAAGAAATTGAATGCAATTATTGGACAAGGATTTTTGGGATGATCATGAATTTATAATGGATCAAGTTTACGGATTTGACTGAAAATTGTATCAGTTATTTTATTTAGGGTAGGATGAGCAAGAGTTTTAAATTAAATTATTATATTTAAACTTGTATTTTAAAAATAATATACAAATTACAATTATATTAAAACACCCAAAAAAAAGTTGAGAGGGTTCTATAGACTTTAAACAACAAATACTCCCTCCATCTCATTATTTTAACTTTATTAGTTAAAATATCCGATTAAATTTTTTAATTTTCTAAGTGACTTATCATGTTAAATTATTCACATTTGTGATGTGTTAAATCTTTTAAATATTAAAATATATTGTGCTATCTAATAATATCAACTTATTTGTAAAATATATTAATTAAATGATTTATTATAATTTTTATAAATTTAATTTAATTAATTGGTCAACGGTACCAAATTATAAAGAAAAATGGAAGGAATAAAGTATTATTTCAAAAAAGAATCAAAGGAAATTTTAACATTTGACATTATTTCAAAAAGAAAAAAGGTATTCAGTGCAAACAGACTAGCAATCATCTAAGAAACCTCATGGATAATTCCGTATTTGATTGTATACTTTCGACCCGCATGTGATTCATTTAATAAAAAGGAATAGTACCCTCAAAGTGACCACCGAAGTTTGAATTTATGTTGAAAAATATTCCATAGAATATGTCCAACACGGGATTAAACTATTGAAAAAATAAAAATAAAAATAAAAACTCACTTTTCGAGAATGAAGTATTATAATTTTTGACTTTTATACTTTACATGATAAAAATTTGAAGTTTCACATGATGAAGCAAACAATATCCAATCCCAAGATCACATGTTGAATCAAATAATATCACAGTCTCCCCATGACCCAATCAAAGCACGGAAGTAATGAGATGTTACATCAAAGCAAACAAAATTCCATAATAATGAGTTGCTACATTCAAGTTAAACATCTTATTTTACCAAAAGAAAAAAACATAAGCATCTGATAAGTAACATTAATTAATCATAATACCAAGACTTCATACATAATGAAATTAATGTTTCCCCTTGTCACCCAAAGAAATAATAGTGAAATGAATTCAATAGTAGTTAGAAGATGGTCCACCAAAACAATATAAATTCACTTAACTACATGCACATGAATCCAATGACTACAAGTCTCCACTTTAGATAAGAATATAAGGTTAAACAATACATGCTAAAACACAAAAAGATTTAACAAGGACTACCTCAAACTCTAACCAAGTCTCCAACCATGACAAGAACCAAAACCACCTCTATTCAACCACAAGCTTCGATATTCCCTCCTAACATACACAAAATGGTACAAAAATCCCATAGTTTTGGCTCACCTAATCCGGTAGCGATTGGGACGAGAGGTACCGTTGGATCCCTCATCATGCAAGAACTAAATTACATTAACCAGCTTGAGTTGGTCCATAATAAAAGCTCAAACAAGGCTTCAAATGGTGAGTTGTCCAGACAAAAGCTTCCAAAGTTGATCACTATAGCAGGGAAAAAGAAGAGAGGCAGTAAAAATTTCATATCAAGCATGTGTTCTACGGTAGAAGTAGCAGAGAGCAATCAGCCTAGTAAGTTATCGAGATTCACTTACAAGAATTTAAAAGATGATCTTAAGATGTCGAAAACTTAGCCAAAGTTGTCTGATAATTTTGAGAATCCAAGCTTCCTTAGACGACTAGTTATAGGATTTAGACATTTTATGTCCACTATCTCAACTACGCCAGGTGCTCGTTTAACGGGGTTTTGCCTTATTGGAGTTCCTTCTATTGATATATTATCAGCTGTGAGCATTGGAATTTGATGACTCCTTCCAGTGTAGTTCTTTGTCTTCTTTACAGTTTCAGGGCCTTTTTGACTTTTCACATAGCTTGAGCTACTGTTGCTTACTTCTTCCACTGATAATCGAGATTTTCTAGGAGTGGTGTTACCAGAGGAAACCGAAGTGGGGAATGAAGGTGCCTTTGATGAGGATTTTGTGGAGTCTAATTCTTTAGACATAAGGGCACTGATTGTCCCAGTTGTACCGACTTTAATGGATCCTCCGCCACCTCTGATAGCTTCTAATGTCTGAACCATAGTGTTTCGACCTGTGTACAGAATCTAGTAAAAAATTCTCTATGAATGAAGTTAGTGTAATTCTAAAGCAAGTTCAAATATACATCGGATCAATCCAATCAAGATCCTGTACAAGAGTAATACAAATTGCATGAGTCATACATAGATCTATAATTATATAATTATATATACATGATGATTATGTAATTTCTGTTTCATTTAATTATTTTGTATGAATGTTTTTATTCTTTGTTTATAAAGAATGCGGGTTTACTAATTAGTTAAATAAACGAAATCATAAACTTCTCAGAATGAAACTAAGAAAAGACTATTAACAAGTAGTTCATAGAATTACAGAAGGTCTTGTACACGAATCCATATTAACAAGCAATATTTTGATACATCAATAACACTATATTAAAAAAAATTGGACCAATCACATTAATGCACGAAATGGTTTCAAAATCCATTTTATGGACTTAACAAATTTATGGATTCTGATCTGTTGAACAGAAAAAAAAAAAAAAAAGGAGAAAAGAAATGAGCCATCAGCACCGGAAACGAGTAGGGCCCTTGCTAGTGTCCCTAGAGTGTTCAAAGTTCAACCATCTGACTCCCTAAGAAATAATGCACAATCCCACACCGAAGTAATTAGTCGTTATACTCAATCAAAAGGCAAATAGGAAAACTACTAATTTTTTCAATTATAGAGAAAATTACTGGAAAAAACAGGAATATAAACATCTTCAAGAGTCAATCAATTTTCTTAGCTCACAGCTGCATCATTTTTACTGAATTTTGATACAAACATTTTTCACCATATAACACATAAATTAGTAGTCTTGACCATACAATCTTACACAAATGCAAAAGCCTAGGCTACCAAACAAACCATCATTGCATTAAAAAAGACATCCATTCATATATATGTGCTACAAATTACTACTAGACAACACCCTTGTGCAAAAAAAAGATTGAAATAAAGAAGGTGATTACAAAATAGTAAGGCAGATGTTAAGCGGGAAATCAACAAAGATATAGCTATCAGCAAACACCACACTTGGATTGTCATTTCAAAAATCAAATGAAACGACATCATAAAGATAGATTTTTTTTCTCGACTGTTATGCGTTTGAAAGAGCTAAAAAAACTATCAGACAAAAGTATATGATGATTAAGAATTGAATTTTACCAACAACCCACTATCTGGAGCTTCTACAGGGGCAAGAAAAATCGATTCTTCAATCAAAAACGTTCGAATGAGATGAAAATAGAGGGACTCAAATCAAATAATACACAGCAAAGTAAACGGATTTAAAGTTTTTGCAAGGAGAATTGAATTTTGGGGAAAGGCGAACAGTGGTGTAGTTGCAGTATCGCTTTCAAGAAATCTACTCTCCCTAAAAATGTGCATTTGGTAATTTTATTTTATTCGCCATAGGGTGTACCTTATTTTGAAAAAACGAACATAGGGTGTTGTACCTTGTTCTTCTCGGATAGGTTAATCAAATGAACAATATTGAAATGCTCTTTAATCAAATGAATAATATTGAAATGCAAAATTACCCTTGTGCTTTATTAAATTGAAAAAAATCTTTTGTGTTACTATATTTTTTTGCAAAACCTCCCTCCCGTACTACATTTTATTAGTAAAAAGTCCTCTTCAAAGCCAAATTATAGTTTGTAGAGAAAATGATAATAACTCAATCACCATAATTAGTATTATACGTTAACTTTGAAAATTGACAAAACCTTCCTCTTGACTGCATGAAGGAACTCCCAATAAGGTTTTTTTAATAATAAAAATAATACGATGGACTTTTTATTAATATAAATAATACAGAAGAATTTTGCCAATTAGACAAAATACAAGTGGTATTCATTTTATTTTACGATATTCCTTACAACTTTCTAGAAAATATACAATTATTCATTTCATCTTAAAAATTCCAAATAAGGCAAAAAAAAACAAAAATCTAAAATATTTAAAGATCCTATTTTTTTAAAATAGTGATTTAAAAGGCGAAACAAATAAACGTTTACTCTTTTAGACCAATTATTTTACCTTATTTGATAAAAGGACCAATTATCTTGCCATATTTTTTTCCAGAGGAACCCAATAATCTTACCTAGACATAATTTCTTTGTCAAATATTAAATTAAAACTATGTATAAGATTTCAGCTTTATAAGTTAACCAAATAAGTATTTATCATAATTTGATTATGATCCCATCTTTTAAAGTAGAAAAACTGAAACTATAACTAAGGTCATCTTCAATGGTGACCGGAGGGGTCGAGACGGGTCCGGGGAGAGAAATCGTCTCCAGTGACTGGGGGTTGGGGGCGAGGCGGGGTTGGGGCTCGCGCGAGCCCTGGCCTCGACCCGTTCCCGCGTGAGCGAGAGGAAGAAGAAGAGGGGTGCGTGAGATTCACGCGTCCCTCTTTAAGTCAGGGAACGCCAAGTGGTGTCCCCTGATTGGATTGTTTTTTTAATTCCTTAATTAAAATTGTTTTTTTAATATTTTTAAATAGAAAAAATTAATTATTTGAAGAAATATATAATAAAATTAAAATTTCCTCCTAAATTAAATTAAATTTGTTATTTAACAAAATTTGTTAGTATATTTATTGTATATTTACTAGTATTTAATACAAAAATGGAGTCACCAATTTTAATTGAATTATTTAATATAATAAATTTTATATTTTAAAATTAAAATCATTAATAATTTATTAGAATGGCAATTAAATTTATTTATGGACAAATCATTAATAAAGAATTTATTAGAATTGTATTTCCTTTTTTGTTTGTTGTGCTTCCTATTATGTGTCAATTTTAATTTTATGATTATTTACTTTCTTTAATTTTAATATTATTAATAATTTAATTATACTAATAAAATAATCATTAGTTAAATACAAAATTAAAACTATAATTATAACTTCGAGCAGGCAATAGTTAAAAATTGAATTAAATCAATATCGGAGCCCTGCCATTGGAGACGACCATGCAGGGCTCGGGATGGGGACAGGGACAGCTCCAAGGCTCCGGAGCCCTGAGCCCCCCCTTCCATTGGAGATGGCCTAATTAACTAAGAAAGACAATTTTGTCATGTACGTCACTACAAGAACATTGATGACACGGGGCACGTGAGGGGTGTTGACGTAATGTTTAATTTATTTTATAAGTTGAAACAATTCTTTTAATTTAGGGTTAATTACAGGACATCCCTTGTGATTTGGTGTATTTCGCGTCCAATCTCTTCGAATAATCATAATTACACAGACCTCCCCTAATATTTATAAAACCTTACATCCGTAGGTTCACCGTTAGTTTTTAGTTGACGTCATTACCCAAATTTTATAGAAATCCCATTTTACCCTTGAGGTTATTGTAGCTATTTTCATGGACATTTATACCCTTGTTATGTTTGGTGCATGTGAAGGGTTTCAATGCAACAATGTGGTTTATTTGTAGGCGTAAATGTTATAAAAGTCAGTGAAACTTTAAATTATTTTATTTATGTGTACATATTGATTTCGAACTTTTTTCATAATGTTTTTAAATTGACGTACAAGATTAAGTGAATAAATTGTTGTTAACCATAAGAAAAAATAAACTTGAAGATAAATATAAAGACCATTATGAAAATGCAAAAATGTTCATAATTATACATATTTAACCCGTAAGGTTAATAATTTTAATTTTTTTCATAATCTAAATAAAATTTAAAGCACAAGGATAATGAATAAAAACTATGGTTAATGAGGAAAAATTTGGACGTTTATTGCACTATAAAAGTGCTAAAATATTAATAATTAACTCGTACTAAAAAAATTCGTAACATTTTTGCCAAATAATTAATTCTTTTTTAAAACATAATAAAAAAGTACTCTAAAATGAAATGTATACATATAATAAAAAAATTATGATGTGTGTTTTTTATTAAGTTAAAAAAAGAATTAATATTTTTGGTTAAAATTTTATGAATATTTTGTTTATGATAAGCCCTCTTAGGTATTCATATCCTTTTATGATGTGTGTTCTTTTCAATTGAAAGAGTCACCTCCTTTGAACAATAAGCGTCAAATATTATTTGGGCGTACGAATCACAATAACCCCACATTTAATATAATTGATGGTAGTACTTTGTGCATTAATAGTAATACTCAATACTTTATTCTCCAATCAATTTTGACAAAAGTAATGTGTATAGTCGGGTCCATTTCAGATGAGGATTTTAACCTATTTCCATAGTGTTACCTAAAAAATAAATAAACTGAAAATTCCCCTGTTTTAAATTTCATTTCAACAAACGGATATGAAACGGGGTTAAATTTAAACCAAAAAATATTCAAATTTCCATGTGCGCTCTTCTGCTTCTATTCTATGACCCACATATTATATTATTAATTATTTCAATTGTTTGTTTAGGGCTCTTTGCATTAACCTTCCCTGTCAGATAATGACATTGAAAGAAAGAAAGAAATCAGATCTTAATCTTTTTCTTATTTCCCAATTTTTAATAGAAATAGAAATAGAAATAGAAATAGAGATAGAGAGGAAAAAAGAAAAGTACAGCAGTGCTTCTTCACTCATGGAGTCTTCACAGATCTCACTTCCCTTTCCAACCAGCGCAGCAGCTCATGTTTGATTGAGTAAAGTAAACCCCAACTCAAACTCAAAAATATCTCAACTCCGCATTACATTCTCCGCCATTGTTGGAGAAACAATCAAACAAAACAAAACAAAATGAGCTCTCAAAGATCCACAAAACCGCCAACCAACCAACCAACTCCTTCGAGATCTTCTTCACTCTCTTCGCATTTAGCCATGGTTGAATTGAAGCAGCGTATATTAACTTGCCTTTCCAAACTCGCCGACCGCGACACTCACCAGATCGCCGTCGAAGACATCGATAAAATCATCCAATCCCTCTCCAACGACGGTATTTCAATGTTCCTCAATTGCCTCTACGACGCCGTATCTACCGACCCTAAACCCGCCGTAAAAAAGGAAGCCCTCCGCCTCCTCGCCGCACTATGCGCCGCCCACACCGATTCCGCCGCCGCACACCTCACCAAAATCATCGCCCGTGTCGTTAGAAGATTAAAGGACGCCGATTCTCAGGTCAGGGACGCCTGTCGTGACACCATTGGCTCGCTTGCGGGACTGTATCTTAAGGCTGGTGGAGACGGCGTCGTTTCTCTTTTTGTGAAGCCATTGTTTGAGGTAATGAATGAGAATAATAAAACTGCGCAAGGGGGTGCGGCATTGTGTTTGTCGAAGATGGTGGAATGCGCATCAGAAGTTCCTTTGGTTGCATTTCAGAAGCTTTGCCCTAGGGTTGTTAAGTATTTGAATAGTCCTAATTTCATGGCGAAGCCTTCTTTATTGCAAGTTGTGTCCAGCTTGTCGCAGGTTTGCTTTTCTTCCTGATTTTTCTTCTTCTTTTGTATGTGTTTGATTAGCATTATTTCGAAATTAACACATGTAAGTGGAATCTTGATTCATGGCCATAGTGACAAATTAAGAAAGTGATGTTATATTGCTTGATAGAAAAAAGGAACGAGAGTGTTGACTTTTTGCTGAAGATTGTTGTACTTAGCTTGTGTGTGTTAATTGAGAAGTCCTAATTAATGTTTATATTGTTATATCGTGGTCTGTTATATACTACTAAGTAGTTTCTTAGAGGTGATTTACCATTAGCATTATGTATGCCTCCTGGTTTTATTAAGGTGATATTCATTGTTCTTTCTCTCTGTGTAAACTGGAATGTAAAACGAATAGTGATCTGTTATGTCTTCCACAAAGTATAAGGGTCTCTGTTTGCCGATAAATTGCTTTTTGTTCCAGTTCTATTCAGTTGATGGAATGTTTAAGAATTTTTACTTTGCCAATTGAATCTAGCTTTTTTTAGCTTGTTATAATCTAATACTAGATGACTGCTCGTCTGCTCCAGATCAACTCACTAATTTTTTTATAAACATGAAAAACAATGTAAATCCTTACTACAGCTTATTAGTATTATATAAAGATCAATGAATACAACCAATAATCCATTTATGACTGACATTACTAAGAATATTGCGAATCATATCTCATTCTATATTACTTTATATCCTTGGTGATGTGCGTATATTACTAGTTTTATAGAGGTGGTTTGTGGCACTTACCTGCTAATTTTAAGAATCTAATATGTCTGCACTTATGAAATTCAAACAAAATGTGGGCTTTATATTCTTCAGTGTTAGTGAACTATGATGCTTATTGTTGCAGGTAGGAGCAATAGCACCACAAAGTTTGGAACCATTGCTGCAGAGTATTCACGAGTGTCTTGGCAGTTCAGACTGGGCGACTCGAAAGGCTGCAGCTGATGCCTTAATTGCCTTGTCTTTGAACACAAGCAACATAACACCTGAAGGAGCTGCTCCAACTTTGAATGCGCTCGAGGCTTGTAGGTTTGACAAGGTATCTGGTATCTATCGATTTAGTATCTTTTTAAATCATCTGACATGACCCTGCCATATATAACTCCCAACACATTATGAATTCATAGAGCTATTCAGAGTTCGTTTCTGTATTCTATCTCATGCATTGGTGCAAGTTAGACCAAAGAGCCAGTTTAGGTTAGGAATATACTAATTTTGGTATCATGGATGCAACCCATTCAACTGAAACTAATGTTAGATATTCCTCAGATAAAACCCGTTAGAGAGAGTATGAATGAGGCTTTGCAGCTTTGGAAAAAAATTGCAGGAAAAGGAGATGGTTCTTCTGATGAACATAAAACTTCATCAAATGGTAGGGATTGAATCCAAATGATTCATTTTTGGATTTTCACTTAGCTTACAGTCTTGAATTTTTCTGCCTCACACGCTTCATTTTATAATGCTCAACACTTTAGATGGCGAGGCTTCTGAATCCGGTGACAAGGATCCTCCAAACCTTGGTGAGAGAGGAATTGAAAATTCTGTTAAGGACTCAGCCAGTGGATCTCCCACTGATTCTCATTTTAAAGCCAAGGGAAACAACATCTACGACAAGGCCGTTGGGATATTGAAAAAGAAAGCTCCAGCATTAACTGACAAAGAATTGAACCCTGAGTTCTTCCAGAAACTAGAAACAAGAGGTTCAGGTGATTTGCCTGTAGAAGTGATTGTACCTCGTCGATGTACTAATTCTTCAAATCCACAAAACGAGGAAGAGTCTGAAACTAATGATATAGATTCTTCAAGTGGGAGGAATAGGCTGAGCAACCAGATTGGTGATGGAACCTTCAAAGGAAAATACGAAGGTTTGGATAGGGGAGCTACTGGAGATCGTAGTGATTCTAATCCGAGAGAGTCATCTAGTACTTATTCCGATTTTTCCAGAAACCCCGGTCAATCCGAGGGTATGAATAATAAAGGAAACTGGTTGGCTATTCAGAGGCAATTGTTACAAATGGAGAGGCAGCAGGCTCATCTCATGCATATGTTGCAGGTCTGTTTTATTTAGTTTGCTCTTTTAACATCTTGATTCCAGAATTTGAAATTTCACTGACCCTCGTGTCCCGTTTTGCAGGATTTTATGGGTGGGTCTCATGATAGCATGTTGACATTGGAAAACAGAGTACGAGGCCTTGAGAGAGTAGTTGAAGACATGGCACGAGATCTTTCTCTATCAACAGGTAGGAGGGGTGGTAGTACTATGGTTGGAAGTAAGTACAATGGGTTCCCCGATTATTCCAGTGGTAAGTTAGGAAGAGGGAACGATGGGCGAATTCACTTTGGAGAGAGGTATGCAGCATTTGATGGTATTGGTTCGGGAATGAAGGGTCGTAGCCCTTCTTGGAGATCAGATGCATCAGACGGCTGGGACTTCCATGGATATGGTAAAAATGGGCAAATGGGCTCAAGAAGAGCCGGTGGTGGTGGTGGTGGTGACAATGAGGATCAAATTGGCAGCAGGAGAGCTTGGGGAAAAGGAGCAGGGCCAGTTAGGTTTGGTGAGGGACCTTCTGCAAGAAGTGTCTGGCAAGCCTCAAAAGACGAAGCAACTTTAGAAGCTATTCGAGTAGCTGGTGACGATAATGGAGTTGCTAGAAGTGCCCGTGTAGCAATACCAGAAATGACAGCAGAGGCATTAGGAGATGATGGAACAGTGCAAGATCGTGATCCTGTTTGGACTTCTTGGAGCAATGCAATGGACGCACTTCATGTTGGTGATATGGATTCTGCTTTTGCTGAAGTTCTGTCTACTGGGGATGATGTATTGCTTGTAAAGCTTATGGACAAATCTGGCCCTGTTATTGACCAACTCTCGAGTGAGGTAGCAAGTGAACTTCTACATGCTGTTTCACAATTGCTCATGGAGCAAAACTTGTTTGATATGTGCTTATACTGGGTTCAACAGGTACACACTCACACTTAGCTTTATTTATACATTTTGTTTCACTGTGAGTCTGTTGGATTAATGTTGGGTTGGTCAAATTGATTGTACAATGAAATCTTTGTCTCATTTCTTGACATTGAATTGCTTCATGTTCTCAGCTGACGGATATTGTTATGGAGAATGGTCCCGAAGTTTTAGGGATTCCTACGGAAGTAAAAAGGGAGATGTTGCTGAATCTACATGAAGCGTCTTCGTCCGTAGAGCTTCCCGAGGACTGGGAAGGATCCTCTCCAGACCAACTGCTAATGCATTTGGCTTCAGCTTGGGAAATAGATCTTCATCATTTCGGGAAATAGCTTTTTGGACCTTTTTTTGCTATTGATAATAGCTTTTGGTTATGATAGTTGAGACATGTTTTTGTATCTACACATTGAGAACAAACTGTGACCTCAAATATATGAATGATTGGTTTTCTATATATTTTTTTAGTAGCTTCAGGATATAGAAGTGATAAAAGAAAAAATTAATAAAAAAGAAATGGTATATAGATTTCAGACTTAGATGATTGCTCATTTGCTGAGTTTTCCCTAATCACAAATTTTTATAGAGGATATGAAGTGAAAATAAAAAGGGAATGTTCAAAAGGTTTCATGAATACGTCAAGAACGCTTATTATATTCCTTGCTAAGTGAAGGATATAGAGCCCTATTACACTCTTTACTACATTATAAGCAACTCTTATTAGAGATCCAAGATTTGTTTTTCCTCTTTATTTTGATTAGTTTTTTTCACAATTTATTTTTGGTATTTGTTTATGTAGATGAGCAATTCGCCTAAAATCCCAAAAGAGAACGGTCCAGACTCCTGGATATTCATTATATTAGATAAAGTATAAAATTGCTTCATTAACTTGATGCTTTTTATAAACTTTTCAACTTTCCCCACATTAAAATATGTTGCACCTGTGGCACCAAAGCCCAATGAAAGTCAAATGCTAATTATATAATCTTATAAGAATAAATAGCAACCCACACTAAATAGTTATATTAATACAATGAGAACCATGGGTCATTCATTCATCAAGAACATTGATACTACTAAAGTAGTACAATTTCACAATTCCTCAAGAATAACACTTACATTAATCGATCGAAAACTCAAAAATTGGAGCTACATTTGCAGCCATTCCCCATAGCCTGAACATTCCATCTCCACCTTATATACAGCTCTAGAACCTCTTCTCTTGCAAGCTCCCGAAATAGATTACAAAATGCTCACTCGCATCACCCTGAACCCGAAAAAGTCAAGAACCCAGTATTCCATATTCACGACAGGGCAAGATTAAGCATGTGAACACTTTGCCAGGGCAAGAGATTCACTGGAATTGAAGAAACAAAAAGAAAAACACATATTCCATCTACTTGGCAGAATACCAGTTTTTAGCACATTTAGCATCAACCGATAAACCAACTCTAAGGAAATTTTCCCCGTTAAAAGGCTTTGACATGCAGTCAACAACTATAGCCTTCGCCTCCTCACCAGATTCTTCTGGCCCTTCTAGGATAACTTCATCATGAACTTGTAATAGAAGTCTCCACCCTAGTTCCTTCAATCGAGCATTCTTTGATATTTCTAGCATGGCACACATAGCCACATCAGCAGCACTTCCCTGCAAGTTCCGTAAATTAGAAAAATAATTCAATGCCAATAAGTGCATAGTCGAAAAACACATGTTAAAAAAATGGGGAATTAGTAAACCTGCACTGGGGTATTGATGGCAGCTCGTTCAATGTGATTTTTATGGGCCGAGCTGGCATTTTGTAGTGATGGAAAGTGGCGAGCCCTTCCAAGCAATGTGTGAACGCTTCGAAATTTACGAGCTTCTTTTTTTCGTTCCTCTTGCCAAGCCAACACTTCTTTTCTGTCACTATACCAGAGATCAACTGTTTCCTGAGCTTCCTTTCGAGAAACCTGAGAACATACATGTATAGCATCAGATATTGTATGAAGACCTAGTTTCTAACTGAGAACTCATTAAAATTAATGTACCTTCCAGTCACGGGCAAGTCCCACAGTAGTTTTACCGTATGCAATGGAAAAGTTGAGCATCTTTGCTTTCCTTCTTTCAGAAGCAAAAGCATCCTGAAAATAAGATATTATTAAGAAAATTGTCCATGGTTATAGAAGGTAGAAGCACTTGATAATGAAGTGATCATTTCCTTGGATGAAAAAAAGGGAGAGGTCTACATTTTATGCTTTTGCTTGTCTTTGACACTATTATGCAGTTTATTTTGTTTGCTCATTTCAAAGTGTTTGACCTCTACCTCCTAAGCAAGAAGATACTGAGGTCCAGGAAATAGAAGAAGAAGGTCCTTAACTAAGAATAATGTACGATGCATCTCATTTTGTAAGCTAACATGCCTCCAAGAACTTGTCATTCATTACAAGGTTTCTTAGATTCAAAGGCTTGAACTGTTGCAAGGAGTTGATCAAAAGAGCAAACCTTTAGTAAAGGGGCTGGAGGCTTATCTTCACCAGGTTGAGGATACCACTCAAGCAGCACATCCTTTCGCTCAATGGCTTCACGGATGTGTGGATACATGTTCATTGCAGTCCTCGAGTGGAAATCTCCACCAGCCTTGAAAGCATTCAACATGCTCTCACAGTTGGCCAGATGTGCAAGAATTCTAAGTTCCAACTGTTATGAGAACACAGTATCACAATTTAAAACTGGCATAATAAAAACAGTATTGTTCTTGAAGGCCAAAGGCATTACCTGTCCATAATCAGCAACTATCAGGGAGTTTCCAGGTGCAGCTATAAATGCCTGACGAATCTTATATCGATCTTTCTCCAAAGCAGGCTGATTCTGGATTTTTCAATAAAGAAAAACATCAATCACTATAGATGTTTGAGACAACTAGGAGAATCACACTTGCTTGGTTTGAAAGTTAAGAGGATTTCATTTCATGATATCACATTACAATCAACTGTTATCTCCAACTACCAGCCAAACATTTAACTAGACTTGAACAGAATGTTTTTCGATAATACGGATAATTTAAGGCACTGCCGGATTGCTACTCTAGTCAACATGACATGAAAAATACATGCTGTGCAGAAGGTTTTAAGAAAACTCAACAGATTTATGGTTCTATTCATATCATTTATCAGAACACATTTTATCTATCTTAAGAATATATGGTTATATTTGAGCTAATGGACTGCCTCATTTGTTGATTTTTGTTACTCCACATCACCTCATGTACTGAAAAGTTTAAAATTTGCATTCATATGCCTTTTGTTTATGATCCACTTTAAGGGGCATCTCGAGGTAACTCATGGTATCTTTAAACAGCAAAACCAGAAGGTTATCTGAAACCATCCACGAAGGAATTTTTTCATCTAATGAGAAGATAATCAAAGAAGTAGCAAAATCTGAAATGATGGTTAATTGTGAAAGAGGAAAAACAACAATTGCCCTCTTCAGATTCATAAATCATACTCAGTGGCCAAAAGTGATGAGATGCCAAATCCAGTATTCAACAGAAATTTCTACACACTTCTTTTAAGCAATACTTGTGCCACTCATCAAGCAAAAATTCATTTTTTTGGCAATAGTTTAATAAGAAAGTAGCTTAGGCGGAACAAAATGATTCCATGTAACATGGGCGTTTCATCAGGCTTCAAACAAGAGTTACAAACTGATTTTTTAGAAGCGCTGTTAAAAAAAAAAGAGTAATTCTTGGAAGATATATAATGTACAAACCTGCAAATTTGGTCTTCTTGCAGACAACCGCCCGGTTTCTGTGTTAATATTCAATGAACAATGGATTCTCCCATTTTTGCCTGATATTTGATCTCCCTGAGTTAAACAATGAAAAAAAAAGTATTAGTCAAACTATGTTACCTTTTTGGCCTTAGTGGTAAACTCTGGTTCTTAAAAAGGCTAAAGTTTAGTAGACGAGAACATTCTAAAAGCTCCACTTAAATATTTATGTCAGATTGATATCTATTAACAACTAACACTCACAACTGAAAATTGAAATATTCTCAATATTTTGAATAAATATTCCTTTAATATAAATTAGAAAAATAACAGTGAAACATCCTCATGCATAGGACTAGAGAACCAGAGACTTCCGTCGAGTTCATATAAAATATTCACAGGTAGATCAAAATAGGTGACAAGTATGAATCATGCCTAGGTAAAGGAATAAACAAGTTAGAACATTGGCGCCAAACAGATGACATATGGACAGAAATGAACAAGCACAAACTGCATTTATAATTATCAATATAGATTCATATTTTAGATTCAAAGTTGTTTGTTTGTTTCTCAATCATTCTGGTAGGAACTTGTTAGCAGCACTTCATGGAAGTGCACGCATAAAGGTTTGGAACTCTTGTTTTATCCGAGCCTTAAGGACAGGACACTATCCTATCTCTGCCTAGCTCTACATAGTCCGCATTTCTTTTTTGAAGGGCCAAAAAAGTGTCCCAACAGCTTCCAACAGTCTCTACTTGGAATTTTATTAAATGGGTTGGTTCATTTAGATGTCAGTAAGGCACAGGAAAATCGAAGGTTACAAGCCAATGATGAAGGAGGTAGATCAAGAGCAATCTCTTGCAGCAAAGAAATATGAGAAATTTGGAACAGTTGAGAAACTAGAATCAACACCTATTCAATAGGCACTTACGCTAATCTTAATTTCAATTTTGGAGAAACAAAAACAAGAGAGGAGCAAACAAAATAAATCCATAAGCCAGAAGAAGCTTACTTCTCCCCCAACTCATACTAAACCAGAAAAAAAAGGAAATACACAAATATCATTTAATATATAACTGAATATAATTTTTATTATATCCTGGTAAGTTTAGAAGTAAACCTGTAAGGGGAGAATAAAGTTGGATATCAGTGAGTCTATGGAACAAACTTCACATAAAGCAGCAATGGCATGACAAGCCGCAATTCCTGTCTGTCCACCACCAAATGCAGAGTAAGCTGCTCCATATGAAGATGTATCAGGGTCTTCACTCAGGGTTGCTACACTGTCTACAGAAGCTTTTCCATTCACATTTTCAGGCGCTTCTTCATCAATGTCATCCAAGAAGTCGAAGTCGGCAGAAACTTTTCCAGCAAGATGCCTTAAAGTATCTCCACCAACAGAAGGCCAACCACTTGCAGTGTACTTATCAGTCGTCATAACATCAACACCATCAGGCTTGCGCAGTGTGATTTTACGAAATTTCGTGGGATTTTTCTTGCCTTCTTCAACAATGTTTTCTGTATTGGGAATTCGAAATTCCTTTTCCACTGGAAGGAACTCATTGGAGTTCTTACTACAAATAAAATGTGAAGAACAATTGTTTGCGTAAATTAAAATGAGAAAATATATGTTTTGTAATAATATTATGGTTATGTATTTCAATAATGCGACATTTTTTTTCTCAAAGTAGTGGTAAAATAGAGCAATTTAGACAAAATTATAAATTACGGTCGCACATTTGATTAATTGTTTACCAAGGGAAAATGTATTTATATTTATCTTGGTTCTTATTTTATTGCCAAGTTGTACATCCTGGTCCTAGTTTGTGTTCAACATTGATATTCAAACTTCTTGACCTTTCATGTGATATTTATCTATATGCTGTAATAAAGAAGAAAACAAGGACGAAATTTGAAACAAAGAACCTAAATTAATGGAACTTTTTATCAGAATTAATTCTAAGAATAATTTTTAAGCTCCAAAAAGGCTATACTACTCAGAACCTCCAATAAGAATGTTAATTCATACCTATTCTGTATACCACCAAAAAACAATTGGCGCAACTGTGCATCACTTCCCACATTCATAAACTTTGCATCAGGGCAATATTTTGATGCCCATCTCCGAAATCTATCAGCAGCAATCTGCTGCTCTGATTTAGCCACCTTTTCAATCTCAGCAAGGTAAGAACGATCAACAAGCATTCCTTCTGTCTCCATTTTTACAAGAAGCTCACCAAAGGGCCGCATATATTTTTGGTAAAATTGATACATTGATCCTTTGTATTGTCCATCAAGCATCCAGGTGGTTTTCAATAGCTTCTTCTCCAAACTTTCATAAAGCATCAATGTGCTTATTGAATCTAAAGCAGAATAACAAATCCATAATTTTCTCTCAGATTTTTGTAGCTCTTCAACAGGAGGAATGGTGATCAACTTTCCCTCAGATCCATCTTTCTTTGTTTTTCTCTTGCCAAAAATATTCTTCATCGATACTTTTCCAATAACTTTTTCACCAGGGCCTCTCTTAGCATCTGACATGACCCTGGAATCACTGGTCAGTGCTTCTAGTGAGTATCCCCCTTCTGTTCGTCTAGCGGAGTTCCATAAGCGAGCCATGTGCATCGTATCAGCAAAGAAACCAGAAAGTTTAATCCCATAGTTCTCTATGATGTGATTATCAAAGCTATAATTGTGCCAAACCTGCAATATGCACAAGGAAAATAAAAGCGGTGATATGCATTCAAGTTCTTAACTATGCCCTGATTAAGTATTGCTTTTCCTCAAATAAAGTTTCAATAATCCTGGAGGAATAAACAGAATTAGAATAAATTACCTTTCTAATGGACGGGTCTTCAAAAAACGGAGCAAACTCAGCTAGAAGAACCTTGCCACCTCCGTCAAGGACATCTATCCAGATACAAGACTTTCCATCACCAAAATCAGCCTCTGGACCAGAATATATACTAAAACATATAATTTCTCCATGGCCCACAGGTGTTTCTTCTTTAACATCAATATTTGCTACCTACGATTATCATAAATCATACGGTAAAAACTAAGTAGTTCAAAAATGCACAAATACATGAATAAAAGATAACAATCAGATACATGAATTCCATACCCCAACTATCTACTAGCTTAAAAATATAAATGAAGTTTAAGTCAATACATGCCTCTGTATCACATGCGTGAATGAGATCTTTGTACTGATTGGTTAGCAAACTGACTACTTCTCTAGCAGCAGGGATGCTATCAACTACAAGGACCTTGTCATAAACTGTACTAAGCCTCTCTTGAAGTTCTCTGGCTTCACCTGCAGCAGTTATTTTCTCTATGCGAATTTCATCAACACTATTACTTGCAACAGTATTTTTTGCAGCTTCATCAACTTCTTTTTTATCATCTACACTAACCTTATTAGCTTTGGAACCTTTCACATTTCTCAACCCATTAGGTTTAGCACCATTTGACATTTTCTTGGGTAATAATTTCTTATCACTGTCATTTACGTATGGTACTTCGTCACATTCAGTTTGAACAAAAGACATTTCGTTTTGGGAAAGACAAAGCCCCTGTTGTTGAACAGTTCCAGTATGTTCCATCTCGTTCCTGCTAACTCCACTCCCTTCTCTTTCGTACTGCAAAATAAACAATTTTGCCAAGATCAGAATGCTTCAAATATGGTGGTTACACAATTTCAAGAACAATTTGCTTTTCTAGGCTTCCAGTGTTAAGAATATCATACTACGTTTCTACTCACACAATTAGAATTTTCTGAAATAGTATCTTCTACTGGAAACATTTGAAGATTTGGAAACGCTCCCTGAGCATATTGTTGTTTGATCCTTTTATATTCTTCAGTAGCCCTACCCCAGTCTTTAGCTGTATCTCCAAGAGAATTTAGGCCATTCCGAACTTCATTTTTATTTTCCTCTCTACTTCCCACCACTTCGCGACCAGAAGGTCTATTCCAGCGAGGAAATGAATAATTATTTCTTGGTGAATCCAACATTTCACGACTATAATTGTGATATTTTCTGTAACTTGATCCAAGCTTTGACTCAAGTAAATTCACATTGGGGGCTCTATCTTCCAGCCTGCAGAATAAAATAGGTAGCATATGCACATTTCTAAGTTCTAAAACATAATATCAAAATTTAAAACTTTTAATGAATAAGAGGCATCTCAGATAAATTGTAGTAATATACATATAATGTTCAAGCCTAAGAGTACTACCCACAGAAAAACCACTACATTCCCAAAGAATATATCCCAATTTCCAAGGAACCGAAAAACCCTATGAGAAGGGTTTAGGGTTTATGTTTGATAAACCAAAAGAATATGAATTACATTCCACCCAAACATCCACGCAGGACCAGCAAAATGGGCAAGTGAAAAAATAAAAACCCACATAATAAAGTACCTAAAAAATTCCTAAATTCAGTGAGTTCAAAAGGAAGCTTAACCTGCAGCGAACTTTGGTGGAAGAAGTGAATGAGCAAACTTGAGTACAAGAACGGCAATACCAGAAATACGGAGGGCAAAAAGGGGAAGGCCTAAAGGGGGTAGTCTGAGGAGAGAACCCCATTTTAGCCATAGCAGCTGTAACTCTGCCCAGTTTATTGCTAGTTCTGTTACTAAAAATACTACACAAAGCTGCCGTCTTGATAACTTATTTAATGAACAGAGTTAAGATTTTTGATGGGCTAATTAATTGGCGGCTGTAAATAAAAAGGGTTTTACAGAGGTTTATTGGTTGTTTGTCATGAAGTGTGGAACAAGCACAAGGGGGAGAGGGCACATGCGTATTTAGAGAGAGAAAGTGGTGTGAGGGAGGGGCTAATAAGAGAACGAAAGCAGAAAGAGAGGAGGAAATGTAAAACGTCGTATAAATTCTCACACTTAAAATGTGAGATAGTACAAGTTACACCCCAAAATAATATCAATTCTAACACTTTACTCTTGTATCATCAGAGTTATTTCATCACTATTATTAAATAGTATTGAACATTTTATTTTTAAAACTATTTTATTTTTTTATTAATTATAAATTCATTCATTCATTCAATAACATTATATTAATATTTATTCATTTTTTTCCTTCGATTAGGAAAAAAAAGATAAAAAAAAAAAAAGATTTGAGATCGAAAAAATAAAGGAAATAAAATAAATGAAGAAACATAAACATTTTCCTTGGATGAATGAATTTATAATTAATAAAGAGATAATTTGTTTGATAAATTAATAAAGAAGTTTATTATTTATGAAAGGAGAGGGGATATTTTTGAATAAAAACTACAAACTATAACAGTAGGGTAAATAATGTGATATTTTAGGTAGGTAATTGATACCACCCTCATATTTTAAAGATGAAACTATATTTCACAGTTTAGTTTAAATTACATATTTATTATAAAAACTTTTAGTAATTTAAATAATCTTTTCCTTTGAAATGATAGGATTTTTTTATTATGGAACTATTAATTTTTTTTTTTTTTTTGCTTAAAAATTTATTGGAACATTAATTAAGAAATGTGAATATGGAGTATCAAATAAAGCAATTTCAACACATTTGATTATTAACAATATTTGAAAATTGAAAAAAACTAAAAATAAAATAAATTTTATTAGTTATTTTCATATTACATTTTTAGCCTTTATATAACAAAAAAGAATATTTTTAAATAATTAATGTTGAATTTCCATTTCAATTTCAAATTCACTAAAATAAACATCTTCTTTTTTATATTATTATGATAAAATTCGGTCGAACTACATTTGAAGAATCATTAATTAATAAGAGTTTAAGGCACACTCTTTCATGGGGTTGTCTATCATCCCTCGCCTGCATATTAGTGGAACCATTTAGATAGAATTGTTTTTTTTTTTTTTTTTTTATCATGACCGTCCAACCTAGTATGACATTGTATGAGGGTTAGGTTTTAAGAGTGTATGACTTATTTACCCATATAATATATTTCATCGTACTGTATCCCATTTACTATATTACCCCATGAAACACACAAATAATCCAAATACTAAAATCACAACTCAAACAGATAATAAAAAGGAATTTAACCGCTTCAATTAATCAACTCAACTCCAAAAATCAATCAATTACAACTAATGAATGAACTGAGCTACACAACCAACCACAACAATATTCAATCCCAATCACTAATTAACAATCAACAGCAAAATCAACAATAATTGACAGTAGGATTGAAATCTCAATCGAACAGCCAAAATCAACTCCAGATTCCCATATACCTGAAATGAGAATGAAGGCAGCTGATCAATGGTGTGCACGGATAAGAATTGCAGAGAACAGAGAGCAGAGAGGAAAAGGAACTCACGTATTCAAGGTGTTGTTGTGTTTTGCTTGATTCCCACCTGAAATAGACGTTAGGGAGTGGTCCTGCCTTTTTTGGCCACGTGTGCGTAGATGTCGAGTCAGCTGCCAACTAATTACTCGCGTGTCTTTAAACGACATCGTATCTGTTCCTTCAGTCTAATTATAAAAACGTTTTATCACTTTCAGCGTTTTTCCCTTTCTTTGGTTGTGGTTGAGTTCGAACCCAAACTCTTTCATTTATTTAATTAAACTAGCAGGGGGTATTTTGCATTTATTTAACTCAGCAAGAATTGCACGTAACAATACCCCCCCTGCAGAATATCCTTGTCCTCAAGGAATAAAAGAGGGAAACTTCCGTTGCAGCACCAGGAAGTCCTCCCAAGTAGCATCTTCTTCAGGGGTGTTGAACCACTTAACCAAGACTTGAGTAATGGCCCTGCCATGCTTCTGAAAAAGCCTCCTGTCCAAAATTCGTTCAGGTTCTAAAAGGATATTCCCATGCACAGTCTGGGCTTCAGGTAGAGTAGGATTAGCAGTGGCTGTCCCAATTTTCTTCTTTAGTTGAGATATATGAAAAGTGTTGTGGATCTTAGCAGATGGAGGTAAGATCAAACTGTAAGCAACCTGACCCACTCTTGCAGCAATCTGAAAAGGACCAAAATATTTGGGACTCAACTTAGTGTAGGGAGTGCCTCTCACAGTTATCTGTCTATAAGGTTGTAGCTTCACATAGACCCAATCTCCCACCAAAAACTCCATGTCCTTCCTGCCTTTGTCAGCCATGGATTTCATCCTAGATTGAGCACTAGTTAAATGATGTTTGAGGAGCCTAATTGTACTTTCTCTTGCACTTAAACTTCTGTCAACTGCCTCCACTACAGAAGTTAGAGGATTGTATAATAAGTGAGGGGGAGGGGGCTGGCCATAGACAACCTCATAGGGAGAATAATGAGTAGTGGAGTGATAAGTGGTGTTGTACCACCACTCAGCTAAAGGAAGCAAATTGATCCAAGATTTTGGTCTATCCCCCACCAAACACCTAAGATATGACTCCAAACACTTGTTAACAATCTCAGTCTGACCATCAGTTTGTGGATGGTAGGCTGTGGAGTGTAACAAGTGAGTTCCTTGAATTTTAAAGAACTCCTTCCAAAAATTGCTCAGAAAGACAGGATCTCTATCACTAACTATGGTTCTAGGCATCCCATGTAATTTGAAAACATAATCTGTAAATGCTTGAGCCACAGTAACAGCAGAATAAGGGTGGTGTAAAGCAATGAAATGTGAGTACTTACTGAGCCTGTCAACTACTACAAAGATGATTTCCTTCCCTTGCACCTTTGGTAGACCCTCTACAAAGTCCATAGATATGTCCGTCCAAATTCGTTCTGGAATAGGCAGTGGTTGTAGTAGTCCCAGAGGTAAGGAATTTGAAGACTTACAAGCTTGGCAAACCAAGCACTCCTGAACAAAAGAAAATACAGAAGAACTCATACCCTTCCAGAAAAAATGTCTTTTAAGTCTGTGCAATGTGTTGGACATGCCTGAGTGGCCACCTTCCTTACTAGCATGGTAAAGAGCAATTAAGTCATTAATTAACACCTGATCTTGCCCCACCATTAATTTTCCTTTTCTTTTCAGAATGCCATTGATCCAAGAGTGTTGAGGTTTGGCTTGAGGGTCTTGCTCCAGGGTTGTGATCAGCTTCTGAAGTTTGGGATCAGTAAGCCAACTCTTCTTGATTCTTTCAATGATAGAAGATGAAATTACAATCATACTATGTAAGCCAACAGTTTCTTCAAATCCTTGCCTGCTCAAGGCATCAGCAACTTTATTATCAACTCCCTTTTTGTATATAATTGTGAAATCATACCCCAACAATTTTACCAACCACTTTTGCTGGGCAGGTGTTGAAATTCTTTGTTCAAGTAGAAATTTTAAACTCTGGTGATCTGTGTAAATAAGGAAGTGTCTACCTATCAAGTAAGGTCTCCACTTCTCCACCGCTGAAACAAGTGCTAATAACTCCCTTTCATATACTGGCAAAGCAGCATGCTTGTTATTAAGGGCTTTACTAAAGTAGGCAATGGGCTTGTGCTTCTGCATTAACACAGCTCCCAGTCCTATGCCTGAAGCATCTGACTCAATCTCAAAGTCACAATTGAAGTCTGGAAGTGCCAAAACAGGAGTAGTTACCATACACTGCTGCAGTTCCTTGAAAGCCTTAGTTGCTTCCTCAGTCCAACTGAATTTGTCCTTCTTTAAAAGATTAGTTAGAGGTCTAGCAATTGACCCATAGCCCTTCACAAACCGTCTGTAGTAGCCAGTCAGTCCCAAAAAACCCCTCAAAGCTTTGATATTTTTGGGAAGGGGCCATTCTAGCATGGCTTGAATCTTCTTTTCATCTGCAGATACTCCTTCATGGGAAATGATATAGCCTAAATACTCTACATGATTCTGTCCAAAGCTGCATTTGCTCTCTTTTACAAACAATTGATTGGTTCTTAACACATTGAAAACCATATCAAGGTGGTGCAAATGTTGGTCCCAATTAGAGCTGTATATTAAAATATCATAAAAAAAGACTAGAACAAATTTCCTGAGTTGTGCTTGGAATACCTTGTTCATTAAACTTTGGAATGTAGATGGAGCATTAGTCAAACCAAAAGGCATAACAAGGAATTCAAAATGACCATGATGGGTCCTGAAAGCAGTTTTACAAATGTCTTCTTCTTGCATCCTAATCTGGTGATACCCTGACCTCAAGTCCAGCTTAGAGAAATACCTTGCACCATGTAATTCATCTAACAGCTCATCAATGACAGGTATGGGAAACTTGTCTTTGATGGTTGCCTTGTTTAATTCTCTGTAGTCAACGCATAACCTCCAAGAGCCATCCTTCTTTTTGACCATAACAATAGGTGAGGAGTAAGGACTGTTACTATGTCTAATTACCCCTGAGTTCAACATTTCTTCCACCATTTTTTCTATTTCATCCTTTTGAATAGCTGGATACCTATAGGGCCTCACGTTCACTGGTTGTGAACCTTCCTTTAGTGTAATAGAGTGATCATGCATCCTGTGAGGAGGTAATTCAGTAGGAATAAGGAAAAGGTCATTGTATTCTTTCAAAAGCTCCTGTAAACCCTGTAAGTTTCCTTGAGTATCTTTAGTAGTCAAGCTGAGAGTATAGGGAGTACTGTTTGGTTGTTGTAGCCAACTAAGGCTCATCATTGACAACTCAGCAGGCTTAGCAAGAAGTTTCTTCATTTTGTTGTTTTTCACTATTTTGATATCATTTTGTTTTCCTCTAAGACACACCTTCCTCCCTTCCACAGTAAACTTCATAAATAACTCCTTGAAGTTCCATTCAATGGTACCCAATGACACCAACCATTCCACACCCAACACTAACCCACAACCTCCTAAAGGTAAAACCATTACATCAATACAAAAAATGGTACCATGCATTGACCACTTGAACCCTTTACAACAATGCTCACTATATATTTGATCTCCTCCAGCAACAGTAATAGCAAGAGGTGTAGTTTTCTCCAATTTACACCCCAACTTTCTAGCTGTATATAAATCAAGAAAGTTATGAGTACTACCTGAATCAATGAGAATGTGTATAGCTTTTCCTTCCTGAGCTCCAGTTACTCTCATAGTGTTGAAATGAGTCATTCCAGTCATTGCATGCATTGACATCATAGGAGAGTCAGTAATTTCTTCATCTTCTTCCTTCTTAGATTCCTCTTCCCCTTCATCATTGTCTGTATCAGTAGCTTCTAAGTCCATCAACCAGACTTGTCTTTTCTTACCACATTGATGTCCATACACATACTTCTCATCACACAAAAAACACAGCCCTTTTGACCTTCTGTCATCCATTTCTGCAGTGTTGAGAACCTTGGAAGCTCTTGGACTGGGCTTGTAAGAATTCTGGAGTGAATTCTGGTTTTGGTAATTGTTGTAGGGAGCTTTAGTGTTTGGGGTTGGTAACAAAGGTGGACTCCTATTCATAACTGTCACTGGTTTCTTGTGTAAAGCTGAATTTGTCTGTTCTTGCATCCTAGCCAAACTGTAGGCTCTTTGTAGTGTTCTGGGAGTCAACATTCTCAAGGGTAGTTCAATATCCTCCCTTAATCCAGTTAGGAACATGCTGATTGCATACTCTTCGGAGATGTCTACCTTATGCAATAGCTCATCAAAAGTATCAAGATAATGTTGCACTGTTGATGTTTGTCTCAGTTTTTTTAACTCCCCTATAGGGTCCTCAAACATAGTAGTTCCAAACCTGTGCTGCAAAGCGTGCACATATTCTTCCCAGTGGATGTTACTCCTCCTAAGTTTCACATAAGACTGATGCCAGTGTAAAGCCTTACCCTCCATATTCATTCCAGCTAACTTGACCTTGGATGCATCTGGAGTTTCATCCATTTCAAAGTACTGCTCACTCCTATACACCCAATCCTTCACATTATCCCCATAGAATTTTGGAAAATCCAACCTCATGTTCTGCCTTGTTGAAATTTGATGAAAATTTCCAGTATGAACAGAAGCACCTCTAGGAGATTCATGAGGAGCTGTTTCCCGACGATTCACACTATTCCTCTCACTCAACAGCTCAGCAAAGTTCCTCCTCATTTCCTCCATACACTGATCAACTTTTAATTCCAACCCCATTGAGTTAGCTTTCAACTGATCTAACTCTTTTTGTATATCTTGTGACCTAGTGTTCCCAGCCATGTATATCTACACCAATGCGCAAGGAACCTGGCTCTGATACCACTGAAACACACAAATAATCCAAATACTAAAATCACAACTCAAACAGATAATAAAAAGGAATTTAACCGCTTCAATTAATCAACTCAACTCCAAAAATCAATCAATTACAACTAATGAATGAACTGAGCTACACAACCAACCACAACAATATTCAATCCCAATCACTAATTAACAATCAACAGCAAAATCAACAATAATTGACAGTAGGATTGAAATCTCGATCGAACAGCCAAAATCAACTCCAGATTCCCATATACCTGAAATGAGAATGAAGGCAGCTGATCAATGGTGTGCACGGATAAGAATTGCAGAGAACAGAGAGCAGAGAGGAAAAGGAACTCACGTATTCAAGGTGTTGTTGTGTTTTGCTTGATTCCCACCTGAAATAGACGTTAGGGAGTGGTCCTGCCTTTTTTGGCCACGTGTGCGTAGATGTCGAGTCAGCTGCCAACTAATTACCCGCGTGTCTTTAAACGACATCGTATCTGTTCCTTCAGTCTAATTATAAAAACGTTTTATCACTTTCAGCGTTTTTCCCTTTCTTTGGTTGTGGTTGAGTTCGAACCCAAACTCTTTCATTTATTTAATTAAACTAGCAGGGGGTATTTTGCATTTATTTAACTCAGCAAGAATTGCACGTAACACCCCACAATAATTTATGAAAAAATAGTTTTACGTTTTAGCAAAATTTGGGAAGAGTGATGAGGGACGGGAGAATGGGGGGTTGATTTTGGAAATGGGGCCAGTTCGGGAAGATGAAGTAGATGTTTTATTTCTTTTTTAAATATCTATAAGAGGGATTTCTAGTCTTTTTACATCAACTTTTTAATGTCATAGGGGTTGTACAAGCCCGGTATTCAAGCCACATTCCTCTTTATTATTGGATTCGTTAGTATGACATCGAGGAACTATAGGGCCTGTCTGAATCGATTTTGGCCCAAATGTTTCGTGGTCCAAAATCAATCACTTTCGAGTTTGGGCCATAATTCAGCGAAACACAAGTTTGGCTAGTCAGCCCAAACATCCTAAAACAACTGCTATAAAGCTAAGGACTAGGGTACAAAGGTCTCATTTGTCAGCTCTGCACCAACAGAGCAAATGTACAGTATGGTGAGAGAAAGAGAGGGTTTTGTATGCTCTCTCTCCTCTCCACACCATTTTTCTTTTTAATTAATATAAAATGAAGTATATGAATTAAAAAGTTCCGCACTTAAAAAAATCATTTTCCAGATTATTTTATATAAATTAATTTCTATTTTAATTACTGTTATTACTAATATTATAGAAGTATATAAAAAGTTAAGGTTTTCCTATGGTGTTTTGTATAATCATTATTAATTATATATAAATTCAAAATTTCATTATTACTATATTATTGTTTACATGTAATTAATAAGCAAAATATATATACACTAATTAATTATACACCAACATAAGATTATTATTAATTATCTAAATGAATGTTTACATGTAATAAGCAAAATATATATACATTAATTAATTATACACCAACATAAGATTATTATTAATTATCTAAATAAATATTACAATAATATCTACTTTCACATCTCAACCATAAAAATATTATTATAATCACAATCTCGATTATTACACTATATAATATTATATCATAATTCTAAAGAGTCTTTGATTTAACATCTGTCATAAACTTTTCATCCTCAAACACCAACATCCAAAACCATTTCAAACCATATCTCAATTTTTCAAAACCCACTATCTATTATTTTACTAATATTTTATCATCTCAATATTCCAACCAAAATCAATTCAAATCGTGTTTCAAATATTTCGTCAAAACCACCCAAACATTTTTGAACCATCAAAACATGACCAAACAGAGCCAAAACCGATACAATCGAGGCCATAGACATCCCCCTCTTTCATTAGGTGCCTCAAAAAAGTTAACATAGTACAACGAGAGTTTTTTCAATTATCACGTGCACTATGTTAAAAAATGATACGAAATAAAAATAAATTAAATACCTGAAAAGTTAGATAGTTTTTTTTTAGAACCAAAAGTTAGATAGTAAAGATTTGTTTAAAAAGATCAAGTCAAAACGAATGGATCAAATAGTTCAACCCCTATGTTTGGATAATTTTGTCTCTAAAAAGTTATAAAAAAAAGAAAAAGAAAAAAAAGAGAGAGAGAGTATGTGTGTGTTGGAGGCGGGGAAGGGGTGCATAAACAAAATATAAGACGTGTAAGTTGGACACTTGTTCTTGCAGCAAACACATTACCAGGGTGTTTGCAACAAGTTTTGAGAACAATTTCTAAGCTTATTTTTGCTCATAAGTTGTAATATAATGTTTGCAAATTGAAATAGGCGCTTGTACTTTCGTTTCTCTTGAAATAAGTTGTAATATTTGTGCTTCTCCAGTCTTATGACATTTATGCAATTATTTGGAACTTGTTTTAAAATATTTGAGACAATTTTGTTAAAAACCTAGTTTAGTTAAAAATCCAATTGAAAATTTAAACTAAACAATTAAACTATCAAACTAAAAGAATATTTTACTACCATATTAAAATATGATGTAATTAATATTGTATTTAAATACTACGTAATAAAAATAATTACAACTACTAATAATACGTACACATCATTAATGTTTGTTATCATATGCCCACAGGCCACATCGTAAATGTGTTTATATGTTTAGCGATATCAAAAGAACAGTTGATATAAAATGTTAATCAGTTGGACGGAAAACATATATATGAACTATAACATGATTAATTGACATAAATGAATAGCATATTTTAATCTATTAGGGTAATATAAAGTCATACATTTAAATTAAGGAAAATTCTAAGGTGACGTCACGTCACATGACGTAAGTTATAACCAATAGAATTATGCCACCTCATTAATAAATTACATACTTAACAGGTTACTAACAAGTCATAATTAATACTATTACCATAAATAGTTGTACTATACTATTATTTGACCACATTCATTGCAATATTTAACCACAACAATAGTAAATTATAAACTAATAAATTATTATAAAAATAAATAAATAATTGTGTATAATAATATTTTATAATAAATGATACATAATATTTCGTGTTGAATAATTAATATTAACATTTGAATAAATTCATAATATATTTTAATACACATAATTTATATTTTAATACATATTGGACATTAGTAATTGCAATACTTCATAATGTGGTTAATTACTTCTAATATGGGACCGTATTATGGATGTGGAGTCAATATTGTGTTATGTGAGTCTATACTACTACATGTGAGACATATAACATGTAATGTGAATTATACACATTGGTTAGTACTAATTATAATACTTCATAATGTGGTTAATTACTACTAATATGAGACCCTACTAAATTTGTGAAGTCAATACTATATTACATGTAAGACATATATCATGTAATATAAAGAATTGTCAGTAATTTAGTAATGACGAATGGTGATACTATACAATGTAACTAAATACTACTAATATGAGACTGTACTAAGTATGTTGAGTCAATACTGTGTTATATGAGACTATACTGCTACATGTGAAAACTAAACCATGTAATATGAAAAATAATCAGTAAATTGATTATTACTAATGGTAATACTATATAATGTGACTAATTACTACTAATATGAGATCGTACTAAATATGTGGAGTCAAAACTATGCTATGAGAGTCTATACTACTACATGTGGGATATATACTATGTAATGTGAAGAATTATCAGTAAATTGGTTAGTAATAATGGTAATATTATATAATGTGACTAATTACTACTAATATGAGACCGTACTAAGTATGTGGAGTCAATACTATTACATGTGAGACATTATACTATGTTAGGTGAAGAATTATACACACTGGTTAGTACTAATGATAATACTTCATAATGTGGCTAATTACTACTAATATCGAACCATACTAAGTTTGTAGAGTCTATACTACGCTATGTGAGTCTATACTACTACATGTGAGACCTATACCATATAATGTGAAGAATTATTAGTAAATTGATTAGTACTAATAGTAATACTATATAATGTGATTAATTATTATTAATATGATACAATACTAAGTATGTGGAGTCAATTCTATTACATGTAAGACATTATACTATGTAATGCGAAGAATTAGACACATTGGTTAGTACTAATAATAATACTTTTTGATGTGGTTAATTATTAATATGGGTCGACCGTACTAAGTTTGTGGAGTCAATATTATGCTATGTGAGTCTATATTGCTACATGTGAGACATGTAGAATATAATATTAATAATTATCCGTAATAGTTGGTACTAGTGGTAATAATATATAATGTGACTAATTACTACTAATATGAGAGAACGTATTAAGTATGTGGAGTCAATACTATATAATGTGAGAATTATACCATGTAATGTTAATAATTATACAGATTGTTTAGTACTAATGATATTACTTCATAATGTAGCTAATTACTACTAATATAGGTCGACCGTACTAAGTTTGTGGAGTCAATACTATGCTATGTGAGTTTATTCTATTACATATGAGACATATACCATGTAATGTGAATGATTATCCGCAAATTTGTTAGTACTAATTAATGGTAATACTATATAATGTGACTAATTACTACTAATATGATACCGTACTAAGTATGTGAAGTCAATACTATGTAATGTGAATAATTATACACATTGGTAGTGTTGTACTATTATATATGAACTTGTACCATACAATGTGGAAACATATAATTTTTATGGTAATTTGATGTTAATTTGGGTAGAAAAAAGAAAAAAAAGGAAAGTAGAAATATTTAAGGTAGTTAACTTTGGAAGATTAAAGAATATAAGATACAATATAGTTTTAACCTGTTAAACAGGTAACTCATAATTAACTAAGTTTAATTTTATTCTATATTATAAAATATATGTGGTTGTGATTACATATTTATGATCAAATGCCTTAAATTAAATTGACATCACATAACGTGACGTCACATTAGAAGTCCCATTAAATTAATAGACTACAAAGTAATCTAATCTAATATATATATATTTGAAGGGTGTCTTTTGACCCCAATTAATTGTTTTGACCAAAATCTTAATATTCAGAATTTTGAATTTTTTTAATAAATATTTATTATTGTTCAATGGATGTAATAACTCCTATATAATATGCACAAAATTAGGGAACTTAATTATTCCTTAAACTTATCCTTAAAACATGCTAAAGTTATAATCAACTTAATTATCCCTTAAATTTAGTCTTAATAATTCGAATATATATATATATATATATATATATATATATATATATATATACTGCATCATTTTTTCTGTAGATCTTTTCTCATAGCTAATTCACAATTTTTTATTTTATTTTAATTTTCTGAGTGGTGTTTTCTTTTACGATTTTGTTAAATTGTATGATAAGTCATACTTTTTTTCTTCATATCATTGAAAGCTTCAAATATTTATTTATTTCTAAATCTCTTGCATCAATTTTTGGTTATCATACTTTGTTGTAGATGAATTTTATACATAGCTATATTATAGTTTTGTTTGATTCATATTTCGCTATTTTTTTGTGGAATTAGTTTCAGCTTCTCTATTTTTTTTTTGCTTTTTGACCTAATTTGATGATAGATATTTTATTTGATCTTATATTATTCCTTTTCCATTTGAATTTTCATATTTTTTTTGTCGTTGATGTTGTCGTTTTAATTTTATCAAATCTCCTTTTGTTTTGCTTTTTTATTTAATTAATTTCCTTCAATTTTAGATCTATTATTTTAATTTGAATATTAATAATTTATGTTTTATTATTTTGCATTTTTCATGTTTTTCTTATAGATTTTATTTCGGGTTTCATCCTTCGATTTAATGAGATTATAGATTGATTTAATTTTATTTTAGATAATTTCATTTTTATGTTTAGCCTTTTAGTTTAATTTGATGATAAATTAATTTCTTTTAATTTTAGATACATTATTTTAAATTGAATATTCATAAATTTTGTTTTATTATTTTGAACTTTTCATTATTTTCTTATAGATTTTATTTCGGGTTTCATCTTTCGATTTAATGAGCTTATAGATTGATTTATTTTGATTTTAGATAATTTCATTTTTATTTTCACAAGTTTCATTAATATTTGCAGTTGTCATTAATATTGTTATAGATTTAATTTCATCTTCTTTCTTACAGGTTTCATCTTTTGAAATAATGTGATTATAAATTGATTTGTTTTGATTTTAGATTATTTCATTTTTTTATTTTATTTTCGCAAATTCTTCTTTCTTTCTTCTTTTCCCACTAATTTGCATTTGTCATTATAGTTTTACATCTATCTATACAAACACACGTTTGAATAATAATGTTGACTCCAATTGGTATATTTTTTATTAATTAAATATTGAGTTGAATTAAAATTTTGATTTTTTTAGCACATAGAGATTCTTCATTGATTGAATTATTTAAAAAAGTTTGCCTAATACTATATAGATGTATAATATAAAGTTTGTTAGTTGTTTAACTTATCCATTCCAAATTATTTGAAGTGGTCAATTTTAGATAGATGTCATATATCATACCAATTTAACAATATATTAAGTTTTACTCTTTTTATATATAATAATCTCAAGTTTTCATGAATTTTATGTTGTAAGTTTAATTGTTTTAGCCTCACAAGTCAGTACTTACATTGAAGGAAATCTTATTTTAATTATTTTGATCATGTAATAAGTATAAAAAAGATTTAAGTAGATATTTGTGTACCATAAAAGAGAAGCAATGGAAAAATCCACTCATAAAACTTTATTTTCCATTGATCTTTCACTTTTTATTGGTATAATTTACGTTTCATAGAAATTTTTAGTGTACTTTGTTCAAATAAATAATCTTATTTACTGACACTCTACGTTTTATTTTTTGTGCTTTACTGTTAAAAGAATTTGTCATTATTTACTCTTATAAATTATAATTTTTATTATCAATTTCTGTTTTTCTCTTTAATTAATTATGTATGTCCTCGACTTCATGAAGGTCAACCTTTTGTTTTACATATTTATTTTTTATTAAAATTCTTTTTAATTTTTTCTTATGTGGATATGACAAATGACTGCAAGCTATTATAAATATTGGTATATAATAAATGTTGTTCTAAAATATGATCTTATATTAAGGGTGAGTTTGACCTAACGATTCGAAAAGCAATTATAGGAGAATTTATTTTACTAAAATTGATTATGGTAATAATTGATTATGATAAAAATTAATTTTAGAATAATTGCTTCTGTATAATAGCTTTTGTAAAAGTAACATTTTAGTTGCTTCTAAAATAAGTTGATTTTTTGCTTCTCGAGATCCCAAAAGTGATTATGATCTTGGGGGTCAAACACCTTGAAAATCACGATTGAACATAAGTAATTTTTATAATCAGAGCCAACCACTTCAAAAATCACAGTAGAGGTGTAAAAGTGATTTTAAGAGCTCCAATCGCTGGGCCAAACTCACCCTAAGTGGTTTTATTACAACAAGTAATTATTTATTTAGTAGTATATATAATTAAATTTGTAAAAAAATTTTAAATTTTTGTTTTCATATTTGAAATATATTTGATAATTCTATATCATATCATATATATATTTTCACAAAATTTAACTTAAAATAGTTCCGTGCATAGCACGGGTCTTAAGCTAGTTAATATATATAACATGAATTACAAAAAATAAGGAATTTCACACTGGGATAAATTATCCAGATTAAAATGTGGATTTAGGGTTTTTCTAACCTGTTTTCTTTTGTAAAGAAATTATTTATCAACACGAAATTAATCTGATTAAAATAACAATAAATTATCCCTAATTTTTTTAGAAAGAGTAGGAAAACGTATGTTTTTAAAATTTAAATGTATTCTTAACTCAATAAAATTGGGCTAAAGCTGCTACTTCATGAGGGTAAATATGATATTTTTGCTCAAAATAGTTAAAATAATTTGAACTTACTCTTGAAGATGCAAACACTATTTTCACTGCTTTAAGTCGATTTATAAGTGAATTTGCAAACACCGCCAACTTATGATTAAAAGTTATTATGACTAACTTAACTAAAGATCACCAACTTCTATTCATCCATAAGTTTTTGCAAACATACTCATATATTTTAAGTTGTTACAATTTCAATCCTATTACCATCAAATTTAGTCCCAATTGTACCTGATTTAAAATCGATTATAAAATGCCACACAAGCAAAAGAATTGGGTTTTGCCCCGTTGGCTGCCACGCGGTCGCGTTCGGCCACATCACCTAGCAAAAAGTAATATTAGTCCTTTACCTTTTGCAAGGATGCGAAAATGAGACACTTGTAGTTTGGATAAGTTAGTTACACCCTTTATGTTTTAAAATGTCATACTTTTAGTCCTCTTACTCGCAATTTTAGTCTTAAATTCATCTGAATTAAAATAATGCCCATAAATTGTCACGTCGACGAACAAATTGAGAAATTAAGACTTATTTTGCCTTAAAAATCAGCAAGTAGGGAGAGAAATTGAGGGAATAAAATGTCATTTCCCCTCCAATTTAAGCTAGTTTGGTGTGACATAATAGGTTACAATCGTGTGGCAGCCAAAGGGACAATTTCACGCCCCAAAATTTAGGCATGATCAATTGTGTCATTAGTAATCGCGACGACATGAAGTCTTCGGATCTAAAGATATTATAATAAAATTAATAATAAATTCACTAGAACTTCAAACCTATCCATTGGGCCATAAGCGTAATTAGTATCTAATGTAACGGCCCGACTCCGCGGGTCCGTCGGATAACGGTCGAAAAACTATTATTATTTTGAAAAGGTATAAAAATTCTGAAACTTTATTTATTTATTTTTACGGAAAACGATAAATTAAAAGTATAAATGCGGAAGCGGTTTAAAACGATATAAGAACAATTTTGATTACTAAGTTTAAAGCGAAAGTAATTAAAACAAATTTTAGCGGATGACATGACATAGTGAAACAACTTGTGGGACTCAAAAGAAAATAAAGAACATTAAGATTAATATTTGATAAATTTTAAAAATTATTTTCGATAGATATTCCCATTTTACAAAATTAGCTAAAATACCAAGATATTTAACAAGATATAATAGAAATGAACTTAAACATTATAGGAGATTTAAACCATGAGTTCAAACGAAAATCTTAAAATCAAATAAGAATTTAAACAAAAGTTTAATTACTCTCTGGAACTAGGGTGGGACCGCAACCGTGATAACCTAACCGCATCATGAACTATCATTTACCCAAACACCTGTAGCTGAAAAGATTGAAACATGGAATGCATAAGTTGATCGTCCAACTTAGTGAGGCTATAGTGCACATGTGCGTGGATGCAACATAATATACATGAGCATATACATCAGTACAGAAATGAACATATGCTATAACGATTTAAGCACGTTAAACAAGTAACCAACATTTGTTGATGCCGTCCTCCTCTTACCCTCCAATCCACAGTCAGGAAAACCACCACCGAACACTCCAAGTAAGGAGCTACCTTACTATCTGTGCGCATAGACGTCTAATGCCAAGAGTTTGACTTCACTCCCCAAGTGTAACCTCCACACTTGGTTTGTGAAGCCGGGTCTACGGTGGATCAAGGTAACCTTCCGGCCCTAACCTTCCGGGTTACCTTGATTCCGCACACCAAAATAGGGCCCACACAATAATAGCAAGCAGTACAGTACAGTAACAATACAGTACAATAACAATCCAATAACAAGGCAGTACATTAACAATCCAGTAACATGAAATCAGCAACCAATTCAATAACAATCATTAAAATGGTTCAATATATGATATCCAGGACTCGTAAGCACATAGGCATTATCATATAATTCAAGATGTATATTTTGTCCTAAAAGTTGAGTTTTTCATTGTATCATACATTGCATGCTCGTTTATTCAAGGACTAAGTTGCAGTTATGACTCGACCTACTAGCACATTCGGACTTACACACAAGTAACACACAGCACTCACCTGTGTAGCTTACGATTCTCGAGAAATTGCGGAAAAGTAGCGTCTTCGGCTCCTGTACACGTTTATGTAACGATCTTAGAATCTAATCACACCACAAGGATTCTAGAGTGACTAAAGCAATGTTTTAGTCGAGCAAACAATTGAATCGTGGTTGTTCAATATCGAAGCCACGATAAAAAATTGGACATTTACGTCCGATCTAAAGGTTCTATGGTTCGTTCATGAACCGAGGTAAACATAGCCACGAAAGAGATAAACTAGAACAAAACCGTTCTAATTGAGCTTTAACAATAAGGTTTAATAACTTTTTACAAACTAACAATGAGAAAGAAAAAAAAAAAGTTCTTTAATTATAAGTTTCTTCGAAAATTTTTACAAATTTTCAATCTTAAAACTAAAATGAATAAACCACTACTTCAAATCAATTAATCAAGAATTTATAAAAGAACCATGCAAAAACAGCGACAAAACAGCGCATTTCACCCCTTATTTTCAGATTTGCAAAACTAACCCCAAAAGTTTCAAAAACTCCCTTTTTGCAAACAAACTTGGAGCAACATTAAAACAAATAATTTTTAAGTAAACTCATATCAAATATTGAACAAAAATAGAGATTCTCAGTCCATTATACTCCCAAAATTTTTGCATCCCTAAACCTTCAACTTTTAAAATCTTTCAAAATTATCCCCTAAAGCTTAAAAAATTATGAACAATAACTTTCTTACAAAAATAAATCAAGTTCCAAATATCTAATAAACATTTATTTAAACCAAGCAAAACTACACCATCCTTATAGCAAAAATCGAGTTAATCGAGATACATGCATAACATAGTATGAACTCAATCTCATGCTCAAATTAAATTTTAAAGCCAAAAATTAACCAAATAAACACACAATAACATTTAAGCTCAAAGAACTACCTAACGAACTCAAATCGAGAAATGAAGACCGAAAATGGAATACCCATTCCGAGACGAAGTCGCTGACCGGAGCAGGCACCGTTGACCGGCGTTGACCACCGTTGACCGGTCGTTGACCGACGTCGGAAAATGAGCCGACCCCACCATTCCACTCTCCTCTAAGCCTAGAACACCGTGGTGAAGCTCGATTGTTGAAGAAATGACCGGAAAATGGACATGCAAGAAAACCCACTTAAAACCGCACCTTGCCGCCGCCGTCGTTACTTTTCCGGCAATAATTTCCGACGAATAATGGTACCAATAGAAAGCTCTCGTCGAGTAGATGAATTTGGACTACTTATTCGCTCGATTTGGTTAAGAAATGAGAAAGTTATGAACAAATTAAAGAAAGGGGTTTTGTGTGTGCGAAAATACCTTTTAGTGTGTGTGTTGGGTGGGGAAGATGAAGAATGAGAGAGTGTAGCTGAAATTTCAAGTATCTAATGTGTGTTTTGCAATTCACTCTCTCAAATTTCAAATTTTTTCTTTTTAGTCCTCAAAGTCTTGGGACAATCAAGAAGTCCCCCTTTTTATTTTTCTTTTGCATTTAAATCCTCAAAAATAACACAAGAGTGAGTATTTATAATTCATAATTTGCACAACAATAATAATTCAAGTGAATATCAATTTAAATCACTTCAAATTTAAAAATATGCTCACTAGTTGAATTTTTCAACAACATAGATATAAATTTTAGTTTCAATTATTAAATCCACATTATTAAAATTATCAATTTCAAGTAAATAAAGTTATAGGAAAGAAAATTCATGAATGAATTTTCGGGGTTTTACATTCTTCCCTCCTTAAAAGAATTTGGTCCCCAAATTCACACTTGAGTTTCGAGAAGTTCGAGTGATGATGCCGTATCTCTTTTTGTATTTTCCAAGTCTTTTCTTGTATACTTTGACAGCACCGTGAGGCTTTAAACAATGGAGTCCACTGGTTTCTTGATCTGGACGAGTATGCGAACAAATCTTTTCTCTAACTCTAGATGTTTCTGGAGTCTGATGATACGCAGTCGCGAGCATCAGGAAAAATCCTTCTGGAACTTCATACGTGAAATTTTTACGCGATAAATCAAAGTTCGACGAATAATCAAACTCACATGCCGTAGTTAGATTCTCCCAAAAAGAAAACTCTCACGTTATAACACAAAAATTCGATATTTTGCTAATGAAATTCAAAAGATTGTGGAAGACATCTGAATTGATATTCTCAGTAGGAATAAAAATGGCAGTCCCAATGAAGTGCCTTGATAAAGATTGTAAAAGATGACCGAGTCAATTTATGTAGATAATAAAGTCAAACTGAATAACGGTAATGAAAAGAAGATCGATGAAGATTGCAAACAAAACAGAATAACGGTAACAATGATAATCAAGTCAAGAGATCGGGGTAGCAAGAAGAAGGTTAAATCAAGTGTGCCAATAAGGATAATGGAAATTAATTCAAGAGTTCTGTCAATGGAAATCAAAGTTTTGAAATGTCTTTGATTATTTAAAAATTGAACTAAGATAAAATTCGCTACTCAAAGATTCATTTTAAGTAGCAACGAATGTAACAAAAGTACAACGTAGAAAGCGTATAGAGTTAAAGAACGAGATCCAAGAAAAATGAGAACACCATATACGAGAAACTAACCACGATGAAAGGACATGTTTAGAAAGAACAAGATAACAGTGTGGAGTTCAAAAGAAAGTCGATGACTGAGTGAAAATGTTTCATGGTCAATGAAGTTAACAAGTATGAATGATATGGAATCAAAGAGACGATTCAGAAATGACCATATATTAGCAAAGGGGTTCAATAAAGTATCAAGCAACACCGAAACGATAAATTTCTATAAGGATCATAAAGGACAGTTGAACCAAAAATTTTGCCCATGAAAAAAGGAAGCAATTGAGTTTATAGACTGAGCAAAAATAACATCGGAATAAAGTAATGAGGACCTGAAAGGTCGATCGAGTCAAGGATTGTTCAAATAATATAACCAGAAAGTGGTCGATTAAGGATTTTCAATGAATGTGACAAGGCACAGTCGAATAGAAGTCTTAAAAAGGATTATGAAAATGAATGGGAAACATAAGTTATGTCATTCGAAGAAAAACTCAATTTGAACAAATGTAATCAGATAACAAGTATCACTAGGGGTATTACAAGACTATCACATCAGAAGTCTTAATAACAAAAAGGTTGAATCGGGGATGTCAAAATCGAATCAAAAGTTTTGGTATTAACACCAGAGCGCTAAAGTGTCTTTGGACGTCTAAATATCAAGCGAGAATAAAACGAATCATTCAAAGGTTCATTTAAAGAAGCAATGAGTGTAGTGATGATACTAGAGACAAAGCGAATAAGGTTCAAGAACAAGGCAAGGAAAATGAAAATGCCAATTTCAAGATTAATGATAACAAATAGGATGAAACAAATTTAGAAAGAACATGATACAAGTATGAAGTTGATTGTACATTCCTTCTAGAATAACAAGCAGGAATAATATGAAATGGAAGAGACTTTTTCTGAACCTTTCGCAATTCAATAATTAGGTTAAGGGAATAAAGATAATGAAATATTACTAACCACTGAATCAAACTAAGGTAAGCATATGATTCACGAGTTCACTATGAAGAAGTAGCTCGTGAAAGAAAAAGGGAGTACAAACTCCGAACAAATATACAACTCAAATATCAATTTGGAAGCTTCGATTGAACAACAAGAAGCTGAATTAAAAGTGTCAATAAACTATTAAGGGAGGGGTTTTAATTAGAATGACAATCAGTTCAAGAAGAAACTGTCAAATTCAAGAAATTGTGAGAAACAATATTTAAAAGTATCAGATTAAGGTAAGCAAGTTCAAGAATAAAGCTCAAGAAAGGATCAAAGAAATTTTGGTCAATTCAAAAGTAAAATTGCGAGAAAGAAACTGAGTATCGCACATGGAAGCGAAGGAAATAGCATTAGTACATATGGAAAATAAACAGTGAACAATTCTAGAGCTCAATTAGAGATATTCGTCTGATAGAAATGAGTAGGAGATGTTAGGAGACGAATTCGGTCACGTCATAGAAAGATTATAGAGTTAGGATTAATTCACTTTTGAGTGATTGCGGATCATTGAAGTTCTTGTGTAATAAAGAAGGTATCTTCGGCTTATTTCCTTAGTCGATAGCTGATTTACTAGATGCGAAGATGGTTGCAACGTTTTCTTCAACCAATGACATTTGTTACACTCGATTTCTCCAGGGAAACAATGGGATGAGTAGGCTTCTTCAATTGACTTGTTCATCGATACACTTAACTTTTGTGGAAACATCATTTCTCGAAATTTCAACATGCCGATAGATTCAATTTCGATCGTCTTGATAGACCCCTTTGTTTCTTTTAGACCCTTGTCTTTCATTCTATCTTAAACTTCGATAGCAAGTCTTGATGTTAAAGACTATTTGGTTGTCGCCACACTCCATTAATTACCTTTCCCAATAACTTATATAATACATCGTCTAAACGCATATATAACAAATAGGGGTCACAAATTTTGATCAGCATACAAAGAGTATGCCAGAATCAAGAGTGACAGTTCATAGTAATCGATATCAAATAATTAATACTTCGTATTTAGGAAGTATCTACAAATGTAAGTTCAGATGAGAGTATATTTCAACCTCGAGGAAAAGTAGAACCATGGATAGTTGAAGAATGAGATACACCTGAAGTACTAGGTACAGAATAGTCATCATCAATCAAACTAACAATGACTAAGAAAGAATTCCATGGAGCACAAACTTGCGAGATGAATCATAGTCAGGCATGAACATAGGTAAATCGATCTGAAGGTTCAAATGAACTATGATTTTTAAGAATTGTATAGGAGGAATGAAATTTATAGTATATCACCAAGATTCAAAGAAACGTGTATCGATTTCATACTATCAAGAATAACCCATACACAAAACTCAAAAACATGATGGGTTCTGGAATGAGTTAAAACCAAGGAACGGAGCCCAAGGAAAATCCAAATACATTCAGATTCGATGGCTCGTTACGAAAGAGTAATGTTTGAAATCAGGAGAACGAGTTTTGAATGAATTAAGCACAATTAAAGGAATCTTAAGAGCCCCCATGACTACTTTAGTTAACTTACAAGTGTCCCAAGAAAGAAACTTGATTCCAGGATCTAAATACGAGAGTAAGATAGAGAAAGAAAGAGCTTTCTCCGAATTAATCGTAGTCAAACGATAATGATGGTTAAATATTTGAGGTCATTCTAGTCATTTGGTAACGAAACAGTGATACCAAGACATCAAACCTCCATTGAGATCATACATACGCATATAATTTTGATTGCAGCCTTATTCCACAAAGTGAGTTATTCGAATTGAGTTGACCTTAAGACTTTCGCGCAAGCTTACTAAAGTAGATAAATCAATTTGGAGAGGAAATGTCTAAAGTCATCAACATGAATTCTGAATAAGAAAAACTCATGTGATGATGGAATTCGAAAATGTTTAGGGATATATTAGTCATTTTATATATACTTCAAATAAGGTCACTTGATTTAAGTAATTCACCAAACTCGAAATCAAGGAGGATATTCATCTACAATCATCATCAGACAATAATTCAAATAGTTCAGTCAAAGTAACGTCAAGTATATTATGTACACCAACAATAAAATAACAAATCAAGAAATCACATTAACAATCAAACATATCCCCTTCCCCCGAGGCCATGCACAATACCTATGTTTTGGTTGCGGTTTTATCTTAAAAATGAACTACCCAATGTGGGTAGACACCCTAAAGTATTGCCGGTTAGTCCCACCTTACTAGCACCACAGTACGAATTCCGAGGACCATATCCTGGCCATGAGCCGAAGCTCTGATACCATCTGTAACGGCCCGACTCCGCGGGTCCGTCGGATAACGGTCGAAAAACTATTATTATTTTGAAAAGGTATAAAAATTCTGAAACTTTATTTATTTATTTTTACGGAAAACGATAAATTAAAAGTATAAATGCGGAAGCGGTTTAAAACGATATAAGAACAATTTTGATTACTAAGTTTAAAGCGAAAGTAATTAAAACAAATTTTAGCGGATGACATGACATAGTGAAACAACTTGTGGGACTCAAAAGAAAATAAAGAACATTAAGATTAATATTTGATAAATTTTAAAAATTATTTTCGATAGATATTCCCATTTTACAAAATTAGCTAAAATACCAAGATATTTAACAAGATATAATAGAAATGAACTTAAACATTATAGGAGATTTAAACCATGAGTTCAAACGAAAATCTTAAAATCAAATAAGAATTTAAACAAAAGTTTAATTACTCTCTGGAACTAGGGTGGGACCGCAACCGTGATAACCTAACCGCATCATGAACTATCATTTACCCAAACACCTGTAGCTGAAAAGATTGAAACATGGAATGCATAAGTTGATCGTCCAACTTAGTGAGGCTATAGTGCACATGTGCGTGGATGCAACATAATATACATGAGCATATACATCAGTACAGAAATGAACATATGCTATAACGATTTAAGCACGTTAAACAAGTAACCAACATTTGTTGATGCCGTCCTCCTCTTACCCTCCAATCCACAGTCAGGAAAACCACCACCGAACACTCCAAGTAAGGAGCTACCTTACTATCTGTGCGCATAGACGTCTAATGCCAAGAGTTTGACTTCACTCCCCAAGTGTAACCTCCACACTTGGTTTGTGAAGCCGGGTCTACGGTGGATCAAGGTAACCTTCCGGCCCTAACCTTCCGGGTTACCTTGATTCCGCACACCAAAATAGGGCCCACACAATAATAGCAAGCAGTACAGTACAGTAACAATACAGTACAATAACAATCCAATAACAAGGCAGTACATTAACAATCCAGTAACATGAAATCAGCAATCAATTCAATAACAATCATTAAAATGGTTCAATATATGATATCCAGGACTCGTAAGCACATAGGCATTATCATATAATTCAAGATGTATATTTTGTCCTAAAAGTTGAGTTTTTCATTGTATCATACATTGCATGCTCGTTTATTCAAGGACTAAGTTGCAGTTATGACTCGACCTACTAGCACATTCGGACTTACACACAAGTAACACACAGCACTCACCTGTGTAGCTTACGATTCTCGAGAAATTGCGGAAAAGTAGCGTCTTCGGCTCCTGTACACGTTTATGTAACGATCTTAGAATCTAATCACACCACAAGGATTCTAGAGTGACTAAAGCAATGTTTTAGTCGAGCAAACAATTGAATCGTGGTTGTTCAATATCGAAGCCACGATAAAAAATTGGACATTTACGTCCGATCTAAAGGTTCTATGGTTCGTTCATGAACCGAGGTAAACATAGCCACGAAAGAGATAAACTAGAACAAAACCGTTCTAATTGAGCTTTAACAATAAGGTTTAATAACTTTTTACAAACTAACAATGAGAAAGAAAAAAAAAAGTTCTTTAATTATAAGTTTCTTCGAAAATTTTTACAAATTTTCAATCTTAAAACTAAAATGAATAAACCACTACTTCAAATCAATTAATCAAGAATTTATAAAAGAACCATGCAAAAACAGCGACAAAACAGCGCATTTCACCCCTTATTTTCAGATTTGCAAAACTAACCCCAAAAGTTTCAAAAACTCCCTTTTTGCAAACAAACTTGGAGCAACATTAAAACAAATAATTTTTAAGTAAACTCATATCAAATATTGAACAAAAATAGAGATTCTCAGTCCATTATACTCCCAAAATTTTTGCATCCCTAAACCTTCAACTTTTAAAATCTTTCAAAATTATCCCCTAAAGCTTAAAAAATTATGAACAATAACTTTCTTACAAAAATAAATCAAGTTCCAAATATCTAATAAACATTTATTTAAACCAAGCAAAACTACACCATCCTTATAGCAAAAATCGAGTTAATCGAGATACATGCATAACATAGTATGAACTCAATCTCATGCTCAAATTAAATTTTAAAGCCAAAAATTAACCACAATAATGCACAATAACATATAAGCTCAAAGAACTACCTAACGAACTCAAATCGAGAAATGAAGACCGAAAATGGAATACCCATTCCGAGACGAAGTCGCTGACCGGAGCAGGCACCGTTGACCGGCGTTGACCACCGTTGACCACCGTTGACCGGCCGTTGACCGACGTCGGAAAATGAGCCGACCCCACCATTCCACTCTCCTCTAAGCCTAGAACACCGTGGTGAAGCTCGATTGTTGAAGAAATGACCGGAAAATGGACATGCAAGAAAACCCACTTAAAACCGCACCTTGCCGCCGCCGTCGTTACTTTTCCGGCAATAATTTCCGACGAATAATGGTACCAATAGAAAGCTCTCGTCGAGTAGATGAATTTGGACTACTTATTCGCTCGATTTGGTTAAGAAATGAGAAAGTTATGAACAAATTAAAGAAAGGGGTTTTGTGTGTGCGAAAATACCTTTTAGTGTGTGTGTTGGGTGGGGAAGATGAAGAATGAGAGAGTGTAGCTGAAATTTCAAGTATCTAATGTGTGTTTTGCAATTCACTCTCTCAAATTTCGAATTTTTTCTTTTTAGTCCTCAAAGTCTTGGGACAATCAAGAAGTCCCCCTTTTTATTTTTCTTTTGCATTTAAATCCTCAAAAATAACACAAGAGTGAGTATTTATAATTCATAATTTGCACAACAATAATAATTCAAGTGAATATCAATTTAAATCACTTCAAATTTAAAAATATGCTCACTAGTTGAATTTTTCAACAACATAGATATAAATTTTAGTTTCAATTATTAAATCCACATTATTAAAATTATCAATTTCAAGTAAATAAAGTTATAGGAAAGAAAATTCATGAATGAATTTTCGGGGTTTTACATCTAATATTTCAAAAAGGACCCATTTACTTAAAAAATAGATCCAGTTCGTAACCAAAAAGAGGCCCATGCTCCAACTTCCTAAGAAACTAAATAATTGAACACAAATCAATAAATATCTATATATCACTGAACAAAAACCTTCAGAATAAAACACCTTCCAATACCTCGCGCTCTCTAAAAATCTGAAAAATAAGAAGCAAGGGGTGACCTGCTAACTCAATAAGAAGTTTAAGACACCTTTATCAAATCCATGCAAATATCAATACTCAATATCAATGTAAAAAGACCATGTGTCACTTTCATGAATCAGATAAGAATGAGACATAACTTTTATTTCAACTCCCAAATTAACACTACGACCACTCATTTATCCCGTGACAAGGACATCGACTTATCAAATACAAATACAAATCGTCGAAACTGGTTCTTAAGGATAAACACGCTCAAATTCAATACAATACAATGGACAAAACTAGCTCCTAATCCTACAATCCCCGAAGGGGGCCAAATAATTCATAGGCAAATTTGAGAGATCAAATAAGAAATAAATGCGTTGTATCCATGTAATCAAACAATGGTTCACATTTAATTAAAATACATGATCAATACAATGCCAATTTGCTCACTTGGTCCTGTTAGTCAGAGATAAATACATTGTCCCAAAAATCTTAGTCAAAAAGTAATTTACTTAAGGACAATGAAATTTCAAGAGACCAATTATCTCCCATTAATCAAAACTGAGACAAAAAGAGGATTATACTATTATTCCTTTCAATGTGGCCTTTGTACACCCTTCCAAAACCTCATTCACCAATTAAAGCTTCAGGGTTGAAGTTTTAATTTGCAACGTATAGCTCATGGAATATGAAAATACCAGAAATTTTACCCTTTCTGAGCTTTTCATTTCATAAAAAATATACCTTTTTCTACTTCTATATGCACATCGATTAGTTACCATATATTGATTTTATTATATATATATATATATATATATATATATATATATATATATATATATATATATATATATATATATATATATATATATATATATATATATATATATATATATATATATATATATATTATATTTTATGTGTTCTTTCCCTTAAAAAAAACATTTACTTAGTTCTATCACTAAATGCAATTCAAAGTGCAATTAAATAAGAGAAATCTAGTTTTTCCTATATTATTTGAGACAAATATATTTGATGAAATGAGGCCAGTATAACATTTGTCTAACGTTTATAAAACTTACAATTTTGCTAGGGTTTTCGATTTTTTCGACGTGCTCCAAAAATGAAAATAAAGAAAAATAGTTAAGAACAAAAAAAAAACTCTCGTGTGTAAAGTAGGCACTACTATAGTAGTCAAAAGCGCAAATAGAGAATGTTGTAGCGCGTTATTCGCTATAGTCCAACAACATCGTGTTGCTCGACCCTGCTAAACCGCTTATCAATTACTGCGCACCGTTGTGCGCAATATGCGCTATATCACATAAGGCGAGGCAGCCAAAAGGCGCGCCTTTAGGGCACATCTTTAAAAGGCAAAAATACACACGCTTTATAACTAGAACTTATTACCGTAAAATTGGTTGAAATTTGTTTGCCTTATTTGATTGATTTTCCCTGTATAATATATGTGAAATTTACCATAATTTAGATTAACTATTTTTTGAACTAGGTTAAATTGGCTTAAATTAAGTTTCTTTATTTAATGGTTAATTTTCCTGATTAAGATGAAATTTACCTTAAATTTTGTTAAATATTTTGCTCAAAATTAATTACTTTAGTTGCTTAATTTAATTGTTGATCTTCCTAAATTAAGATAAAAATTACCTTTATTTTTATGCTATTTTAAATTATTGATTTTAATGAAGATTTTGGCTGATTTTTTTCAAAATTAGCAATAAATTAGTTGAAATGATCGCTAGCTAACAAAAATTTTACAACAATTAGCTCAAACTAAGTGAAATTATATTAAAATTTGTTGGAATATACTTAATAATGTTGAATACTTATCAGCTTTATGCTTTTTGTATGTGCTAAAGTTAGTTTTTATGTCTTATAGTTCTAAAGTTAGCAGCATTATTGATACATATTAAAGAAGTCTATGTATATGCTTCATTTTCAAAAAACCCGCGTTATGGCGCTGCGCTATGCGCTATGGCCCTGAAGGCAGTTGCATGTCGCTGTGCTATGCGCCATTAACAGAATAATTGGAAACAGAATCACCCAAGACTGATAAACCTGCTAAAATAAAAACATATTCTAACGTCACAGTTGTTTTCCCCCGTGAAAAAACAAATGTGTTGGTATTCTCGGACCATCTTTCAGCCATTCGTAAAATGAGCTCCTTGTCTTGATGTATGTTAAAGATGGAGTTTGTAATAGCTACACGAATACCTGCTCTAGTTCAAACATCTTGATGTTGGCTTGCCATATTGGAAACCCACTGCTCCCAGCATGTTGTTGGGTTTTCCCATCCATTGATCCTTATCATAGGAAGGATGAAACCATCAAAGATGAAATTCACAGAATTGGCCGATGGGGGTACAAAGTGAGATATGTTGGGATAAATGGCAGATGGTCCGAGAAAATATCCGGTCTAGAGGTTTTTACACCAGTTTTTGGAGAAATCATTAGTTTCTCTCTTTTCTCCATGATTAAATTTTTGTTTGAAGATGAACTTGATGCCATTTTTTGTTGGAAAAAAGAAGATGTTTAAGTGTAATAATTTGTAATCGAGCTTTTAGGTTGTTTTAGGCTTGTACTTTGTGTTTGTGAAGGGGAATTGACACAAACATATATATACAACGAGTTTGAATGTAAGTCATAATTGATTGGTTTTTTTTTAATTTATTTCAAAAGTTTTTTCTATTTAGGGCATGACTAAGAAATAAAAGTACAAAATTAGCAACATGAATACGTACTCTAGTCCAAACATCTTGGTGTTGGATTGCCATATTGGAATCTACTGCTCCGAGCCTGTTGTTTGGTTTTCCCATCCATTGATCCTTATCATGGGAGGGTTGGAACCATCAAAGATGAAATTCACAAAATTGGCCAATGAAGGGGTGCAATAGGAGGTAAGTGGGAATACATGACAGGTGGCTCGAGGAAATAAGCCGGAACATATTTTACTGCAATTAGCTCAAATTAGGTGAAATTAACTTAAAATTTGTTGAAATATACTTAATAATGTTTAATACTTATTAGTTTTATGCTTTTTTATGTGCTAAAGTTAGTTTTTATGTTTTATAGTTAGTAGCATTATTGATATATATTATAGAAGTCTATGTATATGATTCATTTTCAAAAAGCCCGCGCTATGGATCTGCGCTATATCCTTGGAGGCCTTTGCACGTCGATGCGTTATGTGCCATTAACTACTATGGGCGCTATTGAAGTCATCCAAATTAAATATTACATCAACAACAAAATTTTCAAATAAAGAAATGATAAAATATGTTCAAATATATATTAGAAAGGTAAAAACAACAAAGGTATTATTACACGTAAGGATTTTTCTACACAATCCTTATGAAAAGTTAAGCAAAAAATTGGATAATATGAGAACAGTGAACGGTTGCTGATGTAAATAATGACAGCTCGAAAATGTAAAAGAAAAAATAACTTGATATAATACCACACAATTATGTATTTATGACTTGAACTAATTATTTTGAGCAAAAAATTAACAACCTCAAGCTTTACCCAAGATATGTAAATAAAGCTAGAACGTCTAATTGCGGGAATCGAAAGAAACAGTAAGCTAAAGAATACCAAATTACACTAGATTTTAACAAAATGACATGGACTTAATTTTTTCTGATTAGATCAACTACCTTCCCATGAATGGCAACCATACTCTCGAATATCGTTGCCAAATTAGTTTGCTTATTGTTGTTGCTGCTGCTGGCACCATCTCTTGCAGTACTGCTACCAACCTCCATTTCTCTCGATTCTCTTGAACTGACATTGTCTTTCCACCATATCCAATATCTTATGGTAACACATGGACATGAATGGCGTCCAGGTACATAAATTTTTCGATCTTGAATTGGCCTAGTGTAGTTCGCCCAAGCACACCTAGAGTTCCCACTAATCTTTTCCACGTCGCAAGGTAGATCTTGATCCATGCCAAATTGCATGGCCACCCTGTGTGGAAGGTACTGATTGGAATTAACCGCATGTAATCCGCAAAGC